>CM056494.1:56021476-57334428 GCA_029783415.1 Anisodus acutangulus
GGGTTGTGGGAGAGCAATACAAGCGTCGTGCTGCTAGGCGAACGATGTAATAATATCAATTACTCGAATCTAGTTCACAACTATGATTATTTAGAAAATTTGAATGATTCAGAACTGGAAAATACCTGGCCTCTAATGCTTTTTTATTAAGACAGAAAAAACTCTGTTGTGCTAAACTACTGGTGAAACAAAACCCTACTGTTGCCAAACTCTATGGCTTCTCCTCTTCACTCTTTTTTTTTTTTTTACAAACGTGGCGTCCGGCCAGTTTGCGCGCACCTCGACTAATTCCATGAGATACCTGCCACCTCCCACAACAACAAGTACCAGGTAATTTTGTCCACCAAAGCTAGAACAGATGGGAAAATCATCTAGTGTTTTGTCTCTGCGGGGAATTGAACTTGTGACCTCACGGTGCTCAACTCACTTCATTGACCACTAGGCCACATCCTTGGGTGCTCCTCTCCACACTGTTATATTTGTTTAGTCATACCTTTACTTAACGGCTACTTTAACACATCATTAAATGTATGGTGTACATCGGTTTCCTATAAAAACAATTATGATGTACATCAGTAAACTCACACTCTCCTTCACCCTTCAAATGCCCAATTACAATTATAACCCTCTTTCCTACCGCATTAATAACCCCACCTTAAACCCTCAATGTACCTTCTACTAGCACACACACACACACACACACACACCCCAAGGAAAAAACCGGAGTAAGATTAACAATTTGGTTTTCCATCTTGAAGATATACCCCTCATGACTAGTGAATTCACCAATGATCAGTTAAGGTGATTCTGAATGCAGAAAGAAGAGCTCCCTAAGTCTCGCCATGCCATATTTATTCGGTTCATTATATTTACCACACATAACTACTATATAAAAAACACTCGTGAGTTCTGTGGTTAAATTTTTATTAGTCATTAGTGTTATATTGAGGTGATGATATGTGTTAGCCGAGCTCAACTTTTCTGAATCGAAGATATAAATCCTAAAGATCTTGATTAAGAACTACTTAAGTTCTAGGTTCAATATTGAACTTCACTTACTGAAATGAACATGGAGAAAAATATTGAAATAAGCATCCGTTGATCTAGATGTCCATTCTCAAACAAAATGATTATCAGCTAACCATCTATCAAGTTTATGCAATTCCTTTAGTCAATGATATTATTAAGATGCAATATGTATTATAGCTTGAAGGGGAGCCTTGGAGTAACTGGTAAAGTTGCTGCCATGTGACTAGGAGGTCATGGGTTCAAGCCGTGGAAACAGCCTCTTGCAGAAATGCAAGGTAAGGCTGCGTACAATAAACCCTTGTGGTCCGGCCCTTCCCCGGACCCCGCGCATAGCGGGAGCTTAGTGCACCGGGCTGCCTTTTTTTTTTTTTTTAATGTATTATAGCTTGTTCTCCTCCAAGCAGGCATCACCCCACAAAGTTGTAACCACGAAGATAGGCCAAAGGAGCATGTCACACGGTAATCGTATAATTGATTTGGAAGCAGATCAGCAAGGTCAAGAGTTTTTTCATTCTGCGCCTTGCATGTTTTATGCACAGCCTAATGTCCATGCAGTAGTACCAGCTCCTGGAAATGCTGGTAATATCTATTTGCACCATGTATCAGACCATCAAGAGGGTACCTTAACATATGGGTTGACACAGTACAATGGGGTTCAACATCAGCATCCTCCCACCAATCCTGACCTAAATCAGTACAATCCGTACATGGCTGCTCCATCTGCTCCTGGAGATCTCCCCATTCCAGTAAATCATGGGCCACATGATCGGCCTGGAATGAATTCAGACTATGGAAGGAACAATCAGTACATGGACGATGTCAGAGGCTCATTTAAGAGAAAAAATGCTGAAGGAATTCCTGGAAATCTTCAATATCATCATGCTTTGGCAGGTTCCAGTTCTTCTGTTGCTCCAGTGATTGCAAGGGAGCATGAATCTGATGTTTCGATGGACGTTGCATCATTTACACCACCAGATTATGGAGGCAATTCATCGTCGTTCATTGAAGATGGAGCACCGAGAAGTATGAGTAACAGATCTGATGCTAGTGGTCCAGAAAATGTCGCACGCCGTAACCATAATAATCATTTATTTCAAGGAAACTATATAAGTCAGGCCCATCAGTTGCCTGGCAATCCTTGGTTGGACCTGCAGTTCAACAGCAATGGTAGTGAGACTCAAACTTGGGCCTGGAATCAGGCTGCTCCTTTACCCTATGTACCTGGTAATTTATGTTCATTTTTTAGTTGAGATTTAGGGATCTATTTTTCCTAGGTTTACTGTTGCTAATCTTCTCCTTATTTAACGTTTTCTGAAAGTCTTTGTTTTAAAGTTTCGTTGCTTATGTGCTACTCTATCGGAAACAGCCTCTCTACCCCATAAAGGTTGAGGTAAGGTCTGCGTACATCCTACCCTCCCTAGACCCTACTATGTGGGATTACACTGGGTATGTTGTTTGTTGTTGTTTTCTTATGTGCTACTGACATGCCAACCCAGCTGAACAATGAATCTTTCAGCTTCCTTGTAGCCTCTTATATTAAATGGAAAAATCCACAGGAAACACGTCTTATTTTCCTTTTACCTTTACTACAATTTTGTTAATTTATCTCGTATTGATTCCAAGTGCTAAAAGTTGACTTTGATAAATGACTTGCCCCTACATGACATGTTACCTTCTCAAAAAAAAACTTGACCTGCCCCCTTTTTTTGTATATCTCCTTCAGTAAATCCCCATTTAACTTCAGAAACTGATTGCATCTGTTTGCTTTTCTTTATTACTATAGGTGGCATTGGAGGCTGCGTAGATGCTGGAAACATGGGCATGCGAGGTTATCATATGACATCCAGCAATGGAGGTTTGACTAGTTTTCTGCATCCACCTGCTCCTCAAGGGCACCAAGGCCTTCATCATCTACCACCTAATATTCAAGGAATGAGAGGCCAGCCTGTCACCTTCCCTCCGCAAATGACAGCATCATCCTCACACAGACACCTACCAAATAATCCGTCCAACATCACCACTAACCTAATGCAAGGCGTTGTAGAGGCTGGACCCAGATATATGCCCTCCCTACCAACTGGCTTTGGGTTGTACAGACCTCATCGAAGGGCTATCGTACTTGAAAGAAATACTAGACATCGAAACCTTCCTAACATGAGAGTTCTGCCAGAAGATGTAAACTTTTTCTCTGTTTGACCATGTCTAGTCACTTCCTTTATCATTATTGTTGTCTAATTTGATGCATTTGAAAGGGATTTTTTTCATTTTTGGCCCGTCAGCCAATAATTACGGCCGCTAGTCGAGATATACAAAACCTATACCCTGATTATGTATATTTTATATGTATAGTTATGTATATTGTATGTATATTTATACTTAATATACAAAACCTATACATTTGCTGTCTATTTTGTAAATACGATCACCGAAAGGCTTTGGACTGTAATTCTCTCCATTTGAAATTATAGAATTGAATGCTAATGGGATTATCTCTTCATGGTTGTTATATTTAGGGAGTGGCGATGCTGGATGTTTCAGGCTACAATGAAGTTAACAATCCCATTGATCAGCACAGAGATATGCGTTTGGACATAGATCACATGTCCTACGAGGTGAGCTATCACTTTCTTGATCATATTTACTGTCTCAGATTTGTCCTGATGGTTTGATCAGTATATGCGAAGTCTCTATTTTATTTGTATGTTATTTACTAGTTCGGTGTTATTGTCTGCTCTGCAATTGATCTGCATAACATCTAATAATAAAATATATGCAACTTCAAAATTCTATACCAGGAGCTTCTTGCACTGGGGGAGCAGATTGGCAGTGTAACAATTGGGTTGTCAGATGAAATAATTGTTAGCCGTTTGAAAACAAGATCATTTTCGTCCCCCACGATTCCTTGCTCCCTGGAAACTGCTGCATGTTTGGATCACAAAACTGATTTCTGTGTCATATGCCAGGTATTAATGCTAACTTATACTTTGAGTAGGACTAGGTTTGCCTATGACTTTTGCAGGGATAACAGTGGGGATGGCTCTGCTTCAGTCTCCTTTTTTTCCCATTCGTTTTTATTTTAGGTCCTGATTAAGTACACTAACCAAGACAAATCATATAGGTTTAAAATCTTGCATAAAAACCACATTAGTAGGTTCTAGTTTGTTATTATTAACTTTAACTTCATTCCAAATCAACTTCCTAAGAGATGTTCTTATATCTCTTAATATAAGTTATATCTACTAGTTATTCTTGTTTTCACTATCATAATCATCAATCTTCTATTCACACTTTTCTTTCTCAAAAAGTTGTTTTATTTTCTCTCTTACCATGGTTAAAAGAAACTTCTTTTGATGCTTCATATGGTAACTAAGTCAAGTTTGGGAGATAAATTGTACTAATCAGAAATATGAAGTTGGTACAATTGTCCCCTTATAATGCTTGTGTTCTTCTTCCTAATAAATAATATAATGATTTACCGTTACCAATTTCAAAAAAAATAATATATAATGATTTTACAAATCCATCCACATGGAAAACTTTTGCGTTCGGAATTGATTTCTTTTTTTTTTCTTTTCCTATATTTTCTTGCAACTTTAGAAGTGACAGTATAGAATAAAAAAAAGTGCAGCCCGGTGCACTAAGCTCCCGATATGCGCGGGGTCCGGGGAAGGGCCGGACCACAAGGGTCTATTGTACGCAGCCTTACCTTGCATTTCTGTAAAAGGTTGTTTCCACGAACCCATGACCTCCTGGTCAACGTTACCAGTTACTCCAAGGCTCCCTTCAAGTGACAATATAGAATATTATGGAGAAAAAATAGTTGAATAGGTTGATATCTAATATAATTATAAGAACATAGAGGTCGTTTGGTTGCTGGTTAGCATGCTAATTATTTATGTACTAAATCAGCATAACTAGTACCATGTTTGGTAGCATTTTAGCTACTATGTATAAAATTCAGTGCACCAAGTACAATGTTTGGCTACCAGTTTACAATCTCGTGTAACTAATACATGTATAAGTTATGAGGGATTCTATATAATACCGCATAACGAATATGTGTATAAGTTGGGAGGGATTCTATGTATTATTTTATGAAGCCTAGTAGATGAATAACTAATACATGAATAACTAAACCCTTCATAACTAATACCTGCATAACTTTACCCAGCAACCAAACGACCCCTTAGGTTCTCTTGGGTGGTTGTATCTATGTAAGCAAGAGCGTAATTATTGACAACAGTTTAGTAGTCTGCATTGTTTCGAAATAAACTAAAGAGGATGTTTTGTATTCCTTCCTAAATCTTTATAAGCTTTCCTACCATCACAGTATGATGACATCACTAATTTTTGGATTTCCACAAGGCAAAGTGTTGCCTTGGCAGCTGAGATGTTTCTGTCCATCTTCTTTTTTTATGTTCACATAGAATGCTGTCTATCGTTATTTACGTTGTCTGGATCTGTAATGCATGATTATTTTTCAATTATTTGCAGCTAATTCTTACTGTGCTTTCCTATGGAGCTACATTTCTTTGTTTCTTTTTCTTGCTTTTAATTATCCTTATATCTCTGATGACTTGCATTGTATGTTATGCCTTCTTTTTCAGACTGATTACAACAACCAAGAAACTATAGGAACTCTTGATTGCGGGCATGAATATCACACAGAGTGCGTAAAGAAGTGGTTGGTTGTGAAGAACACTTGCCCCATCTGCAAATCCACAGGATTGTCAACAGAAAGAAAGAATTTGTGAATACTGGAAGTTGGTTGGTGGATGAATAATTATAAGAGTGGGACATTTTGTTCTCTTGCTAAATATTTGTTCTCTAACAAGAGGAAACGTTCCTGAACCTGTATTATATATATATTTGTATATACTTGGCTAGATGTTAGCATATATTTGGTGACCTTAATTTGTCACCTGAATTTGTACAGACCTCTTAATTTTGTTGGTACCATGCATGATTGTGAATTTTGTATAGACCTAAAAAATTATTTGTTTGACCATGCATGATTATTGTATCCTTTATGGATTAATGTGTTGTGTATGACAGACATATCCACAACTGAATGCTGGATTCAAATTCATATGTAAGGTGATAGTCATTGATTCTTTTTGTTACTGCTGATGCAATACAGGTAGTGGTGCTCATGCTTTTCAACTAGTTAGTGAGAATTTCTGATTGTGTTGAGCATGTTTATCACCATTGGCATATGATCACTTGTTGGGAAAATATTATCTGAACCTGGCAAATGTAACCTTAAAAGAGTCACAAATTAGAGTGATTTACATATCATTTGATCGCGATTAGGTGAAAAAGCTTATATGCAATACACGTGTTGTATCAGAGGTAGGTAATGAGCGAGAAACTCTTTAGGATAGTCCCTCAACCTGTTTGTTAACATCTGTTTAAAGAGTATAATCCCCTCCTTTTAGGTATTTAAAAAAGATCTAATGATTTCCCTTATTTAAAAAAAATTATAAACTGATTCAACAAGGTAAGTAGGGATGGCAATTAGGCGGGGCGGGGCAGGGAAAGCTTTTAACGGGACGGGACAGGAAAATATTTAAACAGGGCAAGGTTAAAAAATGGGTCGAGTGTTGTTAGAAGCAGCTAAAGATTGACTCTTCTCCAGTATTTCAACTCTTGACACTTAATTAACTTTAATGGATCAGATTCACTCTTTCAATTACTCAGTTACTAAGTAATATATTTGCTTAATCAATTACTCTGTCATATATTTGCTTTCTTCACGATTCCTTAGCAATACTTCATATGTATATGGAATCGTATATAGATGAAAGTATTACATGAATATTTTATGTTCTGTGAAGTTATCATAGATTTTAGAAGTAGTTTGGGAAATTAATTTATGCATCTAATAATTAAATAATTTCTTCATCTCACGTGACTATCAACCTTTCTGACTAAATTGTTCATCATTCTTTTGATTGTTGAGTCTGAAATGATATGCCATAAAGTGGTGTATTAGTTGAATATTACAAAAATAACAAATACAAAGAAAATGAAAAAAAAAAGACTAGATAGGGAAGGGCGGGGCGGGACTTGATAGGGCGGAGCAGAGGTTGGCAAATTTTTTAAAAATGCCCCGTCCTGCCCCAATTGACATTCCTAAAGGTAACGATTTTTTCATGATCTCATGACTAGGGATGTTCAAATGAGATCGAAAAATCGATCTGAACCAATAAACTGAGTCAAACCGACTCAATAAACCAAAAACCGACTTGGTTTGGTTTGATTTTGGGTTTAAAATATTTAAAAATCGATAACATTTGGTTTGGTTTGGTTTGATGTTAAAGAAAAAAAAATGAGCCAAACCGAATCAAACTAATAAATATATACATATTTAAAATATTATATATTCAGAGTCCAATTAATATCTAGTATACTATATTTTACCTTAAACTTATGGGTTAGGAAAAATAAACGGGACAGACTTTGTAGTGAGAATTACAGATGTTTTAATTACTTTATACAAACTTCGGCTAGATAAGTAGAGGTATGAAGACAATAGATTAACTTTTCAGGGCCAAATATTGGTGCAGGCCTTCATACACATTTCATTTTTTATGGCGAGTACTTTCTAAATTTATCAAGGAATCTGTTAATTTTTATAATTGTTCAGTTTTATCTTTTGTGCTTGTTTTTTTTCCGGTTTAATCATCTGGTATTCAAAGTCTTGACCCGATTAATTCAAGTCGCACAAAAAGCACTCATTAATGTGGTATAACACTCCTTATCTAAAGGATTTCCACTTTTATATTAGTTTTAGACTTTTAGGTCTCTCGCCTTTCCCAATGAAACTTGAAACGGGATTTTCTTTTTTTTCTTTCTAATTGTAAGATTAATGACTAAAATCATTTTGTTTTGTTAGTTAGATTGACCATCTTCATTCTCCTAGACAAATTAATAGCATTGTCGACACATAAAATTTCAAGGTTTGAAAAATATTTAACCTCAATATTTCTTTTTTAGTCTTCTTGTCTTTTTCGCTCCAGATAGTGAATGGCGATGTTTTTTGGTGCTGAATTAGTTTCACTTGCTTTGTTCTTATGTATCTTACTTATATTAATTTTATTACATTATAAAATACATCCTTAAAATCCGCAAAAACCGAACCAAACCGATAAAACCGAAACCGATAGAATTTATACTATAATAATTTGGTTTGGTTTGGTTTGAATATTTAAAAACCCAACTTAATTGGTTTGGTTTGGTTTTAACCAAAAAACCGAGTAAAACCGGACCATGAACACCCCTATATACTCATCCTTCCATTATACAGACACCATGAACGTTCATATAAGTCAGCGTCGTACCAAAAATGGGTTCTACCTCTCTTCTATTCGGGAAATCAAGTTTGGGCTAATTCTCTATCCCCGAAATGTAACGAAAAGATTGATTGATTTATTGTATTCATTCATGAAAGCACTTACCTCTTTCTGATGAGTTTTTCTAATAGAATAGAGGTAGTTGATACTGGTTAATTAATGAGACTGCTACGTTTGATGCCTAAACCAGGCAAATTTTCCACAAAGATTCTGGTAAATTACACTAGTGGAAGGGCTTTTGAAGGGAGCCTCAACCGCTAGGCTACAACTTTCACTAATAAGATTGGAGTCATTTTTAATACATATCTTAATATTTGAAAAATGAAAATTCTGGGGCGGAGGCCTCGCCGGCCGGGCCCCTGTGCTGCAGCGCCGCCTCGACCGCCCTAGGGACGGCTCTGGTTGTTGCCATGTGACCAGGAGGTCATGAGTTCAAGCCGTGGAAACAGTCTCTTGCAGAAATGTGAGGTAAAACTGCGTACAATAGACCATTGTGGTCCGACCCTTCTCCGGATCCCGCGCATAGCGGGATCTTAGTGCACCGGGTTGCCCCCTTTTTTTTAATCTTACTTAACATAGAGGTTCCTGCCTAATTCAAGAAACTACTAGATCCAAAAATACTAATTTACTTAAAGTCTAATTGTATATTCTGAAGTGCGGTACTGAATTATAGTGACCAAACTTTCAAAATCAGCTTATTTTGAAAAGTATTTTTCGACAGAAATGCTTTTTTGGAAAATTTCAAATACCAATTTATGGTTGACTAATCATTAGAAAAATATTATGCAAGTTATGCTTGACAAAAGTTTCAAAAGTGTTTTTTGGAGAAAAAATATTTTTCTTTTAATTTCTTCTACTACTTAATAAAAAATATTTCTTAAAAACTTGACCAAACACTTCAATTCTCTAAATATTTTTTTAAATAAAAAACACATGGCTTCCCAAAAGCTTGGCCTATATTTACTTATCCAAAACAATTCTTCCCCTCCTAAAATAATGATGCGTCAGAATTCTTTTCTAATAGGAGTAAAAGTTAAGATGACAACTAATTAACAACAACAACAATAACAATATACCCAGTGTAATCTCAATAAGTGGAGTCTGAAGAGAATAGAGTGTATGCAGACCTTACCCTACCTTGACAAGTAGAGAGGTTATTTCTAATACACTCAACTCAAGTAAGGCATGACAACTAATTAACAATCCAAGAAATTCTACTAAAGCGACTGAATGACACTTTACTCCCTTGAACTCAGAACTCACTGTACAAGATGATCATCTCTCTGAAAAAGGATTTGAAGAAGGCACCTCACTCACCCTTCTACATGTCATACACAACCATAATTATGCCTCAGTTCCCAAATTGAAACCGACTATATGAATTTTCACTAATCATGTTTCTCCATTTAAAATTAATTGATTTACTGCATTCATTCATAAAAGTACTTGCCTCTTTTTGGTGGGCCTTCACCTTTCAAACAGAAGAGAAGTAGTTGATACTCGTTCACACGCACTGATCATGTTTTTCTATTTAAACACATCTCATGCCATAATCATACCAAATAAAAAAAAGTAAAGAAAAGGTAAATGTATATAGTTACTATAAAAAAATCTTTTCAGACGCTGCCTTAAATTGGATGAAATCAGATGCAAGAGTCAAAAGACTAACAAAACAGGGTACAAACTAAAAGTAAATTAATGAAACAATACAGAGGTGGAATAATATAAGTACAGACATCATTTCCTAAGATAATCCAAAACTGAGAATACTCAATGCAACTATAATAGGAGCATTTGCTGGTTGCTGAGAATACTGATTTCTTGATTTTTTTGCTTAAACAGAGCAGCAACCAATTTTTTTCACAGCTGAAACATCATCCTTACCAACATTTATGGTTTGCCCCTTTGGCAAGGCAGCAGGATCATCCCCAACTTCGAGCGCTTTCCGACAGACCACCCTGTATATCTCGGTCAATACTTCTGTAAACGCATTCTCAACATTCAAGGACTCAAGTGCCGAAGTCTCCATAAAGAAGGTACTCTCTCTTTCAGCAAAGGCCTTGGCGTCCTCAGTCGAAACAGCACGTAAGTGACGTAAGTCGGCCTTGTTCCCCACGAGCATTATGGCGATATTTTGGTCGGTATGGTCTCGGAGCTCTTTTAACCATCTCTCAACATTTTC
Organism: Anisodus acutangulus; assembly: GCA_029783415.1. NCBI lineage: Eukaryota > Viridiplantae > Streptophyta > Magnoliopsida > Solanales > Solanaceae > Anisodus > Anisodus acutangulus. The sequence continues at coordinate 56,032,043 of CM056494.1, forward strand.
AAATGTGACATGTCGAGTGATATCGTACACAAGCAATGCACCGACAGCCCCTCTGTAGTATGCACTTGTAATTGCACGGTACCTGTTGTCCAAAGCAGGAAAAGAAAGTTCTAATTAAACACTACTAAGAAAATAGGAATTAGCGACGGAGAAATTCCGTAGCTAAACAGCGAAATCCGTCGCTAATCCTATTTAGCGACGGATAATCATAAAATTCTGTTAGCTTTAGCGAAAGAGTAGCGTCGAAGTTCGTAGCTAATCTCAGTTTTTTTTCTTTTTTCTTTTGTAATTAGTCTCCTTTTCTAATAAGATGCCAATCTAACCATGCCAAAGAGAACAGAACAGAGTTCAATCCAAAGATTGAACCAAGTTGAATATAGTTCAAACATAAGTCTCCATACTTCAAATGAAACCCTAAACTGAACTTATCAGGAATTAGGCCAGCTGGCTTGCAGAAATGCAAGGTAAGGCTGCGTAGGTACAATAGACCCTTGTGGTCCATCCCTTCCCCGGACCCCGCGCATAGCGGTAGCTTAGTGCACCGGGCTGCCCTTTTTAGGCCAGCTGGCAGAATAAAGTCGCAGGTTAAAGAATAAGATGGCAAAGCAAGAAAGATAAGACTAACTAACCTAAGAGAACAAGAAAAGAAGAACTATAAGGATAAACACCTTTCTCTTTCTCTTAGGATGGAAGTTAACTATTTCAAGCACATGAACAAAGCTCATCTTTCATACATGTATACACATCTATAGTAATGACATCTAGGCCGAAATTTTCAACGGTGAACCACCACTAAAAATGGCATTATGACCTCTAAGCTGCTGAAGTAGATAACAGTCAACTGTCGTGATTAATAAAGTGCAAACGGTAACCATTTATTAAGAAAGTTTCTAGCAAAAGTCAATTAGCACTTAAATAAGGTGATGTTAGCTAGGAGATAATAGAGTAGTACTACCATACATGCACAAGTCCAACTTTTCCAGCTAGCTTGCCATAAACATAACATTGCCAACTAGCTAAATTTGCTCCTTTTTTTAGATAACCAAGAAATCCTTGAGGCTAGTGGCACACGGTTCAGAACTCGACAAAAAATGGGCCCATCCCTCTGCCCTTTTCCAATTATTCCCTCTGTCCCAATTCTTGCGGCACCATTTGACTATGCACAAAGCTTAAGAAAGAAAGGAAGATTTTTGAAATTTGTGGACTAAACCAATTCCTAGACATTTGTGTGGCTATACATCATTCCATTAAGGATAAAAGGGGAATTTTAAAGTTAAGTTGTTTCAATTATAGAAAGATGACATTCTTTTTTGGATAGAGTAAAAAGAAAAACGTGTCACGTAAATTGGGACAGAGGGAGTATAGTATATACTGGGCTTTTGACTGCAGTAGGCTTCGAACCTATGACATACCCCTAACCGACACGTCATGCACTACCCTCTTACCGCTAGACCAAAGCCCTGGGGTCATATTTGCTCCACTCTCCATTCTTGAAGCCTTTTTTTTAATTAGATGATTTCCACATTTGAAGCCTTAAAACCTCAAATGTTTTATCCTTTGTGATAAAGTAGAATCACGCATATATGGAAGTTTAACGTGCAGATGTCATTTGTTCCCACCCCTAATTTACCACTGTAGAAGAAAAGTAAGTAGAAAGTCACCTTTTAGTATAAGTCAGAGGTAAATTCATGTCTACCAGTGAAGACTTTATTCACAACTACACTTGCCCATTGCCTAAAAGAACCCATATCACTAACTGGAAGAATTGACCCATAGGAAAAATCCTTCCATTTAAGTTTTACACTTAAAAGCTTACAATCAGAAGCAACTCTACATGCTAAGTTTTATACATGCTAGCTAACAATCGGAGCAGTCGTATCCTTCAAATCCTCCTTAGAGATAGATATATACACACTAAAACAAGGTACCACAGAGACAAAGCAATGAAAAAAAACAAATCCCAAATTACTAGGAGTTGTTTGGCCATGAGAATTAACTTTTTTCGAAATATTTTTCACTTTATTTCAAAATCAGTGTTTGGTTATAAAATTTCCAAATCTAACTTGGAGTTGGATTCCAAATTTGAGAAAGTGCTCCAAACCTATTTTTCAACTCCATCTTCATAAATTCTAAATAAAGTGCTCTCTTCTCTCCTTTGCAAAAAAGTATAACCAAACACAACTCCATCTTCAACTCCAACTTCATATTCCAAATAAAGTGACAAATATTTCGAATCTATAGCCAAACGCCTACTAAGTAAAATTTCTCTGAAGCTTCTTACATATCTTTAATTGAATTAGGAAACTTTCTCCCTTAAGCTGTGGAACTACCAAACTTCTAAATCTTTCAAAAACTCAAAAAGATGCAATTTTTTTCTTTTTTTGGGAAGTTTATAAATCTCCATTTTTTTCTTCAAATCCTTACCTTAACTGAAACAAACCCCACATTAGAAACTTAAATTACTACTCCCTCCGGATCAAAAAGATTGTCCACTTATCCTTTTATTTTTTGGTTCAAACAAAGTGTCCACTTATCAAATCAAGAAAGATTAACCTTACTTTCTCAATTTTGCCCTTATTAAGTGTTAGGCGACCAAATCTCAATAATTATTCAATTAAAGGTAGTTTAGTCAAATTACCTATTTTTGTGTAGAAGATAGTATTTTTCTTAAGGGGGTGTACAAACTATTTTTTATTCGGAGGGAGTAGTAACTTATTCAGAAATTTCAAGTGTCAGTTATAAGATGGGATTGCCAGTGTTTATTATTATTAGATCAAACAAGATTGAATCCGATTTGCAGCCTAACATGCTGTGTATGACTAAGAATGAAAACAAGTTTATACCTTTCTTGGCCAGCAGTGTCCCAAATCTGGGCCTTAACGATCTTATCATCGACCCGAATGCTACGAGTAGCGAATTCAACCCCAATAGTAGACTTGGATTCAAGATTGAACTCGTTCCTCGAAAACCGCGAAAGCAGATTAGATTTACCAACACCAGAATCCCCAATTAACACCAACTTAAACAAGTAATCGTAGTCATCCTCAGCTCTATACCCACCTGCCATACTAATCCTAATCTCTTAACTCAACTACAAATATATATGTTTAGAAGTGAATGAAAGTTGAAGTTTCATTTAAAGAAAGAAGAGAACCAGCAAGCAACTAAGAAGGTAGCTGGCAATAAAGGGTTCATTTTTTAAGGATTAAATGTAAGACACGGGGAGTTTACAGTTTTTGTTAAAGTGCTACAGTGCTATCCTGTAGTATCAATTCAAAAGTAAGAATTGTTTTTTCTTTTCCACCCTCACGTTATAGCTCGACTATATTCGAATTTGTGCCGGAGAAACATTTGGTTCTGGACCTGTACTGAAGTTTGACTATAGTCGGACTCGTGTCGCGGTACATGCGGGAGAAGCGCTTGATTTCGGTATATATATTAGAGTTCAATTAAATTTAAATTCACGTTATATAAGTCCATTTGAAAAAAGCGTGTCATAATAATAAAAAAATCTAACCTAATAATTAAGAAAGGAGTAGCCCCATCTACTTTATCACGTTCTTTGGTGGTGCAAAAGTAGAATTATTAGTTTCTTACAGCAGTGAAAATTAAGATGGTGATGATGGAGAAATTGAGTGGAAAATAAGATGGTGGTGATGATGAAAATGAGTGGAAATTAGTTAAGTGGACCATTTACAATTTGAACTCGAAGAAAAGTATTCTAAAAAAAATTGTGTGTTATTTTTAGATTTCGTATGTGTAAAATTAAAGATTGGTACTTTCTCCGTTTTAATTTATGTGACATTATTTAACTTAGATACAGAATTTTAAGAAAAAAAGGAAGACTTTTGAAATGTGTGATTCAAAATAAGTCTTATATAAATATGTGGTTGTAAATCATTTCATAAAGTTAAATTATTTTTAAATATAAAAATGTGACATTCTTTTTTAGACAAACCAAAAAAGAAAATGTATCACATAAATTGGGACAGATTGAGTAGTAAAAAGAGATATAAAACTAAAAATTTAATTTATAAAGAACTACAAAATCAATTATCTATGAGTTTAGGTTTTATATAAAAGATAGATCTCTTATGTTCGTTTAAATTAAAATAACTATGCGATAAAATCATTTTCACCCTCCGTTTTCAATATCAAAATATTTAAAAACTTATCTTAATCTTTATTCATGCTCCTGCCCAAGCTATTAAAAGATCAATAGAACTTGTAAATACAGACAAGATCATTAAGAAGCCGCCCAGATGATTAAACGCAATTCATGTAATCACTTTCTATTCATTCTTGGGAGCAATACAAGAATCATATACAGTGGAATACTCACTTCCCAATTGTTTGTCACTTTTAGTATGGATTAGAATTTTACGTGGATCAATAAGGAAAAACCATTTTCTTTTTATAAATTTAATGAAATATTATATAAATGTGACGTTAATGGAGGGATAATTTTAAGCCTAAAAATAACGTTAAGGGCAAATTTAATTCAATAGGTGGGAGTGAGATATTTTGAGTCATTTTTAAATCGTTAAGGGAATTATTATCCAATAGGTGGAAGAAAAAACAAATTTGATTCACTAGGTGAAAGTAGAACATTTAAAACCATTTCTAATACGTTAAAAACAATCTTGACCCTTATATGCATTCACTTTTTTTTTCTCTTGGTTCAACGTTAAATTATTTTCCATACTTGGTTGGTGAGTTTCTAAAAATATACTCTCTCCGTCCCAAAAAGATTGACCTAATTTGACTTGACACAAAGTTTAAGAAATAAATGAAAACTTTTAAAATGTGTAGTTCAAAATAAATATTAGATATTTGTGTGCTTATAAATAATCTCATAAAATTAAATTGTTTCTAAATATAAAAAAAAGTCAATCTTTTTAAGATAAACTAATAAGAAAAATAGACCATCTTTTTAGGACAGAGGGACTATTCATTTGAACTTGATACTAATGTTGGCAAATCAAATAGTGTTCTGATGAAATTCTGAGAATAAAAGACTGATATTATGTTTAAGTGTTGGTTGGAGCATTGTTATGAATATAATAGTTGAGATAGTTATAAATAAGTCACTTTCCCCTTTCACTGGATAAATATTTTATGACAATCAAACGCCAAAAAGTAACGTATTCTTAGGTAATATTTTCGAAAAATGTTCAATCATATGATAGAGAAATTTCAAACCTTCCTATTTAAATAGTAATAATAAAAAGAGGACCTTCATTTTCAAGTGTAATTAATCAATTTGAACGTTGTTGATTACAGGGTGGAGTAAGGTGCTTTAAATAAGCTGTCATGTCGGTGGCAATTGGCAAAAGCCATTTTCTGCGTTAGAAATTTAATTTGCATCGACATGGGTAGTAGTAATGTAAACTTAAACCATTAGTATATCCTAAAAAGCAATGTGAACCTTACACTAATATCCTAAAAGATGTTACCCTATTTCCAATTTGCTTATTTTTAATTATGAAGTTCTCATGTATCAAGACAATGTACCAACTTTTACAGCTTAAGAATGGTAAAATCCAAGTGTAACTGAGTTCAAAATTTATTACTGTAAAGATCTGTCAATTTTTTTTGGTAATTTGAAATAAAAAAGGTCATAAAAAGTTTTTAAACAGACCTTTTGCCTTTTAGCAGAGGGTGCATTCCTTTGGTACAACCAAAAAAAAAGTTCAGAAATTTTGATTTATACATTTCCAACAGTCTCAGGAACCATTTACCGGTCATTTTTAGGTAACGCTCTTGGCTGCCTTCAATCCGATAGACAGTATAATGTCCAGGCCACACCGAGGGAGAGGACTCGAAGGATGGAAACAAGCAAATCAATGTGTTCTAGTTTCTGACCTTACACTGACCTCAAATGGACTAAACAACCACTGCCCGAAAGGGCGATGACTCAAGAAGGAAATGTTTGGCCGGGGGGGTTGCCTGATAACTTGCCAAAATTCAAAGAGAAGGGAAAGAAGATGGTAATTCAGCGTATTACTACTTGTTTACATTGAAATAAAATCCAGTACAACTGTTGGCATGCATGTGCAAAACGGAAGACATATTCTTGTTACTTGGTTCCTCTTCCAAACACTCCCTAACCTTTACAACATACAGGAATTCTCTTCCATAAAGGTAACATGCAGCGGCTGCCTTGTAAGTCAGCAGTTCCCAATCACCTGCGCTCAACAAGCAAACCAGAGTATTAAAATGTAATGATTTGTTTGTATTAATATGTACAAGTTTAAATTATATGCATCGACAGTATAAAGAAATTTTACACTAAGATCATCTTTACTAGATGTAGTAGGGAATCTACCTTATTCTCAATATTATAAATCTCACTTTTTACGGAGAGTTCACTGTAGATATCTTCCAGATGACCAGACCGTGTAGGTAAATTAAACTCTATATATATTGCTTTCTATCCAATACAACATCGAGTAAGAATTCGTATTAGCAATACCTAAATAAGTGCATCTAAAAGGATGAAAATTCCATAAAGCACTGTGCCTTTACTTTAAAGCCAGATGTCTTCAGTGGAAGAAAGTTAAAAACCATGATAGCTTCCTTTCAAGTAAGATGTTGTACCTCTAGCAGTACAAACAATATCATCTGAAATCTGAATACTGTGTATTCAGAATCTTTAATAATTTGAATTAGAAACTTCTAAGCTAAACTTGTACATCTACTCTACTACTTGTTAAAGCCAATTTGTGGCTTTGGTATCAAATAAATTTAGTTCTGAAAAACTACAAAAACTCGAGGGCAGGATCACCAAACACTTTCTTTGTTGGGGTCCATGGGGTTTTCACAACTCTTTCCAGGCAAAGAAAACTCGAAAATGGTTCATAAATACGTGAACAGATTGAAGTGCTAATAGGAAGTTGAGCATAAGCAAACACAATAAATTCTACCAAACATGAAACATAACGGGCAAGGTGGTTGGGAGCTTAGACCCAAATGATACAGAACAACAGAATAGATCACCTCGAAACAAGATCAAGCCCCCAAAAGCTTCAATGTTGGACTTTTATTATGGTAAACATGTCAAGTTACTTACATGCTAACTAGAAAGCCATGAAGCAGTACCTGAAGCAATATCTGAAGCGAGTATATGCTGGCTGAAGTGACGTGACATCCACCATCTGCAACGGAACCTCCATGACTTGCTAGATTCATAATCGCTAAAGATTCTTGGAATCTGACTAATCCGGTTCGAGAATTCCTGCTTCTCACTATCTTCACCGTTAGAGCATATAGACATGCAATCTTCTTCACATTGAGAAAGTCTCAGGAAGCAACAAACCAACTCCTTCCATGTGTCACATTTTGCATGAGTAGCATCCAAATGCAAAGCTATCATTTCCACCAGCTTTTCAGTGCTATACTCTCCTGATGATATAAACCAAGCCCAAGGAAAAACAGGGGAAAAAACTCAACATACAATGAGTAATGGCATCAATTGCAAAATAAGGTATCATTTGGGACAGTTCCACAAAATGAGACTTCTCTTCAGGTTGAATCATAAATGTGTTCAACTCAAAATATCCCCCCCCCCCCCCCCAAACACACACAAGGTCATGTACTCAAATGGAATCGTGCAATTCTACTTTCACGAAGAGGAACTTGAAAAACATGCAAGGACCCCAAATGCATGAGCTTAACCCAATGAACCAAAAGATTTCAAGATCTCTCTATTTAGTTGATTGAATTCTCCTTAAGATTCACCTTCCTTCAATATTATGGGCATCTTCTTGTTGCACACAGATGTCTTCATCAATTAGGTAAGGGGCTGAGGTGTGGTAGAATTTACTGCACTAGTTTCAAACCACCTCGGATTTTCTAGTGATCATCTCCTATAATCAACAAATCTAAAACAAGGGTAATCCTGTAAAGCTTAGGTCCTAAGAATTTTCTGTAAATAAACAAAGCTGGTTTCTTTCTATTTTAAGATCTGAAACTCACTGATATATATATATTTTTTCCTTTTTTTAATGCTAATGCAGATAATTCAGTTCTCTAGGGGGTACATCAATAAGCCTAGCACATTGTCTCGACTTCCAATTCCCTGATTTGCCTTGCCTTATCAGTTTGAACTGTGAATGCGGCCTTGTAGCAAAGGGGGAAGCTCTTGTTTATATGGGTGGCCAAGGTTCGAATCTTGGAACCAACCTCTCCAATGAGGAGATAAGGCTGTCTACGCTTGCCTCCCCTAGAGCCTGTCTGAGCAGGAGCCTTCTGGCATTGGGATCCGCCTTTCTATCAGTCTGGACGGATCCAAACACTTGCCACAAAATTGTCCAAAATAAAGGTGCATACAACAACAATAATGGGGTCTGGGAGGGTAGAGTGTATGCATAATTATTGATTTGTACATAAAAATTTCATTAAGTAATAGTATTATTTGTTAAGTTTTGAAAAGTTAAGTGCCCCGCATTGGTTAGGGAGGAAAGTGTTGTTGTCTCCTTATGGTCTTGGACAGTTCTCATTCATGATTTAGCTTTTGAAGTTGAGTTAGGCCCAAGTTCCATTTTCTTTACAAAATAAATAGTTTTGTTTAAGCCAATTATTGAGTATTATTTCTTGCATGTCCTTAAGACAGTACTTCGGAGTGCTGCAAGCCTTGTGGAAGTACTAGGAAATTGCATCTCTTATCTCTTTAGGATGAAGAGAATAAAATGATTTTTCAGGTAAGGATGTACCACTTCTATGCAAGCTGATGAGTCTCCCTAATGAGTGGCTACATGTAGGATCCTTTTCCAAATTTTCCTCAAAGATTGCTGAAAGTTTGACATAGTTTCCTCTGTCAAAATGCTCCAAGATAGTAGCTTTCAACCTGCATGATAAAGAAAAAATAAATCAGAAGAAATTAGATGTAGTGAGTAAAACTGGAGAAAGAAATAATGATCAATTGTACAGCAAGCACTCAACTAATGACACGACAAGAAACTCAATACGGAAAATTGTCATATATAACTGAATATTTTCTTGTAAATTTCCTTTTGTTTTAATAAAGTATGTCAGAAGAGAAAAGAACCTAACTCACGAGCACATAATTATGGGGAGCGGCACATTTCTGTTAGTAACATTGCACAAACGCTGAATGACTTTTGTTAGTACAAGGAATAAGGTAGCTGAAGAGTGAGGGCACAAATGACGGTCCCAAATCCTTCCGAAAGACGGACTGACGGAGAAAGGGCTGGACAAGGCAAGAGAATTTGTCTGTGTGGGAAAGCAGGGCAGCAAGAGATTTCACAAGACAATAGTCTGCTGGTGCAGCAGTAAAGATGATGAAGCATATAGTACAGAACAGGGTACCTTGAAGCTGAATACTGAACAACGGACCACTCAAAGGTGCATACTGCACAAAAGGTCCTAAGAGAAGATCAGTGAACGTTGAAATGTGCGATCAAGACAGAGATCTATGTCACAAATGATCAACCCCGAAACTTCCGGATAAATTCTTTTAAGAAATGGGGACAGGGCAGCAAGAGATTTAACAAGACAATAGTCTGCTGGTGCAGCAGTAAAGATGATGAAGCATATAGTACAGAACAAGGTACCTTGAAGCTGAGTACTGAACAACGGACCACTCAAAGGTGCATACTGCACAAAAGGTCCTAAGAGAAGATCAGTGTACGTTGGAAGTGCGATCAAGACAGAGATCTATGTCACAAATGATCAACCCCCAAACTTCCGGATAAATTCTTTTAAGAAATGGGGTTTGTCTTGATACATTTTTTTTTTGTTAAGGTATGGGGCTTGTCTTGATACTGAGATAGATAAAGTTAGGGTTAAATCATATCTTTTCATGTAAATATCTAAAGAGAAAGGATCCAAACTCACGAGCACTAAGATATGGGGAGTAGCAGATTTGTGTTAGTAACATTGCACAAATGCTGAATGACTTTTGTTAGTATAAGGAATAAGGTAGCTGAAGAGTGAGGGCACAAATGACGGTACCAAATCCTTCCGAAAGACAGACTGATGGAGAAAGGGCTGGACAAGGCAAGAGAATTTGTCTTCGTGGGAAAGCAGGGCAGCAAGAGATTTAACAAGACAATAGATTGTTGGTGCAACAGTAAAGATGATGGAGCATATAGTACAGAACAGGGTACCTTGAAGCTGTGTACCGAACAACGGAACACTCAAAGGTGCATACTGCACAAAAGGTCCTAAGAGAGATCAGTGTACGTTGGAAGTGCGATCAAGACAGAGATCTATGTCACAAATGATCAACCCCCAAACTTCCGGAAAAATACTTTTAAGAAATGGGGTTGTCTTGATACTTTTTTTTGCAAAGGTATGGGGCTTGTCTTGATACTGAGATAGATAAAGTTAGGGTTAAATCATATCTTTTCATGTAAATATCTGAAGAGAAAGGATCCAAACTCACGAGCACTAAGATATGGGGAGTAGCAGATTTGTGTTAGTAACATTGCATAAATGTTGAATGACATTTTTTAGTAAAAAGAATAAGGTAGCTGAAGAGTGAGGGCATAAATGACGGTACCAAATCCTTCCGAAAGACGGACTGACGGAAAAAGGGCTGGACAAGGCAAGAGAATTTGTCTTCGTGGGAAAGCAGGGCAGCACGAGATTTAACAAGACAATAGTCTGTTGGTGCAGCAGTAAAGATGATGGAGCATATAGTACAGAACAGGGTACCTTGAAGCTGAGTACTGAACAACGGACAACTCAAAGGTGCATACTGCACAAAAGGTCCTAAGAGAAGATCAGTGTACGTTGGAAGTGCGATCAAGACAGAGATCTATGTCACAAATGATCAACCCCCAAACTTCCGGAAAAATTCTTTTAAGAAATGGGGCTTGTCTTGATACTTTTTTTTGATAAGGTATGGGGCTTGTCTTGATACTGAGATAGATAAAGTTAGGGTTAAATCATATCTTTTCATGTAAATATCTAAAGAGAAAGGATCCAAACTCACGAGCACTAACATATGGGGAGCAGCACATTTGTGTTAGTTACATTGCACAAATGCTGAATGACTTTTGTTAGTATAAGGAATAAGGTAGCTGAAGAGTGAGGGCACAAATGACGGTACCAAATCCTTCCGAAAGACGGACTGACGGAGAAAGGGCTGGACAAGGCAAGAGAATTTGTCTTCGTGGGAAAGCAGGGCAGCAAGAGATTTAACAAGACAATAGATTGTTGGTGCAGCAGTAAAGATGATGGAGCATATAGTACAGAACAGGGTACCTTGCAGCTGAGTACTGAACAACGGACCACTCAAAGGTGCATACTGCACAAAAGGTCCTAAGAGAAGATCAGTGTACGTTGGAAGTGCGATCAAGACAGAGATCTATGTCACAAATGATCAACCCCCAAACTTCCGGAAAAATTCTGTGGAAAAATTCTGTTAAGAAATGGGGCTTGTCTTGATACTTTTTTTTTTGATAAGGTATGGGGCTTCTCTTGATACTGAGACAGAAAAAGTTAGGGTTAAATCATATCTCTTCATGTAAATATCTGAAGAGAAAGGATCCAAACTCACGAGCACTAAGATATGGGTAGTAGCAGATTTGTGTTAGTAACATTGCACAAATGCTTAATGACTTTTGTTAGTATAGGGAATAAGGTAACTGAAGAGTGAGGGCACAAATGACGGTACCAAATCCTTCCGAAAGACGGACTGACGGAGAATGGGCTGGACAAGGCAAGAGAATTTGTCTTCGTGGGAAAGCAGGGCAGCAAGAGATTTAACAAGACAATAGATTGTTGGTGCAGTAGTAAAGATGATGGAGCATATAGTTCAAAACAGGGTACCTTGAAGCTGAGTACCGAACAACGGACCACTCAAAGGTGCATACTGCACAAAAGGTCCTAAGAGAGATCAGTGTATGTTGTAAGTGCGATCAAGACATAGATCTATGTCACAAATGATCAACCCCCAAACTTCCGAAAAATTCTTTTAAGAAATGGGGCTTGTATTGATACTGAGATAGATAAAGTTAGGGTTAAATCATATATTTTCATGTAAATATCTGAAGAGAAAGGATCCAAACTCACGAGCACTAAGATATGGGGAGTAGCAGATTTGTGTTAGTAACATTGCATAAATGCTGAATGACTTTTTTTAGTATAAGGAATAACGTAGCAGAAGAGTGAGGGCACAAATGACGGTACCAAATCCTTCCGAAAGACGGACTGACGGAGAAAGGGCTGGACAAGTCAAGAGAATTTGTCTTCATGGGAAAGCAGGGCAGCAAGAGATTTAACAAGACAATAGTCTGCTGGTGCAGCAGTAAAGATGATGGAGCATATAGTACAGAACATGGTACCTTGAAGCTGAGTACTGAACAACGGACCACTCAAAGGTGCATACTGCACAAAAGGTCCTAAGAGAAGATCAGTGTACGTTAGAAGTGCGGTCAAGACAGAGATCTATGTCACAAATGATCAACCCCTAAACTTCCGGATAAATTCTTTTAAGAAATGGGGCTTGTCTTGATACTTTTGTTTTTATAAGGTATGGGGCTTGTCTTGATACTGAGATAGATAAAGTTAGGGTTAAATCATATCTTTTCATGTAAATATCTGAAGAGAAAGGATCCTAACTCACGAGCACTAAGATATGGGGAGCGGCACATTTGTGTTAGTAACATTGCACAATTGCTGAATGACTTTTGTTAGTATAAGGAATAAGGTAGCTGAAGAGTGAGGGCACAAATGACGGTACCAAATCCTTCTGAAAGACGGACTGACGGAAAAAGGGCTGGACAAGGCAAGAGAATTTGTCTTTGTGGGAAAGCAGGGCAGCAAGAGATTTAACAAGACAATAGTCTGCTGGAGCAGCAGTAAAGATGATGGAGCATATAGTACAGAACAGGGTACCTTGAAGCTGAGTACTGAACAACGGACCACTCAAAGTTGCATACTTCACAAAAGGTCCTAAGAGAAGATCAGCGTACGTCGGAAGTGCGATCAAGACAGAGATCTATGTCACAAATGATCAACCCCCAAACTTCCGGATAAATTCTTTTAAGAAATGGGGCTTGTCTTGATACTTTTTTTTTTGATAAGGCATGGGGCTTGTCTTGATACTGAGATAGATAAAGTTAGGGTTAAATCATATCTTTTCATGTAAATATCTGAAGAGAAAGGATCCAAACTCACGAGCACTAAGATATGGGGAGTAGCAGATTTGTGTTAGTAACATTGCACAAATGCTGAATGACTTTTGTTAGTATAAGGAATAAGGTAGCTGAAGAGTGAGGGCACAAATGACGGTACAAAATCCTTCCGAAAGGCAATTTGACGGAGAAAGAAATTTGGACAAGGCAAGAGAATTTGTCTTCGTGGGAAAGCAGGGCAGCAAGAGATTTAACAAGACAATAGATTGTTGGTGCAACAGTAAAGATAATGGAGCATATAGTACAGAACAGGGTACCTTGAAGCTGAGTTCGAACAACGGACTACTCAAAGGTGCATACTGCACAAAAGCTCCTAAGAGAGATCAATGTACGTTGGAAGTGCGATCAAGACAGAGATCTATGTCACAAATGATCAACCCCCAAACTTCCGAAAAATTCTTTTAAGAAATGGGGCTTGTCTTATACTTTTTTTTTGTTAAGGTATGGGGCGTGTCTTGATACTGAGATAGATAAAGTTAGGGTTAAATCATATCTTTTCATGTAAATATCTGAAGAGAAAGGATCCAAATTCACGAGCACTAAGATATGGGGAGTAGCAGATTTGTGTTAGTAACACTGCATAAATGATGAATGACTTTTGTTAGTATAAGGAATAAGGTAGCTGAAGAGTGAGGGCACAAATGACGGTACCAAATCCTTCCAAAAGACGGACTGACGGAAAAAGGGCTGGACAAGGCAAGAGAATTTGTCTTCGTGGGAAAGCAGGGCAGCAAGAGATTTAACAAGACAATAGTTTGTTGGTGCAGCAGTAAAGATGATGGAGCATATAGTACAGAACAGGGTACCTTGAAGCTGAGTACTGAACAACGGACTACTCAAAGGTGCATACTGCACAAAAGGTCCTAAGAGAAGATCAGTGTACGTTAGAAGTGCGATCAAGACAGAGATATATGTCACAAATGATCAACCCCGAAACTTCTGGATAAATTCTTTTAAGAAATGGGGAATGTCTTGATACTTTTGTTTTTATAAGGTATGGGGCTTGTCTTGATACTGAGATATATAAAGTTAGGGTTAAATCATATCTTTTCATCTAAATATCTGAAGAGAAAGGATCCTAACTCACGAGCACTAAGATATGGGGAGCAACACATTTGTGTTAGTAACATTGCACAAATGTTGAATGACTTTTGTTAGTATAAGGAATAAGGTAGCTGAAGAGTGAGGGCACAAATGATGGTACCAAATCCTTCCGAAAGAAGGACTGACGGAAAAAGGGCTGGACAAGGCAAGAGAATTTGTCTTTGTGGGAAAGCAGGGTAGCAAGAGAGTTAACAAGACAATAGTCTGCTGGTGCAGCAGTAAAGATGATGGAGCATATAGTACGAGCAGGGTGGTACCTTGAAGGTGATCTTGAACAACGGACCACTCAAAGTTGCATACTGCACAAAAGGTCCTAAGAGAAGATCAGTGTACGTCGGAAGTGTGATCAAGACAGAGATCTATGTCACAAATGATCAACCCCGAAACTTCCGGAAAATTCTTTTAAGAAATGGGGTTGTCTTGATACTTTTTTTTATAAGGTATGGGGCTTGTCTTGATACTGAGATAGATAAAGTTAGGGTTAAATCATATCTTTTCATGTAAATATCTGAAGAGAAAGGATCCAAACTCACGAGCACTAATATATGGGGAGCAGCACATTTGTGTTAGTTACATTGCACAAATGCTGAATGACTTTTGTTAGTATAAGGAATAAGGTAGCTGAAGAGTGAGGGCACAAATGACGGTACCAAATCCTTCTGAAAGACGGACTGACGGAGAAAGGGCTGGACAAGTCAAGAGAATTTGTCTTCGTGGGAAAGCAGGGCAGCAAGAGATTTAACAAGACAATAGTCTGCTGGTGCAGCAGTAAAGATGATGGAGCATATAGTACAGAACAGGGTACCTTGAAGCTGAGTACTGAACAACGGACCACTCAAAGGTGCATACTGCACAAAAGGTCCTAAGAGAAGATCAGTGTACGTTGGAAGTGCGATCAAGACAGAGATCTATGTCACAAATGATCAACCCCCAAACTTCCGGATAAATTCTTTTAAGAATTGGGGCTTGTCTTGATATTGAGATAGATAAAGATAGGGTTGAATCATATCTTTTCATGTAAATATCAAGTCAAATAAATCTTGATTTAAGAATTGGGGCTTCACCTAATAGATATAGATACTAAGGTTAGTTAAGAGAAACAACAGGTTGGATCCCTTTCCATAAAAGATCTCTAGTAAATAATGAGTTAACGTTTAAGTGGCAACATCTATTAAGCTTCAACACCACTTAATTTAATTTTTGTGATAAGGTAATCTTCAACACCACTTCAATCTTTGATCATTCACTTCACATCAAACCCAACATCAGAAATCTTGATATCCTAGGAACCAACACTATTTTGCCTGAGAAGTTCAAAACTCGTCATCATTATTATCTTTTAGGCTTATATTCAACTTTCCAAAAGGAAGAAACAGTTACCTCAACTGAAATGATGTGTTGGAGTACGGAGAGAATTTTTCCACCTCATCAAGAGCCTCCTTTACCTGATCCCCAAGCAGCAGCATCTGCCAAGATATTGATGTTCAAGTACATGAAAAGCATACTATACATTAACTTAAATATATCACTCAACAACTGATAGAACAGAATAAATAAGATGGAATATTTGCAAAGATATTCTTGAATTCTTTAGCATTTTTCCTTTGAATTGCTTCCATTCTTCTCCACCCTCACCCCCACCCCACCCCCAAAAGAAAAAACTCCTTTTGCAGGGCTAGGTAAAGGTGTCATTCGACCAAGCCAAGTTCAGGTTGCTTAATATAGTGAAAGGGCCAATAAGTGAGTTCAAGCTTTAATACAACTATATATGATGATACACATTTTGAATTATACTAGGAAACATTAACATCTTTTCATGCAAATATCGAGACAAATGCATCTTGATTTATCAAGATATAATATTAAAGAAGTATATATTTACAAAACTTTCATAAACATTACTTCCCTCCGTTCACTTTTACTTTTCATGTTTCACTTCTCGAGAGTCAAACTACATGGACTTTCACCAACATTTTAAGATGTATTTTTTCATCATATTAATATGAGAAGAATTGCAACTTATAGTATTTTTCGTATAGTTTTTGAATATCTAATTTTAATTTTAAAATATTGAATTAATGTAATTTAATTTAAATCCGAAGATTAGTCAAACTGACTCTCGAGAAGTGAAACGTAACAAGTAAAAGTGTACAGAGGGAGTAGTATTTTTTAATGTTTGAGATGAAACTATATGAGATGGTGGGTTTAATATACAAGCTTAATTTTGAGCTCAAAGCTGTTTCAACAACTCATTTAGAGCCCTAAGGCTAGGTTTCTCACAAAAAGCAGGCCTCCTCTGTTAGTTTTATCTGATGAAGTTAACTAAAAGACATGTATCTTTCCTGAGCAGCATGCAGAAAATAGAGATACACAAACAGACACCTTTAACCAACTAGTATGAGGTTACGGGATCCTCTTTTGAGAGGTGGGGATTATGTGAACATGCATGAACTTCCTAGCACATCTACATAAAAGCAGTTCTAAATACAATTTGAAAAATTCCCAGTATGAATTAGACCTTTGTGGTCCGGCCCTTCCCCGGACCCCACGCATAGCGGGAGCTTAGTGCACCAGGCTGCCCTTTTTTTTACATAAGCAATTACCTGTATTAAAGGATGAAAAGCCTCAAGTACTGGTGGACTCGAATACAGAGCATGTCGTAAATACTTTATTGCACTCTTATAGTGGTCATTACGCAAGGTCCGGTGCATATTGAGGTTATCCTCTAAATTTTCATTTGAGAAAGGCAATTGTAAAGGCAACAGCCACAATGGAAGACCTACACTTGAATAGAGTAAGAAATATCAGGATTCAAAACTTTTATCAGCATGAAGAACATAGCGTATCTCAAATACCATACATAACAGATAGAAATACATGGACTTTGGAGCTTAACAAAATGGGAACCTAGTCGAATGCACAATATACACCTTCACAAGGATTGAAGGGCTTAGAACTTCCATATATGTCAACTGCCTTTTCATCCTTTTGAGAATATTCCAAGAGGATGTTCTCTCTCCTAAAGTAGTAACTTCCTCATCTTCACATCATCCCTTTAGAAAACTGAAGCATATACTCGAGTCCCATTTTTCCACCATCCAAAGTTTAAAATAATTAGAAAGTTCAAACTCTTCCCTCCCATGTTCAATGCAGGTATGTTTATGCAACAACCCAAAATGAGGGGAAGCTTATGGCTGCTGCCATTAGCCAGCTATCTAGAGAGCACTCGAGAGAATGCTAGTGCCACTCATTTTAAATGGCCCAAAGAAGATCCAGACAATACTTGCCTACAACTACATGCCTATGCTATTATATGTAACTTTTCTTGGCAAAAGTATACCCTATGCTAATACTTGTAACTTACCTAAATCCGAAGCAAAATTAGTTGCTAAATTCATAGTATAGAATAACCTGTACAAACTAAAGGTAATTATTCAAATAATTTATGACACACGTTCATTCTTGAAATCAACAATAATCAGTTGTCAATTGTCCCAACTTTCCTTTAGGAGAAGGAGATAAAGGGTCTAGTCTAACCCCTTCACAGGATAAAAGGGAAAAAGAAAAGTAAACTTGTTTCTTCAGTCCTGCTACACATTGTACTCAAGTTCAAATCCAATTGCCATAAACCAGGCTCTAGGGTTTTCTGCATGTAAAAGCAAAATTTGCTACACTTTTATATTTCATATATGACTACATAGCAGCATGGAGAAATATTTAAGCCATGAGCAAAACTCACCACGGTTGTAGAATATGGAATGATAGGGCACATCACCACTCTGATCCATAGAAGAACCTTCATGATCACTTCTTTCAGCAGAATTCATGGAAAAATCTTGTGGCTGAATTTTTTCATCTTGTGTTTCTCCCGGCACATTATCATCAACGACCATGGGGACTTCTCTCTGCTGACTGACATCAACTCCCAAGATCTCTTTACCATTCCTAATAGAGGTGTTTGAATCACAATGGAATGGAGAATTAGCCTCGTCGCCTTCAACAGCATCCCCCTCTGAATTTAAAATAGACATAAATAATCTGTCCTCAAAGGTCTCTGACTGCACCGGGCCATCAAATCTGTCCAACTCTTGCAAATGCAACTCCTTTGGGATGGTAGAATACCATAACTGATAAAAGGCCAAGCCCACAACTAGATTAGAGACTGGATCACTCTCAAAACCACGTTCCTGCATGAGACTGATACAAATCACAGCCAGGGGGCGTACATTAAGCCTTTGGAATTTTATAAAAATGCTACACTAAAATTACATTCCAATAGAGCATTCATCCTAAATGAAAAGATTTTGCCTAGCCAGTTTTGCCACCAAAAATTTGACCCACTATCATTGCCTACATATTTCTCCAACAAATTTTTATACTAACCATTGGTAACAGAACAGAGAAGATTATCAATATGCAACTCATATTTACTTGGTTCAAAGTTGGACACTCAGAGAAACAGAAGAAAGTGATATTTCTCAATTTTGCTTGATCAGTCTGTCATGGACACATTTAAGATTAACATATCCACCAAGTTTTGGAAAGGCAAATTTCTGATTCATTTAATCCAAATGAAATACTCCCTCCGTTCATTTTTACTTGTCCACTATACTAAAAATAAATTTTCACTTTTACTTGTCCACTTTAGCATATCAAGAGAAAGACAAACTTTTTTTCTTGTTTTACCCTTAACATTAATTACTCATTTACCAAGTCTATTGAGACTACACAAATTAATATGGGTATTATGGTAATATATATACTTCATGTATAATTCTCAAAGGGCGTGCAAAGTCAATAATGGACAAGTAAAAGTGAACGGAGGGAGGATATAACAAGAGTAGGTTGTATCTTCCGAAATGTAATGGCTGCGCAATGCAAACCACACTCTCGTCAACCCAGCC
Source organism: Anisodus acutangulus (assembly GCA_029783415.1). Taxonomy (NCBI): domain Eukaryota; kingdom Viridiplantae; phylum Streptophyta; class Magnoliopsida; order Solanales; family Solanaceae; genus Anisodus; species Anisodus acutangulus. Next base: position 56,051,217 of record CM056494.1, read on the forward strand.
ATTTTCAAATATCAAACAAGTATCTATGGTTAAAATTATTTTTACTAATTCCAATATAGCAATTATCAACAGCCTCCCCCGAAGAAAGACCATCTAGTTTATATAAATATTTGTGTCATCCTAAAATGTGGAACAAGTTTGACACACCCTGAATGTGTAATCAGTCACCTTATTTCATGTGACATACTTCTCCTAATTGGATCATTCTGGCTTATCCACGTGTCACCCTTGTTCTCCATCATTCTACTGTTCTGTTTATGAGAAGGTGAGTTCTTTATTTTTCAATGGACAATGACAACTGGGGGTGGAGGACTGGCAGGGTTATTCTCTTACTCTTAGACGACAACACAACAAAATATTAAAAGAACCTGCTCCTTTGACAGTGTTACCACACTACTGTAACAATTTAGTTTAAGAATATGCATATCACACCAATAAGTAAATAGTGCTGCAGTTTCTTATACAAAGTTGCAAATAGAATTATTCTTCTGATTACTAATTACGAGCAAAGCTTTCTCTCCAAGAGAATGACACTTTCCTCCTGCAGGTGACAGTACAATATTAGTTAACAATACTGACACCATTAGAAAGAGTCGGATTTAGCACAACAAAAAAGACTACCGCTCTGGACCCATTTTTAGAACTTCAGTTCTTTTTCTCAAAAAGTAAATGAAACTTTCTTCCGTTAATAGGCAATTGATTTTTGTCAACCTACATGAGAAAGATAAATCATTATTCATTAAATGCTAAGAACTTACTATAAGGCACCCTGATGCGCATCTTGTGTGTTTCCACCTTTGAGACAGAAAAGGATGAATTCCAACTGAACAGCAAAACGATCCTGCCACAATTAAAACTTCACAATGAGTTACCATAAAGGTGAAATTCAATTATAACTCTTTCATAAAATTTGCAACACAAAATCGTACTGTAATCACCAGTCTACCACTACCACTTACAAAGGCAACGTTTTTGAAAGTGAGTACCAAACATCTATGATAGTACTAATTTTAGCATCAAACTTATGATAATTAATCCAACTCCTGAAAGTCGGGGTTCAAATAACATCTAATATCTAGGAATTCAATCTCAAACTTCATTATCAGTAGCACCTTGTGACTTAACATAGTGACATCACTTAATACAAAGACATAAATCATTTATAAACATGATAATCAATGGAACTTTTTCCCTCAGGGGTCCTGAAAAGCTGCAATGCTATCTTAACCATACAACGTCAAGCATCTTCATCACAACTAGTTACGGAGGCCATATAGTTATGTCACTAGTATTTTAACCACCTCGAACTATGTTTAATATATTCAAACTTCCTAAAATAACAACAAAAACAGTAGCCAATATACTTAGCATTTCCAGGAAAAGGAAATTTTGTTCTTTAGAATTACTAGTCTCTACAAATGTGCATTGCACATTATTCCCTATCAATTTATCACACACAAAAAAATGTTAGGTAATATTACTTGTAACTACGTTATATTATAAAAATGTTATTAAAATATATAATATTCTCAATTTTATAATAACACTAGCTTTTCGCCCACATTGACATAGGATGTAAAAATCTCTTTATTTGAACTTTATTACTTTAAATGAGTAACTTATATCGGATGTACAGATCTTAATGACTATTAATTTTATTGGAAATTTAACTGCTATTGAACTTTAATTAAAGTCTAAAAGAACTATATACGGTCTCCAACCTTTGGAGCAAGAATTTGATCATGAATAGGATTGGAATTGTCATGTTGCGATCTTGTTCTTTTATAGATAAGAATACACCATTTTACATTTTGATTTGGACTATACAACTAATGTAGTATTTTACATTTTTTGTACATTGATATTATAGAAAAGAAATAGGATTAAAGCTTATTAAGGGTATGAAAGTCGTTTAATATTTGAAAGATATTTCGGTCAACCAACATTTATATTCATTTTTTATAATAATATAGATATTTGGAGGTTGGTGGAGCAGTATAGGGAGAGGAAGAGAGACTTACATATGGTTTTCATCGACCTCGAGAAGGCATACGACAAAGTCCCTAGGAAGGTTCTATGGAGATGTTTGGAGGTTAGAGGTGTACCTGTGGCGTACACTAGAGCGATCAAGGATATGTATGATGGAGCCAAGACCAGGATACGGACAATAAGAGGGGATTCAGAGCTCTTCCCGGTGACAATGGGGTTGCACTAGGGATCAGCTCTTAGTCCATTCTTATTTGCCTTGGTGATGGATGGCCTGATGCGACAAATACAAAGGGAGGTGTCATGGTGTATGTTATTCGCAGACGACATAGTCCTGATTGATGAGACTAGCAACGGAGTGAATGCTAAACTGGAGGTTTGGAGACAGACTCTGGAGTCTAAAAGGTTTAGGTTGAGTAGGACCAAGACAGAATACTTGGAGTGTAAGTTCAGTAACGGGAGCGACCTTGAGACAGGCGTGGAGGTGAGGCTTGGTACTCAGGTCATTCCGAAGAAAGAAAGCTTCAAGTACCTCGAATCTATGATCCAAGGGAATGGAGAGATTGATGACGATGTCACACATCGTATTGGGGTAGGGTGGATGAAATAGAGACTCACATCTAGAGTCTTGTGCGATAAAAATGTGTCACCAAAACTTAAAGGTAAGTTCTATAGGGTGGTGGTTAGACAAACTATGTTGTTTGGGGCGGAGTGTTGGCCAATCAAGACTTCGCACATCCAAAAGATAAAAGTTGCAGAGATGGAGATACTGAGATGGATGTGTGGGCATACAAGGAGGGATAGGATTATAAATGATGATATCTGGGACATAGTGGGAGTGGCCTCGGTGGAGGATAAGATGCGCGAAGCGAGGTTGAGATGTTCGGGCATGTGCAGATGAGAGACACAAATGTCCCAGTGCGGAGGTGTAACAGATTGGCTATGGACGAACTCATGAGGGGTAGAGGTAGGCCGAAGAAGTATTGGGGAGAGATGATTAGACGGGATATGGCACAGGTGCAACTTACGAGGACATGACCTTAGATAGGGGGTTGTGGAGGACACGAATTAGGGTAGTAGGTAGTCGAGCGTAGCCCTACTTACGCTTACAGACTGGTAGTTGTAGTGTTATTATTGTAGGCCCACTTAGACTATCATACTAGTAGGCGCAATAGTACTTTATAGTAGCGTTTGATTTCTACTGCTATGTGTTCTTTAATGTGCTTTATTTATCTTATGTATCTGCATTAGTTACTGCTTCTTTTTCAGAATGTCCTAGCATGACTTATTTTCTTGTTTTGCTTGTGCTTATGCTTTGTCTTGAGCCGAGGGTCTCTCGGAAACAGCCGCTCTACATATCAAGGTAGAGATAAGGTCTGCGTACACTCTACTCTCCCTAGACACCACGTTGTGGGACTTCACTGGGTATGTTGTTTGTTTATAGATATTTGGGTTACTAAAAGTAAATTTACTAATATATTGTATATAAAAGGTACCTGACAAAGAAATAGCAAATGTTATAGAAAACACTTGAAAAAAGGCAACATGGACAAGTACAGATCTAATAAACAACAACAACAACAATAGTCAATAGACTTAGTATTTGCACGAAAAGAAAATCTTGTTTTCAGAACTTCTTTTGGGTTAATAAAAGGTAAATTTACTGGTAATATATTGCATATAAAGGATATTTCACAAGGAAATAGTAAATGTCACGGAAAACTTGAAAAAGAGCAACTTGGAGAAATACAAAACTAATGAACAAACATATAAGCAAATATTTTACATTTTTAAATTGTTACCTTCAAGGCCCAGTTTTTCATAGGTCCAAGCTTCTTCATCCAAAGTTCATACATATTCTGCATCCTTCTTGTACTTATAGTGTCACCTTTTATATGCTCAATAAGCTCCAAAGTAGCCTAAAAGTTAGAAACCATATTAAACCATAATAATTCCTGCTCAATAAAACTTAAAAGAAAGTAACAGCTTGTTTGGATGGCTGTTACATATCATTTCATTGTGTATAGTATCATAATATATTGTATTGTTCAGATAAATACAACGTTTGGATAGATAGAATCGTTTTCCATTGTTACATAATGCCACACATCCTCAAATCTAAAGGATAAACCTATCGCTACGGGATAGAGTTATTATTAAAAAAAAAGTAGAATAAAGGATAAAATAGAGTTACTAAATAATAAGCAAAGGCAAAATGACAACAACATACACAGTGAAATCTCATAAAGTGGGGTCTAGGGAGGGTAGAGTTACGCAGACCTTACCCCTATCTTGGGAGGTAGAGAGGTTGTTTCCAGTGGACCCTCGGCATAAGGACAATTAATTCAAAACAATATAAAAAAAATGAAACGAATAGGCCATGGCAAAATATTATAAAAGCATGCAGTAACAACCACAAAAGGAGTAGTGACAACCACAAATTAATACGATAATCGAAGTACAAGGAACAACAAATAATAGCAGAAATTGAAAGACAAGAAACTACAGGAGTAATAGTACATACTACTTGTATAAAGGATAAGCAAGACACCACTCAATTATCGACTAACCTTCTACCTAATTTGTGTCCTACATAACCTACTATCACATCCAAAATGAGTAAAAAGAAAAAACAAGGTAACAATGCGATCACACTAGATTGGTCGTTACATAAAATGGGACTTTTCATTGTTATGTAACGATGGATTTTAAGGATACGATATAATAAAATTTAAGTAATAATGATAAAAACAAACATTGTATTATACGATACAATAGGTAACAACCCTCCAAACAAGGTGTAATAGGATTAAATTAAATTGATTAGTACCGTAAACTTGGTTCGAGTTTTCAATAAAATTTAAGATTCCCTCCGTCCCAATTTATGTGGCACTTTTCGCTTTTCCATAGTCAATTTGACTAAATTTTGAACCTGTACTATAAGTTGCAACTTTTCTATATCAATTTGGTAAAAAATACATCTTAAAATGTTGATCAAAGTTCATGCCGTTTGAATCTCAGGAATCAAAAAATGCCACATAAATTGGTACATAGGGAATAATAATCAAAACAAACATTGTAATTATACAAAACAATAGGTAACAACCATACAAACAAGGTGTAATAAGATTAAATTAAATTAATTAGTACCGTAAACTTGGTGCGCGTTTTCAATATGGCTTTTTCTTTGGTAGTTCCTTTAAGAAGTACACTCATTACACCACTAGCCTCAGCAAATTTATGTTGCCGCATCAATTTTTGGAGCAAACGCCGGAGTCTTCTCCGATGTTCGGATCGTAAACTTTGAATATCATGTTGTAAACTTCCGATTCCACGTTTTAAGCAATAACTTGGTTTTGTATTTGCTAATATGATTGCTTTTATCCTTCTAATTTTGGTGGATGGATTAATTACACTGTCATAATCGTCTGCGGGCCTTGTACGTTTCTTCGTATGGGATTTTTGGGCAGTCCCTATATATTCTTCTTCCACATCCATTACAAAAACAAATTGGGGTTTCGATTTTTAATTTTGTTTTAGCTGGTGCTTTTTTGAATGGATTGAAGAGAGAAATAGTTTGGATGGAATTAAAAGTTCCAGGGTTTAGCAGTTTAGGCAATGATATTAAGAAAAAAAATATAGGAAAGATCACGCATGTCCAATATTTATCGTCTCTCTACTTTTGTACCCACATAAAAAATCAAAAATATTTATTCGAAATATCATATACTAATTTAGAATATAGTACCCACATAAAAAATCAAAAATATTTATTCGAAATATCATATACTAATTTAGAATATAGATATCATGTTCAATTATACTGAGATGCTATCACGGAAGATTATGTTCATTTATTCACACTTTTCTATAAAAAAATAAAAAATATGATGTTCATCATCTTATATACATATACTATAATGGTATCATGAGGATCTAGGATAAAAGTATTATACAAGATACTTAAATGATTACTTCAATTTGAAATGTACTTTTGATCATGTGGATCTAGGGTAAAAGTATTATACAAGATACTTAAATGATTACTTCAATTTGAAATATACTTTTGAAAAGTTGAAAAGAGACGGCTATGAGACTAGTACAAACAATATGATGAAATAGTAGATTTATTAGTCTGCTTTCTTTCATGCCTATTGACTTAACTCTATGCTAGTAGTCACTAGACTCACTATAATAGTCCATCTGGCTGTTCTTGCTGAAATCATTACTCAACATTCTCCCGTGCTCTAGCAATTGCGGGTCATTTACTCTTAGTGTAAAGAATGAATCTTGGATCTAACTCAACCCCAAAAGCTAGCTTAAAGGAGGAGAATTGTTCAAGCCAGAGACCAATGACCATTTATCCCACCAATGTGGTAGAACTCAACATCCCACCTCACACACATGGCTGAACATCTGGAGCATGGACAATGTAAGAGGGAGCTCAACATCGGAAACAATGAATTGTGATGAGTCTGGTTCTAATATCATGTAAAAAATGAATTTTAGGATTGAGTTAGGCTCAAGATCTATTTTTTACATGGTATCAGATCCAGACCCGTCCCAGTTCATTATTTCCGATGTTGGGCCCCCAAATTATATTTTTCACGCTCCAGTTAACGAGGTATGGGCGTGCGGAGAGTGTCAAAAGTCCCACATCGAAAATGGAATGGGAACATAGATTTCTTATATGGATTTGGACAATTCTCACCCTATAAGCTAGCTTTTGGGGTTGAGTTAAGCCCAATATCCATTTTTTACACTCACAACAACTTACACATGCTCCATGATACATTATGTTAATTGGTTTATAAATATACCGAGATGATATTATGGATAATTTTTCAGTATCACGATACATAAATATACTGCGATATTATCCTGAATGAAGAGTTTTAAACGAGGAGTTACATTGGATATATACTTTGAGTAGGGCTAAGCATAAACGAAAATAATTTAAGTACAGTCATGAGCGGGTAATTAGTTTCAGTCCAATGAGTAATTAGTGTTGTTTTCAATACAAAATTGTGATATGAGAATATTAAGTGTAATTGTTACGCAGGGCCGGGCCAATGGCTAGGCCAATAAGGTATATGCCTTAGGCCCCCATCTTTTGGGGGGCTCCAAATTTTGCCCAAATAAATTATGTAGTATTAATTTTTCTTTTAAAAAATTAGTTATTTATGATTAAAAAAAAAGTGCAAGATTTTTTATAAATTTATATTATTTTATTCTCTTTAACCTTTTTCAAATAGAAGAAATTATCCGCTAACACTCACATTATTTTATTTTATTTTATTCTTTTCGTACTCTCTTTCACTCACATTATTCTCTTTAACTCTATTTCTACTCTCTTTCTTCAAATCTCTGATAAGTTAGAGTAAGATTTTGCCAAAAATAAGAGTCAATAGTAGAAAAGCGTTGAACAAAGTAAATTGTAAATTCCTTTTTTGTTTCTTTTTAGGTTTTCAAGCATTGTAACAAGCATATTAAAGTAGATATATCAAGTTATCAACTTCTTGAATTAGATTCTATCGTTATAACATCTATTATTTTATCTAAAATTTATCAAGTTATTGCGTATAGAATTACCTTAATAGTTCCTATAATTATTGCCTCAGTGAAATGATGTTTTTCAACGTTTGAAATTGATTAAATTTTACCTAAAATTAACAATTGGAAAAAATCTAAGAAATCGATTATAAAATCATTATTAAGTAATAATTTCACATCTAAAAATGTTAGAAAAAATACATTAAAAAAATAAATATATATATATATATATAAAGTTTGTTTAGGTTTTAGACCTCTAATTAAAGTTGTCTTAGGCCATCCAATTATGTTGAGCCGCCCCTGTTGTTAAATCTCAAATATTTATCTTGATTGCATCGGAAATGGAATGAGAACATGAACTCCTTAATGGACTTGAAAAATCCTCACCCTACAAGCTAGCTTTTGGTGTCGAATTAGACCCAAGATCCATTCTTTACATGGTATCAGGGCCAGACCCGTTCCAATTCTTTGTTCACCGATGTTGAGTCCCCAAATTATATTATCCACACTCCAGTTAACAATGTCTGGACGTGCAGGGGAGTGTTAAGAGTCATACATTGGATATGTAATGTGTAAATAATGGATCTTGGGCCTAACTCAACCCCTAGCTTTTAAGGTTGAGTTAGGCCCAATATTCATTCTTTATATGGTATCAGAGCCAGATCCATTTCAATTATTTGTTCACCAATATTGAGCCCCCAAATTATATTATTCACGCTCTAGTTAACGAGGTATTGACGTGCGGGAGAGTGTTAAGAGTCTCACATCGGATATGGAATGAGAACATGGACTCCTTATATGGACTTGGACAATCCTCACCCTACAAGCTAGTTTTTGGTGTTGAGTTAGACCTAAGATTCATTATTTACACGCAACTCTCCTCTTTGAAAAAACAATACCTCTAAGATAATTAAAATGAGAATCTTTTTAGAAGAAGAGGGAATGAAGTGGGCGGGGGAGTGGTTGAAGATGGAGAATAAAAGTTGGGTTTGAAGATGAAGAAGAAAGGGAGGGTGGGGTGGGGTTATAAAAATTTACATTTTACAATAAAAAAGAATAAATAAATAAAATGTTAAGCAAAAGAAAAGGAAAAGAATATAAAATTTTAAATTTAAAAGATTCTTGATGTGGCGCTGACTTGACGTTGACGTGGCGGGCGAGTGTGTAACACATCATGTGAAAAGATTATATTAAAGAATAACTAGTTAACTATTGATGATTTTTTGGACCAATAAATCTTTATCGAATTATGGGTATTTGAAAGTTTGTAATAACATGTAATTGCAAGCATTTATTTATAAAAGGAGCATGGAGATATGCAATTTATTAATGTGACGCCTTAAGATATTTTAATACTTTGTTTATGAACTATGATTTGCTTGTTTGGTAAAATTATTTAAGAGTTGAGAAAGTTTTGAGTTTTTATAAATTATGAGATTTCATGTTTATGAGAAAAAATATAATATAAGAAATTTAAGTTACATGTCTAAACAAAATCTTAACTTCAAATCAACGTGATTTTATGATTTGAAATTATGTAAAAAAGAGCCCTTAGTCTAAAAAAGTTGTTAAAAAGGACTCATCATTTTAAATTTTACAAAAATTAAAAAGACCCCATGCTCAACTTAAAACAATTGTCCATACCAGGTGGAAACAAGCCCTTAATCTAAAAAATAAAATAAAAAAATATCAAGAAATAACCATGGATGAGCAACGCTCACTATTAAAAGGGTGTTTAGATTGACATTTAAAAAGTTAGGTTATAAGTCAAAAGCTAAAAATCATAATTTGACTTTTAACAATTTTTTATACTTTTTTTAATTTAAAAGTAAGTGTTTAAAAACATTTTTTATCTTTTTCAAAACCATAAAAATAAAAAAACAACTTAAAAGCCAATAAACACTTAAAATAAGACAATTCAAACACCCCTTAAGTGCGAAACTCACAAAATAACATATTTTCTCTTGACTCAATCAATTAAGGATCATTTAATAGCGGGTGATGAGTAAGTTATTCAAATATAAAATACACCATAAGTAATATTAGCAGCGTGTTTGATAGCTAGTTAAATTAAATATAGAAACTACCACATACGAAACCCAGTTCCTAAAACCAGCACGCCTCTGTCAAGGATCATCATGCCACGACACTACCGCTTTCCTTCCTAGTACATGTACTTTCTTCTCTACCTTTCGGACATAAAAATCTACAACTGGAACTCTGACTACAAAGCTAACAATAAATACTCCCATCACTCAGCTAACTTTCTATCCCTCCCCAAAAAATCAAGAAAATGGAGTGCAAAGATAGCAGCAAAACTTGCAATTTTCTTAGTGATTTGGAGTACCAAACAGGATTTGGAAATCATTTCTCATCTGAAGCTATAGGTGGAGCTCTACCTCAAGGTCAAAATAGTCCTCTTATTTGCCCCCTTGGACTTTATGCTGAGCAGATCTCTGGCACCTCTTTTACTTCCCCTCGCAAACTTAACCAACGCAGGTTCCTTTACTTCTCTCTCCCTAAAATACTAGAGTATTCTTTTCTTTCCGGTTTATGTGAAGGTGTTTGACTGAACATGAGTTTAATACAAAGAATTTTGAAATTTGTGATCTAAAATAAGATATAGAAATTTCTGTTCTATAAATCATTTCATTAATGAGAAGTTTGAAGTTACATTGTTACTTAAAAGATATCATTCATTTTAGTACTAACTAAAAGTAAAAGAGTCGAAAAATTGGGACGGAGGAAGTACCTGTTATTGATTTGTTTCAGCATAGTTCTTGTTAGTCTCCTTTATAGCCAAAAATACTGAGTAGAATAATAATACCAACAGCTCGAATAACATTCAATAAACTAAGAAAGTAGTGACCCTTTAGTGAGAAGTACAATGAATCAGCTCAAAATTACTGGCCCCTTTTCAACGTTGATTAGTTGGGTATTTGGACAATAGATCGTTAAAAGTTGAAAAAGGGGTTTTGGATATTAGACCGTGTTTGGGTTGGACGTGAATTTCATTAAAGAAAAAAATGTTGAAGTTTTTCAATATTTCGCCAATACTACTACCTATTATTGATTTGTTTCAGCATAGTTCTTGTTAGTCTCTTTAGCAACAAAAAAAACTGAGTAGAATGATAATAGGGAGGGCTCGAGAAAGATTCGATGAACTAAAAAAGAAGTGACCTTTAGTGAGAAGTACAATAAATCAGTTCAATTTTACTGCCTCTTTGTTCAAGATTAGTTGGGTATTTGGACATTCCTCCTTGTTCCTTTTTACTTAGCCCGTGTTGTCTTGGCACTCCAGAAAGTACTAAGCCCTCCGTCACTTTTACTTGTGCACTATACTAAAATAGATTTTCACTTTTACTTGTCAGATTTACTATATCAAGAGAATTTTTTTTTCTGTTTTCCCATAGCATTACTTACTCATTTCAAATTAATTATGCATTTAAATTATGCATTTCATTTATTATTTTTTAAAGAATGTGCAAAGTCCATAGTGAACAATTAAAAATGAATGGAGAGAGTATTTATTAGGGGTCTATTTAACTAAATTAACCTTATTAATTATGTTTTGGAAATCTAAGTTTGACTTGTTATGTAGTCACATTATGATAAAGGTAATATTGGAAGAAAATAGCAAATATGTCTTGATTTGCTGAAATGAACAAGTAAAAAGGAAAATCTATCTTTAGTATAAGGCACAAGAAAAAACGAACGGAGACTCTATGTGGTTAAAATTGAAAAAGGGGTTTTGGATATTAGACCGTGTTTGGATTGGACATGAATTTCATTAAAGAAAACAAAAGTTTAAGTTTTTTGATATTTCACCAATATTTCAGATAATAATTGCCTAACTTCAGCTTGCCAATAATGACTTCAGCATTTGCAAGTGAAGATTATTGCCAAAATCCCTGGAAAGAGGATGAAATTTTGGGCTTTTTGGTAATTACCTGTTTAGAAGAAAGTTGATCAGCTTTTTCTCCCACAATTCATCCATTTCCCAAAATGATAACTAAAATGATAACTAAATGGAAGAAAATTGATCAGCTTTTTACTGGATGTTGAGGATTTGATTAATGCTCGTTTAAGATTGAGGTGTAGTTGATTGATAGATTGGTTATGTTACTGAGGGAATTTTCTGTTGGTGCAGTTGGCTATATCGTATTAAGCCATCGGTTACACACGAGCCATTTAGACCAAGAATACCAAGACATGAAAAGCTTGTGAGTGAATTCAACCAGTCAAACAGTTCTGCTACACCGACTCAATTGCGATGGAAGCCTGTGGAGATCCCAGAAACACCGACTGATTTCGTCGATGGTTTGTACACAATATGCGGGGCTGGCAGCTCATATCTCCGACATGGTTTTGCAATTCACATGTAATTGGTATTTCAAACTTGCTCTATTATTATCAGCACTATGTCCTTCAGAGGGAGTTCCGTATATAGTTGTTGTAGGTAAAATTAGTGTAAAGTGTATCCGAAAGGTTAAACAAAAGAAACGCTGAGTCGAGAGATGACTCTCCGTCTTTAAGACAAAATTGCCTCGTATAAATGCTTTTACGGTACAAATCAACTGTACAAAGCAAATACAGTTGATTCTAGCAAAGAAAATGAATAAGAACAGATTGCTTGTATGAGTTTTTGATTCTCTGTTTTTTGTATCTTCTGAACAGAAGAGAAGATTTTGTGTTGTGTGTTCTGCGTATCCGTGCTCTGTAATTTGAACATAACTGTTCAATTTATAAGAGTAGAAAGGGAGGCAAACAGTCACGTCTGTTGGTGTCTTTAACGTTCTGTTAAGTTGAATAGTCACGTTTGTTGGAGTTTGTTGTGATGTTCCGAAAACTTTAGGGACCAAAATATAAATAGTTAACATTTCAGGGACCAAAGAGAAAGTTTCGGAAAAAAACAACCACCCGTGACCCGAACCCGATCCCGAACTGGACAGCGGCGGTGCGCGTGTGGTGCTTAGCCCCGAACCCAAGCTCACCTAGGTCCCAAATCCTTACTCAAACTTAGCGTTTATATATATCATAAACTCTCCATCTTCTATCAATGAGGGAGATTTGTCATTTTTGGCCAAAGACCCTCCATCTTTTTATGTTTCAAACACCTTACTTGTGTACCAATATCTCTTTCATTTCTTAACGAAATTTGACGATACTTGACACTAACATCATCTACTCACTTAGTAGATTAGGCATGTGCGAATAAATGATGTTTCCGACATGCGGGATCCACGTGTTTAAGTCATTAAAGACGGGATAAACTCAATCCACATTAGTAAATTTCCAACAATCCCCTCTTGAAAGAGAATTGGTGCACACAGGGTGCCAACGTTCAACAATGTTTCAGCGGAAAGATATTGCATCAGGAAATGTAGCTTTCGGCTTTGAACCTTCCTTGGTCGATTACTATCGGATTTACTTACATCGCGGTGACCGTGATGTCTTGAATCGTCAGTGTTTAGTGTAAACCAAGACAATGGTATCAACACAATAACTCTCCTTATTCATTTCTTCTTATTGTTTTGTCCGTTGTGGCCATGGACAACTCTTGGATTCCTAAGTGCGTACATTTGAAGCGGCCTGTCTTCACACTTAAATAGGTGATCTCCTATAAGGTATATTGCTCTACCCCACTCGCAAGTGTTATGAATCATTAAAAGTTTCAGAAACTCATCCTTTACCCTTTATGCAGGTAGCATTAATGTCTATCGCGGGAACGGCTTTGGAGTTATTTTTCTTTAAATAATGATAATCTGAAGTGCTCTTACTTCAAGTGAAGCGCTAAACTGAACCTCTATAGTTTAGTTTTCCCATTGAACCAAATTCCTGGGATCTCCGGTCAGTAAGGTTGGGTTACCACCATAAAGATTCTTATTGTTTGTGTTTTAAGCCCATTCCCCTAGACAGACATAATATTTGATCTTTGGGTGGGCCTTTAGTTAATGGATCCGCTAAATTATCCTTTGATTTGACGTAATCAATGGAAATGGCACCCGTAGTGATCAACCGCCTAACTGTCTTATGCCTCCGACGAATATGTCTAGACTTGCCGATGTACATATTACTTCGTGCCCTTCCTAAAGCCGATTGGTTGTCACAGTGAATCATCATCGAAGGTACGGGTTTATCCCAACAAGGGATATCCTCTAAGAAGTCGTGAAGCCACTCTACTTCTTCTCCTGCTTTGTCCAAAGCGATAAACTCCGATTCCATCGTGGATCGAGCGATGTATGTTTGCTTAGAGGATTTTCAAGACACAGCCCCACCACCAATTGTAAAAACATACCCACTAGTGGATTTGGTGTTTTTATGTCCGATATCCAGTTTACATCACTATATCCTTCCAGTACGGCTGAATATCTTGAATAATGTAATCCGTAAGTCAGCGAATATTTCAGATATCGTAGTATCCGTTTTAGCGCATTTCAGTGATCATTTCCAGGATTTCGAGTGAACCTAGCCAACTTATTGACTGGATAAGCGATGTCGGGTCGGGTGCAGTTTGTAATGTACATTAAACTACCAATGACCTGTGCATATCACTCCTGGGATACGGGTGCACCACGATTCTTATCAATTCTATGATCCAAATCCATTGATGACTTCATATGGGGACTGTCAAATACATCAAATTTCCTCAAAACATCTTCAATGTAATGAGAAATCTTAATTCCTACGATTACATTTGTAATACCCATATCTTTCATGTCAAAACATTGTTTTAACATGTTCTTGGTTTCCAGGACCAAGTTTAGACTACTTCCGGTGATGAGCATTTCATCTACGTAAATGCATATCATGACAAATGAGTCAGAGTTCCCTTTGATATAGATACATTTATCACATTCATTTATGGAGAAACCTTTTGATAATAAAGTATCATCAAACTTTTTATGCCATTGTTTCAGGGCTTGTTTGAGTCCGTAGAGAGACTTAACAAGACGACATACTTTCTTTTCTTGTCCTGGAATTACACACCCCTCGGGTTGTTCCATGTATATTTCCTCTTCCAATTCTCCGTTTAGGAAGACTGTCTTAACATCCATTTGATGTATCTCAAGGCCACGTAAAGCTGCAATGGCTATGAATACCCTTATGGACGTTAATCTAGACACATGGGAGTATGTGTTGAAGTAATCGGGGCCTTCCTTTTGTTTGTAGCCTTTGACTACTAATCTGGTCTTATACTTGTAAATAGTTCCATCTGCTTTGTACATCTTTTGAGTATCCACTTACAACCTAAAGGTTTGCTTCCCGGAGGAAGATAAACCATTTCCCAAGTATGGTTCTGCATGATGGAATCTATTTCGCTTTCTATAGCTTCTTTCCAAAGCGGTGCTTCTGCAGTTGACAATGCTTCCTTAATTATTCTCAGTTCATTTTCAACCATATAGGTTAGAAAACTGGACCAAAGGTGGTCCTTTTTGGCCCTTTTGCTCCGTCTTGGTTCAACCTCTGGAACCCCTAAGTTCTGTAGGTCTGGAACATTAAGTTCCGGACAGTCAGCAACTTCTGAGTCCTGTAGATCCGGAACGTCTAGTTCCGGATAATCAAAAACTCCCGGGTCTTGTTGATTTTGAGCATTTTGTTCATAATTTCGTTTGCGCGAAATTATTTTTTCCCCCTTTCTAGGAAAGATCTGTTCAAAGAATTCAGCATTCCTTGATTCCATGATCGTACCCTCGTGGATATCAGGTATCTCCGACTTATACACTAAGAAGCGATAAGCACTATTGTTATTTGCATATTCGATGAATATGCTATCTATAGTCTTAGGTCCAATTTTGACCTGTTTTGGTTTAGGTACTTTGACCTTTGCCAAACAGCCCACACTTTCAAATATTTGTAAGTGAGTTTCTTTCCTTTCCATGATTCATATGGAGTTTTATCCTTGAGTTTATGCGGAACTCTATTGAGAATTATATTAGCGGTAGAGTCGCTTCGCCCCACATATTTTGGGCTAAACCGGAATTGATGAGTAAGACATTCATCATTTCCTTTAACATACGGTTTTTGCTCTCGACAATACCGTTGGACTGAGGCGAGTAAGGAGCGGTCGTTTGATGAACAATGCCGTATTGAGCACATTATTCTTCAAACGGTGCTACGTATTCTCCCCCCTCTATCACTACAAATTGCCTTAATCCGTAGGTTTAGTTGATTTTCAACTTTTGCTTTATAACGTTTAAATGTTTCAAACGCTTCATCTTTACTTTTCAACAAGTAAACATAACAATACCTTGTACTATCATCCATGAAAGTCACGAAATGCTTGTCCCCCCTTTAGTTTGCACAAACTTTAAATCACATATGTCGGTGTGAATAAGTTCTAGAGGAGCGGTGTTTCTTTCGACAGAATAGAAAAATGATTTGGTTAATTTTGCCTCTACGCACACCTCACATTTATGTTGAGGGTTTATGTCGAATGAAGGCAACAATTTCAACTTTACTAACTTTTGAATGGATTTGTAGTTAACGTGTCCTAATCTATAATGCAATAGATTAGAAGACTCAAACAAGTAGGTAGAAGGCTTTGTTTCATTAGATGAACGGATTACAGACATAACATTCATTTTGAAGAGGTCGTCATACGCGAAGCCTCTTCCTACAAATATACCATTCTTAGTTATTACAAATTTGTTGGACTAAAAAATTAGTCTAAAACCAGCCTGAACCAACAATGGCTCTGAAACCAAGTTCTTGCGGATGTCAGGGACGTGCATAACTTCCTTTAGAGTGATCTCTTTGCCTGAAGTCAATTTGAGGACAACCTTTCCAACTCCTTGCACTTTAGAGGTGGTGCCGTTGCCCATGAACAACTTCTTACCCGTGACTGGGGCGTAAGAGGAGAATGCACTCTTGTCAAAGCAGATGTGACGGGTTGCACCCGTGTCTATCCACCATTGCCTTGGGTTCTCCACCAGATTTGCCTCCAGCACCACTGTTGAGAAATCCGCAATCTTGTCGTCAAGATCCGGAGGATCACCCTTGTTTTGTACAACGTTAACCTCTGCCTTGCGTTTGGTTTTGGCCTTCAGGTCACTTGGGTATTTTGGCCCACTTCAGTCGTTGTGTTAGACTGAGTGTCTATTGCATCCCCACTAGAAAAATGATCTTCTGTCTGAGATCGTGACAGGCTCAACGCAGTAAGATAGAGTTGTTCTTCTTCTCTTGTTGTAATTGTTATCCAGAACCTTACCTTGTTGTTTGCTTTGGAAACTGTCAGGAGCATGGACAACAATGTTTCCTTGAGCAGCGCCAGAGACAACAACATTTCGTTGAGCAGTGGCAGAGACAACAACATTTCCTTGAACAACAGCAGTGCCTTGAACAACAGCAGTTCCTTGAACTAGAAACAAAACTATTGACAGTAGTAGAACCAGAACTACCAACGTAATTGTTAACAGAACTGTCAATAGAATAGTTGGCAGAAACAGAGCCAAACCCAGAGTTAGAACCACAACCGGAAACACAACTGTTGACAGACATCTTTCGAACACTAAGAATTTTGTCTTAAAATTACAGGTAAAATTGGTGTAAAGTGTATCCGAAAGGTTAAACAAAAGAAACGATGAGTCGAGAGATGACTCTCTGTCTTTAAGACAAAATTTCCTCGTATAAATGCTTTTACGGTATTGAAAAATAGTCTTCCAAGATAAAACAACAACTAATCAACTGTACAAAGTAAATACAGTTGATTCTAGCGATGCTTGTTTGAGTTTCTGATTCTCTGTTTTCTGTATGTTCTGAACAAAAGAGAAGATTTTGTGTTGTGTGTTCTGCGTATCCGTGCTCTGTAATTTGAACAGAACTGTTCAATTTATAAGAGCAGAAAGGGAGGCAAACAATCATGTCTGTTGGTGTCTTCAACATTCTGTTCAGTCTATTCACGTCTGTTGGAGTCCGTTGTGATGTTCCGAAAATTGCAGGGACCAAAATGTAAATAGTTAACATTTCAGGGACTAAAAAGAAAGTTCCGGAAGAAAGACATGCGACCCACGACCCACGACCCCTAGTCCGAGCCCGGACGGGCGGCGGCGCGCGTGTGGGGCTTAGCCCCGAACCCAAGCTCACCTAAGTTCTCTCACTTCTAAACACATGGGTTACCCTTGGGGTCTCAAATCCTTACTCAAACTTAGTTTATATATATCATAAACTCTCCATCTTTTACCAATGAGGGAGATTTGTCATTTTTGGCCAAAGACCCTCCATCTTTTTATGTCTCAAACACCTTACTTTGTGTACCAATATCTCTTTCATTTCTTAACGAAATTTGACGATACTTGACACTAACATCATCTACTCACTTAGTAGATTAGGCATGTGAGAAGAAACGATGTTTCCGACATGCGGGGCCCGCGTGTTTAAGTCATTAAAGACGGGATAAACTTAATCCACATTAGTAAATTTCCAACAATTGTTACTTTCTTATTTATGTTTTGTTCTTGGTAATTTATCATTAGGATTGAGATGTGTTATGATCTGAATATAATCAGTTGTCGTCTGGTTGCTGGTTAGAGTTATGCAGGTGTTAGTAATGCAGGGATTAATAATGCAAAGTTTAGTTCTGCAGAGTTTTGTCATGCAGAGTTTAGTTATTTCACCTTTTACCCTTCATAAAATAATACATAAATTAACTCATAACTTATACATATTTTAGTTATATGGGATTGTAAAATAATACTCCCTCTGTCCCAAAAAGAATGACTCACTTTTCTTTTTAGTCCGTCCAAAAAAGAATGACATATTTCCTTATTTGACAACAATTTAACTTTAAACTTTAACTTTTATGCAAAACGAAATGATCTATAACCACATAAATATCTTTGGCTTATTTTACACCATAAGATTCAAAAGTCTTCATTTATTTCTTAAAGTGTGTGCCAAATGAAAGTACATGACATAAATTGGGATGGAGGGAGTAACTAAATATTGTACTTGGTGTGCTGAATTTTATATATAGCAACTAAACTGCTACCAAACATGGTATTAACTATGGTAGTTTTAATATATGAATAGTTTCCTTCCTAACCAGCAACCAAATGACCCCCTTTTGGGATTGACTTCTTATTCTGTTGTTG
Organism: Anisodus acutangulus; assembly: GCA_029783415.1. Taxonomy (NCBI): domain Eukaryota; kingdom Viridiplantae; phylum Streptophyta; class Magnoliopsida; order Solanales; family Solanaceae; genus Anisodus; species Anisodus acutangulus. Next base: position 56,069,849 of record CM056494.1, read on the forward strand.
TTTGCTTTTTAATATATAAGATCTCCTTAACATAATGGACTATAATCAGCTAATATGAATTTCTCTTGTGAATAGACAATGATGTGTATGGAATATCAACACAGCACAACACCTATTACAGATGATATTTGTAGGCATCAAATTGGGAACTAGGTATCAGTGTCATAGGTTGACGTGAAGAATGTTCAACTTCTTTTTTTTTTTTTGGGATTTTTACACTGTATAGCCGCCCACCAAATAATAGCCAGCAAATGTGTATTTTTTGTATTTAATTGTAATGTACAGAATATATACATATTTTATACATAGTTAATTATTTTTTTGTATATTGGCTAGCGGTTGTAATTATTTTTGGCCGAACGGCCAAATATATAAAAAGCAGGGTCTGGATATATGATAACATAACATCTTGCCTTTTTAGGTCTGAATGCAATTAGAATTGGATCTGAAGTTCAGAGTAGATCAAGTAATAATTTACGTCTATTTATAAGCATTGTTGAAAATGCAGCTATACTGCCAACAAATCAATGGAGAACTCTGCCTTCTGCAATGCTGATGGTGACTTTCTGATTGTTCCTCAAAAAGGAAGTAAGTGTCATCTGTCTTCTCGTATTCAGCGCCAAATTTCTTGACATGTGCCTGGAAACTCTTTCTTACTCCTCTGTTCGTCATGTAGAGTTGTGGATTACAACTGAATGCGGAAGATTGGAGGTTTGTCCTGGTGAAATAGTGATTTTGCCTCAAGGATTTCGGTTTGCTGTTGACCTTCCAGACGGACCTTCACGTGGTTACATCGCTGAAATTTTCGGAACTCATCTTCAACTTCCTGATCTGGGACCAATAGGTGCTTTAGAAAGAAATGCAAAATTACTTGCTATTGAGACAGCTGATATTATTTACTGATGAAATGCATTTGAACATGTGTTTAGGTGCAAATGGTCTGGCTGCTCCAAGGGATTTTCTTGTTCCTGTTGCCTGGTACGAAGATGGGTCCCGTCCAGGTTACACTATTGTGCAGAAGTATGGTGGTGAACTCTTCACTGCGAAGCAGGACTTCTCTCCTTTTAATGTGGTAGCTTGGCATGGCAATTATGTTCCTTATAAGGCGGGTATTTTTCTGTATTTCAATCTCTGATAATATGGTTGCCTTGCTCACATTTTATCCAATTTACTTTGCTACATGGGGAATTCGATGTTGTCTGTCTCCTTGGTCCTGATGCAATATATTTACTCAATTTGCAGTATGATTTAAGCAAGTTCTGCCCTTATAATACTGTATTGATGGACCACAGTGATCCTTCAATAAACACAGGTTGGTAAGGTTTATTAATTTACTGTAGGTTCTTACTTCTAAGCATGGTTCTAAGCATTACTCCCTCGGTCAAAACTTTTTTGTCGTGTTTCTCATTTGCACGGGATCCAAGTAGATTAGGTTAAGGCAAGTATGAGTTCAACCCTTTTCTCATCGGGCCAGGATCGATAGCCCCCTTAAGAGAACATTCATTAGGAGGTTTATTCTCCCTCCGTTCACGTTTACTTGTCAATTTCGCTTCTCTTGAGTCAATTTGACTAATATTTTAAGCTAAATTGAGCTAGATTAATTTAATATGTTAAAATTAAATTTTAGATGTTTGAAAACTATACGAAAAATACTATGAGTTGCAATTATTCTCATATTAATATGATGAAAAAATACATGTTAAAATGTTGGTCAAAGTTCATGTATTTTGACTCGAGAGAAGCGAAACGTGACAAGTAAAAGTGAATAGAGGGAGTATTTTCCAATTTTACCTTTGTTTATGTCTTTAAGATATAATCTCTCTTCATTTAATATTTACGCTATTAATGTGTCATCTAATTGAGGTGTTTGTAGTCTTCAAGAATAATTACTGCTAAAGGTAAAATGAGAAAAAAAAATTAATTTTGTCTTGAACTTCTAAAATTAACAAATAATTTGAGACAACAATTCTTAGAAATCACGACAAATAATTTGAAACTGAGGGAGTAGCAATATTCTGTCATCTATTAATTGTAATCTTGTTCTTAAATTTATCGATGTCGCTAGTTACATTTGCTCTAATTTCTTAAATGAATGCAGTTTTGACAGCACCGACAGATAAACCTGGTGTGGCGTTGCTTGACTTTGTCATTTTTCCTCCTCGGTGGTTGGTTGCTGAACACACCTTCCGTCCTCCATATTATCATCGCAATTGTATGAGCGAATTTATGGGTCTAATCTATGGGGGATACGAGGTTGTTTATCTCGCTCTTTGCATGAAGTCATACTCAATTCTGGGGTTATTTCATACACCTTTAATGTGGTTAAGCTTGTTTCAGGCAAAAGCTGATGGTTTTCACCCTGGCGGGGCGAGCCTTCATAGCTGCATGACTCCTCATGGTCCTGATACCAAAACATATGAGGTATAAGTCCTCCTCTATGGCCATGTTTCTTTTCCCTTCCCTCATATGCCACTTTATTTATAAGGAAATTTGTGCCTTTTAGTCCCTCAAATGTCAAGTTCTGATTTGGTCCTTGTAGTTTCTGATTAAGCACATTCAACCATAAGTAATATGTGCACTTTTGATCCTTCTACTTCTGAATCTTCACAAATTTAACGAATTCTTAAGTGCTAAACTATTTAACTATTGACGTGTTATGTTAAATTTGTATTGTTATTCCACATTTTGAGGGTAATTTTTAAAGTAGTTTGAATATCAATATTTCCTATATAAAAGAACCAAATACACAGATTTTAGTTAGAAGGTAAATATGCTTAACCAAATATCAGAACGTGCCAATAATTGAGGACCAAAAGTGCAATTATCCCAAAATTATTTCTATTTTTCAAATTACCAATGGAGAGTTTTTCTAGAATTTCTCCCTTGCAAAATGCAATTCGTCCAGTTCAATTGTGCTCTTGTGATCTGTGAATCATAACCATCTGGTTATATGTAATACTTTTGTGTTCACCAAATGACCCTGCTGCCATAAAAACATTGACAGGCTACCATTGCACTTGGAAATGAAGCCGGTCCACATAGAATAGCTGATACCATGGCTTTTATGTTTGAGTCTTGCTTAATACCCCGAGTCTGTCCATGGGCACTTGAATCCCCGTTTATGGATCACGACTATTATCAATGCTGGATCGGTTTGAAGTCTCACTTCTCAGGACTATCTGCGAATGAAGACAACCGCGATTTGCAGAACGGAAAACCTATTGAAAGGTGAAATGCTCATTGTTAAGCTTACAATTACCAGTTCCAAAAAATAAAAAATGCTCATTGTTAAGCTAGCTTCTGTAGTTCCTTCTAAAGTAACTTAGCTTGTACATAAGGCGTCACGGGCATGTAAAATGTACAATAAAACACTACGTTTGTATCGGGATCGAAAGAATAGGGTGACAATCCAAGTGCGGATACAGCGCTAAGATGAAACCAATGTTGTATGAATATGTGACCTCTAGCACCGTAAGAAGAAATGTAATACCATGATGATGTTGTAATTTGGTGTTGTATATATAAAGTTGGAACTGTCATGGGCTACTTCTAGCAATTGCAATAACAATGAGTTGTGTTACAATAGTTATATTTGTTGTGATTGTTTTATTGGTAAAAATGGGATTTTTGGTTTTCAACCTGGTGTCTGGTACCTGCATTGGACCTCGACTAAAGTCGAAAAGTTTCACATAGGGGGCAAAGAGCTCCCTAAAAAAAGGCGACTCTAGGCAAGTTCCTTTTGCTATTACTATCATGCTCCTCTTGACTACTTCCTCACTGAGTTTGGATGTTTTACTTCACTGTTAAAACTTTTGTTTCGAGTGACAAGTAAATCTATTATTAACTTGCATGAAGAAAAATTAACTGAAATATAGAAATTGGCATAAAAAACAAATGTAAATTGATTAAATTCCTTATCATTTATTTTCTCCATTTCTGTAAGTTTCTACTTGGACATCTGGTACTTGTCCGATTTACTTCATTAATGCAAGGCCCGTTCTACCAGTGTCAGTAGCTTTTTAGTCTTCTTCCCTGTCATATGATGTTTGACATTGTTTATTACTATGCTGATAGGCAATAGGAATGCAGTATTCATATAATTGAACCACCACTAATCTTCCCTTCCAATATATTTATGCCGTAAAATAATTATTTCTTGGATTACTTGTTTTCAAATATAAACAATCACAATAACCAAGTCTCAGTTCAAAACAAAGGCAGATTTAGGACTTCAAGAACATAGGTGCACTACTAAAAAAGGAGAAAAATGCATGAGAATTGTTCCTTGTCCCTCTAGGTAAATAACTCAACTCTCAATCAAGTGCACCACCAAGTATTTTTGTAGCGTGGGTACCACCAAATAATAGTAGATCAATTCTAGAAAATATGTACATAAAATATCTAATTTTGCGAAAAGACTATGAGTTCACGTGCATCATAAATTGCATAGTAAATTCGCCACTGATCCCAAATAAATTGAGGTCGGTTATATGAATTATCACTTCTTCATGTACACTAATCTTAATTATTTACGAGAATTCATCATGACTTGGCAAGTTTTACATATGCTGAATGTACTGCAATATGATCGACAATATGAGTGAGCTCACATAGATGGAATTAAATTATTTAAAATATAGTTTGTCTAGAAAAGATTATGATTTATATTACTTCTGTGTTAGTTTTTAAATGTAAAAAAGTTATTTAAGAAAAAAACTTATTGTATAATACATACTCTCAAACCTGTCTCTTTCTTCGGGCAGGAGGCGGCGATGGAGTATATTATATATGGGGTAGTTGGTGGATGATGGTAGGTGAACTCAACTTAGATCATGGGTGTATGGACAGAACGAAGAGTTTTTGTTCATTGAGACGATGAATGCATGATATGAATTATTTATATATACCTCTTTTGATCCATGAATTGCACAATTGATTTTGACATCATCATTTAATTTGTGCCTCCTCTTTTTCCCCGCACGTGTACTTAGGATAACTTTGATATATGGTGTCTGAAGTTAGTCTTATAATAAAGTCTATCTCCAAATATCGTGCATGGAGTTTTATATAGCTGAGGTCAGCTATGTATGAATAAATTTCGGTAATTTTTGTATAACTTTGATAATTTTTTCTTAAACTTTAATTATATATGTATGAACTTCGGACAAAAATGATTGAAGTTAGATAAAAATGACTGAATTTAACTATATGTAACTTCAGACATTGTAGCTAAAGGTTGGCTTATCAAGCCTAACTTGAGACATCACATAGTCTAAACTAAAATGGTTATGTGTGCAAAAAAAATAAATTAAAAGGCGAGTACATATTAAATGATGGGGTCAAAACAGATTGTCTTGTGAAAGATTTTTTTTAAAACTTGTGATAAACGAAAAAGACTCAAATATGCCATCGAACTATCGGAAATGACTCATTTATGTCACTCGTCAATAGTTTGACTTATTTATGTCATTGCTATTACAAAAATGGCTCATCCATACCATTTTTCATTAATGCTGATTTTACAATACCATATATGACATGTGGCCTTCAATTAGAGGTCCACGTCGTTTACTCAAACCATTCAAATTTAAATTCTAAATTAATAAAAGATCCGACTCATACACCCGACCCACCCACAATCATAATCTAGTTGGAGGCCACGTATCATACCTGGTACTATAAAATCGGCGTTAACAAAAATGGCATGGATGAGCCATTTGGTAACAACGATGACATAAATGAACCAAACTATTGACGAGTGACATAAATGAGCCATTTTCGATAGTTCGATAACATAGTTGAGCCTTTTTCCGTATGAAAAATCATACATATTTATGTGACTATAAGTCATCTCATTGAGATAAATTTGAAAATTTTAAATTAAATTATTAATACTAAATATAAAAATATATTGTTCTTTTTTAATTTAACTAAATAAGAAAGAATATAACATAAATTGGAATACAAGAAATATGTATCACTTAAATATATTGATATCATATGTAACTATTTTATATCAATGTAGTATTATACTATTATTTAGTCGTACCAAATTAACATAATTTGGTGTAAAGTTTTGCAAGATGCTATCACGTTGATGCAGCGATGAGGTAAACTGGAAACCGCAATTACCATTAGAAAGAAACAAACTCAAAGCTAAATTCACACATAGAAATAATATTTTTATTATAATTAAGTGATATACTTAAATTTAAAAAGTACGTATCAAGTATAATAAAGTAATAAAATTGACATATTTTATATAGTTAACTCATCTATGTAATATGTACTTGAAAACACCTATAAAATCTTTTTCAAATATGAGTCCGAAATATTTAATTGAAATTTTTTATACAACTTCATACATTTAGATGTTCAATAAAAAAATATAATAGCTAGAGTATATAAATAAAATTTACTAACAAAATTAAGGGAATATAGATATTTCATCTATTATTGTCATACTCCAAACAAGATCAAATGTTAGTTTTTTTTCCTATTTAAATTTCAAATTTTTTAGTTCGACTTAAACAAAATTGTTCAGATATTTATTTTAGTATTTATCAATAAAAATTATGATGAAATGACAAATACTTCAAAATTTCAGGTTTGTGCAGCCCCGATCCCGGGATACGAAGTTACTGTTAAACAAAGGTAATATACCTGTGATATACACTGAATATACAGCAGTATATATCACAGGTATACAAAGCGATGTTGACATGACAAGCAGTGGGTGAGGCGGCGGTGGGCCTCGACGTGACTGATTGATGACAAATACAATCTTGTATATATGGTATATATATTTGTAGTATATTGTAGTGTAAATGTTATCTTAATTAGTGCTATACACTTACCATAATTGTATAGTTAGAATTATGGTAGAATAATGATTCAGAAGTAGAATAGGAATATGATTCTCCTATTATGGAAATATGTAACTTGTATATATAGTCTTTCAATTAATGAAAATAATCAAGGGGATTATTTCTTTCATGGTATCAAGAGACGAGGTCTAAACAAAAGTTTTTCTCTCAACTTTTGTCCTCTCTTTGATTTCGGCCGAGACACCCCCTCTTCCCCCCTCGGGTTTCTCTTCCAAAATTCGTCTTCCTCTCTAAAAAACACCTCTCTTAAATTTCCTTTCCTTCTTTGTTCTTTCAATATGTCTAAGAACAATTATCACCATGCCCTCATGGTTTCCAATATCAAGAGTTGTATCCCTATTGTCCTTGAGATGGAAAACGTACAATATGCGACGTGGGCGGAGTTGTTTAAAATTCACGCTATCTCTTATCAAGTTCTTCATCACATCATTCCTCCCGCTAGACCCCTTCTTGCGGAGGATCCTGAGTTATGGATTACTCTTGATGCTACCGTTCTCCGGTGGATTTACGCCACTATTTCGGTGGACCTTCTACAGACGATTATTGAGTCGGATACCACGGCTATGGCTGCATGGAATAGATTGTGCGACATATTCCAAGACAACCAACATTCACGTGTCGTCACACTCGAGCAGGAATTCTCTCTAGTTCGAATGGACGAATTTCCAAACGTTTCTGCATATTGCAAGAAACTCAAGGAGTTGGCAGATCAACTCCGTAATGTTGGCGCACCGATAACTAATAATCGTCTCGTTCTACAGTTGGTTGCCGGTATTTCGGAGGCCTATAATGGTGTTGGAACTCTCCTTCGCCAAAGCAACCCTCTTCCCGACTTCTATCAAGCCCACTCCATGCTTACTTTGGAAGAAGCCGGTTTGGCTAAAAAGACGGCTACCGGAGCAAGCCCCGTCGTCATGGTGGCGTCCTCTCCTAGTTCTTCGAGTTTTGTTAATAATTCGGGTCAAAACCATAATCATGGTGGCGGCAAGAATAATCGCAAGAATAATAACAAAAACCGAGGGGGCAAACACAGCGGTTCTGGTGGTCAGCAAGCAGCGGTGGGCCCCATCCAGGGAACAATGGCCCACCACCCCCTGGTCCCAGCAGTGGGGCCATGGCAGTGGGCTGGCCAACAGTTCAGGCCCAACACCCAGCACTGGCTGCCCACTGGCCAGTGGCCCAACAACAGCAGCTACGACCCAGCTCCATCACGGACAGGAATTCTTGGGCCCCGACCTCCACAAGCCCATCATGCAGCAGGCCCCACTCAGATCGATATCGAGGCCGCGATGCACACGTTGGGGTTGACTCAACCGGACCCAAATTGGTACATGGACACCGGGGCCACTACTCACATGACTTCCGAATCAGGTACTCTCTCCTCTTATTCCAATTTGAACACCCCTCGGGGTATAATTGTTGGTAATGACAACTCTATTCCAATTCAGGGTTATGGTCAGAAAACGTTGTCTTCCCCCAACCACCCCTTCTCTTGAAAAATACTTTACATGCTCCTAAATTGATTACAAATTTAGTGTCTGTCCGAAAGTTCACTACTGACAATTCCATTTTCGTTGAATTTGATCCTTTTGGTTTCTCTGTGATGGATTTCAAGACGGGGAGTCATCTCATGAGGTGTGATAGTAGGGGGGATCTGTATCCTATCATGCCTGGTTTCAGTCCATCGAGTCAAGCCTTGCCATCAACATTTACAACCATCTTTCCTTCCATGTGGCATGCTCGTCTGGGTCATCCGGTGTCTTCTATTTTATCAGTTTTAGATAAAAATAGCTTTATTTCATGTAAGGGTACAAGTCGTACTCCATTTTGTCAGTCTTGTTCATTAGAGAAAATTGTTAAGTTGTCATTTGTAGACTCCAATTCTCATACTTCAATGCCATTTGATATTATTCATAGCGACTTACGGACGTCTCCTGTTCTTAGTTCATTGGGTCATCAATATTATGTTCTCTTTTTAGATGATTATTCTAAATTTTTGTGAACGTTTCCAATTGCGAATAAATCACAAGTGTTTTCCGTCTTCATCAAATTTAGAGCGTTCATTCGTACTCAATTCGAAAGAGAAATAAAAAAATATTCAATGTGATAATGGGAAAGAGTATGCCAATAGGGAGTTTCGGGAATTCTGTGGTAATAATGTGATCAATTTTCGATTTTCATGTCCTCATACATCTTCACAAAACGGGAAGGCCGAACGCAAAATTCGTTCCATAAATAACATTGTCCGAACTCTCTTAATTCATGCCTCCATACCTCCATATTTTTGGCATCATGCTCTACAAATGGCCACATATCTTCTTAACATAATTCCGTCTAAAGGTCTGACATATTCTTCCCCCCTCAAAATCATATATAATAAGAACCCTTCTTATTCTCACCTTAGGATTTTTGAATGCTTGTGTTATCCGTTATTCCCATCCACCACAATTAACAAACTTCAGGCTCGGTCTACCCCGTGTGTATTTTTGGGTTATCCGTCAAATCATCGTGGTTATAAATGCTTTGACTTATCCTCCAAGAAAATCATAATTAATCGTCATGTCATTTTTGATGAAACCCAATTTCCATTTACAAAAGTTCATACTCCCGAGCCTAAGTCATATAATTTTTTGGATGACCAATATCCCCGTATATTATTTGAAATTTTTCGGACATCTCCCGCACCCCAAATTCTCCAATGGCCCATCGCCCACTAGCCCCACGCCTGCGTTGCCAGCCATCGAGCAGTTCCAAAGAATTGGGCTACCCAACCCACTCGAACCGGTCCGCACGATTCGATTATCGATTTGGGCAAGAGCCCACTGCTGGCCAGTCCGTCCCGAGCCCAGAAAATTTCCAAAATTCCCTCAATTCTTCCTCGAGTCATAGACCGGTCACTCGTAGTCAGCGGTGTATTTTTACACCTAAAAGATATTTTAATTTACATTCTGATGTCTCTAAATCTCCCTTGCCCCGCAATCCTGTGTCCGCATTAAATGACCCTAATTGAAAAATTGCTATGACTGATGAATATAATGCTCTTATTGATAATAAGACGTGGGAGTTGGTACCCCGTCCATATGGTATTAATGTTATCAGGTCTATGTGGATTTTTGCTCATAAGTAGAATTCAGATGAGTCATTTGCTCGACATAAGGCGCGACTTGTTGGTGATGGTAAGACTCAGCAGGTTGGGATAGATTGTGGTGAGACGTTTAGTTCGGTTGTCAAACCGGCTACCATTCGCACTGTGCTTAGCTTGGCCCTTTCAAAGACATGGCCAATTCATCAGTTGGATGTCAAGAATGCTTTCCTACATGGTGATCTCACGGAAACATTATATATGCATCAGCCGTTGGGTTTCAGGGATCCAAACCGTCCTCATCATGTATGTTTGTTGAAGAAGTCCTTATATGGGCTTAAGCAGTCTCCAAGGGCCTGGTACACGAGGTTTGCTGACTTTGTTTCAACTATTGGGTTTACTCACAGCAGGTCAGATAATTTCTTGTTCATCTACCGCCGTGGTTCTTCCTTGGCCTACATTATGTTGTATGTGGATGATATCATCTTGACTGCCTCTTCCGATGCCTTGCGCCAGTCTATCATGACCATGCTCAGTTCTGAGTTTGCTATGAAAGACTTAGGGCCTTTGAGTTATTTTTTGGGGATTGCCGTCAAGCGTCATTCATGTGGTTTGTTTTTGTCTCAACGAAAGTATGCTGCCGAGATCATAGAAAGGGCTGGGATGTCATCCTGTAAGTCCACTTCCACGCCAGTTGATGCAAACCCCAAGCTGAGTGCCGCAGCAGGTGCACCATACGAGGACCCGACCTATTATCGCAGTCTTGCAGGGGCCCTCCAGTATCTTACCTTTACCAGACCGGATATGCATTATGCGGTTCGGCGAGTGTGTTTATTCATGCATGATCCCGAGTTGAGCACATGAATGCAATCAAACGCATCATTCGGTATATTCAGGGGACACTGGACTATGGGGTGCACTTGTATCCTTCCTCTACATCCACACTTGTCTCTGACACGGATGCCCTTTGGGGTGGTCAGACCGACACCGCACGGTCGACCGCCATCTTGTATGTTCCTTGGCAACAACTTGGTCTCCTGGTCGGCAAAGCGTCAGTCAACTCTATCACGCTCAAGTGCAGAGGCAGAATATCGAGGGGTAGCAAATGTGATCTCCGAATCATGTTGGCTACGTAATTTGCTTTTGGAGCTTCATTGTCCCATTCAGAAGGTAACCTTGGTATATTGCGATAACATTAGTGCCATCTACCTTTCAGGTAACCCAGTTCAACACCAACATACCAAGCATATCGAAATGGACATTCACTTTGTCTGTGAAAAAGTTGCAAAGGGTCACGTTCGCGTATGCCATGTCCCGTCTCGTTATCAAATTGCAGACATCTTTACAAAGGATCTACCAGCGGTTCTCTTTGAAGATTTTAGGGACAGTCTGAGTGTTCGAAGACCGTCCGCTATGACTGCGGGGGTGTGTTAAATAAATATAATATACCTGTGATATACACTGAATATACATCAGTATATATCACATGTATACAAAGCGATCGGCCCAAAGATGACAAGCGATGGGTGGCGGCAATGGGCCTCGACAGTGACCATGATTGATGACAAATACAATCTTGTATATATGGTATATATATTTGTAGTATATTGTAGTGTAAATGTTACCTTAATTAGTGTTATACACTTACCATAATTGTATAGTTAGAATTATGGTAGAATAAGGATTTAGAAGTAGAATAGGAATATGATTCTCCTATTATGAAAATATGTAACTTGTATATATAGCTTTTCAATTAATAAAAATAATCAAGGGGATTATTTCTTTCCGTTACTTTGGATAAAAATCATTTTCCCTCTCAATGTGAAACTTTTTTACGTGAATTTAAATTTAATTAAGCTATAATACGGTTACCAAACATCTCGAGACCATTTTTTTTTTAATTTCAGTATTTGAAAGTTTCTAAATACTGTACCAAAGACCGATGCCATTATAAAAATAATGATTCAAATGAATAATAATTAGTGACCGACTCCAATTCCCACTCTCACACACCGCAACCATAATAATTAGTATAATGAATTAATGATGTCTGTAGATACTTTCGCATCATTAGGAAGAATGTCTGTAAAAGCTTTTCTCCCTCTCTTCATCCTCCTCATCTTCTCCGGCGCCGTTTACGGCCGCTTTATCAGCGCTGTAATTTCCGATGGAGTTCACACCAGGATCGATCGCGAGGTAAAAAAATATTTTATTCATAAACTAATAAATCAAATGATTTTTACAATTTCACACTGTTAAGAACCGCGCATCAAATATGTAATGAGAACATGAACTCACTTGGACAATACTCACCCTACAAGCTAGCTTTTGGGTTGAGTTAGGCCAAGATCCATTCTTTATACACACTTTTACGCTATGTGATTATGTGAAAATAGCTAGCATCAGTTCTATTTATAATAATAAAAAAAGGCTCCCGCTATGTAACGGTCCGGTGAAGGACCGGATCACTGATCAAGCCAGTTACTAGAAGGCTATAATATGAAAACTATTTAACTCAAACGACAGGAAAATTGATTCCTGTAAAGTTGACTATAAATATTAACTAGACATATTAAAATATCAAATCTTAGAAAATTTTGAATTATTTTTTCAATAGGAGGTTCTCCGGCTGGACCGGAGTTTCACCGGTGCGGAGGAGGAGAGTTGCGAACAGAGTTATGGATTTCTGCCTTGCACTAAAACTGCTCTTGGAAATGTTTTTCTGATTTTGGTCTATGGTTACCTTATGTTCCTTGCTGCTACGTATCTCTCCTCTGGTAGTGAATTGTTGCTGGAGATTTTAGGGCCAGGTCTTATTGGTGGACTCTTCCTCCCTGTCCTTGGTGCTCTTCCTGATGCTATGCTCATTCTAGGTACGAATGTTATTCTTACACTAGCTAACTTGTAAATTATGTTTACACTCTAGGTGTAGTTAATCAGTTTGTTTTACTCGTTAGTAAAATCCATTTTTTTTGTTTTGATACTTAATTCATCAATCATCACCTTAGCTTAGAATTAGGAAATTGTAATTTTGTTTCAAATTGATCTGTATTTTTTGACCAATTTAGATTTTTTTTTTTTACCATTTTGATATAAATAGTATTGCAACTTACTAGGGTACTTTCCTATAGTATCTGAACATCTAATTTTGAACAAATGAATTTGATCTAGCATGTTTATATCTGAAAGACATATGCGTTTTTAAGTGTGTATCAAGTAGGTAGAGAGAGTAACATTCGTATGTTTTTTAATTGCATCTAGTGTTATTTTTTGTATTTTGAGCTGTGAGGACATACATAGGAAATGCACAAGAGACGGAATTAAATATTAATTATTGTGACTTATAGTACTTTTTACTTAGTTTTCAAATATTTAAATTTTATTTTGAAAAATATAGAGATTGCATGTTCAAACTAAGGTCAAATTTAAGAAGTTTGAAGTTTGAATCTTGAAAAGCGAAATGTGTCACATAAATTGGGACAAAGAGAGTATCATGGAAGAATTTTACGAAAATTAAAAGTAATACTAAATTTTGCACTTCGCAACATGTGGTCTGATCCAAATAGCACTTTGCAGTTATCTCTATGAATTTCATTTTTAGCATAATAATAATATTTCTATAGAGTACAATTATTTAGCATGAAATTACGAACATTCATCCTAGATAGCGCTTAACATCCTAGACCAGCTTTTTGGATGCAAAGTGATCGTGAAAAATATTGACATGCCATTCAGACTTTTTTGTCAATATCAATTATTTCCACCTCGGAACCTACAGTCAAGAAGATAGTTTAAGGCCTTTATCTACCAGAGTTCAAGCTTTGCTCCAAAGTTAAGCCAGTCCTTCGGTAGCACCGATCCTAACTATGCCTCAAAGCCTACATGCTGGATTTGGGAGGCACTCCTTCAAACCTTATAATATGAGCGTTCGATCTTGAAGGGAATAAATGAGGTGAAAATGACTTAAATAATGAGTAAGAATCACTTCTCACTTGTTTTCAAGATCTACTATGCCAACTGAAATTAAGGGATTGATGCAATCTTACTTGATTAAGAAGTAGTGTAAGAGTTTTTACTATGAGTATATTTCACTTTGTCTCCTAGATTGCAACACCTAATCCCATGACTTCGATGTAGTAAGAGCGAAGCTTGTGATGTGTGGGTTAGGCTCACATCATGAACCTTGTCGCAGATAAGAGCTTGGTATTAAGTGGAGAAGAGCAGAGGAGCGGGATCATTATCCACCGAGTTTTGAACCGTGTGCCACCATCCCTTGCGAATTTCTCGATTATTAAAAGAAATTGTTAATGTGGATGCCTACTATATCTGTTGGGAATATAATTAAGAAAATAAAGTGGGCTCTCTCTCTAACAGCTTAAGCTTTTAGATGAGATGGTCACACACTTCAATAATATCATTTAGAACCATATGTTACAAGCCATAATGAACTTATCACAAATTTCTTACTACTTTGAAATTCATTGTTTCAGTATCGGGGATATCTGGAAGTACTGCAGCTGCTCAGAGCCAGGTCTCTGTAGGAATGGGCTTGCTAGCTGGGTCAACTGTGATGCTTATTACCGTTATTTGGGGAACCTGTTGCATTGTTGGCAAGTGCGACATACAAAATTCTGTTGCTGTAGACATGAAAGACACAAAAGGATTCAGCTTGGCAGGTTTGCCTTTAACTCTTAGAATGTGCACAGAAACACGTACAAGTTCCTTCTTGTCCTTTCCTCCTTTTGTCTTTTCTGAAATATATTGCTGTAGACCACTTTCTACTATTTTTTCACCACCTGCCTTTGTATAGATTAAATCTGCTCTCTTCTTGAATCATTGGGCCATAAGGATGCGTGTAAGGAATTTTTTTAAAGGACAAGTTTTGGACTCAAGGCAAGACAAAGAATTTGAATTTGTTTCCTTGTTGAAATACTGATCTCCAATAGTTAAACTAAGAATATGATTTTTGTTGAGAGATTTTGTTGGTTACATGTATGTGGCGGGGTGCAGTATGGGATCTCAGCAAAACTTATCTACCATCTGATTACCAAAATTACAGGGTCTAAAGTTAAATACTTAGCTTATAACACATGACTCTCATGGTCACTAGGGGAAGCGGCGGACCAAAAGTTTGGGGCTCAGAAATATCTGTGATGACAGCATATTTGTTCCAATTTAGTTAAGTGGTCCTTGAAATTTGTTGGTGCTTTGCCATATTAATTCCATACAATTACAGCATCAGTAAGAATACTGATCTCCAATAGTTAAACTAAGAATATGATTTTTGTTGAGAGATTTTGTTGGTTACATGTATGTGGCGGGGTGCAGTATGGGATCTCAGCAAAACTTATCTACCATCTGATTACCAAAATTACAGGGTCTAAAGTTAAATACTTAGCTTATAACACATGACTCTCATGGTCACTAGGGGAAGCGGTGGACCAAAAGTTTGGGGCTCAGAAATATCTGTGATGACAGCATATTTGTTCCAATTTAGTTAAGTGGTCCTTGAAATTTGTTGGTGCTTTGCCATATTAATTCCATACAATTACAGCATCAGTAACTTGTACTTGTGCAAGTGATATTCCTGCTAGTGTATGGCAGATTTTGTGTATCAAGATGATGCTTCTCAATGGGTAGCTGTGAATGTAGGTTCTGGTGTTAGTACTGACGTCTGGACAAGGCATGCTGCAACGATAATGGCAGTGTCTGTAACTCCATTTCTTGTTGTCCAATTGCCACAGCTCTTCCATTCAACTTCAGGAAGACATTTTGCTGTCTTGATTGCTCTTATCATTTCACTTACACTACTTGTTTCTTATTGCCTTTATCAGGTACTGTATCGTTGGCTTTATGTTTTTTTTCTTGTATTCACTGTGGGTAGTCTCATTTTCTTTCAAATTGCAATGACATCATCTGCAGAGATCTGCCTTGACGGCCCTCTTTGGAGATATCAATTTTTACAGTTTTGAACTGAATTTTCAAATAGGCACTATTGTTGACCATATTTTAAGTAGTTTTTATCCCTGCATAGCCTGGATAACGGACTATCCACATAACCACCTTAGTTCATATTGGAAGACAACATGATGACTCCTCTACACATCTTCCTCTTCCAAAAAGTAGAAACAAATAAAGATAAATCTTTCTCATCCTATATACTAGGCTGGTAAATAGTTTCACTTCTGTTAAAGTTGGAATCACGAGGCTTGTGTCTTCTCTTTTTAATGAAGCACAGTCGTTATGAACTCCTCATTTACTTTTAAAATGCAGGTCTTTCAGCCTTGGATACAGAGGAGACGTCTTGCTTATGTGAAACATAAGCATGTTGTATCAGGAGTCTTGAAACATTTAAGAATGCGTGCATTGGGGAGGCTTTGCACAGACGAGGGAGCACCAAATGCAGAAGTTTTAGAGAAGTAAGTTCGAAATGCTTTCTGCACAGTTTTAATTGTTTGTAGAATGGTGAGCAGTGTGATGAAGGATTGCATGACAGGCTATTCAAGGCAATTGATGAAAATGAAGATGGATATCTTTCCCGCTGTGAATTAAAAGCTCTGGTAGTAGGAATGCGTCTTGAGGAGATAAACTTAAATGAGACTGATGCTGTAGAAAAACTGATGACAGACTTCGATACTTCTCATGATCAACGAGTTGAACTGTCTGAGTTCATTGCCGGAGTTTCAAAATGGCTTAATGAGGCCAGGGGTTCCAAGGCTCCTTCTCCTGAAGCTGGTCCTGATACAGTAAAGTACCTCGGTGATTTGCAGGAGGTTTGTTGAGTGTTGATGACCTTTTCTAACAAGTTTATTTCCATGATGATAGTGATAAAATGTAGATGTGCTTGCAGGAAACAAGGAGAGAACACTATTTCTTAGGGGATCAAAGTGACGAAAATGTTGAGGCTGTTGAGAATCCCAGATCAATTACAATTAAGGCTGTTCTATTGCTGTTGCTGGGAACTGTCATTGCTGCCGTGATTGCTGATCCCCTGGTGGATGCTGTCAATAATTTTTCCAGTGCCACAAGCATTCCTTCTTTCTTCATCTCATTCATTGCATTGCCACTGGCAACCAACTCCAGTGAGGCAGTCTCAGCTATTATCTTTGCTAGCCGGAAAAAGTTGAGATCTGCATCATTAACATTTTCTGAGGTTTGTTTTCTGATGCAAGCTTTTGTGTGTTTATGTAGTACAAATTGTGTTTTTTCTACCCATAACTTGCATCAGAGAACCTGGAAAAAGTCAAGAGGCGGACTTGATTTGCCAATTCCTTAGGGTCATGCTGTATGCAGAGTGAGATAAAGGAGGGATAAATGGTTGGAGGGGTTTTAATGTAGGACGGTCATTCCTCTGACCCATTTGGTACATCAGATAAGGATAGAGTACTACTATCCAGATAGAAACTTATGAACCTTTGCCCCAAGCTCCTCTCCTCTTTTCTGCAAACACAAATATAGTTTTGACTAAGCTCAAGTTCGTTTTTCATCCACAAATTTGTTTTACAGGATCCACTTGAACGAAACAAAATATTTGATGCTAAGTAAAAACAACAAAACCTACTACACCTTAATCCCGAGCTAGTTAGAATCAACCATACGCATCCTTAATATCCATTTCGCTCAATTTTAACCTCTTTTGTTTCAATAATTAGTAACTTAGATTTGAGCACTTGAGCAGTTTGATCGCTTGTATCACTGATACAATTGTATATGTTTGATAACATCTGTGATGGTACCTTGCAGTTGTATGGAGCAGTGACTATGAACAATCTCCTTTGTTTATCCGTTTTCCTTGCTCTCGTCTATGTCAGAGGATTGACATGGGACTTCTCATCAGAAGTCCTGGTTATTCTAATCGTCTGTGTTGTCATGGGGGTCTTTGCGAGCGTCCGTAGCACCTTTCCCCTTTGGACTTCTTTGCTAGCTTTTGTACTGTATCCCTTCTCTCTTGTACTTGTGTATGTTCTCGACTACAAACTTGGTTGGTCTTAGACCTTTGGTTGAATTTGTATGTATATTTTGAGCTACGCCGCACTTGAGTTGCTCTTGGACGTGCTAGAACTTCATTAACTTAAGAGTTGAGGCGATTTGGTTGAATAATTTGTACTTGGAATTTCCAAGTGCTGTTTATTGGGTGCAGGTTTTCAGTGTTCTGTCTAGTCAACCATATGATTAAAGCCAAGAGCAGACTGCGCATTTCCATTTCTCTTTTTGATGTAATTTGCTGTTTTGCACGCTTAGAATTCCGCTTTTCTCTATTATGCCTTAGCTATAGTTTAGGAGGTAAAAAAGATTGCAATTTTACGTTTGCTCTTCAAACATTTGCGGAAATTTGCTGGCTTCTTTTTTATTCAATCTCCTCTCCCCCATCACCCCCCCCCCCTCCCCAACCCAAAAAAGGAAAAAGAAAAGAGGTTCGCAAATATTTCAAGTCGACACTTAGCTGAATCTGTTGCAATTTGCCACAGCGACTGCACTCAGTCTGGGAAAGCCTCATTGTTCGAGTGGCACCTTTAATGATTCAAACACAAGACTACAACTCTTTTTCTTGCTTCGATTCATAATTATAATCGGCATAACACATGTTTTATTATTCGGCTATGCGACTTAATTAAGGTTATATGTGTTAGTGTGACTGCTATTTGAAGCCGGCATGACTACTCATCCGCGATGAGAGCAAGGAGGGTGAGATTTTTGATTGGAGGAATTAAACATAGTGACACATTTAATTTGTGGCTTAAAGCTAAATATTAATCACAGGTTTTAAATGTTTTTTATTAGTTTTATTTTATACATCTTAGTTTGATTCGGCGGAAAGTTTAGAACGTAAAAGATGTCATTTCTATAAGAGGGTGGGTGACCAAAGCTAAAATGAAAAGTAGAGTTTGAAACTTGTTAGATAGAGAAAGATCCATTTTAAATGATTAAAAATGAAAGTAAACCACACAAATTGATATAAAATATGTATTTGTTGATATTACAATAATAACAATATACCCAATGAATCCCACAAAATGGGATATAGGGAGGGTAGAGTATAATTTCTGTTGGATATGTAAAGCAGTACGAAAAGTAAATAAATATTACAAGTGTTCGAAAGGATAAACAAACAATCCAATATTCAGAACTGCCGCAAAGTTGTTGAGTCTTGAATCTTGATAACCTGAAATCAAGAAACAATAAATCTGTATTGTTACAACTGTGGCTGAGTCGAGAGATGACTCTCTGTCTTTAATACAAGATTGTCCCGTATATATGTTTTTACGTTAACGGGCAATAGTCTCCCAAGATAAAACAACAACTAATCAACATTACAAAGCAAATAGGTTGATTCTGACGAAGAAAACAATCACGAAACGACTTGCTGAAGAATAGAAAAGGAAGGAAGAGTTTTCTGTTTTTGTCCCAACGTTTCTGCTCACGTTTTGGCTTTCTGTTTCTCTTACGTTTTGTCTCTGTGTATATATGTTGTCTCGTTTTTCTGTGTCTTTTTGTGTGTCACACAATTGAGCCAAAATGCATCAATATATAGCATAAGGGGAGACTTTTCAACTGCCAAGACATGGTTGTTAATGGCCATTGAAGGAGGGAATTAAATAGCCAAGTAATTGTTGTTTATGGCCATTGAAGGAGGGTTATTTATGGAGTAGTTAATCAACCAAGTAATGGAGGGAGTTACAACCAAGTAATGGCTGGTTAATGCACAATAACGCCCCCAAAAATCAACTCCAACGGTAGGCAGAAACTTTCTACCTTCCGTTGTTTCCAATTTCATCTTTTCAGAAACTATAGGGACCAAACTGTAAATATTAAGTAATTTGGGGTCCAAAGAGATACTATCAGAAGAAGCCCAAGTCCCGTGACCCACGACCCGAGACCCGAGCCCAGACAGGACGGGACGGGCGGTGGCGCGCGTGTGGGCTTAGCCTTGAACCTAAGCACATCTAGGTCCTCCCTCATTTAAACACACGGGTTACCCCTTGGAGTCCCAAACCCTTAGCCAATTTTGAGACTTATAAAGAGAGCAATTCTTCCTTTTCCCACCGATGTGGTAGATTTGTCCCACACCATATTTTCATGCCTCAAACACCTTACTTCGTTGACCAATATCTCTTTCATTTCTCAACGAAATTTGACGATTCTTGGACCTACGGTCATCTACTCACTTAGTAGATTATGCACTTGTGAAGATACAAAGCCTCCAACATACGAAACCCTAGTGTTTAAGTCATTAAATATGGGTGGACGCACCTCCCCACCAAAGGCAAATTTCCAACAATTTCTATCTTGAATGGTGGAGATGCTGTTTCCGGTATACCCTCGCCACAAGGACAGACAACTGATCAAATTAGTTCAAACAAGCTATGGTAAAATACTATAAACCTATCTGCAAAAAAGGAGTCGTAACTATCGCTAATAATACGATAATCAAAATACAAAAATAACAAATAGCAGAAAACAATGGACAAGAAACTACAATAATAATACTACGACTATTAGAATAAAAGGGTAAGTAGGACAACACTCAACTACATACTAACCTTCTACCCTAATATGTGTCCTCCATAACCTCCTATCTAAGGTCACACCATCGTTAAGCTGTACCTACGCCATATTCTGTCTAATCATCTCTCCGCAATACGTCTTCGGCCTACCTCTACCTCTCATGAAATCGTCCATATTCAACCTCTCACACCTCCGCACTGGCGCACATATGCCTTTCCTCTTCACATGCCCGAACCATCTCAGCCCCGCTTCTCACATCTTATCCTCCACTGAGGCCATTCCCACCTTGTTTCGGATAATCATTTCTAATCACATGTCTCCTAGTATTCCCACACATCCATCGCAACATCCTAATTTCTACAACTTTCATCTTTTGAATGTGAGAGTTCTTGACTAGCCAACACTCTGCCCCATACAATATAGTTGGTCTAATCACCACTTTGTAGAATTTGCCTTATAGTTTTGGTGGCACCTTCTTATCGCACAAGACTTCGGATGCGAGCCTCCATTTCATCCACCCTACACCAATACGATGTGTGACATCATCGTCGATCTCTCTATTCCATTAGATAATAGACCCAAGATACTTGAAACTTCCTTTCTTTTGAATGACCTGAGTACCAAGCCTCACCTCTACACCTGTCTCATGCTCGTTCACGTTACTGAGCCTGCACTTCAAGTACTCTGTGTTGGTCTTACTCAACCTGAACCCTGTAGACTTCAGAGCATGTCTCTAAACTTCCAGCTTAGCGTTCACTCCTCTGCGAGTCTCATCAATCTGGACTATGTCATCCGCGAATAACATATATATGTGTGTGTGTGCATCCTTTTGTATGATGTGAGAATCTGATAAAAACATACGAGAGAATTAAAAATAATGTGTACTATAAATTATTTACGGCTCGTTTGGATATATTTGGTTGAAGTTGAAAAAAGGTATTTGAAATTGAAAAAGATTATTTGGATATCAAAATTGAATCATTATCTATCTAGCCGACGCTTCTGCCTTTTCACTTTCCATGAGTCAAAACTGTAATGATAACTAAGAGAATTAGAGAGCTAGAGCGAAATACTATCCACAAACATATCAATAAATGTGGTTTCAGGAATCATTTGTTTGCCCTTCACCAACAACCAGAGGAGGAGAAAGGAATGGTGTCCTGGCCTGGGCAACTATCACCCAACTATTCCTTTTTGGAATGGAAAGAAGAAAAGATGGTCGTAGATCACTAATGTCAATTTCAAGAAAAAGATCATATGTGAAAGAATCGTCAGATTATGGGTTTCCGAAGTAGACAGAATGGAGAATGAAAGAAATAGAATAGTTTGACAGTAGAAAAGGAAAAGTGCAGAGCCTCCCACTTGTTTGGCGTACGGGATAGCTAACATATCTTCTAATCATATCTCTTCTAGTATGCCCACATATCCTTTCTATTGATCTTTTGGGACAAGGGAAGGAAAATTTCTTGAAGGGAGGGGGAGATTAGATAATGTTGGGGAAAGAGGTTGAGATTGCAACTTTTTGCAGGGAGGTCAAATGGAATAGTAAGAGAGGGGGGGGGGGTTTAACAGATAGGGGCTGCAGGTATAGAGGTGGGACATAAAGAGGATCGGAAAAAAGTAGGTAGAATGGATAGTTGATGGCGAAAGTGATATAATATTACCATATTTTGTATATCTTTTATATTAGGTAAATTTATATTCCAATTGTAATTAGGAAGATTTAGTTACCTAATTTGTAATTATGTAACACTATAAATATTGTACACAATAATAAATAAAAGACAAGGAACATATTTCTACATGGTATCAGAAGCCAAACCCTAACTTATTTTTCTCCCTAAGTCGCCGTCCCTCCCCCCTTGAATTTGATCCATTTGGTTTTTTTGTGAATAAAAGACAAGGAACATATTTCTACTTGGTACATGGACACTGGCGCCACATCCCATATGACGGCATTCCAAGATACTCTCTCGTCTTATTTCAATATGAGCAATTTAAAGATTAATATTATTGTTGGTAGTGGACAAGGCATTCCCATTCGAGGTTATGGACAATCATATCTTACCCCACCACACCCCCTTTAGCTTTAAAAGATATCCTCCATGCCCCAGAACTTATCAAAAATCTAATCTTTGTGCATCGTTTCACAACAGACAATAATGTTTCCCTTGAATTTTATCCTTTTGATTTTTCTGTGAAGGACCTTGTGACATGGATGCTAATACTGAGATGTGATAGCACCGGGGACCTTTATCCTATCACCACCTTCGTCAGCCATCCAACCTCCTCTTCATCAACATTTGCATCAATTTCATCTCATTTATGGCATAATAGATTAGGACATTCGGGAGAATGTTTTACGCCCCCTTAGCAAAAATAAATTTATTAATTAAAAATTTGGTGTTTGTCCGTAAATTCACCACTGATAATTGAGTTTCTGTTAATTTTGATCCTTTTGGATTTTCTGTGAAGGATTTCAAAACGGGGATACCTCTCATAAGATGCAATAGTAGGGGAGATATTTATCCAATCACGCCCGCCTCCAGTTTCTCGAGTCAAGCCATGCCATCAACATTTGCAGCTTTAGCTCCTTCCTTGTGGCATGCACGTTTGGGTCACCCTGAGTCGTCTATTGTTTCTTCCTTGCATAAAAACAATTATATTTCTTCTAAGGGTACGCCTAGTACTCCAATTTGTCATTCCTGTCCTTTAGGAAAATATGTTAGATTACCATTTGTAGCCTCTACTTCTCGTACTTTGATGACTTTTGATATTATTCATAGCGATTTATGGACTTCTCCCGTTCGCAGTTCTGTGGGCCATCATTATTATGTTATGTTTTTGGATGATTATTCTAATTTTTATGGACCTTTCCGTTAGCAAAAAAATCTCAAGTTTTTTTTCACATTCTTAAAATTTAGAGCATTCATCCGTACCCAATTCGAACGGAAAATAAAAAATATCCAATGTGATAATGGCAAAAAATATGATAATGGGTTGTTTCGAGAATTTTGTGATGCTAATGACATAGTTTTTCGTTTCTCTTGTCCTCATACATCCTCACAAAATGGGAAAGCCGAACAAAAAATTCGTACCATTAATAATATTGTCCGAACTTTATTGGTCCATGCTTCTGTACCCCCTTCCTTTTGGCATCATGCTCTACAAATGGCTATGTATCTCCTTAACATACTTCCTACCAAAGGGTTGACATATGCACCTCCTCTTAAAATCATCTATAATAAGAATCCTTCGTATTCCCATCTTAGGGTCTTTGGGTGTTTATGCTATCCACTATTTCCGTCAACTACAATTAACAAACTTCAAGCGTGTTCTACCGCTTGTGTGTTTTTGGGTTATCCCTCTAATCATCATGGTTACAAATATTTTGATTTATCGTCTAATAAAATCATCATTAGTCGCCACATTATTTTTTATGAAACCCAATTTTTGTTTGCTAAAATGAGTAGTCTCATGCCTAGTTCGTTTAATTTTTTGGATGACGAAGTCTCACCGTACATTATCCACCACTTAATGTGCCAATCCAGTGACCCCGAACTGCCACCAGGCCCACTGCCTGCTGGCCCACAAATTGCCACTACCCATCCCGTCCCAACTCCAGCCCACTGCCTGCTGGCCAGTCCATCACCTCTCCGCACTTTTCCCAAAATCCGCCCAATTCTTTCCCGAGTCACAGTCCTGTTACTTGTAGTCAATGAGGTATTTTTAAACTAAAAAGACATTTTAATATAAATTCTAATGTTCTTAAATCCCGCTACCCCGTAACCCAGTGTCTACCTTAAATGACCCGAATTAGAAACTGGTTATGAATGACAAATATAATGCTCTTATTGACAATAAGACGTGGGACTTGGTACCCCGTCCTTCTGGTGTTAATATTATTCGATCGATGTGGATCTTTACTCATAAAAATAATTCTGATGGTTCTTTTGCGGGACATAAGGCTCGTCTTGTATGTGATGTTAAAACTCAACAGGTTGGCGTGGATTGTAGTGAGACAATTAGCCCGGTGGTCAAACCGGCTACCATTCGCACTATTCTCAGTCTGGCTCTTTCCAAGTCATGGCCCATTCATCAGCTCGATGTGAATAATGCTTTCTTATTGGTGATCTTAAGGAGGTAGTCTACATGCATCATCCCTTGGGTTTTTGAGACCCCAAATATCCTAATCATGTCTGTTTATTGAAGAAGTCCTTGTATGGGCTCAAGCAGGCCCCCCGAGCTTGGTATAAGCGATTTGCAGACTTTGTATCTACTATTGGGTTTTTTCACAACAAGTCTGATAATTCTCTGTTCATAAATTGTCGTGGTACTTCCCTGGCTTATATTCTATTATATGTGGATATCATTATCTTGACCGCTTCTTCTGATGATTTACGCAAGTCTATCATGACATTACTCAGTTTTGAGTTTGTTATGAAAGACTTGGAGCCCTTGAGTTATTTCTTGGGGATTGATGTCACTCGTCATGTATGTGGGTTATTCTTATCACAACGGAAGTATGCCACTGAGATAATTGAGCGGGCTGGTATGTCCTCGTGTAAGTCTACTTCCACTCCAGTTGATACGAAACTCAAGCTGGGTGCTACAGCTGGCTCCCGTACGAGGATCCTACCTACTATCGCAGTCTTGTAGGGGCTCTTCAGTATCTTACTTTCACGAGACCGGATATTACGTATGTCATACATCAGGTGTGTTTGTTTATGCATGATCCTAGTATTTAGCACATGAATGTGCTCAAATGCATTATACGATACATCCAGGGTACACTTGACTATGACTTGCATCTATATCCATCGTCGACCTTTACGCTTGTCTCGTATACAGATGATGATTGGGGTGGTTGTCCAGATACCAGACGCTCCACGTCTGGTTATTGTATGTTTCTTGGTAATAACTTGGTCTCATGGTCTGCGAAGCTACAATCTACATTATCACGCTCTAGTGTAGAGACCGAGTATCGAGGGGTAGCTAATGTGGTATCTGAATCATGTTGGTTACGTAATCTTCTCTTAGAACTTCATTGTCCCATTCAGAAAGCTACCTTGGTTTATTGTGATAATATTAGTGCAGTGTATCTTTCTAGTAATTCGGTTCAATATCAGCGCACTAAACACATCGAGATGGATATCCACTTTGTTCGCGAAAAGGTAGCTCGTGGACAAGTACGCGTCTGCCATGTCCCTTCCAGGTATCAAATTGCAGACATCTTTACTAAGAGTCTTCCCTCGGTTCTATTTGAAGATTTTAGGGACAGTCTCAGCGTACGAAGATCGCCCGCTATGACTGCGGGGTGTGATAAATATACTCGTGATATACACGGTATATACACTGCCCTGTGTATATCGTGTATATCACGGAATCACAAGCCTAGTTGGAAACTGATATACGCGGTATACCAGCCGTGTATACCCATGTTTGGTAGTTGTATTTAATTAAGCATTGTACACTTACCATAATTGTAGTATTCTTGTACAAATAAAATAGGGTTTTGAGAGTAGAATAGGAATAAGATTTTCCATATTATGAAAATTGTATATATATATTCATTCATTAATGAAAATAATCAAGAGATTATTTCTTTTATTTTTGTTTAATCAACTATGGTTTTGGGTCTTTTTGATGTTGAATGACTCATTAAAACTTCAAAATTATTTAGTGATGGTGAAATTAGAGGGGTTCAAACTTCAAACAGTCATATTATGCAAAAGAAAACCGCCATTATGTACTTGAAAATTACGATGGTTCATTTGACAATTATGGCGGTTCGGGCAAACTGTATTAAACTTTTCGCGAACAGGATTAGGATGGTTCTGAGAACCGTCGTTGAAGCATATTACCTTGTATCGGAACTGCTGTGAAAGCAAGAAATCCACATCACTTTATTAATCTTATACTCCCTCTGTCCCAATTTGGGGCACCGTTTCCTATTTGGTTTGTCAAAAAAAAAGTCATATTTATATATTTAGAAACAATTTAACTTTATGAGATGATTTACAACAATATATTTATATAAGAATTGTTTTGGACCACATATTTCAAAATTCTTTTTTTTTTGTTAAACTTCGTGCCAAGTCTAATGGTGTCACATAAATTGGGACGTATGAGAGTATATACTTTACTTGAGTCGGAAGGAGTATCAAAAACAACATCTCTACCTTCACAAGGTAGGGATAAGGCTGCGTACACACCACTCTCTCCAGACGCTACTTATGGGATTACACTGAGTATGTTGTTATTTAGAAATCTTATATGAATGTAAATTTATAATTGGTGTTTTTGGCTTTGCAACAAACTAAACAAAGTTTAAACGTTACTTAATATAGTTAAGTTAATTGGATGGCTTCATGCAAGGATCACAAAAATGGCACTTCCCATGCATGACGTTGGAGGAAGCAATCACTAGTTAGTACTTAGTAGTTGGAGACTATAATCAGTAATTATGGTAAATATAACAGTTTGAAAGATTATATATCATAGTGCATTCTATGGAAGATTTGAAAAGTGTGAAATATGAGAGTATAATAGAAGTTTGTTGAGACCTTTTAACATCATTTTGCTTTTACTTTCCAAATACAATTCTTATAAACTAGCAGTATATATATTACACTTGGGCATTCAATAATGCTAAAGTGTTGCTTCAAGGCACCATTTATTAACTAAATAGTGATATAACATTTCTAGCCCTTTTAGATGATTTATTTGTCTTTTATATTTTATTTTCCTATTCTATTATTTTTCCAATATAATACTATTCCATTTCTTCTCTTTTCATTCTTTATTTTTTCACTTCACTTATCATCTTTTATATTCTACTAATCACTTTCTATAAATGACTTCTAAATAACTTGATAAAATAAAATCTCTCATATTTGTTTGGTGGGAGTAATAGCTCAAGGCAAGGCTCAAGCATTTAGGTGCCTAATATTCTGCCTATACTTACCCCTGATACAGTACAAGATATTTTGTTAAATACTTTATTTAAACAAGTAACTAATGCCAGAATTCTCCTCATTTCACTTGCCTTGTGGGACTCAAGACATCTGAAAGTGTATAGTATAGCCAAAAGAATCCGACTCGTCATGCATAACAGAGTAAAAGTTTACAGAAGTTAAAGACTATGAATCAATGGTACCAGAAAGACCGAGTCCAGGCATCCCCACTGGGAAAATCTCTTCAAAATCTCACTTGTCATCTTCATGGATTCAAACGTTACAAACCTCTCCTGTATGATTTTGCCAATTATCATGCCTATTGAGGCCAAGATCTTTGGCATATTTCATGCTCCAGCTTACTTTCGAGGTTTAACTACAAATGGCAAGGACATTCATTAGAAGGAATGTAATTCTACCACATAGAGGAATGAAAGCCCTGCAGAAACACAACGAGCCATCTAACCAGGAGATAAGCAGAAATTATCCCGGAAAAAGCACAACCACATGTAATGGACCAACTACTATAGCTTCATATTGAGATCAACGTTTCCTCCTACTTCAACGTGGCAGTTGCGTTTGTTCGTTCCTTCTTGGTCGATTTGTAACTTTGCAGTTGGGAAGAATCCAAAGATGGGCTGTTGAACTGATCTGCTTAGGGCTGAGCTTGTTGTAGGTTCTTCAGCACCTCGCTGTGGATTTAACAAAGGCAAGAAGATCGTGTTAAACAAAGGTAATATACCTGTGATATACACTGAATATACAGCAGTATATATCACATGTATACAAAGCAGTGGGCAGTGGCCCAAATCACTGAGGCCCATCACGGGATTTGGGGCAGCAAAGCAGTGGGCAAATTGTGTATATTAAGGAAAGTATATTTTGTGTATATTGTAGTGTATTTGTTACCTAGATTAGAATATACACTTACCATAATTGTATAGTTAGAATTATGGTAGAATAAGGTTTTAGAAATAGAATAGGAATAGGATTCTCCTATTATGGAAATATGTAACTTGTATATATTGCCTTTCAATTAATGAAAATAATCAAGGGGATTATTTCTTTCAGATCGTTACACCAAAATTGAGATACAAATAATTAGGGATAATTACCTTTTTGGGCCGCCCCAAAAAATAATAATCGGTAAAGGTATATGTTTTGTATATCAAGTATAAATATACATCTTATATACATAAATATACATATATATATATATATATACAGAGATATTCATGTTATATACACAATCAGTTATGTATATTTTAGCCCGCGCCCGTAATTAATTTGGGCCAACGGGTCAATAACGAAAAAAGCCCAATAAATTAAGGTATCAGAACATAAAATGGTAGACCTTTTGTTCTCACCTGACAGGTAACTGATTCCAATGTAACTATCTCTTGACTCTGAAGGGTTGAACTAGACGAATGCTGATATGGAAAAGCAGCTGTAGGAGGAGCCAATGTGAGAAAATCTCCGTTAAGAGCTTTATTTTGTCTGACAACATTCCTTGGTTTGGACTCGGATAGATTCCGTGATCCTGAAGGAACTTCCCTGGAGAAAAGTGCAAGAAAAAATCTTAGCAGGTATTTGAAGCATTAAATTTTTTAGAGATAATTACATTTTTGGACCGCTTAAAAGAATAATAGTCAGCAAATGTATATGTTTTGTATATTAAGTATAAATATACATATAATATACATAATAGGTTTTGTATATTTTGGCTAGTCCCGTAATTAATTTCGGTTGACTGCCCAAAAATGAAAAAAGCCCTTAAAATTATGCAATGATTACTGGAGATGTCAAACCTTTTGAGCAGATTTCCTGATTCTAAACTGGCTGCACAATCATTGCTGCAGGAAGCTGATTCAGGTGATCTGGATGGAAGGCTAACACAGCCCGGAGGAAATTTGCAGTGAAATTGAGGGACTGGCGGAAACTCCGGAGAGAAAGGATATGGTCTCTTCATGCCAACCATCTATAATACATCATCAACAATCAAAGATGTAGCGATCAACCAAAAAACTTAAAGATAAACTATCTAGAAACCCTATATAATACAACACTTAACCCCTCTGAGTTCTCTTTCCAAGCAGTATACCCTTTACTCCCGCATCTCCGTCTCCGCCTTCAGCCTTTTCCAGCCTCAACCAGAAGCTCATCCTCTAATTCTATAAGATGTTACTTGGAAGTGATTTATTTGACTTAGCAGGTTCTAAGTTTGTCTCCAATCAATGAGCTTTTGCACTAAATTTTGTGGGAGAGGGGGGGGGGGGGGACATTACAGCATTTTGTTATTCTGGCATTTAAGATGCTCTTTTCAACCATGGACTTCGGTCAAGGAAGTCCTAATGTTAGTTTAGGGCCACAAAGAGGAAATCCTATACTTCTTTGTCAGTAGAAGTACTACTAAAGCTTTTTACTATCACAATCAAGAAATGAAGAGGAGACAGAGAAGAAAAGAGATGTTCAGCAAACTGGAAGTAAATGACATGATAGCATCTTCATAACGCTTTGTACAAACTGGAATACAAGCTAGAATCAATAGGATATCCAGGTAAAGCGTTTGACACAAGAGATCATTATGAAAATTGATCTTAACTAAGTGCAATTTCTATATAGTAGTGACTAACTGGTAACTGGCAGAATAAAAGAATTACCTTCACTTCTTCAGGCCACAGAGGTAAATAATTACACGAATAATAATTTTGGTTTGAAGGGGGCTCCATCTGATAATTTAGTACAGATGATGATGATGAAATCCCTGATGAGATATTCATCTGCATTTACCACAAAGTCATTTAATCAGCATTTCAAACACATCAAAACAAAATGATCATACATAATACCGCAAGTAATTAAATAAGCGTGCTTACCATTGATGAAGAACAAGAAGGTTGCTGATATTGTTGTGATCTTTGCAGCACACTAGGCAAAGGCAAAATGGGGTTATGCAGTTCATTAGGAAAATCTACGTTAGGCCCGAAAACAACACCATGGCGATTACGATTTCCCTGTTGGCTTTCTCTTTCAGGACTATACTCACAACTCCACAATTTAGAACAATTATCACCACTCCCTGGACCCGAAACGGATGTCCAACTTAACTCACCTAGTGGTTTTGATGATTGTAAACTCTTCGGATGAAAACCATCAAGAACGAGGGCTGATGCACTTGGTCTAAAGACACAATTTTTCGAAGGTAGATCCATCATTGACGGCCTAAAAGGAACTGATTTTGGTGCTATCAAAACATTAGGTGTTTGAAAAATTGGATCTTTTTTATGTTGTTCTTCACCTTCTAATCTAATCCTTTCAAGTTGAGCAACACCAAGTCCTCTTTGTGGGACTTTTTTTTGTTTCACTTTCTTGGATGCTCTACTAGTAGCACCACCACAACCACTAAAAGAATCCATCGACCCACATTGTAATCTTTAAGATACAATTAATCTAAAAGAACCCCAGATGGAAATATTTCAAGAAAGATAAGAAAAAACCAAAATTCAAGAAACACAATTCCCCATTTGGACGTTACATGAAATCTTGTAGGTCATCAAGTCAAGATCTGCAACTTATATGGCAAATGTACATACATACAACCCCATAATTCAGCAAAAAGATTACAACTTTTTGTCTTAAATGTAAACATATATGTCTATACACAAAATATACAAAAGAGATACAGTAAAGAGCAAACCCTCCCCAAACCTGTGATTTCACTGGGTATTTGTTGTTGTTGTAGATACAGTAAAGAGCAAAGGGTTAAGAAAGAGTATCTGAGAAATTTGGATGTTCTCAGATGAGTAAAATATGAGACATTTGAGAAGTGTTATAAATGCAAATCTAAAGGGAGCTAGAAATACGGGAACTGTGAGAGTGCATCAAATTATCGGTGGACATTTTGCTTTGCTTGAAGGGTTCATTTGGTTGATTGTACTGCACAATTAATTATAGTGTTTGGTTGATTGCTTAACATCAATAAATCCTTACAGAGTTTTGGTAGGCCATATTAAAATTACATGTAATAAATTATGCGAAATGAAATATGAAATAAGAATATTAATATTTTAGTAATTCATGTGAGACAACCTTCTTTGTACCAACATGTACAACATCATGTGTCCAAACATTTTATTGATTTTCATAGCTAGTCATTGTTATAAATCTATAAAAATATTTGAATTTAGCTTTTATTCGATTGTTATAGACAAATTAAATAAATATGAGAATTTGGATATTTTTTTTGTCACAACTTTCACACTAATTCGTTATTCGGCAGCTCTTTCTGAATTAGTGTGAAATATGTGACAAAAAAATATTCAAATTTGAATATTTATTTAATTTGTCTACGTTATAAAAGATAATATAATTATTTAATTTTAATATCTCAAATGATATTATATTTCATTAATTATTTTAAAAAAAAACTAATACAATATTAATAAGGTGGAATGAGTGGTAAAATGGAAGAATACAAAATGTCTCCAATTCATCTTCTAATTTCTAAGTCAATAAGAGTTGTCGACGTCCAATTCATTATCAGAACTTACAATATTTATTAAAGTTATGTATCCAATAAAATAAAAATAATTTACCATTATAAAAATGTGTTGTTACAGGTAAAAAATAGTTATAAATATATTAAATATAACATAAAAAATTTGTTTCACATAAAACTTGTATATTATAGTAAAATTTTACTATAGATAGGTCTGATTATATAACAATATTTTTATTATTAATCATTGCATAATAATTTCTTCATTACTAAACACTATATATATAATTCCAATAGCATAATTCACACATAACTAATATGTGAACCAAATAACTCAATACATTACTTATATAAATCGGAAGGAGTATAATACTTTACGGATTTAATTAATATATATATATAGACCTTTAATAAAAGATCTTAATAAAAAATTTTCAATATAGTAATAAATACTTGGAAATATTCTTAACAAATGCTCCCTCTGCTCATTTTAATTTGCCGCTTTAGTAGCCAAAAAGAATTGATCTGAAATATTTATTGTTTTAGAAAACTAGTAAAGGTACTCCCTCCACTTCATTGTATGTGTGCTTTTGAGAAAGAAAGTTTCCTTTTAAGATAAACATATATTTTTTTAAATTGAGGTATTTGGTTAGAAACGAAAAGTATTTTCGAGTTGTATCAAAACAGTTTTTCTAGTATCGAAGAAAAGTTAGAAATATTTAAAGCAGAAAATTAATTTTTTCAAGACACAAATTTTCTAGCTAGAAATTTATATTTGTCAATCTATCTTTTACTCATGTAATTCGTATATCTTTCAAATATAAATACAACAGGCTTCTTCTATTTCCCTTTTGGTTTAACTATATTGATATTGATTAAAAACCTTAATATGTTTTATATTTTAACTAAAAATAATACAAATTAATTAGAGTGATTCATAAAAAATATTTATAATCATTTCTCTATTTAAATAATAGTAATTGCAAAATGAATCTTACTATTATCGCTTTTTTAAAAATTAAAACTTAAAATCACCTTTTTGAAAGATTGGTCAAACGCAACATGTTTATCAAATTCTAAAAGAAGCACTACTCAAATGAATTGGCCGACACTAATTGTTTTTCATTCAAAAGCCATTTTCAAAATAAGCGGTTTTCAGAAAATTGGTAAAAATGGTTTAAAAACAAAGAAGAATTTTATATTTTGTAATATTAAGCTAATAATATTTATAGAATCTTGTGATATTTAACATGTCACGTAAGATTGAAAATGTAATACTCCAATTGCAAACACTGTGATGAATGATTTTCTTGTACTTAATGTTGGAAATTAGCCTTTGGCGGGAGTTGCGATCGACCAACTTTAACGGCTTAAACACTAGTGTTACGCATATTGGAGAATCCGGTTCTTCACACATGCATGATCTACTAAGTACGTAGATAACCGTAGGGCCAAGAATCGTCGAATTTCATTGAGAAATGAAAGAGTTATTGGTTCACGAAGTAAGGTGTTTGAAGAATGGAAAAGTGTGGTATTGTGTTCAATTCTCCCTCATCGGTAGAGGAAGAAAGAATTGTTGTGTATATAAGACTCGAAATTGGTTTGGGGTTTGGGACCCCAAGGGGTATCCCATGTGTTTAAAGGAGGGAAGACCTAGATGTGTTTCGGTTCGAGGAAAGACCACACGCGGGCCGCCGCCGCCCGCCCGTCCCGTCCCGTCCGGGTTCTCGGGCCACGGGTCTTCTGATATTATCTTTTTGGGCTAGAAAACTTTGCCAGAAGTACAGTTTGATCCCAGAAGTTTCAGATGTACAGTTTGGACCAGAATTCTTTCAGATGTACGGTTTGGTCCCTGAAGTTTCCAGAAAGTCAGAATTTGGACAGTCAAAGCAGAAACGCCAAACACTCAATTCAGCCATTTATTTTGGCTGAATTACTCCTCCTATAATGGCCAATCCGTTGGTCTTTCACCATTTATGTTGGTGACTTTACTACCTCCATAATGGCCATTATTTGGCTGTTATGGAGGCGATTCGATCCCTCCCTCACCTATATAAACACCCCCTTACACCATTGTTGAGCACTAACACTAAGACTCACATATACACGAAAATACAGAAGCTTACACAAGAAGAAAACTCTTCTTCCTACAACTTCCAAGCATCATTTCGTTACTCAATATTCTTCACGGTAGCACTTGAGTTTCCTTTGCTCAAGTGTTCCATTGTTGTTTTATCTTGGGAGACAAATTGTCCAGGACGTATAAAGGATACATACGGGGCAATATTGTCTTAAGGACAGAGTGTCACACTCGACTCAGCAAAAATAGTTTCCAGTTTTTCTTGTGCAACAATTGTAATTTCAGATTTCTAGTTAAATTATTGAATCTTTGTTATCCTTTCGAATACTTGTAATAGTTATATACTTCACGTACTGCTTTATGAAGTACAAGAGTAAAATCTCCCAACACTTAACACAATGCTTGACACACTTTTCACATTTATTGAATGCCTTATACAGTATTTATCTTCAACAGTTGGAATATAGTGGTGGTTTTCCATGTATGGATACTTTCCAATCTACTATTCAAATATAATATCTATTCTCGTTAATTAACTTTAAATTGTGCAACATGGTATGCGTATAGTAATGATGCTAACAATAATTAAGTAGATATATATACAACCAAATGTCAATAAAGAAGACAATTTAATAGTCGATATATGACAATTTAAATGAGAAGTTTAGTTGATTTTTTCCTATTTTCGGTTAACTGTGTGAAAAAGAAAAAGAAAAAGAAAAATTAATGCATACAAGAGAATAAAATGTACTTATAGATTAATACTTGTTTTGACTAAAGAATGAAGGGATATTTTTAATGTGAACAGACATTTAATTATTCCGTTTAGGCACATGAGCTGGATTTGTTCAAGCAATTTATTAAAGCCCATCCCAAGTTGTTTAGCAATTTTTAGCAAAGATTACATTGGAGAAACTTTCCATGGAAACAATACATTCCCTTTTGGATCCTTTCAAAACCCAAGACAACTACTTTGGGCTGCTCTTTCTCTATTTACATAACTACAAAGTAACCAAAAAGACTTCAGATCCAAAGTGAGCTAAAAGGGGAAGATTTGAAAATTGAGAGGTGAAGGGTTGTCTGATCGGATAGAGTGATCAAGTGGGTCTACCCTTCGCTAGATGTTTCGGGTTTGAGATATTCAAAATGATCGGTCTCTTTGTAAAAATCGCTTTACCTTCTTTATGGACTGATCCAACATGATTCAATTAGAACGACCAGTATATTTCGTGTACCGAATATCTAAAGCAAAATGAAAAGGAATTTGAGAAATATACACAATAAAAAAAATTACAAGCGATAACAATCTTATTGACAAGTGACTAGCCTAATAATCCTATTTATAGTTGTTTGTTGAGTGGGTGTGGTTGAAACTTGTTAAACAACTAAACGAGACTATATATACAAAACCTAAGAAAGATGGGAGGTGATTTAGACTGGTTTGGAGTCAAAATTTAAAGTTGAAATCGAATTGAAAAGTATTATTGCGATAATGTATAATGTGTGGATGTCATCGTATATCACATGTTTTCATGGATTCACAAATATACATGACATACATGGATGTACAAGGAAGATATACACATATATACAAGCATGATATATAGTTAGGGCAAGTTACACTTTACTTTTTGTCGGCCGGCCAAAATAATTACATTAGCTAACCAAATATACAAAAATAATACACTATTAAGTATAAGAAATGTGTGTTATATGTGTATTAAACCATTAATATATAAAAGATATATATTTGCTGACTATTATTTTGGTGGACGGTTATTTATGTTAAATTCTCATATAGATATATTGGGAATATATGCAGATATACACCGCACTTCAACTCATTTTCTTCGATGCACCAACTCAAAATTTCGACTAGCAACTCTTCTAATCAACCTCAAATGAGCTCAAAATTTAGTACAAGCTTCAAACAAGTATTGTCAACAAGATTTTTGAACACTCACTTTAAATTACGACTTTTCGGATTTCGACTTTTAAATCTGAGAGCTTCAAGCTTAACATGGCGGATTTCAAGGTCTTCTTCCAAATTTAATGAGTACAATGGGTTTTCAAAGGTGTTTCAATAATTGTAAGCGGTAGTGATAATGGTGGTGGTACTACTACGTGGTGAAAAATGATGAAGAACTTTGTTAAAAAAGGGGGGGGGGGGGGGGAATAGATAAATCGGCTAAATAATTGATAGCAATTTTGTTTGTGTTGACACATAGTGTAATTTTCCCATAAGAAAAAACAAAAACAAAAAATAGAGTCATGAAGATCTTTATTGTCATATTATACCATTGGATTTTGCCTTTCAAAATGGGCCACCTTAGCCTCAACAAACTATCTATGAGTAAAAGGAAACAAAACAAAAATGTGTCTGGAAGAGGGGCCAAGACAGGCAATGGACCCCTTTAATGACACAATCTGTTTTGGTATTTAATGTGTCAAGATTTTGTTAGATATGAAAGATATACAAGGCAAAAAGCATAACAAATATTGCATCTATGGACAAGATTCTCCTTTCTACCTACAAAATATTCTCATATTTATGTCCTTATTCAAGTTTTTGGAAGTCCCATAACACAATTATTGAGACCCTTCAATCCATTATCTTGAGCTAACTAATATTAGCAAACTTCTTTGCTTCATCTTTGGTAGTGTTTAGACTAATTTTCTTAAAATTAGTTTTAGAAAAAATTCTGCTGCATATGATTTTGAATACACATTAATAAAGAATTGGTTCCAAATGAAAGAAGGAGGGAAGGTGCGCTACAATTAACATCATAGTCAGCTATAAGACATTAGTAGCTAGCGACGGGATTAGATATAATTCTCTTTCTAACATTTTCTGATTAACATGAAGCTTTTTAGTTATGTGATTTTGCATCCACTCTGCCAACAACCTATGTGTTAATTTATATCCAGTTGATTTACTGTTGTTTTACAACGTGAGGGCGTATTATTTTAAGACAAAAGCCAACATTCTTAGAGCAAATTGAACTTAAAAATTAAATCAAACAAAATAGAATATAAGACTATTCAGCTAGGGTGTAATTTTGTGCGCTTCTCTATATCTTTTTTTTTTTGTAAGAAAGATGCTTCTATTGGATTTAATACATAGTGTACAAGGGAGTCTTCAAGTTGGAGAGCACATATTGATGTCAGCAATTACCCTAGCTATTTTCAGTTTAAACGATTGAGTGACGACTATTTAGATTATTTTTGTTTTCAACCACTAGATAGAAGTGACACTCTCACATAGTTTGGGTATCTCCCAGTACGTACACCATGCTTCTTTGGGACACCAATTTGAAAAGCTTCAAAAGAGGAATTTGTGTAAGGTTACATATTGATTACTGCCATGTGTGGATGTATATTCTTTTCGAAATATGGTTTGTGACACTACAACAGCATGTGAAGGTCCCGTAGCTCAGTTGGTTAGAGCGTTGGTCTTATGAGCCGAAGGTCGCGGGTTCGAGCCCCGCCGGGACCAGTCCCGATGCTATAAAGAGGATCATTTTTATTTTTGCCTTAGTACATCGACAACCTCTTAAACTTGTGGTTCAAATTTCTAACTTTTTTGCGCCAGTTCTCAAGCATACTAACTTTTGTCAGAGAAAGATTAATTCAACACATAAATAGATACTTACATATTTTTATTGATACTCAACTAAGGTAACGACTAGCCAAAAGTTAATTCCATCATATTTACCGAATGCAGTCAGCAAAAACAAGTTCTCCCTTTCCCAATAGACAAATATTAGTAATAGAATATTCACCAAATATTCTTACATTAATTGTATATCTCTTATTAATTATGTCTCATATTTTAGATAGAATTATATTTTTCATTGTAATTAAGTTGATTAGTTACCTAGTTTAGATATTCTTGTACTACTATATATATTGTACATTATTGATGAATAAAATCAAGGATTAGGACAAACGCCGGCAACAAACCAGCCTCAGTTCCATCAACCTTTGCTACTCTTTTGTCTTCCTTATGACATTCTAGATTAGGACATTCGGGAGATTCTATTTTACGTTCCCTTAAGAACAATAATTTTATTCAATGCAACGGTATTTCTAAGACTCCTATATGTGAATCCCATATTTTTGGGAAACATATTAAATGACCATTTTTATGCATCCACAAATTGTACTTTAATGTCTTTCGATATAATACATAGTGATTTGTCGACTTCCCCTGTTTTAAGTATGGTTGGCGATCAATATTATGTGTTGTTTTTGGACGATTATTTCAATTTCTATGGACTTTTCCAATTGGTAATAAATCTTAGGTCTATCTCATTTTTTTCCTCATTTAGTGCTTTCGTAAAAATACAATTTGAAGAGCATTAAATGTTTTTAATGTGACAATGACAAGAAATTTGATAATAACCAATTCAAACAGTTTTGCTCCAAAAATGGTCTTACATTTCGTTTTTCCAGCACTCACACCTCCCAAAATGGTAAAGCCGAACGAAAAATTCGAGCCATAAACAACCTAATTCGTGCCCTACTTTTCCCCACCTCAATTCCTCCTCAATTATGGCATTACGCACTCTCCATGGTCACATATCTCCTAAACATAATCTCAAACAAGTCTCTAGCTCAACGGTCGCCCACCCAAGTTCTGTTTTGTAGGAACCCTTCCTACCAACACTTGCATATTTTTGGATGTCTTTGTTACCCTCTCCATCAGACCACTCACAAACTTCAACCCCGGTATTCCCCGTGTGTGTTTCTGGGTTACCCCACCAATCATCGTGGTTACTCTTGCTATGACTTGTCAAGCCGTAAAATAATTATTTCATGCCATGTTCTATTTGATGAGTCCCAGTTCTCTTTTGCCTCACTAAACTTGCCACCTCGACATTCCTACGAATTCTAAAATGATGGTCTGAACCCCCTTCTAATTCATCATTTACATAATCTGACGTCCTAGTTCCCGACACCCGAACACTCCACGGTCAGTTCGAGACACGCTACCCACCCGGTTTCACCGACGGTGGCTCGGAATAGCCCATCTCAGGGTGATACCGCAGCCACCTCTCTGCAAACCGAGCCTCTACCAGTCGATCCCGCCATACCTGCCCTTCTTCCTCTTCCCGACAGTTCTGCGGCAACCCCCCTCCTCCCATCCCACGTCCCGAGGCACGCTCTCAAACTATGAAACCCGTGCCATGCACAGAATTTTCAAACCTAAACAGTTGTTTAACCTATCTGTTTCAGTTTTCCCTTCACATGTCCCTCATAATCCGAAGGATGCCTTGTCCGACCCAAATTGGAAAGTCGCAATGATTGACAAATATAATGCTTTTATTGATAATAAGACGTGGGACCTACTACCCCGTCCACCTAATGCTAACATTATTCATTCTATGTGGATTTTTAGACATAAAAAGAAATTTGATGGTTCTTTTGAGAAGTACATGGCCCGTCTTATAAGTGATGACATGTCTCAACATGTGTGAGTGAATTGTGATGAAACGTTCATTCCGATCGTAAAGCCCGCAACCATCCGGACCGTCCTCAGCATTGCCCTATCCAAGTCTTAGCACATTCATCAGTTTGATGTCAAGACTGCTTTCTTTTTGAATCCATATAGGTATTGATGTTGTTAGTCAAATAGTCCTTCTGACTATATTTTCTGTTACTTTACCCATTTATAAAACATTCTTTTTGATTTAATAATAATTATTCAATAATAATCAGGGGATATTTTTAATATTTTCTCTTTGTCTCAATTTATATGACACATTTTTCTTTTTAGTAGGTTTAAAAAGAATGACACATTTCCTTATTTGACAACAATTTAACTTTAAACCTTACCTTTTACGTTTAACGAGATGATCTATAACCACACAAATAACTTTGGTTTGTTTCAGATCACAAGATTAAAAAATCTACCTTTATTTTTTAAACTTTATGTTCAGTCAAACTATATCATATAAATTGGGAGGGATGAAATAGTTTTTTTGGGGACTCCTTGTTAAGAATGTCTCTGCCACTATATTGTTATACAATATTGAGCAAATGTAACATGCACCGATTTTATTTTCTAACTCGTATTATATATATATATATATATATATATATATATATATATATATATATCTTGACAAATTTGAGTAAAATTTCTAGAAACAGCCTCTCTACCTTTCAAAACAGGGGCAGGGGCGGATTTAGATGTTGGTGAGGGTGTTCTCCTCCTCAAAAAATTACATTATATATTTAGGATATTTTTATGTAGATATATTAACTTTTGAACACCCTAAACCAATGCGAAAAGTTAGCTCAAGTGGTCTAGGGTGTTCAAAATTGTCTTCAATATCCTGTGTTCAATTCTCAAGGACAACATTATTTTTTATGTTTAGCTTTTGTTGTTTTTTTCGAACACCCTGAATGAATTCTTGAACAAATTTGCACAAATAAGATTAGATTGATATTTGACATTTGCAGGGTACAAGTAGTGCATCTGATGAGACAAAGGGAGAAGTTAATTCTAGTGGTAAAGAATCCAGTGCTCATTATTCAAATGGAGCTTCTACTTCAAAAAAGATTACTCGCAAGACCAAGTTAACTGAGAATTCTGCTGCTACCCGAATTCAGACTGCTTTCAGAGCTCATTTGGTAACTATTCTTTTATTTTGTCCGTACTAAAATAATTATCACGTTCGCTAGTTTCTCAAGAGTCAAACTACATAAGCTTTTATCAACATGTTAAGACGTATGTTGCACCTTATTTATATGAAAAAATTTATAATTTATAATAATTTTCATATAGTTTTTGAATATCTAATAAACTATTGAAATATTACACTAATCTCATCTAATTTAGCTTAGAAAATTAGTCAAATTGACTCTTTAGAAACGAAACGTGACAACTAATTTGGGACGGCAAAAATACTAGTTTTTGCTTCTTTTTTGTCAACTAACTCATACAACAACAACATACCCAGTCAATTTAGTCTACTGAAGATTTTCTTCTCCAAATATGAATTATATTTGGATCAGTTGCACACCTCAATTTTTCTACCGAATTCCTGCTATGTCCTGCCTATTTAAAGTTTGTCTTATTATAACCTTCCTTTCACTACCCTATTGTCTTGTTCTCAACAAATCCATACCCGTCCCATTTATTACAATAATAACTATAATAAAATATCACATTCTTACAGTGTCACCCTGTGGATTCTTTTACAAAAATATTTACAGTTTATGTAAGCTCTGTACTGTGTATAACTTCTACTAGCTAGCTCATGTCAGAAGAAAACCAATTCAGATTGGACTTTGGAGATAGTTAGTGAGGACGTAAGAAATTTCGCTAAGAGTTTTTAAGATAGTAATATATATTTATAAATAGCTATTTTATTTTGACATATATATAGTACTATAATTTTTTTGATGAAGGACGTTCAACCGAGACGATCACCCTTCACTGTTTATGGCTACGCCACTTGGATAGTCACTTAATTTTGGTTTGATAAATAGGTGGAATGGAGCAGTAGTGCTGAAACCATAGAAGAACTACTCCAGAAATTACAACAGAGAGAAGAAGCTGCAATTAAGAGGGAGAGGGCAATGGATATGCATTTTCTCATCAGGCAAGTTAGCTATGATCCTTGATCTCTTTTTTTTTTCCATGGTTTTCTTTGGATGGTTAATAAACTAGAGACAATGTGCTAGTTATTTGCCCTGATTTTCTTTATTATATTTAAATTTTTTCTTTTCTAAAAGAAGTACAACATATTTATCATAATTGATTTTCCCTCCTCTTTCTAATAGAGGAATATAAATATTCCATATTGACTTTTTGCTTGTTTGAAAGAAAAAGAGTATGGACTCTTATAAATTAAGACTTATTCTTTCTCAATTGGTAGCATCCACTAGGTAGACGACCCTTAGGAGTCGTTTGGTAATCGAGATAAGGATATTAATTTTGGAATAAAATTTGGAATTATATTTTGAAAGAAATAATATCTTGATTACTTTCATTAATTGAAAGAGTATATATACAATTTACATATTTCCATAATAGGAAAATCCTATTCCTATTCTAATTCCAAAACCCTATTCTAGTAATACAAGAATCCTATAATTATGGTAAGTGTACAATACAAATTATTACAATTATATTACACTAATTAATAAGGCCAAACCCGTGATATACACTTATTTATGGAAGTGTATATCACGGGAATATATGTATATTTAACACACACCCGCAGTCATAGCGGGCGGTCTTCGTACGCTGAGACTGTCCCTAAAATCTTCAAAGAGTACCGACGGAAGACCTTTGGTAAAGATGTCTGCAATCTGATACCTGAAAGGGACATGACAGATGCGTACTTGTCCACGAGCTACCTTTTTGCGAACAAAGTGAATGTCCATCTTGATGTGTTTAGTGCGTTGGTGCTGAACCAGATTACCAGAAAAGTAGATGACACTAACATTATCACAATAAACCAATGTAGCTTTCTGAACAAGACAATGAAGCTCTAATAGAAGATTACGTAACCAACAGAATTCAGAGACCACATTGGCTACCCCTCGATACTCGGCCTTTGCACTAGAACGTGATAAAGTCGACTGACGCTTTGCAGACTAGGAGATCAAGTTATTACCAAGAAACATATAATAGCCAGACGGTCTACGTAGACCGTCTGGTGTCTGGACATCCACCCAAATCAGCATCTGTATACGAGACGAGTGTAGACCTCGACGAAGGATACAAATGTAAGTCATAGTCAAGTGTCCCCTGGATGTACTGAATAATGCGTTTGGGTGCATTCATGTGCTCAACCCTGGGATCATGCATAAACAAACACACCTGTTGTACGACATACGTAATATCTGATCTCGTGAATGTATGATACTGAAGGGCCCCTGCAAGACTGCGATAGCGGGTCGGATCCTCATAAGGTGAGCCAACCGCATCACCCAACTTAGATTTAGTATCAACCGGAGTGGAAGTGGATTTATAGGATGACATCCCAGTCATCTCATTGATCTCAGTTGCATACTTCCTTTGGGATAAGAACAATCCATCTGCATGACGAGTGACATCAATCCCCAAAAAGTAACTCAAGGGCCCCAAATATTTCATAGCAAACTCAAAACTGAGCAGTGTTATGATAGACTTACGTAATGCAACAGAAGAGACAGTCAAGATAATATCATCCACATATAATAGTATATAAGCCAAGGAAGAACCACAATGATATATGAACAATGAATTATCAGACCTGTTGTGAGAGAACTCAATAGTCGAAACATAGTCTGCAAACCTCTTATACCAAGCCTGTGGAGAGTGCTTAAGCACATACAAGGACTTCTTCAACAAACATACATGATGAGGATGCTTGGGATCTCTAAACCCCAAGGGCTGATGCATATAGACTGTTTCCTTGAGATCACCATGTAAGAAAGCATTCTTCACATCTAACTGATGAATGTGCCATGCTTTCGAAAGAGTCAAGCTGAGCACAGTGCGAACGGTAGCCGGCTTGACCACCAGACTAAATGTCTCACCACAATCCACACCAACATGCTGAGTCTTACCATCACCTATAAGTCGAGTTTTATGCCTCGCAAACGTACCGTTCGAATTGTCCTTATGAGCAAAAATCCACATAGACCGAATAATATTAACACCAGATGGACAGGGCACCAACTCCCACGTCTTATTATCAATAAGAGCATTATGTTCGTCGGTCATAGCAATTTTCCAATTCGGGTCATTTAAAGCAGACACGTGATTACGGGGTAAGTGTGATTTAAGAACATTAGAATTTAAATTAAAATGTCTTTTCGGTTTAAAAATACCCCGTTGACCACAAGAGACTGGTCTTTGACTCGGGGGAGAATTGGGTGGATTTTAGGAAATATCGGGAAACGTGACGGACTGGCCAGCATGTAGTGGGCCGAACTCGGTAACAGTCTATTATTTCCGTCGTTGAAACTGGAACAAGAACTGGGCTGGGGAGGCGACCCAATTTCTGGACCCACGACGGGATGCAGGGACTGGACTATAGAACCAGCAGGCAGTGGGCCCGCTGGCTGATTTGGGGTGCGGGATACATTCAAAAAATGGTGAATAATATACGGGGATATACCATCATCCAAAAAATTATACGACCTAGGCACGGGATTACTAACCTTAGCAAACATAAATTGGGATTCATAAAAAATTATATGGCGACTAATGATGATTTTATTAGATGATAAATCAAAATATTTGTAACCACGATGATTTGGCGGATAACCCAAAAACACACAAGGTGTAGACCGGGATTGAAGTTTGTTAATTGTGGTGGACGGAAAGAGTGGATAACACAAGCACCCAAATACGCTAAGATGTGAATACGAAGGAGTCTTATTATATAAAACTTGAAGAGAGGATGAATATGTCAAACCTTTGGAAGGAAGAATGTTGAGAAGATATGTAGCCATTTGTAGAGTATGATGCCAAAAAGAAGGGGTACGGAAGCATGAATCAATAAGTTCAGACAATGTTATTAATGGTACGAATTTTGCGTTCGGCTTTCCCATTTTGTGAAGACATATGAGGGCAAGAAAAATGAAAATTGATCCCATTATTAGCACAAAACTCCCGAAACACCACATTATCACATTGAATATTTTTGATTTCCCGTTCGAAT
This sequence comes from Anisodus acutangulus, assembly GCA_029783415.1. Lineage (NCBI taxonomy): Eukaryota > Viridiplantae > Streptophyta > Magnoliopsida > Solanales > Solanaceae > Anisodus > Anisodus acutangulus. Next base: position 56,114,528 of record CM056494.1, read on the forward strand.
CGGGTTCTAATGAATGCTCTATATTTTAAGGTGGAAAAAACTTGACATTTTTTCGCTATCGGAAAAAGTCTATAAAAAATAGAATAATCATAAAAAAATAGAACATAATAACGATGACCCAAAGAACTGAGAACATGAGATGTCCATAAATCGCTATGAATATTATCAAATGACATTAAAGTATGAGAATTAGAGTTTACAAATGGCAACCTAACAATTTTTCCTAAAGAACAAGATTGACAATTCGGAGTACTACGCATCCTTACACGAAATAAAATTATTTTTATCTAAGAAAGACAAAATAGACGACCTCAAATGACCAAGACGAGCATGCCACAAGGAAGAAGCAAGAGCTGCAAAAGTTGATGGCAAGACTTGACTCGAGAGACCGGAACATGACGTAATAGGATAAAGATCTCCCCTACTATCACACTTCATGAGAGAATTCCCTGTCTTGAAATCCTTCACAGAAAACCCAAACTGATCAAATTCAACAAAAACAGAATTATCAGTGGTGAATTTACGGACAGACACCAAATTTTTAATCAATTTAAGGGCATGACGAGTATTTTTCAAGATAAGGGGTGGATGTGGGGGAGACAACGTTTTATGACCATAACCACGAATTGGAATTGAATTACCATTACCAACAATTATGCCACGAGGGCTGCTCAAATTGGAATAAGACGAGAGAGTACCTTGATCGGATGTCATGTGGGTAGTGGCTTCGGTGCCATGTACCAATTCGGGTCTAGCGGATTTAATCCAGGCGTGTGCATTGCGACTTCAATGTCGGTTTGTGTGGGGCTCGCTGCATGGTGGTCCTGTGGAGGCCGAGGCCCAAGTACCCCGGCTTGCTGCCCCAGTCCGTCACTGCGTCGAAAAAAATTGGGCTGCTGCGAATTGGGCCTGAAAGGCTAGCCAGCCCACTGCCCGTGATATGGCGGGCCAGAAAAATAAGGATTGTTGGGCCACTGCCCACTTGCCCAGGCCCACGGCCAGGGGGCCCAAGGCTGGGACCAGTTGGGCTGTGGCCCACTGCTGTTGGGGTTGGACCCACTGCCGTCACTACCACCGCGTTTGCCCCTGCGATTTTTGCCGCCCCTTTGAGATCGGTTTTGGTTAGAATGGTCACCAAAATTCGGAGAATTAGTGGATGACGTCATCATGACCACATGACTAGCACTCGTAGCCGCCTTTTTAGCCAGACCGACTTCTTCCAAAGTAAGCATGGAGCGGGATTGGTAGAACTTCGGGAGAGGATTACTTTGACGAAAGAGAGTTCCAACGCCACTATAGGCTTCGGATAGACCAACAACCATCTATAGAACAAGACGAAATAAGTATATATCACGGGTTTGGCCTTATTAATTAGTGTAATATAATTGTATTAAATATACATATATTCCCGTGATATACACTTCCATAAATAAGTGTATACGGGGTTGGCCTTATTAATTAGTGTAATATAATTATAATAATTTGTATATTTAACATATTTATCTCATATTTAGTTATGGGTATTAATTAATATCGGTATAAATTTGTTACCAAAATTTTGGTATATTAGATATCCCACATTGGATGTGGGAAAATAATCCCAAGATTATAATTTTGGTGTTAATCCCTAGATCTTCATTTGAAACCAAACGACCCCTTAACGTTAAAGAGTTCATTTTAGGGATGGAACTTGTCAGACATGTTCTAACAGTTATTTGTGTGAACTTCTTTAGGAGTGAACTTTAGGAGGTTATTCCCTTAAATTTTTGCACTCTCTCTAATGCGTAGTAATATTTTTAAAATATTGGATTTCTCATCTTTGCCGGTAAATATAGGTCAATTGATTGAATTACATTAACCTTGTCTGTCTCCTTAGTATATTTCTCTCATAAAAATGACAGACTAATTTGGCCGATATTCCCTAATGAGTAACTTTAGTTTAAAATTTGATTTGTTAGTTTCTGCATGATATCTGATCATTTCGATTCTAACACTGTGCACATTTCAGTGGAGAGCCAAATCGAATCAATATTTCGGACAAGTGTATTATGATCTTGGCAAGGAGAGCTGGGGGTGGAGTTGGATGGAGCGTTGGATCGGAGTTCGAGCATGGGAGACCAGAGTTCAAACAAACCCTATCGTTGCAAAAATCTCTCACTCCCACCAAGTTTCCAAGATATCTAAAGCTACAAACTTGGGACCTATGAAACAAGTTGTCTCAGTTAGAAATCCATCCATTTCAAATAACAAAGATTCTACAAAAGCAAGAAAGTTGTTCATCTCCCAAGAGGCTGATATTTGATTGGCAAACTCATCCTACTTACTACTTGAAATATTTAATTTTTTGGTTGATTGACATGTTTATACTTTGTACTAGTTTAATGTGATTTTGGAGTTGTGGCTTGGAGTTTTCCTGTTTAAAATATAAGAAAGAAGTGGTATCAATGATGCACTAGGTGATGGAAACTTTTGTGTTATGTTGTTTTATGTTATTCAATATTCATATTGGTTGAATGTATTATATACTTATTTTTTTGTAATGCACAAATAGTAACGGCATAAGGGTTAACTGTGAAAAGATTGCTCTCTTTGGATTATATATTTAGTTCTGTACGAACTTTATTAAAGAAGCATAACCACAGTACTTATTTACTGTTTGTCCATTGTCCATTCTGATACCAACAAATAGATGACACCCCAAGCACTTCCACGACAGTAATCTCACTATTTTAGCAATCATTCTTATCGAAGAATAACACGCACCTGTACTAATTTCACGGGTACATGCTTCCCTTTAGGTTCAATTATAAAGGGGTATAATAGAATAGTTGTCATCATTTTATTCTTAATTAAAGGTTCTCAAGTTAGAGTCCTAGAAACTAGAAAGAACCTTCCGGTAAGGAGGAATTCTTTACTACCCTTAGCGGGTTTACCCGACGCAAATTCAGATCAGTCAAATTAGTGATCTTCAAATGTTAAGATTACAAAAATATAAAAAAGAGAAAACATATAAATTTTCCGCTTGTCTCCAAAACTCACTTTATTTGAAGTAAATTAAATGCCACCCTAGATATGCACACGCGCGTCAGTTTCACGTCGATGACACATCAGATATTAAACAAATTTACTTTCCATTTCTTTTTTCTTCGACCACATCATTTTTTATTCTTATTTTCACTGTTCACCCGTCTTCTTCATTAATCTGTCTCTTACTGGGTCAAATTCTAACCTAATCTTCGCCATTCCTTTCATCAAATACAACAATCACCATGCTTCCTCTTTTCGAGTTAGTGAAGCTAGTAATTTACCTCAGCAATATCTGTTCTAATTTATACAAGGTCAGTGTCATTAGTGTTGAAATTCGTATTAAACATACTGAAATTTGAGATTTTGTGAGTAAAAGTACTTTAATTTTCTTTTTTATTTCTATGACTTGCTGCTAATTTTCTTCTTTCACTCCCCACAGGTGCTGTTACTGAGTAGACTAAACGTTTTATACATTTTTATGGAGGTCAAAGAGTGGGTAATATTTAAATGTTTGGTAGATGATTACTTCTAAAGTTCTAACATCTTTTGAAGGCTTTTATCAATGAAAATATACTTTTAGGTCTAATGAGATTTGCAATTTTCTCTCTGTGTGTGAAGAAAGGAACCACAAGAACTGGGTTTGGGGTGTGTGTGTGTGTGTGAGAGGAAGACGAAGGGATGGAAAAGGTAATGGCTGACAAGAAAATAAAGTGGGGCCCACTTATTATTTTTCTTCATTTTTTTTTGTTTCTCTATGAGTAATTAAACGATGGTAAAGTTTAATTATTAAAGTGAGTTTTCAAAATAAATTTAGATGTGATTTAATGTATTTTCTATTAAAAAAAATATCAATCAACTAATATATATAGTAGACATCTAGGCCAATCATGCACAAGTTTTAAGACTGAAACAACAAAATTTTCAGCCTTTAAAAACAAAATACAAATATAAGCATCATTCTTGCCTTTCTTTGTGAAGGGGAAAGTCCCGAAGGCAAAATCCCCACCTGTACCAGAGGTCTCTTGATCAGGTGGGATGTAAATCGAGGGATATGCACTAGTGGCAACCCTGCAAGGGAGATGACCAACGGGACACGAACCCAGCAACAACCCTTGCAATATTTTAGCAAAGACTGTCACCACACGGATTCGAACCCGCGACGTCGGAGTGATTGTACCTCAATCACCTTACCACTTACCAACTCGCTTGTACCCGGGGACATCATTCTTGCCTTTCTAATAGTAACTCATCAATCATAAAGAAGAGACAACAACCATTAAGCAATGGTCGCTATCTTGATAGAAGCAATAAGTTCTAAGTGAATTGATTTTTTCCTGTAAAAAGGAGTTAACAGACAAACAACAAAAAGAAAGAGGCATCACATCCAGCTAGACATATTTTTATGACAGTAATGAGCTGTGCTGTGTAATAAGGGGCCACAAATTCAATGCCAAGTACCATACTTTGGTGGCATCTGCCTCTGTAGTTTTTCCATTATTCAGCTTATGTTTCATCTTTTTTAAGAAATTGATTGCATCCCTTCACTTTTCTCTCACTGTTCAACTTTACCTAGTCCCGCCTAGTTATACCTTCACATATCTGGTGTCCGAGACTTCCAAGGATCTCTACTATTTTAGGTATAATACATAGATAGACTCTTAAACTTGACCTTAACTGTGAATTATGTCTTTCAACTTTGAATGTGCAGTGCAGAAGTAGTCACATCAACTTGTATAAAGTTGAATATGTAAATATAAATGCGTGACACATAAATTTTAGAAGTGTCTAGATGTGTTATGTCAGTGTCACGTCAACATTTGTGTTTACGTGTTCAACTTTATACAAGTTGAGGTGCTTGTGCACAACAAAAGTTAGAGGGCATACTTGCAAGCTCATGCCAAGTTTGAAGACTTGTTTACTTATTATGTCATTAATTTATCTAATACTTGTTGTTTTCCAACAACACAAATACCGAGTAACTCTATTTATTGATGTCGGATTCAACTTGCATTGATCTCATCTGATTTACATTATACCTTCCGTAACACAAATATTGAGTACTCTATGCACTGGTGTTCGGGTCAAATCACTAACTTTGACTAATTTACTTAAACCTCCTAATAACACAGTTACCGAGTATCTCTATTCACTGGTGTCCGGATCAATTTGCACTGACCTCGACTAATTATCTGACACATGTTACCTCCTAACAATACATATTTGGAGTAATTATATTCACTCATGTTCATGTCAACTTGTACTGACCTCGACTAGTAATTATTATCTCCTAACAACACAGATATTGTATAATTCTATTCACTGGTGTCTGGGTAAACTTGCATTGATCAAGACTAATGTACCTGATACCTGCTAGTTGTTACCTCCCAACAGATACCGAGTAACTCTATTTCACTAAGATTCAAGTAAATAGGAAGGAATTATGAATGCTTTTTGGTCTCTACTGATATTCGTCTAGGCCACACACTTAGCTTTGCTTTCCTATATTGATCTACTACAACCTTCTCTCCACGTGCAGTGGGTGACCGCTCAGTATGGTGAACTACTGAAGAATTGGAGGACATGTTGCTATTACTCCATGAGATGATAAATTATATCATAAGGTTCACCCTATTGACTCATTATAATGGACAACCAGAGAATTATCATTCCACTTATTTCTGCTTTCTTATTAATTTGACTGCACAAGAAATGTGTAGAGTTTCCAAGTATCAGGTAGGAAAAGCTTTCAAAGATTTCATTGACCTTTATAAAAAAAATATGCTAAAAATGGCTGATAAAGAGAACAAGTCACTTAAATAAGCAAGTTAAAATATAGCTAGCTATCAGATAGCCATCTAAAACCACCCATAATTACTTTAACTGTTCACAGAAAATGACACTTTTTAATGCTCCCAAAACTCCATAGTGATAGTGATATTAGAAGATCAGGTATTTTTTCAGTCATTGAAACATGAACTATTTCAGTTAGAATGTTGTAAAACAACAATCAATCAAAAGAAAGCATTGTCCTAATATGTTGATCGAACTTTTCAAAAATGTCGATGGATGAGTGTCAGATCCTCCAAAATACCGTATTTTTGAAGGATTCGATACGGTTGCTGCAACAGTTTTGGAGTTTCCGAGCAGCATAGTTGTCATTCATTCATCCACATGAAAAAAGTTGACCCTTCTAAACACTTGAAAGCATCTCATTTTTCCTCTCATTCACATTTTAAAACTTAAAGGGCCACAATCAACTCAGTTACATACCAAAGCAATCAGGTTAGCAAGAAAATGCAATAGAAAGATAAAGCCAGAACTGACACTCAAGATTTAGAGACATTCATGACAAAATTATAAGTTCTAGCTTGAAAACTTCAATTCATGAACTGAAGAACTAAGCAAACACAACAGCAACTTGAAAAGTCTCAACAACAGAAATACAGCAATCCTAAACTAGCAATTGAGCTAGAAAAACACACTTATTCATGAACAAGGCTAGAACACAAAACAACTAAGAACATTACACCGAGATTTAATGAAAAAGAAAACCTGAAACTATGCTCAGGATTCTTTTTCTACGGTGCATTGCCTCTGAATCAGACTCGATAATGAACCAATCACCCTTTCCCCGGCCTGTCCTTTTTCATTTCCATCTTGAAGTATAGTACTTGTTCCTGCAAATTAAGCTCAATGCAACAGTAAACTACGTTTCAAGAACAGCTGTAGAATGAAATGGAACTTCACTACAATAAAAAACTGAAATTAGCAATGAACTTCATCACTAAATTGCTCGTAGCTAACAGAATCTTAGGCTAATCCGTTGCTAAATAGGATTAGCGACAGTCTGTCTAGCTATAGAATTGCATCGCCAATTCCTGTTTTGTTAGTAGTGTTTGAAATGAGATTTAAAGAGTTGAATGTTGAAGTGATTCACCTGTCAGGCAATCAAGGGCAATTTGTGGAGCTAACTCAATGGCGAGAATCAGAGGAAGCAGAGGATGGCTTGTCGGAAATACCATCATGCTCCTCTATTTCACCTTGGATTCGTGCAGGAATGCGAAAGCCAGAGAATCCGCCTACTTCTGAGGCGAATCCAATACCGGAAATTGATGCTGAATACATAGGCAGCACAGCTTGATGGTGATGGTGTTGGTGGTGGTGATGAATTGGATCAGCTGTGGCAATAGCGATCGCTGATGATGGGTCTATCCATGCACGAATCGAAGGTGAATAATTGGACTGAAGGGGTCCCCTCTGAGACAAAAACTGATTTTGTTGGCCGAATAACTGCTGCAGTAGCAGTGGTGGCGGGGCAGCGGCTGGCGAGTTAAACATGTACCCGCCACCTGTTCCTGCGACCGCGCCGCCACCAAGAGAGATGCCGGTGGTGTCTCCACCGGCACCACGTGCAGCAGAAACCAATCTCTGCATTGGCTGCTGATGATGATGCTCGGGCGGCCAGCCTGAAGCATCAAACCCGATAAGCGGGGTGCTTCCAGTAAAGAAGTTTGATGCTTGAAAATGACTTTCACTATGGTGCTGAGATTGCTGGTTTTGGTGGTGAAGCAGAATAGGATCTTGATCAAAAGATTGTAATGAAAGCCTCAAATCTTGGTTCTGGCTACTAGTTCTTGACAGCAAATTATGTTCTTGGAAGCTCTGGAACTGCATAGCTGAAGAATTATTACCTTCATGAGTAGAACCACCCATAGGGAAAAAAGACTTAATAGTATCAGAATCTAGAGATTGATGCAAAAAGCTTCCATTTGCATTTTCACCACTTGAGCTTGCACTGTTAGTCTGGTGGTGCAAAACTCTAGCCTGATCACTTTCATTGCCCAACATTATCATTGCCCTTTTACTTGATTGCCCAACAACATTACTAACATTATTATCAACCAATTGAGCATCTTCACACTGGAGGCTACCATTCTCATGTTGCTGCTTATTTTCTTGATCAGAAGTATTGTTTGTTGTAGGGCCAATGGTGGGTTTCCAGGGGGGAAGTTCAGCTAGTTCATCAATGGAAGTTTTCGCCTTTTTTATAAGCCAATCAACAGCTTTACTCGGACGGTCATATCCAAGTCGATCTTGAACATCGTAGAATTGAATGGCTGTATGCGCAGCAAGGCGTACTCGCCGGTCTCTTGGTCCTTTTGCTGTGCAGACCTTGCTATGCCGGTCTTTTCGACCAATAGACCTTATTATATGCCCACCTTGTACTTCCACAATTTCTCCTCGTCCATCAGAATTCCTTGAACCAAATCTTGTTGACTTTCCCATTGACATTGCATGTTCGGCTTTTCGCTTTTGGCAAGAAGGAGGAGGAAAATACGCGCGTTTCTTTGGTTGGCTTTGTTGAGTGTCTAATTCTTGATAGAGAAGATGATGGGGTTGTTGAAAATGAAAAACTTGATTTTGAGGGTGGATATGAAAATGGGGTTCTTGATTTTCTTCTTCTTCTTCTTTGTCTTCGTCTACATTTTGATTGAGATAATGTAGATGATGAAGATTTTTCTTCCTCTGAGGATCCAGACTTAGAAGAATCTTGTTGTATTGCTTTTGATGTTCCAGCTTTTGATTGTGAAATCTTTGTGCTACTCTTGTTGCCACTCCAAAAAGGACTTGCCATCCAACTTTGCAATTTCCATGAAGAAAATCAAGAACTAGTGGACTCTAGAAAAGGGCTAAGGCACCACTAATTTTAGCCTAACCCATACTGTTATTTTTTCCAGATTCTTTAACACAGCTTTTGATGTCAAAGAAAAACTGCAGCTTTCTATGAATTACTGTAATTTGTACTTGGCTAAAACATCAACATCTATAATGAGAATTGAGAACCCAAAGTCCGCTTGGGCAGCTCAATTGGTTTCAAGGGGGATATTTGGAATAAGAGACCAAGGATCGAATCCCGTCAGCGGCAGTGTGGGGGTTTCTTCTTGAAATAAAGGAGGGCCCCTTGTGCTTGACGTGACTCAGTCTAACCTTTGAAATCAATTGAGTCACCATGATTTACCTCCTTCACAGACCTGTTGGACCGGGGTGTGGGGGCTCCTGGGGTGGGAGATTCCACCTTTTGGAATAAGAATTGAGAACCCAAAGTTTTGCTAGTAGTAGTACTAAAAACAAAAGAAAAACTTGAAAGTAATCAAGAAGGCTAACAGACAGAGACAGAGTGAATAAGGGGGCCACCTTTGTTGTTAATGTATATATTAGAGCCCTTGATCTTTTTTAAATTATGTATAGATATCAGAAAATTTATTGACCAATTAATTTGAATTTGTGAAGGCGAGTATTGACGTAATTGGTAAAGTTATTGTCATTGACCAGGAGGTAATGGGTTCAATCAGTGGAAACAATCTCTTGTAAAAATGCAGGGTAAGACTACGTACAATAGATCCTTGTGGTCCAGTCCTTCCTCGAACGCGCGCATAGCAGAAGCTTAATGCATCGGGCTGCCCTCCCTAATTTGAATTTGTGTTGTGCACAACCTAAATATCTAATGAAAGTAAATATACTATCTACAGGATTTTTTTTTATTTCTACTATCCAAATTCGAAACCTCTAACTAAGGTTAAAAAGAATGTAATGCTTGTTCATGTTAAATTTTGAAGATGAGAATGCAAGTAATATTTGCTTTTTTTTTCTCACAAGAAAAATATATATTATATTCTTAAACGTGCAAATTTTATTTAGACGCTTGAACTAAGGTTTGTTGTTGTAAAAAATGGATCTTGAGCCTAACTCAACTCCAAAAGCTAGCTTCTAGGGTGAGGATTGTCCAAGTCCATATAAAGAGTTCATGTTCCAATTCCATATCCGATGTGGGACTTTTAACACTCCCCCGCACGCCCAGACCTTGGTAACTGGATCGTGGATAATATAATTTGGGGGCCCAACATCGGTGAACAAAGAATTGGAATGAGGCTGGCTCTAATACCATATAGTGACTTAAGAAGACGACAAACATAGTGAGGGGCCTCCGGATGGACAAAGCCCGGCGGCTGGTGGATGTAAACAGTTTCTTTTAAGTCCACATGTAAGAATGTATTCTTGACATCAAGCTGATGAATCAGCCAATGCTTACCCATAGCTATGCTCAGAATCGTGCGAATGGTAACCGGTTTAACCACTAGACTAAACATCTCACCATAATCAATGCCCTCCTGTTGATTAGTACCATTAGCCACAAGTCTCACCTTATAGCGCTCAAGGTCACCACTGTCTCTGAATTTGTGATGAAATAGCCACATGCATCGAATCACATTAACCCCATCCGGTCTAGGAACCAAATCCCAAGTGTGTTATTTTGTTAAAATATTAAATTATTCACGCATGACCGCATTCCAATTCAGGTCAATTTGGCTAATTTTGGATTTTTGGAAATTGGGGATATAGTTTGTGTGGAAAGGTTAAAATGGACTTTGGGCTTGAAATCCCATTAGGTACGTGGGGGCTGGTGATGCTTGGGTATTTGGGTGGGGTGGTGGATGGTGGGGTGTCGGGTCAGGGATTTGTGTAGTGCATTTTGGACTAGAGGTGAGATGTCCAAATCATCAAGGAATCTGTAATCAGTGACTCAAAATTTTTGAATGTTGTCAAACGGGAAACGTACTCAACAAATGTGACGTGGCGTGAGATTATGATTTTGTATGTGGATAGCTCATAGCACAAGTACCCCCTAGGGTTCGACGGGAAACCGAGAAAGGCGCACGGAGTGGATTGAGTTGCTAATTTGTGGGTAGGTTAGATTTGGGTAACAACGACAACCGAAAATTCTATGGTTATCATAGGTAGGGATCCGACGGTAGAGAATTTTGGTGGGTGTCCTATTATGAATCGCACGGGTAGGTAAGATGTTAAGAATGTGTTCTACCGTTTTTAATGCATATACCCAAAAGGTAAGGGGAGAGACGCATGAAAAGAATGGTACGAATCAAGTTATTAATGGTGCGGAGAATTCTTTCGGCTTTACCATTTTGTGGGGAGGTATGGGGCACGAGAAACGAAAGATCATGTCATTAGCAACACAAAATTTATGAAAAAAAGAATTATTGAACTCATAACCATTATCACGTTGAAAAGTTTTGATGTCTTTTTCAAATTGTGTTTTAACATTGTACGAAATTCAAGGAATTTGGAGAACACTTGAGATTTGAGTTTAAGCGGATATACCCAAAAGCTAACTTGTAGGGTGAGGATTGTCCAATTCTATAAAAAGAGTCTATGTTCTCATTTCATATCCAATGTGGGACTCTTAACAGTTCCAATTGAGTACCTGAACACATGATAAAGTGTTTCTATTATAAGTTTTCTAGCTCAAATTCTAGAAAAGCTTCTGAACACATTCTCAAGCGTTCATTGCGTAAATAAATTAATAAAATATTTCAATTCCTTTAATTATATACATCACTCTCATTAAAAAAAGATCTAAAATTTTCCGATCACATAAAAAATTTCACCTCTTTATAGATATTTTACTCATTCTCAATTCTCACACATATATAATGAGAGGTAAGAGCCCTTGATGCCACAACTAGCATTTGGTCAAAATTTAAGATTAAAGGCCTTGTGACCTGATCAATATTACTGACATCTCTTTTTTCTTTATGTTGCAGTTGCTGGTGCTGCCTGTTGTTTTTATTTTTGTACAGCCCACAAAGTGAAAGTATGTATCCTAGAGATAATCATTATTAGGAATAAATGTATTTGAACACATTCGTATTATTAATAATATTAATATTTATGGGATTTGTAATTATTGAATTATTATTTGATTATTTGTAATTATTCATTAATGTGCATCCCTTGAGCTTGCGTTGTCATTAATAGACTGAGATATTAATGATAGAGCGTAAATCTAAAACGGCCTCGACTAATGATCATCAAGAATGTGATATCGATGATATGTTATAAGTCGACATGTGGTCTGTATCACATTCTTAGATAATGTAGTATGTCTCACCTGCTACTAGTAATGGTTACTAGTGATGGACACATGGATACCTTTGGAAAGTATTGGTATACCATGTTGATAAACTATTTGTTATACATGTCTAAAGTGTTATCAGCGTGTGGGAGATGAAGGTCCTTTGACTTGAGGTCAATACACACCTTGTTTACAGAGTAATATACTTTGACTCTGTCCTAAGCTTAAACTCCTTATATGATAAGATACGATTTGTGTTGGGTGCATTATGATGTAAATTAAGGTGGTAGTTGAGCGAAGAATAGGATTCATTCCTCGATTGGATATTCGAGAGAGCACTCAACTTCTCAGTGATATTAGGTCGACCAAGCCATTGGCCAATACAAGAGACATATTTAGAATATGATCTAGTTGTCGACTAATATAGATGAGATAAAGTGATCAAGCCATTTGGATAGACACATGGCAAATCCTAAGCTTGATCGAGTGTGTCGCGAATGAAAGGAATTTATCATCTCACATAAAGGTTATGTTTGTTGGATTCATGTAAACGTACTTCATATATTGAGTTCATCGTACGACGCAGTCTAGGAGTTCCGTATGGACCTTAATTGGATTAGTGTCGATATATGAAGGCCTATATGGACACACTATGTCGATTGTCTCCTCAATCTAAGGGTGTATTGAGAAAATATTAAATATTCGATTTGGGATCGAGATATTTAAATTGATAATAACTATATCAAAACTAGATTTTGGATTTAATGTGTTGAATATATATATTAAATGAAAACGGGAAACAAAATTTTACGTAAGGCGCATGGCACGACCCTAAGAAATGGCTCACCAGACTGCTCATCGACCTCGATTTTTGGGTGAGGCTTAGAGCCCAACCCTAATCAGATTTTGCCCTAATTTCAACTATAAATACATCACTCCCCATTGTTAATTAACACACCAATTCTATAAACTAATTCTAGACTTAGAGTCTAGGACAAAACTCTCTCAAACCTCTGCCAAAATTTCCTGGCTTTCTTGATAGAGGAATACACCGTATCATTGTGCTTGCAGTCGAAAAGGGAATCGCGTGTCCACCCTTTAGTAAAGACTCCAGATAATACAACCTGTAAGCGTTCATGTTTTATGTTACATGTTTTTTATTGTCATATAACCATACCAGAAGAAATTGTTGGGATAAGTAAAAATAAAATTTTAAACTTCCGTTGTGCTTATGTGTTTTGAACCCAACAAAATCCTACACAAAACACGTATACCCAAAGACTGTTTTTACCTTCTTTTTTCTTTTAATCATTTAGTATTCGGAAGTAAGATCCATTAGTGTGATTGGTTTAGTAAGAATATGTCGCGTAGGGTCTATATAAATGAAACTTTTCCTACTAAGAGTTTTTTTTATTTTTAGAGAGCGAATTAGAGATATCTAAATTGGTGTAAAGAAATTTCATACATTCGGACATCATGCTCTTTGACCTTTTTCCATTACGGCAAAACTGACCTAGTTCAATTTTTACCCTTAATTTTCTCTTTTTCTTGTCTCCAACTCGTGTCCCACTTGATGTTGGTTGTCCAAAGATTTTTACTCGTGTCCCACTTGATGTTGGTTGGCCAAAGATTTTTTGTGGTTCAACTTGTTAGATACTACAAAGTAACTGTTTGATTATGAGCATTGAGAAAAGTGGTATGCTTTAAAGTTTAAACTTCTTTCTTGTTTGATAGTGACCCCTTATAACTTTGATCTTTCTTTTCTTCTCCTGCCTTTATTTTATTTTATTGTTGCACTCGAAGAAACAAGGAATTAAAGGAAATATTGGAGCAACGGTATTTATCTTCGTGTGATATATAGATCACAAATTCGAGTTGTGGAAGCAACCATTAATGTTTTTATTAGAATATGTTATCTACATCACACTTCTTGGAGTGCGACACTTTTTCGGACCCTGCTAACGCGGGATAAACTATTACTTCCCTCCATTATAATTTGTTTGTCTTAGTTACTATTTGAATAGTCAAAAGATATTTTCTTTGACCATTTTAAAAAAAAATACTTTCTAAAAATTGTGAATCGTTAACTATTGTGACTTATAATACTTTTTTATATAGAAAAATTGAAGATTCTATATTCAAATTCACACCGGAGAACATTAGTTAGTCTGAACCTCGTACTCGAATCAATCCACATAAATTAAAGTAGAGGGAGTATATGAGATTATTATACCATTTGGAAAAATTACGTTCTATGTCTACTGGGAGAAAATACTTATACGCTTTAGCCCATATTTTGAGTTTGTTACCCGCTTTAACCCATATTTATGTATAAACACCTTTTATATAAAATTCTGCATTTTTTTACAAGATTGACACATTATGTATAATGTTTTCCCCAAATATAATAATGTATTATATTGTATAATGTTATATAAACTGAAAATATGGTTATATAGCGTAATAGTTTACGTTGGGTTGTAATTTTTGGAAGTTTCCCCATTAACAAATGTAATTCTCAATGATTTTCATTGACCTTTCGCCGGTAATAGGTATACTTGACACTAGCTTTTAACTTCTTTCTTTCCAATTTTCTGGTAACATAATCAAATCATCTGTATTTTCAATGTAATTCATCTACCTTAGGAGTAAAACGCTCACGAGAAAATTCTCGTTAGCTGGGAAAGATAGTCCGAATTTAGAGAACTCCGGCGAATTAAACTAAATAATTAGAACTTCCTTTCAAAATTCTCCTCAAATCTACCACCTTTCTCACCATCGTTGTAGATAGTTTTCCTGTGTGAGGTGTCGTTTGGGACTTGACCACAAATTGAAAAAGAAAAAGGGAAGAGAAAGTCTTGAAGGAGCTTAAATTTCTGTGTGAGCTACGATGGTTTGTGAAGGTCAAAGAAACTAATAAAGGTGATCAAAGAAGAAAGTGAAAAACAAAGGAAGGAAACGTCAGTGTAGAATTTCATTAATCTCCCTTGGGAAGTCTTTCTCATTAATACAAATATATATAGTGTACAATGTGAAATCCTAATACAATAAGGATCATATAACTACCATGATTATACATTACTAAATATTACACAATAGATGGAGTATAATAAATTTGTACACGTTAATACACCCCCTCAGTCGGAGCGGGATGAGGACGGATGATAAGACTGACTGGATCTGAAGTCGAGGAATAACTGTCTAGGAAGATCTTTCGTGAAGATATTCGCATACTGATATGAAGAAGGCACATGCAACACCTTAACATGACCGAGAGCAACATTCTCATGAACAAAGTGTATATCCATCTCAATATGCTTGGTTCGCTGATGCTGAACCTGATTATGAGATAAAATTATCACAGTAAACCAACGACACCTTACGCAAGGGACACTGAAGCTCCAAGAGAAGGTTTCGGAGGCAGCAAATCTCAGCAACAACATTTGCAACACCTCTATACTCTGCTTCTGCATTGGAACGGGATAAAGTGGCTTGCCTCTTGGCAAATAAAGAAATGAGATTATCCCCGAAGAATACACAATAGCCAAAGGTGGAGCGACGCGTATCCGGACAGCCTGCCCAATCAGCATCCGTATATGATAACAACCTGGTCGATGCTGAGGGGTATAAGTGCAATCCATAATCAAGTGTTCCATTAACATATCGAATTATACGCTTAAGGGCAGTAAAATGAGGCTCCCTATGGGCATGCATAAACAGACACACCTGCCAAACAACATAGGCAATATCAGGCCTGCTGAAGGTAAGATACTGAAGTGCACCTGTAAGACTCCTATACAGAGTAGGATCAGACACTGGATCACCATCAACAACACTTAGCTTTGATTTAGAGTCAACTGGAGTGGGCATGATCTTGCAGTTTACCATTGTAGCCCTGAACACAATCTCCTCTGCATACTTACGCTGACATAAAAAAATTGTATCTGCAGATCTAGTCACTGAAATTCCCAAGAAGTAACTTAACTTTCCCAAGTCAGTCATAACAAATTCGATTTTAAGTAGTGCAATAATCTCATTTTTTCAGCATATCAGAAGAGGCAGTAAGGACAATATCATCCACATATAACAACATATAAACAACGTTACTACCTCGCTGAAAAATAAAGAGAGAAGTATCACACTTGTTGCATGCAAACCCAATCTGCATAAGGTATTGTGAAAAGCATTCATACCAAGCTCTAGGGCCTGTTTCAAACCATAAAGTGATATACGGAGACGACAAACATACTGAGGGGCTGTTGGATGTACAAAATCATGTGACTGATGCATATAAACAATTTCTTTCAAATCCCCATGTAGAAACACATTTTCCACTTCAAGCTGATGAATAGGCCAACGCTTACCCATGACAATGCTCAGAACTGTGCGAATAGTATCTGATTTAACAATCGGATTGAATGCCTCTCCACAATCAATACCCTCTTGCTGATTAGTGTCATTAGCCACTAGTCTAGTCTTATATCTCTCTAACTCACCACTGTCTCTATATTTATGATGAAA
The DNA here is from genome assembly GCA_029783415.1 of Anisodus acutangulus. Classification (NCBI taxonomy): domain Eukaryota; kingdom Viridiplantae; phylum Streptophyta; class Magnoliopsida; order Solanales; family Solanaceae; genus Anisodus; species Anisodus acutangulus. The sequence goes on from CM056494.1 coordinate 56,131,008, forward strand.
AAGCCACATGCATTGGATCACATTCACCCTCTCAGGTCTTGGAACCAAATCCCAAGAGTGTTATTTCGTTAAAGTATTAAATTTATCACGCATAACCGCATTCCAATTTGGGTCTAGTTTGGCTAATTTTGGATTTTTAGAAATTGGGGATATGGTTTCTATGGATAGGTTAAAGTGGACTTTGGGTTTGAAAATCCCGTGTTGGGCACGAGTTTTCATACGGTGTGAGGGGACCGGGGCAGTCTGAGTCTGAGTCTGTGTACTGATTGTCGGGTCGGGTTCACAGTTTGGGGTTGTGTTTATTGTGGTACAACTTTGGTTTTTGGTAGCTGGTGGGATATCGGGAATGGGTTGGTAGTGCGGATCGAATGTTCCTTATGGTGGAAACACTGTGAGATGCATGGTGACTGGTGGTGGAACCGGGATAATGGGCCGACTGCCGGGGGTAATGGCAATCGATGACTTTTGTAGTGGGGCAAGGCGACAGTGATGTTGTCGAATGTGTTAGCGGTGGGTGTCAATGATGGAGGTGTGGTGGTGGACCGACATAGTTCACTGAAGCTGCCGGTGTTGGCAGCGATGGGTGGCATTAATGTAGATTGAGTGGTAGCTGTCGGAGGTAGTGGCGATGGTACAGTAGCCGGATTACTTAGCAGGTGGCGGACGACGGGGGAGGGTTTAGACTCTTCGAGGAACATGTAATTGGTAGTCTGGACTTTTTGGATATTGGAAAATAGGAAGATTTCCTCTTTAAACGTGACATAATGGGACACGATGATATTACGGGAAGACATGTCATAACACAATACCCCCTATGATTGGGTGGGAATCCTAAGAAGACACGCATGGCGGTACAATGTGTTAATTTATGAGGAGCAGTGAGGCAAGATTTGGGTAGCACAGGCAACTAAAAATTCTAAGGTGATCATAGGACGGGATCTGATGGTAGAGAATTTTGGTGGGGGTTTTGTTGTGAAGGGTACTGGTAGGTAAAATATTAAGGATGTATTCTACCATTTTGACTGCATAGACCCAGAACGACGGGGAGAGAGAGGCATGAAAAAAAATGGTACAAACCATGTTGTTGATAATACGGATGATTCGTTCGGCTTTTCCGTTTTGGGGGTGAGGTATGGGGACACGAGAAGCGAAAAACCATGTCATTCTTGGTAAAAAATTATGAAACACAGAATTATTAAACTCACGACCGTTGTCACATTGGAATGGTTTGATAGATTTTTCAAATTGTGTTTTGATATAGTTACCAAATTCAAGAAATTTGGTAAAAACCTCAGACTTGAATTTTTTTAGGGTAAATCCAGATAATGTGAGAAAATTCGTCTAATAACACAATATATAATTTATGACCTAGGGAACTAATAACTGGAGATGTCCATAAATATGCATGAACAATATCAAACGGGGAACACGTAACACTTAAAGAAGGCTGAAAAGGGAGGCGAACGTGTTTGCCTAAAAGGTAAGAAAAACATTGTTGGGCAGGTGTCCCACTCGAACAACGAATTAAATTATTGTTCTGAAGAAAATTAAAAATATGAGCTCCGGGGTGTCCAAGTCTATTGTGCCAGGTTGACGGCGAGATTATTGCTAAAGCGGTGGGAGTAGAGACTTGGGCAGTTAGAGATGTGGGAGGGGTGATACTGGCAGCAGACGTGGATAGGAAAGGATAAAGGCCGCCCTCACTATTGCATCTTGTAAGAAGTTTTCTGGTACAGAGGTTCGTTATAGAAAACTCAAACAGGTCAAAATTAATTGATATAGAATTATCTGTGGCAAATTTTCTAACAGATATTAGGTTCTTGATAATATGTGGGCCATAGAGGACATTATTGAGGGAGAAGTGGGGGTGCAGTGGTGGGGTTAGAGTGTGTCCAAAACCTTGAATCGGAATGCGATGACCGTTTCTAACCAGAATAGATTGTGGAGTATTTAAATTTCGTATTTGAGGAAGATTACCAGAATTATTGGTGAGGTGAGACGTGGCGCCCGTATCCATAGACCACGCATTATCGGGCTTTCGAGGAGTCAATGTGCCGAAAACCTGATCTAAATTGGATTGGAGAATGCATGGAGTAGATAAATGGCCCCCAGAAAATTGGGCTTTACTATGGTGGGCTTTAGGATAGTGGGTCGGAAGGTTGTGGCCTATTGGTGGTGTGCCCAGACTGTTGGGCTGTTGCTAGGTTGCAGGCCTTTAGGCTTGATAACTGAGGCCCGGCGGTATGGTGCCCAGGCTGCTGAAACAACCAATATGGTATTTGGGATGCAGGCTCTGGGTGGCTGTTGGAGGAGGCCCAGGCCCCCTGTTTGCACCCACTGCTGCTAGAACGTCCACCAAGGGTGGTCTCCGCCATAGTTCTACCGAAAAACAAATTGGGGGGGGGGGGGCGTAGCCGAGATGGATGGGAGGCAGAATTGGCCATATACGATGTGTGTATCGGCTTAGGGAGGCTGTATACGGGCAATTTTAGCCGTATATGAGGTTTATATTGACTTTTAAAGTATGTATACTAGTAGTATACACTGGACTGACTTTTTGGTTAATTTTCTAAGATGAAACCAGTTTTTCAATTTTGAATTTTTTTTCCACGTATAAAACTTTTTTTTTCCCAAGTGAATTACATGTTCAAATACTAGTCTTTAAATTTAACTTCAAAATTTCTTTTTTTCAAATTTCAACAAATTTATGTACAAATACCTACTAAGATCCGCTACAAAAGCCTATGTTATAAAATTGTTAAAAATTATAAGATACTAAAGACGATTTCATAATCGACTCTCATTGCCAAGTCAAAGGAGCTTAACTGATAGCTTGCTATTATTGCAGGATATAATCTCCTATTGACAAGTAAGAATTTGAATAAAAAGAACATAATTTACAAAATTTCTTTATATTTTATTAATTAATTTATTATATTATTTCTTATTGATTACCCGTGAAAAATCAATATAACTAAAAGAAAATATATAATGATTGGTAAAAGAGGATCTCCCTTAATTAGTACGTTATGAGTGTAGTAGCAACATGTAAAACATAGAAATTGTGTTGATATGCACTCTCACCTCATTCAGAAATCTCTTTGCGAGTCAACATTGAATTGTGACTTTGAAATAATAATAGTTTGGAAATAGTTAAAATGTAGTAGTTTCATAGATTTGATATGCTCTTTAAACTATTTAATTAATATTCTTTTGAAATTTTAAGTTAAAAATTGTTTAATGCATCAAATAATGACATATTCGTTCTTTTTTATTAGACTTAATTTTGTGATCCACTAAAAATGTTAATTTTGATTATATGATCATCTTTGCGAAATTTTAATAAAAAAATAATATAGGAGATCAATAAATATAACATTAGTTTTTTCATAAAAAAAATTTCTTCCATTTAATTTATAACTGATCATATTTCTCAGGTTAATTGCTCTCAAGTAATATAACACGGGAAATTTTATATTGTTCGTGTCCATATCTGACTGCCCACCGCAGTTAATAACTAAATTGCTCATTCATCCCTTCCATTTTTAGAATTTATTATCCAAGTCCTTCAAAATAAATATCTTCTTATTGGAGTTTGGAGAATTTCTCTCTTTCTATTCCTAAAGACTATGAAACAAAACACAGAAAATGATAGCAATGTTAGTATAATTTTCTGTAATTTAGGGACTGAAATAAAATATTACAACATCACTTGATCCCAAAAACTTACTATCATTAAGTTGCCTTTATTCATTTCCACATAAAGAAAAAATAAAATACCAAAAATTACAAAAAGAAAAATCAGGAAAGTGCTAGTAATATTTTTTTTTGTTTCATCAATTTTAACTGAATAAAAATCATTTTCCGCCTCCATCTTTACATAAAAAAAACTAAATTCTGCTCTATGTAATAATTTTCATTTTATATGTAATGTATGATTTTATCATTATTTTCACCTGGATGCTTTGACTATCATTCGTGTTATAATTTCACCTTGGTACTTTTATCTATAATTTCTTTCTGTAACAAAAATATTGAAAGCTTGTTGGTTGACTGCGTTTGAGTTGTCAGTTTCACCAAAATTGTGGAAGTTGATACATACTATAGAATGTTATGGGAAAAAAATCATGTTTATTTGTAATTGTGTTCAACTTTATTTAATAAGCGTTGCTTTATGATTACAATAACAATAACATACTCAATATAATCTCACTAGGCGGAATCTGAAGAGGATAAAGTATACATAGACCTTATCGCTATCTTATAAAGATAGAGAAAAGAGATCCTCACGGCAACATTACTTGATTATTCAAAATAAATAAGTAATAAAGAACTTATTATAACATATTAAATGATATTAATATTATTTTTACCATATCAATACATATAACTTAAATCTAACGAGATAATGTGAAATATCCATACTGACGGGACCTGGCAAAAAGATAAAGGATAGGAATGTGTAGGAGAGATATATATTTTGTCATTTTGGTAAGCATTTGAGAGCCATAATTGCATATTCATGAACAAACAAAGCATTAAAGTGTGATTGACACACTGTATTGTTCCCTCCTGTACATATTTAGTAGCTATTACCAATGAGAAGGACTGGACATCCTGCCATGTTACCTACATGAATTATGGATTTAAACAACAAGAATAATTACACCACAATTTCAAATAAATTAAAATCAATTATATATATCACTATTTCCTTATTTAAACTTATTTCATATCTTTATTATACAAAATAAACTAGAAGTAGTAAAATAATAATAATAAATAACAACAAAATAATAATAATAATAATATAATGATAATTTAATAGTAGAAATTCTCTAACAAGTCTATAATATATCATCAACTAATGGATATCACATATATAATTTTTTCTCTTGCATTGTAATTGGTAGGTCTTCTGCAACGGCTTCCTTCTATGTGATGTTTAGCCCTGTAGATCGACAGAGCATGTCCAAATCATTTCGAGCAACCTTCTTACATTTTATCCCCAATGCCTATTACTTTCATCTTTTGACGGATGTGATCATAATTTATAATCTTATCTAATATGGTATGACTACATATTCATCTTAGCATTCGTATCTATGCAATACTTATATTGTGGATATGTTGAACTTTAGCCGCTAACATTCACTGCCATATAACATAATCAATCTTATAAATGTTCTATAGAACTTACTTTTCACTTGGTGGGCATTCTTCTATCAAATAACACCCCAGTAGCTCCATTTCAACTATCTAGTTTTAATCCTATGAGTAACATCTTCAATTATCATTCCATTCTCTTGAAACAACGAACTTAGATATCTAAATTGTTTCACTTAGTCTCAACTCAAATACTTTCTTCTCATGCTGACTAAACCTGTAATGCATGTATTTAATCTTACTTTTACTTATCCTAAAAATTCTTGCTCTCTAAAGTGTTTCTCCGCAGTACAAGTTTTTTGTTGACATCCTCATTAGTTTTGTTAGTTAACACAATATATCAGCAAATAACATAGACCATGGGACCCCATCTTGTATTGTGTTGGTTAGCTCGTTCATAACTAGGGTGAATAAGTAGGGGCTCAATATCGATGCATGTTGTAAATTCACTATTATGGAAAACTCCTTCGCATCACCTATTACTGTTTTCACGATAGTGACAGCTCATTCATTCATATCCTATATGACATTTATTTAATATGATCTTCTTTATTTTCCATCACCCACCAAAGAACCTTATGTAATACTCTATCATATAGTTTTCTTAAATCAATAAACACCATGTATATATCTTTCTTCTTTTTGCGTCCATCAATCTTCTTAGCAAGGACTCCATCGTAGATTTGATGGGAATAAATTCAAAATGTTCTCTTTCACTCTTATCGTATTTTTAAGTGTAGACTTTATCACTTTTTCGAGAGTTTCATTATATGACTCATGAGTTTAATATCACGATAAATCACACTACTTTGAATATCTCTTTTATTCTTATAAATCAAAATCATGGATAGTTTTCCTCTATTCGTTGGGTGTTCTACCACTTATTAGCATAATATTGAATAACTTGGTAAGTCATTCTACTTTGGCATCTCTAAATCACTTCCAAAAGGATACTATCAAGACCACAAGTTTTTCTAATCTTCATATTTTTCATGATATCATTTACCTCTGTCGACCTAATTCTAAGAGTGTAGCTAAAATTTCTATCATTTTTAAAACTGTCATTCTCTTAGTTCAAGTTGAATAATTGATCAAAACGGTATCTACATCTCTCCTAGATCTCGTTTTCTCCTGTCAACATTTGTTGAGAATCATCCTTAATACACTTCACCTGGTTTAAATTCGTACCCTTCTTCTCTCTCAATCGTGCTAGTTAAATATTTCGTTCCCCATTTCGTGTTCCTAACGTTTGATACAAGCCATCTAGAGCTTTCATCGGGCTTTACTAATGGCCTTTTAGCTTCCCACTTTGCTCTCTTGTATCTTTCAGGCTTCTTCATCGTCAACTTTTGGCAACTTTCTATATCACTCTCTTTTAGTGTAATAACTCTTTGTACTCCTCATTTCACACCAGAATTTATGTGGTTGAGGTCCTAAACTTTTAGAAATGTGTATGACACTTCCGTTTCTACTTTCTTAATGCAATCTGACATTTCCTTCAACAGGATGTCTGTGTCCTTTTTTAAGCCTCAAGTGCTATTCTCCCGTGTTTTTCTTCAAATTCTAACTGGTTAGTACCTTTTAATGCCCATCACCTAATTCATGATTGTTTGTAGTTACTTGTCACTTATTTCACTTTACTCTTAAGTTTTATATCTAAGATTATTAACTTGTGTTTGGTGGTGAACGATTTTTCAGTAATAACCTTATTTTTTATCTCGTCTTCTTATAATGATAAAGTCTATTTGACTATGGTTACCGCACTCCTATAAGTAATCTTATGTGTTAGTTATTACTAAATCATAAGCTAAAGCGAATTTTAATATAATCTTCCCTTTGTCATTCCTAGTATCGTAGCCAGAACCACCATGTACCTGTTTAATGTCATCAATATCTCCACCTACATGGCCAATTAATCTCTCCCTACAAAGATTTATTGCTCTTCTGGAATTCCTTGAACCAAGTTATCCATCTTCTCCCAAAACGTAATTTTAGCTTCTGTAGCTAATTCTATTTGTGGAGCATTTATTGTCTCATTCCCTCAACAAGTCTTACTGCATTAATCCTATCCCTAACTCATTTTACCTCTATAATCTTATCTTTAAGTCCTAGTTCTACAATAATCTCCATTATATTTCTATTCTTATGTATCTCATAATACCATAATTTATAACTCGATTATTTCATCGACTTTCCTGTTAATGTGTTTATGTTCCAGCTACTTAACCAAATTCGACTTTCTTGAACTAGCTTTTTCCCCCTAGTATGTCCATGATGCGAGAATTCTTTCTCATTTTTTCACAACGCCCGGGAATTGATGTGGCAGAACTTAGCATATTTGGCCACACTCGTCCATGAGGGGGAACTCTTTTATATTTTCACCACATCTGGACGCTAAAGTGGCAGAACTAACTTTTTTCTCACACCTGTTCATGACGTGGGAATCCTTTCATATTTTGCACGACATCTGGGCACTAAAGTGGCAGAACTAACTTCTTTACCCGCATCCATCATGATGTGGAACACTTGCACATACTCCCTCACACCTAGGTGGAGATATGGTGGAACCCATTGCTCATTTTTCATCATATCCGAGTGTCGACTTAACGGTGCCTTAGGTGGCCATGTTCCGATGAAATCTGTATTATAATGATTCATCATCAATTAGTTTTGCGCTGGTTGTCAGGCTACCGGGCTTGTGACCGACAATGAAAGCTAGTTCACACATGCGGAGTTTAAAGGAAGAATATAATACGATGACTTCCTGAGGGTCATTCTAGTACTACTCTTGCTCAAACACATTTAACTTTGAAATTCTGGTGGAATTCAATGTATTATTGTTAGGATTTAAAGATGGGTTTAAATTTAATTTATATTATTAGAAAATACAACTCACCAGAAATTTAAAAAATTTACACTGAAAAATACAACTACTTTTCTTGTTTCTTTTTGTTCTAGAAAAAGCTTTTTTCTCAATAATTCTATTCTAGAATAAAGAGCATTAAGACTGCAAATAAGAAGACTACGTAATGGGCGATTAGGTTCTTAATATTATTACCCACACGCCATTTTGCTTATAAAAAATATATAACTATCTTGCGGATTATGCCTGAATTTAGCATTTTGCAATAAAGACGCTGCATTATTTTATATGCATTATCATTGAATGGAATGATCAACAACAAAATCGTCCTCCTTGATCTTCTTTCTATTTTTTATACGTAATTATTATAGGATGTCCAAGAAGGGACATCCTTTTTAATTAAAAAATCATAATTTTGTGATTATGATGCCTAATCGCTACTTCTGAAGTAATAAACTGTGTCCTTTTTTCTTAAGTTTTTTAATTTTGTATAATTAAATCTTTGTACTTTAAAGTTCAAAGAACAAAAGATGTTGCATTATTTAGCTTCTAAATGATAATGTTAATTTAACTATTAATAAGCTGGCTGATTAATTAGTGTGTGTCCGTGACAAAATTTGTTTTTCATTTTAGATTTATTTTGCGGCTATTAATTCTTTCTTTGGATTATATAAACCTTTTTTCACTTTTAAAATCCAAAATGGCTCTATAATAATATTGGAGTCACTAATCTTGTGTCAATTGTGACGGAGACGAGTCAACCCACAAAACTTAAAGACAAATATTAGTTTAATTTTCTTAAGAGATAATTAGACTTTTAATTCCTCAGTTATTGATGAATTCTGATTTTGGTCATCGTAATAATTGGTTAAGTACATTTACAACTGAGAAAATGGTCTCTTATGACCACTTACAAATTTGAATAGAAATAAATAACTTTTTTTTATCTCATATATAAAAATTAAAATTTCTTGTAAAAAGGTCATAACACTAAACTGTTTAACCTTCAATTAGCTAAATTATATATTTTTATCCCTTTATACAGAAAATATGTGATATCTTGAATATTTCTAAAACTATATCACCTTCAAATATGACGTAACAATAAAAATTTAACGTAATACATCAATAATTAAATGGTTTTACACATAATAATTTGTTAAATTTGTGAAGATTCACAATTTTGAGGATCAAAAACGCACATATCAATTAATTAAAAGTTATATATGCATAATCAAAAATCACAAGAACTAAAACTAAAATTTATCGATATTATCCCTTCTTTTTCTTGAAAAGTCTCCTATCATATACTCCAATATTTTAACTTCAAATCAAATATATTTTTAAAACTCAATCAAGTATCATTTAAATGTCTATTTCATTGCATAAGTAACACATCAGATTGTCTTCCTTCATTCTATAAATATTTTTTTTAATTGAAAATAAAATTTATAAAATTGAAAGTGACAAGACTTTGAGGTACAGCAACAACATGAAGGTGTCAAGACAAAAATCCAAGCGTTGAGTTGCTTTCAACATATATGCAATGATTAATGAAGTTGTCGACATCTTAATTATGCTTAAGCAATTAAGTTTTAAATTGCTAATCAGGATCCACCAAAAAATACTAATACAATATTTGTACCTGCTACATAAAAATAGTAATTTTTACATCATTTTCCTCCGAAATATTAATTAGATGATTTTCACCAATTTGACGTGCGACATTTATTTACTACTAGTACTGTTATTATAGTAGTACGTTAAGACATAAACTATAATCTCACCATTAGATAGTCATCTGAAATTTCAACTTGAAATATAAATATATTTAGAAATTATTTTTTTGAGTGAGTGTGCGCAAAGTTTATTGGAAACATCTAGGTGAAGCTATATACAAAGTTTGAGGAAGATTTAAAGCTGAAATTGACTTGAAAAACATCACTACCATGATATATACCACGTGTGTAGGTCATGTATATTACTATATATCACATATTTTCATGGACATTTCAAATATACATGATATATAGGAGATATACGGATGTACATGTTGAAGATATATGTAAATATACAAAGGGATGTACACATATATCGCGCTCAATTTGTCTTATTTGATGCCCCAATTCAAAATTTTGACTAGCATCTTTCAAATCAACCCCAAATGAGCTTAAAATTTAGCATATTCTTCGTACAATGTTATCAATAAGATTTTTGAACCCCTACTTCGAATTACAAAACTTTTTGAATTTTAATATTTTGATCTAAGAGCTTCAAACTCAATAATGATGGGTGTCAAGGTCTTCTTCCAAATTCGATAATTTCAATAGATTTCCATTTAATGTTTCAGTGATTAAAGCATAAATAATGATAATGGTGGTGTTGATGTGGTGATACTACTACATTGTAGGGGAATAGTAAGGAAGAAGGTTATCCTTTTTACACTTTGCTACAAAAAATTCTACTAAAATTGGCAAATTGAGCTAAAATGTGTCAATAATAGTAAGTTGGAATACTTCTTGCCATATGGTTGACCTGTTGGTAATATATAGTGCCAAATTTCCAACTAATTAGAGTGTGGTCTGATAATTTATGCTTGTAAACATATCTGACACATGAGTAGAGGTCACTGATTGAAATTTCAAAAGCCCAAAGTGGTAATAATTGTGAACTCATTTCATTTTACAAAGAGTCATTCTTATTCTGCAGCAAAAATTTTAAGAGTCGAAACTTGAGAAATCCCATTGAATGTTTCCCCTTCAACTATTTGTTCATCAATATTATGAATTAATCGGGTCAATTCGTTTTGAATATGGAATGCTTAAAACAAAGAAATTATTCAATATGGAGTTTAAGTTATATACATCATTGATATAAATAATATTTTTACATTATCAGATTACCTAAATGAATATCTACAGGTAAATTTCTTCTAAATGTGAGATTTGTATCTTAGAAATAAGACATGTTACCTGACACAACAGGTAAAGATGATCTAATAGAGTAATTTTTTTTATTCTAACAATGTATATAACTTAAACTCATTCTGACGAGTCTATTCGGATGGGTTTTTTGTGTTTCTTTTTCTCGTTCCTTTTTCCAATTCAGACGTACTTATTTTTCTAATTGGACTTGAAGTTCTTTTGTGTTCGCATCTGCAAGGTTATGATATATACTCGTGTTTGATTTGAGTAATAATTAAGAAGATACATTTTTTTTTTAAAAAGAAAGCAATCTACAAAAATAAGGCACCTTTTGCTAAAGTAATAAATAAATGAAAATAAACCGTGTAGTATTGTAAATATTGATTTTTGGTTTTTCTGTTTATCCAGTTTTAATAAAGAAATAAAAAACCAAACTAAAATTAATACATCCTAAACCGAAATCGAATAAAATTGAACTGTTTCGACTAAAATGGAATATGTACATCCCCTAAATATCACACTCAAAATAGTTTATGCGTACGATGAGTGTTGATGTTCGATCAAAAATATATATATTTAATTATTGTTTTTTTATATTTTAATATTTTAATCATATTTTGAGTATTAATTATAATGAATTTTACTTAATATTATATTTTTAATATGTATGAAAATGAAGAAATTTTGAAGCGAAAATTGAAGTATTATGTTGCAATTGAGAAAAGGAAAACAAAGAGGACGAACAAATGTGAATTGTGAAACAAAAGAAAATAAAGTAAGAGAATTTGCTCAACAAGCATTTGCTGTTACTTTATGAAGCCAACAGTAAAGAAATGGAATACGTGCATTACCCGAAAGTTTTGAAAAATTCAAAAATTACAAAAGTTTGAAGAGGCCACTTAAAGTTTCTAATTTAGTAGGTCATTTAATTTCTTTTTCATTTATTTTTTAGGATTAGGGTCTAGAATCTGATAATGAGGCCTACTCATACCCCATGAATGAGCATAGTGTGGATGAAGATCAAGATGATCGAGGTGATAGTTATGTTTCTGAGGATGGTTTAAAGCAGTCCGGTTCAAAGGAGTCGGGTTTTGATGAAGAAAGTGATTCCCTATCCTTGTCATATTGTGCAAAGACAATTTGTGTGTGGAAGTATGATTTGATTACTTGAATGGATGATTATGAACCTTTCCCAATAAAAATTTCTGTTAGGAGCAGGCTGACGTTGTTAGCTGAATTTAGACAAGTGTTAAGAGATCAAAAAACTCAGAAAAATATTCAAGCATTCATGTTTTGGTCATTTTAGAAAACTTTCAGAACACTTCATCAATTTCAATGGACAGATGATCCACTATCTGCTTCTTCGTCATGTGGATGAGAAAACAAAGCATGAGATGTGGTTCCTTGTAAATGACAAGCCTGTGTGTTTTGGCTTGAAAGAGTTTGGTTTGATGACTGGTTTATATTGTGGATCCCATCCCAGTCAATCTAGAGAGGAAAGGACACTTAAGAAAGGGTCAACATTCTGCTTAAAGGTTACTCGCGATAAGAAGATTTCAGCAGCAAAGCTATTGTCGTATGTAAGAGGGTCTAGGCTAAACAAAGAAGAGAAGCTTGAATGACGTCTTGTGTGGTTTCTGCATACAATTTTATTGGCGAAATATGTGTCCAGGGGTGTGGAATATGATATGCTTAAAATGGTTGACGATTTAAAATTCTTCGAGAGCTATCCTTGGGGAAAGAAATGTTTTAAACTCACCTTGAAATACTTGAAGCAAAAGGTAGACATTCTGAGACTCCAACAAACACACGCTGATAAGAAGATTGCATCATGTGCTCTATGGCTTCCCCTGGCCATTTATGATAAATACTATAAATCACTGGTGCAATAGAGTATATGTATTATTTATTTTTACACTCAGCGATTATTTGTATCATTACAAGCATGGATTTATGAAACTTTCCCTGCACTTGGAAGGAATGCTGGCAAATCAGATGAGATTCCTTTGCCTATTTCTAGGATTCTTAGGTGGCACACCAAAAAAATGGAGCGATTTACTGAAGGTGATCCATTTGGACCGAGAGCTTCAGAGGTATAAATTTGGAGTCTATTATCAATGTTCTTACAAAAATATATACAAAATATTAATGTATTGATTATTTGTAGGTTGTGCACCCTTACATCATTCCTACAGTGTGTTAGATGAATGAGGATTACATGAAAAAACGTTCGCCATATGATGATGAGGTTAACGATCCCATGATAGATGCCTTGAAGGCTGAATTGGAAGGCATAACTGTGTTGATTTCAAAAAATCATGGCTCGAAAGCTCCTAGAAGATCGGAAAAGGAGTCCAAGGAGATTTTCAATGATGTGGATACTCAATCAGAAGATTTAGGTGGTAATTCACTCGCAAAAGGTGGCGGAGAAAGTTTTGGCGTTGGGACGTCTAGGGTTCGTGCGGCATCAAGTAGTCCATCAGTGCAGGTGGATTAGGAGGGACTGCAACAGCGTGTGGAGAAGATGGTGCAATCTTTGAATATTCTTGTCGCCTTTGTGGAGGAGGAAAGATTACGTAGGAGCGAGAGGGGGAAGAAGAAAAAGCTGGAGATTCTCAAAGGTGAACATTTTGATTTTTTTTGCGGTAATTATGTTGTATATGATATGCATTTTCTTAATTTTGTCCAAAAAATGCAGTGCAAGCACATGTGGTTCAGCCAACTACTGAGGTCCCTAGACCAGATAATGAGATTAAGAAGGTTGAGGTCCCTAGACTAGTTGTTGAGGTTAAGGAGGTTGGTGTCCCAAGCCAAGCTGTTGATGTTGCGAAGGTTGAGCTTCCTAGACGAGTTGCAGATGTCCCTATGCCAACTGCCGAAGTTGTGAAGGAAAATGATGTCCTTGCTCAAGTTATCTCTGAAGAAGTTGTGTTTGCTACTGAAAAATCGTGTTGAGCGTTGTGGCCCAGTTAAATGGTTCTTCAAATAATTAATTTGTTATTTGAGTTGTAACAAACAATTACTTTTTGTTGGATGTGTGTGGTTTATAATGACAGTAGTAATGCTTAATTTGATTGTTTTAACAAACAATTATGTCACGTTCCCAAATTTTCAATTGTGCCGTGACGGCACCTACCCTAACCCATAGGTGAATCCAATCAACGTCCATATGAATAAGCGGAATTAAATGCGGTAAATAATGAAGTACAAGAGAATTAATTAACAAGTCTTAGAATATAAAATACATAGTCTGAAGAAAAAACCTCCAACTAGATTCGGTAGTCATGAGTATAAAGCTCTAATACTGAATACAAGTATGAATAATGAAATAACCATACTTTCTGAAAGTAGCAATACATCATTATCTGAAAATAACATGAACATAATATATGGATAGAAGGAGTTTCAGTGTCGAGGAAGAAGCTGCAGCTCACCTTGGACTTCAAGGATCTCTCTCTCTGAATCGTAGATCAAGCTGCTCCGGTATCGCCTCCTGGCTTGGTACCTGCACATAGAGTGCAGCAAGCGTAGAGTGAGTACGAGAAACATGTGTACTCAACAAGCATCGCCAACCGACTCTAGTTATAATTGTGGCGAGGGCTGGTACTTTTCGATACCTCTCTCTACTAGTTAGTTAGTTAAGTATAAGAATAATTTAGTTAACGTAAAACTACAGTTCAATTAAGCATAATTACTCTTAAGTCACACCTCGCTCAAGTCCAGCTTTTTTTTCCTTTCATATCTCAGCAGTATGCAAAACTAATATCACTGCAATAAAGTGAACCAATGTATTCTCTATATTTTCTATGTATTGCAACATGAGCAGTGCATGGAGGGACAGAGGTGAAAAAGCAAAAATAAACGAGAAACTGAAGATTAAAAAAAGTAATTCTTGTTGGAAATTAGCCTTTGGCGGGGAGATGCGTCCACCCATCTTTGATGAATTAAACACTTGTGTTCCGTATGTTGGAGACCTCGTCTCTTTACACATGCATGATCTACGAAGTGAGTAGATGACCGTAGGGCCAATAAGTTCAAAGCGTAAGCTACCTCTCCTGATGCAATATCTTTTCGCTGAAAGATTGCTGAAATGTAGGCACCTTGTGTGTGCGCCACAATCTCTCTTTCATAGAGGGGATTGTTGGAAATTAGCCTTTGGCGGGGAGATGCGTCCACCCATCTTTGATGAATTAAACACTTATGTTCCGTATGTTGGAGACCTCGTCTCTTTACACATGCATGATCTACGAAGTGAGTAGATGACCGTAGGGCCAAAAATCGTCTAATTTCGTTGAGAAATGAAAGAGATATTGGTCCACGAAGTAAGGTGTTTGAGACATGGAAATGTGGTGTGGGACAAATCTACCACATCGGTGGGAATAAGAAGAATTGCTCTCTATATAAGTCTCTAATGGTAAAGGGTTTGGGACCCCAAGGGGTATCCCATGTGTTTAAAGGAGGGAAGACCTAGATGTGCTTGGGTTCAAGGCTAAGCCCACACGCGCGCCGTCGCCGCCCGCCCGTCCCGTCCGGTTCCGGTTCCGGGTTCCGGGTTCTCGAGTTCCCGGGTTCTCGGGTTCACGGGTCGTGGGTCGTGGGTCGGGGGTCGGGGGTCGTGGGTCGGGGGTCGGGGGTCGGGGGCTATGGGGCTGTGGGGCTGTCTAATATTATCTTTTTGGACCAGAGAACTCTGCCAAATGTACAGTTTGATCCCTGAAGTTTCATATGTACAGTTTGGCTGTTTTAATGGCCTCCCTTAATGGCAATTACAGCCTTGTTTTTGGCAGTTGGACAGCCCCTCTTGCTTGCTACATATTGAGTAGTTGTTGGCTCAATTCATAGCTGCACAACAGGTAGAAAACCACTGTAAAACTCGAACTAAAAACAAAGTAAAATAACAAAAACAAAAGTGTAAAAACAAAGGAGAAAATCAGGATTTAAAATCAGTGAGCAAACCCACACATATACACAAGATATACACTACAGAGACACATTATATACACAGAGACAAAAGAGAAGAGTATTGAGAAACTCTTCCTTCCTATTCCATAGCTTCAGCAAGTCGAGTCATATTTGTTTTCTTCGCCAGGCTCAACCTATTGGCTTTGTAGTGTTGAGATTAAAGTGTTGTTTTATCTTGGGAGACTATTGCCCGCTAACGTAAAAGCATATATACGGGGCAATCTTGTCTTAAGGATAGAGGGCTATCCTCGACTCAACACACAACGTTGTAACCATCCAGATTTAGTTGTTTCTTGATTTCAGGTTATCAAGATTCAAGACACAACAAACTTGCGGCAGTTCTCAACATTGGCTTTGCAAGGTGATCAAGATTCAAGACACAACACACATGCGGCAGTTTTGAAGATTGACCATTTATTTATCCTTTCGAACATTTGTAATAGTTATTACTTCCCGTACTGCTCTATAAAGTACCATAGAAATACCAACAATTCTTAAGGGAATCTACCTTGCTATGGTGATTGCCAGTATCTTTCATAGATGGGGAAGGTGTAATATTAATAGAACTTGCGAATCTTCAACTTAGTTGCCTAAACATTTACTCATGGAGGTATCTTGACATTGATATCCATAAGTGGAGAAGTTCTCAAAACGTTGATATCAGGTCTAACTCTACTGATGCCATAATTTATTTAGTTTATTTCTTTGTCAGAGTGTAACTCTTGGGGATGAAGAAGCAAGCAGGAGAGGCGTTCAGAAATCTGTACTGGAGAGGAAAGGTCCATCATCTTTTAGCTGTGGGGTTGAGATAATCTCCAAGGCAGAGTTGAGAGTTCACCCTGATTTTTCTTTTGGCTGACAATTCAGATTCAAGCTCAGCAAATATTTTTATTTTTTCAAAATATTCGTAGAGTAAAAAGAACATCTGCTTGAGTCTTGTCACTCCTTGTATAGGTGGAAAAGAGAAGAGATTCTTCTTTGCTTTAGCTCATTAAGATTTCACTCATTAAAGTAATTGTCTAAGACACATTTTACAATTATAGAGCTTCCTCCTCAATCTTTATATCATTTAATGAAGCATTTGAGTTAATCCACTCTTTACTTTTTAGTACTGTGAGGTTTTTAACTTCTATGAGGGAAAAGTAGGGCACACAATAAGAGATTCTTATGAAGAAAAATCAGCTTCTATTTGAAAACATCTACATGGAACTCATTTTTAGCAGGTATTGTAGATATCAGAAGCAAGTGTGATGCAAGGGATAAAACAGCTAAACATTGATGATACTATTGAGTTTACTGATAATATCAGTGAAGCAGATGTGCTACTTGCTCTGCAGTTCAAGCTTAAGAAAAATTCTCGGATTCAAGCAGCTGCAAGATCTCACGGCATTCCTATTTATGTGACAAAGGTATTTGTTAGAGATAACTTGCAATATCTCCTCATTTGAATGAAAGTTCTGAAGAAAGAAGGGAAAAACAAGATGACTTGTTTTATGCATTATATGTTGTTTTGTCGGAGTCCAAATTCACTATCCTTGTGCGACTTATGTGGAAGAGTTGATGATGAGAGCGAAGTTGATGAATTATTATTCAGGCCGAATGCTGAATCAAATGGATCTTCCTACACTGTGAATAGGCTACCACTACTGCCTGAATAAGAAATAGAACTCTGGTTTTAACACCAGTTGCCTCTAGCAGAGTGCATTATCTTTGTTTCTGAAATCTTTATTCTGTCCAGCACACCTGGCATAGTGCGTCATTCAACATCGTTTCAACATACCCTTGAAGCTATTGGGTATAGATACAAATGATTATCTACAAATTGGGTTTTGATTCTTGATTTTTTTTAAAGTTGTGGGTTGTGGCCCTCAATCAATGATACTTGTTCATATTCTCAGCCTTTTACGGCAGCATGATGTATGGTATCAGGCCCTTAAAGTTCTTTTTGAGTCGGGAATAGAGCAATGTCTTATTCGGTGTTATGTCACAATTCATTCACGAGCATAGTTGTTCAAAAAGGTGGTATGGGATATCTGTCAGCGGAACCATCGAAAGAAAGAAGGTTAGGTGAGATAACGTATTTCCCCCTTTTAGGATTTCTACCCGTGGATGTCTTCCCTTTTCGAACTAAACTACCCCGACTCTGGTCAACTGCATCAGATTCTTTGGATAAAAAGACCAGCTTTTAGAGTGGATTCCTTCCCTAAACTTTTATGATACTAAAGTCTTAACGTCATAAAGCCAATATTTCTAGATCAAGTAATAAACCTTTGCAGAAAGAAGTGAACATAATGAAGTTGTAGCATGGTTGGTTTCTGAAGTAACAATGCCAAGATTTGAACTTTCTGTGTAATTCAGCAATAATTTAAATAAAGTTATCTGTCAGTTCTCAATTAAGCACTGAATTTGAGCTATCCTAAAGATTTTCCATCATATTATAAATGCTTCCCCCTAAACACAAATAAAAGTATTTCTTGCTTTCATATGTATCTGTGTGTACGTTCATGCATTAGTAACTACTACTCAATTGGTCTGCAGAATAATGAAGTGGAAGAAGAATTTATGATTAGATGTGTTACATAAGAAATGTACAAGGACATGCTATATGGGCTTCACTTCTTTTTGTTATTAACTTCACTCCAGCCATGTTGAGGAGCACTGTGGCCATTCATATTGCACACTACACTTCTTTGGCCTTTTTTATGAATACATTTTGCTTTCATTTACATATATCTATTAGGAAATTTCTTGAAGAGTTAGACTCGATTATTGGCGTGTGTCTTGTATTGAGGAAAACTCCAGACTTTTGACTTGAACCTTATATGTAGGAAAAACAAGCATAAATAGGATTAAATATATATTTTAGAACTTGCAATATCTAAATTCTGGATCCGCCATCTAAACTCGATAACCCTTGAGAATTGAACACCACCTAGTGATGCTTAGGGTCAGGTCCGCCAGGACTAGTCCGGTTGATATTATATTTGATTGCATGTGTTGTTTGCAATCTTTCCCTCAAAATTTCTTGAGCAGTTTCCATTAATGTATTCCTCTTCCTTGGTGAAAATGTCTCGAGAGGACGACTTTCTGAGCTTATACATGAAAGCAAGATAAGAATGAAACATAACAAAAATCTAAAACTAACCATTAATTCTTGAATAATTGATGATATCTAAGGTTGCCTGAAATGAAGGGAGTAATATTGTGCTGCGATGATATAGCTTTATATATGCAACCATAGTCCTAAATGTTCATAATATTTAATTTTTAAGGTGGTTCAAATAAGACAATTAACAACTTGTTTAAAACGAACTTATCTAGTCTTAATAATCCATTGCCATTTGTCCTCAGAAAGAAAATTTTAAGTACAAACTGAATATTCAAGTTGCCGACGTGATTTTATTTTTTTAATGCACCTTTCTTCTGCTGATTGTGTGCAGCATATATATATTTTTCTGCATGCGCTATTTGATTTCTTTTAGCAGAGTCATAATCACACACTGTACCAATGGATTTCTTTGAACTTGTTTAATATACAAAACTTATCTAGTCTTAGTCCATTTTCTTTCTACTTTTTGGCCATTTGACCTCAAAAAAGAAATTAAATACTACTACTGATTACTGAACATTCAAGTTGCCGATCGACGTGATTATTTTTAATGCACTTTTCTTTCTGATTATTGTATGCAGTCTATTTTACTGCACCATTTGATTTATTTTAGTAGAGTCACAAGTCATAAGCGCGCGCACAATACTGTACTAAATGGATCTTTAGATTCGTTGTGATGTAGTATCATACGTGATCGTCCAAACCCTATAACATCTACAATAGTCATTGGTTAGTTATTATGCTCCAACAAGGTTGTTCAGTTCATATTATATGATGTTTTAAATTTGGACATACTCCTTAAGAAATTTACTTACTTTGAACTAAATGTAAAGCTGATAACACCATATAATATGAATTGCTCATTAACGTGGTTAATTAGTTAGGCAAATATAAGAGGAATATATTGCGCCAAGTCATTGAGACTTGGATTGTAGCAGCTGTGACGATGTTGGCATTGCTAATTGCTTATTGACTTTACGATGGATCTTCATCACTTCGTCCGAAGGTGGACGCAATATGGATTTAACCGCAATTCAATTGGATTTAATAACTATGACACAAAAAAGAAATATACACCACACGCGTCGTGAAAATTTGAACTTGTAATTGTAAAAGTGCAATACATATTCAATGATGAGAACATAAAAATTAAATCTATCGTCTTTAAATTTTGAATTTGCCTCCGAATTCGTCGTTGATGGTGATATTCTCCTCGAGTTTTATGAGCTTATTTGACACGATTTTTATGTGAAGTTAGAAATTTTATATGTGGTTATTGTCAATTTGTGTCGCTTTGTATCTAGGTGAAGACGAGCATAACTTGAGAGCAAAATGGATGAAATAAAGAAGAAACAATTAAAAAATTGGAGGAAAAAAGGTGCGCGAGAGTCACTTTGTGCAGGTCATCGCGCATGCAAGACAGTGAGTGAACTAGCTGCCGAAGTGTTGCGCAAAGTGGGGCTGCGCGAAATAGTATCCAGTTGCGCAACCGCGCACGGAGGCGACGAGAAAATTTAATTCGAGGCTAATTTCGGCATTTTACGGACAAACCCTTGAGACTATATAATATCTTAGCTCATCCTAATTAGGTTAACTTGGTTTTGGAGCAACAAAGCAAGGGGAAGGAGCGTAGAAGAGTATTCGACGCCCGAATTCGTCACTTCCATCACGATTCGGTTCAATACGAAAGTTTGGATCGATCGTCGGTTGTAATGTTTTCTAGTTCTTATTCATCGATGTTCTTTTCTTCTATTATGGAGTAATCTTAATAAAAATATGATTTAGCTCTTGATTGAATGATTTTTTTGAGTAATCGGAAGAGACTCTTCAATAATTTATCTTGGGTTATTTAGCTGGCGGTATTCGTGAGAAGTCGTCTCAAGATTTATTTCTATCCATGGTTCTTGAACATTCTCGGGGCTTGCATTAGTTTAATTTGTAGAGTCTGAATAAATAATCGGAAGAGATTTATTAGATTCTTGAGTAAAACTAATTACTTATTGAATTCGAAAGACACAATAAAATTTTAGAAGAGAATGATAAAACGAATCGGAGCTAATTTCTAAAATCCTGCATATGTCTTGTCTACTACCCTTACTTCTCATATTAATAGTAACATTTGCTTTCGTTGTCAATTGCTTTTAATTATATTTGTAGTCGATAATTTTAATTTATAACCACAACAACTTCAAGTTCTGATCACCTGAATAATACTAAGCAAGTTTTTATTTGATTAATTATTTATACCAATTTCTATGGAGATAATCTTAAACTATACCATCTTTGACTAGCAAAGTGCTTAAATTATACTGTATTTTAAGCTCTTCATTGGCCTAATTTTAATTTTCCTCTATTGAGGTCCTGAAAGGTCATTATTGTTACTGTCATATTCCTTTTCCAACTTTTGGAAGTTAGATTTTATTTGAGAATAGCTAAGCTAAGCCAAGATTCCTTCAAGTGGCCCTTTTATTTGCCTATGAGCCGACAGCAGCTGACTTCTCTTTTATGCTCAAAATGCTCGTGTGTCCAATCTTGAGCTTTGTTAATGGAATTACACGCATGACATAATATTTATATTGCTAGGTACAATCATATAGTATAGGTAAAAGTTACTTTTAATTTGCTATGGATATACATTCATTCAGTTTCGTTGCGCCCCATCCTTTCTTGGTCATCACTAAAGTGTGTCGAATAGGTAGATTTGGCTAAATTTTAACCGGCCACAATAAGTTGAGTTAGTAAAGAGTGATTTACAAGAATGATTTCAAAAATGAATGATCTTGAACTTTTGATCCATAGCAACTACCTACCCCACGTCAACCAAGAATATCATAACGACTATGTAGACTTTAGTACCTATAGTATTCTACACAGCATATGTGGATTGATTTTATAAATGATCACTTAATTTTATCTTATTATATGAAAATTATTAATTTTTTATGATATAAAAGTTACTTAACTTTGCTTAAATATCACATTAGTAAACTGTCTTTTATAACAAAAAGCACATTCAATTTGTCCTAATAGTCAAGGTAAAGTGTATCAACCTATTATTTGCACCTCTGTTACTTTAGTGCCCAAAAATGATCACCCTGTTACTATCAAAGAGTACAGGCCTATAGCTTGTTGCACATTCCTGTACAAATTAATTTCTAAGGTGTTAGCTAAAAGAATGCAAAATGTGATGTCTACTGTGATATGTGAAGCTCAGGCTGAATTTATTTCTGGTAGAAAATTGAGGGATAATGTTGTTTTAGCTCATGAGCTGGTATAGGTGTATAACATGAAGCACATATCCCCTAGGTGCATGATTAAGATAGATTTACAAAAAGCTTATGACTCCTTAGAATGAGCATACTTGGAGCAGGTCATGATAGAGCTTGGTTTTCCTGTAAGCTATATTAAATGGGTAATGGAATGTGTCTCTACAGTCAGTTATAGCATTATTATTAATGGAGAATCCAGTACACCTTTTAAAGCTGCTAGAGGTCTCAGATAAGGTGACCCAATATCACCTTTTTTATTTGCTATTGGTATGGAGTACCTCAGCAGAATGTTGAATGGCTTGAAGGAGTTTAAATTTCATCTCAAGTGTTTTAAGCTTGGTATAACTCATATGTGCTTTGCTGATAATTTGCCAACTTTTTACTAGAGGTGATCTACCATCTGTGACCTTAATGCATGCCTGCTTCACTATGATGTTCTCTTATTTATCTGGACTTCAGGCAAATTTAGGAAAGAGCTCAGTTTATTTTGGAGGGGTAGAGCAAAGGGTACATGATAGTATTGTAACTAAGCTAGGCTATTCTGTGGGCACTCTTCCTTTTAGGTACTTAGGTGTGCCACTGTCTACTCAAAACATCTCTCTTATACAGTGGCAACCACTTGTGAACAAGATCACAGCCAGGATCTTTCCATAGACTGCTAGAAATTGTCTTATGATTGGAGGATGCAGTTAATTAAGTTGGTATTATTTGGTATTCAAGCTTTTTGGGCTCAGTTGTTCATCTTACCAACCAAAGTCATGAAGTTGATTAAATTTCATTGTAGAAGTTATTTGTGGTCTGGGACTGGATCCATTACCAAAAAGGCATTGGTGGCTTGGAAAAAGGTGTGTAATCCAAAAAGGGTAGGGGGTCTGAACATCACCAATTTTTATATTTGGAATAGGGCAGCTATAGCTAAACAGTAGTGGGATATTGTTCATAAAGAAGACAAGCTGTGAATTTGGTGGATCTACACCTATTATATAAAGAACCAACCTCTGCAACATGTGTTAGTGCCAAAACAGACCTGTTGGATGATTAGGAAAATGTTTATGAAAGAAATAATCCCTTTGATTATTTTCATTAATTGAAAGGTATATATACAAGTTACATATTTCCATAATAGGAGAATCATATTCCTATTCTATTCCTAAAACCTTATTCTACCATAATTCTAATTATACAATTATGGTAAGTGTACAAGACTAATTAAGGTAACCTTTACACTACAATATTACATCAATATACATTCCTAATATACTACACTTCTATATCGCAGTGATGAAATTTGAAGGCCATCACGAGATGGGTCAAGGCCCTTCTTTGTACCGTGATATACACTATGTATACCAAGTGTATATCACGGGTATATACCTTGTTTAACACACACTCGCAGTCATAGCGGGCGGTCTTCGAACGCTGAGACTGTCCCTAAAATCTTAAAAAAGGACCGCGGGCAGACCCTTTGTAAAGATGTCTGCAATTTGATATCGTGACAGGACATGGCATACGCGAACTTGACCCCGAGCAACCTTTTCACGGACAAAGTGAATGTCCATTTCGATATGCTTAGTGCGTTAGTGCTGAACCGGATTACCTGAAAGGTAGATGACACTAATATTATCGCAATATACTAAGGTTGCCTTCTGAATGGGACAATGAAGCTCCAAAAGCAAATTACATAACCAACATGATTCTGAGACCACATTAGCTACCCCTCTATATTCAGTCTCGGCACTTGAGCGGGATAGAGTTGCCTGACGCTTCGCAGACCAGGAGACCAAGTTGTTGCCAAGGAACATACAACAGCCAGACGTAGACCGTCTGGTGTCTGGACAACCACCCCAATCAGCATCTGTGTATGAGACAAGTGTGGATGTCGAGGAAGGATATAAATGCAAACCATAGTCCAGTGTACCCTGAATATACCGAATGATGCGTTTGAGTACATTCATGTGCTCAATTCTGGGATCATGCATGAATAAACACACCTGCTGGACGGCATACGTAATATCCAGTCTTGTAAAGGTAAGATACTGAAAGGCCCCTGCAAGACTGCGATAGCGGGTCGGATCCTCGTAGGGTGCGCCGGCCGCGGCACTAAGCTTGGGCTTTGTATCAACTGGAGTGGAAGTGGACTTACATAATGACATCTCAGCCCTCTCGATGATCTCAGTTGCATACTTTCGTTGATACAAAAACAATCCATCTGAATGATGCTTGACGGCAATCTCCAAAAAGTAACTCAAGGGCCCTAAGTCTTTCATAGCAAACTCAGAGCTGAGCATGGTCATGATAGACTGGCGTAAGGCATCGGAAGAGGCAGTCAAAATGATATCATCCACATACAACAGAATGTAGGCCAAGGACGAACCACGACGGTAGATGAACAAGGAATTATCTGACCTGCTGTGAGTGAACTCAATAGTCGAAACATAGTCAACAAACCTTGTATACCAGGCCCGTGGAGACTGCTTAAGACCATATAAGGACTTCTTCAACAAACAGACATGATGAGGATGGTTGGGATCTCCGAATCCCAACGGCTAATGCATATAGACTGTTTCCTTGAGATCACCATGTATGAAAGCATTTTTGACAGCCAACTGATGAATAGGCCATGTCTTCGAAAGAGCCAAGCTAAGCGCAGTGCGAATGGTAGCTGGCTTGACCACCGGACTAAACGTCTCCCCACAATCTATACCAACCTGCTAAGTCTTACCATCACCCACAAGCCGCGCTTTATGTCGTGCAAATGAGCCATCTAAATTCTCCTTATGAGCAAAAATTCACATAGAACTGATAACATTAATACTAGATGGACGGGGCACTAACTCCCACGTCTTATTATCAATAAGAGCATTATATTCATCAGTTATAGCAATTTTCCAATTCGGGTCGTTTAAGGCAGACACAGGATTACGGGGCAAAGGGGATTTAGAGACATTCAAATGTAAATTAAAATGTTTTTTTGGTGTAAAAACACTCCGTTGACTACGAGTGACCGGTCTATGACTCGAGGAAGAAGTGGGCGAAATTTGGGAATTTTTTGGGCTCGGGACGGATGGCGGTGAGGCGATGGGCCTTGGCCCAAATCGGCAAGCTGGGCGAGGCTGGACCATTCTAGAATTAATTGGATTGGCCCAATCGCTGGAACTGATCCAGTGACGGGAAATTGCGACGGAATAGTGGGGCCAGCGGGCAGTGGGCCCGTTGGAGAATTTTGGATGTGGGACATGTCCGAAAAATGGTGAGTAATATACGGGGATATACCATTATCTAAAAAATTATACGAACTAGGCTCGGGAGTATGAACTTTAGTAAAGGGAAATTAAGTTTCATCAAAAATTACATGGCGATTAATGATGATTTTCTTGGAGGATAAATCAAAGTATTTGTAACCACGATGATTAGACGGATAACCCAAGAACACACATGGAGTAGACCGGGCCTGAAGTTTGTTAATTGTGGTGGACGGGGATAACGGATAACACAATCACCCAAAAATCCGAAGATGAGAATAAGAATGATTCTTATTATATAAAATTTAGAGGGGGAATAATATGTCAGACATTTGGAAGGAATTATGTTAAGGAGACATGTGGCCATTTGAAGAGTATGATGCCAAAAATATGGGGGTACGGAAGCATGAATTAAGAGAGTGCGGACAATGTTATTTATGGAATGAATTTTGCGTTCGGCTTCCCCATTTTGTGAAGATGTATGAGGACAAGAAAAATGAAAATTGATCCCAGTATTATCACAGAACTCCCGAAACACCCTATTGTCATACTCTTTTCCATTATCACACTGAATAATTTTTATTTCTCTTTCGAATTGGGTTCTAATGAATGCTCTAAATTTTACGAAGACGGAAAACACTTGAGACTTATTGCAATTGGAAACGTCCATAAAAATTTAGAATAATCATCCAAAAAGAGAACATAATACCGATGACCCAACGAACTTAGAACATGAGACGTCCATAGGTCGCTATGAATAATATCAAATGGCATTGAAGTATGAGAATTTGAGTCTACAAATGACAACTTAACAATTTTTCCTAAAGAACAAGATTGACAAATTGGAGTACGACTCGTACCCTTACATGAAATAAAATTATTTTTATCTAAAACTGACAAAATAGAGGATTCCGGATGACCAAGACGAGCATGCCACAAGAAAGGAGAAATGGCTGCAAAGGCTGTTGGCAAGGCTTGACTCGATGGACTGAAACCGGGCGTGATAGGATAAAGATCTCCCCTACTATCACACCTCATGAAAGAACTCTCCGTCTTGAAATCCTTCACAGAGAAACCAAAAGGATCAAATTCAACAGTAACAGAATTGTCAGTGGTGAACTTTCAGACATACACTAAGTTTTTAATCAATTTGGGGGCATGTAAAATATTTTTCAAGATAAGGGGTGGATTGGGGGGACACAAAGTTTTCTGACCATAATCCTGAATTAGAATAGAGTTACCATTACCGACAATTATACCCTGAGGGTTGCTCAAATTGGAATAAGATGATAGCGTACCTGAATCGGATGTCATGTGGGTAGTGGCACCGGTATCCATATACCACTTCGGGTCCGGTTGAGTCAAACCTAGTGTGTGTATCGCAGCCTCGATATCGGTCTGAGTGGAGACAACTGTGTGGTGAGCTTGCGGAGGCCGGGGCCCAAGAAGCCCAGAACTGGACTGTCCTGGGCCGTAACTGCTGGGACTGGAATTTCTGGGCCAGTGGGCAGTGGGCCGTGGAGGCTGCTGGAAAGCCCACTGGCCAGATGCTGGAATGTGTTGTGGAGGTGGGTCGTAGGGCCACTGTCCACTGGTCCAAGCCCACGGCCCAAGACTGAGACCAGTGTGTCGGTGGCCCATTGTATCCTGGATGGGGTCCCCTGCCACTGTTTTGACCACAATGACTGCCTTCGTAACCGCTGCGTTTGCCCTCGCGATTTTTTCCATTATTTTTTTGGCCATTTTTGCTACCCCCGTGTGATCGGTTTTGGTTCGAATTGTTAGCAAAATTTTGAGGACTAGTGGAGGAAGTCATCATGACCACATGACTAGCATTAGTAGCCGCCTTTTTAGCCAAACCGGCTTCTTCTAAGGTAAGCATGGAGCGGGCTTGATAGAACCTTGGAAGAGGATTACTTTGACGAATGAGAGTTCCAACGTCACTATAGGCCTCGGATAGGCCAGCAACCATCTATAAAACAAGACGATCTTCACTAACTAGCGCACTAACGTTGCGGAGTTGGTCCGCCAATTCCTTCAACATTTTGCAATATGCTGAAACGTTCGGGAAATTTTCCATGTTGACGTGGGAAAAATCCTGTTCAAGGGTAACATCTCTGGAATTTTGATTATCCTGAAATATGTCACGCAGCCTATCCCATGCAGCCATCGCCGTAGTGTCTGGCTCAATAATCGTCTGCAATAGGTCGGTAGAAATAGTAGAATAAATCAACTGAAGGACGGTGGCATCAAGTGTTGTCCATAACTTAGGATCATCCTCACGTTTAGGGACCTCCGTATCATTAGGAGCCGCGGGGATTATGTGATGGATGACTTGATGCGAACGAGCGTGAATTTTGAACAACTCGGCCCACGTCGCGTATTGAACGTTTTCTATTTCAAGAATTAACGGGATATGATTCTTGATGTTAGAAACAACAAGGGCAGGGTGAAACGTGTTCTTTGACGTAGACATAACGAAAGAACAAGAGGTGAAAGAGGGATTTATAAGAGTGGTTTTGAGAGCGGAAGAACAATTTGGTAAACCCGAGGGGGGGGTCTCGGCCGAGAGGAATAACAAAAATTTGGGAGAGAAAATTTTGTTTGACCTAGACTTTTGATACCATGAAAGAAATAATCTCCTGATTATTTCATTAATTGAAAGGTATATATACAAGTTACATATTTCCATAATAGGAGAATCCTATTCCTATTCTATTCATAAAACCTTATTCTACCATAATTCTAACTATACAATTATGGTAAGTGTACAAGACTAATTAAGGTAACATTTACACTACAATATTACATCAATATACATTCCTAATATACTACACTTCTATACTGCCCGTGATGGGCTGAAGGCCACTGCCGAGATGGGCTGAAGGCCACTGCCGAGATGGGCTGAAGGCCACTGCTGTACCGTGATATACACTATGTATACCAAGTGTATATCACGGGTATATACCTTGTTTAACAATTTAAGTCTAGCGAATTGGTTTCTCAGGTACAGTTCAAGCCTGGCAAAAGTCTGATTAGGCAAATATACTATCAGTTCCTTGCTACTAATCCTATAGTACATTGGAAATGCATTATGTTCCAAAATGCAGCCAGACCCAAAGCTCTGTTCATTATGTGGTTGCACCTGCTGGGTAAGCTGTTGACTACTGATAGACTTAAAAAATGGGGGATTGAGGTGGAGCCTAAATGTTGTCTATGCCAAAGCTGTGATGAGACAGGGGAACATTTGTTTGTACAATGTTCTTATACTAGAACTGTGTGGAATAGGGTGCTCCAATGGATGCAAATGCAGACCTACACTTCAGCAAACCGGGAGCAGCATCAGCAGTATCATAGGGAAGATCTCAGAAAGCTCAAGCTCTTAAAATGATGTGTACTGAGATTATCCATGCTGTCTGGACTGAGAGAAACAAAGCAGAAACTAGGAAGATGTGATCAAGGAGATTGTCTATGTAGTGTGTGTTAGAGCTCCACCTAGAATTCAATGTGTACTGCATAATCTTATGTTCTAGGATAGCTTTGTGTTTATTTCAGATGTTAGTAAGTTGTGTATAACTTATTACTGGTTTGTAATGTCCTACTTTGGTGGTTATTAAAAAAATTAATCACCAAAATTATTTTTTTGTCCTAATAGTCATAGCAAAACATTAAATATTTTTTTGTAGTCAAATTGTCATTCAACTTTACTTAAGTATCATATAAAATGTTTATTTATTTATTCATAATAACTTTACATGATAATTAGATAAAGTTAAATAGTTTTTAATTACAAAAATAATTTAGTGACTTTCATGATACTCACATAAAGTTAATTGATCCCTTCTTTGCAAAAAGTAATTCAATCACTTTAGTGAAATAAAATGAAAATTAAGTGACCATATCCTCAATTTAGCGCGTAAATAATAAAGGTAAGGTAGGTGGACATCCTAACCTCCCCAGACCTCACTCGGTGGGATTACAATGAATTTCACCTAATTTATTATTTAACTAGTAAAATATATTAGTTAATGTGGTTAATGTAAACACCAGAGTTGAATAAATTTTTATCAAGGACTTACATCAACTAGTATAAGTTTTTCGAATTAACAGGTTATTTTGAGTATGAAAAGAATCGAGGATAGGTCCTCTTTTTTCGAATTTGATTTGTAAAGGTCTAGTAGCCTCTACTCTGTGTAATTTTTTTGTTGTTGACATAGATATCTTTTCCAGAAGAAAAAATAACACAAAAGATTCAGCTGACCAACTTTCCAGTATAACTTTGAGAAAGCATTTGTCAAAAAATAAACTGTCTTTAGAATTGTAGGGTTGCAAGTGCAACTTATACTTTGTTCTTTAATTATGGTCTTTGTCCAAATGATATTTGGTATTTCCAACCATTGCACCAGCTTCATCATTAATGTTTATTAGTACTACAATCTCAAACTCTTATCACTTTCAGTGTTATCAGACCTTTTAATAGCTCTTGATTTCCCTAGATCCAAATGGATTTCATTTCTTATCCTTAAGTAATTTATTTACAAATGATTAATTATTTATTAATAAAATACTCCGCTCGTTTATTTAACTATCATTTCAGCTCTTTATAAACGGCCACTAATAACATAATAATTACTCTCAAAGTATAGTTTACTAAGTTATCCCAAAAGTAGAATGATTTATTCCTCTTAAATACTTTGCAATTAAGGGTATAGTTGGAAAGAGATGCCATCTTTAGCTTTGAAAGTGATAATTATTTTGGGATAACCTATTTGAGCTAAAGTGACTATTAACTTGGGCCGGAGGGAATAAATACATAATTAATGATTTTTAAGCGGAGTGCAAAATGCATGATGAACAAGTAAAACGGAACGAAGAGAGTAACATTCAAGTAAATTAGTCCAAAAAAAAATCTTGACTCTTGAATATGAGTGTAATAGGATATCTATATGACAAAACCAAAAATGTTTTAGAAATCCGTGGGAAGAGGATATTGACAATATCTATTGTTTTTCATACAAAGAAAAAACCTTTCATAAGCCAATGCCATTTTGGTTGCAGTGAACATTGTAACTGCATATGAATTGCAAATCATGCCTTTCCTTTGCAAAATTTCTGGACCATCTCTTATTGCTGACTCCAATGCTTCTACAAATGACCCTACATTTGGTGAAAATGTGTAACCAAAATCTTCATTCAACACCACAGTTCTTGTTATGCTTGGATAATTTGGTGTCAAAACAGGTTTTCCACAATGCATAGCTTCTATTAATGTAAGATCAAGTCCTTGTGGCCTTAATGTTGGATTCACAAACACATCAAGTGAATTGTAAAACTTAGATAGCTCTGAGGCATCCAATGCACCTAAAACTTTCACATTTTGGCCTAATTCTGCGTACCTTTTCCCCCATGGCCCTGACCCGGCTACTAGTAGAAAAACTCCCGGATATCGCTTTGTTATGAATGAAAACGCTTCGTGGAGAAGTGGATGTCCCTTGTCCCTTACTAACCTTCCAGCAACCCTAAAACCATGGTAACATTTGATGGGATCCCAATGTTTTGGCGAAAATTTGATCCGGATATAGGGTCATGGACAAAGTTTGTCTCATCAATGCCATTGAGTATAACATGTACATTTCTTTGAGGGAGTAGGTAAATGTTTACTAGAACTTCCCCTGCACTATTGCTTATGCATATATGGTGAGAATAGCTCGAAAAGAACTTAATTTCATCGACGAGCCTTGGCATTGTTTCTTGAAGTTCATTCATAGACCCTTGCCCATTGGGGTTGTCAAGAAGTTCTTGAAATAGCTTAGAGTGCATAATCTCATACCGAATCCCATGCCATGTCACTGCCACATTAGGCACAAATTTCGCACGCCAATGGGCAGTGTCACACTCTCAGTGTGCACATAATCAAAAGGCCTAGCCTGGTTTTCTTGATCAAATAT
This sequence comes from Anisodus acutangulus, assembly GCA_029783415.1. Taxonomy (NCBI): domain Eukaryota; kingdom Viridiplantae; phylum Streptophyta; class Magnoliopsida; order Solanales; family Solanaceae; genus Anisodus; species Anisodus acutangulus. The sequence goes on from CM056494.1 coordinate 56,162,491, forward strand.
ATCAAAAGCTAGAGAACAATTGAGTGATCCATGATCATTAGGTGCAAAATACATATGAAGGGATCCATCATGAATGTCATCATGAAATTTCCTATCAGATGGCACAGTGAAAATATGAATTTCATGTCCTTTAGTAGCCAGGGCAGTGTACAACGTAAACGCGTGTCGTTCCATTCCTCCAGGATCTGCTCCAATTGGCCATGTTTTTTAAAATACTGCTAACTTAAGCTCTCGTGAGAAATTGGTCCAAATGAAAGCTTGTTCCATGGAAATTTCGCGTCGCGTAAATCGCCATGAAATAGACCTCCATGATGGTCCAAAAAAAGTGGCTCTTGGGAATTTCTTGAAGGGGCAAAGAAGTAAACAAGAGAGGCAATGAAAAGAGTTGTTGTGAGAATAGTTGAAGATTTTAAAGAAAGAAACTTATTAGAAGCATTGGATTTGCTAGAATGGTACTACATACCCATTGAGACATCAAAGAGAACTTCAAGTTTGATTTATTTTCATTGTTTTGATTTCAAATTAACATCAAGATGTTAATGATATTAATGGTCACACCCATTAATGCCGGATCTCCTCGAGTTTATGAATTACTTTTTATATTCTAATGCACATGGTTTTCCTTAAAATCTTGTCAGCTTTGCCTTGTTTTCAAACCTCACATGTGCTGAGCTGACCTTAATGTTAATCTAGTATTTTTCTTCATTAACTTAAGAATTAAGTTTAAGTCTGCATAATTTGGTGTTCAAACTAAGTTCAAACTTTTATACATCGACTACGTAAAATAATATTTTATATTAGCATATCACGTACAAGATAATTACACATAACTATTCATAATATATTTTTATAATAGCTTTTAATAACAAATTAGACTATATTGATAGCGTAAAAATTCTTTACGCTTTCCCATGAATAACAAGACTTGATGGGAAGAAAGATGACAAGACTTGTGATATTTAATGACGTGGCATGCGCCCCCTTGCATTAATGCTCGGGGCACTTGTCAAACGACGATTAGACCAATTGTTATTATCAGTTATCAAGGAAATCATGTGATTTTACTTTCTGCAACCAATATAAACCATTATACTTCTTCATTTCTTCACTTTCTGTTTTCTGATGCCTTTCAAACCTCTTTATGCAACTTTCATTTTCTTACTCATCATTTCTATGATTCATGCTCGCCACAGTTTCTGCGTTGTTATCATTATCTTTCATCCTTTCTTTACTTTTATCAAGTTAAAAACATGGAAAGTCCTAACCCCTCCTTCTCCGGTAGAGGATCTATTCATAGTTTACGGTGGTTTTGCCGATGCTATACTTTTTCGGTGACTTCTGCCGCCATTGAGGTGTTGTGTGTGCAACCAAAGTTCCACATTGGTAGCTGAAAATAAAATGAGCTATTTATAGGGGGTTGGATACACTTAATGATGTGAGACCTTTTGGAGAAAATCGTGCGAGCTTGACTCAAAGCGAACAATATCATAATATATTAAGAGTATTAAGGTGTTTTATTTATCCACACAAGAAAGGAAAAAAAGACAAAAACCCAACTTAAGGAGGCCTTTATTGAGGAAGCACCTTCTTCGGCTTAGAAGAAACAATCAAAAAAGAATGAAAAAGAGCCGGTGGTTACAAAAAGGGGCGAATTTATGTGTACAAAATGGGTCACGTGAACTCACGGTCATTCGACTAAACTCGATATATTATGTACTAAACTTGATATATTATGTATATAATTCTTATAAATATTCGTAATATTAACTAAAGGAATACATTGTCAAACCAGAATGAATGGAGCATTGGTTAGGCGCCAATTTAAGTGCTCAAGGTTGAGGGATCGAATATACTTGCTTACTCTTCTTTGTTGCACGCTCTTTTTCTTTTATTTCTTCATTTCCCTTTCTTCTAAATGTAAATAAAAATGTAGTGGTTTGAGATTTGAACTTAGAACTTCAAGTTAAATTTTGAACCTCCTAAACCACTAAACCAACTTCTAGTCTTGGGCTTATGGGATCCAAAACTTATATATGTGTATAAATAATAAAAATATTACTCCTTTCATCCTAATTTATATGATGTAGTTTGACTCGACACGGAGTTTAAAAATAAATAAAGACTTTTGAATCTTGTGGTAAAAAAAAGTCACAGATATTTGTGTGGTTATAGATCATCTCGTAATGCATAAAAAGTAAAATTTAAAGCTAAACTATTGTCAAATAAGGAAATGTGTCATCCTTTTTGGGACTTACCAAAAAGAAAAGTGTGTCATATAAATTGAGACGGAGGGAGTACCATATATATAGTGTGTAATGTTTTGTCAAGGGGTTCGGGTGAACTCCTTTCAGTCCCTGATGGTGCACCCATTCTCTTAAAATTCTGGATTTGACTCACATTACAAACATCATTTCCAAGAAATGAAACTTTACTTCTGACTACACCCCTCGTTCACAGACTGAAAGTCAGGAAGGAGGCGCAATACCCCGCGGGTGACTAGCGGTCTGTTTATCCGACTCGAGCATCTAGAAATAGTTTGACATGATTTGTTTTTCCTTTTTTTTTTTTAGAAAAAAATTTAAAATTGTTGTAAAAATTTATGTATATCCATTAATTGGTCTATGTTAGTATGTTAACTTGGCTACCAAGTTGGCTAACTTGGTCACCAAGTTACTTGGCCACCAAGATTTGTTTCTCCTATAAATAGGAGATTCATTTACCCATTTGTATATCAATTTGAAGAGCAATAAAATTATCTCTCTCCCAATTTCTTTGGCTATATTTCTTATTGTCTTATATTTTTATTATTATTTCATAACACATTATCAACACAAGACTCTGTTATCTTAGACAAATATTTAAAAAAGATCAAAGAGAGATGGAAAAATTTATATCATTTGAAGTTCGACGGGAGTGCAAGATAAGAATCTTACACGATATTTCTCATTGTATCACGATTTAATTTTGTAGTATATGTTTAATTACTACTTCCTCTATTTATGAAGTGATTTTAATGAGAAGGTTGGACTTCTGCCAAGAAAGAAAAAATCAGTGGCTTCGCAGCACTGTGCTTAAGGCATCAGGTAAGCAAGAGTTGATTATTAGGTTTAAAAAAAAGAGGAAAGTATACTGCTTAATCTTGCTTCCAAAAGCTTTAATTTAAGCTTACAAAAGTTCAGTTGCAATTAAATGTGCTCCCGAAGAGTAATATTCTCATATCGATTACCTGGAGTATTATGCTTTGTATATATCTCATTGTAATTAAATACATTAACTACTAGAAGTGCTAATAATATTTACTTATGTCTATAATCATTAGAAGTGGTAATATTTTTATAGGTTTGTTGTGATTACAATTGAAGATGTGTTAGAGAAAAATTATCTACATCATATATATGCCTTGATTTGCTCCTAAAGTAGCAATATCTTAAAAGAGGTTTTAAGCTATCACAATTTGATATGCTTAAAGGCAAGTTCAGATAATTATGTTTCATTCTTGAAGAATGAGAACTTTTGATAAATATTACAAATGTATATTCATTCCCTGAAGTGAATGTAACAATATATAGTAAAGCCTATAAATATGAACGTGCATTTGATTGAGAAAATATCGCTCATCTCCAGGAGAGATAGAACAATTGAGAAGAAATATTTTGAATATCCTATGCTTTACTCTCGAAGTAGTAAACTCAAAAATTTGTTCCCGAAGTAACAAACTTTGAACTCTACTCCCGAAGTGGTAGTATTATACTCCCGAAGTAGTAGAACTTTGTAATCTACTCTCGAAGTAGTAGAACTCTGGAATTTGCCCTTGGAGTAGTAAATATTCTGAAATCTACTCGTGAAGTAGTAGGACTCTGAAATTTACTCCTGAAGTAGTAAATATTATCTGAAATCTACTCTCAAAATAGTAAGATTCTGAAATCTACCCCCGAAGTGGTAAGACTTCGAAATTTACTCCTAAAGTAGTAAGACTTCGAAATTTACTCCTAAAGTAGTAAATCTGAAACTTATTTCTCCAGTAGTAAGGCATTATTCCGAAGTAATGTATTTTTGTGCTTGAGCAAAATAATGAGCTATAGATGAACGTTGTATATCAAGCACAATCAAATAATCAGGTTTCATTCCCCGAAGAGAATGAAGATATACCACGACCTACCTCCTGGAGAGATAAAATAACAAAAAAAAATACATATGGTATAAAAGTATTGCAATACGTACCCGTCGTACGTAGAAACATCGTGAATGAGCTTATTAAATATCCAAAAAGAAAGCAGAGTATAATATTTTCTACCATAACTACATTGATACATTATGGTTAGTTGTTATGATTTCCCCGAAGGAAATAAACATTAATGTATCTCTTCCTGAAGGATGTGATTACTATGTGGTTATCGCTTTGATACAAAATATTAAGATGTTAATGTATAATCTCCCCGAAGGAGACATTGAATTATTGAAGTTTAGAAATTAGTGTTTACTTTTCGTTATTTATGAATTTATAATTATCTTTAAATGTCCATTTGATTTCTATTTTCTTTAGTGACACCAGTAGTGTCTAACCAAGGGTTTCTTTCATGATACCAGCATTATCTAAGCCATATATAATAGTACGAAATTAATGATCATGAGCTCCAGAAAAACTAATTATTTGTTTACAAGAATTATAACACTAACAGTGCTCAGACAATATCTCATTATAAAAGAAAAAAATTTAAATCTCTCGAAGAGGTTATATATGATAGTACCATCATCCTAGATCGTAATTGTTACGATCGAACACAAATTATGGTAAACCTGAAGTTTACTAGCAACCAAAAATGATTATCATATAGAGACTACATATGATTGGAAGATTAAATATCTCCAAGCTACTATGGATAAGAAATGCATATGTAAAATGTCACTCGAGCATGATGGGATCACATGTCACAATAAATCATAAATTTATGACATAAAATCTCATGCAATAGTAAACCAGAAGTTTACTGAAACAAATAACACTCATCATGATAAACTTGAAGTTTACTAGTACAGATAATTCTATCAGTTGATATGACGTTTTTGCCATCATGATTTAAGTCAGATGTGCTAATTGAGTATTCAAAATATATTGAAGAACTAGAAGATTCTTCAAGAATTTATTTGTGTTGTTTGTTCTCATGATAAGTTGATTACACCAGCTAATGTTAGGGACTGAATCTCCTAAAATTCTGAAAAATGTAAAAGGTGGGCCCGTTCACCTGCGATGTGATATCTTAAATCGATGCATCTATGAGACAGTCACATGTGCGTTTATTGTCAACTCGCAATTTGACATTTTACGAAGTTGCTTGCTCAAAATAATTGAGTTGGAAGCACGATTTTCAGAATATGTAATCAAGATAATTTATCTTGAAAATATTAGTTTATATCTAAGTTGGTTTGGCATTGGATGCCTCCCATAATATAGATAAACCATTTCTTATGAGAACATAACTTCAGATGTTGGTATGAGATATGGTATATTGCATACAACGACGCTTCTATGCTTCATATCAATAAATTATGATAAATTCTCTCCTCGTAATTGATTCATGGTCAGAAACCGAATATTTTCACCAAATAATTTTTATTGTGTGCGTTCTATGATTAATGAATCTATCACATTGCACACAAATGGATTCCCCAAATAATATGGGAATATATGTTAATTTTTTAACATAAGAGGGAGAGAATAAACAGCTAGGAAATATGTTGTAAATTATCATTAGTATGATCCTCGTTCAAAAGATAATTCAAGTCAAATGCTTGAAGCATTTGCTGACCCAACTATTTCATATTTCAGTTGTAAGATGCTCCTAAGTGTCCCTGAAGGACAGAGTCTACAACATGCATGAAGCATGGTAGACAATCGGTTTCAAATGCAATACTCCTTGAAAAAGGAGATGAGCAAATGATCACAATAAAGAGGCAATGTGCTCTTGAAGAGGCTACGACATATCACTTCATGAAACTTCATGGGAAGTTCATGTACATAAAAATAATGAAATGATGAGATCTCAGTAAGTTATGTCGAATTGCGAACCGATACAAAATGATATCTCGTTAATGATATATTTGATATAATATGGCACACAATATTGTATAAGACTATGAGGATCTGAATTCTACATCCCTTAAAGCATGCTGACGTAGAAATAATTACCAAGTGAAATAATGCATTTTGGTAAGCGTAAAGTTTATTAGACTCGCTGTCCTGACATCAGAAGATGTCACGTTATTTAAATACTAAATGGAAGCTATCTCAGCCTATATGACTTACTTGACAGAATTTATATGCAAATGTATGAAGGATTCAAAATGCCTGAAGCATATACAAGTTCTTGGAGAACTTGTTTATAATCCTTGAATGTGTTAAATGAATCAAGGCTGATGTACCAAAATCGCCTTAATGAATATTCATTGATGAAGGGTACAAAACTGACTCTGTTTACCCTTGTATCTTTATAATAATCAAAATCTTTCTATTGTTATACAAGTCGATGACTTGAATATTATTGAAACTCTTGAAGAATTTTCAGGAACATAAGATTAGCTGCCGAAAGAAGTTGAAATAACAAAGTTAAATTGGTCCTGAAGTACATTGATGCATTTATTTATCTTGCTATAACTATGAGCATGATATAATTTCTCTCATACATAAAGATATTGAAATAAGACAAAATGTATATTGCAAATGAAGTGCTTGACATGAATGTGTTTATCCTAACAAATATTATCAAGTTTTTTGCACATACAGGGCATTCATCTGATCAACATTAGAGTTCGATACATGCATATTATCTATTCTCATGAAGGGTATGGACATATCATGTTGTTCTACATGACATCCAAATCATACAAAAATAACAACAGTGTATGGGGCAAGCCAAGAATATACTTGGCGTGATCCCAACAAATATCATATGACGATGATGTAACTCTATCAAAGAATGCAGATGATCAATCAGTTTATCAAATGATAATTTGACAGATCTGATCACAAAGGCACATCCAACCTCAACATATGATAAGTCGGTACACAAGATAGGAGTACATCATTTTCAAGAATTATGTGATGTTTTAATCAGGGGGAGTAGAATACGCATTGCACTCTTTTCCCTTAGCCAAGGTTTTATCCCATTGGGTTTTCTTGGCATGGTTTTTAATGAGGCAACTCTCAAAGCGTATTACTAGATATGTGTACTATTTTTTCTTCACTAAATTTTGTTTCTACGTGATTTTTTCTAATAAGATTTTAACGAGTCACATCATCTATTAATGAGCCTCCAAGGGGGAGTGTTGAAAAAATGTATTTATATCCATTAATTGGAGTATGTTAGTATGGTAACTTGGCTATCAAGTTGGCTAACTTGGTGACCAAGATTTTTTCATCCTATAAATAGGAGGTTCATTTACTCATTTATATATCTATTTCAAAAGCAATAAAATTCTCTCTCTCCTCAGTTTCTTTGGCTATATTTCTTCTTGTTTTATACTTTTTTTTTATTTGATAACAAATACAACATTTTTTGTCTGATTACGTCATCACACAATCTTAACATATCTGACGTGGCAAACAACAACTACCGCCTTCATAGTTATATATTGACTCGACAAGCGCGTGTGACAACAATTAAAAGGAAAAAGGTACGTGGAAAACTAGAAATCAAGCGAATAGACTTCGGATCCGAACCGAAAACCCGAAAACACTCTTCTCTCAACAGGTAATCCAATTTTCTCTTGCTCCGCCCCCAATTTTCTTAACCCTAATTTTATTCCCCCCCATTTTTTTTCTTTTTGTAATTTTTTTGTTTTTTTTACTTTAATTATTATTTGGAAAAACCCTAGTTCCTGTACCGCCTTCAATTATCCCTGAAAATTGAATCTTTTTTTGTTCCGATCTGTTAAGCTAGGGTTTCAAAATATCACTATACGATTCATGGGGTTCTGAGGAACCCTAGTTTTTGAAGGTGTTACGCTAATTCTGCTGGATTTTTGGTACTATTGGGTTTGATTTTCAGGTTTTTTGGTACTATTGGGTTTGATTTCATGTATGGCTTCAAATGCCGATGATTTGAATTCCAGAGAAAGGTTACGTTGGGGAAGCCCTAGCAAAGTTTATACCCGGAAACGTCGAAGGATCCAAAAAACCGATCTGCATAACGCCGCCGGTACTGCAGCTACCACCGCCACAGACCCGATCTCCGCTGCCCGCGGCGAGGATGAGATTAATAATAAAGTTTTACAGCCATCTTTGCAAACCCTAGAGGACGGGGAAGCGAAATCTGCGAAAAAATCGCTAGAGCAGCGGTTACAGCACCGCGAGGAGGAGGCGGAACCTCAATTGAAGGATTCTTCGCCTCGTAACTTGGAAGATGGGAGGGTTAGTGACCATGTGGAATTGATAAATGGTGGAGAAGTGCAGGAAGATATCCGTGGATTACCGGTAGATTTAGATGGTAGAGATGTGCCTGAGGTTGGTGGTGGCGAAGACCGGGATGCTGAGCCGGAGGTGACAGTTAAGCCGGTAATTTCTAGGGTTGAAGGTAGAGTTAGGATTAATTTAACGGGAGGGAGGTCGAGAGATGAGATTAGAGATCTTAGGAGGGTGTTAGAGGGGGAGCTTGATCAGATTAGGAGTTTAGTTACAAAGCTTGAAGCTAAGGAGCATCAGCTGACCACACATAATACTAGTACTACTAATGGTGGTGTTAATAATAATGTTGGTAGGATTAGCGCTATTCCTGGCGGTGTTGTTAATTCTTATAGTCATCCACAATATATGGATAATAATGGTGTGATGAATAATAGTAGGTCTTTAGTGCGAGTGAATTCAGAGGTGGGTTCGGTGGGGCACCCTGAATCGAGACTGTTGCAGCCACCAAGGTTTGCAGTTGTGGAAAGCAATAATAATGGAGTTGCTGAATTTGTGGAGAAGGAGAAGAGGACTCCGAAGGCTAATCAGTATTACACAAATTCTGAGTTCCTACTTGGGAAGGATAGATTGCCTCCGGAAAGCAATAAAAAGTTGAAGCCAAATGGTGCTGGGAGGAAGCACAACGGTGAGTCAGAGCAGGGGTATCCATTTGGATTTGGCTTTGGCTTTGATAAGCATAGAAATCAGGTGTTTAAGAGATGCAGCAGCGTGCTTCAGAGGTTAATGAAACACAAGCATGGTTGGGTGTTTAATGAGCCAGTGAATGTGGAGGCTCTTGCACTGCATGATTATCATGATATCATCAAGCATCCTATGGATTTGGGCACAATAAAAACTAGGGTATCTCAGAATTGGTACAAGTCTCCCAGGGAGTTTGCTGAGGATGTAAGACTTGTCTTTCGTAATGCCATGACTTATAATCCTAAAGGACATGATGTTCATGTTATGGCGGAACAGTTGTTAAAGATTTTTGAAGAGAGGTGGGCAGTTATAGAGACTGAGTTTAATCCTGATTGGAGGTATCAAATGTATCATGATGCTGGTTTGCCTACCCCCACTTCAAGAAAGGTCCCTCACCCTTCTCCCTTCACCCGGGCTCCACCTGTTCCCCAAGTAAGGACTTTGGATAGGTCTGAGTCAATGACTGGACCAGCTGATTTCAGGTCCAAGCCATCACGTGTTGCTCATGTTGGTAGGATACCAGTTCCTAAGAAACCTAAAGCAAATGATCCAAATAAAAGGGATATGACCTACGAAGAAAAGCAGAGACTCAGTACAAATCTTCAGAGTATACCTTCAGAAAAGCTTGATGCTATTGTTCAGATTATTAAGAAGAGGAACACATCACTTAGTCAACATGATGATGAGATTGAAGTAGACATAGACAGTGTTGATGCGGAAACCCTCTGGGAGCTTGATAGGTTTGTGACCAATTACAGAAAGAATTTAAGCAAGCAGAGGAGAAAAATTGAACTTGGTCTGCAAGCCAGAGGAACTGCACGGACTGCTCCAGTTATGGTGAGCTCTGATCTAGATATCTCTCTTTTTTCCCCTTCTCCCTCCTCTTTTTACATTTTTGTCTGGTAGGCGTTTCTTAATTTGTGGCATTTCTTTGCAGAACTCTGCTCCTATGGTTGCTGGTGCACTGAACAGTAATTTTGGTAAGCCTTTTATACATACGACTGTTTTCCCAGATTGATATCAAGATTCTTGCTTTAGGTGGAAAATACTAATCGTACATGGTTCTTATTTTTTTTTATATACGATTAGGTCCTGCTACAAATGCAGAAGCTGGAAGACAGGTGGATATAGCAAGTAGGTCTAGTAGTTCAAGCAGTTCTAGCAGCGATTCGGGGTCATCCTCAAGTGGTAATACTGGTTCAATCTTTTGCATGTCTCATCTTTAAGTGCACAGTAATTGTTGCATGTTTAATTTTAATGATTTTGCAGCCAGTAGTTCACAGCATGTGTCTAATATCCTTTGCTCTATTTTTGCAGATTCCGATAGTGATAGTTCCTCTGGTGATGGATCAGAAGCGGGCAGTTGATGCGAAAGGCCACTTAGCGCAGTGATGAGTCAGTTAGCTAGTGCCTTATTTTTTTCTAATTTCTTGCGTACTTTCACCTTTTTTGTGGTTAGTTAGGCTCTTGCAAAATTCTGTTGTGTATGTTGTTGATAAAATTATTGAAGGTTGACATATGGTGGTTTGGGGGGGGGGGGGACACTTGATTTGATGGTGTATACAACTCTAGTTCTTAAATATTTTCAGATTGTTGAGAACCAAATAGTTGTAAAGCTAATCTATTTATCTTATTACTAGTCATCTTGCCATGCACTTTGTGCGTGTACTCCACATCAATAAATTATTATTTCTATTAAAAAAGACCTACAGAATAAATATTTTAGAAAAATATAAGTTCCTGAAAATGATTAATGTTGATACTGTTTAGCTATTACACAGTAAATGAAGAATAATTGAAAAGGAGAATCTATAAGATTATAGAGTCAAAGTCATTTGGCAGGATGAAAACTTTATATTGAGTTGATACCTAAAAAATTGTATATACCGAAAATCATATATACCCTTTAGCGCAGAAATATTGTTATACCATACAGGTTACCCATAAATGATATTACCAAATTACCTATAAAGTTAAAAAAATTGTGACTGCCTTGTTAGTCAATGTAGACAGTGTAAGATTGATGTGTTTGTGATAGAAGTCTTAATGTCTTGTCATACTCCGTTTGAATAGTTGTGAATTTAAAATTAATACTTCTATCACAAAAAATACAACACTTTTAAATGACCACTTTAGGAAAGTAGTTTATTTTAAAACTAAGACGTCAATCCCCAACTTGTGGTTCGTGTTTGTACAATGTAAGCATGGTTCGAAACTTGGTGGATAATGGGTGGCCCAATCTATCCTTTGAGAAGTATTTGATAAATACAGTAGAATTGGAGCCGAAAATAGTAGGATTGCCCTTTTGGCTGTCTTAATACATTTTGCATTTTTTTGGTAAATATTTGAACTTAAGGGAGGAAAAGCATAGAAGGTAATATTGTGAATGACCTTGCCATATGTTTATTTATCCTCAATTAGAGTAATTTTTTGGAAGTTTGGCAACGACCTTTTGATTTTATAGAATCACCTGATTATTTTTTTTCCCGTTAGAAAAAGAAGAAGAGATGAAGAGAACTGTAGAGATTCTTATTCTCATGTGTTGATCCAAAAGAAAAGTTAGGGTTAGTTACTTTGGGACCAAGTTAGTTTTTCCCTATAAATAGAGGGATTCTTTGCATCCAATGTATTTTCATCCCTCAGGAGAAACAATAATACTTCTCTCTTCTCTTTGCCTTTCTCTACAATGTTCTTCTAGCTTTATTATTTTTAACACGTTATCAACATGAGACTCTACCATCTCAAGAAATTATTATGAAGACTAAGGTTTTATTTTTCTACTCTCTAATCTATGGCTAGTCTTGTGAAGCTTGAGTTTGTTGCCCTTGATCTTTCGGGCAAAAACTACCTCTCATGGTGTTCTCATGAGTGTTGGATGTTGAAATTCATTTGGATGCAATTGGTTTTGGAGACATCATTAAGGATAAAAATAAAGCGTCGGACCAAAATTGTGCTAAAGCAATGATATTCTTGCGTCATCACCTTATTGAAGTTTTGAAAATTGAATATCTCACCTTTAAGGATCCACTTGTCACGTGGAATAGTTTGAAAGAAAGATATGACCACCTAAAGATGGTCATCCTCCCCAAAGCATGGTCATCCTCCCAAAAGCACGATACGGTTGGATCCATTTAAGGCTACAAGACTTTAAGTCTGTTTGTGGGTACAATTTTGTGATGTTCAGAATTACTTCTCAGTTGAAACTATGTGGAAATGAGATTAGTAATTTTGATATGCTAGAAAAACGTACTACCTTTCAATATTGCGGTATCAAGAAACTATGCCCGTAATCAAATTATTCAATTACCTTCAAGTGGTCATACCCTAATCAAATTGGCATCCATGCAAGAGCTTGGAGATTCTTTGAAATACTGAATTTTCTTGTACTGCTTGTTATCAAGGCAGGTTAATCGTTAGACCACCACCGAAAAAGGTTGGGATTGAGTTCCCGGGCAGGTGAAATGTATACAGGGGGATATTTGTGGACCTATTCACCCACCTAGTGGGTCGTTTAGATTTTTTATGCTCCTAATATGTCATCTTGCAACTTGGGATTTGCGAAATTATTAACACAAATAATTTGATTATAGGCACATTTTCCTGATACACTATGTAATCGAATTAATTCGATACATCAATTAAAAGTATGACCATCTTCATGTGGTTATACCTTTCTTTCAAGCAATTCCATAAAACAAATGGATTCTTAATGTTGAGATTCAATTTTCAAAACTTTATTGAAGTGATGACGCTAGAATATCATTGCTTTAGCACAATCTTGCATTGATGCTTGATTTTTATCCTTAATGGTGTCTCTAAGACCCATTGCATCCAAATGGATTTCAGCATCCAACAATGAGAGGTAGTTCTTGCTTTAAATATAGAGGGCAACGAATTCAAGTTTCGTAAGATTAGCCATAGATTAGAGAGAAGAAAAACAGTACCTTGGTTGATATTTTCTTGAGATGGTAGAGTCTCACGATGATGACGTTTTAAAATAATAAAACTAGAAGAGAAGTATTGTAGAGAAAGATTATTTATTTCTCTTGAGCGATGAAAATTCAATGAAAGAGAACCCCTTTATTTATAGGGGAAAACTAACTTGGTCCCAAAGTAACTAAACCTAATTTTTCTCCAAAGAAATAAATACATTCACGAGAATATTTTTATAACAGTCTTGGATATGATGTGTAGAGGAAAAATAAACCGGTACTGGAAAGGTAATGACTGAGATCTTCTATTAAAAAAAATAATTAAAGGAGTTCTCTGCTGATTATTTTACCTTCCTTCAAGTTTGGCTTTGTAACATTGACTTTCCTTGTGCTTTGAGATATTACATCCACCTCCCTTATTTTGATTTTTTGGTAACCAAACTTGTTTAAAGGATAGAGTTTCTGCAATATTTCGAAAGTACCCCATTTTGTATAGTACTCCTTAATTATTGAATACTAAATCTAGTGCCCGAATTATTTGATTGTTCAATTTTTTACTATATTTGATTTGCTTAGGTTAGCTTCGAATTCACCTTGGATTATCAATTAGCCCATTGAATGATTATTTACTATTCGATTTGAAATCATGAGAAATGATCATAAGATGAGGCTAAGTCGTTCTTTTTCTGGGTAGAAAATGATATTTGCATCCAAAAATTATCCTCAGCTTGCAATTTAAATAAACAAGATCAAAAGAGAAAAGGTCTTGCTCCATCTAAAACATGACACAGTACATTTTTACTCACTTTATTTGATCAATTCATTGGACCTTGAGTACTGAAAATATCATATTCAAATATAAAATCTACATGGCTTGAAAGTACTATTTGCCCATAATAAATTAATTGTTGATAATTACTTTTGAATTTAAAATATTAATATGCATTTGAAAATTTACAATGAAAAATTCAATCCTATTTGAGTAGTAGCAAGCTGTATCAAATAGCTTAAGATGAAACAAATCACGGCAACAAATAAGTTGAATATTTCAACTCAAGTCGTATTTAAAGGAGGGGTTTGTTCAAAAACATAGTATTCTACACCTAATACCATAAGGGTGATTTTGGAATACTGTACTTCTTTAATCATTTGAACCACTTTTGTTACAAAAATATCAAAATGAGGGAAGTGTAATTTCTCAAACTACAAGGGAGGTTAGTGTTACAAAGGTAAACATGAGCGAGGTCTCTAAAATTATCCCTTTTATTAGTGTCATCAGTCATGATCCACCCTTCCCTGTTTTTTTGGCAAGAGAACTCTACTACCATTCTGTTTCAAACAAGGAAGCCCCAGTAACCCTCTTCATAGTTTCAGTACCATCAGCCCTCCTGCTGGTGCAACCATGAGCTCAACTTGCTGGAGTATCTCCACTTTATCCGAAGTGTTGATCTTAAGGGATAAATATTGCTGAAAGAGCTTTGTCTGGATAGTCACATGGAGAAAACTGAAAGATGTATTATTTTCTTGGCCGGAGATATTCTTTTACTTCTGGTTATATCACTAGACTTGGTATTTGAGGTGGGGGTTGGTCTAATCCGACAGAAAATATGATAGCAGGAGCTACTAATGAAGGGGGGAGGGGGGATGAATTAAGGTCATTAATAGTGTGTGCACCCTCAATTATTCTCGACTCCTTTTTGGTCATGTGCTATATGTATCTTTGTTATTAACTATTTTATTCCATTATTTAATTTTCTCTAACAATGTTTCTTCCCTATATTCACAAGAAGTTCTAAGTAATTTTGTTTATCTTATAGTTTTGCAGGAATTCTTCATGGATTGTCTTGCAGATAGCTGCGTACTCATCTGGAAGGTTCCAAGATGAAGGTTCTTTCTGGTTGAACGATGGCTGCAATCAAGAACTTCAAGTTTTATCATGGAAGTGTCTTTTCTCGATGATTTTGGAAGGGTTGGACATCTCATTCTTAACATTATTTATGATGTTATCTCTATACAAGTATATGCTTTTTTGTTAGAATGGGATTCTAGAAGAGATTGGTTATGGTAGTCATATGAGAGATTGCTTAACCCAGTTTACTTAAACGTGTACTGGGATTTTATTCATATCGTTGCACACAGTTAGAGAAACTAGGTATGCTAGTGCGATCTCCTGCAGCTGGACCTGGTTGTAGTTGTAGAAAGCGCGTATGGAGGTAGGATTGCATATTGTAAAAATTATTAGGGATGTCAATTGAAAATGACAATGGGGGTGTGTACAGATTTTCCCATTCATCTTTCTTCAAAGAATTTATATGTATTTTCCCCCTGAAGTAGAAGCAGCCAGGATTGATTCGATGAACATGTCAATTAAGCTCTCAAGTCCATTCTCTTGTATGTCTAGTATTGCTACTGTGTATGTTGGTCTTTTGACTTGAACTTGTACGAATGAGTCCTCAGGGGTCTTGGTTGATTTTCTGGAAATATGGGCCGGCTTCGGAACAGTTGGAGTTGTTTATATGATCCCCTCTTGTTATGGTCTGAAAGTTCACTAGAGTAGTTGTGGTATATTCCCTCTTATCATGGTTTAATGGTAAAAGAATATGGTTTTATTACAATTTTTGACTATAGTCCAGTACTAAACATTTGTCGAACCAAGTCTATTTTACTAATATGTTACCGTAATTTTAGTTTTTGCAGGATTTTGCAGTCACATGTTTATGTATGAAACAAGAGCATCCTATCATCTTAGAAATAATATTATAGGCATCATGTTTCATGCTAGTTCAACATACAAGCTATGAGCATGTAAATCTACAAGTTTAGTTGTTGTCACGCATGGTATATATGGTTGGGCGAATTTTCTTCTGCCACTTTAGAGCAGAGGGGGAAGTAAGAAGCCGGGGTTCGGGAGAGGGTTTTTTTTTGTAACTATTTCATGTTTCAAGTGTTAAGTTGCCCTATTATAAATGTAATTTTCTTAACTTATTCTTAATGGTAATACCATGGATAATGAAACAAGTTTCATTCTAAACATCGGAAGGCTTTATGATAATTAGTAAAATAAGAATCATACGCAGCGTTTATACGTGACGTGGTATTTCAAAAATCATATTTTCAAGTCGGATGGCATCATACGTGGATTTATTATTTAAATTTAATTGATTCAATTTTTATGATATTCAAAACTCATTGTAATTTTAAATTCATGGGTTAAGCTCTAATATTTGTTGAGATCCTAATAGATGTGTCGAAAGTTATGGGTTCAGATGAATTCGTAGTTGAAAGATTACATCTGCCTGTGTTGTTGATTTGGAACAAACTAAAAGAGAGAATTTGAGGGAGGAGATCACAAACTAAAAGTTGAAACACATTAGGTATTTCTTTTTGGTTGGGAGATTTTATTTGAAGGAAAATTTTGACGTAACTGATAAAGTTGATTTAAGGTGTGGAACAGTCTATTGCATAACATATACCGGGCTGCCTTTTTGTTGGGAGATTTTAGTCATAGATTATGGCTTCTTTCTGTTCATCGTACCAAGTCCCTTTCCTTCATGTGACCATTTTTTTCTTTGGGAAGGAGAAACACTAAACTACATATACTACGGAAAAGGCTCAAAATGTCCTTAATCTATTG
Source organism: Anisodus acutangulus (assembly GCA_029783415.1). Classification (NCBI taxonomy): domain Eukaryota; kingdom Viridiplantae; phylum Streptophyta; class Magnoliopsida; order Solanales; family Solanaceae; genus Anisodus; species Anisodus acutangulus. Next base: position 56,179,199 of record CM056494.1, read on the forward strand.
GAAATAGCTCAAAAATGCCTTCCATCCACCTATTGAATTAAAAATGTGTTTAACGTTTTTTTAAGTTAAAAAATGTCATCTAGTTAACGGAAATATTACATGAAATTTGATTAAACAAGTAGCCATTTTTATTAATCCACATAAATTTCTGACCGAATACAAGATCCGACCAGAACCAAAACTCGTTTCTAATAAACCTAACCCAACTTTGGTATCCTTTACATATCTTGTTCCTCTCACATGGAGATTTAAGCTTTTCCTTTCCTCTCCTTACTACTCAATCTCCCTTTGTTTTCTCCTTTAATCATCCTCTTCTCTTTTTCTCGGAATTAAGGTCTTCGTTTTGCTGCTCTATGTATGTTGTTGGGATAATTCAACGAAAAGTATCCAAAATGGGTTCTTTTGAACTCCTGTAGCTTAAATCTCCATGTGAGAGGAACAAGAGAGGTAAAGGATATAAAGGTTTATTAGAAACGGGTTTTGGTTCGGGTTGGATCTACGTGGACACTTATTTAATGAAATTTCATGTCATATTTCTGTTAATTAAAAGGTATTTTTGAACCTAAAAAAATGTTAAGGGCATTTTTAATTCAACGGGTGGATGAAGGATATTTTAAAGTCATTTCCAACGGATTAAGGGCATTTTTGAGCCTTTTCCTTATAAACTATGTCTTGGTTGTTCATTAAGTCCTATTTTATCTCAATAAACTTGTGTTAGATCGACATTTCTACAAATGTCGTAATACGTATACTATTTCTAGCCTAACAAACCAAAGAGGTACTAGTTCAAGAAAAGGTGAGAACTTAAAAAAGAAAGGTTTAGTTGCTCAAATCCTCAAAATTTATTTACTTGAAAATTGCTTTTCGAAAAAATATCTTTGAAGGCTAGTACTTAGTCTTATTTATCTTTTCATACTAATAGACGCAGTATTGTTCTGTAGTTTTTTGTCTTTTGATTTTTGCTATTATCTGTTATTTTTTGTACTTCGATTATCTTATTTTATCCGTGATAGCTATTGCTCCTTTTTCAAATTGTTTTATCATGACTTAAGCACTTTCATTATTTTCATTTTCGTACTGTTTTTAATTTCTTTTCCTTATCTGACATTTTCATGCTTTCTCTTAAGTCGAGGTTTTTCAGAAACAACCTCTTTACCTCCCAAAATAGAGGTAAGATCTACGTACATTCTAACCTCCCCAAACTCCACTTTGTGAAATTTCACTGGGTATGTTGTTGTACTTGGAAGAAACCTTTATAAAATTTTAAAGAACAATTTTTGTTATCCTTCAAAAATACTTGTTTTTCTTCTAAAAAAATTGGTCAATCATCTTAACTTTCTGAGACAATTCACGATAACATATACTCCTCCTCCCAATAAGTGTTTTAATTTGATTTGACATGGAGTATAAAAAATAAAATGAGACTTTTAAATCTTGTAATCTTAAATTAAAGATGTGATATTTTTTAAATTTTATGGTCTTAAATTAAAGATGTGTGAGATCTTTTAAATCTTGTAATCTCGAATTTGCCTTATAATTGAAAAACTTACTAAATATAGAAAATAAATTCTTTTTGGGACATACCAAAAAGAAAAGTAAGACGGGGAGTGCAAAATTTAATTAGGTTACAAATATTTTTTCCTTGAATTATGGGAAGACCGACCTAAAGCATGTACAAGATGTAAAGTTGATAAAAACCTGTAATGAATATAAGCAATCAAATTATCCACAGCAATTTCCCTTTAGGAGAGGGAATTTCGTTCATTGCAAGTTTCCTATATTTCATTTCCCATTGAAGAATAATAGAGTACAATCACATGCATGTAGTACGTTCAACGTCGTAGATTATTGAAGGAAACTGCATAGATCATAAGTCTGCCAATGATTATTTTCTATAAATATATGGTATATCTAATGTCTACCATCTCAGATTAAAAGCTAAATCTAATGCCTCAGGCAGCAAGGAACCCGCGAAGGATTAACCCAATCACTCAAAATGTATCCAAAATTGGAAATGGGAAACTCGAAAGTAGCTTTTCTTTTGTTTGTTTAATTGGCGTTGGCATATTTGATTCCCTTCTCAATGGACGATTTCAGCTCTGGTTTAAGAGCTTCAAGTCCTTGTTTCTCGTAGTCTGAAAGTGGGCCCAATCCTAGGACTTCCTCCACACCATATTTACCAAGTCTCACCTGAAAAGAGTTGAAAGAAGAGGCAAATCAGATCAGAACCAGGAAAACCAACAAGAGGAGACTTATCATATCAATCTAAATCTCAACCCCGAACTAGTTGGAGTGAAATAGGAGATTATTATAGAAACGTAACTTTATTTGCCAAAGAATGTTTTACGATGAAATTCCCATTGGTGTTTAGTTCATAAATGACAAAGTGAAACCAACTTTTGCAAGGCTGTATGTACACATTCAAGGTTATCAAACTAGAAAAACTATCAATGTGGATGCATATACTTACATTCCACCGGTGGTACCTCAACTCATAAAAAACTATGTATTATTAACATTTTGAGTAAAAAATTCTATTTGGCAGATGGCAACCTGTCAAAACTCACACGACAGATTGAATAGAAAGACTAAGCCCAACTTCGTGTCCTAGGAAATCAAAATTTTGTAGTTTCTATCTTTTTTGTACATCCTCAATCTCCCAATTTAATACCCTCAATATATGGGGGGGGGGGGGGGGTCACCAAATTATTCTCAGTGTCATCGGCTGACAGAAAATGAAGATCCCTCTATACAGATGCAAAATAGAGCGATAGCAAGACAGATATGTTTTTAATAGCAAATAGGCACTCAAGTATCATTTAGGGTTAGAAGAGGGTATCATTACCTTGGATGCAAAGAAAGGCAGGTCTGTCACAGTTGACTGTACGAATGAACACTCTACAACATCTGGAACCCCATTCAGCCCCTTCAAGCAAGCATCCGCAAAGATGGCACCAGCATAGCTTCGGAAGTGAAACAAATTGCTCAAAACCCGGTAATCACACAGAGAAGATACGCAAATAAGGTGGTATAGTACCATAACAACAAAGAAAAGTGTTCTTATTTTTCATCACCATATCTTTCTACCCATATCCTGAGTGGGGAGAGTTCTCATCAATACATTTTTTTGGTAAGTAGTTCTCCACAATACTAGGTGCATGGAAACTTTATAGTCAATACATAACCAAGATTGTGCGATGTTGGTCACTATGCACAGCATGTGCTATTTCCGGTTGTGGCATGCGACAACACATGCAGAAAAGGTTGGTGCAATCATCATCATGTCATATATTAGTATTGTGAAAACCTGTTGAAATATACTCCCTCCGTAACATTTGTGTGGCTATAAAAGCTTCTCAATAAGGGTAACATGGAAAGTTTTCAAAAATTGTTTCCAGATTTAGAAAGAGGTCTTTCTTTTTAAAGGACTAGAAAGGAAATATGGTCACATAAAGTGGAAAGGGTAGAGTAAAGTTTTTGCTTTGATAGAGCTTGTTGAAGTATAGAGTAGAAACCTAGTAGTCAAGCAACTCTAAACTCTCTTTCCAAGAATTTGACTCTCGTTAGCAGGCAGCACACACTTACGCAGGTGTTCCTTTGTCAATACCAAAAAGTTCTTGCCACCACACAGAGAAACTTCTTTCATGAAAACATAGAAACCTAAATACTCCCTACAATTCGAATTTCGAGAGTCAGACTTCTTTATTTTGACCGTGAATTCGGACAAACGAATCTTTAAGTTTTTTTTAAAATAATTTACATGTTTAGAAACTACATAAAAACTATAAGTCACAATAACCAATAAATTAAAATATTTAACGGGCATATGAATAAATCGCAGTCAAAGATTTTCTTGTTCGACTCTCGAAATCCGAATTGTATCACATAAATTGGGACAGAGAGAGTATGTAAAAGAGAGCATGAATAGAAACATACGCCATCGAGAGGGTGGCTGAACCCTTTCCAGCCTTGGCCTCCACAACTTCAGTGCCACCATCTTGGGTGCGCTTGGTGAGTGCCTCAATTTCTTCACTTGCCAAATTTCCGTTTGGAGTGGCCTATTTGCAACATTTCGAGATAACAAGACAAGAATTAGTAAAGTTACAAGGCAAAAAATTAATCTTTTTTTGAGTGAATACAAGGTAGACATAATTTTTTAATAACTTAGACAAGACAGAAGAAAAGAAATATTACTTGGGAAAATAACGGGAGGATAGTTATGCCAGCATGACCACCAACAACCGGGACATTGACATCTGGAAAAAAGCACCAAAATTTCAAGTAGGGAATAAGAACTTTACATTAATTGATGGTTTTAATACACAAAATAGAAGCAAATCCAAACCAGGAAATCACAAAGATGCATACCAGCAACATTAACTTTAGCTTTTCCAGCGTAGAAAGTCTTTGCCCTAACAACATCAAGTGTGGTCACTCCAAAGAGTCTCTTTTCATCATAGGTTCCAGCCTTCTTGAACACCTCAGATGCAATTGGGACAGTGGAATTCACAGGGTTGCTGATCATATTGATAAGTGCCTTCGGAGATTTGAGGGGAGGAGTTAGAAGAAAGAGGAAAAATCAGTATTTGCTACGCCAACAACTAAACTCATATGTAAACCAATATGGGTACTTACATGAGGGCAATACTTTGCGATGGCTGTGCAAAGAGACGTAACAATACCAGCGTTAATGTTGAACAGATCATCACGGGTCATACCAGGCTTTCGTGGCACACCAGCCGGAATGATGACAACATCAGCTCCCTCCAAAGCCTTCCCTAGCTGTTCTTCTCCTGCGAAACCCAGAACCTGCAAAATCCAGGAAAACATCAATGATTGAAGAACTGCAATGAATAGGATCACACTCTCAGAGATCGTTCAGTTTGTGGACTGCAGGTGAGATAAGTGGTATAAAAAGTATTTCATCGTTTGGCTTATTGTGCAGAGGATTACATCATTAGGATAAAAGTTAGGGATCTTTTGGGAGATCCATATTATATAAATAAACCCCCAACTAAATTCTGTATTAGTTGTTTAGTAAACACTTCTACTCTCCGTAGTCACAATATCTACATTAATTATGTGAAATGCTTCCCCGTATTCCCAAGTTTTAATTAACTCCCCTGCCAGCAAATTAGAGTTTTCATCTTTACTAAAGGAATTTAATATTTATCTTATATTTTGTTAGTGTTATTTTAATTTCTCTCAAAATTATACTTCTAATGATTTTTTGCTTGAAAATTTTACAAAGGAATCAAGAATTACAGTAAAGACAGGGGCGGCTCAATACTATTGGTGGCCAGGGCCAGCTATTATGTCAAGCAACTGAAGTTATTCCTCTAGGTCCCCAAATTTGGGGGTGGGGGGTGGGGGGGCATTTTCAGGAAACAAAGAACTTACTCAATATTTTCTAAAAGAAAATATCTACTCTATTATATAAGAGACTACAAGCATATGAAAGAAAGGGCACTACATGCATATGAAAGAAAGGGCAGCCCGGTGCACTAACCTCCCGGACCACAAGGATTGCCTAAAAAATGGGGCTCCCCAAATTTGGGGCCTAAAGCAACAACTTTAGTTGCTTCACAGAGCCGGCGAGTCTGGAACATAAATGACTGGAAAAAAGGCCAAAAAACAAAGCTCACATTTTCTACCTTCAGCACATGAATTTCCTGCGCTATATATTACTCCTCCATTTCAAAATGTTTTGTCTTACTTTCCTTTTTAGTCCGTTTCAAAATGAATGCCTCGTTCCTTTTTTTGGCAACTCTTTTATTCCAACTTTCCACACGGCATGTTGAAGACCACAAGATTAAATGACATTTTGGTACATTCTACATATCCTTAGTTAAGGACCACATGATTCAAAAGTCTACTTTACTTTCTTAAACTCCGTGCCAAGTCAAAACCAGATAATCCTTTTGAAATGGAGGGAGTAGTATTTGAAACGAGCCAGGCCTACCCATTTCTTTGGCTCATATAGCACAGGAAATTCCTGCTCTGTGTGGGTCAACAAATCTACGACAGACTCCATCTCCTTCATCCTACTCTTTGTTGAAAAATTACTTCCATCTCAAGCATTCGAAAACTCAATATTATCTTTAGAACCCAGTGTTTGTTTGTGTGGAAAATATTGTAGGTTGAAGATATCATAGACCCTAGAAACCCCGGGTGGTAAAGTGCCGAGAGTAAGTTTTTTTGTTATAGAGCAAAGAATATGTAAACTACATGTTTTGATTTCAAATACTGATATTTCGTTTATTATTTTTTGTAGACAAGTGGTGGATGCGACTATTTTAGGTGGGAAGATAATTTTCCGACAAACAGATCTAACACGATGTCGCGATTAAGGAGGCCCCCAATTGACGGCAATATAGCGACTTCACAAAGCAATGTGAAGTTTGGAATGCAGTTTATCCTCAAGGAAGCGGAAGAAGCAAAGAAGACAGAGATCTTCTTAGGACATTGCTAAAAGAATTAGAAGAAAAAAAAATTACTTGAAAGATAAGTTTAGTGAAACTCAGAATGAGTGATTTTTTGAAATGGAAACCGAACGAAGACGAGAAAAAAATCAAACGTTTGAGTTTGATTTGTTGTCTCTTGTTGCTGTTGTCATTTGAAAATATTGCATAGTTGGTTAAAAGAGACCAACTATGTAATCACATCCACCAATTGCCTACAAAATCAGTACTTGAAATTTAAACATGTTATCTACATATTTTTTGCTCTATTAAAAATAACAAAAATACTTACTTTCGGCACTTTACAACCCGTGTTTCTCAGGATCTTTGATGTCTTCAACCTACAATATTCTCCACACAAACAAACAACGGTAACTATAGATAAAATTGAGTTCTCGGATGCTTGAGACATGAATAAATTTTCAACAAAGAGTGGAAGGAAGGGAGAAGAATGGAAGATGAAGATGATGAAGATGGTTATAGATAAAATTGAGTTCTCGGATGCTTGAGACATGAATAATTTTTCAACAAAGAATGGAAGGAAGGGAGAAGAATGGAAGATGAAGGTGATCAAGATGGGCAGAAATGGAGTCTGCCCTAAATTTATTAACCCACATAGCGCAGGAAATTCCTGCGCTATATGAGCCAAAGAAATGATTCCTGCGCTATATGAGCCAAAGAAATGGGTAACAGCCGTTAGGCCTGGTCCGTTCTAATGCTTATATAGCATTCCTGTGTTAAAGGTAGAAACTATCAACTTTGTTGTTGGCCATCACTTTGTCTGGTTTGACCTTTATTCCATCATTAAGGTTCCGGACTCATAGCCGGCCCTGAGTATAGAGATTCTAATATTAAGAATAACCACCGGAGTATATGTTTTGTCAATGTTAAGTCATTAAAACCTAGAAATACATCTATTATCTGTAAAAATGCTTAGATAAAAATTGATAAAAAGTATGTTTCTGATAATTCTTGGCATGTTGACATCGTCATTTAATAATCAGCTTATTATCATACCTGACATAAAATTAGCATAATATAATAAGAATCAAAATAAAACTCGACTAAATAACAAGTGCAGGTTGATCAACTTGTGAGACAAAACGCAACGAGAAGTCAAACCAAAAGAGATCAAGTCTCCTAAATTCATCAAAGAATACCGATGCATCAAAGCAATTAAAATTCTAGAGCTTAAAAGAGTGAGAAACACACACACACGTCACAAAGAGCATAAAATATAGATTACTGTCTAAAAACCCTAGAAACGAGAAATTAAGGTGCTGTAAATCGTAGGGATCTAGTAGCTCAGTTGGTTGGCTACCTGAACGTTCAGGTTATTGGTGAGGGTTTGAATCCCCATGTTGTAATCTCCTCCCCATTTCCCCTACCCCTATGTAATAGTTTTTTTTTTTAAAAAGGTGCTGTAAATCAGATTGAATGCTAATTGAAAAGAATTACAGCAAAAAACATCTCGAATAAACGAACGTTATCTCAGACTCCATAAATAATTGCAAAAAATATAAATTCCGTGAATGTAACACAGCAAAAACGAGAATTAGCATAAAGTAACATCACGAAGAGTGCAAAATATAGAGTACTGCCTAAAACCCTAGAAATGAGAAATTAAGGTGCTGTAAATCAGATCGAACGCAACTTCAAAAAGAAATACAGCAAAAAACATTGTTTCTAACTCCATAAATATTGAATATTGCCTGTTTATATTGCAATAACAGGCAATATAAAGCAGATCGACCGCAGATTGAAAAGGAATTACAGCAAAAAAAACATCTCGAATAAACGAACAATATCTCAAACTCCATAAATAATTGAAATAAAAAACAAACTCCGTAAGCAAAAACGAGAACTAGCAGAAATTAACATCACTAAGAGCGTAAAATGTGAAATACTGCCTAAAACCCCTAGAAATGAGAAATTAAGGTGCTGTTAATCAGATCGAACACAAATTGCAAAGGAATTACAGTTAAAAACATCTCGAATAAACGAACTCTATCTCAAACTCCATAAATAATTGGAAAAAAAAACACAAACTCCATAAATAATTGGGAAAAAAAAAACACAAACTCCATAAATAATTGGGAAAAAAAAAACACAAACTCCATGAATATAACACAGTAAAAAAGGAGATTTACGGCGAGGATTAGCAGAAATTAACCTCAGATCTGGTGTTGATGTGGCTAACATCAGCAGAAACACCGGGAGTGCCGGCAATATCGTAAAGTGCGAGTCTGGAAACTAAAGGATTCAGCTTCATCAGAAGTGACAAAGGCTGGCCGATCCCTCCGGCTGCTCCCAAAATCGCGACTTTCCTGTCCGGAGCGGACTCCGACGCCAATCCCCGGAGCGTGAGGTATGACGTACCGGTGGTTGAGGTTTTGCGAGCCAGAGATTTCAACATGGTTGTCATTGGAAGAAAGGAAAAGGTAAGGCGGAGAAAAATGTGAGTCAATAATGAGAGAAAAGTTGATAGTGGTGAGGTGAGTGAGTGTTGATGAGTAGCTTGAAGCCGACTACTACTGTATTTATGGTAGGAAAGAGCTCAAATATGCTGGGGGAACTATTGGAAATGCTGATTGATGAACGAGTTAATACTTTTGGTTCATTTATATTATTGTGTTATCAAATGGCCATGTATGCCATTTTTTACAATATCGTTTTTTATTAAGATCGATGTTAATAAAAAATAATATGAATGAACCATTTTAGTAACGATAATAACATAAATGAGCTATTTTGATAACGATAATGATCAAAATGAGTCAAACTATTAACGAGTGACATAAATGAATCGTTATAATTCTATGACATATTTGAGTTTTTTCCGGGTGATACAATCGTGAGTTTCAAGGAGTTGGTTTCTTTTAAAAGTTTGACTGAGTGAAACAACTTTTATTTCTTGATCTAAAAAGTTCACTGTTTACCTTAATAATTTTTAATTTGTGATTATCATTTTTAGTTTTTAATACTTAAAAACTATTGAGAATAGTATTCAGGTATATCATCATAAATTTGAACTTTTCTTAAGTGAATTAAAGTAATAAATTTAAAACTTTATTATTGGGTCTTTTAAAAGCTTGAAAACTCAAAAATTAGCTTTATGATTTGTTGAATTTTTTAACAGATTGATGTTTGAGGTTAGTCGGTGAATTACAACACCATATTCAGTGTAATCTCACAAGTTGGATCTGGGTCATCGGGGAATTTTGGTTAAAATTTGAAGTTATTCGATACAATTTGAGATATTTGGTGATGTTTTTGACTCATTTTAAATGAAGTGTCGCGGGATGAAGTTCGTAGAGGACGAAATCTAAATTTTGCATAATATTATATATAGAATATATAAACACAGTTGACAAAAAAGAAATTGATCATGCATTAGTACTCTCAAATCTTTCACCTTTTGATCACAAAACTTGGGTCCATCGGCTTGTGAAACAAATTGCCGGGGTAGGGGAAGGGCCGCATCCAAGGAAGTGTAATGTAGTCAGTCTACCTTGGTGCAAGCATCAATGACTGATTTCACAGCTCGAACCAAATCCAAATACTAAGGAAAAGGTTGCAATCATCTCCATCAGCTAACCTAGATAACAATGAGAAATTGAGAACTTCTGGATGTTTTGACTTTTGACAACTCGAAGTGAAACACAGCCATTTAGGTGTTGGTTAACAAAGAGACTCAGTCGTTTGGCCATAGATTTCCTTTATCCAGTCCAGAACATCCACGCAATTGTCACGTCCAATGAAATGCCTTCACCATACAGAGAGAGACTTCAGCTTAGGAGAAAATGAGTGAAGATCTTTGTTTCTATCTTTCAAGTTCATACCTGTTTCTTGTACGATAGGCCTTCAATTCTGCAACTTGACGGGGGTTTCTCATATCTTTCCTCATACGAAGTGACTCAGGCATCTGGAGATGGCCATTCTGACTGTTATATGAATCACATATGAAGCTAAGCACCTTTTCCTGTAAATGGCATTTTCAGATGTCAGCAGGAGAATATTGAGGAGCTTCATGCTATTGAGAGATAAGGCCTAACAAAAGGTAAGATTAAATACGTTTTGCTTGAAAAGGGGAAAATTGAAAATTATCACATGCTAACTCCAATTCAAAGAATCCCTACTATGCTTACAATTGTCACTGCCTATATTTTCCCTTAAGGCATGCTTTTGGAAAGGAGTCTCAAGGCAAGAATAAGCGACTAAAATTAAAGCAAGTCATCATGGAACTGATAGTAGCTCCATGAACAAAAGAAGAAAACAAGTCGAAAGAGAATCTTCCCACACTATGGTGATTTGCTTTGAAAAGGATCCATTACTATTCTGAACCTTCCAGTATCAGCCTTTGATATTCACAAACTAAAACAATATAGAAGATACCACCCATGGCATACACAAAGAGATACATGAAACACATCCACACATATATAAGCATGCATGACTATGCATATCTAGTGTCAATAAAAGGAATCATGAGCAACTGTTAGAAACTAGGAGAAAACTCAGCTACTGCTTCCAGAATGAAGAAAAAGGTCCAACTTGATAAAAGTTCCATTTAACAAAGACAAAGGCACAGCAATTCCTTAAGGAACAGAAATGGCATACCAAAGGTTTAGAAGCATCTATCCACTCATAAATCTGTTCATTGCGAAACCATGTCATCTGCCTTTTTGCAAAATTTCTGTGCGAGAATATAAGAATCAGTCAAACAACTTACAAAGTTTTATAGACAATCCAATCAAATCAGCAAAACCAGTACCGAAAGCTCCCCAAGTCTATGAAAAGGACCAGAGTAAGAGTCGATCAATTTAGGCAGCAATACCAAGAGTTCCTCACAATTGCACCCACAATCATTCAGCTCTTTTCTACTCTTGAAAATAACAGTCGTATCATGAAGTGTGGCTCAGTCAGCAGAAAAGGAGGTGAGGGTTAAGTAGAAAGTTGTCTTCATCAGTGATAGGGGAGACATGATTAAAATTCTATCAAGAATAGTTGTGGAACTTTCTGCTGATCCATGGATATAAGCATCCAGAACTAAGATGTGACGCTAGAGAAAAATTGCAGATAAATACTACATTTAAATGTCAAGAAAGAAAGGTTGTCTTTAATATGTGAAATGATATAGTGAGTGTTTGTTATAACGAAAGTCATTTTCTAGAAAGGACATTTTCATAAGGAAGTCATATACTGCGGGTGCTTGGTTACTATGTGTGTGTGTGTATGTGGGTGGGGGGGGGGGGGGGGGCTGTCTTCTCTCACTTATGGACAAAAGCCATTTTCGTTACAACTATCTTAACTTTTAATTTCATCTCACTTGCTCCAACCAGCACTAAGACATTATTATTAATCTTTATTACTCAAATTTCAGTAAAGCACTACCCTGTCTAATACGATTTGCTAAAATTATCATTAATCTTTGATATGTATATTTCCAAAAAATATTTTTTACTTACCGACCAAACACCAGAAAACATTTTTTGGGAAAATAATTTTAGATGAAAAACATTCTCCTGAAAACATTTCCCATAAAATATTTTCTGTCATACCAAACACACTTCAATCAGGGGGGGGGCTTGAGGGTTCTTATTACAAGGTCATTTTGTTGAAAGATAACATTTTTGAATAATTTTTTTTGAGAAGCAAAAGAAAAATGATCATCACCATTTCAGAACACATATTCATAGGGAAAGTAAAATACCGTGATGCTTTCTGGAATTCAGATAAAAATCCATAGAAGTCACCAACGGAACTCCACCCTCCATTTTCTCTACATCTTAGAAGGTATTCCATTGCCTGAAAGATTTTGAACAAACACATATTAGGAAACAAACTATTGGATTTTGTTCAAGTTATAGGGATGCAAATATACTTGTCGGTAACCAATTGCTCGAGTAGCAGAATTAGAGTTCGGCAAAAGACCCGAATCAAGAAGCCACCTTGCCTCAGATAGAATTACATCTGTTCCTGCAGTATGCCACCATCATAATGAGTTAATTAGGATCAAGGTATTCTAACTAAAGTTGTCAAGGAACTAAAATGGAAAGCTCTTATTTGAAAGAAAGATTTTTTTAAAAAATTTGAGATTAAGGCTTGTGCAAATGATAAGGAAAAGTAGAACATCACACAGCATACTTCTAGAAGAGAAATTTTACAGGTAGATTAATTCAAGAAGTGATAATGTGATTAAGAGTTCTAGCACCTTGAAAGAATGTAAAACCAAGTAAATTAATCATAAAAAATTCATTAATTTTTTACCTAAGAGCATATCTTCACACCGGAAATCAATTGACCTATAGAGATCCAGCCTATCGGTGGAAAGGAAATAACAAAGAAAGTCATACTCCAAATCCTTTATTTCACTCTGCTGCAATTTTTCAGCGGAATTCTTGACATCAGCAGCATCTGTTGCACCTGAATCAAGCTGTTCTCTGAAAGAATTATATGGTACTTCAAAAGCTGATGGAGGTGACCCGGTAGACTGCAAGCCAAAAAGTATATATAGCTTTTTCATCAACAGATAAACTGAAAAGGCCACGACAATATGAACTGACAGTGTGCACATCTCAATCCAGTCCCAACTACTTCATAACCACAAAGAGCTCTTGTAAAACCAATAGAAGTTCTCTCTACAAGCACATAAATAGTTGACAAGAAAACATGGATTCTCCCTGCAAGCACATCACCAAGTGACACAGAAATCTCTAATGTCCACCATATCATACAACACATGATCTTGCTTACAGAAAGGGAGTTAAAATCAAGAGAGATCACAGGTGAAAGTTACACATTTTTTAACAATTACCTTAATAATTTCAAGCCTGCGACGCAAGCGGTACCAATCATTTGCCGCTAAAGACTGGGCTCCAGGATCACCAGCTTTAACCAACAACTGAACAGCAGCATCCCAGTCATAATCATTCTGTAAATTTGCAAGCTCTGAGTAGACTTCTGCGCTAATCTCTCTTGAGGCCTTTGGAACATCTGGCTTCCCATAAATAAACCTTAAACGTTGGACAGAATTTATTATATGAGTTGGATGATCATGCCCCTTTAGGTTAAGGGACTCAGTTGTAGAGACTGCATGAAAACCGAATTCTTGTACATTCAAGATCCAATTCTATCACCAGTTACAGGATATATGTAAGCTTCATTTATAAGTATAATAAAGCTCATAAATAGATAGATCTCTCAGCATAGCTTTTATTTGCATAATCTCATTCTTGCTCTCTCACAATCAGTAGTCTTTAAAGAATGAATCTTCTTGTTAAACAAGTTGCAACCAAAGAGTTCAGCTTTAGTTTGAACGTGTCCTTAATCTAACCAAAAGCTTTCAAGTATGAGCTGTAATATTCTACACATACCACCGCAAATATAATCCAGTACCACCCGCGACTATTGGAACACGGCCCCTATCAAGGATATCTCTGGTAGTTTGCCTTGCGTCCTCAAAAAATTGTCCAACAGAATAATCTGATAACATATCCAAAGAAAATGGGAACAGTGTCTCTATGTTAGCATTAAAGGACAAAAAGTTTTAAGGACACATCATATAGAGCACAGCAGCAGCTTACTAAGTATGAGCAAATAGACAATGGAAATTTAACTTTAGTTTACAGTTCCACCCCTCCCACCTGGCACAGGTTCCGGTGGAAAAGGACTCTTGATCACAGTGCTAGTCTGGATTGTTGTTTTATTCTAAAGTTACAAATACCAGTGATTCACATAATCTCAATGATTTGTAGAAACAACGCAAATGCCTTGAGCATAAGCAAACAAAGGTGAAACATTAGTTCATTGCTGAAAATGATAATCGACCTTTCTATAAAAACTTTGAGAAATTATAAGGAATTATACAAAGGCTTTGTCTAGTCCGGATGTGAAACAAAATTAGCAAGAGAAGCAATCAAATATTTGTGAACTCTTATTAAACTTTTGAGTAGTTTGGAGAGAATTTACATAATTTACAGTAAAAGTCAGATATTATATTACTTTGGAACTTGTTCATCAAGTAAAAGATAGTGGTTAATTTGAGGATTTCAACAAATTGAGGAATTGATGAGTTCCATTCACTGATTTTAATTTTTGGATTTTCCACAAAAATGGAAAGCAGATGGCTTTTACCGCTCATGACTGTCACAACTCACAAGCAGCAAACATACACACCATATTACAATTTATGACACTGTAGAGAGCATAGATCATACATCATTGGGTCAAGGGGTGTACAACACAGCTATTGAAAATCATCCAAAATATTGTTTCATTGCTTCAGACCATCTAATTTAGACAGAAATACCTTCGGATGGATGCAATATGTCAACCAGATGATGTACTACTTCCTGCAAGCCATACAGAAAAATAAGCGCCTGTCATGGCCGTACTCTGAAACATGCTTCTATCAAAATTCAAAAAGTATTTTGCATTCCTCAGAGGGAACAACAGGTAGTAATAAAGCTCCAGAAGTTAGTCACTCAATACACATCCACACATGAACCCAAAATAACCAAAATTATGCATAACCCAAAAATAGGCAAAACTTGTTTCATGTTAAATGTGTGCCTCAAAAAATCAGGCAGTAAACATACTAAAAAGGGCAGCCCGGTGCACTAAGATCCCGCTATGCACGGGGTCCAGGGAAGGGCCGGTCCACAAGGATCTATTGTACGCAGCCTTACCCTGCATTTCTGCAAGAGGTTGTTTCCATGTGACCTCCTGGTCACATGGCAGCAACTTTACATGTTACTCCAAGGCTCCCTTTCCAGGGAGTAAACATACTAATATTAGCAATACATAACTTCAAATGTGCTGCGGCGATACCTGTCTTTCACTAAGGGAAGGTTTCGCTGAACCGACATCAAGCCCTCGATACACCTATAATGCCCGAAAAGAATCAACCGTGCTACCAAATATGCATCAAAATCAACTGAATTTCAACAAACAACCATTCAATTACATACATTGACAAGCTTGTGATAATTCTTGCTATTTCAATCAAGTTCAAGTTTTAATACTTCAATAATATTCCTTGTTTACTAGGCTTAGTTGATCCATGATTTATGTTTCATCTTTCGTTTCCTTTTTGTCTGTTTCGAAAAATCTATCAATCAATTCCGATTCTTTCTTTCTCTTGATTCTTCTCCGATCGAGATGTTTAGAGAAAATCAACCGATGCTACCAAATATGCCTCAAAATCAACTGAATTTCAACAAATACGATTCAGTTAAACACATCGACAAGTTTGTGATAATTCTTTCTATTTCATTTAAGTTCAAGTTTTAATACTTCAATTTTATTCCTTGTTTACTGCCAAACTCAGATTTCTAACTCACCAAACAGAAGAAAATTATGAGGTTGATAATAAAGAGCTGAGTTACTCTCTGACCCAAAATACTCTCGAGAGTCAAACTACGTGAACTTTGACTAACATTTTATGATGTATTTTCTTATATTATTGCTATAAGAAAATTTCTAACTTATACTCTCTCCGTCCCCATTTTTGTAACATTCTTTCCTTTTTAGTCCGTCCCAAAAGGATGACACCTTTCAATATTTAGATTTAGTAATAATTTAACTTTAAATTTCCTATTTTATCCTTAATGAAATGATTTATAGTCACACAAATATCTACTCCCTCTGTCCCAGAAAGAATGACTCGCTTTCCTTTTTAGTCCGTCCCAAAAAAGTGACATATTTTGTTATTTGACAATAATTTAACTTTAAACTTTACCTTTTATGCAAAACAAGATTATTTATAAACATACAAATATATTTGGCTTATTTTACACCATAAAATTCAAAAGTTTTACTTTATTTCTTAAGGTGCGTGCCAAATAAAATTGCATCATATAAATTGGAACGGGAGTATTACTTATTTTGTACCACAAGTCCAAAAGTCTGTCTTTAAGGACGAAAGGAGTAGTACTTTTCATATAATTTCTGACTATATAAGCTTTAATTTTCAAATTGTAATTAATCTAATTCAACTTCACTCCGAAAATTACTTAAATTGACTCTTGAGAAGCGACATGACAAGTATTTTTTGATTGACGGAATATTATCTAAGAACCTGAACAGAGAAAAAAAATTAAAAGAAAAGGACCTGAACAGAGTCAGCACTGATGATTTCACCATTGAGTTGCTTAGCGAGTTCTAATGCTAGCTTGCTTTTTCCGGCACCGGTAGGTCCGGAAATGACAATAACTTTCTCTTTGGTGGAGGAGGAGGCGGAGCAGGAGGTGAACAGGCGGCGGCAGAAGAAGTGCACGTTAAGCGTCTCCGCCGTGTACGGCAGCCGGAGATAGCTGTTAATTCGAACGCCTCCAGTCCCGACGGTGCTTATCATTTCCTATAGAGTATAGACTGAGAAAAGCCTTTGCAAATTACAGCTTTTGAACTATAGTTTTCTTTAAGACAAAAAATAAAAACGAATTATCGAATTGGCATTTTAAGATATAGTAGTATTTTGTTTTCTTTAATTATATCTTAAAATTTCACCCGACTTGATTAATTTACCTGAAATTATTCAATTAACAACTAAATCTACTCTAAAAGAGTATAATATCATACAATGGATAGTCACATAAATCATTGATTGCATTAAAAATATTAAAACAGGAGCTGCATTTGATCCGATATACAAGCTACTACATGCTATTACACTTTGTTAATTTTTAAATACTATTAAAAAAATTCATTGATACAAAAAATAAAAAATGAGCCAAGTTAAAGTGTGTGTCTAGGTATTATGAGTTCAACTTGAATTTGAATCTCAGAAATGGAATGAGGCAGAGCACATAATTAATTGTTGGTGAAATTAATTCTACTTTCCGTTTGTTGGGAAAATTCTTAGTAGTTGAGGAAAATTTACACGGATTAATTCCTATCTAACTTAAATCGAGCGAAACAAAAATTTATTTTTCAAATAAAAATATTATAAAATTCATGATGAGCGAATCAGGTCGGAGTATTTTTATTAAATAAACAACAAAATTCACAAATGCGAAGGCTAAAAATGAAAAAAATACAAATATCAGGGCAAACAAATTATGGCACAGCGAGAGAATGAGGAGGATTTCTCCAAATCATTAGGAGTGGGCAAAAAACTCGGAGAACCGAAAAAACCGAATCGAATCAGAATTTAGTGATTCGATTCGGTTTTTAAATTTTGAATACGAACCGAACCGAAAAACCGAATTAAATATATAATTATTCTTATTTTTTATTTTAGGCTACTACTATCTCTTGAATCATAGCCATTGAAGTCAATCTATGAAGCTTTTATGAAAGTCGAATGCGGCATGAACTTGATTAACATATCACAGAAGCATTGACATAAAATGTAGGGAGAGAAAGTAGTTGTAAATTGATGAAACTTTAAACGGTCATAACTCTGCGCTCGGATGTCCGTTTTACCCGATTTTTTTTATTTTGTGTATTTTTTTCGAGACGGGGTAGGGTGCAGCCAATTTTTACGAAAACGTTTGTTTTACCGATCAATTTGTATTTTTCCCCAAATCGATTTCTAATTTTCCTTTTTTTGTAGTAAACATCTCACGATACACAATAGATTTCAACGACGAAATTTTATGGTACTGTAGGTGTAAATGTCAATTTCAGTTTTGAAAATTCAATTTAAAATATATATATATATATATATATATATATATATATATATATATATATATATATATATATATATATTCCTCGACCCGACCCGATCCACTAGAAAAAACCGATATAATCTGATACGTTCGGCGATATAAACGGAAAATATCGATTTTATTTTTTAAAAAAAGTTGTATTCGATTTTTTTAAAATTTTTATTCAATTCATTCGGATACAAAACTGAACCGAACCGAACCGAACCGAACCATATACGCCCACCCCTACCAATCACTCTTCAATTACAACAAGAGCTTATTCTTCATGCCATAGTAGTAGTAGTAGTACATCAGTAAAGGGTAAATTTGGGGTAATTAGCAATTTTAAGAACATCAAGTGTGTAGATGATGATGTCCATCAAATGGTCAGAACGAAGCCTCTTCCTTCTGTCGTCGACTTCTCTAATTATTTAAGACTGCTAAATAGGAAGCATTACTCTGCGTAGTTTCTCTTTTTCGAGAAATGCAGAAATTGGGTATGCCAATTAGCAGATTCATCTTGAGTAAACTCGACGAAGCTCATGCTATTTTCAAGAAGCTTTCTTTCATTGGATTTCTTCATAGTACTATTTCTTGGTAAGGCTGCGTACAATATACCCTTGTGGTCCGGCCCTTTCCTGAACTCCGCACATAACATAAGTTTAGTGCAACAAGCTTTCTTGTACTTTCTTGTGCCGATTTAACATATAGTCATCCATTTTTAGTTTACCGCACCAAAATCATAACATTGATTTTTGTAACAAAAAAGTAACTCAATTATGCCTATGTATCAAAGAAATTAGACAAAAAAGGCTGAAAATGCTATATTTGATCCTGGAAAACACAAGTTGTCGCATGTATGGATTGTCATCTAAGTATAGTCACTTTATCAACTCACTCACATAATATCAATGTGACACCTCTTAAAAAATTAAATATCCAAGATGTTTTATCATGTGGCACATCATGAGTTGTTTTTCAAGTGGGTCGTATAAAAGAGTTCTTAACTTCTTTTAGTATTGTCGTATGGATGTTATGTAAGGTGTGTTGTTAATGTGGCAGCCTACTTGTGTTTCCAGGATTGAGTTTAAGATTATTATTTTTTAGATCTAAGAATATTTGAGTTACTTTTCTCTTAGAAAAAAATTGTTTTATGACTTTATCGCGATGAACTGAAAGTTGAATGACCATCCATGAAATTGACCTTATATTTCTGTGGCTAGTTGTTTTTGTATATGTTTGTTCATCAGGTTCAATGCTTTGAAGATGTTGAGAGACAAAAGGCTCATGTTTATTGGGGACTCCATACAGAGAGGCATGTTTGAGTGAATGGTCTGTCTTGTTCAATCAGTAATTGCTAATGGTGACCATTCCATTATAAGAGTTCCTCCCAGAAAGATTTTCACAATTGAGGTGCTAATTACTTATTTACTTGAGTTGTTTCTGCAACATTGGTATCATAGGGTAAAATTCGCTAGTAGTCACTTTTCATACAATGTAAATGAAAAACACTCAATATTACGGAGTTTCAAATTTCAAAGGTTCAAGATATTTCACATGTGGAACTTAAAATTCCATGTCAGTGATTATTTTCAAAGACAACGTCGAAAAATGGCCAGAGGGTCCTATTTCTATGGATAAAATTCACAAATACTTACTTTTAAGCCCCTAAAATTGAAAAATAGTCATTTTTGTAGAGTTCCGATTTCTACAATTGAAATTCTAGGATAACTTCGTGGAGTTTCACTTGTGAAAGTTGAAAACTCCAAAAAAATGGATATTTTTTAAAGACAAGACTGAAAGTATAGAAGTTGAAAATCAAATAGCCAATTTTTCAGAGTTTCAACTTCCATAAGTGAAATTCCAGGATACTGTCATAGAGATCACTTGTGAAAGTTGAAAACTCTAAAAAAAAGTGGCTAATTTTTTAAGACAAGGCCAAAAAGCGTAGAGTTGAAAATCCAGACAACTTCAGAATTATTTATGAAAGTTGAAACTCTTAGACATTGGATTTATTTTTCAAAGACATGGCCGAAAAGTGGTTAGTTGACATGATTCATAGCTAAAATCCAAAAGAAAAAAACAATACCTATATAATCAATTGTACACCATATTCACTGTGAACATTTGTGTTTTTGTGTTGTAGGGATTTAACACATCGATCGAATATTACTGGACTCCTTTCATGGTTGAATCCATTTCAGATCCTGCAACTAATCATACAGTATTGAAGCGACTAGTTAAACTTGACTTTGTAGAAAAGCATAGCAAGCTTTGGGAAGGAGTTGATATTTTGGTTTTTGAAGCTATGTATGGTGGATGCATGATCCTTTCATCAATGCAACGTAAGAACCCTTTTCACAAAAAAAAAAAAAAAGATAGAGGAAAAAGAAATCTCTTTTAGCTTTTATTCAATGTAAACGAATAAGGTCAATTAAAAGATAACTACATGTAATATGGTAAATTTCACGGATGATCACTTAATTATCACTTTTTTTTCATAAAAGTCACTTAACTATCACTTCTAACACAGAAGTCACTTAACTTTGAGCAACTAACACAAAAGTCACTAAAACCACTTTCAGGTGTCACTAAATCAATTTCCTGTGAATAACTTATATTTTACTCCTTTTCTTTTTATTAAAATTTAATAAAAGATTCAATCAGACCCGACCCAAAACTCATATGAAAAAAGTAAATAACCTTTCATATTCTTCCCAGTTTCCTACCATTTTAACATGTTTGAAATATCATCAAATCCTAAAAGTCACAAAATCAAATCTTTTTATCAGCTAAAAAGCAACATGATTCTTCTCCTATCAACTTAATGCATGAATGGTGATAGTTCAGGTAAAAAAAAAGGAATCAATTGATAATTGGGTGCGAAACTCGTGTGATAGTGTAAGTTTCTTTTTTTACTATTATCTCAAAAACAAATTAGGAGGATAAGTTATTGTAACAACCAATATTGTTGGCACATCTTTCGGATCTCCTGAAAATGTTCAAGAATATAACGTAACAACGGCATACAGATTGGCATTAGAAACTTGGGCAAATTGGATAGAATCAAGCATTAATAAAAAACAAAAGGTTTTTTTTTGCGACCATGTCCCCCACACATTAATGATGAGATTAGATTCATCACTGAATATTTTGTCTCAATCTTTCTTTTATTATAACAATAGTATCTAAATCAGCTTAATGTATACGGATTATATTTCATCGAAAACTTACTAGCTCCTATTAGCACCAGAATTGGAGTCACATCTGTTCAAGGGTTGTTAAATAGAATTCCCTTTGCCAAAACATTATACTGCTAATTTTTGTTACATAAATTGACTTTTGAATCACATTAGTACAACGAGAATTTCGAGCACATATGGCAAAGGGGGTTATTTAGCTCAAAGATATTTGAAATTTGATTATCATCTCATCTAAAAATTTAAGCAGTTAGAAAGAGCAAATTTTTATTTATTCAAATATGTCTTCCAATACGCCCTCCCACATGTGACTTAGTTCTTTTTATGAATCAATTAAGCACGTGAAAAATCTTTTTAATACTGAATAACGATCAGGCTCGAACCGCAGATTCTTTGCGTGCTCTGATACCATGTTGAATCGTGTAACCACCTCATCAGAACTTAACATTTTGAATTATTGAATCCTAATCTCGCCTACCGTGCACATGTACGGAGTAGTTCTATCTGCCTAAGCTTAAAAAAATGGAAAGAAATCATCTATGATTTTGTGTCTGACTCAAAAAATATTTGATTTACGGGAACTAAGAATGGAAGGGTGTAATTGATGGAAACTGCTTTAACGAGACACAACCAATCCAAGGACCCTACTGGGGAACTGGTTCAAATCTTGAAATCATGTCAATCTTGAAAGATGTCATAAAAAACTGCAAGTTAATGTGCGATTGCTGAATTTTACTCAGTTGTCAGAGTACATAAAAGATGGTCACACTTTAGTATTCGGTGAAAGGAGGGGAAAATTATTGACTAAAGAACAAAGATCAACTCCAAAAACTTTTGTTGATTGCCTACACTGGTGTTTACCAGGAGTACCTGATACCTGGAATGAGTTGTTATACGCAATTTTGTTGCAAGATTACCGCAATCATTGACAGAAATTTTCGCCGGTCGTCCCTTTTTGAAAAAATTATTTAGTACATGACTTTTTTTTTATTTCTTTTACAATTTATGAATCTGAAGGTCCCTTTTGAGCAAACTAAAAATCCTATGAGAAAATGTTAGAGCACATTTTAGGATTTTGTATGTTACCACAAAAGGTGGACGATAATCTAACCTTTTACTATAAGGTTGAGCAATATATAAACAAACTTTGAACCGAAATTTAACAGTGACCTGAAAGAATAATTTTTCAAGAGTTGTATTTATACAAGTTATAAAAAATAAAGATAAAATCTAAATGATAAACATAGAAGAGTAAACTAGCCAATCATTGATTGTATGATGAGTTTGAACGTTTTTTCTTCTTTTTGTTTGTACGATAATATGCTTTGTCCACACTTGATATGGAAAGATTCAATTTACAAGCATCAATAGAGAAGGCTAAATTCTTGTTATGCATCAGTTGAACACCAGTCCAGCTTCAAAATTTTAAGTACAACTGACTCTGACGACAAAACGATTAATTACTAAAACATTAGTTATACCTCAAAATCTTTCACAAGAAAATAGAAACGTTTATATCATTCATACAGCTAATTATAGTTCTCATATTTCGATTTTTAGTCGTACAATAACTAGTCCGAGGAGAAAAGCAACATACGTTAATAACTGTACGTGTTGATACATCATATTATGATCAAAATGCACACCGTAACTATAATCCACAATCACATTCCAAACCAATCTAATAACGAACAATCAACTCTCCTTTAATCTTTTTGTGTTCTTGTGGGTATTTCATTTTTCATGTGTACCAAATCTATTATTTTTTGTACTTTGCAGTATTCTGGACATCTACTAATGACAACAACATACCCAGTAAAATCTCACAACGTGGGGTCTGGAGATCGCAGTATTCTGGAGATCTACTAATGACGTTTAGTGATATAAATACAGTATGAGTATTGACCTCTAAAAGACCGAGTAAATTGCATATTTTGATCCTAGCGTTTGATCTTACTCCAGAAAAAATAAGTGATTTACCCATAAACATTAGGTTGTCGGAGTGTAAAGATTTTTTAAAAGAAAATGTAACTAAAAACGATAATATAGCAACAATCTGGGTGGTGTTCTATGAAAAATTTTAAGTACTAAAAGTAGATGATATCATATATGTCAGTTAGAGCGAGAAATATAAAGTAAGAATTAGGATGGCTACTAAAGTGAAATGTACGTCAAGGAAAGTTGATCATTTTCCTTTTTGGGAAGAATGTCTCGCAGCCAATACCACAATAAGCAATAATGTATTTTGATATTAATTCTTTATACATGAGAAATCTGGAGAAAAAAAAAACAAATCTGAAAAGGTCATTTTCTAAGAGGACACAAGAATTTTATTTACTCACAATATTGTCCTGTATTTGTATCCAACATTTTTCATGTGTCCACATAGTTATACAAAAGTTTATAAACTAAAGCTTTTGCTACGGTTGACTGATAATAAATAAATAAATTATTGTAGTGCTTGGTTTATCACATTAATTTCTCAGATCAATTGAAGCTTAACTATCATGTGCGTTTGAAAATAAGTAAAATAATAGAACTATAATTATGTCAACCTATAATAATTACCAATTTAAAATTACATCAAATAAAAAACAAGTTTAAAAACAAAGAATTTCAGATCAATATCTTCTCTGTACGCTCCTCGGAGTTGCAAAGCAAAGTCACAAGTAAAGCTTAAAGATTCATGCAGTCGTCGGAAAGTTAGATTTGGTTACTCACTCTTGATTTTTTTCATTTGATCTATAATTATGTAGTTCACAACTTGGCGAACAAGAATCAAATGCAATCGTCCTTGATTTATTGATCTTTCTTCTAGTATTAGTCTTGCAAAAAAGGAAGTACTTACAGAAGGCAATGCCCCGATATGAGAAACTTTCATCAACAACAACATACTCAGTGAAATCCCACAATATGGGGTCGGGGGAGGGTAGAGTGTACGCAGACCTTACCTCTACCTTGGTAGGTAGAGTGGTTATTTCCGAGAGATCCTCTGCTCAAGACAACGCATAATCACACGCAAAGCAATAGAAACGGTCAAACCCAGACAAGAAGAAATTAAAGCAGTATGAACATGCTGATGACAAAATCAAATACGTTATGATAACACATTCTGACAAAAGGAAGCAATAGCTAACACAGATAAATAAGATAAACAAAGTACACTAAAGAACACATAGCAACATAAATCTAACTACATGGGACTATAAAGCAATACTGCTCCTATGAGTGTGATAGACTAATTGGGCCTACGATAATAGCACTACAACTATCATTTGATAAGCGTAAGTAGGACTACGTTCGACTATCTACTACCCTTCTAGCCTAATCTGTGTCCTCCACAACCCCCTATCTAAGGTCATGTCCTCAGTAAGTTGCACCTGCGCCATATCCCGTCTAATCATCTCTCCTCAATACTTCTTCGACCTACCTCTACCCCTCTTGAACCCGTCCATATCCAACCTCTCACACCTCTGCACTGGGGCATCTGTGTCTCCTCTACACATACGCGAACAATCTCAACCTCGCTTCACGCATCTTATCCTCTACCAAGGTCACTCTCACTCTTTCCCGATATCTTCATTTCTAATCCTATCTCTCCTTGTATGCTCACACATCCATCTCAGCATCCTCATCTCCACAACTTTCATCTTTTGAATATGCGAAGTCTTGACTGGTTAATACTCTGCCCCGTACAACATAGTCGATCTAACCACTACTCGATAGGAGAAACTTCTGCGTACTGAAAAATTACACATCAAAAAGAACAGCTCCAGACATACCGAATTTAGCAGAGAATTTCAGGCAAAAGCTTCCAAGGTAATATGATATGTCCCATTGAGGTTCCAAGTACAAATAGCATAATTGTTATATTGAATAAAACTAACTTCTCTAACAAAATATATGGATAAAAAAAATTCACCAAGGGATCTTGCTCCCTTCAACTTGCGAAATGAAGGTGGTAGGAACAAGTATTTGGAACATGCTTTGACATATATATAAGCCAAGCACTCCAAGTAACTACATGCATGCAAGTAATTAACACCAGAAGAATGTTCAATACCCAGTGACAAAACGAGTATGCACACTGAGTATTGACAAGGTCAAAACTTAGTTACCCAATATATAAGATTTTCCTTCACATTACTGGTAAAGTTGATGTCATGTGATCAGAAGGTCACAGGTTTAAGCCGTGGAAACAGCCTTTGCATAAATGCAAGGTAAGACTGTGTACAATAGACCCTTGTGGTCCGGCCCTTCCCGAACTCGCGCATAGCGAGAGCTTAATGCACCGGACTGTCTTTTTTTTTTATACACGAGTCATTACCTCTTGAACGAGGAGCAAATGATGCACTATATCATCAGTCATCTTAAACCAACACACCACAGCTATCAAAAGACCATAAATGATACAAATATTGATGGAATGTTGAGAAGTAAAACCAGAAGTAGCTATGTGGTGCTACGTCATAGCCAGAGACAGCCAAGCTCGTAACTGGCTCAAATTTGGGTAGAATACAGCCAAGTTCGAAAAAAAACTGATTGGGGGGGGGGGGGGGGAGGTTTGATAATTTTGCCTTAATATCTGCCGGAATTAGGATAAACGTATGAAATTTAGGTACTTCACAAACAAGCAGTTTTAGCATAGCATCCACATTTTCAAAGATAGGAAACACCTTAGGTAACTGCTCACCACAAAGGCATCCGACAACTTGACAAATAATTCTCACCTTCAAACAAGAGAATTATGAAAGACAATCTAACAAGTCAAATTGGTTACTTGAGACAAACTCATGACGACGTGCAAATCGATATCAATCCGCATGGACCATTCATATAAAAATCAAAATTCAAAATTATTTTAGAGAACACACCACCAATATGCAAGCGGACTTATCAGATATCACCAATTCTCATACCTACAAAAGTGATAAGAGGGTTTTAGCCTTTCGACCAGAAAACACTTCCATTTTAATATGCATGTAAGGTCAATCAGAAATCACCAATTTTCACATCTACAAAAATTAATGGAGGGCGTTAATTTTACAACCATAAAACACTCTCCATCCACACAAAAAAAAGGGAACGGGGTAAGATTCTTCTGATAGCGCTACTCTGCAGTTAATCACCACCTTATCCCACCCATCCTTACAGTGTCTATCTCCCAAATACAAAGTAGATAGCCACTCTTCAGTTAATCACCACCTTATTCCACCCACTCCTACTGTGTCACTCTACCAAAGGCAAAGTAGCAAAGATTTTATTAACTAACCTGCAAAGGCAAAACGAGGTGGTCTGTGGCGGGAGTGAAAAAATAAAGTTACTAACGGATTCAAGACTTACTTTACTTAGGTCGCCACTTCTCCAAAAAAGAAAAGTTTGATAGAAACAAAAGGGCAGGTTTGATTCCTACGACCTAAATTCTTATGCTTCAGTACACTAGAGAATACTTCTTCCAGGGAATCCTAAAAGTATGAGTCCTTCCTTCAACCGCAAGATGTGATTAACAACAAATTGTAAAACCACTCATTAGAGCTCTTGGGAATCCTATATTTATCCCCAACGACCTTCTATCGCCA
Source organism: Anisodus acutangulus (assembly GCA_029783415.1). NCBI lineage: Eukaryota > Viridiplantae > Streptophyta > Magnoliopsida > Solanales > Solanaceae > Anisodus > Anisodus acutangulus. Next base: position 56,206,093 of record CM056494.1, read on the forward strand.
ACATCCTTTTGATCCATTGAGCAAGAGCCACTCCACAAAAGATTCCAGATCATTATGGCCTATTTGTATCTTCGTCCAACTACGTTCATATGAGGCACTAAGCATATCTTCATATGTTTTGGCCACATTGTTTACAGCAACAACACCACATTTGTTTCTGTTCAAAAAAAGAAAGTTTGGTATACTTCAACAAGTTATACAAACAACTATAACGGAAACATTTCCAAGTGTAGGAACCAAATCCAGAGAGATCACTAAGCCAAACTTTATACATTTCCTTCAAAAAAAATAACAGTAGCTGATCTTTATACATTTTAGCCACATTTATTCATCCAGAACAAGAAAGTCTAATACTCCAACTTATTATCCAAACAGCTATAAAGCAAACATTACCAAATAAGTGTACGAACCAAATCTAACATGGAAGTATCATTTCAGCAGCAAGAGCATACATGCAGGAGTACACCCCCTGAAGTTCAGAAAAAAACAGCATGAATGGAAAGTAAGGGAGTTCAAAACCCTCTATAACTACTGTATAAGCAAATCAATCTCATTGATGGCTATGTCGCTCGGATCCTCCAAAAATATTGCACGCAACTAGTCTCTAATCCTCTAAAATGCATGACTCTTGAAGGATCCTGATAGCACCCTAGGAAGCTCAACTAATCAAGGACAAGGATGAAGCTTTGGAAGCTCCTAGAAGGCCATTAACAAGATCTAAGGAGTTGCAATCCAAGATGGTTAGATTACATGAGAAATAAAGAAGTTGTTAATTGTTGAGGAAGAGATCAAAGCTAAAAGAGATGAATTGGCCAAGTGATATAATTATTTTATGGCCCAAATTGAAGTCCAAGAAGAGGTAGATTGCGACCCAAGAACCAGGCTTTGAAGGAGGTCCAAATCAGTCCACTTTGGAAAGTCTCCTACTTGGCGCCCAAGCTTAGGGAGAAAAGTCAACTCGGGATGATGGACCCATCCTTTTACGCTTCTCCACTTAAATACTAGGCTTAGTTCGATTGCGACTAGGGACACCTGGAAAAAAACTGAAGGATGAAACAATGGTTTTTCCCATGAAAACGGAATGTATTATGTGTTGGCCTTATAGTGTGGAAACCATCCTTACAACTGAGAATTTGAGAAAAAAGAATAATAACTCACATTAGCCCACGCTAGATGTGCAAACGGTCGAGAGAAGATGTAACCAATTACTTTTTGCACTGTCAAATAGTACAGTATGAATCTTTTTTGGAATTCATGGGTGATGCTCCATGCTTTACTTCTCTTTAAGATGGAATTTACGAGGGAAAGGAGAAGGCATGTAGCATGGCTCCTCTAGCACTCGTGTATCTTGTTCTAAGAAAGCAATCACAAAACCTTTAAAAGGATTGGAAACTCATTGTACATGCTAGAAGACCGTGTTTATTTTGCAATGACCATTAGAAGATTGTTTTCTTTAACTCTTGGGAGTACCAAAAATAATCCAATAACTATAGATCACAAGAGTGATTTTTTCTTTTGTATGAGCTTCTCTATTTTGTATATTGCTCATATATGGGTGAGCATTACATCAATAACATAATTACCTTATTTATAAAAAAACTCATTTTCAGTAGAAGATGTATCTTAAAAGAAGTATTTTTAGACAAGTCTTGTAGCTTGACTTCTACAAGGCATCACAACACTGAAAAGAGTTATTCACAACCTCAAATAGCCATGCAACAATCAAATGAAATACAATTTCGCCCAGCCACAAAAGCTTTTGGAGACGGTCATAAAATGCAAGATAAAGGAATAAAATGGCACTCGCATCCAGGCTACAAGATACAATCAATTGTAACCATGATTTTCACAACCTAATATCAGTTAATCAGACTCATCAAATCATCCTCTCATATCTCAAAAATAATTGGACATATATTGGCCAACCAGGCAGACAGTTGACACACATGTCAATGCCTCAACACATAAAAAAAATGTAGTAGTTGACAGAAGAAAAAGGCACAAAAGAGCAATAATTCTAGATTCAGACAATTATAATGCCAGGAAACAAAGGTTGTCCAAATACCATAAGAAACTAATATCAGCAGCTTCAACAGCAATCTAAAAGTTGTTCTCAGTACAGCACACCATTTCTAAGGCTCAAAGCGTACAAGACATTACTATATTTATATCCAAATACAAACTACAACTAGAACTCCAAAAAAGCACAAAGTCTCCTGAAGAAAGAAACAGCCTGACCAACATAACATAGAACAACATCAGTAAAAGGCGCAGATGCAGAAGCCAAAGTAGATAGCAAATCAAAATCATCAAACCAGACTCATAAACATCTGCATTCAGCCAGAACCACTAAAAGCAGCTGCACCAAGCTGTCAAAGCACCTGAATCAAACATCCATTCACAACTCAATACATCATTCCACATCCGAAAATAAGACGGATATTAAAGTGAAATCAACAGAAGGAACATGATAGTAGTTAACCCTTTGCAGCAATGCAAAAGGACATTACAAAAAGCTAAATTGGATCCAAATATATCCTAGTTATAACTGATAACACAAACAGAGACAATCAATCTAATCAATCTGGGATTAAGAATAAAGCATCAACAGACCAGACAACATCATAATCATCAACCTTGATTTTCTCATTATTATTAATATAGAGAAGCAGCACGAGCGAAAGACAAGAAAAACATGGGTAAACATTGATTAGCAGAAGAACACAGATAAACAGTGATCACATTGTGGACATGGTTGCGAAAAAAGACCCAGAGCGTAATAACCTAATGGGTTCAAACCACCAAGACACCAAATTAACAAGTGTACTTGTGATGGGTTTGTTTTGCAGTAATATCAAATCCGTCTTGGCCAACCCTTAGGACCAACCACAACCTTCGAAACTCGGGGGATAATGGGCCCGCCCCTCTACCCCTTTTCCGCTTAAATACCAATATTAGTTCGCATAGGGCCCAAACCTGTGACCTAAGTCACAAGTCACTCTGCTTTGGCACTTGAACTAAGCCCTAGGGGATAGTCAAACAGACTTTCATTTATAACAAAGAATAATAAAGACATCCACTAGAATACCATATGCACAGAAGGGTGTTCAATAATGTATGTTCCTTTCTCAAGACAAAATGTCACTCCAAAATCTACAAACATTAATTAAGAAGTATTCAACAGATTCCAAGAACACGAAGAACCCAAAACACATATGAATCAACCACACTGCCATAGAACAAAATTTTCACGAACTACATTAAGACGGTGCTTTAGTGGTTCTTGCCTTCCTCTAGTTTTTCTCATTCTATCACCTTGTCTTACTTAGTAAAAGCCTATACCAGAAAAGATCACTGAACATTAAGCATATCCACAACCAGATCATAGACTAAGCAAGCATATGCCACCAAAACTCATTAAAAATTAAGCATATCCACAACCAGATCACAGAAATGTTAATCATTCCAACCAAGCATACACCCCCACATTTTCAACCAAGATAATTCAACAGGCAGAACTCAAGGCATACAAAAAACAATCACTTGGGCAACGATATATTCTGGGAACTGACAAACAGAAGTCCAAACAGATGTAACCAGAAGCCGAAAACCAACCAAATCGGAGAGCACCACATAGCATCAACCACCAATAACGTAAAAATAGAGAGATGGAGAGGGAGAAACTTACCTCAGTAATATGAATGCATCCCCTGGTACATACCACCCCCAGGTGGAACTCTAGGTGCAGCTGATACCCCAGGAGCTTGGTTTTGTAGCCCGTGAGGTTGATGTAAAGAACCGTAATGAGAACCCTGTGGTGGATAATCTCCTGAAGGCAACCCAGTTGAGCTTGGGGGTGGTAGCCCATACATTGAAGATCCACGACCAGCACCACCCAACGCCCCAGCACCACCTCCCAACGCCCCAGTACCGCCAAAACCACCACCAGTACCACTACCAGTCAGCCCACCATATCCACCTGAACCAGGCCCACCATAATGAGACACCCCACCACCATATGGACCACCAATCCCTGCACCGTAGCCACCACCCCCAGGTTGGCTCCCAAAAGATGAACCACCAGGACCACCCACACCAACACCCACACCCACACCGATACCATTTCCACTACCCAATGCCGGATTCGGACCATGTCCATGCCCACTAAACGATGAATACCCTGAAAATCCACCATAACCAGTAATTCCACTAGGCGGGGCACCATACTGGCCCGGACCCATCGGATCACCATGCCCATCTGTTTGAACCTGACCTCCACCCGGACCCACCACTCCGGGCTTCCCTTTCTTTCCATCTATAGCCAGTTTACAATTCAACACATGCCCATCAATATTCTTAACAGGATCCACCAATGCCGCCCTAGCCGCCTCCGCATTCTTATACACAAACAAAGCATACCCTTTCGACTTCCCAGTCGCTTTATCAAACCCTAACGGCCCTTCCTCAATTTCACCATACATTGCAAAATGCTGTAAAATCCTCTCACTTTGCATATCATACGGCACATTACCTACATAAATCTTCCTCAATGACACATCTACTGGGTTACCCGAACTCCCCCCACCCGGCCCACCTTGTATCCCAGCACTAGCTAACTGAGTAACAGTCATTCTACCATCAATTTTTTTACTAGGTTCTTTTAAAGCAAGTAAAGCACCATCAACATGTTTAAATGTAACAAAGCCATAACCTTTACTCTTACCACTACCTTTATCGAGTATAACAACAGCTTCTTCTAATTCACCGTAATTACCAAAAATATCCCTGAGTTTTTCCGTTGTTGTTTCCCAACCAAGTCCACGAACGAAGAGCTTCCGTTGTGTAGTGTCGCGATCGGCGATTAATCGTACTTGGTCTAATACGTCGTTGTGACGAATGACGGCGTTTTGGAGGATTTCTAGGGTTTGTTCGGGTGTAATTGATTCTAGAATCTTCCGTGCATCTTCGATTGTAAGACGACTAGTAACGGGGACGTCAGATACGATAACGCCGTTATTGTTGTTGTCGTCAAGCTTTCTCTTCTTCATCAAGTCCATTGTTTACAGTAAAGAATTGTAGGGAATAATGGAGTTTTAAAACCCTAAATCCTAATTGAAGAGGAAAGTGTATGTTAGAATGTGGATTGGGTTCGTTTCTGGGCTTTTAAGATAGCCCAACGCTTACCTGGACACAATATATTAGCCGTCTTTAAGCATTTTAGTTGAGCATTTGAACGCATATAAAATTGTTATTATTAGAAAGTTTATTGTTCAAATTTTTAAAAAAGTTTTGATTTATTGGTAAATGCATCTCAGGAGTAAATTGCTCCGTTGTAGCTATTTTTGTACATGTACTAGTTTGAGCAGCCAAAATTTATTGGGTTTAGACATATATTTAACTTGAACAAAAGTAAAAGTTTTATAAGTAAAAAAAAAAATCACTTGAAAAATTCAATAAAATTAACCAATTTATCAAACTTGAAACTTATTTTTAAATATTTCAATATATGATGAAACACTATTTTAAAAAATAATTAACAAAAGAAGAATGGTTAGACGGACATGTAGACACTATATTACTTTGCATGTTTTTAGCCAATAAATTTCAATTATTTTGTTTTTTTCACTAATCTTCGCCATTATCATTCGTTCTGTCTATTGCATTGTGAGTAGAATAATAAGTTTGACAATTACAACTTAATAAACCTAAATTATAATTGCTATTTCTACTTGCTCATTGGCTATTATTAATAACTTACACTTTTTGTGTTAGTACGAGATTAGTTCATCTGGTCTATTTCATCTATATTAGTTGGGATTATTTATATTGAAATATGGTAAGCTTTTTTTTTTTTTTTTTTTTGACGAAGGAACCCGCAGCCGCTACTCTCTCGAGTGCGCACAGGGTAAACCCCGGACTGACGCAATAGCCTGCAAACCACGTCATCCGATTAACCACACTTGGCAAGCCATGTGTGACAGGCTCAACCAAGAAGGTTTATGCAAGGGATCGAACTCGTGACCTTGCGGTCCCGCGCTCTACTGCTACACCAACTTGGCTACCCTTGCGGGTAAACTGTGGTAGGGTAAACTTTTTAAAGTGACTGGTCCCACCGCATTACGGCCTCATACCCCAGAAAAGCCCACCTCCGGCCTGGCCCTACGGATTAGTATACACCGCTTGGCCCTACGCGAATGGAGAGATTTTTTTTTGGGGGGAACACAGTTCCACTCTCGTTGATCAGAGGACTCAAACACGGAACCTCAGACATCAATACCCTAATGTATTGGCCACTGGGCCAAACACTTTGGATAAATATGGTAAGCTATAATCTTATTGATAGGGGATTTTGTGATTTTGAACTAGAATTCTAAGTTACGGATGGTTTAGTATTTGATATGTTCTGCTTTTTGTGAATGTTATTGGATTCATGAATATCAAAATAAGGATCATTCGCCCATTCTCTTTTCTATTTCTCCAATTTTTACTTTTTCTTTCACATCATTTTATCTTATAATTTTGTAATATAAATCAGAGATCAATGTCAAAAGTTTTTGTTGATTGTGAAAGTATATGTGTCCTAAAGACAATTCTAATTAGGACATATGTACTTGAACACATTCATATTATTAATGATTAATATTTATGGCATTTGTCGTTATTGAATTATTGTTCGATTGTTTGCAATTATTCATATATGTGCTCCTTTGACTTGGCGCTGTCATTGATAGAGTGAAATATTAATGATAAAGCGTAACTCTCAAAATTGTCTCGACTATGATCATCGAGAATGGGATATCGATAATATGTTATAAGTCGACATGTGGTCTGCATCATATTCTTAGAGAATGTAGTGAGTCTCACGACTACGGGTAATTGTTATTCGTAATGGACACATGGATACTTTGGAGAATATTTGTACACCCTGCCGATAAACTATTTGTTATACATGTCTATAGTGTTATCGGCATGTGGGATATAAAAGTCCTTCAACTTGAGGTCAATACGTGCCTTGTTTGCAGAATGATGTACTTTGATCAAGTTCAATGCTTGCACTCCTTATGGGGTAGATACGGCTTGAGTTTGGTGTATTACGATATAAACAAAGACAATAGTTGAGCCAAGAATAAAATTCATTCCTCGATTGAAAATTCGAGATAACACTCAACTTCTCTATACTAGGTCGAATAAAGTCATTGACCAATGCAAAAGACATATTTTGAATATAGTCTAGTTGTCGACTAATAAAGATGAGATAAAGTGATTAAGCCATTTAGATAGACACTTGACAAATCCTAAGCTTAATCGAGTGTGTCGTGAATGAAAGGATTTTATTATTTCACATAAAGGTAAAGTTTGCTCGATTCGTGTAAACGTACTTCACATATTGAGTTCGTCATACGAAGCCGTCTAGGAGTTTCGTATGAACCTTAATTAGATTAATGTCGATATGTGAAGGCCTATAGGGACCGAAATATTTAATTTCAATCTAAGAGTGTATTGAGAAAATATTAAATATTCGGTTAGGAATCGAAATATTTAATTTATAATAATTATGAAATATATTTCTATTTGATGGAAATCATTTAATTAAGTCAAGATTAGATTTTGGACTTAATTAAATATGTTAATATAATAAAGGAGCTTGGATGAAAACCTAAAGAAAGTACTTGGACCTAATTAGTCTTTTGTACTCCTTTTAGGTTTAGTTTTTTCCTTTATCTATTATATAAGCAACATAAAACCCGTAATTAGTTAGTCAGACAAACAAAACAGAATATTCAAGACTTAGAGTCTTGAATTACTTTATCTCTTCTAATAAAAGAATTTCTAGCGTTCTTCGTTAGATAAATACAATGGAGTTGGAACTTGTAATTGGAGAGACAACTCGCGTGTATACCATAGTTGTGAATCCAGCATACAAAGACTTGTAAGTATTCCTGATTATGTTTTGACATTCATTAGATTATCATATAGCTATACCAGTTCATTGTTGGGTAAAATTTTAACTTCCGATGTACGAACATTGTGTTCATGACCTAACAAAACCCTACAGTGGCATCATAGCCGGTGCTGGTTTAATGATTATGTGATAATATTTAATAACAATTAGATGGGTTAATTAATTTCAATAATTTGTTTAAACTGATTTTCGGAAAATAAAAATAAAAATAAAAATCGGAAACTGTTCACTCGCCGGAATCCGGATTTCCGACAATCCGCCACCGTTACGTCACTAACCTGAACTAAGCCATTATGCAGAAACCGGCTCGATTTGGAGCGTTGGAGCTCGTCCGCCATTAATAGCGGATTAAAGCTTCTCCGCCCTAAAATCTTGAGCATGGTGCATGGTAAAGGACGGGAAAGAGATGTATGATGGTCGATAGAGGTGTGGGAGGTGGCGCTGGGAAAAGCCGCCGGAAGGCTGCTTGTAAGCAGCCAACAACGGGCCTGTTTCCAGCTGCCACACGCCGGCAATCAGTGGTTTAAAACCACCGGCGTGATCGTCCCAACGAGGGGCATCAACCGGTGGTGGTGGTTCACGGCGAGGTGGGCCGAAAACGGATCTCCAAATTTTGGATTAATTTTGAGAATTTGAAACAGTGCATAGAAATTCATAATTGTAGCATGGTAATGTACCGACCACTATGGTACATATATATCATTCTCTTTTTCCTATAACTTATTTTATCCATTTTCAGGTAAGACGAAAGATGTCTGAATGTCCACGCTCTCTTAGGTATTTTCACTCTCGTCTTTATTATAATTGGAAGTTTTATGCACTTATGTAGCTATACTTCATTGCTTCTTGATAAGATATTCAAGTCTGCTATGAGTGCTCTGAAAAGCTTAGGATTTTTGGTTTGTGTAATGAGAGTTAAGGCCCCAAGTATGAGGTCATGTTCTACCTTGCTAAGGACTAATTCACTGCTTTGTTTAGGCGTGCAAGAGTTAGTTTAGTTGTATAAGAGCTTGAATTTCAGGGTTTGGGACAATCTTGAAGAACTGTTACAGCCAAGTAGGGGGCAACTAACTTAAGTCAATGGGAATATGTGTTTGTATATGTCTTTGTGTAATACGTGTCAGCTTTTTGGTAAACCCACTGTCTGTCTCCCTCTGTGTGTCCAAGTTCAAGCTGAAGATACTATTGATAATAAAGTACTATCACATAGAGAAAGGAATACCCTTGGCAAAAGAGATAACAGAGAAAGCACTATATTGAGCAAATATATTTTACTTAAAGTTCCAACTGATAGCTCCCAGTTCTTCTTGCTTCCATATGTGCTTCTGACTAGCCACAATCATTTTCATTGTTAATGATATATCTAATAACTACAAAAAGTACAATCAGTAAGCTTAACTAATCCCACTTCATAATCCACATATAGTGGAAAGTCTTTCATAGCAGGCAAAAGAAAGCATAAAAACATGTTTGAGAACTCTTGTCATAATTCCCACCAAAGAAACAACAGAATGAGTAGGATTGAAGCAAGACAAGTGAGCTTAACAGAGAACCTACTGGCAGGAGAAGGCGTCCATTTCATCATTGCCGTAACTGTTAAACAAATGCTGTAGCAGCTCTGAACCTTCCACTGTCCTCTGAAAATTTGCTTCTAGTGAGCCATTTCCACCTTAATTTATACTGTCTTGAACTTCAGATGACGTAGGTAGTTCTATCCTCCAAATAAAAGAGGGATCTCAAGGAACAAACCAGGTTAAAATGTTGTCCACATGATTCTGAACAGAGGACATCAATATATTAGAGCTTTAAAAGCTCCCTCTAAGTCCAAGAGGCAAATTTTCAGCAGACTTGCGCCTTGTTTCAGATAACTGTGTATACAACCAGTCATAATTGACCAGCTAGGAACACATGCTCATGCTAAGCCGCATTAACTGCAAATTGTGAGCATTAGATGTTTGTTCTTTCATGATTTCTTGTTCATGCTATGCATAGGTTGTGTGATGACGTCTAAAATCAACTGCCTAACAATGGTTCCGCTCCCTTTTTAAATTTGTTTTAGGCACTTTTAACTCACTGGTTTGAAATTTTAAAAGTTATTCAGTAGAGGTGTCTCTTCCGTAGCATACTAGTGTGTGGTGTCATGACCTTCTGTGCTAACCTTTGTGTTTACTAGGAAGTTGCAAGTATAACCAGAAATCTTTCTCTTTACTCTAGTATTTAATGATAGGAATCGTTTGATATCACTATCTCTTACTGCAGCATGAATAGTTCACCACAAAGAATAACTTGTAAAATAAACCTTGTCGACTTAAATCAGGAAGTCAATAATAGCTCTCTTTTGCAGCAATCAGACGAAGATAAGAATACACACATCTCTCAGAAAGCTCTGGGGTGAACGATTAAAATGGAAAAGGTCGAGGGAGAAATATTTTCAGTCATGGGCTGAAAGCATTGCAAATGCTGCTAAGGTAGGTTGGAGCGACCAAGAAGAATTAGAATGGGACAGCTATGACAAGATTAAAAGAGAGATAGCTCTCGAACAGCTTCAGTTGGCTGCAGAAATGGCACGCATACGAGCTGAGAGAGCAGCACAGAGAAAGACAGAAAAGATGGATAGACTTGTTCAAAGGAGAAAAGAACGAGAAGAAAAGCAAAAAGTTGAAAAAATAAAGAGACAAAGAAGACTGTCAAAGCAAGAGAAAGAAGAGTTTAGCTGTTGCTGAAGAATTGAAGCTCAAGGCGAAATTAGTGAAGGTCAGAACTCAACAAAACCTTGCTTGAACACACACAGAGTAAAATATGCATGGTTGTATTTGGTATAGATGATCCCATAGATCAATTTCTGTTAATTTTCATTTTTACAAGACAATGACATACTACAGTCTACAGATCATTTAACTGGGTCCAATTATGGAGAAACTTGGACTCTAGTGGTGCTGTGGCTTCTGCCAAATTTTTGACAAAATCTATATTTCATTCTCTACATGTAAGGAAAATTTTGAAAAACCCTTTTAAATTTTGTTTACTGGCCCCTCTAAAATAAATTGTTACTGCTCTGGCCGTTCCAAGAAATTACTGTGGCTGCTAAAATGAAGTCAGAGATTATGTTCTCTCTAACATCAAAATTTAAACTTTTTGCACAATTCCCTTCTAGAAAAAGGAAACACAACTGCTGAACAAGTTAGCACTGAACTAGAAAATAGTCCAAAATGATTCCAGACGTGAGTAGTGGCTAAAATGTTGTCATTTTGGTGCATTATTTGTGTTTTATAGCTGATCTTATGTGGCTAAAGTTGTCATCTTGGTGCATTATTGTATTTATAACTGATGCCATATCCTGTGTGTTTACAGATTCAGAAGAAGAAGTCCACACACAGTCATATTTGTACAGAACATCGAAGAGCTTGGGAAAGATTCGATGTAGTGTTCATAAAGAGACCTCAAAGTACAGAAAACAGTTTCACTTGCAGATCAGATTCGTTCTGCCAAGAAGAGAACAGAGGATGTGAATGGAAAAGCCTTTAGTATTGCATCCTCTGGCAGCTCTCAATCTATTGAAGTATCTGCAGAGGTCAGATTCTTTACAGTGGAAACAGAATGACAGAACTATTTTCTCAATCATTCACTAAGATGGTCTTTCAGTTACTTCATAACTTGATCTTTTTTTGTAGCCTGTGACCCTCCCTTTCTCCAAATATAAATTTCAGGAATAAATATTGATTTTCCTAGTAATCGGAACAACTGAACAGAAAACAAGGTAATCATCACTTTAACTTGCGTTGTAGATGTGCCTCAGCTTTTGAAGTCCTAACGTTTTCAGCTACAAAGCATTTGTTCCGAGCAGCTTGCGACTCTTTATTCAAATATGTTGGAAAGATATAGTCATATTTCATTTCTTTCCTCACATCTTCTCATCCCATCCCTTGGTTCTACATTACACTGTTTTGACTATCACTATATAACTTGCATTGGCCTATGAGAAAGCCTGGACAACTTTGCCTGTGTTCTTCCTGAGCTTGGTATTCTTAGGTCATTCTGGGGATCAGAAGCTCAATGTAATGATTATCACTCATCTGATGGAGAGAACGCACACATGTTACAATTCTTGATGTCAGGATTACCATAAGCTACCTGTAGAAAAAGAAAAACCGGACAAGTCATCCATCTTATGACATACAAGTTATGTAAAAATTGGATTGCAAACCATCTACCCCCAATCCCAGTCACATTTCCTGATGAATTTGATCGATTTAAAATTAGTTCATTCTTCAATGTTGCATTCCACAGTCTTTTCGCTGTATTTCAACCTTGCCCATATCAGTCATTTCGTTGTAGTTCAACCTGTCCGTATTCAATCCAACCTGCACATCTGCTAGCAGTAGTGCCTGATGAAACTGCAACTAGAAAATCATACTCCCTTGCTATTTAACAATATTAAAAGTCGATCTACTGGTTATTTTAGTATATTTTGCAGACGCCCATTGTTTATTGGACAGTTTGGATTTCCATTGACCTGAAAACCTAGTATTATTCTTACTCTTTACTAACAACTTTTTAAAACAAAAAAAATATTTTTAAAGGGGAAGGGAATTGCAACGTGGGGATTCAAACCCTCACCAAAGTGAAAGTTCTAATACTAGATCCCTACTCCTTACTAACAAATAGCTTCTCAAATGAGCAACTATTGTTGACTTCAGTGTAATAATATTAGTTTGCAACTTAAGAATGAAGATCGCGTAACTTTTGTCAAGCAAGAGAATTCAACTATACCTAATTACCTACATCAACGTATTATGTAGTAGTAATTTATATTAAGCATCGAGTTCAAGCTATTGCATGGATGCCCTTCCAGGCTGAAAAAATAATCCAATTAGTGAATCCAAAACTTCTAATGTGGTGATAACGCTGAAATAGACCAGAGGAACTTCTAACAATTTTTGGCACTGCATAACTCAATATGTAACCATTCACAATTCCAACTATTACGATGACTACGTGCTATCGAAACACCATAAGACATTACTTCGTGAAATAAAACCATCTAGCATTGACTACTAAACATGCATCTACAGCTGCTTATCAGTAATTAGGAGGGGGCATATCTCTTCCAGGCATGTTGCGACTCTGATAGGAGTTCCCATCAGATGTATTAGGAGCATAGTTCTGGTTTGGTCCTGGACCTGTTTGGTAAGGTGTGCCTCCACTGTTTGGTCCACCATTATATTGGAAATTCGGTGCGTTGTTTGGCACTCCGTAGTTATGGGGAGGCACTCCACCCATGTTTGGGTGCTGCATCCCACCTCCACGGGGTGGCCCTCCCATGCCCGGCTGGTGCATCCCACCTCCACGGGGTGGCCCTCCCATGTCCGGCTGGTGCATCCCACCCATGTTGGGTGGCCCTCCCATGCCCGGCTGGTGCATCCCACCTCCACGGGGTGGCCCTCCCATGTCCGACTGGTGCATCCCACCCATGTTGGGTGGCCCTCCCATGCCTGGCTGGTGCATCCCTCCCATGCCTCGCTGGTGCATCCCACCCACGTTGGGTGGCCCCCCCATGCCCTGCTGCTGGTGCATCCCGCCAGTGTTGGGTGGTCCCCCCATGCCCTGCTGCTGGTGCATCCCACCCATGTTAGGTGGCCCTCCCATGTTGGGAGGTGGTGCATTCCTCATGCTGGGAGGCCCCCCTGCTCCCATGTTGGGTCCAGGGTTCTGACTGGGTTGATTCTGCATCTCTCTTCTCTCAAAGTTTCTGGATCTATCAAAATTACGAGGTCGGTCATTGCGCCTGTTTCTCTCATTAGCACGAGCATTGTTTCTCACCCATTCCTCATGGTATTTGGGGTCATATGGTACAGCCTGTCCGTTGATGAACGGTTCCCCTGCAACATGCATTACAATATTCTTAAAATTAGTTGATGCACCAAGTATAATAACTGACACACATGACTACTAGTTTACAAGGACATTGTAGACGCGTAAAATTACTTGACTTAAATTGCAACTTTCTGCAACCATATGCCATCTACCCTGGAGTAAATGGGCATGCTGGTAACATGGAAAATGGTGATTAATGGTTTTTATCAGATGGCCTCCCAACTTTTTTCTAAGTGACAGCATGAACCAAGACATGTAACCTATATTTCTTTTCTTTTTGTCCCAAAACAGATGCTGCAAGCTTATCAAATTTATTGGCCTGAAATTATAACATGAAAATTACTGACTTGGATCAAACATCCAATCCTAAATTTTAAAATATAATTTCCGTACAAGTTTTTAAAATATATGATGAAAATGACAACTACAGATAGGAAGCCCATTCAGGCAGAAGATGCAATAAAAAAGAAAGCACTCTGATGTCCAAAGCCTAGAGGCTGCAGCAAAGAAAATTAAAATTTGTCCACAATTAGATAACAAAAATTGGAAACCTATTCTAAATTCATAACAAGTGCAATAATGAGTGTTGACACACAGTAAGGTGATAGGACTTCAGAAAATGAAACTGCCTACCTCCATAATCTTTGTTTTTAACATCGAGATAAGAATCAGGAAGCACCCAACGAACCTTAGGTATCTCTGCACAAGAACGGAAATAAACAAGTGGTTAGGACTTCCACCAATTTACTCACCGTCATGAATTACCGAAAAAGGGAGAGAGATAGAGAGGAGAGGCAGGGTTAACAACCGCAAACTACCTTTTAGTTTGTAAGAAAGTTCTTCCGAGACGAGGGCACCAAAAGCATAGTAATGTCTAGTTGAGACAGAATAGATCTTCATCCGTGCTTCCTCCTCACTGCAAGATTAACTATTAAAATGAGCCACCCATAGAACTAAACTAAATCCTTAACAATAAAACTAATAAACTAAATCCTTAACAATAAAAATAATAAACTAATCCTTCTTTCCAGGTGTTTGTCATGTCAAGCACTTATACAGTCTTTGTGCTCCTCATTAACACAAGCTAACAACTTTGTTTTACGGCAAAAGAAGTATATACTATTGGTACACACAAGGCATACATTTCCAAATAAAAGTATAGGCACAAGTAGTACCCTTTTCCTTCTATTCCATTTCTCACCGGTTAAGCTATTCATCATAATTGAGTTTTAATCAAACTAGGGTGTTTGGTCTATTCAGTATGGAGGAAAATATATGGTTGGGTATTGATTAGTATACAGTGTAAGGATGATGTTTTGGAGATACTTTTTGAGCATTAAAAGTCAACACAAATGTCAAAGTGTTGATTGAAGCAAGTGATATATAGTAGAACTTTGGGATCATTTGAATGAAAATGCCCACCGCTACCATGGATAGATGTCATTTTCCTCGTCTTGGTGGAAAATACTTCATTTGGAGAAAACATTTTCCACAAAGCGAACATTATGGATTAGAATTTGTAATATTTGCAAGTAAAAATAACTAGCTGCCAAAGTCAGAAGTTATTTTCCTTGCTTTGGTGGAAAATGGTTTATTTTGAGAAAACATTAGGCCACTGACAAATTTGCCTCGTCATACAAACTTTATATCATATTAATGGAATATGGGTTCTTCCTTCACATTTATTTAAGAGATAAACAGTCCAATGCCTTTCGGTGATCTAATTTACAAAATAGCCAAAAAATGTATAGGTTTTGTATATTTAAGTATTAATATACATATTGTATACATAAATATACAAAATCAGATAGTATATATTTAGTATATTTTGGCTAGCGCCCGTAAAATAATTTCGGCTGACAGGCCAAAATGGAAAAAGCATTTTATTTAATATTATTATTTTTCCTCGCTTTATTATGTGATTCCTCAACTTCCATAGGTTTGATGCTGCAGAAATTGATCCATTCCCATTATCTCATCGAACATAGGTACAACATAATCAAATTGGGCGGGTTTGATGCAGTAGCAAATAACAAAACATCACATAAAGTAACAAGTAAAAAGTTGACAGTTGCAAAAGTAATAGAACAGCAACAATTATAATAGGTCTAAAATATAAGCCGCCCCTATCACTGGAGCTGAAACATGAGAATAAACAAAAATCTTGTTTTGATGGTTGCTACCTATTGTATTATATTATGTTGATAGTTTAAATACAATGTTTGTTTTGATTGTTATTTAAATTTTATTGTATCATATCGTTACATTAAACCACAAAATATCTCATTTTATGTAACAAAACAATTTGGTGTGATCGCGCTGGTACCTCATAATTTTATTTTTGCTTATTACTAATGCTAATACTATTTTTAACCTTTATGCTACCTTTTTATAATAGCTATAACAGTTTTATCACATACCCTACTTTTCTGGATTTATCTTGTGTCATTATGTAACGACAAGGAATGATACAACAATACAGTACAATACAATACAATATAATACATTATGAAATGATATATGACAACCATAGAACCACTTAATTACCCGTATTTTATGTTAAGCTTGTATTGCTACTACATATTTGACGGTAATATCGTTATAAAAATATTCCTAATGTGATAACTTCCCACAAAAAGGGACCAAAAACACACATTTCAAGTAATAAAAGGTTAAATGTGCTTTGTCAGATATTAGAAGGACTAATATTAGTATTTACTGATGAGTGGGGGACCAAAGGTGCTATTAATAAATGCAGAGCATTTCGACAAACCTTCCAACAATATTAGCAAGAGTTTTGATGTAACTATCAATAATTTCATCTCGGGTCGGGTCACCTTCAGGTTTCTCCATCACAACAAGCCAATGTTCAAAATCACATCCATCAAGCAAAATCGTCTCCTTCGGGGGCCTATTAGACCAGTTAGGGTTCGGGTCACTGAGCGACGACGACGTTTGGCGAGTAGCAAAACCTCGAACGGAAAAAGCCGCCGCCGTCGTTAGCAGCGGATCAGAGAAATTTTGTAGGTCGGCGGCGACGGAAGTAAGTGGTCGGAGGCGAGTGGTGGAGGAGCGAGTTAAGGTAGTGAGTAGAGAACGAGTCAAATAACGAGTCGCCATATTTGTAAAACCCTAGCTCTGTGAAGAGTGAGAGTGATGAAGGGTTTGTAGGGTTTTAGTAAGGAAATGCATATGGAAATACCGCCTTGAGAAATGTTACCTCATATTTGGTTTGGTACCTAATGTTTCAAAATGTGTGAAATGCATCCTCATTTCTTATTTTTTTAAATATGTGAATCCTTATTTATGAAACCGGTATAGGGTCAAAAATACCCTTAAACTATGTGAAATTGAACAAAAAATTTCATTTGTTAGTAGTTTGGTCCAAAATGGCTTTATAATAGTTTAAAGGTATGTTTGACCCTTTTCTGTTTATGAAATTTATTTTGGAAATAGTACATGTAGGCTATATTCCATTCACAACTTTGTGTTTCTGTTACGTTGTTCAATGTTTTGATAAGTTACATTTTGTGGTCATTTAATTCATTGAAAATTAACATAAGTTAAAGGGTACAATATACATGTTCCTACTTAATCGTATTTGTTAGAAACAACTTCATGTTGTACTAGTTCAAATTACCAGCATATCTCGTTAAGCAATGAGTGATAATAATCGTGTCAAATATAACAATTCAATTCATCTTCTTAAGTTTAACCCCCCATTTCATGTTTTAAGACTTCTTATAGGTTCATGTTTTGAACTTGATGGTATATTTTGCTCGCAAAAACTAATCAATTTAGATAGTATTTTGTGGCTTCGGTGGCGACCATCGAGGGGCTCGGGGTGTTTCAGCACACCTAAAACCTATTTCATAGTTGTAAATTTTATGTTGGTGCCATGTGTAATTGCGATCGCAGTGGCTAGGTGCTATCGCGCAGAAGGGAGACCATTTATGCTTTATGATAGCGCTGAAGGGCGAGTTGGCGGATCTTCATGGTCGTGTGGCGTGCCATTGTGGTTTAGGGCTAGGGGTCTACTTTCAAATAGTACAATAATTTCAAATAGTTGATATTACTTTCAAATATACAATAGTTTTGTGCAATAGAATCCTCATGATTTGACCACAAATTATGACAGGAACGTTGTGATTTTTTCAAATTCTGATGGAAAGCTTATTTTTTCACAATTTTTTAACGGAGTCAAAATTTAAATGGTGACACCAAATGACCAAAAAAACATTTTTATCCAAATCATCCAAATTTAAATAGAATAACTTTATGAAGAAAATTTATCTAAATTCTTGAATCACTAATTGGTATATAGTATTCAGTCTAGAAAAAGTCGATGATATAGAAATTATATCAAGGAGTCATTATGCTAACATGAACAACACACTCGAGCAGCTAAATAATTGCAGAATCTCCAATTGGACCGGTGCACAGCGCGGGCATTATTTCACTAGTATTTATATAGGGGTAAGGTAATGATATTTTGAAAAATCAAAGGTTTGTTGAAATGAAAAATGAAATTACTTCACAAAATAGATGACCTCAAAATATTATGTCCCTTCAAATGGAAATTCCATATTGTCCTAAGATTGTGGTTTAAACAATTAAAGTATTTCTCTCAACTAAATAATAAAATTAGTAGTATAAAATGAAGAACAAGCCAATTGCTTCCTACTGACCTCATGAAATATGGGATCATCCTTAAACTACTCCAGAAACAATCGCTCTGTCGTTGCTCCTTAAACTTTTTTTCCCTATAAATAGTTGAAATATCATTTGTATTCAAATCGTGACACACATCAAGAGAAGAAAGAAAAACAAAAAAAAAGCCAACAAAAAGAAAAATGGCAAAAGTTGTTTTGCTCCTTTCTGCACTTTGCATCTTGGCCTTTGCCAACTATGCTCAATGCCATGATCAGGTCCTCAATGTTGAAGGCAGTGTCTATTGTGACACTTGCCGTGTTCAATTTGAGACCAGACTCAGCGAGTACATCGAAGGTATGAATATCGCGATATGAATGTTGTAAATATATGTACAAAAAAATTGAAAAATAATAGCGTTAGCAATTTAAAACATTAACTCCCTAGATGCATGAAACATGATAATAGAACAAAAAAATCATATAGAGTGGTTAGAAAATGCCATACTTGTTTGAGCTATGCTGGATTGACTAATGTACATTGAAGAGACAAAATGCATGAATAAATATGGAATAGAGAAGGGGGACCTAGATGTAAATAAAAAATTCATCATATTAGGTTTAGCCAACACTCACTATATATCTCAATAGACTCACCAAGCACATAACGCGCATGGCTCAACAATGATTTACACTTATATTGGGCTCTCGTTTATAGATTACCATCAAATCTGCAAAGGTTAAGACACAAATAAAATTGTTTTCTAACATGTTAAGTTCATTGATTTACAAAGATAAACGACATCGTTTTTTCGAATATTTGTTAGCTACTATATCGAGATGTAACATAGCATAACATGAAAAAATCGATTCTAATGAAAACTTGGCCGTTATAGTCAAATGTTGTTATAGAGAGGTCTGACTGTATATTTCGTATAGGTGCAACGGTGAGGTTGGTGTGCAGAGACATTGAGACAGAAAAGGAGACATACACAGTAGAAGGGGTGACAGACAAGAATGGCAAATACACACTAAAAGTAGAAGGTGACCATGAGAATTCACTTTGTGATGTGGGTATTGTCAAGAGCCCAAGAGAGGATTGCAAGGACCCTGCTATTGGTTTTGAGAATTCAAGAGTTGTGTGCAGCGGAAATGTTGGCATGCACAATCCAACTCGTTTTGCTAACCCACTTTTCTTCATGAAGAGTGAGTCTCTACCTGGCTGCAAGGAGGTTCTTGATGAGTTGGGTTTATTCCCACTTGACTTTAACTAAATTACATATAGCTTTTGCCCTTTTTGTTGATTTGGTGAATCAAGAAGAAGGAAAAAAAATTAAGTGTTGTGACTTCTCCTGTATGTGTACTCACCATGGACTGAAAAGTTCAATGAATTGTTAATGAATAAGGAGTTTTCGTGAATAGCCTGTAATTGCGATGCATCTTACAAACTTTTGGTTATCTCTATCTGTTTGGAAGTTGTGATGTTCTATCTGTTACATCCTTCTTCGTTGTCTTTTTGTCTTGATACCAAATTTTCGCGAGTTGATATTTGTCATAAACACAATTTTTTCCTCTAGCATTCTAGGCAGGAAATTACACCCAATGACCTTGAGAATGGGTAGTCTTTTTACCCCAATAACCCAAATGGGCAAACCTTCAAGGTCAAAGGTCAAAAGTGTTACCCACAAACCATAGGATATAACTTATTAAATGTGAAGTTTTGCCGATGAGGCAAGCATGGTCAAAAGTTTAAGACGACTCACTGTTAAGAGTCTCACATCGGATATGGAATAGGAACATGGACTCCTTATATGGACTTGAACAATTCTCACCCTACAAGCTAGCTTTTGGGGTTGAGTTAGGCCCAAGATTCAAAGTCAGGCTCATTTCAATTCTTTGTTCACCGATGTTGGGCCCCCAAATTATATTATTCACGCTCCAGTTAACAAGGTCTGGACGTGTTGGGCCCCAAATTATATTATCTTATCCACGCTCCAGTTAACAAGGTCTGAACATGCGTTCATGGAGATGCTACATGTGAGGACACCATAGATGAAGTTATTCTAGGAGACACCTTTCTTTATTATTTGTTTGCATATGATAAGAGACGTGTGTGTGTTTAGGATAGAAGTCTTGATATGTTGAGAGAAAAAAGATCTCTAGTTGAGCGGGAAATTGACTTGCTTGATTATTTGAGAAATCCAACTAAAAGATTATTTTTTCTCTAATGATATTACTTGTGAGCCTTTGTATGATTCTCCACCGATATTTGATAATGATATACATGCATGGATCAAGTGCGTTGACCCCTCAAAATATGACCCATTCTTTGATGAAAATGCTAGTGAGGTCCCATATTAGTGTGAGGAGACATATGTGTTCCTAAAGCTTTTCTATTTGATTTCACATTAAGGGACACTTTCCTCTACTACTTGTTTGCTTATGATGATACTCATGCTTGTGTTGATGGTGCGTCTTATGTTGGCAAGGATCTTCGTGGGATCTATGGGGGTATTCTTATCCAATATGTGTGGGTGTTCTTCCTTTTTGACCCCGGTGGTGTTATAGATGGTATGACCTTGATAAATGCTTTCCATACCACATTGTTTTCTTGTGGGGTTCCTTGTACATGTGATGCGGATTTTGTGTCTAATGGGGATTTTAAACTTGAAGTTGAATTAAGAGGCACTTTCCTTTACTATTTGTTTGCTTCTGATGATTATTATTGTGAGATGATCCTCGCGGATCTCTCTCGTACTAATGAATCTTGTAGTGGTGGCATTTTGTCTTCTTGGTTGATGTGTGTAGGTGACCCTTTAGATTTGAGGAGAAATTTCTTTCAAGAAGGGGAGAATGATGCAATCCTAAATGCCTCAAGATCGTCTGAGCTCCAAACGTCACGAGGGTTGTCCATGAGGATGGACGTTAGAAAGCATAATTTAGTGCAATCCCGAGGCTTCCGAGTGTGGATGATTGCATGGGAAGGTGAAAAGGCTAAAAATGTCAATGATGACACCATCTGCGGATCGCACATGATGCCACAGATGGTGTCAGCAAGCTGCAAACCAAACGCAGAAGTTGACAACCCAAAGAGGCAGAAAAGCACCACCTGCGATTCGTAGATGGTGCCACAGATGATGCCTGCGAATCGCAGGTCTTCCACAGATCACGACAGGTCGACATTTTAGCTACTTTTGCAATCCAAAGGAGTCATTTTTGGGCCCTTTGTATAATCATTTAGCCTAGGACTATAAATAGGACACTTAGGCCATATCATTCCTTAGTTATTGTTGAATATTGATATTGAATACTCTTGTTAGTGTTTTGAGAGCTTAGTTCCAAGGTGTACTTGGTGAAGCTATGTTGATCTTTGTTTAGGAAAAGGAATTTTTTTGCAATTCCCTTGAAGTCTTCTTCATAGGTTAGGTGTTTGTTCTTGGTTAATCAATTGAGGTCCATTGTTTCATATATTTGGGTTGCTATTGATTCCATTTCTTGTGTCTACCTCTCTATCCTTTGATTTCTTATTGTTTGTTTTTGTTTCCGCAATTTATATTGTATCAAAATACAACTAACATGCTGTAAAAAGCAAATACCAAATTTTATACCACGATTATTTCATCTAACACATCAGACCAAACAGGTCCTTAGTGTTCAGAGTTACTAAAATTGCAATAGGGATTCCAGTGAACCATGACCAGCATAAGATTCTAGTTCACTCTTTGTGCAAGTTTACTCAATGATGGTCCCTATTTGGGGCTTTGTGCCAAGAACATTATGGTACATGATCTTGATGTATAGGATTTAACTTAACCAGTATTCTGCATTCCAGCAGCAATACCTTTCATGGTCAAGATGAGTGTGTCCTCCAAGCCAGGTGCATATTCGCTAGTCGGGTTCAGGTTCACTAGTTCAGCAGCTGGTTTTGATTCCATGTATTCCTTGGAAATGTGAGGCCTTGGTGTCACACTGTAGTCCGGGTCACGAATACGCTTTAGGGTGTACGCTTGGCACACGTTCAATGTTGTGATGTACGAGTCACGCAACCTCAGTCGTTGTCTCAAGTACGGGTTGCCCTCCAAAAGATCCTTGTGTCCAGCAATCTATTTAAATAAGGAAAAAAATAAGTTTAGATGTGCTAACTCGGAATCAAGCACGGTAAGTGAGGAAATGACAAAAATGGTCTCTTATGCCAAAAAGTTCACACTTTGTCTCCGTCAAATATTTATCAAACTTTGTTTGTTAGATTTGACAACTACAACATTAACCACTTGGTATATGTCAAATTAATCACCTCGTAGGAAAATTACCTGCAGCAGGAGGCTCTTTGTTTCCTCATAGTTTGACCTCAAAAGTTCACCGAAGGACCATAAATCTTCGGACACAAGAAGCTTATCGTACAATGCAGCAATGCCTGGGTCTCCTTTGGCGAACACCATCTCAATTAAATCGACAGTTACCCTAAAGAATGGCCATGCATTGTACATTTCCTGTAGCATCCGGAGGTTTTTGATATCCTTCTCAATGGCATACTTAAATGCTGCTCCAAAGCCGAGCCAGACTGGAAGATGAAACCTCGTCTGAGTCCAGGCAAAGATCCACGGAATAGCTCTAAGTGATTCTATGCCTCCGCTGGGTTTACGCTTTGATGGACGGCTGCCAATGTTCATTCGACCATACTCTAACTCGGGCGTGGCCTGCAAACATGATCAGTGAAAAATAACTTATTACAACTCAAGGCATTATTAATAACCAAGTTTATTCCTAGCACACTTACCAGGCGGAAATACTCGACGAATCGGGGTTCCTTAAAAACTATTGATCGATACTTTTCTGTAGCAACAACTGCAATTTCGTCCATAAGCACACGCCAGTCTGGTTTTGGAGAGACTGGTGGATGCATCCCATGTTCAAGCGTAGCAGCAGTAAAACGCTGGAGTGTCCTAAAACACAAGTGTTCTTCCCCGAAAGATTGCTCAATAACCTCACCCTGAATTGTAACACGGAGATGACCGTGAATTGTTTCGGGTGGTTGAGATAATATAGCAAGATGGGTGGGGCCACCTCCTCTTCCCACTGTACCACCTCTACCATGGAACATGGTTAACTTCACCCCGAACTCCTTGGCAACTTGTATAAGCTCTTCTTGAGCCTTATATAACTGCCAGGCTGCTGATAGCCGACCTGCATCCTTGCCAGAGTCGGAGTATCCAATCATGACCTCTTGCTTTCCATTAATCCGGTTTCTGTACCACTCGATTGAGAAAAGACGTGCAACAGCAGCAGGAGCAGCGTCCAGGT
This sequence comes from Anisodus acutangulus, assembly GCA_029783415.1. Taxonomy (NCBI): domain Eukaryota; kingdom Viridiplantae; phylum Streptophyta; class Magnoliopsida; order Solanales; family Solanaceae; genus Anisodus; species Anisodus acutangulus. The sequence continues at coordinate 56,229,880 of CM056494.1, forward strand.
CAGCCAACTTCTCAAAAAGCGGAACAACTCGTAAAGGTTGCTTCACTCGACATTCACGCTGTAGAAGCTCAACTGCAAGCACATCTGATGGTGCAGTGGCCATTGAGATGATGTATGCCCCGAAGCAGTCTGATGGGAGTTCAGATATGACATGGAACGTATCCAAAACATCAGCAATTTCTTCGGTTTTTGGAAGATCAGGTCCGAATAAAGGTCTCTTGCCGCTGAGTTCAGACAGAAGCCACTCTTGTCTACGTTCCTCAGACCATTCTCGATATGAACCGATTTCCAAATGCTGGGTAATAGCATCAAGCACATCGGTATGGCGGTCGGACTCTTGTCTTATGTCAAGTCTCACAAGTGAAAGTCCAAAGGTAGAAACTTGTCTAAGGAAATCCAGAAGGCTACCATCAGCGATGGGGCGATCACCACAAGCACAAAGAGATCTGTAGCACAGCTCAAGAGGTTCCAAGAACTACATAAAATGTATGACCATATTAGTGTTATATGACAGGCAACACAGATATTTATAAAAGGGTTTTTTTCATTTTTGGCCTGTCGGCCGAAATTAATTATGCGCTAGCCAAAATATACTAAACATATACACTAATTATCTATATAATATGTATATTTATGTATAAAATATGTATATATTATATGTGTGTGTATGTGCAAAACATTTACATTTGCCGGCTTTTATTAAGAGCGGTCTGAAAAGGTAATTATCTCTTTATAAATTTTGGTTTAATAGAACAACCATGCAAATACTTATTCTGTTATTCAATATGAAAGAGACACTCATATTCATGTTTTTCTAGCTCCCTTTTTCCATGAATAACATGTCAAGTTGTTAAGTAAAACTAGTTAAGCATTCAAGAGAATAAGTGAATGTTCACTGCTTAATTTTAAGATGCTCTACATATACAAAGTAGTCACAGGAAAATACAGAAGTTTAGTAGTATACACCTGCTCAATATTAGTATAAGTTGCTTCCTCTGGAATATCAGAGTATCCATGGGCTAACAGTTGGCGAGCACGTTCACGTGTCTGATACAGCTTATCTCTCACATCACCAAGAATTACACGGTAGGGTTCATTTGGAGGAACTTGCTTCCAAAATTCTGCACGACGAAATGTTGAAAGATCAGAGATTATGCGATTGCTCTACCCAAAAGAATTATTATTCTTTTGGATTTTTGGAAGAAAGGGACATCTGTCCAAAAGAAACAGAGAGAGCCTTTAATGCAATTTCTAGAAATAAACGCTGACCAGAGCACCAGATGCTAGAACAACATCAGAAAAATAACACACTTTGCTCACTCTTTTTTTTTTTTTTGACATGCAATGATAAAAATAACGCCCTTTGCTCACCCTTTTTTACCTTTTTGATAGGCAATGATGAAAATAACATCCTTGGCTCACTTGAAAGAAATCAAAAAAGCATTTAACAGTCCTATCAAGCTTATATGCAACTAGCAAACTCTTCTTTGATTCAATTACATGGATCAACCTCAATAGCAATCACATTAGTTACCTATGTAGTGTTTTGCATCTCTCCTTGAAGACCTGTGGAGTACTTCATCTGATCGCACACGAAGCTCTTCATTGCAGCGCCACATAGACAACTGGAAGAATGTACAAGTTAGAAAAATATAACAGCGTAGATGGTGGCACTTCACTAAATGGATCGAGACAAAAGTCTCAAAAACAATTTAGTCGTTGCATACCTCAAACATGAGGTCCTCTATTTGCGAATAATACAAGTTAGCTGCCATCATTCTGGCCAATAAGCAAACATCTCTTGTGACCTCTGGAGTCACTCTTGGATTACCTGCATTTGGTAGCAAACAGTTGACAGATAAATGGAGATTATCTACTCCACGTAGTAAATAAGAAGTCCGACATATATTAAAAAATATATATCCAGAGAAGAGCAGAAGGAAATTTTGCTTTCCTCCACCCCTTCAGAATAATGTAAGGGCTTTTTCATTTTTGACCCTTCGGCCAAAATTAATTACAGGCACTAGCCAAAATATACAAAACCTATAACCGATTATGTATATTATATGTATATTGTATGTACATTATATGTATATTTATAAGTATACATAACCTATACATTTTCTGGCTATTTTGTAATTTAGATCACTGAAAGGCATTGGTCTCATAATGTTATTTTCTCAACTTTTAGCTAAAGTAACTGCAAACATTCTCTACAGGAGAGGAATCATACCATCACGATCACCGCCCATCCAAGAGGAAAATTGAATAAGAGGAGCATTATAAGGAACTCGTTCATTAATCCCTATGTTTTTAAGAGCTGTATCAACACGGCGCAGGAACTTTGGTACACCCTTCCAAATTGTTTCATGGAAATAGCTCATTCCAGCTCTCATTTCATCTTGTGGAGTTGGAGGAGTTCTTCGGATCTCATCAGTGCGAAAAGCAGCTTGGATCTACACAAGCAGAAGGACCAGATATTTGTCAAAAAAAGAGAGAATAATGGGTGCATGTGCATCTTACCAATAAATCATGATCCACAGAAGGTGACACGTATTTGAGTTTGAAGATGCTATTATAAAAACATAGCAACTATATTATGTGGAATGAAAGAACCGATACATTACTCAACCACGAGAAAAGCAAGAAATACTTGCATTAATGTAATAAATATTTCACGCAAATAATTTGACTTCGCTGTGATTGACTGACTAGAGAAAAGGTCTAGAAGCTTCCGCACCAAAACTTAAAGAAGTTCTATAAATGAAAAGGGAATTTGACATCAAATTTTGCAACTTTATTGCACCAATCAAACCACAAAGGTCCAGTAGATTTTCAGTAAAGCCCCCTCCATTATAACATGCATAATAAAGTTTCGGAGTGTTAGCTGAATAACCAAACAGAAACTATAGTAGCTTATGAGATAATTTTGCTTCTCCCTTCATCATGAGAGGGATGAAAAAGCAAATCTGTTAATGTGTCCTATCCAAACAGTATAGAAAGTAAAACTACACTTAGTATGGCGATAGATAAATAAGGACAGCCTGAAAGATGAAGACATATCTACAGGATATTAACGCACCAAAATATCCATTAGTAGAGTCAGAAAAAACAGCAGAATTGAAGGTGCAAATCATAGAATTTTATTCACTGAAAATAACATGCATGAAGAAACAAAACATAGATACCTCCCTCTGTAAAGCCTCATCCAGCTCCTGTTTATCATCAGGTGTAATGTCTTTAGCATACAACTGAGCCAAGCAGTCACGGATCCTGAAAATTTAGTTAGAACAAGTTAGTTAAAAGAAACCAAAACAAATAAAGTAAGAAATTTGGGGAGAAAAGAGAATTTCCATTTATTTTTAATATATGCAGATACCGAAAGAGATGAATCCATTGTTAGGAATCATTAAATCCTATAAATCCCTTCGCAGTGGACTTGATTTTACCAAAGATGATGAAAATGTGAACTCACTTGAAAAAATCTTTTTTTTTTGTCCAACTAGATTATAAAACTAGTAATTTCTAGTAGGTTCAACATTCTAATTCGTCGATACGAGAAGCAAATTGTAATGTGAATGAATCAATATTTACACATAAGCCAAGAGGCAGATAGCGCAGATCGTCTCCAGCCCACTTGAACAATTTGAAAAAGGCTAATTTAGGGGATAGAGAATACGAGATAGGGAATATAGATTCTTTAGCATCTCGCTGTAATTGAAGTATCTGCTAGATCAGGTTCACTATTTGTATCGGTTAAACAAATTGTTGGAATTCCTAAAGTAATACACTCTCGCAGGGCCGTATATTCTTCGTGCTGATCAACGATGATGCCGGAAGTAGACTGATTTTATATCACCCCTCAATTCGAATCAGCAAAAGCAATGTCTCCTAGTGAACGTGTCACAAGCTTACTCCTATTTTTTTTTTTGTAAAAACGAAGAATTAAATTCACACTAATCAGATTACTTCAACCCGAAGTTCTTAGTTACTTCGACTGGATGAGTCCTCAGAAGGGAATAATTAAGTCATAATTCATTGGTTGATTGTATCATTAACCACTCAATTTGAAAGCAATATTTCGAACCGGACGTTTTCGGGATGCCGCTAATAACCAACGAATGGCAAGTGCTTTTCCTTATGTGGATGGGAAAAAACAAAGCATAAACTAACTTAAGAACAAATATGACAAGCCAAAGGGACCACTAACTGTTGAAGACAATAAACATGGTGATTAGAGACCAAACCTTCCATGCTTTTGAAGCAACGATCTTCGGACAGATTGAGTAGGATGAGCAGTTAGGACGAGATCCACGGTCTGATTCTTCAGAGCATCAAAAACTTCTTGAGGGGATTTCTTCAAGTCCCCCACCAGTTTCTTGAAAGTTTCTTCAATATCTGATTCAGTTGTTGCATTGTTCTCATCGACAAAATCCCCTTTTTTCTTCAACTTTTGGCGCCTGCGATAGGCAATCTGAACCTCCTCGGCCAAATTGGCCAAGTTAAGCATGTGAGAGAAAGCTTTAGCAATGACAATTGAATCCCCGGGATCCAAACTTGTCAACACATTGCCAAGTTCCTCCAGCTTTTTTGGATCATGCTTGCCTTCGTACTCGGCAGAAAGCTCATAACACTCTTGGACCTAATGTGAGATTCAAGAAATCAAAGACTTTAATAGTGACAAGTATTTTGCAAGTATATCTCAATAAACGTAATCATCTCAAAGAACTACAGTCAGACCTCTCAATAACAATCATCTTCTATAACAACATTTCAGTATAACAACCATGTTTTATGTGGAACTGATCATTCATGTGATGTTATATTATATGTTCTCTATAACAACATTTCGATATAGCAACCAAAAAAATATCAGGATAAACGATGTTATTATAGAGGTTTGATTGTACTTGGTCAACACCAAATTAGGATCTCAAGTCACCATACATGTAGATTTCCACCACTAACACAAGTCAAACTACTAAAGCATATGAAGACCACTATCTAAATACCATCTATAAGTATTACACACACTTTAGACTCAAGTGTTTGTGGTCTACTCAGTCAGAACAGACATAAAAATCCAATCTTTGTATTCCCTTTTTCATAAGTGACATAAAAATTCAATCTTTGTTTTCCGTAAAAAATCAATCTTTCTATTCCATTTCTCATAAGTGACATAAAAATTCAATCTTTTTATTCCTTTTTATGACAAGTGACATGAAAATTCAATCTTTAGCTTCAAGAAATAAACCAGATTAAAGTGGAAGAGAAAACAACACCCCTTGGTCAATCCAAAGACCAAAACCACAGAACTTCAACATCAAAGACTACACAGCTAATCATTCATAGGTTAAATACATTTTCCGAGAAAAAAGAACAAGAAAAAAAATTGGGAAATGCATACAATTTCCGATACACAAGTCAAACTACTGAAGCATATGAAGACCACTAATCTAAATACCATCTATAAGTCTTACACACACTAGATTCAGTGTTTGTGGTCAACTCATTCAGAAACAGACATAAAAACCCAATCTTTTATTCCTCTTACTATTAAGGGCAGCCCGGTGCACAAAGCATCCCGCGTTAGCAGGGTCGGGGAAGGGTCGGGGAAGGGCCGCACCCAAAGGGGTGTGATGTAGACAGCCTGACCTAATGCCAGCATTAGAGGCTGCTTCCACGGCTCGGATAAGTGACATAAAAATTCAATCTTTAGCTTCAAGAAACAACACCACTTAGTCAATCCAAAGACCAAAATCACAGAACTTCATCAACACTAATTTTATTCACATAGGTTAAACAAAGAACAAGAACAAGAAAATGTGGCATCAAATATAAAAGAACAAGAAAATGTGGCATCAAATATAAAAGAACAAGAAAAAATTGGGAAATGCATACAGTTTCCTTGAGATCCTCTCCATGCAAATCTTGAAGAATATCAAGAAAACGATCCAAAAGCAAAGCATCATACTCAACAAGTTTATCATCATCAGAAACTTTTCCAGGCACCAATTGCCTTAACTGAGCATCAATTGATGCCATTTTCTCCAAATTACGAGTCCCCATTTCTCACTCTCCACCAACACCCTGCAGCACATAAAAATCCACTTTTTTATTCATTTTCTTGAAAAGTAACATAAAAATTCAATCTTTTTATTCATTTTCTTGATAAGTCACATAAAAGTTCAATCTTTTTATTCCTTTTCTTGAAAAGTAACATAAAGATTCAATCTTTTTATTCATTTTCTTGAAAAGTTTACATAAAAAATCAATCTTTTTATTCCTTTTCTTGAAAAGTCACATAAAATTCAATCTTTTTATTTCTTTCCTTGAAACGTAACATAAAAATTCATAAAAACATAAAAATTCATCGAAATCACAGTGACCACAATATCTGATCATGAACCCACAAAAGTACAAAAACAAGGGAACACCAATTTTTTCTGGCCATTCAAATAACCCCACTTGGCAACTCTACTGAGTTTAAATTCTTATTGATTTATTAGCAATTAAATGATATACCCACATAGAAAAAATAATAAAGAGTTGAACTTTGAGCATGGTAATTTGCAGTACCTGAATCTTGGTATGTCAGAATACAAAAGAGAGAGAAAAAGAACTTAAGAAGTCTTTACAAGTGGTGGACTTTGGGTTTTGAGGAGTTTATGTAATCTAAAGACACTGAATATGGTGGCTATATATAGGGGGAAAAGAAAGAGCTTTTGTTTCTTTCTTTAATTTACAACCATATATTAACAATTTATGAAATTTAATTTTTATGTGATTGCCTTAGTACATGCCTCGACAGTCGACATATAAGTTAGAAAAAAAGTGAAGGGTCAACCGAATATACCTAAAGAATCTTGATTTATTTTCCACACGAGTTTACTCGAATTTAAATAATTTTTCCATGAGTAGAGATGTCTATCTCATCCCCTCCGTTAAAGGTGGAGCTAGAGTTTCTTCTATGGATTTAAGAGAATTTAATAACTTTAAGCTTAAATTCTATTTTTGTATTTATCAAGTAAATTGCATTTTTTAGAATTTAAAATTTATAAATTCAAAATTTTAATTTCACCTCCATCACTATCAATATTTCCTACTTGTTCTTTGTGTTTTTAAAGTCAAAATACATAGCTCCTCAGCACCTTTCATCATTCTCTATATTTTCTTATACTTCCATTCCATGAGATTAGATTATATATTAAAGATAAAGACGAGAGGCGAATAGACGATAATATAGCGAAATTATAATTCTTTTCAAGACGATCAACACAGGCAAAGTCGGAACTACTTTAGTTGAAAGTTAATGTCTTGATATCTAAAGTGGTTCTAGAACAATTTCCGGACCTAATTTCAAAGATCGCGCACTATTCACATAAAAAGAAATTCATAAATGTATATAATATATTCCTAATCTTAATACTATAAAACAATTAGGAATTAACAAAAGTAGTACTACAAAGGTGCTAGTGGTAGCTTCATACTTTTAATTGTTTAAATCAGTCAATACGAAACAACACTGTATCTATTACTTTTTTTATGCCAATTATATAACAAAATTTACCTGGATACAGAGTTAAGAATAAAAATTGGCACGAATCTAGATACGTACTTGTAAAATATCAGAAGTACTCTTATAAACAATGTGTTCTTTATCCAGTAGAGCTTACCATAAGTCTTGTTAGTGGAAAATTTGTTGGAATATGTAAAGCAACAACGAGAATAGTAAATAACTATTACAGTGATCGAAAAGATAAACAACAAAGAGGACAACAACAAGTTGTCAATAACTTGATCTTGAATTGAAACTTCAAATATGGATCTTGTATTCGGAAATACAAGAACATGAACTGCTACACTTGTGGCTTGTAGATCCGCTCAGAAGACGAACGGTTAGAGTCCTTCGTCTGATAAATTAACACTTGAAACACTTAGCAACCAATTAGTTAAACCACAACACAACCGGCTGAGTCGAGAGATGTCTATTGTTGGAAATAATGTGGAATTAAGTTTATCCCATTATTTGTGACTCGAATAATTGGGCCCCGCATATCGGAAATATTATTTCCACGCACGTGCAATCTTAGTGCCAAGTATCATAAATTTCGTTAATGAAAGAGATATTGGTACGTAAGTGAAATGTTTGAGACATAGAATGATAGATGATTATTGGATAAATAACAAGTGTTCCACGTTGGTAAACGAAGGAAGGATTGTGCGAGGTGTAAGATGGTACGGGTCGAACCGCGGAGCCGAGAAGGGCCGCAGCGCCGACCGGACTGGGCCGCGGCGCCCCCCTTGCAACGTCGCGGAGCTAATTCCCATTTTAGTTTCTGGAGCCGCGGCTCTAAATGCAGCAGCGCCGCGACGCTTTCCAGGCAGTGAGTGCTCGACAGAAGTCCAAAAGTTTGGCTGATTATGGAGAGGTTTTGGAGCATTAACTTGGCAGTTTTTCCTCCATAACTCAGCCATTATTTGGCTGCATTAGTTTGTGGTTTAAAGGGACATTACATGGCATTTAAATGACCATTACATGGCATTTAAATGACCATTACATGAGCACTTGAAGGGACCATCTTGCATACCTATAAATTGAGGCCTTTGGCTCAATTCTATAGATGAAGAAGAGACAAAATACATACAAGTATACAACACCACAAAGAGATCAGATTTTCCTGATATCAATCCTTCTCTTAGGAATCTTCATTATTCGTGTTCTTCGCTGAGATCATTTGTGTAGGCTTTGCACACTTGATAGTTTGTTGTATGATCTTGGGAGACTATTGTCCACACTTCCGATATGTCTATATCCGAGAATCAATTTGGATTCATGCCGGGGCGATCGACTACAGAAGCTATTCATATTGTGAGGAGATTGTTGGAGCAGTATAGGGACAAAAAGAGAAACCTACACATTGCGTTCATTGATCTTGAGAAGGCGTAATGATAAAGTCCCTCGGGAGGTTCTTTGGAGATATTTGGAGTCTAGAGGTGTATCGGTTGGCCTATAGCATGGCAATTAAGGACATATAAGAGGGTGCCAAGACCAGGTTAGGACAGTTGGAGGTGATTTTGAATACTTTCTGATCATGATGGGGTTGCATCAGGGATCACCCTTAGCCCGTTTCTATTTGCATAGTAATGGATGAATTGACACGACATATTCAAGAGGAGGTGTCGTGGTGTATGTTATTCACAGATGACATAATTTTGATTGAAGAGACGCGCAATGGAGTTAATGATAAGCTGAAAGTTTGGAGGATGACCTTGGAGTCTAAAAGTTTTAGGTTAAGCAGGACGAAGAGGAGTACATGAAGTGCAGGTTCAGTGACGTGATGCTGGAATGAGACGTGAAAGTAAAGATCGACGCACAAGCTATACCTAAAAGAGAAAACTTCAAGTATCTTGGATCTATAGTACAAAGAGACGGGGAGATTGACGATGATATCGCACACCGTTTTGGAGCATGATGGATGAAATGGAGGCTCGCTTCCAAGGTGCTTTGTGATAAGAACATGTTGCGAAGGTAGAAAGGTAAGTTCTACATAGTGGTGGTTAGACCAACTTTGTTATATGGGGTAGAATGTTGGGCATTTAATAACGCCCACGTCCAGAAGATGAAGGTAGCGGAGATTAGAATGCTCAGATGGGTGTGTGGTCATACTAGGAGAGATTAAGAATGAAGTTATACGAGACAAGGTTGGAATGGCCTCCGTGGAGAATAAAATGAGGGAAAGGAGTCTGAGATGGTTCAGACATGTGAAGAGAAGGTGTGAGGATGCACCAGTCATGAGGTATAAGAGATTGCCGGTAGCAGGAGTTATGAGAGGTAGATGTTGGCCGAAGAAGAACTGGGGGGATGTGATTAGACAAGACATGGCTCATCTTCAGCTGACTTAGGACATGACTCTAGATAGGAAGATTTAGAGGTCAAGAATTAGGGTAGAAGGTTAGTGTGTAGTTGAGTTTTGACGTATTGTGTGGGAGTGGTAGGGGCTAGCATCCTCTTCTCCTCGTCTCTTTTTTCCTAGTGGTATTGTATAGGTATCGCGTAGTTCCTTACTTTTTATGTGTGTATTACTATGTGTTGCATCATTTGCTTTATTTATGGATATTTTATTGTCTTATTTCCTTGCAATCATGCATCTGCTACTTTCGTTTTGTGACGAGGGTCTATCGAAGACAACTCCTTTACCCCATAAAAATCAAGGTGAGGTCTGCGTACATCCTATCCTCCCAGATCCCACCTTGTGAGATTACATTGGGTATGTTGTTGACTAAAACTTATATATATATATATATATATATATACATATATACATATATATATATATATATAATGGATATGAGGAGGGAACTTTCAAATATTGATTGAAATATAGTATTAACAAATTTTGAAATCTTTATTAAACGCTTGAGTGAAAAGAATCTATGATCAAATGAAGATTTCTTTTGCATCTACTCTATACTAATGTTTTTTCCTTTTTAAACCCTCCTGTTTAGGGCAAGTTATTTATTTTTTGATTTTTGAATGCTTTTTCCAGAAAAGTTTCCAAATGCGACCTTATTAACTCGACATATACAATTGAATAATGCTGAAGATATTGCTTGATCTTGTAATAATAGGATAATTTATTATTTAATTATATAAAAAGAGAAATCATTTCCCAGGATTATTGACCTTCTTTTCTAGTTTTCCATTAAAGTTTATACGGAAAGGTTAAAAAAATGCTCTTAATGTATTGTAAAGTTGTAATGAACTAAATATAACATATTTTCTCTCTAAAGGGACAACATATGCACTTTATTCCAGAATTTAAGTTATATGCATTGATATTATATACAGTAAAATTTTCATCGTCGGATTAAGTTATTTGCAATGATAAATGACAGTTTGTACACAACAAAACTAATAATCCAAAAAATAAAGTACATACTCTTTCTGTCTCAAATTATTTGTTTTTTATATTACACGCTCCTTAAAAAATATTCATTCAGTTCACTTTTACTTATCTAATTTGAATTTTGCACATTCTTCAAAAAATAATAATTGCTATGGATATTTTACCACAATATTCATATTAATTGGTGATTATTCTTAAATCTTGAAAAATAATTTGGAGAATAAGTAATTAAAATCAAGGGTAAAACATGAAAAAAAATATGTTTTCTCTTGATATGCTAAGACTCCGCGCATAGCGGAAGCTTAATAAACCAGACTGCTCTTTTAGTGAATAAGTAAAAGTGAACTGATAGAGTAGTGATTAAGAGGGGTATTTGATTACTTTTACCCTTATTTATATCTAAATTATAATCTTTTTCTCCATTAAATATTTACTCTATTTATATGTTATCTCCATTAATGATAAAATGAAAAAATAATAATTAACTGTGCCTTGAACTTCGTTCTAAAATGACAAAATAATTTGAGACAATTATTTTTAGTAATCACGAAAAATAATTTACAACGGAGGAAGTAACATGATATAACAAATACATTACATTATCAATGAAAAGTTTTTCCGAAGCGTCACTTTATATAACTTAAACCTCTTAATCAATGAAATAAAGTGATGTATTTGTGTACCAATCGAAGCCGTGAGAGACAATTTTTAAGTAGGAGTTGACAAAAAAAGTGAAGTGTATGAGACGACAGGGTTGGTATAGATTTGTATATGGTGGAAACAATAAGTGGACCTCAAAGAGTTTAGTTCTTTAAACTACTGACTCAATTATGCACAATGTGGCATCATACTTTTCTTAATTAAAAAAATATCAAAGGAAGATAACTTTTGCTTACTACATTTACTATTCATGTTTGGATCTCTATGTCTCCTTCTAAGGTTTCAAGTGGACTTTGAATACTCAAAAGTGATAACATTGTTTTATATTAGAAATGATGGTCTACCGGAGGCTTATTCATATTTTGAAGTTTATAAGTTTCTATAGTAATTTTGAGTTAAAGTAAAATAATAATTGAATTTATAATCAACTATTATAAATAATTTATTACTTTTTTTATACAAATAAGTATTGAGTATAAAAAAAATTACTAAGTTCCCATAAACACATGCATTAAAGGTTAGGTCCGCTCCTATGATCTAGTCTAACATAGAGAAAAGATAACTTAATCCTTTTAACTTCTAAAAGTTATTAAAACATACCCTAATAACCTTTTGAATTTTTTTAATAACTTCCTTGACAGTATTTTTCAGTGAATTTTAGAATGTAATACATAGACATTTAAGAGTGGATCTACGAGTCATTTTATTTGTAAAGAGTATACATCTTCTACCCATCAATCTCAAATCAATAGAACTTTTACATGTGTACATATTGAAGTTATCTGGTGTTCCGAACGTACTTCGATTGAAAATAATCTAGTACGTTAACTATTTAGGGAGAAAGTGCTTGCTGCCAAGAATTTCTTAATTCCTAGAGCTCAAATTTTAAAACATTTGATTAAAAGTAAAGTAATCTTATTTATTTCACCATATTCCTGATATGTTGAGATACTATACCAAATGGTGAAAATCGTCATGTTAAAGATTTAAACTATTAAAAAAGATATATTTTTATTTACTTATTTTAAGTATGCAATATTTTCCACAAAGTACAAATTTATAGTTAAGCGCAGAGGCAAATTTAAGGTTTAAACTTTATGATTCAATCTTTTAATATTTTTAGCATTGAACCCATTGTATTTAAAAGTTATGAGTTCATATTTACTATTTATTGTAATTTTAATATATTTTTACACATAAATTTATGTTCTACCTAGAAAGTTATGAGTTTAATTGAACATCCCATCTATCATGCTACATACGCCCGTGATCAAGGGAGACAACTACTGTGAAAGAAGAGGGACTGCAAAAATATAATTTTATTTTATTTTTCAAGTGTTTTATCATTTCGACGCGGCTCGATAATATTGATGCTCTAAAGCTAAAATTTTAAAAGTTTATTTTATTTTATGTTTATACTAAATAAAAAAATAGAAGACAAATATATTTCATATACACAGGGTCATATAGATCCTTGTGATCCGTCCCTTTTCCGAATCCCATGTATAGCGAGAGTTTAATGCATCAAGTTGCCCTTTTTAAATTATATATATCTTCACTTTAAATTTTAAAAGATAAGATTAAATTATTTGATTTGATGTAAAATCGAATCTGAATAAGTTCTTACCAAGCCAAACTTTCTTAAACTTATTTCATAAGTTCATGCAGCAAAGAGATACAAAAGAAATTGCTTTCAGATCTATGAATCAATCATAGAGGGAAAAGACTTACAATAATAATAAAATATTCGGTGCAATATCACAATGTTGGAGGGAAAAGACTTAGAAGAGAAAAATATACTAATTAATAAGAGATAAAAGTTATTGTTATTTACTTTTTCATATGCACAATCTCAAGCAAATTTTAAGAAAAAATTAAAATCTTTTACTAACAATAATTACATAAACTATATATCATATAATATCTTTTTAGATCCTTTAATAGTTGGAACCTAGTACATTACTATTTTTTTTGTCTCTCTTTTCTTATTTACTTTTTTGCGTATATTTATTTTGAGTCGAGGATCTATTTGAAACATTCTCTCTACCCCGCAAAAACATAAATAAAACTAAATCAGCGTACATTCTACTAAGGCTGTTCAAAATCGAATCGTTACCGATAACCCAACTGCAAAGTTCGCTTAATGGCTTATTGGTATTGAATTATCGGATTAGTGGTTGGGGAACGGATTAAAATTTTATAATTAACGGCTTATCGATGGCGGGGCGGATTACTCAATTTTCTTATTGGATAAACCGTTAACCCGTTAAAAATTATCATATTTATATTTTCCCCCCTAAACATATCAAATACAAAATATATAATTATATATTATAAACCTAAAGCACTAAAATCTAAAACTATAGCCCCAGCGCCCAGCGCCATTCAATTCTTATGGAATGGTGCAAGTGCCTGGGAAGCAGTAGCTATATTGTTTTATGTTTTACATTTGACAACTAGTATAATGCTTTTTTTTTCCTATGCGAACCAATGAAAATATCTATTGGCTTAATACACAATTTAACCCGAACATTTACGTTGTCCCAATGGATATATCTATTGGCTTAATACACAATTTAACCCAAACATTTACGTTGTCACTTGATTTAGCACAATGAGAAGTCCTTTGTTTGTAAGGTGGGTAAATTTCATTAAAATAGTAAATACCATGGAAATATTATAAAGTGATAGTTTTTACCTAATCTAATCGGCACGCCGTTCGATAACCGTCCGATAATTACTAATCCGATACCGAATCAATAGATATCTTATCGGATGGCTAGCGGATTAATACATTTAAAAGTCGAACCGAACCGTTAGGGGTAATAATTCGCCCAAACTGCCCGATAAGCAGCCCTACCTAACTTTAGTTGTTAAATTATACTGAATATGTTATTGTTATATATTTGGGACCTAAGACAATAGTTTAACTAAACCTCTACCCTTCAACCGCCCTTGGTATTATCCATCACACTATGCCATTAATCTGTGGGTTTATGTTTAAAATAAAAAGCTAAGAAGTACTTTGCTTGCTACTTTGTAAATATAATAACATGATTACCTGGACAAAAGCTTTTACTTCTTCAACTTTTTTTTTTGGCTTCATGAATCTAATATTGAGAATTTTTTAATTGACTAATTTAAATTCACATTGAATAAATTTAATAAGAAAGAATATTTATACATTTTCATAATTCGAACTCGAAATTTCTTTTTAAGAATATCAAAATTCCTATCCACCACACTCTGACATAAACTTGGTTTACTTTTTTTTTTAAGCATAAACTCCAATCAGGAGGACAAGTACAACAAAAAGAAGGATTATTATTATGACATCTCCGATTCTTTATAAAAAAAAAAATTGTATAGCAAAAAAGAATATGTAAGAATCTTGCAACTGTCTAAACCGTAGAGGTGTTATTTGGCCCGTTACAACTAACCCTTGTCACTTTCTAATAATGACTTTATTTTAATACTATATTTATGTATAAATAAAAACAAAAATTGATAACAAGACAATATAATTTATTCACTCTCATATGATGCAGCAGGGCAGGCATCTACTCCAGATGAACCACAATATCACGACAGAATAAATAAACAAAGAAACAGATAAATGGAGTAATAAGTAAATAAATAAAAAGGAAAAGAAGAGGAGAAGTTAAATATTGGAATAGCTATGGCCTAGGGGTGTCAATTTATTTTTATATAATCGTTAATCGAATTGATTTATAATTTTAAACATTGCATACTTAAAATAAGACACGGGCAAACAATCACACAAACGTTAAACATTAATTCATAAATATATTTTCTAACATTCCCTCTCTTAAATTGATGTGTTTGCAAACACTCAGTTTACCATCTCTCGAACTTGAACTTCCAAAGCACATACATCAAGCAGGTTTCTTAGATTCTGAAATGTAGGCAATTTGAGAGGCTTTGTGAATATATCAACAACTTGTTCTTCACTTCTGCAATGAATGAGATCAATGACTCCTTTCTTTGTGAGATCTCTTAAGAAATGAAACTTCACATCTATGTGTTTACTTCTTTCATGTAGAACAGGATTTTTGGAGAGCTTTATAGCTGAACTGTTGTCACAATAAATTATAGTAGCCCTCTCTTGCTTGCAATGAATGTCTTCAAGAATTTTCCTCAACCAAATAGCTTGAGCAGCACATGTTGTTGCAACTACAAACTCTGCTTCAGTTGTTGATAAAGTGACAATTGCTTGCTTCTTTGAAGACAATGATGTTGGGAGTTTTTACTCTGTTGTACTTTATAATGCAGTACGGGAAGTATATTACTATTACAAGTATTCGAAAGGATAAACAAAGATTCAATAATTCAACTAGAAATCTGAAATTACAATTGTTGAACAAGAAAAACTGGAAAACTGTTTTTGCTGAGTCGAGTGTGGCACTCTGTCCTTAAGACAATATTGCCCCGTATGTATCCTTTATACGTCCTGGACAATTTGTCTCTCAAGATAAAACAGCAATGGAACAATTGAGCAAAGGAAACTCAAATGCTACCGTGAAGAATATTGAGTAACGAAATGATGCTTGGAAGTTGTAGGAAGAAGAGTTTTCTGCTTGTGTAAGCTTCTGTATTTTCGTGTATATGTGAGTCTTAGTGTTAGTCCTCAACAATGGTGTAAGGGGGTGTTTATATAGGTGAGGGAGGGACTGAAAATTGCCTCCATAACAGCCAAATAATGGCCATTATGGAGGTAGTAAAGTCACCAACATAAATGGTGAAAGACCAACGGATTGGCCATTTATAGGAGGAGTAATTCAACCAAAATAAATGGCTGAATTGAGTGCTTGGCGTTTCTGCTTTGACTGTCCAAATTCTGACTTTCTGGAAACTTTCAGGGACCAAACCTGTGACCCGTGACTTTCTGGCCCAAAAAGATAAGACCCGTGACCCGGACCGGACGGGCGGCGGCGGCGCGCGTGTGGTCTTTCCTCGAACCGAAGCACATCTAGGTCCTCCCTCCTTTAAACACATGGGATACCCCTTGGGGTCCCAAACCCCAAACCAATTTCGAGTCTTATATACACAACAATTCTTTCTTCCTCTACCGATGAGGGAGAATTGAACACAATACCACACTTTTCCATGCTTCAAACACCTCACTTCGTGAACCAATATCTCTTTCATTTCTCAATGAAATTTGACGATTCTTGGCCCTACAGTTATCTACGTACTTAGTAGATCATGCATGTGTGAAGAACCGGATTCTCCAACATACGTAACACTAGTGTTTAAGCCGTTAAAGTTGGTCGGTCGCAACTCCCGCCAAAGGCTAATTTCCAACAAATGAAACAGCTCCTGAGCCCATCATAAAAACATATCCAGGTGTGTTTCTTCTATCATCTAGATCTCCAGCATAATCACTATCAGTAAAGCTAACTAAATCTGCCTTTTCTCCTTTCTAATAGAACAACCCAAAATCAGTTGTTCCTCGCAAGTACCACAACACCAAACTCTTGTTTATAGCCTTTAGCCACTAAGCACGCCTTGTACTTATCAACTTCACCATTTTCCTTCAGCTTCGTCTTGTACATCCACTTTACACCAATAGTCTTTTGCCCTTTTGGAAGCTCTGTCAACTCCCAAGTATTGTTTCTTTCAATGGCTGCAATTTCTGCATCCATCGCCTTTCTCCACTTTGGTTCTTTCGCAGCATCTTCATAAGTTACTGGGTAATCTGAAAATAAGGCAAAATGGGTGAGTGGGTCTTCTTTAGAATCATATACCTCATAATCCATCATCCATGCAGGTCTTTTCCTTTCTCGTTGAGGCCTTTGCTCGGTAGGTGCTACATCTGTTGGTGGACTTTGAGTGATTGTTGTTGGTTGTTGGACTGTCTCCATAGGTTGTTGTTGCTGCCTTTTCTCTTTACCACCATCTCTAGGACCTTCTTTGGGTTTTTAATGAATTTTGTCGGAATGAGCCCTTCTTGTATACAGTTGATATATGCGCCTGCATCTAATAAGACAATAATATTAAGAATAAAAGACTTGTTGACAACCAAGGTAATCCTCATGTGCCATTTTCGGACGTAAATTCTAGATATGTGATTGATAAACTTTGCTTGATCAATGAGCGTTAGATCAATCTGGGTAGGTTCTTCAGGTTTTGCAGAGAGTTGTTTGAGAACAAGACGGTCAAGTTCTTGTCTTGCTTTGATCTCTTGTATTTCATTCTTGAGGAGTGCTATCTCATGTTGAAGATCTTTGATAGTAACTTGTTTAGTGTTTTTTAGAAGGAATCTAGAAAGAACGTCAGTAATGTTTTAGGTATTTGCTACCTAGGTATGTTTGGTTAAAATATTAGAGAAGGAAGTAGACGATGAAGATGCGGTTGAAGGTTTATCTAGAGTTTGTTTGAATTGTTCTAGATAATACTATTTTTATCAGAATCCTGAAGATTGCTTATTATTCTAGAAGAAAATCATGTTCTTTAGTGAGAACATTAATCTAAGTCTGACTGTTTTGATCATATTGTTCTGATTAGGAGGAGCACGAATTAAGATCATCATCTTCTAATTGGAGCTCAAATTCATCATCGACAATAGAAGCATCACTATCTTCTATGTATAGTTGTTCTATCTAATTGAGGATAGATTCGTCTAAATTAAGGTTTCTAACCTTTTTGGAAAATTTACAAAACTTGGCAATGTGTTCTAGTCTATCATACCTAAAACATTTTCCATGGTTAGGAGACTAGAAGGATTTATTTTTGTTGGGAGTACCTTTGATTTTATCAAATGAAGGTCTTTTATGCTTAGGTGTCGAATATCTCAGTTTTGACGTGGAATATCTCGGTTTCGAGAGATGTTTGGGTGTATGTCTTTTATGAGGTTTCTTATTACAAGATGGCAAGCCAAATTGTTCAAAGGAACTTCCTAGTTCGTGGTGAGTTTGTGTTCTGTCTTTGGCTAATTTTCGGATAATTTTATCCTAGCGACATATTTTGAGGGCAACTTGTTGGATAAGACTGGTAAGCTGTCCATAATATATTCGCTCAAAAGGGACAATACTACCAGTGTATTGATTTTGGAGTTTTTCTTTGACTAAATCTCGGAGTGATTTGGGCAGACCATCAAGAATTTTTTCCTTCTAATGAGGAAGGTTGCCATAAGGTCTTTCATAAATTCTGGTGAGGAAAGAATTCTTATACCACCGGAAGTCAGAAAAGGTCTTACACTTGAGATTGTTGAGTATTTCAGATGACCTTTCTCTGAAGATACATGGACAACCAGTAAATGTCTTGATAATGGTATAAATGAGGGTATTGGTGGAGTCAGGAATGGTTTGACCATCACTGATGATTGGTTCGCCAGCTGAATCAACTCGGACAACTAGGAATATTTTTTGCTTATCTTCATCAGTAAGATAGGTATTCCACCAACCTTTGAGCTAACCTGTAAAACCTGCTACTAAATTATGGGTAGTAAGCTCGTCAGAAGAGTTATGGGAGGTTCTATACGCTGTAGCTACCATAGTCATTTGTTGTAATTTGGACAAATTATTATATTCTGAACAACCATCTATATTTCATTCATAGATGTTGTTGGCGTTGTAATTGTTTTGCATAACATTTGGTTTTTCTTCCAAGGCTATATCTGGATGAGTAGCTCTGGGATAGTAGAGTTTTTGAGGTTTACACTAATTTGAGAAATCCGAGAAGGAATCGAAGAAATTGAATGTCTAGCAGAATAGACTTCTGATTGGGTAGTAGAAACTGTAATTCTTTGACTAAAAGATCTCTGAAAAGAGATGGCTACAACTCCACTAGTATATTGTTGGATCTGAGAGACCGAAGTATTTTCTGGTTTATCACCTGGAGTAACATCTTTCAATAGCCAGTTCTGTGGTAAAGAAACTTGACTCTAAGCAATTGGTTTTGGAATTGAGAGATGATCTTTGTAGATCTATTTGGAAAAAAGACAGTTTCGCCCTTATGGAGAGTTTTCAAAGCTCAATTATTAAAAGCTGAACTCGTGGCTTTGTACTGTACTCTGTAAATTATTGCAACTGGTAGAGATCCGGTTTTTGTTTTATAATTTGTTGTCTTGACATTGAGGGTGAAGGAATCCGATATGTTTTTATCTTTGACGGATATGATAAAGTTGGGAAAACAATCAAAATTAATTGGACTGCTACAAAGGCTGGTTTCCACCATTTCTAAGAGGGAATCGTTAAAATATAAAAATATGGAATCTCTAAGGCACAAAAGTAGAGAGGTGTCTAGTCCTTCGCTAGAGAGACGCATAAAAGCTACTAGTTTAGCAATATCTAACTTCATTAAATAAAATATTCCATTGTAGATTCCCTGCCATGATGTTTCGAGTGTGCCTTGTGTTATGTTCTATCAAATATTATATGATGGAGGAGATAAGAAATGATTCTGGGATCAGTGAAACGCTGAACATTAATGTACTAGATTTGAGCTCAATTCAATAACTTGTACTGCATATTAACAAAGAGGTAACTTGTTTTATTTTACAGGTATAATATATAAATTCTTTTACTCTCTACAGATATGAGAGTTAAACCTGTAGAGAGAATAGTTATAAGGCGAGTCTTCATAGCATTTTTGACTTTTGTGTCGAGTAACCGACTCATTTTGGGTTCAGCTTATAGATGATAGTTCCTATTGTAAAAAAAGACAACTCGGTGCACTAAATTTCCGCTATACATGGGATCCGGGGAAAGGCCAGACCACAAAGGTCTATTGTACGTAGTCGTATCCTGCATTTCTGTAAAAAATTGTTTTCACGGCTCGAACCCGTGACCTATTGTAATTTGTTGATATTTCTAAGTCAATTTATTCAATACTCGAGACCTCTCCTTCAATTGTAATTTGACACATCAATCGTGAAAAATATCTACAAAAACATAGAATGGCTGGCCACTAAATGAGTCCGTTGAATGATGTTATGACACCACTCGCTGCACAACAACCATATCAACTGAGGGACTATATCTGTAAAGTGAACGAATGCTCAGTGTGCTAGAAATCTGTTCATGTTTGCAAATTGCACATTATGTCCCTTTAATCACTCAAACTTAGTCATTCCAGATTTTCGGACTTCTTCATACCGTCTTTTACAACAAGCAATATATAGAGAAGACTAATCAAAATCAAACTAATCAAACTGTGACATACATAAATGGCTGCACCTCCCAAAGTAAAGTGCTCCCACTGTATATGTGCATGGCATCATAATAGATCACCCTTGGCGTTCTTTGGGACTCCCAGTGTAAGGATCATGTTCATTGAAGTTGATTAAATACGACATTCCGATTATCCAGGAATGTATCCTCCATTTTGAAAACACAAAAGAGGCTAGATTGGCAGGTTTCACGAGAAAGTTGACACAAGATCCCTAGAAAGAAATTAGGAATCACCACTCACACAGAAATTCGCATAGCAAGAGCAAGCACACTCATTTTCCACGGAAAAAGCACTCAGTTTAACTAGGAAAATAACATCCACAGATCCAGACATGACAAAAACCAGAGTGGTTAAATAAAACAGTCAAAAGAAAAAAGGCTCATGTACATGACCACTTTTAGGACCCTAAAGATAGCGAGGTCCAGAAGGTTCACCCCCCCCCCCCCCCTTACAGTTTATTTCTTTCCGCGAAGTTTCGCACCAAGAGCTCTCTCCAGTTTAGAAATTATTTGTTGGTTTGGGATTGCCTTTCCAGACTCATACTCCTGAATGATCTGTGGTTTCTCGTTTATCAACTGCACAACAAAGGGATTACCAAAATTATATTGATACAATGAATTAAACCGTTCTCTTGACTCTATCTATATGTAGATTACTTTTTTTTTAAAAAAAGGGCAGCCCGGTGCACTAAGCTCCCGCTATGCGCGGAGTCCGGGGAAGGGCCGGACCACAAGGGTCTACTGTACGCAGCCTTATCTCGCATTTCTGCAAGAGATTGTTTCCACAGCTTGAACCCATGACCTTGGTCACACGGCATCAACTTTACCAGTTACTCCAAGGCTCCCCTTCAATATGTAGATTGCTTTACTGAAAAAAAAAAAGAGAGAAAAAAAAAGGGCAAGAACAGGGAGCGTGAGAGAGAGAGAGAGAGAGAGATATACCTGAGCAAGTTGAGACTGTGTCAGCTTCTTATCCTGTCGAGCTTGCATAATGGCTTTCTTCAATTCAGTTGGTACCTTCTGATCTGAGAACAAAAATGAAAAGTAACACCAGCCGTCATCACCAAAAGATAAAATGTTTTGTTTTTTTTCCCAGTGGCAAACCAATTAAACTTTCTAACTTTAGCATTATGTCGGTATTTGTAGCCAGAAGGAGAAACCTTTAAAATGTGCCTGCTTGTCAAGTCAGGATGTAATCATGACTTGAACTCACAGAGCAGAGAAGAGCTCTTCTTTTTTTTGCTAACCGAGAAATTCCGAGAGTTTGTGGCGCCCGGTTCGAAACAGTGGATAATGTGTCAGAGCAGAGAAAAGCTTTCTAACCACAATAATTGTTTTATAGAAGTATTTCTAATTATAATGTCAAGTCAAACTTACGTGACAGATTCTCAGTATCTTCATCGAGCTTCCTGGTGTTCAAAGTTGTACTACTAGAGGCAGCCTTGTTTGACCCTGCAGTAGCTGCATTAGAAGATAGATATTGTGAGTGCTTAACATTTTGCTCGTTTTCACAACTAAAGGATCCATGCCAACGAGAAAACAATGAAGATTTGCACCGTCTAGCAATTGGCAAAACATAGAACATATGAGAATGCATACATATAAAATAAGACCAATTTAGTCATGAAATAGCAAGGATTGGTGTTAATCCGGATACAGAGATACAGTCTATTTAAAAAAGTAGGTGCCTTCCAGAATCAATGAATCACTGCCTTCCCGACCCTGACTGCCCAACTTGAGTTACATCAAGAGAAATCGACATGCAATGAAAAAGCGAGAAGGAAAGTGATCACTCAGGACATAGTAGTATCCACTTACCAAATTCAAAATTCAGATTAGGAATCTCTCTAAAGCAGACAAAGTAGAAAACTACAATGCATAAAAAGTAACTCTTCGCCTCTCTCTTTCCTAATGTTAAAATAGAGAAGAAAAGAAGGGAGAATTTGACTGAATTGGTTGAAGGCAATATACAAGATGCTCCTTATACAGGATATTAGGCTACTAACAGGCAAGTTCGGACTACACGAAGCAAAGAAGTTATTAAATAAGGAAATCTATCCAAAAATTGAAATTTCTAATTGACACTATTAACCTAAACACAGAATGAATCTAGATGACATTAACTACGCTAATTAAGTAAATAAAAGTGTGCTCTCTAATAGCTTAAGCTTTTAGATAAGATGCTTACACACCTTAACGTGGATCAGAGCAGGCAGAGGTTATAGGTTCGAGTCTCATGCCCACCAATGATTAAAAAGAATTTCCACGTGTTTGGCCCATGAAAAACAATCAGGCCCGCACGTGAGGGGACATATTGAGAATATAATTAAGTACATAAAAGTTTACTCTCTCTAACAGCTTAAACTTTTAGACGAGATAGTTACACTTTAACACTTGCACCTACTTACAAAAGATTGGCTAAACAGTAAAACTTCTTATCCATAATATGGAAATCATTCCAACTACAACAGGGAAATGATAAAAATTTCAATTGACATAAACTTAAGCAGACCAAAATCTGGAGTAACAACCTAGGTAACCTTGGTTAGAATCCCATTAGAAGCAACAATCGTTTGTTACTTTGAAAAAAAAGCAAAATAAAAACCCTACATGCACTCATTGTAGACCAATAACAGTATAATATCCTCTTTCAGTCAAGTAATGCCTTTAGAGCCTATAGTATAGCTGAGTAGCTAAGAGCTTCTGGTAATACATGAGTCCATGAGCAGAGCTAGGATACAACAAGGGGTCCTTTTGTCAAAAAATTACACTGTCCATATAAGGTTAAAATTATCCTTTATGTATATTTAGTGGATGTTGAATCTAGGGATGGCAAATGGAGCGGGGTAGGACAGGTCAAAGGTTAAACGGGGCAGGGCAGGTCGATGCTTAAACGGGACAGGGCAGGGCAGGACGGGTCTCCCCCCCCCCCCAAACAGACATGCACACAAACAAATTCCTGGCAGCTTGTTTAATTGCCTTGTCCTCTTCCACTTCATTTATTAAGTATTACTATTTGTTCTAGAAGAAAAAACATTGCATTATGAATACAGTGCATCTTAGTCTTCTGTTCTGTATTTGGTGTCCATGAGACAACTCAATCTCTTCAATTGCTAATTAAAAATTACTAATGAAAATCACATTACTAACAAGATGATGGAGATTGTCCGATCCAATTCTCTTGCCAATTATCTCTATTAGTTTGACTATATGATATTATAAATTCAAATTTAAAGAAAATCTCCTGAGTTTTGTTCTTGCTAAGCCGATGTTCGGTAATCTCTGTATAAGAGAAAAAATAAGCTTTTAGTTCGTTATCATGCAATGGCAAGAAAATCTAGGATTTACTTGCACAAAAAATAAACTCAGTTCATAAATTACTTCATATTAAGAAATTATGACAATAGACTGATTGTTCATCCATTTTAAAAAATAAATAAATCAAAAGAAGTTAACAAAATAAATATCAAGTTGAAAGTGAAAAATGAAAAATAACATAAATAGGGCAGGGCAGGGCAGGGCGGAGCAGGACTTAACGGGGCAGGGCAAGATAGGGCAAATTTTTCGAAAATGCTAAACAAGGCAGGGTAGTGCGGGTTAAAATCTTAGCAGGTCAAGGCTTGCCCTGCCCTAACCCGCCCTAACCTGCTCCATTGCCACCCCTAGTTGAATCCTCTTCATTTATTCGCTTCACTATATTTTGAATCTCCTTATTGAAAATTCTAGCTCCGCTAATGAGCATCAATCCCACAATCAAAACAAAAAAGGGAAATTTTCAAAAACACACCGCAAAACATAAAATATTACGCCACGTAGCACAATATACGACATTATACAACATTATAGTTGGGGGAAAGCATTATATACTCAACCTTGTATAAAAGTATATAATAGTGTATAAAAGATGTTTATGGGGTTAAACCGGGTAACAAACTCAAAATATGGGCTACATGGAATAAATATTTTCTCTCAGTAGATATAGAGTAATTTTCTCCAATATATATCCATTACACCAAATACCTATACGGAAACAGGCAACCAAAAACATAGTAGAAATTGGCTGATAATCTGACCGAAAAACAAAATAAAAGCCCTAATTCGTACCAAGCAAAAGGAACAGGTAATAGTATAATTAATTGAAATAAAGCGGAACATAAAGGTCACTAGAAAATCAATAAGACTAAAATGGGAAGGCTAAAGCATATTATTGTTATAGGAACCTTTTCTGACGGTTTCGATCTCAGCACCGGAGCGACGGGCGGCGTTCACTGCTTTTTCGTCTTTCCGTGCGGCGGCGGTCGGCGCTTTCTTGCGAATCACCACCGGTTCCCAATCTTGTGATAATCCAGCCATTTTTCTTTTTTTCTTTGGAAAAAAAGTTATCTCCTTAGCACTACATATTTGACATATTTTGTATGTAAAATTATGACATATTTTGATCTTTTTTTTGGGGCTCATCTCGGTAAACGTTCTCTATAAAAAAAAATCATACTCATAACAATATATTTGATTTAAATCCCTAAATTTAATAATTTTACTAAAAAAATCTATTAAAACTAATGACTTTCAAGAAACGAAAAAATTCCGAGTAAGAGATTTAAAATTTAGTTTGTCAAATATCGATTTTGATGTTTTTTAAGCAGTTCAATCTCATTTTCTCGTGAGAGATAAAATATAAATGGTGATGCTCCTCCTCTGTAACGATCTTCCAAATCATTTTGAGCTTCTGCATATATTTTTTCCAAATTACTCTTCCTTTATTTTGATATTTATGACTTGCGAGATGGAAAACATGGTTCCCGAGGCAATCGGATGGGTTTCAGATCAAATTAGTATAATTGAAAGTTTTTAAGTTAAGGAAATGAAGATGGGGTAAACACGTCTTTTCAAAGTTTCATCGATTCCATTAGGTGTCAACCTTCTTATCTATCCGTGAATTGAAGGTGTCAACCTTCTTTTCATTAATTTCCATACACTTGTTCAAAGATTGGAGCAATTTCAAGACTTCCGAGGACTCATTTGCACCCGAATCATTGTCATTTTCATCAACTCGGACTTCATCCCGAACCGCATGAGTTTCATCCGATGCACTTGCTCCGCTGCTCTTTTTCTGCAACTTAGTCATTGCCTCATGTTGTTACAATGCTCTACTGAAAAGTTCAGTGCCAGACGAATTCAAATACTACAAAGTAGATGAAGAGACCTTTGAATCGTCTCACGATGCCTTTCCATCAGCTTTTCCTAGAGGGTTCGCCTGGGAAGTGATTAATGTGTGTACAGGCCACCAGTTGTGACATACAAATTCAGGCATTGGGGTTTCTTTGAAGATCCTTTTAAAGGACATGCCCCTACTGGTGAGATGGTCCAGTTCTATGGTGTTGGCATAATGAAGGTCTCTCTTTCTCTCTTTGAAAAATACTTTTTCTAGAAAAATATTTCTTAAAAATAAAAAAAAAAATGACTTTCCTAGTAAAAGCACGACAAAAAACATGTTTCATAATAGCAACTAACACTGATAGTTTACTCCACATCGACACATCCCATCCCTAACCTCTATAATCCCCATCCCACTAAACCCTACCCTTACCTTCATCTTTCATAGTATTTATTTAGATAATATGTAAATATTTGCGGATAATATCTTTTATATGCTAGACATCAAAATATAAATAAGAAATTCACTTATTTTTCAAAATAATATTTTTTTCATCAAAATATCTGCCTTCGTAGAAAAACGCCCTAGGATTCATTTCCAATTCTTCTACTCTTCTAGTCTGACATTGGTTTTTGAGGACTATCTTATCGAGAATGAATGAACTATTCCGTCGGTTTCATTTTATATTTTTAAATTTAACATGACACAAAAGGCTCATAATAGGGAATATCCTAATCCTGAAAATCCGGATTTGGTCATTCTTCATCTGTGGTCGACGTTTCGACTTATTTTAAAATAAAAATAAATAAATTTGAGTCTTGTATTTTAACTAAAAACGTGTATAACATAAGATGCTTTTTGAATCCTGTGTTTTTAATTATAACATATCATTTTTATAAATTATACAAGTGAGTGCTATTAAGAAAAAATAAAATCATTGAAAAGTAAAAGTTACAAAATGTAATAATATGACATTCTTTTTTAAATATACAAAAATCAAAAGTAAGATAAATAAATATTATTTGGTAAAAAAATCTATTAACCATGGTTACAACTAGTCTTCTCTCCTTCCAAATCATTGGTTCAAGGGTTGACACCCAATTTTGTCTCATATTTTCCGATATTTATTTATAATTTTAAATATTTTAACACCTCATAACAATTTTAATATATATATATATATATATATATATATATATATATATATATATATATATATATATATATATATATATATATATATATATATATAAAGCTTTTAATATCATTATTTATTCTCATTTATTCTCATTATTATTATTATTCACATTTTTATTATTATTTGTTTTTTAATATCATAATCATAGTTTTTACCCTAATATTCTAAGTTATTTTATTTTCGCAAAATGACATCACATTTCTATTTTAAATCAAGTAATAAGCATTTCATAAATATTATGTTTTATTATTATCAAATCGTTATTTCATTTAAATAATTTACATTTCTTCAAAGGTATTTTTTTAATAATAAATCCCTTTTATATTTTAAACCACAATCCATTTTTATTCCCCTCACCCAAAACATTTTATCAACCCACCAAACAAAAAAAAGAGCCCAAATCCGCAACCCCTATTTTCAACCCAATCGGCCCAAATCGTCAACTCACTCGCCGGCCCAATTACCCAATACCAAACTGAAACCCGGCGGCCCAACCCCATTAAAACTCATTCCTTTTATTCCCTCCTCTAAACCCAAACCTAACAAAACCAAACACACCCCTTTTCTGTCACCAACCCGTCGGCCGACACCCACACCCATATTCCCCTAAATTCCGCCGGCCACCAGGATTCGCCTGACACCACCATACCCATCACCCATCACTTCACCCCTAAAATCCGCTTCCAAAATCAGATTTTTACCCCATTAATTCGAATTTCAAACTCGAGTTTGAAGGGGGGTAGGGAGATGAACGTTATGGGGGGGGGGGGGAATCTATCTATAAACCTCCCCCCCCTTGTTCTTCATTGAGGGTCGGTTTTTGGGGTCTGAAATCATTTCAAAAGAAATCGAAAAAATAAGTTCGAAAAACAAGTCCAAAAATCAGAAAGAAAAGAGGTGAGTTTTGTTCTTAAATTTTGGGTTAAAATACTTCTATTTGCTTCATAACCTTAATCCGAAAATACCCCTTTTTAGTTTTAATTTTCGGTCCGAAAACTTCTTTTGTATACTAGTAGCAATCCGAAAAATCTATTTTTCGTGTTCTTCACTGTTTCCGGGTCGGGTCGGGTTTCAGAATCGAAACCGGTTCTGTTTCTGGTAGAAACCAGTTCCAAAAATCAGAAAATCAGGTTCCAAAATCAGAAAATCAGGTTCCAAAACATCTTCTCTGAGCGGTTTCGACGATTCGAAACATTGCCTCGGTTCGCTGCCCGGGGAAGGTCAGTAAATTCGAACTCTCCTAGTTTACTTTATTTGTGTGTATTAGTTTAGAAATGCTTAGATTAGTTTCAATTAGCTTAATATGGTTTATATACAAGTTGTGTTCCAATAGGTATGATACGGCCCTGTTTGTATTGAACATTCTGTGAACAACCATAATCAAGTCCAAATATTTATTTGTCATGACTGGGTTAGTTGAGGTTTGGAGGGAAAAATCTTGTTTAGTCTTGTTATATGTTGAGATTGTATTGAGTTAGCTATGGAATTCTGGTTGCCTGGTGAACTTGTATATGCATTTACATTTTTTTCTTTGATTTGTGGGTAGTATAGGCTTTGTTTGGTTTTGAATGGCTACGGGTATAAAGGAAATTCGAGATAGGCAATGGGGACTTTGTGTAGGTCTATTGATGTCTAAACAGAATTAATTGGGACTATGTCATGTGGAGCAGAGGAGATGCCTTAAAAGGTGTTTGTCTTGTGTGCATATGTGATTGTTGTCTACGCTTTATACATCAAGCCTAATATTTTAAAATAAGGACTGTGAATTGTTTGTTTGGATGTCTGGTCTGAGAATCATGTAAACATTCTAAAAATGGAAATTAAGGGCTTGTTTATGCTTGTATATTTGTTGGCCTATCTCATTTGCCTTCCCTACTTTCTATGGTGCTTCATGTTTAGAATACATGTGTGATATACACAGATATAACCAAGTATACTTGGTATATAAGTCAAATATATTATCTATGTATATCACTTGGGCTCCTCTGTTTACATGTCTCTTGGGTCAGGCCCAACAACATATTACTTTTCATGAATCATTCACTTGAACTTTTCTTATGTATATATTTTCATGTTCCGCCTACTAATCATTTTCTTTTCTTTCATTTACATGAAACACATCGGGAGCAACGAAGAGTCTCGGTATGAGACTCATCGTGACTATTGTCAAGCGAAGACCCGCATCCACATCCCTTGCATTCTCCGGCCTCGGGGTTTCTAACAAATAGGACAGGATGACATCGACATCCGCCCTAGTCACAACTTTAATTCATTAATACCGCCTTTTCAATTTTTTTTGGGTTGTAATTTTATTATTTAATGTTGTACGGTCATCGGAACACTTAGAATAATTAGGCCTTGAACGGATAATTAATAGTGTAGTTTAAAATTGGAAATCCATTGCTAGTTTATTTATTTTAGGCTCGGTTAGTTTTAAAATTGAAAATCCGGCGCTAGTTCATTTTAGGCTCGGTTCATGTTTCAAACGTTCAAAAAATAAATTGGACATCCTTTACTTGCATTATTAACCATACGAATGAGGTTTTATTTTTATTTGATTAGCTATAAAAATGACTTCCGTAAAAGTCATTTCTTGCATTATAAATAATTTGCTTTTCTTTTTACTATCAATTGCTAAAAAATATGTATTTTTATAAACAATACAAATGCATGTTTTTATCCAAAAATGAAGTTAGATGTATTTTATATATCATATTATGTAAGTGCATACTCTTGTCAAAATATTAAATTTATATGCATTTTATAAGTCATGCCCTACAATACATACTTTTGTTCACAAATCTATTTTTACATATATTTTAAAACAAATGCCATGCAAATGTATATTTTTATATCAAATCAATTTCG
Organism: Anisodus acutangulus; assembly: GCA_029783415.1. NCBI lineage: Eukaryota > Viridiplantae > Streptophyta > Magnoliopsida > Solanales > Solanaceae > Anisodus > Anisodus acutangulus. Next base: position 56,259,865 of record CM056494.1, read on the forward strand.
GATTTTTTGGTCGGGAATCTATTTTTTAAAATCGCAATCATCTTTGCAAGAATTTTCATGTTGTCAAAATAAATTCTTTTATTAACTACTTACAATTTTTTTTTAATTAAACCTTATATTTTGAACATACATTTTTCTTAGCATAATAATTAACCTGAGTTTGATCGGATAACCGTAAGTTAGTGGATCTTAAAGGATATTAACACCTTTCCTTTAGGATAATAGAGAACCCTTACCTGGAATCTCATAATTTCGCAGACAATTAATCGGAGTTCATTTTGCAGCATTTATATTAACATTTAGGTGTCCTAATTCACTGTAGAATAATTAAGTGGCAATTCCTTAACAACTTATTAATTCAGGAAATGCCCATATGTCGCGACCGTATCGAATCCCCCTTTCCTTTGGGAATGGGGCGGGTTAAAACGGGTGAGACACAAGGAAGATGCCTTCCATTTCTAGGAGCTCCATTCAATGCAATAGGTTAGGGATCTCATCTTTTTAGAGTAGAAGCAGAAATGTAGTATACAATTACCTTTCTATACTGTCATCCTCTATAATAACATTTCACTATACGGTCTAAATATTTTTGATACCAGCTTTCATATTATGTTATATTATACATTCTATATAAAGTCTGGTTGTTGCAGCCAAAAAGTATCCCGATAGAATGACGTTATTATAGAAAAGTTTGACTATATATCTCCGTGTTATTATACTGTAATAGCACATAATAAGTAGTACGTAATAATCTATGCTTAGCCTAATTAGACTTTCCTCTTCTTATCCTTTCTCTTCTTCTTTCACTATTATTATTTGGGGGAAAATATGAAGAAAAATGAGGGATGGACGCAGATAAAGCACAATTCTTCAGAAAAAAACTCTTAAGGAAAGAATTCAAAGGCATGACATTAATTGCTAAGGCAACTTCATTTCATTCAAATTGTTCACTTATATTTAGCCCGAAGGCTTTGGTTCAATAATAAAAACGTAGCACGTCATGAGTTCGAATCTTATATAGGCCAAAGCCTAAGTTTTAAGTTCTGACGAAGGTAGACGGCTAGCCTATACTTCTTAGATTCAAATTTTCGGACCATTTGGAGTGGGTCGAGAAGCTCGCCGAGTCACTAGGTATTAAATCTTGACAGAGACGCAAGCAGAAGAAAAAGATAATAAATTTTTTTGCAAAGGCCTTATTTTAATTTACACACCAATGGGTCTACATACATCGGAGTGGATTGTGATGCACCGATACCGGGGATTTCTCCAATTTCAGGGGGGAAAAATTGTTCGCTTCAGTTATATAAAACTTGTTTGTTTAACTAGTTGTTTTCTATATTGGCAGGTTGATGAATCTCTAAGAGCAGAGGATGTAGAGATATACTATGATCCAGCAGAACTTTTTGCTGGACTACTTAAGGGACCACCAATTCTGCAGGGCCATGATGATAATACCACCACTCAACACTGCCCATACAACCACAATTAATTATGTCACATCTAGTGTGGTTTGTTTGAATATTTTTTAGGTATTATGGCAGGATGTTTTTATAGAGAATATATAATATAACATAATATGAAAGTTGATCTAAAGAAAACTAGGCCGTTATAGTGAAATGTTGTTATAGATGATGGTTGTTATAGAAAGATATGACTGTATGTCAACTTTCAATTCCTCTCTGCATGTTACTCAACACCTGGTACTGTTCTCATGATCCTGTTTTAATAAATTTTATGCAGCTCTTTATGTTTTTTTCCGATCAAATCAGACTTTCTCGACATTTTTTTTATGCGGTGAATGTCTTTCCGTCTTCTTGTTTACATTAAGATATCCTACACTTTCTCAAGGCATTCTCGTCAGTTATAACAGAAGTGACAGTAATATAAACCAAGTTCTCGAACCATCAAGATTATGGACAATGAGGACAAGTAAAATTAAATGATTCTATCCGTTCACTCCCGAAGAAATCGGGTAGATGGAAGAATGTACATGCATCTAGTATTTACATCAAACTAATAATCAGGTAGTCTTAAACATTTGTAGTTGAAGAGATTGTCCCGCCTTCCCCTAACATCATGGGGTTTCATTTAGACACTTGTACATGTTCAAAACTAGTGATTTATACCCATCTAACCCTCAACCAATATCCATATCAGATAAAATTATGTCACATCATCATATGTATGTCACAGACTATTTTCTTTAAAAGTTCCAAATCCATCCCCTATTTGTCTTTCCTGAATTTCCTCCTCCCTCACAACCATTCCCATTTCTTTCTCTTCCGCCCACCACACACCTCTAGCAACTTCTTAAACCAAAAAAAAATAATAGATATCTGAATCTGATTCACCATTGATTCACAGGAATCAATTGTGGGTCGTAAAAAAGATTAGTTAATGGATTTGAAATCAATGAGAAAATTGGGAAATTTTGGTGCTGCTAGTCTTGTGGATGGGAAGGACTAAACTGATTTCTTCCCAATTTGCACGACCACAAGATAACCCTGTGTTATTATGTTCATGCTAAAATTACAAAGTTACTTTCACTTTGGACATTGCAACTAGAGTACAATGAAACTTTACCATCTTAAGATTTAGCTGTTCTTGCAGTTCCACTTCCACTCCCATGGAAAAGTTACTACCACTAGTTTTATTATTCATTCTTTATTTCTTTATTTAAATCATTTTTTAAGTCAACACCACTGTATTCGCTCGTACCTCACGCACTTAGTCCAACGCAACTAAATCAATGGCACATACGCCATTTTTAATATGTAGAGATGCCTAAATGAAACCCCGTGAAGTTGAAGGGTCGGGAACACAACCTGATGCAATTACATGTCTATTTAGGTATTTTACAAAAGCAAGAAAAAAATAATTGCATCATATTGTGTTAAAAAAATCATGATGCCTTGTACAGTCTTAATATGGATTTCAACTGCTAGAACTAGCTGTAGATACAAATTTCTACTGCTCCTACTAGTCTATGATACAACAAGATACAAGTATATCATGTAGATCTTTTTCCTAACCTTTTGGAACTCATCGAAAAAATCACAAATTAATAACAATATCAAAAAAAAATTCTTCATCGGGTTCCACATTAGATAAATAGACCACCAGAACGAGATTCAACTATCCGGTCAATTCCATGGTGGCTTTCATCGGCAAGAGCTAAAGTTAACATTTCTGTGCAGAACTGATCATCTGGTTTGAACCACAAAGCCTGTTCGGAAAATGGAACAGACTGAATATTGATTTGTGCAAAAGTAATACTATCAGACCAAAAATCAACATTTTCCATGTCAAGATTTTCCTTCATGTTTAACTAAGGGAGTGTTTGGTATGGAGGAAAACATTTTCCAGAAATTTCATGTTTGGTTCCAATACATTTTACTCTAGGAAAACAAGTTTCTTCAAAAAAAAGGAAAGTCATTTCCCTAATGGAAGTCCCCCCCCCCCCCCCCCCCCCGGCAGCCACCTCTGACCACCCAATCTAACTCTCATAGTGTTTTGCTAGATTACATATAAATGTTCTTGGGATAATAATTGTTTTGCATACTTTCCAAACACTAGAAACACAAGAAACCCACTTATTTTCCAAGAAAATATTTTCCCTCGTACCAAACACACCCTAAAACGAATCTTTTGGCATAAAACTATATCCTTTTTAAAATATTTGCATATATATTTACATTGAGTCGGAAACCCACCTTGTGGTAGTATGTAATAGCTGCTGTGTAATTGTTCTGCACAATAGCAAGAGCAACAAATTGAAGCCAATTTTTGTCAATCTATGCATCCGCAGAAAAAGACATCATATTGAATCAGAGAAATTTCTTTTTCAGAGATTTATTACCTGGAGGTGATAAGTGTATGCAAGACCAGCATAAGTACTTAGACTTCTCGTAGACAGTGCAAGGGCTTTCTCATAATTTGCAATTGCCTCATTGTACCTCCTGAAAGAAAGTTTTGCTTAATGTTACCCACAGCTAAAATGGTTACCAACTTACCTTCAAAGATAAATCCAAGATTTAAATTGTTGGGTTAAAGCTTTTTTCTTTCTTTTTTTTTTACCCCCCATTTAGAGGATCTATAGTGTTTCCATACTTGCCCTCCCGCGTGACTCCAACCCTGAACCTACCGGTAGTGGGTTGAGGTGCTTTACCAACTGAGCAACCTTCACTTGTCACAATGAACTTGTTATACTTGTAGAATTATCAGTTCAAAGGTTAATATGCATTAAAATTTTAATGATTATTCGCATATATCTATTTATGTTCTATATCAAAATATTGGATGCAGTTAACCAATTAAGTAAAGGCTCCATCCGCCTCTGTTTACCCTTCAGGCAATACAATCAGCTTTGCTGGGAAAATTGACGTCCCTAATATTAATTACCAAAAGGATGGCCACATAGTCAATGACCTAAGGAACTAAAAAGTTCTCTTGATCGATCCAGAGCATCTTCCATACGATAACTCCATTGCATGCTTTTCAAAGCAAAAAAGTATAATCACATTGCTGGTGAAGCTGTTCAGCTTTCTCCGGCTGGTAAACTCATTAGCACATTAACCGAAACAAATATGTTGATAAGTCTTCTTAACATTTTTAAGAACTTTTAGAAATATAAAACTCATCCAAGAATACTATGATCGCGAATTTGAAGACATATAACCTAGTAATCTATGTTATTTTTGGATCTAACGAGAAGGAAAACAAATGGCCACCAGACTACAACTTGTACATACAGAATTAATCGTAGCATAAGTCACTTACTTTAATTTTCTGAGGGCATGAGCAAGATTGATTACAGTTGATTCCCACATCTCACTTAAGGAAGAGGGAATGTGAGCCAATGTTTTCTCAAACCACCGCACTGCTTTCTTATACCTGAAAGAGTTGGAAGAATATATAAATAAAATGTTGGTGAAACAGACAAGGTTATAAAAAGAGAGACAAAACAAGAGATTCTTTGGTAATAAGGGGCAAGATACTCAAGTATACTAGCTTGAACTAAGGCTGGCCAGTGGGCCGGGTCGGCCCGGTCCCGCCCGACACTGACATTTAAAAAAAATAAAGAAATTACGGTACAGGGACGGGACATGGTCCCGCCCCAGTCACGACCCGGTCCCATAAAAAAATTGAATTTTATTTATTCATTTGGGAGTGAAGTTGGCAACTAGCTTAAGGATCTTCCATCGAGCAAAGTTTCAATTTTCAACCTCTTGATTACATGTCGACGTTACGTCGGCGTTTGGTACATTCGTTCCTTCATTAAATTATTATTGTCTGTTTATTTTATTTAGCGCACTTAATTTCATTTACTTTAATTATTTTTTAGTATAATTATAATGGAAGGATTTAAACGTATGCTTACGAATAAGGATAAGGGTCATGGTTCTTCTAGTAGGGGCAACAAGGGCAAGGGTACTTCTTCAAGTCATCCTATTTCTAGACAGAATCCTATTCTTACACAGAATGATTTTGTTGATACTGAACATTTTCCTGCAATACCATTAGATTTAGACGAGAAGCTATTTTTTGGAACTCAAGAAGACTTTAATTTAGACGATGATCTAGATGAAACACCCACTAATGTAGATGACAACACACCCACTAGTACAACTTCAACTGAAATGCCTCATATTCCCCCTAGTATGAGACAAGGTCCTGCAAAACGATTATTAAAATCAGATGCATAGACATTTTTTGATAGGGACGTAGAGAATCAAGTAGTTAGATGTAAAATTTGTAAAGATTTTAAAATTTAAAACTGGAAAAGGTCACGGTGGGACGGGTGATTTAATGAGACACGCAGCAAGGGCTCATCCAACTAGGTATGCCCAATACGAGGCTTCAAAATTGGGTGCGCAAATGCCCGCTCCATCGGGACAAGGTTCACATACTATCCCGGACCAAGTATAGGGTCAAATTAACCCCATGACGAGGGGAATTGTAGGCCCTAAATACAATAAACATAGAGATAGGGAAGCAATAGCAAAATTAGTTGATGTGGAGGGTTTGCCTTTTTCATTTTCTTCATCTCCTGGTTTTATTCATTACATTAGAGAAATGTATAATCCTGCTTTTAACGATTTTCCTAGATCAACTGTTAAGAAAGATGTATTTAAATTTGCACATTAATATCAACAGTATTTACGTTATTCATTATATCAAAAATGGCAAAATGGTTATCACTTCTGATATAGGCCGTAGTACTAACGTCCATGATTATTTAACGGTAACCTATCATTGAATAGATTATAAATGGTCTATGCAAAAAACGTATTTTAGTATATAGATATATAGATGATAGGCACACTGGTGTTTTTATTGTAGAAAATATTTATCAAGTGTGCGATTATTACAGAATAACTAATAAAATTATGACTATTACATTAGATAACGCTTCTTCTAACAATTATACTATTACAATTTTAACAAATAGTTTAACTCCATCTTTTCCAGATCATTTTCATATAAAATGTGGACAAACCAGCAACAAAAGAATTTTCCGGTATATATTATCCTACTATTTCAACTACGTTGTTTTATATAGCTCTAATAATTTTACTGCTTAATGAATATATGGATAAACCAACTATTAAAAAATGTTTATCAAAATAAAAAAATATTTTATTCCTATTCCCACTATTTATATTATTGGTGTTGTATTAAATCCGACTATTAAAATAGACGGTACTAAATCACTTATTGAAACTATTTATGATTGTATAGCAGTACTACCACCTCCAAGTCACAAAAATCCAAATCATTCACCACGTATTGAACAAACTAAAGAAGTGTTGTCTAACGTAAAAGACGAATGCAAAAACATATATAGGTAAAACCAACAAGAAAGTGCTAGCAACCTACCGACTTCCATTCCATCTTCTTCAACACAACCTCACGAAAGACATGTTATTTCTGCGGCTAGTATTGAAAGCCTCAGAAATAAAATGTGCGGTGGTAACACTAGTAACCAAATTAGCGAGTTTGATATTTTTGTTTTGCAAGGTTCTGTATCATACCAAGTAGTTCTCAATGAAGAAGGACGTAAAGACTTGCTGAAATACTGGAGGGGGAATGAGAAGACCTTTCCGACACTTTCAATGATGGCCCGAGATGTTTTGAACATTCAAGCGTCATCAACGGCGTCTGAAAGCGCTTTTTCTGCCGGCAGATATCAAATAGGAGAGCACAAACACTCATTAGCCGGAGACAGCTTGTAGATTGCAGTATTATTCAGAGATTGGATACGAGCGGAGAAGGTGCGGTCAACCAGAGATCAACGAAGAAGACAAAAACTACAACATCTTATCCAAAGGTGGTGAAAGCGACGTGGAGCAATTTGACCAACAAATACAAATTACAACCGAAGAACCACATGAAATTATCAAGAAACTAGAACAGTTTTTTTTCAAAATGTAATTTTTTTAATTGCAATTTTACTATGTCACTTGCAACTTTTGGACAACACCTCAAAGTTGCAATTTTGACAATTGTATCTGTATTACAAAAAAAATTATGTTTATTAAATAATATAAGAGGCACAAAAACAGCATTGGGATGTTTTTATTACACTATCTTGTTCAATTATTAAGTTGTTTATATATATGTTAATTTTTAAATTAAGTGCAAAAAAAAAAAAAATCCCGCCCCCAGCCTGATCACGTCCCGCCCCAACCCGATCCCTCCCCTTTTCCGACAGGACCGGAACTGGGATGGGACTTCGGTGAATCCCGCATGTCCCACCCGACCCGATCCCGCCAAACCCGCCCCGACTCGTCCCGGCCCGTTGTCCACCCCTAGCTTGAACAAGACTTCAGAACAATATATCCATAAATTTCAAAATGTGAACCAGTCGAGGTTAACACAGAAAATCCATGTTTTATCACTTCTAGAGGATAAATGAGAGAAAAATGTTATGCAGCTTTTTGAAAAAAATTAGGTTATGCAACTAAATCATAAATGCCGCAAATTTTACAAGAGTAAAGATCCTTACTCCTTCATATGATAAGCAACAACTCCAAGTTCATTATATACAAGTGGATCTGAGGGGCATATTGACTTTGCCTGCATAAAAAACTAAAGGGAAACATTATCAGCAATGTTATTCAGGGAACCCCAGACAATCAAATGTCAATAGACTTCAGGGTGAATAAACAGCACGCATATTTGTGCAGACTCAGAGAAGCGGAATAAATTTTTCTCACAACTAAAGCATGACCAAGAATTGAACATTGGAAGCCACAGACTATGTTAGTCACCTGCTCAGCCAGTTTAAAGCTGTGAGTTCGCATATATTCCATTCCAATGTACAAAGTAGGCAAATGGTACCTGGAATAAGAAAATTTAAGGATTCAACCTGTCAAAGAAAATATATACCCTATAAGTAATAAGAGGAACTGCCAAGATAGGAAGTTACTCTAGTAGGCCAAAGTACAAGATAGTAACTTACCCTATAACTTGCATAAATGCTTTCAAATACGTAGTATGTCGAGAGACAAGCTAGTACTAGAACCAATATGCTACTTTTGAGCTAAACACGTTATGTTTGTGACACTGACTTTCTAAAACTATGTTATACTCACTTATGACTATGACATGAAACTGTCAGGATATGTACGCATGATCTGTACATGTTTTGGGTTAAAATGACAGAATCCTAGTTTTTGCATTGACATGACGTATACTAGGCTATTTGATGTTGCTATACTACTTGATGTTTATGCCATGATTACTTGCATCAAATGATGTTGTATGCTTGAACCGTGACTTATACATCCCATATTGAGATGTATGGCTATCGATGTCAAGCTGTTTATTGGTCTATAAGTCTTGTCTCTATAGGGCCCATGGTTCGGTGTAGCAACTAAGGGTTGTGTGGGTCCATATATTGGTTTACAAGTCCTATCTGCATAGAGACCACTATATGGTCTAGTGATCCTATTCATGAGGGTTCAGTGCACGTGTTCTGTGTCGTGCTGATGGCTATTGTATTGATTTGTTATACATGTTATGGTTATGAAATAATGTGTTATACCTTGTTTGCTACATGCGCACTATTTTTAAAAACTTATTCCACAGGGTAAAATGGAGTAGTGGATCGATGATCTTATTTGGCCCTTGTGGCTCACCAAATCATTAATTGCTCTGTGCAAATTTTCGTTCGAGGTGGTAATCCAGGTCTGCGTACACTCTATCCTCCACCACACTCTGTGGGATTTCACTGGGTATGTTGTTGTTGTGGCAATCCAGGTGAGCCAACCAGCCTGTCCGTAGTGGCTGCTATGCTTTTACTTTCTATTTTCCATTTTATGGGTCGCATCCCTTATTCCTAGTACTTAGAGTCTTGTAGGTGCTACTAGACAATGTAAAACTGGTTTTAGGCTACAGTTTGACTTTTACGTTGATTGGTTTATTCCTCTGTTTCCGAATGACATTATCTATACTATGGTTCTACTTTGAACGTTGTGTTGGGAATGGTGACTTATGTGAATGGAAATGGATAGCGGCTCTTCAGGTGTAGGTCGCAGCTCACGAAAATAGGTCATGACAAATCTAGACAGGTAGGAGACAAAGTTATCAAGCAAAAATAGGATTTACCCAGGAAATAATCTAGCAGCAGTGCGGTAAGCTGACATTGCCTGGTCTCCTTCTTCTTGAGCAGCATAAGCATTTCCATATCCTATCCAAGCTGAAGCAAATGTTCCATCTAAGCTTGTTGCCTTACTGCCAAATATCAAAATTTGGAATACAAAATAAGACCTTCAACAACTGAATGTGAATGAATTATTTATAAGCTACATTAGAATATTGAAAGAACCAGAAATATGAGATAGCACTTGGGCCTTAGCTCTCAAAGCATAAGCACTTGCACAATTGCTAAGATTATTCATTTTGTCAGGTTTTGGAAACCATATCATTTAATATCCTTAATGGAAGGACAAGTCCTAACTTCAGTGACGGAGCAGTTACATAGAAAATTACCACCCAAAGGATACATTTTATTTGATGAGGGAAATCAGAGATCCTGAAAATGTTAGAAGACCTTCATATGATCCAGTCAAACTTTTGGTAGAAGAAAACTAGTACGCTTAGAAACAAATCTTGACTATTAAGGAGAGAAGAAGCCTCACTCCACCACAGGGCATGACGGAATTGTTGGGATCCATCCACTCTTAATAAGAGGACTCGGATTTAAACTCTAGTTCAGAGTGTAACATTTTGTCCTAGTAAATGTTACATTTAAATATGTTTTGCGCCTCGCTTCAGAGTGTCCTAGTACTCAGATAGCAAATGGCACTATTTTGTTCACCTTTTTCCTTTTCAACGCCATTAAAGACAAATTCAAAGAAGTGACTGCTTCTTGTTCAAATTATTTTGCACCTTACCATTCAATGTGCATGATTCGTTGAAGTATTTTGCTTCATCCACGCGAAGCGAGGACCCCCTTGCTTCTCATCGCTTTAAGCATCAGAATAATCACTTCTAGTATCAATACTCACCACTCAGTTTCTTACGTAGACGTGCTTTAACTAGAACTATTGTCACGTGTACTAAAAGAGTTGCATAAGACAGAGGCAGAAGAAAATGTTTGACCAGAAATATTGTCATGAAACAAAAGAAGTTCCACGAGAGAGAAAGAGGGGTAGAAATGCAAACCCTCTTCTTCACGACATGATGACATAAATGTTTATACCTAAAATAGCGGCGTGCTTGGTCATATTTCTTGATACAATAGTAGTAGCAACCGACAGCAAACCATGACAGAGCCCTGAATAAAAAACATGGTCTAGTGAGCCAATCAGATTCAGAACATGTTCTAGGACATAAAGCAAAATGGCAGTTAATGATATGATAGCAATTTTCACCACAAATAATGGACATAGCAAATGAATAAAACTTTTCATCAATCCAAACAAATTGAAACTCCATGTTCAAGTCTACCTTATGATAATTTATCTACCACTAGGCTAGAGCCTATTCTTGTAAATGATGCAAAACATAAAATCAATGCCACATTGCATACATTTCAGACCTCGAACTGTTATCTACTAAATAGACACCTATCTATGGAAATTCCTATCTATTAGTTATCTACTCAACTTGCTTTAAATTTCTTGTCCGGGTCTGACCGTTTCTCTTGCTTTGCTTGTGCTTTGTTTTGAGCCGAGGGTCTCTCGGAAACAGCCGCTCAACCAACAAAGGTAGAGGTAAGGTCTGCGTACACTCTACCGTCCCCAGACCCCACGTTGTGGGATTTCACTGGGTATGTTGTTGTTGTTGTTGATACTGGTAATTTTGCCGGTGGAAGATAGCACTCCTAGCAGTTTACCGTGGAATATAGACCTATATGCAAGCTGGCTCGAACACCACCATTCTAAAAAAAAGGACCAAAGATGATTGACAAGAAAGTCAAGACTTGAGCTAATTTTTCAATTCATGACATGCTTAATTTTGAATAATAGTTTGCTAATCTTTCGAATTGATTTATCTAGATTTTCTCTTGACTCTACAAATTGAGTGGTTAATAACGGCATTCTGGAAAATAAACGATCTCAGTTTGGTATACCTTTTACTGAAGAATGAAACCATATATGCATTTATTATCATCTTAAAGATTTGCATTAGTCCTTATACAACTATCTCTGGCCAAATTAGCACCAAGTTATTGTAAAATCTACTCTTTAATGGAAAGTAAAGTTATTCTCGTCAGTGCTTAAGCTGAAGATACTTTTCAAAGTGTGGATCATTTGGGTGAAGTGTAAGCACTAAATTGGTGTAATTTCTCTAGGCAAAGTCATAATAAAGAAAGAGAATTCCCTGCTGGGTTTGCGGATTCCACATCAACTGGAATAGATTCTAAGGCTGGGTGTGCGTATCAGAGTAGGCAAGTTGCTGAAGCAGGTCATGCTGTCATTATTTGGTTTTCCTTTTCTATTCCTCAACTCTGTTATCTTTTTCTTTTGTCATTCTATTGAGTACATATTGTTGAATATTTTACATGAGAAATTAGTTGTAAATTTTGAAAGTATTACTTGATTGACATATCAGAATAGCAAAATTTATTTGAACTCCCAACTCGATCCCCTTACCCTCTCTCTTGTTTGTTGCCATGTCTATCGAAATGAATGATCAGGGTAACATATAGGTTAAATGTCAACAAGAAAAGATATCTTTGCACGAATAATCACTCTTAACTTATTGACCTTGAAAAGAACTCAACTCCCAGCAAAAGGCTATGAGTAGAATCACAATTTTCTTGATTAATAAGAATTTGTTGTACTTTAATCTTATTCAGCAAAGAAATCTTCATGCAATAGCTATGCCTTGTGAACGAAGATGCAGCAATATATTTTTCAAAACTCCAAAACCAAAACTCAAGCTCACTTACTTTTGAGGATAATCCTTCACTAAATTGCAAGCCATAAGATACAGCTCATTGGAATGTCCCAACTCCATTGCTGCTGCTAAGTGCACCAGGGTACACTTGAGGTGGAATGGATCCTTTTCAAGCAATCTGTATTTTATCATGTACCGAAGGATAAGAGGAAAAGGAAAGTCACCAAATTTCAAGCAGTGACATAAACGAGGTACCAAAAAACATGTTCTCAGTGTAGCATAAAGATCAAGCAAAAGCAAAGGACATAATTTCTTTTCTGGTGGGTTACCAACTTACTCAGATGTTAGTTCAAAGCATTTCTGATATTCACCGCATTGATGATAGTACTCAGCTTTGCAGGCCAAAAGATCAGTGTTGGCTTTTAGCGTACACAAAACAGATTTGTCCGACGACTTTATATTAGGTCCACCACTCTGTTCCAGCTCTCTAAATTTGGCTTCCACCACATTTTCTTTATCATACTGGGAAGCATGGGAAAAGAAAAAACTTATTCCATTGAAAAGAAAATGGGTATGCAAAATATAAAATTAAAATTACTCTATGCATATGATAAAACTATTCAACATTTCTGTAAAAAATCAAGTGGAGCTATGTCTGTCTATTTATCAACATAAAGTGCCAAATTCAATATTCTGTTTTTCAATTGAGTGAAACACAAAAGTTAAGTGCTTAGGATCCACAAAAGGTCATTTGGACTACAAAGTAGTCTTATAAGAAGTGATTACCTTCTTTATCAAACACGAGTAGAATGAAGACAGCCACCCATCTTCAGGACCAAATTGCAAACATGAGAGCAGGGTTCTCTCTGAAATTCACTAGGAGCTGGATTTGTCAATTTTTCATAATAATGCCTTCAACAAAGATTATATTAACACAATAATACTATCATCTAAAAAATTTAGCAGTTTTCAATAATAGTACCAACAATAAATAGCATTATAAAAGGCAAAAGCATGAAAAACACCACAACGCGTCAATGTTTTAAGTGCAAAACACAACTAAAGCGCAGGCCTTGGTAAATAAAGGTACAAAAGGAAACAAATGAAAAATATAAATGTGATCTGAAAAAGTAACTATAACACGAATAGTACTTATAGGAGAAAGGAATTTATGAAGCTACAGTTAAGTGAATATATAAATCATATCAATTGTTCCAAAACTATTTAAAATTTCTGATTCTAATGCTAAGAGGCGGTTTGATTTTCTAATTTAGGTTTAGTGGCTACTTCCATACTAAACTTCTAACTTTCTATTTCTAATAACTTACATATTTCTTATAACATTTCTATATCAATTAATATATCACTTTGCCTTCTTTTTTTGATGAGTACATCTCCAGTTATATATAGTGTTTAGTGCCACCCCCTACAAGATCAAGCTTATAGGCGATGAGGAGGATCCCTTAGTTTTGGTGCCTACATCGATGCTGCCTAAGCAACGCTGAGCAGCCAACTGCCTTTAACAGCACTGAAAAGTGAACAATAATAGAATGTTTGGTTAAAAGAAAGAGAATATTCATCACTTATTAAACACACACACGTAGGATTTTTGGAGTACAATCTACTCGGTCTCCAAAAGTACTTGCATTTTTAAAGACATTTTGATTCTATAAACTAGCTTGTACAATTTCATTTGTTCCAAGAATGTCCAATTTGACCAGCAAAGGTTCTCACCTTCATCACAAGTGAGCATGTGATTCTCTATCAAACATTCCAATGCCTGAAAATGAGAAAATGTACATAGATGAATTTCTAAAAATTGTCATGGAATTGAAAGCATAAAAGATCTATGAGGCTTCTAAGATTGGGAAGAACATGAATATAAGATAACTAAGTATCTTCTAGAGTTTTACTGTAGAAATATGGCCTCTAACACAGTAATTTCCAAGATTTATCCCCCACTTCATCCCAAAAGGAGAAGAAAAAAGCTAAAGAAGAAACCAAGAAACATACTAACCAACCCCTAGAGAAAGACTTCCATCAATTACAGAAGCAAGACAGCTACAGCAAAACTTACATACCTCATAACACAAAGGATCAGCCTTGATAGCAGCTTTATACCTACAAGTGTCATGGAGTTATAACAAGTCAGCTCCTTCCGATGATATAAATGAATATTTAACCGCTAGACCAATATTAAGAAATAAGGAAGACAGCCCAGCACATGATGGAACTGTAATTCCTTAACTTCATCTCTTGTAATACAGTTAACTTGAGACAGAATACATCTCTTTCGTTCCTGCTAAAATAGGACCTTCAAGATCCATTTTCTAATCTAATTCCATGCACAAGAAAGCAAGGAACTGAGATGAAAGAAGATGGGATTGCTGATGCTCAGAGACGATGAACACAAGAAAAAAGACGAGGATAATTTGTTCCTACAGTTATATTAAGAGGAACTGATAACTTCTTTATTGTATTAACAAACAACAAATGAAAGAAGACAAACAGCAGGAAAGGATGAGGTCCTTAAATAAAAGGTTCATCCACGAGATAGGATATAGTAAAAAGTTAACTAGTTCGACACCAATTATTGAAATAATTAGCTCTTTCTGAATGTCACTCTTCTTTCTGAGTTTAGGAAACTACCAGAAATCAGATGTAAGGAGTTTAAAAACTCTAAAGGTTACCTTTATCTCAAGGATCCCAAATACACATTTAAACTTCTTCATTCTTTGCTTATTCGCTTTGCTAAGACGTACTGATATGATATCGGGGGGCTCAATTGCTCAAACTTCTCCAAGGACTTGTACTAGAAGCCGAACCAAGGACTTTCAAGCTTTAGAAGCCATGTTCATGGAGAATGAAGCTATGGAAGCACTTGAATAGAACCAACGGAGGGCCTTCAAGCTATGGGAGATAGCATAGAGGAAGATTACAAGAGCCCAAGAGCCCAAGGCCCAAAGCTTGCCTCTTAAAGAAGCCCAAATGTTTGATGTGTGGTTACAATTGCAAGCTCGGATAGTTAAATGCCAAATGTGGCTATTAGTTAAATAATTGGTTATGCATGTAAATGCAAAACTAAATAAGCTTGCCTTATCCTATTTTCATTCTTAGCTTCGAGTTTTGAGATTGATGAAATAGCTCTTTTGAGTGTAGTTCTCCTTGTATGGAGTTAGATTAGCTAGGATTAGGGTGGATTCCCTTAACTCTTACCTTGAATCTCTCTTGGATAATCTTGAATTAAATTTACATGTATGAGTTTGAGTCTCTGTCTCCCTTGGATTAATTCATCTTTGGTTGCTGATTAATTACAATTTGAGTTGAATTGATCTCTTCTTTCCTCTATTCTCATCTCCTATTTCTTCATTCTCATCTATTGATTTCTTACTATCTTAATTTCCGCGTTTTGTTAGTTGAATCCGCTTATCCCCAAGTCGGATCGTATCATGTACTATGTTCAAATCAAGTGTGGAACTTCACTTTGTCTCACTTTCTATCCTTTCTTCTCCCGCATAACTAGTCTGAAAACATGATTACCAGCCAAACAGAAAACATAGGACTGAACAATCTCTCGCGTTAATGACTCACACAAGAAATTCAGGCCAAATCCATAATCCAAAATTATGTCTATGAACATCAGTATCTTATATCCAAACTATCACTAACCATAGTCGAGCCTGTGCACGATTCTCTAAAGCTTCATATGCCTTGCCCCTCAAGAAGCATATTGCTGATAAAATCTGTCAAAGATTTACACAGCATTTTAATTCTGTCGAAAGTAGAGATTCATAACGAATTCCACCGGAAAACCCCACTAGGTCAGGGAGAATGGAGAAACTTACATTTATTTCACGATCTTCACCATCCTTGTCTAAGTACATGCTATTGCACTCCCTTGTGTCAGTAATATTTCCATGTTCATCCACTTTAGCATCACCCAGCATTAGAAGACATTGATCCCACTCCTTCAGTTCTTCCTAAAAATACAGAAATTATAAACGGAACTTTAAGCAAATTAGTTTAGATTAAAATAGGATCCAACTTGCTGAGCCTAATGTTTAGTCTGGATAGTTACTTGTATGTAAGTGTAGGGATAAGTGCAAGATTATGATGACCTCTTATTTTGGAGAACTCCTAATTAGTCTTGAGAGACATATATTTAGTAGTGGAACAAAATATGGATCCAGCTAGCGTTTATAGTTAACCCCAACTATTTAAGGACTGAGGCTTCGTTGATTGATTGATTCATAACAAGATCCTAGTTTATGAACAGATACTATACATTAAAACCTAACCAGAATCATACCTAGGGGCGTGACATGTTGATAACTGAAAGAGGAAAGATGGCAACCTACACTCAAATGGTAGCACCTTGCCCAATGTAGGCGGCCATGTTATCAAAGGCAAAAAGCGAAAAGAAGCACAAATGTCTGTTGGACTTTAAGCGCAACATGCAAATAAAGCATGGGATTCTAATGAACAATTCAACAAAAGAATCAAACTATGTAGTAGTTCAAGAATAATTATATATTTTTTTTGAAACTGGTCAAGTTTAGTTCAAGAATAATTATAAACACAAATAACAATTATATAAATCATTTTAAGAATTACAATTAGGTGAAATATTTATTGTGTGGTGTCCTCTTTAAGACAGTTGGATGCGGAGACACACGCCTTAACACCTTTGTGTTTGCACTGAAGCGCCGCCCAAGCAAGGTGAAGCGATCAACCTGTTTGCACGTAGTTTCATGGCTTACGCATGCATCAAGCGGGCCTTCAGCGACATTAGAAGGTTAGTGGGGCTTGTCAGGCTTCTATCACGTACCAAGTTGTTGAGTTAAATCTTTTAGTGTTCTGCAGCTGGGTAGTGTGGCAACTATAACACTTCAAGTTAGCGCAGACAAGCAAAGAAGCATTGTACTAGAATCTGATCCACTTGTTCAGTTTATATTTTTTTATTAGAATTGCTAGTTTTCTAATAAAAATCCTGCTCAACTACCTACTACCATAATCCTGCTCTCCACAACCCCCGATCTAAGGTCATGTCCTCAGTAAGTTACTTGCGTCATATCTCATCTAATCACCTCTCCGCAATACCCCAATTAGCTTGAAATGGAGAAATAATTCACTAAATAGCAACTAGAGAATTTAGTAGACTGATACTCCAATAACACCTATACATGAATAGTACCAAATTACACATTAGCTCCCAGATAACCCTATTTATACAAGTGCAAAAATATGATCTTGGAATAAAATGGATCCAACTAGAGCCAAATAGACGTCAACAAGACCCCAATTAGCTTAGAATCGATAAATAATTCACTAAATAGCAACTAGAACAGAAGATGAAAGTTGCAGAAATGAGAATGTTGAGATAGATCTGCGGGCTTACTAGGAGAGATATGGTCAAAAATGAAGAAATTTGGGATAAGGTGGGAGTAGCCTCCGTGGACGACAAGATGTGGTAGGCGAGGCTGAGATGGTTCTGACATGTCCAGAAGAGATGCATAGACGCTCCAATAAGGAGGTGTGAGAGAGGCGACAGAGGACTGAAAAAAAGGTAAAGGTAGGCCGAAGAAGTATTGGAGAGAGGTGATCAGACAAGATATGGCAAGCCTTCAGCTTACCGAGGACATGACCCGAGATAGGAGGGTGTGGAGGTCGAGAATTAGGGTATAAGGCTAGTAGTAGGATAAGTATTATTTTCCTTTCTTGTTGGATCGGTATTATTTTCGTCATTTTCCTGTATTTTTGTTTTAGTATTCACATATTTCTTATTATTAGTTTTCTATTACTACTTATTGTCTCGTCTGCTTTACTATTCTTGCTATCCTGATGTTGTTTCTGCTTTACTTGAGCCGAGGGTCTATCGGAAACAGTCACTCCACCCGCCAAGGTAAGGGTAAGGTCTGCGTACACTCTACCCTCCCCAGACCCCACTCATGAGATTACATTGTGTATGTTGTTGTAAATAACAACTAGAAAAACACTTATTTTTCCCTAAAAGCTTGGCGAAACACCTCAATTTTCTAAAATAAACATTTGGAAGGGAAAAAAAACACTTTTGGCTTTTCAGAAGGTTAGCCAATGTAGCATGTACTCCATTAGACCTAAACATCAATAGTACCAAATTACACATGAGAACCCAAGATAGCCCTACTTATACAAGTGCAAAAACAACACAATCTTGGAATAAAATGGGTCCAAATGGAGGCAAATAGATGTCAACGTGACCCTAATTAGCTTGGAAATAGAGAAAAAAATCACCAAATAGCAACTAGACAATTAAATTAATTAGAAAAATATTTTCTCCAAGAAAACAAGTTCCTAAGTGACTTTCCAAACTCATTGTCTCCTCCCCACCCCCAACCCCAACCCCATCCCACCCACCGCCACCCCAAACTCTCACTCCCCATCCCATCCCATACTATCTTTTTGCTTACGTATCAAACACTAAAAAATAAGTAAGAAACCACTTGTTCTGCAAGAAACATTTTCAAATTCATTAGATAAACCCTACTTACACAAGTGTAAAAAAGACACAATCTTGGAACAAAATAGTACCAAATAGACGTCAACAAGACCCCAATTAGCTTATAATAGATAAATAATTCACTAGATATCAACTAAGACAATTAATAATTGGAATTTTAAAGGCATACAAGGCAGTTGGCGTCGAGGTATCTAAATTGAAGGTCACGAAGGTCAATTTGGGAAGCATTATGATGGTGGAAAGCATTACTAATACACCATATTCAGTACTATACTTATACACCCTACCAAACGACCCATTACTTCATTAAAACCTACACATTAATACTAGCAAATTACACATTAGGTCTCAAGTGCAAAAAGACACAATCTTGGCAAAAAATCGGTCCAAATAGACATCAACAAGACCCCAATTAGCTTGAAATAGAGAAATAACTCACTAAATAGCAACTAGAGAAATAATTGGAAAAAAACATACGGGGGATTAGATCCCAAGTAACCCTATTTATACAAGTGCAAAAAGACACAATCTTGGGATAAAATAGGTCCAAATGGAGGCAAATAGACGTCGATATGACCCCAATCAGCTTGAAATAACTCACTAAATAGCAACTAGAGAACTAATTAGAAAAGGGGCATACAAGGTATTAGATCCCAAGTAACCCTGTTTATACAAGTTAAAAAAAACACAATCTTGGAATAAAATGGGTCTCAAATAAAGGCAAATACACATCAAACATGACCCTAATTAGCTTGGAAATAGATACATAATTCACTAAATAGCAACTAAGACATTTAATAACTGGAATTTTAAGGGCATAAGAAGCACTTGGCAGTGAGGTATTTGGGAAGCATTAAGAAGGTGGAAACCATTAATAATACACCCTATCCAGTACTATTCTTATACACCCTACCAAACGACCCCTTACTCCATTGACACCTACACATAAATAGTACCAAATTACACATTCGATCCCAAATAACCCTATTTATACAAGTTCAAAAAGACACGATCTTGGAACAAAACGGGTCCAAATATACATCCCAATTAGCTTACAATAGATAAACAATTCACTAAATAGCAACTATAAAATTAAATTAATTAGAGTTTTAAGGGCATACGAGGCACTTGGCAGCGAGGTATCGAAAACGAAGGTCACGAAGGACAATTTGGGAAGCATTAAGAAGGTGAAAAGCACGACGATAGTGTCGACCAAGATACAAAGCTTGTGCTTGCATGTATATATCAGCTGGGTCAGAAGTAATAGCAGCAACTTTATCAGCAAAGAATATTGCTGAAGAATATAAATGTTTGCTCACACAATCTCGAATAACACCTCTTAGTCTCTCTATTTCTTCTTCCCTCATTGTATTTGGATACTAATTTCTATTTGGTTGTCAAGTTTGGATTTGGGAATTTGAGTGTTTTGGGAGTTGTGGAGTTATTTGGGGGGAGAAAGAGAAAGGTGAAAGAGCGGGAGGGTCTTTGTTTGGGAGGTTTTAGATGGGTTTTTGAAATGCTACCAAAATTCAAACCATTTTTATCAAAACCTAACAAAGCATCTTTGGAACTGTGTGGATTGTTACTTTAAGGCCCTTTTTGGAAAGTCACTGTCTAATTGGAATTGTGTCTAATTGGGTGTAATTATATTATATATAGTTTGGAATGTTTAGTAATTACATGTTGATTACATGATCAACATGTAATTGGATATAAGTGTAACTCTCCAATTTTTAAGGGGCTAAAAATTGAGTGTAATTACATCTGTAATTACAATTTTTAAATTTCTTTTTCTTTTTAAATTCTTTTCTTTTTAATTTATTATTTAGTTTTATATTTTAAATTATTTTTATTTTTCTTTAAAATATTTTATTTTTTTATTTTTACATTTTAAATTATTTTATTTTTATATTATTATCTTTCATTATTTTTAAAATATTATTATATTTCATTTATTTCTTGTGATTCTATTTAATTACTCATATTATTTTTTATTTTTTATTTTCTTAATTTAATGTAATTATATTATTATTTTAATTTAGTTTAATTTATTATTTTAATTTTTAAAATTCTATTTTTTAATATTAGAAAGAATAAGTTATTAACAAACTTGACAAAAGAAGAAATTTTTTGAACAGTTTGAAAAAAATGATAAAAAATTTATCTCTCTAGCTCTGAGGCGCAGGTTAAGCAAACCACTATCGTCGTGACGATGGGAAGCGCCATTAGTGCAAGGACAATAGCTCAAACTCTTGAACAAGGCAATTCGCAGAAAGTTATTACTCCGCCGGCGACGCAAATTCGGCCTATTGAATTTAATCTCGGTGGGACGAAAGGGTCATTGAGTATGGCTACCAAAGCCCTTCAGTTAGGGAAGTCATCGGCGCAAATAATGGATAGAGGAGGCGTATCTAGGTCTGGACCAAACCCTATTTGTGTAACCAATGAAATAGTACCATCGGGGGTTTTCACGCCACTAGAGGAGGTTAATGTCGACCAGCAGCCAAAATAAAATTGGACGGAGCTCTTTAAAGGTAATAGATATGTTGATAATGGATTAACTTTAGCTTATATCACTCTTGATTTGATAGAGGGTAAGGTTGTAGTCCAACTTGAGAAGGATGAAGTCGAAGCAGAAACTAGGAAATGGAAATGTGCACTAATTGCTTATGTGGCTGGTTACAATTACATGAGCAGGTTTATAGCACAAAACTGGAATCAAGTGGTTGAACCAGATGTCTATCTACATGAAGGGGGATATTACATAGTGAAGTTTCAGGATATGCAGGAGATATTGTGTGTTGGGCCTTACACTGTTAATAATAGACCATTAATTTTGAAGAATTGGACACCAACGTTTGATATAAGCACTGAATTCTTAACTAAACTTCCTTTATGGGTAAAATTCCCTAATCTGCCAATGAACTGTTGGGTTGCAAATTCATTAAGCATAATGGCAAATGCTATTGGAAAACCTTTATTTGCTGATGCATGTACTGCAAAACATACCAGAATTTTCTATACAAGAGTTCTGATTGAAGCAAATGTTACTCAAGCCTTACCAAGATCAATAGTGGTTATGGATCCATTAGGAAGACAATTTGAGCAGACGGTAGAATATGAATGGAAACCGCAATATTGTGCTCAATGCTTGGAAATATGGCATGATTGTGGACCACCAAAGCCAATACAGAGGCCACCACCATGACCCAGAAGGAAAAGGGGATATAGGCCACCTCAACATGAATGGAAGTCAAAAACCCAACCAACTGCTGCACCACCCTTAGTCCAGCCTGTAGAACAAGTGAACAAAGGAAAGGGGAAAATGCATGAGAAACAAGGGGTAGAAGCTGAAGGCACTTATGTGGCAAACAGTTTTGATACTGAATTTCATGTGCTGCCTAATAGATCAACTCATGTAACCAAGGAGTATATCACAGTTACTCCACTACCTGGAGGTCAACCATTTGGTGTGGTACATTCAGGTCAATATATTACAACATTAGCTACATCTACACAAGGGCATTTAAAAGTTATAACAGGGAAAGCCCAGCATGCCAGTGCTGCCCCAACTGAATCAGTCCAACAACAACAAAAATAGAAAGGAGATACAAGTGTTCAGGTGCAGCTAGAGCAGATTGTGGAAGGAAATGAGAGTTTTCAACAACCCTCTTGTGCTAAAGGAGGGGGACAAATTCAAGCAGTATGAAGTGGGTAGTATGGAACATGGGGGATTGAATAAGATATATAAGCAAAAGGAGTTAAGAAAGTTTTTAATAAATAAATACATCACCTTGATTGCTTTAGTAGAAACCAGAGTGAAGAAAAACAAAGCTACTAATATTGCTTCTAGGTTAATGCCAGGTTGGTCAATGATGCATAACTATGATAAAGCAGTGAATGGGAGGATTTGGGTGATATGGGATAACAGATATTATGATGTACAGGTTATAGCAGTGCATCCTCAGTTTATCCATTGTGCAACTAAAGAAAGGCTTGATGATTTGAACTATTTTGCCATTTTTATTTATGGATATAACACTGTTTATCAAAGAAGGGGTCTATGGAATCATCTAGCTGCACTTGTATGTCCTAAACCATGGATCCTAGTAGGAGTTTTTAATTCTAATATGAGTCCACAAGATAGGATGTATGGGGCTCTTGTGACTAATGCTGAGATTAGGGATCTTGCTGACTGTGTCCAACAACTTCAACTTACTGAACTATCATGGAAGGGTGACTATTATACGTGGTCTAACAAGCAACTAGGGGCTGATAGAGTGCTTTGTAGAATAGGTAAGGCTGTTGGGAACACTGATTGGACGTATCAGTATGGATATATTATTACAGATTATGGAGTATCATTCATATCTGATAATTCACTAATGATGTTTAACTTTAGGCAGAATCAGCAGTCCAACAAAGTTTCTTTTAAGTTCTATAATGTTTGGGCAGAGCACTCTCAATTTTTGCCCATAACAGAGAATAATTGAAAGAAGAATGGAGGTAAGTAGAGAATGAAACATGTGTGAGATAACTTAAAGCTGCTCAAGCCCCATTTGAGGCACCTTAACAATGAGCATTCAAAAACATCACAGCCAAGGTGGATCAGACAAGGCAACATCTCTTCCAGATCCAAGATCCAACAACAACTAAAATAACATTACAGTGATGATATAGCTACAGAGGAGAAAGAAACTTTAGTTCAACTAGAGAAATGGTCACTAATTGAAGAAAGTATTTTGAAACAAAAAGCTAGAAATGACTGGATTAAACTTGGAGATGCTAATTCCAAGTACTTTGCAGCAGTAGTAAATGAGAAACGGCAACAGAAGCAAATATTGGAATTCACCTCTTTGACAAGGCAGAATCTATCAAATATGAAAGCAATTCAAGAGGAAATTGTTCAATTCTATAAGTCGCTAATGAGATCAGCTACTCATTCTCTGCCTGCAGTTAGTAAGATTACCATGAGTAGAGGACCAATATTGGGTCACAAACAACAAACTGAGTTATGCAAGGTTATTACTGACCAGGAGATTTATGAAGGTCTGCGGTCTATTGGTGATGACAAAGCTCCGAGAATAGATGATAAAAGAGCTTGGCCACTTATTCAAAAAGATGTTTATGCAGCAGTACATAAGTTCTTCAACACAACTAGCATGTATAAAGCAGTGAACTGTACTCTTATCACTTTATCGCCTAAGGTACCTAATCCATAGACAATAAAGAAATATAGACCTATAGCTTATTGTAAAGTTATGTACAAGTTGATCTCTAAGGTTCTCACTGCAAGAATGAAGAATATCATGCCCACATCATATGTGACATTCAGGATGGATTTATCTCGGGAAGAAGAATTGTTGATAACATCATCATGGCACATGAATTAGTAAAATGGTATTCAAAGAAGAATGTATCATCCAAAAACATGCTTAAAGTGGACTTGTAGAAAGCATATGACTCGGTTGAATGGATTTGTGTAAAGCAAGTGCTAACAGAGTTGAAGTTCTCATCAAGATTTATTGGTTGGATAATGTGTTGCATGAGAACAATGAGCTATTCTATCAACATTAATGGTACAGTCACAAAACCATTTGAGGCAGCAAAAGGGTTGAGGCAAGGTGACCCCATTCACCTTATCTCTTTGCAATAGCCATGGAGTACTTGAGTAAGTTGCTCAGTGAGTTGGAGGACAATAAGAGCTATAAATATCATCCAAACTGTGCTAAGGTTAAGCTTACTCACCTTTATTTTGCAGATGACCTTTTACTCTTTGCTAGAGGAGATAGAACTTCTATTCACTTGATGTACCAACAATTTACCTTATTTTCTCAAGCATCTGGACTTAAAGCAAACATAGCCAGGAGTAGTATATATTTTGGAGGGGTGGGCATATCTGAACATGAGTATATTCATATTGTTCAACATCTTGGTATCACTCTAGGTGATCTACCTTTCAAATACTTAGGTGTGCCACTTGCTACAAAGAAGCTGAGTATTCTTCAATGGCAACCTTTTAATTGAAAAAATTGTAGCAAGGAAATCTTCATGGACTGCCAAAAAATTGTCATATGCAGGTCGAGTGGAGCTTGTTAAGATAGTGATATTTAGGATCCAATCATATTGGGCTCAACTGTTCTTATTACCTGCAAAGGTGATTAAGACAATTGAGGAATATTGCAGAAGCTACATCTGGTCAGGTACAAAAATGAAATCACCAAGAGAGCCCTGGTTGCCTGGAGCTCAATGTGTTTACCTAAAGCTGCAGGGGGTTTGCATATCTTTGATCTTAAAGTGGGGAACAGAGCTACTGTGACAAAAATGTGCTGGGATCTAACTAACAAAGAAGATAGATTATGGATAAGGTGGATACACGCATACTATGTGAAAGGATATCAAGTTGCAACCATGGCCATCCCTCATCAAGCTAGTTGGATTGTCAGGAAAATATTAGAGGCTAGAGTTACTGTGCAGCTTACTCAAGGAAATCCTCCAGTTCTTAAAAGCAGAATCAATTTTATGTATTTGCAACTGAAATAAAGTCATCCCAAAGTTCCTTGGAAGCATTTTATGTGTAAGAATGAGGCGAAGACCAAAATCAAGGTTCACAATGTGGGTGTACCTTCATGGCCATTTGAATACTACAAATAGACTTGCTAAATGGGGGTATTATTAAGGATCCATATTTGTGTATTATGTAGAGCTGCTAGAGAGACCAGTGACCATCTATTCATGGAGTGTACCTATGCTAAGAGACTATGGAGAAGACTAATGATTTGGCTGCAAACATGAGTAACTATGCCATCAGGAATGATACAACTTCAGCAATGCATTTGGAGATTGGCCATAGGGAAAACTACATCAGCACATATCATGAAAATGGTTTATACATAATATATTCATGCCCTATGGACTGAGAGAAACACCAGTGTTTGAGCACAATGAGAGGGATGCCAACAGCTTAGATAGGGAAATTGCCTGCATCTGCAATGTTCGAGCATCAGTGCTGAGTCGAATCTTGTTACAACAACTATCATTTTAACAACATTGTATCTTTTATGCTTTCTTAGGATGTATAGATAGCTAGTGAGTATAGATGTTTTAGAGCTTCCGTTTTCTTGTAAGGAACAAGAAGTTAAGTTGTAGCTCTGCTGTGATACTTCAAAGTTCACTTGGTGATTAATACAAATGATTTAGTTACAAAAAAAAAGTGATTGTTATTAAAGTAGAATTTCACGGTTGAGTGAGGTTATAGACTTATAAATGTTTTCACCTTCTTTTGAATTATATTTACTTAAGTTGTGTTGGAACTTATTTATGTTATGTCTAAATTTGACATAAAAGTATCATGTTAAATTATTATTTTAATTTTGAAGGTTATATTTGCGATTTCAGTTTATTTGCTTTAGTATTATTCACTTGCTGTTTTACATATTATTCATTTTCTACTTACAATTCGTAGATTATTTTTGTCAATCATTTGAATAATGTAATGACATAATATATTAATCATTTTGTCAAACATATATACAATCCATGATGTTCTTACGCTTTTAATTTTTATAATTAAATTAAAATATTATTAATTTGAAAACATACTATTACTTTTACAATATTATTTACAAATATGTGAATATTAATTAATATATTGTCAAGAAATAATATGTATCTTAAATACTTAATTTAATATATCATTTATAAAACACATATTTGTCAAGTATTAATTTTTATTTTAAAACTAATCTAACTGTGTAATTACACATGTGCAACCAAACAATAAAAAAGACAGCCCGGTGCAAGAGACTATTTCCAATAGGGTCTATTGTACGTAATCCTACCTCACATTTCTGTAAGAGATTGTTTCCACATCTTGCAATTACACTGTAATTATATTATTACAAACAAAACAGGTACCCTAGTAATTATACCAATCCAAATGACCAGATGGCTTTCCAAAACATATCCTAAATATACTAATACTCTATTTTAAATTTATTTAATTATATTAAAAGTGATCAAAATTGCTCTTATTGGATAATTTTACATTCTATTAATAGTTGGGTTTATTCGTGTGTTCCCTGACCTATTTAGTTTGCTAATTTTGACCCAACTATCCACTTCTTACCCTAATTAACCCTTCGTTTGCAAGTCTACGCTCTGTTTTCCTTATGATGATTCTCCTTCTCATCTTCAGCCTCTGACAAACCATTCCCAATTGAAATACTGGCAGTTATAAGTACTGATTCCTCTTCCTGGCAGCACATCAACACTATGTTTTTGTTGGTCAAATTCAAGACTCTCCCATCTCTGTGAACACAACTTGTGACTTTCCAGCTACAGAAATTGAATTATGATCTAGGGTTGAATCATTAATTAAACTTGGGATCTTTTTGTCTCCTGTTTTGTTAACTTGAAATTTTGAGCTGTTCGAACTTGTATGTTGGCAAACCAACGTGAAATAGGTATTAAATTGAGTTGGTTTCATGTGTTTATACTATTATGTATACAAAGTATATTAACATACATTATCTATACACCGATGATATGGTGATGGGCTAGATTAGCTGCAAAATAGATGAGTTATTTTTCATATGTGCAAGGCATCAAGTCATGAATCGTTTAGTGTGACATATAATATAAGTCTACCAAGCTTCCAAATTCAAATAAAAATGGAGAAAGTAAAACAAATATCTCCTTTGAGACTCTCCTCTCTCCTTCGCCAACAAAAAGATCCCAAACTCGCCCTTCAACTCTTCCTCAATCCGAATCCCAAAAATACTAAAATACCCTTTCGTTATTCTCCTTTATGCTATGATCTCATCATATCCAAACTAGGCAAAGCCAAACTCTTCAACCAAATGGAACAAATACTCAATCAATTAAAACATGACACTCAAATTTCTCTAAACGAAGTCGTTTTCTGCAATATTATTACCTTCTATGGTAGATCCCATTTACCTGAAAAAGCTCTTCGTATATTTACCGAAATACCCTCTTTTCGTTGCTATAGAAGTATAAAATCTGTTAACACCTTGTTAAATACACTTTTAAATTGTAAACAATACGACAAGATTAGTGAAATGTTAAAGAACTTTGAAATATATGGAACCCCAGATGTTTGTACGTTTAATATACTGATGAATGTGTGTTGTTCAAGTGGTGATTTGGGTAACGCACGGGAGGTGTTTGATGAAATGCGTAAGAGAGGAGTTCAGCCGAATGTGGTGAGTTTCGGGACGTTGATTAACGGTCTTTGCGCGAATGGGGGATTAGATGAGGCGTTTAGGATGAAAAAGATAATGGAGAGAGATTTTAAGATGAAGGGTAATGCGTTCGTGTATGTCGCGTTGATTAAAGGGGTTTGTAAGGTTGATGATTTGAACGCGGCGGTTAAGTTGAAGGATGAGATGTTGAGAAAGAAAGTTGAATTGGATTCAGCTGTGTATTCTACTTTGATTAGCGCGTATTTTAGGGTCGGTCGAAAAGATGAAGTTTATGGTTTGTTGAACGAGATGGAAAAGAACGGTTGCAAATGTGATACGGTTACTTTCAATGCATTAATGCATGGTTATTGTCAGGAGAAAGATTTTGATTCTGCATTTAGGGTTCTTGATGAGATGGAAGTGAAAGGGTGTAAACCTGATGTAATTAGTTGCAACGTGATAATACGAGGCCTTTGTAATGATGGGAAATTAAGAGAAGCTAGTGAACTCTTGGATGATATGCCTAGACGAAGGTGTAAACCGGATGTGGTTAGTTATAGGATATATTTTGATGGGCTATGTAAAGCGATGAAGTTTAAGGAAGCTGCGGTTATTTTGCATGAGATGATTTTCAAAGGATATGTTCCTCGTGATACAAGTTTAAATGAATTATTCCATGGGCTAATTCAAGAAGGAGATAGGGAATCGTTAATGAGAGCTCTGGATAACATGGCCTCTGTAAATTGTATCAGTAAAGAAGTGTGGGGAATGATGATTTCCATGATGTGCCAACAAGATAACTTGTCTAATGCATATGGTCTTGTAGGAATGCTTCTAATGGAGTAAACAAATTCTCCTTGTAACAATGCTTAAGCTTACTTTTTTTGCTCATAAGCATGTAGTCTGCCTCTCTTTTCTCCGTAAATTATTATCATGGCTGTAAGATATTTTTAGACTGTAGTCTCACCGGCTGTGGAACTTGTTTCTATAGTTTTAGCCCCATATCTGGATAGAGAAGGCTGTAATGGTCAAGATTCAGTTTTCCATAAGGTAAATTTGATAAACCAAATTGGAAAAGACTGAAAAGTAATCTTATTTTTAGCGTTGCTTGTATTGAAATCTGTTTTTTTGGGGGGATATTGATCATCTGAATAGTCTATCCTTATTGTATGAGAAGCTATTGCTATCAGAACTTCTTATTCTTGCTGTCGTTCACATACAACAACCCATTGAGACATTTTCTTTAAGCTGCTTAATTAATTCCTTGAAATAAACTTTTCTGCTCTCTTTCCGCTTTAACCATGTTGCCCTCTGGAAATCTAAAGTTCATTCTATGATCTGTTACCTACTGTGATATACATTCCTGTCCTCTTTGTGCTGTTGTTGCTACTGGAAGCTGCAGAATGAGATTCAAGTGTAAACGTGATTGATCATTTAGATAAAGTGGGAGGGATCTGGAATATTTAGCAAGAATGTGTCTTTGCATTTTGATTAGTGTCACAAGCAGCAATATAAATTTGCTTGAATTTGTATGCGAGTTATTCAGAGTATGAATCAGTAGTGCCAAATGTTGTGAAAGCTGTAAGCATATTGATCTGATTCTTGTGAAGAAAAGATGCAATGAGATGGGAACAGAGTGGTTTCAGTTGACTGCACATCTTTACATTTGTTCTGCTGTTTTGATTAGTCTTTATAGCAGGTAGCTAGGAGCTTACTGCGAGTATTTATGACTCCATATTACATGTTATGAACTACTTAACGAGTATTTATAACTATGTTACATATGAATTAAGTTAACGATAAGCAATATTCAGCTTTATTGATTTTCACTTCTGCCTTGAGTTTTATTTGCATTTATGGTCTGAGGCAGGGAGGAAGTAGATTCACTTTTGCCGTACTGGTAGCTAGGAAAGTGACGTGCGATCCCATACGATCAGTACTTGGTTATGAATAGATAATTTGCGCATATTAGATGAATATTGTAATATAAATACAGGCTTTGAGTCAAAACTACTTTATTCTGTCGAACCTGTAACTAGTACACTGGCTCCGCCCCTGGGTATGGTTATGCAAAAGTGGCCAAAAGAGACCAGGTTTGGAGCAGCAGGTACTTTATCTAAGAACACCAATCCACAAATTATTGAGTTTAGTACTTGAATATTCCACCAATATTTGCTTAATAAAAAGTTAACCGTCACCTGTTGACACCAGTTGGAAATGGTTCATAATCCACAAAAGATGCTCTTTGGAAAGATCCAAATTTTTAGTATTGAATAACAAGAAAAGTCAAATATCCGTATCAATATGATACTTATTAGCGAATATTTTCCAAATATTCACAGTATATTTTGTAATTGTGATAGATGTATATTTAAGGTAACTTAAGATTCTTACTCTATTAGGAATCAACTAATTAAGATAAGTTAGGATTTTTACTGTATTAGGAACCTTCTCTATACAACTATATATATTGTGATTAATAAAATAAATCCCTAATACACTAAGAATCCTAACTTACCTTAATTAGTTGATTCCTAATACAGTAAGAATCTTAAGTTACCTTAAATATACATCTATCATAATTACAAAATATACTGTGAATATTCGGAGAATATTCGCTAATAATACTGAATATGTAAAATCTCAGTTTTGCAGTGTCATTACTAGATTAGTTATAAAACAATAACTTAATATACAACATAACTAACTAATCCATACCATGACTTATTAGCGGATTAACACAGTGCTTTTCTATCAATTTGTTTTTTCTTAGTTGGCTTGGTACATCATTGACTTTATTTGGTTATTAAGTCGACCTTTGCCTACTTTATTCCCTTCTCATCTGTCTTTTCTTCCAACTTGCACCTTTCTAATTTAATCACTTCATATATTTGCATTAAATTGTCGAACATTTAAACAAAATTTCTCTTGGCCCTCACTTCTAAAACAGGATAGTCAATCTTCAGCTTATATGAAGGAAAAAGTGGATTTGAAATCAAAACAGTATTTTAACTATTGATGTCTAAGTTCAAATACTAATTCCTGTTGAGGAGTTTTGGTCATTTCCACGTTATATGTGCTTTTCCCCCTTTCTTTTAATGTATATATGTACTCTAATGGTAATCAGTCGGAGTCAATCTCTGTCAAAGCACCAAGAACTCAATGCTTTTAGCCTCTAATAGTGGAAAGAAAATAGTTCATTATCACTAAATGGACCTCGACTTTTGCGTGCACACAAGAAGTGACTTAAGCTTTAGGTTCTCAGAAATTCATTAGCTTTTGCTCATACTATATATATATATTAAAAAATTTATTTTTTTATAAATATTTGATTGTGTATCCCGTTATAATTGCAAATAAATTTGAGATTACTATAGAAATCTAAATTGTAAATTCTAGATCCGCCTCTGTTGTGGATAATTTGAACTATTGAGCTACTGAGGGAGCCATAAATTTAAACAAGAGAATTCAAGAAAAACGTAAAAACGTAAAAATGCAAATTCTGAGATTCAAACCTGCAAACTAAAGTAAATTTTGAACCATCTTTGCTACTACATTAGAGCTTCTTGTGTCAAAGAATTCGATATTAATTAAAAAGATTCGTTTTAACATTATTTACATAATCCGATATTTGAGGAAGTGAATTTAATTGAACACCCTTCAGTGCATGTCGCCTGTCCAAGTCACCTCCCCCTATGGGCGGAGCTAAGGAACCACAAGAGGGTTTATCCCAACCTTCTTCATCGAAAAATTATATTGACTCCCCCTCTTTCTCCCTCCCTCCACTATCACTCTATGTCAACACAATTAACAAAACCAAGATAGTTTGGAGTAAAAACAGAAGCAATACGGGAAGTTGTAGTCCATCCATACCAACCCAACTTCCACTAGGTATTTCTAATGACACCTTGGACAAAGTTGTAGGATATGTAAAGCAATACGGGAAATAAATAAATATTACAAGTGTTTGAAAGGATAAACAAACAAGTCCAAGCTCGGACGGGACTAGCGGCGGCGCGCGTGGGCTTAGCCTTGAACCCAAGTACATCTAGGTCCTCCCTCCTTCAAACACATGGGTTACCCCTTGGGGTCCCAAACCCTTAGCCAATTTTGAGATTTATAAAGAGAGCAATTCTTTCTTTTCCCACCGATGTGGTAGATTTGTCCCCCACCATATTTCCATGCCTCAAACACCTTACTTCGTGGATCAATATCTCTTTAATTTCTTAACGAAATTTGACGATCTTTGGCCCTACGGTCATCTATTCACTTTGTAGATTATGCACGTGTGAAGAGACAAAGTCTCCAACATGCGGAACCCTAGTGTTTAAGTCATTAAATATGGTTGACGCACCTCCCCACTAAAGGCAAATTTCCAACAAAAGTACATATGCAAAATAAATATTCCTTTTATCGTGTCAACTCTTCTTTAATTTTCCTATAAATTCCTCTACTTTCCTTCATTCAACAGCTTGTGTTTTTTCATCTACTTCTCTTTCCATCTTAAAAAAGTGAACATTTTCCCTCTCAACTATTTCTCTCATTGTATTACCAAATGGCTCATCTCAAAATGGTACTTTCCCTTATTTTAATTGTTCTGCTAGTCTGTTATTCACCGAGTTTTGAAGCAAGAAAACTGTTGAATAAAAGAACCGTGCCGTCTTCTTCTCCAAGTAAAAAAGGTCATGCCAAGCTTGTTCATGCAGGGCAACATGAGTTTGCTGGTGACATCAATGTTGATAGATCAGTTCCTAGCTCTGGGATTGGCAATTAACATTAAGCTTAGAAGATTAACATGAATAAATGTACCCCATCCCACAATTTTGAAATCATGTCCTTCCTAGATACATGCTCATAAAATGTTATTTGTATCATTGTATGTAACTAATACTATATTTAGGTATAGACAGATTACATAAGCTTTCTAGTCAATGATGTATAACCAGCCATTGATCCACATTTTCATGTTTCATTGAAAATTTGGAGTTATATATAATGATAGTGTAAAATTTTTGTTACACGATAAGTGTAATTTAACCTATTATAACATATTTGTAATAATTTTATCAAGTTATCCCCATTCCCCCAATTAATGTGTATAACATAAGTTTTCTTGTAGTTGACATATAGTTGAGTGATCTAGTTATAAATATATATTTTTACCCTTGAATACATAGGATTTAAACTCTGATTCAGATGTCATACG
The DNA here is from genome assembly GCA_029783415.1 of Anisodus acutangulus. Classification (NCBI taxonomy): domain Eukaryota; kingdom Viridiplantae; phylum Streptophyta; class Magnoliopsida; order Solanales; family Solanaceae; genus Anisodus; species Anisodus acutangulus. The sequence continues at coordinate 56,293,127 of CM056494.1, forward strand.
CATTTGACTCAAACATTATACGAGTATAATTTTAAAATAGTGTGAATGTTGAATTAACGTAGTATGCTTGGGATGATCTTTGGGACGTATAGGGCTTCTCTTGAGTTGCATGTGTCATTTTCATTTGATTAAACATTACTACTTTTTTAAAGTTATACTCGTACAATGTTTGATGGAATCTAGATAACATCATTTGATTAAAAAAAATTAATCAAATTCATTTGATGGAATTCTAGATAACATCATTTGATTAAAAATTACTACTTCATTAGTTTCTTAAATGCAATCACGTAAGATAGGAAGAAAGAAAAGTGATGATACATAACCTACTACACATAAAATGAAACTAATGAAGTAGTAATTTTTAATCAAGAAGAATATGCTTTTTGAGAAGATCCAAATTTTCTCGTGTAACATCCGAAAGTCTCATATCTGTACTCCAAGTGGCTTTTCAAAGTCTCATATCTCAGTGGAGTGTTAATTTAATTTACTCCCTAACTAATCCAGAGCATGACATGTTAGAACTAGAGTGGATATTTAATTGATTAATGCCAAATCTACAGTGCATGCAACTATTGAGATTTGTCCATTTCCTTTAATAGAATAGTAAGGGAATGTCAATAGCACTCTCATATAGCATGCTTATTCTAGTACGTCATTGACTATTAATCAAATCGTCCTTTGCCACCTTTGTCCTTTTTCTTCCAATTTCACCTACTTTCAAATGTTCAATCTTTCTAATTATTGAGCAGCTCTTTGTTTTTGTATTAGCTTAACGGATACGGGTTAAAAATACTGAAAGAATAATTCATTTATTATTTTTATTAATGAAATAGTATATATATAATTTATAATTTTTATAATAGAAAATAATTATGAAAATTTTATTCCTATTCTAATACCAAAACTCTATTTTAATTGTACAAGAATCCTACAATTATGGTAAGTGTACATTACTAATTAAATATAATAATTTACACTAAATTACTACCTTAAAATCGTGATAATATACCTATATATGGTAAGTGTATATCACGGTCCAAAACAGTTTCAAAGACCATAAGACATGTGATACACACTTTGCATAGTAAGTGTATATCACGGGTATACACTGTTTATCAAATACATATTGGAAATGGTTTAAATTTATCATCTTTTTATTTATTGGACCCTTATTAATGGTAATCTTAGGATTAAATATGCTCCTCATTTCATCTGCATGGACCCAAATTACTCTTTACGATTAAAAATACACTTCCTTTTAACATAACAAGATGATATATGCGGGAGTTTAATTAAATATGTGATATTGCTTCATGTGAATATTAGACACAACCCATAAATAATCTGATTCATCCGAATATATTTGTTAGGAATTGTTGGAGTAGAATTTCTAAAATCTACCATTATTAAAAGATGAATAAGTTGAGTTGAACCTAGATCTTGAATGGATTTGAGCTTGTTTGCATCGGCTTTGAACCAAAAACCACAACTCCAAATGAAGAAGATATTATCATTTTTTGAAGCCATTTAGTCACAAAATGTGAAACATTGAAGGAATTGGGTATGGACGAATGTTTCTGGTTGGTTAGGATTAACCTAGATGGTTCAGGTTATTTATGATTAAGGTCACATGGACCAATAAATCAATACCATCTATTTAATTAAAGACTCACATGTGTCATCTCATAATTTCATTAAAATCAGGGGCATTTTAACGTAAAATTAACGTTAAGGACTATTGGTAGCACGGAAGGAGGGTATTTTAACCCGAAAATTAATATTAAGGACAATTAGAGTCCAATAATGAAAGGAGGGCAAATGTAATCCGTTTCAATACGCTAGGGACATTTTGACCCCCTTTTTTGTTAATTTAAGCTGTTGGCAACTACTTAAGCAAAATTTTCAGAAACTTCTAATATACATTAATTGGGCGTGGATGAGGCGAATGTGGGTCGATTTTTTAAATTTTTTTTTTAAGTGGAGATGTATGAACAAAAGTCAAAACAAACAGGGTCCTCGCTTGATCATATGAACAACAATCTATGAGTTAAATCAAATCAAATCAAATCAAAATAGGAGTAGCCATTTAATTGTGGAAGTCTAACTTCACTAATAATCTAAAGTTGGAAAATCATTATTTGCTATTTTTTTATAAGCCATGAATTCAGATATTGTCGGGCTTCAATGCGGCTATCAGACACCGGGTGGGAAACAAAAAAACTTTTACGTATGCACGCTGTTGATAACTGATAAGCATCTAAAATTGGTGCCTTTTTTTTCCATTGTCTTTTATTGCTTCTAAAATCTAAAACTAAGAAAATCTATCCAACTTTGGCAATCTCTATTTCCTGTTCAGGACTTGTTTTTTTTCGCGGCCTCAATTTACAAGCCCTTATTAGAAGAGAGCTAGAACGAGGGGCTAAATTATGACTACATAAAGTTCTTGAACGACACACAAAAGAAATTACAACACATAGGGTTGGCAAGATTCCATAGAGAGCTTTTACTTTTTCTATGTTGTTTCATAAGCATATAACATTGGCGTTTTATTTTCTTTTATGTTTTTAGCATGTTTTTCTTTTTTTTGACGGGTTCTTTAATCTTTACATTCAGAGTGTAGTGTGTTTGGTATGGAGTAAAGTATTTTCTAAAAAATGTTTTTCAATGTTTTCATGCTTGCTTGAACAAAATATTTTGAAAAATATTTTTTTTTAAATGAGGAAAATGACTTTTCTAGTCAAAGTAAGGATAATAAATTTCAGTAGTGGCAGTACACGTTAATAGTATCTTCTCCACCCTCCAAACACCCACCTCCACCCCATAGCCCCATCCCATCTCCATACCATTAGAGGCGAATTTAGGATTTCAAGAGAATGGGTACACCATTGCTCTAAAGACTGCTTTAGAAATTTTTTTTTTTTTAAAAAAAGATACAAAAAATGAAACAAGTTGGGTTTGATTCCTCAATCTTAAGGAACCAAACACAATGCCTAACCAGTATACCGCTCAATTTCATTTGACCATGAGTTTCTTCAGTTAATATTGGATATATTTTAAGAATTATATAAACACATAATATATCGAGTTTAGTCGAGTGACTACGGATTTACGTGACTCAATTTTTATACATAAATTCACCACTACCTACCGGCCGCCCTCACTCTTACAGTGTTGCCTAGAGTATATAAAATGTTTTTCAGATAAATTTTTTCGTACCAAATGAACAATTAGTCACTTTCAAGTGCCAATCTCGTCAGCATAAACTCCAAATTTTTATCCTCTATTAGTGGAAGGAAATTCAGGAAAGTTATATCACCAAAAAAAATGCCCAAACTGCACATGGACATTGCGTGCACAACAGAAGTAACTGTAGATGATATGAGCCCTTGGATAACTAATTTGTATATTTCCAATTATCAAATAATGATCATGAGCCAAGTTAAGCTAATATAGTGCCAAAAACAACAAAAGCCGGCTGCTTAGTTCATTCATACCTACCAAACTATTTACAGGAGGCATTTCCATAGACATGACTTAGTACAAACATAAGAAAAATGATTTAATTTACATAACATAAGGAAATCGATTTAATTTATATTCATTAACAGTACAGAAAATTATTACACTGTCAGCGTGTATGTAATTTTAACTATTATCACATGTTATTTTTATGCTATTTTTAGGTTATGAGATCATATTTGTTATAAACAATTAACCTTTCTGTCTCAATTTATGTGAAAAGATTGTTTGGAGTATGGAAGTCAAAACACATAATTTTCGCTGTTAATTTAAATATAGATTCAATTCTTTAATATAAAAACTACATATTTGAAACATATATAAAAAGTACTACAATGGTGGCACTTCTATGCAAAACGGGACGGATACTTTATTGGTGCACATGAGTTAAAACAAAAGATTTTTTTTTATTCCTTTGTAAATATAAATTTTGGAAGCATTAAATCTTTGACCTAGCCAAACTAAACTTGACCCTCACGCCTCTCTTTGCCAACTACTCTGCTCTTCTAATAAATTCCTCTCCTTCCCTTCTATATTGACCTTCAATATTCCACTAGTAGTGTTTCAAACTTTCCATTAATGGCGCATTGCAATATAATTTCCTTTACTTTAATTCTTCTACTAGTCTGTTATCCACCGAGTTTTGAAGCGAGAAAGTTGTGGAAGAATTTAGAGGAGAAGAAGATTGATCCTTCTCAAGATGCCAGTGTACTAGTGAATTCTCTTAAAAAAGGCGATGTGCCGCCTTCTTCCCCAAGTGATAAAGGCCACGAGGAGATTGTTACTGTGAAGCATTTTGATGTTGATCACAATATGGAGTCAGTTCCTAGCCCTGGTATTGGCAATTGATGTTTGACAGACACGGATTCAGAATTTTAACATGATGGGGCACTAAAGAAATTTGAGCTAGCTGCTTAATCAGTGCCCCTTAAAGGCTATTAGTGTTCAGGGTGACAAGTAATGATATAATCATTTTCAAGGTATACTCACATACATATACAAGATTTTTGCTGAAGTTTACGGGGTCCGGTGACCCCTCAATGTAGAGAACAGGTCCGCGTCTCATTGATGAAGAGTAAGTTTTGAAATTGGCTACTTCTGGATTTTGCAGTTGGCTGCATATATGTAGGCAGAGGCGTATTTAGGACGGTTTTTGTGGGTTTAGTCGAGGCTAGATAAGCTCTCTAGGCAGTGATGAAGTAGTGTAACCTGCTATGATCCCCAAATTTTTGTGTTTAATTAAAAGTATATATGTGCTAAGACTTCACAAATGCTGCATTTTAGTGCTTGGTTGAAACTACAGGAATGATTTTCATGAGTGGCGTGTCATTTTCATTTGAAGGGGACCAAATCTAATTTCATGCGGTAGGAAATCAATTCCTTGATTTATTTCATTCTCATAGTCAAATATATATACAATGCTAACATTAAGAAAGACTAATCTAATCATCTTAATTTAATTTATACTAATTTACAATGAAATTCTAATCATCCTAAATTATGTTATTACAAAATATATGATGTGATCATGATTTGAGATAATTATGGGATGACCCCAAAAATATCCTAACAGTCCCCCGCAAACTTAGCGGGAGGTTCTCGTATACTGAGACTGTCCCTGAAATCATCAAATAGTATGCACAGAAGACCTTTTGTGAAGATGTCGGCAATCTGATAACGGAACGGTACATGGAGAACATAGACTTGTCCACGTGCAACCTTTTCTCGGACAAATAATATATCCATCTCAATGTGTTTTGTGCGTTGATGCCGGACAGGATTACCGGATAAGTATATCGCACTCACATTATCACAATACACCACAGTTTCCTTTTTAATCGAACAATGGAGCTCTAAAAGAAGATTACTGAGCCAACATGATTCAACAATCACATTGGCTACCCCTCGGTATTCTGCTTCAGCGCTCGACTTAGACATCGTTGGTTGTCATTTGGATGACCATGAAATGAGGTTGTCGCCCAATAACATGCAATAACCAGAGGTGAAACGTCGTGTATCCGGACAACCACCCCAATCCGCATCTGTATAAGATAAGAAACTCGAAATGGAGGACTTACACAGATACAATCCAAAATGAAGAGTACCCTTGACATACCGTAGAATTTGCTTGAGAGCCCCCATATGTTCCTCTTTCGGATCATGCATATGTAAACACACTTGTTGAACCGCATAGGAGATATCGTGCCTCATGAAGGTGAGGTACTGCAAGGCTGCGGTAGTGTGTTGGATCACTTATGGGGTCCCTGTAGCACTGCTTAGTTTGGCCTTTGTGTCAACATGTGTGTGTGACAGTTTGCAGGAGAACATACCAGCTTTTTCAATGATCTCGTCGGCGTATTTCTTTTGATTGAGAAACAGACCACCTGCATATTGGGTTACAACAATGCCCAAAAAATAATTTAATGGACCCAAATCCTTCATAGAAAATTATGTTGCAATGAGGGACATAATAGACCGACGAAGTGAAGTAGATGAGGTCGTGAGAATGATGTCATCTACATATAGGAGGATATATGCCATGTCGCTTCCCTTTTTTGTAAATGAACAAGGACTGATCGGACTTGCTGTGTGAGAAACCCAGTGTGGATACAAATCCTGCAAACCTGTTATATAATGCCCATGGAGCATGTTTTAAACCATATAAGGATTTTTTCAACAGGCAGACATAATCTGGATGTGTAGAGTCTCGGAAACCCAACGGCTGGTGCATGTAAACCATCTCCTGTAAATGGCCATGTAGAATTGCATTTTTGACATCCAACTGATGAATGAACCAGGATTTGAACAATGTCAGGCTAAGAATCATCCTGATTGTTGCTGGCTTAACCACCGTACTGAATGTTTCACCACAATCCACGCCAATCTGCTGAGACTTGTCATCACCAACAAGGCGAGCTTTGTATCTCGCAAAGGAGCCATCAGAATTCTTTTTATGACAAAAAATCTACATAGATCGAATTATGTTCACATTAGATGGACGGGGCACTAATTCCCACATCTTATTTTTATTATGAGCATTAATTTTGTCTAACATGACAGCTTTCCAATTCGGGTCTGATAGAGCTGCTTTGGGATTTCTCGGAAGGGGTGATGGTTGGACTGAAGATGTTAGGTTAAAATACCGCTTAGGTAAAAAATATTCGTGCATTGCACGGGTTTCAATGGTCCGAGGTTGGGGATTTGGGCTAGTAGGTTGAGTGGCTGACCGAATTTGGGCCAAAACAGTGGGCTGGGTGATTTGGATTTCTGCTTGGTTAGAGGGCCAATATGGGTTAAGGTTTTGGGCATGTGAATATGGGCCTGAAGAGCTCGGTGGTGTCATGGGAAGGGGGCAGAGGCCTCCCTCCGTTGGGCCTACCTGCCACTAAATGTGGATTGCGCCGACGACGAAGGAATAGAGGCAGTGACCTCTGCTCCTCGAACTGGCCCAGTCACATTTAGTGGTTGGGCTGGGAAGTTGGTTGGTGGGGTTTGGGCTGGTCCCACAATGTTTTGGGTGTTTAAACAGTGATTCAAAAGTGGATGTATTCCATCGTCCAAAAAATCATATGAAGGTGAGGATGCCGTGTGAGATTTAGCAAACGAGAATGTAGACTCATAAAAAATGACGTGACGAGAAATAGTGATTTTCCCACTCGTCATATCATAACACTTATACCCCCTATGATTTTGTGGGTATCCCAAAAACACACAAGGAGTGGAACGGGCCTGAAGTTTGTTAATGGTTGTGGACGAAAACAAGGGATAACACAAACACCCGAAAACCCTCAAATGTGTAAAAGATATGAGATAGTGGTACAACATTTGTGTAGGTAACACATTGGAGAGTAGTTTTCTAGGAAGAATATTTAAAAGATATGTGGTCATTTGAAGTGTATTATGCCAAAAGGTTGGTGGTGTGGACGAATGCACAAGAAGTGTGCGAACCATATTGTTAATTGTTCAATTTTTTCTTTTGGCTTTTCCATTTTGAGGTGATGTATGTGGACATGGAAGACGCAAAAACATCCCATTTTGGTGACAAAAATCATTAAATTGAACATTTATGAATTAACTCTCATTGTTACATTGAAAACATTTAATGGATTTATCAAATTGAGTTTTGATAAAAACACTTAATTGTTTAAAAATGGTGTAGGCTTGCAATTTATTTCCTAAGGGAAATGTCCATAGAAAATTCAAATAATCATATAAAATAAGCATATAATATTTATGACCCGCAGAAGTCAAAACTGGTGATGTCCACAAATCACAATGCAACAGATCAAATGGCATAAGTGTATGTGAAGTAGATAATGAAGTATGAAGTTTAACATGCTTCCCAAACATACAAGTTTGACAAACAGAAGAGTCCAAAAGTTTGTTACAAGCAACAAAATTATTCTTCCCAAGATTATTGAAAACTGGTGCTCCCGAGTGTCCCAACCGATTGTGCCATACAATAGGGGAAATAGCTGCAAAGGTTTATGGTTTGGTCATATGATTGTTGGAAACGATAGTGATGGGATACAAGTCCCCATGCTATTACATCTCATTAGTGGCATCTCCGTCTGAAAATCCTTCATAGAAAAGCCAAATAGATCAAAATTCAGAGAAACATTGTTGTCAATTGTAAAACATCGTACATATATCAAGTTTTTAATCAGTTTTGGTGCATTTAAGACGTTTTTCAAATATAAAGGTGGGGGGGTAGTATTACCTGACCAATACCACAAATTGGAATTTTCTGCCCACTGTCGACGCCACTATTTTTATTACTGCTCATATTAAAATAAGATGAGAGATTACCTTGAGATGACGTCATGTGATACGTAGCCCTTATGTCCAGGTACCACGACTCATCTGGAACATTCAGATTCATGTTGTTCATGGCTTGTTCGATATCGTTGGGAGAATAACCTACAGAAGATGGTGCATGGGCTGCAAATGCGTGTTGCGGACGAGAACCTAGAATTTTGGATTGTCGGTTTGAAGATGAGGGTCTGGCCCACGACACGGTGGGGTATCCCCCTGCTGGTTCCCGACGGGCTGGGCAGGCGGCTGCCACTAGTTGGGTCACCACTACCCCGGTTGGTTGTGGTTGTTGCTGCCGCCGGCTGGTTGGCCGCCGCCCCTACCCCGTCCCTTTCTACCATTATTTTTTCCTTTGTTATTGTTACAGTTTGACCCCTAGTTGCAATTTCCATTTCCACCTAAACCAGAATTTTGTGGTTGAAAATCTGCGGAAAAGGAATTGGTGGAGATGAGGGCAGTTCCGATGGTAGCTGCTCCAGAGTCTGCCTACTTTGGTTTTCGTGTTTTCTCGAGAATCAACCTCGAATGAGCCTCGTAAAAGGGAGGCAATGGATTACTCTGCTGGATGAATGTAGCGATTCCATCATACTGTTCATTCAATCCTATAATTAATTGAAGAACCAACCTTTGATTTGTTACCGGTGAACCAACGTTGGATAGTTGGTCTGCAAGAACCTTCAATTCTTGACAATAGGTGGACACGTTTGAGAAGTCATCCAATTTAATGTTGGTAAATTGGTGTTCAAGATAAACATCCCTAGAAAGTTTGTTATATTGAAAATGTTTTGTAAACGTTACCACGCCTGTTTAGTCGTAGAGTTCGGCTCTAATATGGTATGCAAAAGATCATTAGAGATAGTTTCATAAATCCATTGAAGGACTATAATATTCAAACGGGACCATAACTTTTTGTCTACCTCAGTGGTGTCCGATGATGACTCGGAAGGGATGATATGGTCTATTACCTCATAGGCGCGGCAATGAATTTTGAACAATTCCGCCCAAGAGGTGTATTGTCCTTTTTCCATCTCAAGTATTATGAAAATAAAGTTCTTGACTTGTTTACGACAAGAGCGGGATGAATTTTTTATTTTTCGGCCATAGTTTTCCACGAAAAACAACACAAGAACAAAAGAAGGAGAGAATATTGTTTTGTGATTGGTGGAATAGGATTAGATAACCCTAAGTGTCATCTAGGGTTTGGAAATGTGGAAGAAAATAAAGGTGGGTGGCCGACTGGTTTTGGGTAGTGGTTTTAGGGTTTATGTCTTGTATTTTAGTGTTAAGGTTTGTTGGAAGAACCCTAATGTGTGGCCGGAAAAAAAATCAAAAGAGAGGCAAAAACATTTCGGCTATGAGAGAGAGGAAGCCGAATGGGGTAGGGTTTAGGAAAAAATATTTGTGGATCTTGATACCATGTAGGAAATCAATTCCTTGATTTATTTCATTTTCCTAGTCAAATATATATACAAGTATACAATGCTAACATTAAGGAAGACTAATTTAATCATCCTAAATTAATTTATATTAATTTACAATCAAATCCTAATCATCCTAAATTATGTTATTTCAAAATATATGATATGATCATGATTTGAGATAATTATGGGATGACCCATAAACACCGGCAATCACGTATGATGGAAATAATGAAAAGTACGCATGCCAATTAACGAAGTTCATAACAAACTTGAAAAGAAAATCCACTAATTCATTTTGTAAGAGATTGGGAATTTGAGACCGGAATTAAAGGTGTTTCTTTTTTCTAAAGAAGCAAACCAATGTGTTAAATAAAGAATATATCTACATATAGAGCATGAAATATATGCTCTATATGAGTCTAGCCAATGACCCATGCTAACAGACATTTGGTCAGGTTGGAGGAACATAGTAAAATTATTGACAGCTGAAAGTTGTCAATTAAACTTAATCTCTTTTCGAGCAACTTGTTCTCTTTATTAGCCTCATCCAATTTCTCTCTGAGAAATATAATTTCCGAGTCTTTCAGTTTAAGCTGAAAATCCATCTTATTTCCCGTGATTTCGTACGTTGTTACGACACTCTTCAGCTCCTTAATTTCTGCTAAAACCAAAGTTGTCTTCGGGGAATAATCATCAAATTGATTCTTTAAGTAGCATTGTTTTAATTCAGACAAACTTTTCAGCTCGGACACAATGATGTCATCAGCAGATTGAATAAAATCAGGATCGTATGGAGATTGAGCAAATTGCAACAGGGCATATGCGGCTTTAATAGCTGAAATGTTCGCGAATAGATTGGCTAGGAAAGCTTCTATAGCTGCTCGATTTTCATCTTCGTTTATAAATGACTTGAATTGTGTTTAGTATTTGAACGTATCTTGAGATTTTGGATTTCGATTTCCTCCCGTTACACCTCTGTTAATGTTGGGGTTTGGTGTTGTGACATTTTGCCCAACATATAGTTTTCAGTACTAAGTTAAAATTCAGAAATGTTGGAACAAATGTCACGACATTCGGACCAACATTCTGTTAAACAGTTTTGTCGTACTTCACGGACTGAAGCAAATCTCGTGGGATTTTTACCATGATGTAGAGGTGACTTGGCAAGGTGTTTAGGAGCTGATGAAACACGTGGGAAGAACAAGTCAAAGCTGGTGCTAAGCTTGGGGAACAAGTCCAAGAAGTTGAGGATTTTGCTCCATGATCTTCTCCAACAAATCCTATCGGCTGCCCACTTTTCCCTCAACCTCCACAACCAATCGATGATCTTTTCAAGGAAGACTCTCTACTATAAATAGTGAGGGAAGAAGAGTGAATTGATATCCAGAAAAAGATTGCAAAAATATCAAGAGAGCTCTCAAGAATTCATCTCAGAAAACTGGATCGCTAGTGTTGCCTGAGCGTGTCGACGACATTATGTCCAACATTATAATTGCTGCTTAGATTCTAAATTTGTTCTTTATTGAAGCAATTATAATGAGATGATGTCTATGTCTATTTAGATAGATTTTTTCAGGCAGAAGTCATCTGCGACTTCAAACTTTTAATTCATTTGTATTATTTTGTAATATTGTAAAAGAAGGAATTTATTCAATTGTGTATATATATATATATATAATACTTTCGGTCATTGACCGTCATAGGTTATATAATCAATAATTCAATATAACTTGTGTAACTATTAAACCTTTGTGTCTTTATTATTTTCGCTGTATTTTACTCTTCAAAGGTTTTTCCGTTTTATCTAAGTGTTGTCACTTGTGTCAGACAACATTATTGCCGACATTTACAAACTGCATTGGCATTCGATTTAATTTTACTTTCAGTTTGTGTTTTATTGTTCTATAGCATACCTCAGGGACCTAACAACCTCGAATATGCAAAACCTTAGCAAAAGTGCGAGCCATTCTGCTCTTACTCGGGGTTACATCAGATCGATTTATTGAATCCATCTGAAAGGGGAAAAAAGCAAGATTTGCTGTGAATATTAGATTATAATATGTATGAAATTGAAGATTTTGATCATTTCAGCAAAATTCAAGATGTAAAACACAAATTGTTTGTATTGTATACAAAGTACTACTTAGATTAGCTTATAAATAGAGTGTATGGGGCTTAAATTAAGAAATTTCCTTGTGCATTGTACTAAATATAGTATTAAGAATGGTAAGGTTTGACTAAAGAGTATTATAGATTCCAATTGTCTAAAATAAGAAGACTATTAATTGTGAATAATAATAAAAAGGGCAGCATCGGTGTACTAAACTCCCGCTATGCGCGGGGTCCGGGGAAAGGCCGGATCATAAAGGTCTATTGTACGCAATCTTACCTCACATTTCTGCAAGAGTATTAATTGTGAATGAAGATAGTAATTTCTTGCCTCTTTCGTAAAGTCCAAGTCTTGCGCAAAAACCCACATTAACCAAAAATACTACCTAACATTTGATAACTGTCCAATGCTATCTGTTGAAAACAAAAGCCTAATATATATTAACAACACGTGTTCAAAAATAGAAGGGCAGTCCGGTGCACTAAGCTCCTGCGCATTGGAAAGGTCGGACCACAAGGATCTATTGTACAAAGCCTGTATTTCTGCACGTGACTGTTTACACTGCTCGAATTTGTGACCTCCTGAGCACATAACAACACTTTACCAATTACGTCAAGACTCTCCTTCAACACGTATTCAGTTTCCAACAAATGTTGCTGGTAGTATTATATAATTAGGATGAATATTTGGTACGACTATGCTCTAATACATGAGGACCAAAGGTGATTAATTATATCCACAACTAGTAGTTTCTCTTTACGAAATTACATGACTTCTTCCATGTTGGTGAATGTTTTCTACGTGTTCGATAGTATTTTGTTTTTGTACAATTTCATAGTTGTCAAGAAATCAAATTTATTAGATTATTCTACGTAACTTTGAAGTGATGTTTTTCTGTCAAACTAACTTTTAGCAATTGCTTTGAGACTAATTCTTTCACTATCATTAAAGGAATATATAAATTAAATTAAGGTCTTAAACTCTATGGCAAGTTTAATCCTACATACACTCCCTGTAAGTGTAAGAAGTTACCGATGAGGAGATTGGTCTTATGGCTTATTATAAATGTGTCTTTAGTTATACGACCTTTTTTTTTTTACAGAAAATCGGTAAAAAATAATACAGTAAAACACTTTGTAGAGTAAATTTCTTTAATTATTTCCCATACTTTTCCGTTCCAACCAAAATATTGAGGAAGAAAAAGAAATGTAAAAACTTTAGAGCAAGTAAAATGATCAAGTTATTTACAGAAAAGGCCAAAACAAACACAAACAATTTTTATTTTTGGTTTCCCACACTGTATTCAGTATTCATATTGAAGTCTGACTAAATTTCTATTCATGCAGGGAAGTCGCACATCGAGGGTAAAACGCTCCGTAACAAAGGCGCCTCAGTACCTGAAAACTCGAGAGCTCTATTTAAGTATGAAGGAGTACTTACCGCTCCACCACAATCCTGATTGGTGAACACATACAATTACTCAAGTGTAACTCAGCCAATCAGGATTAAACTTAATTAAAAGTTCTAATTACGTACCTTTCAGAAATCAGTTGCAGCAGAGAAAGCATAAATTTCTTTAGTGGTAGAACTTTTGATGGCGCCTGGAAATTGATACCAGTACTTAAAATAATTAGATAACGTTTTACTAAAATTTATACTAATATCAAATTGAAAGACAAGAAAGAGAAAATAGTTCATTATATGAACAAAAATATTCTTGCTAGGAAGTTTCTAATACAGAGCATCTTACCGGAAAGACATTCCATGTACCATCTGAAAGCTGGCATTGAAATAATTATTTACCCTATTCAATGGTAGCAGCATATTTAGCCATACTAAGATATCAACAAATATTATATCTGAACCCACAATTTTAACATTACAATGAATTCATTACTAAAAATCTTAACAGTTGAACCCATGTTCAAAAGTGGGACGCCCGCCTTCTCCATTGACCATGGAACTTCAAAGAGAATTGAAAATTGAGCTGCGCGCAAGTGCACAACAAATTGGAGAATACTGTAGTAAGATGAGTCGATACAGCACGCACAAAATATTTCGACCTCTGTACCACTCTGTGAAAATCGATGCTTACAGTTACATAATTACATGATGGAAATCAAAAGCTACTTCTAAAATTCTGCAGTATTATCTGTCAATCAATCTAGGTTTACGTTATAAGATCTGGAAGAAGCCTGCTTGTGGAAGTACCATCTTCATCTTTACTATGGACCGACGAATCGCTCCAAGGTGCATTCATACTTTGCACTTGACTGTCCTGAGAGTAAGTCGAAACCTGTGTTTGACTGTCGTGTGATAGTTTCTCAAAGGATTTAAATCTCATTTCGTCGTCTGATGTGGTGCGCTTGACTAGCGGTGCTTGCACCGGAAGTTTTCCTTCGAGCATACTCACGACGGAAGACATGGATGGCCTGAGAGTGGGAGAGGGATTGGTGCACAAAAGAGCCAGATTTATCATCCGCATTGCCTCTTTTTTGGAGTAACTTGAACTGAGACGTGGATCCACTAGTTCTAAGAGATTTCCTTGTTCTTGTAGGACGTAAGCCTGCAAGCCAAAGAGAAAACAAAATTGACATCCATAGCAAGATGAAGTTGAAGATGAAGGGAAAAAGAAAAGCCCAGAAAAGGGATAATTACCATTTTGGACCGCTCTAAAAATAATAGCCAACAAATGTATATGTAAAGTATATGAAGTACAAATATACATATTATATACACAGATATATATATATGAATAATCAGTGTATAGATTTTGTATATTAGCGCCCGTAATTAATCTCGGCCGACAGGCAAAATGAAAAAAACCCAATAGAACAGTAAAACTAAAAGGGAAAAGATGCATCCATAAGCACGTGAGCATAACTAATGAAAGAACTCTGATTCTAATATTTTCTTTATCGTCCCTTAGGAATGAAGAAATGGAGATATCAAAGCAATATCAATTTGCACAAAACACTAACAAGAGAAGCTTTTCTGGCTTATATTTCCCGAGTGCAATTAAACTAAACATGTACAAGGAAGACTTATAACACATGATGTTGCAACCGTCTTAAAGATATTACTCCCTCTGTGTGACAATCTTTCCTTTTTAGTCAGTCCAAAAAAGAGTGACACATTTCTATATTTAATAGTAACAGTTTAACTTTAAATTTTTCATTTTACCATTTAATGAGACGATTTACAACATACCCAGTGTAATCCCACGCAGTGAGGTCTGGGGAGTGTATGATGTACGTAATGACACATGACTGATTGTGCAGAATATGTGTAGAATACCGTGTTGATTTTGTTTCCTTTATTAGTGCATAATTAGTTGTATATTAGTAGTTATTTACAACTGTATATTAGCTTATTATTTACAGCTCTATCTCCTATAATTTAGGAGTCATTCATGGTCTATCGATTGTATATAAAGTGTTTTGCACATAATGAATAATAGACAATGGAGTATCTCTCTCTTGAACCTTTATGGTATCGACCTTTTCTAAACTCAAACGAGTCATCTCTTTTCTTTCAACTCTTCCTTATCGTTTCTATGGCACAAATGGTGAATCCAAGTGATTCTATCATTCCTGCCGATAACACCAGCCATTTGGTTCAATTTAACCCAAGTTCCCAACTTCCCCTAAAGCTTAATGGTCCAATGAATTGTGTCATTTGGAAAGTGCAGGTCGAGTCTCTCATGTTGGGTCATGATCTATACTGCTATCTAGACGCTAGCCCCCTACCCCTCCCACACAGTGTGACAGGACTCAACTACCTACTAACTTTCTATCCACAAATATTTATGATTTATTTTAGACCACAAATTTCAAAAATCTTCATTTCATTCTTAAACTCCGCCCAGTCAAACACTTTCACATTAATTGAGATAGAGAGTAGTATTTGGGAACGACAGCTATGTAAAAACAGTTTACCCAGTCAAGAAGATAAACAAATTCCTCTTTTGGCCTGTAGTTTGTGTTGCTTTTCCCGCTGACAATCTCCAATGCAACAACTCCAAAGCTATAGACATCAGCTTTATCTGTCAAGTAGCCTCTCATTGCATACTCGGGAGCCATATAACCTCTTCAAAAAAGGAAATAAAGAAAAGTAAGATACTTCAAAGTAACCATGTTATTGTTGATGACAAACAAATTTAAACACACAGAACTGTTGCTCTCTCATTACAGAGAAATGGATGACAAGAAGGCTCACACTGTTCCAGCAATTCGGGTGCTAATATGAGTGTTCTCTTCTTCATCTAATTTAGCCAATCCAAAATCTGAAATCTTAGCATTGAGATCCTTATCAAGAAGCACATTGGTACACTTTATATCTCTGTGGACGATTTTCAACCTTGATTCTTCATGAAGGTAAGCTAACCCTTTTGCTATTCCTGAGCATATCCTTTTTCTGGTTGCCCAATCTAGGTTCAACCTCTGGTCGTCACGGCCTAAGATTAGGAGAATTAGAGGAATATAAAGCATAAAATCATTAATCATTTAAAAATGATGTTGCAAAGCATTACCAAAGAGAGCTCGAGCGAGACAGTTATTTTCCATGTATTCGTATATCACCAATAACTGGTTCCCTTCTATACAACAACCATAAAGCTTCACAAGGTGTGGGTGTTGTAGAGCTGAAATCATGCCTATCTCATTGACAAATTCACGATTTCCTTGCTTCGACTTGGAAGAGAGCTGCTTAACAGCTATGATTGTACCATCCGAGAGTGTACCCTACATACAACAGGATTAATTCACAGCGATCATATTACAGACAAAAGCCTATGAAATTTTGTAAAAAAAAACTTCTATGACATAAGATTATCCACATGACATGTTATTGTGTGATACGTGTCTCAATATAATTTCAACTTGCTTGAAATGATTTCTAGTACATATCATGTACAACAAATGAAGATATCTGGAATAAGGTGGGAGCGGCCTCAATGGAGGACAAGATGCGGGAAGCGAGACTTAGATGGTTCGGGCATGTGAAGAGGAGGTGCGCGGATGCCCAGTGCGGAGGTGTGAGCCGTTGGCTATGGATGGCTTCAAGAGAGGTAGAGGTAGACCGAAGAAGTATTGGGGGAGGTGATTAGACAAGACATGGCACAATTGCAGCTTACCGAGGACACGATCTTAGATAGGAGGTTGTGGAGGACACGGATTAGGTTAGAAGGTTAGTAGGTAGTAGAGTGTCCCGCTTTCCTTACTAGTAGCCATAGTATTTTTGAGGCAGTTTCTTATCCTTCGATTTCTGTTACTATCTACTGTCGCTTGTTATTAGCTTAGCATACTGTTTTGTTGTAGTTATTGTTCCTTTTCCTTGCTGATCTGCTCTATTTTTGTTGTATCTTGAGCCGAGGGTCTATTGAAAACAACCAATTTACCTCCCAAGGTAAAGGTAAGGTCTGCGTATACTCTTCCCTCCCCAGACTCCACTTGTGGGACTACACTGGGTATGTTGTTGTTGTATCATGTACAAAAAATTTTGCCTATATAAAAATATTTTATGTTCTAATTATAAAATAATGTCAAGCATAGATAGATAGATAGATAGATAGATAGATAGAGATTTGTTACCTTATAAACGGGTCCAAACCCTCCTTCACCGATTTTGTTGGCAGGATCAAAGTTACATGTAGCAGCTTTAATTTGTCTAAGTTTAAAATGACCTGTTTGTAAATCAAGGGCTCTGAGTTCTGTAAACAAGAAGAATATTTCAAACGTCAGTAAATATAGATCTTGTAAAACATCTGTATAATGACCATCTGTATGATGAAGACAGTTTAAGCAGTCATTAAAATATTGTTTTGTGCTAACTATTTATGATGAAACAACCTCTCTACCTCTTTGGGTAAGGTCTGCGTACACTCTACCCTCCCCAGATCCTACTTGTGGGATTACACTTGGTACGTTGTTATTGTTGCTAACTATTTATGATATATCATGATATGGATCCAACAACAGAACAATCATCTCAATTCTGGTCAATTACAGGCAGATAAATTTATTCGTATATCGCGGCTAGAAATCTCGTAACAATTCTGATTATCACAACAGAAATATCACCATATTATCAAATAGTTTCACCTATAGAAAGTTATACAAAGATTTTGTCCTAGTAGCTTCGCCATCTCTGTTTGTCTAAGCATATAGAGAGTGAATAAACTCTTTTGAGGTATGTATTACCTAATTCTTCTTTGTTATTTTTCCCTCCGAAAATGCCTTTCTTCCACAGAGCAAATAAAACTATCAGAACCGCCACAATTGAACCGAGTACAATGCCAATAACAGCTCCGACGTGTAACCCGTGGCCTGTATCAATCTTAAAGTCTGCAAGAATAAATTGGGATTTTATTAGGATAAGATTGCGGGAAGATAAGTGTTAACCTATAGGCAAAGAGAAATATACTAACTTGGTGTAACTGTGATAGCTGAAATTAGAGGTCCATATACACCTCTGTCTGGAATAGCGTTAGTCCCCTTCCCGGTCCAATACAAGTGAATCTCCAGAGTGCTACCATGAACAAAAACATCATTAAAGTCCATGGTAATGCCTTTTCCAACACCCTTAGCTTCCTCCATGATGTTGAAGTTCGGCAAAACTACATTCCCCTGTGTAACAAATCAAAATATATCACATTATCTCCAATAGTCTGGTACCTTCTATACTAAGAGCCCGTTCGGGTTAGCTGATTATAAATAGTTGCAAAGCTTTAAGTACTGAACAATATTTTTAAGTGTTGAAGCTGATTTTATAAATAAGCAGTTATATGTTTGCATAAAAGTGTTGAAACTGAAATAAGCAGTTAATGTGTTTGATTAAAAAATATACATAAGTTGTTCTTTTGTTAAACTAACTAAAATACCTTTTATATTTTTTTTTATCAAAAAAAAACAAATTTAAAAGTATTTTTGTGAAGAAAATGAGGTATGATGGATATGGGGTGAAGAGAAAGTTCGGCATTTTATTCTAGGAAGGGTATTTTGAGAATTTGAAAAAATACTAAGGATAAAATAGTAAAAAACTTAGTCAAACCAAAATTGCTTATAAGCGGAAAAGCCATAAGTTGGGGATGACCAACTTATGGCTTGTGACTGATTTTGGCTTATAAGCACTCTGGATATTTATGAAACGTGTAGATAAACTATGTGCTTATAAGTCAATTTGACCAGCTTATAAGATTGGCCAAACACCCTCTAAATCAGAAAGTTACCAAATCATATCAGAACTGAGTAAATCAACATTTAAGTTACATATTTACAAAAAACATTAGGTCTCCACTTACTTGTATTGCGACATCAAATATCCGCCTTCCAAGGCTGCTATATGTTGAGTCATTAGAATACATTATTTCAGCAAAGTGAAGGCGCACTCTGTAGCTACCTTGTTGCAGGCAAAGCCCATAATATTTGAGAGAATTAGGGGCAAGGCGTGCTGTCTTGTAAAAATCAGGACCAGACACGTAAGATGTATTTGTTGTAATATAACTGGCATCTTGAAGACCGACATACACTCCTGAACTGCTAAAAGCCCATTTATTGAAGGACGAAAAAAAATATGATGGACCAGCAGTGCTCAAGTCCTCCTCATAATCATTCCCTTCAAATTTAGTTCTAGTTCCTCCACAGTTTATGAACAGCGAATGATCTGCAAATGACACAAAGAACATAACATGAGGATCTTTAAAAGGACTTCTTTCATTTTTGGCCCGTCGGTCAAAATTAAATAAGGGCACTAGCCAAAATGTACAAGACATAAACACTGATTATGTATAAAATATGTATATTATATGTATATTTATACTTAATATACAAAATATATACATATGCAAGCTATTATTCTTAGAGAGGTCCAAAATGTAATTATCCCTAAGAAAAATAGGGTTAATAGGCTGTAACTCTTACGTTTCGCTTCTGTGGGACAAGCGAGGTCTTTCTTAAAACACCAGGCATCCCTGCAATTTCGAATAGATTAAGCTACATAATTATAGACAATAGACAGAGAGCATCAAATAAACTAGTAACCTTACGCATAAGACAACATTTAGGACTTACGAGTTGCTGTTGCTCGTTGTATTTGAATAGCTGGAGACTAAGTTTCTGTTGAAGAAAGAAGGTTTGTAAGTCAAGCAGCTATAGGACCAAAATTTTAACTTAAAAAAAAATAATAATAAATGAATATAGGTTCCCAAACAAAGAGGAAAAAAGCTCACAAGGGAGAGGACTGGCATCCTGAAGTAGATGTTTGTGTGAAATTGTTGTATGATAAATCACTGCAAAAAAAAAGATGATAGTTGTCATGAACTTAGAAGACACCAAATTCTTGTAAATGCATCCTTGCAGCAAACAAAAAGTTTAGGGAAAAAAACTGTTACGTAAAACCTTAAAGTGTGGCATGTTACAAGGTATTATTCATGGCTAGCTATGATAATAACCAAAGTTTACTACCAAGATGAGGAAAAATAAACAAATTGAGTAAATGCCTACATGTTCTCTTTGCTTTTGAATATCCAGTTTGGAATTGGTCCACTTAATGTGTTGTCACCAAGAAACCTACAACGCAGATAAAACTGTTGCTTGTTATAAACGAACGAAAACTTTAAGAGAAAAAAACCTGTACAAGATTTACGCTTCAACTTGTAAAGGTTTCACTGTAAGGGACCTACATGTTATCAAAATCCAACTGCGCAAATGTATCTGGGATTCTGCCATTCAGCATGTTGTTGCTCAGGTCCCTGCAAATAAATAACTCTTATCAGAAGCAGGCAGGATTAGCATCAAACCAGAGAGCAAACCAAACCACTTTGGTATCCGAAACAATTAGTGAAAATCTGTGCTTCATCCAAGGGCAGATTTAAAGGGAACCTGCGGTTTCACATGAATCCAGTAGCTTCTCTGCAAACTCTTTATATGTACTCCCTCCGTCTCAATTTATGTGACTCTTTCCTTTTTAGTCAGTCCCAAAAAGACCATAAGTTTCAAAAGTTTTCTTTTCATTCTTAAACCCTATGCCTAGTAAACAACTTCACATAAATTGGGACGGAGGGAGTATTAAGAAATCAATTAAATATCAATAAATATTTGACTGTGAACCCATTTACTATATAAATAACTTGTGGTCACTGTAGAAACTAGAAACTCATAAACTTAAAATCATAGATCCGCCGCCGGCTCCAATATGCAACTACGAGAAAGACATTAGTATGTAGAAGAATTTCCTTTTATACAGTGAAGCGTGATTCCGGGCTTGTATTATAAACAAATTAAAATTTACGAACTTCTATGAAAGCATACACTTTGTTGTAGAAAGAGGAGATGACAAACTAGAAAAACTGCATCCTGTTAACTCAACTTTCTTGCTAGCACCAGTTGGCTAATCGTCGATCATCACAGCTGAGAATCATCAAAATCTATGCCATCTCTAAATACATCTCACCGAGACTTCTATGTTCTAGTACTCTTGATACACTAAGATAAAAAAGAGCCAAAACACAGAACTTGCTAGAAACAAAGTTTCCCATAAAATAAACTAGAAAGAATGATTAAAAAAATAAAAAGAAAAACTTACAAAAGTTTCAAAGGCATGGAACCTAAGTATCCCGGAATGGGACCGAAAATTGAGCAATTTCTCAAAATCCTACATCATTACAGTCAAATTAGAGAACCGTGAGCATAAGAAATTATGATGAATAGATGTAATAGCTAATTCCAACTACAAGCATATATTACTCACAGCCTTTTCATCTTTGTAAGGCCTTGAAGATTGGGGAATCGCATCTGTTTTCCTCTCAAATCAGATATTCTCCTGACAACAACAATGCACATGAGAACTTCCACTATAGAAGAAAGGGGAGCTTAAAAAATGGCAGCCTGGTGCACTAAGTTCCCGCTATGTGCAGGGTCCGGGGAAGGGCCGTACCACAAGTGTATTTAACAGTTACTCCCTCAGTCCCAATTTATACTGCGCACTTTCCTAATTAGTATGTCCTAAAAAGAATGACACCTTTCTATAATTAGAAACAACTTAACTTTAAATTCTCATTTTACGCTTAGTGAAGTGATTTATAGCCACACAAATGTCATTTCAAAAGTCTTCTTTTCTTTCTTAAACTTTGCGCCTAGTCAAAGCAGGAAGTATGAGAGAAGTGTGTACTTACAACTCGGTCATGTTTTTCAACTGGGATATTGTAGGAGGAATAGGTCCCTCCATTAACGTTCCTTGAATGTCTCTGCAAAAAGTTTCATGATAATTGCAATTAAAAACTATGTGTGCTACCATTTTTTTATTTTTGAAAGTTTAGAATCCTTCAGGGAAAAAAAATTGCATTAAGATTAACTACTATCAGATGCATACTTACAATCTGTCCATTTTAGTCCAATTGCTAATAAAAGCTGGTATGGTTCCAGATATATTATTCCCGTCTATCCTACTGCAAACAGACGAAAGAGTTAAGAGATTGAAGCACAAAAATTCAAATGTTCTTCAAACATTTTCTTGCTTACAAGTCTGTCATGTTCTTCAGATTGCTGAAGTTATCAGGTATAGTTCCATTGAGATTATTGGCAGAAAGAAACCTGCAAAATGATCCATCAGTTAACCATGATAACTAAAAAATCACACAATTCGTCCCGATTGGTTTGGCACTTTTTGCTTATGTTGAGAGTTTTACCAACTTTTGGAGCTAAAATGGACTAGATTAACTCTTTCTTTATATTAAAATTCCCCTGAAACTCTAGATCAAAGCTTGGCACTTTTTGCTTATGTTGAGAGTTTTACCAAAGAAGCCTTACGTAATGGACACTGAAGCTCCAAAAGAAGAACATTAGCAAGGCCTCTGTATTTTGCTTCAGCACTCGAACGGAATAATGCGGTTGCCTCTTGACGGACCAAGAAATAAGATTATCTCCTAAGAACACACAGTAGCCTGAGGTGGAGCGTCACGTGTCCGGACAACCTACCCAATCAGCATTCGTATACGACAACACCTTGTTCGGTTCGGAGGGGTAAAGATGCAGACCATAATCAAGGGTGCCATTAACATATCGAATGATACGTTTGAGGGCAGTAAAGTGAGTCTCCCTGGGGCATGCATAAATAAGCATACCTGCTGAACAGCATAAACAATATTAAGCCGGGTGAAAGTGAGGTATTGTAGTGCACCTGCAAGACTCCTGTAAAGAGTGGGATCTGACACTGGATCACCATCCAAAGCACTAAGCTTTGATCTAGAGTCAACTGGAGTAGCCATAATCTTACAATTTGCCATTTTAGCCCTGTATACAATCTCCTCTGCATACTTACGTTGACAAAGCAACATAGTATCTGCAGATCTAGTCACATAAATCCCCAAAAAATAGCTCAACTTCCCCAAGTCAGTCATAGCAAATTATGTTTTGAGCAGTGTAATGATCTCATTTTTCAACAAATTAGAGGCATTGAGCACAATATCATCAACATACAATAATAAATACGTTATGCTACTACCTCTATGAAAAATAAATAGAGAATTATCACACTTGCAGCACACAAAACCAATCTGCAGGATATACTGTGCAAATCGATCATACCACGCTCTAGGGGCTTGTTTCAAGCCATAGAGTGACTTACAGAGACGACATACATACTGAGGGGCTGTTGGATGGACAAAACCAGGCGGTTGATGCATATAAACTGTTTCTTTCATATTCCCATGTAGAAACGCATTTTTCACATCAAATTGATGGATAGGCCAGTTCTTACCCATAGCAATACTCAGGACTGTGCGAATAGTAGT
Organism: Anisodus acutangulus; assembly: GCA_029783415.1. Classification (NCBI taxonomy): domain Eukaryota; kingdom Viridiplantae; phylum Streptophyta; class Magnoliopsida; order Solanales; family Solanaceae; genus Anisodus; species Anisodus acutangulus. The sequence continues at coordinate 56,316,783 of CM056494.1, forward strand.
CGGTTTAACAACATCAATACCCTCCTGCTGATTTGTGTCATTAGCCACCGGTCTCGCCTTATATCTCTCTAGATCACCATTTTCTCTGTATTTGTGAGAAAGAGCCACATGCATCGGATCACATTCACCCCCTCCGGTCTAGGAACCAAATCCCAAATGTGTTGTTTGATTAAAGCATTACATTCCTCACGCATGGCCGCATTTTAATTGGAATCTTGTTTGGCTAATTTTGGATTTTGGAAATTGGGGATATGGTTTGGGTGGACAGGTTAAATTGGACTTTGGGTTTGAAAATCCCGTGTTGGGCACGGGTTTCCATACAATGTGTGGGGGCAGGGGTGGATCGGGGATTTGGGTCTGGTGATGTTTCAGAGATTTGGGTGTCGAGGGATGGTAAAGGGTTTGTGGTTACTGGGGTCGATCTCGGGTCTGACGATGGTGACGATCTAGGTATATCGGTGTTAGGTGGGTTACTGGGTGATTGTGTCGGTGTCTGGAAGTGGGTGGGTGGCGATTGTGGGTGATGTAGTAGGTCGATCTGGTTGTGTGTCGTCGTGACTGGAACAGTCGCGGGGTTGGGTGGTTGGTTGGAATGCCGGTGGCAACTGGTGGTGACACTGGGTTTAATGGTGGAGTTTGCCGGTGAGTGGGAGAGGTGATGCTGAGAGGGGTCAAGCGGGAGACTGACCTATTTCCGATGGTGGGGGTGGCTGTCGGGGGTGATTTTGCATTGGTGGAAGGATTGCCGGTAGTGGCAGCGACGGGAGGAAGACCCAACAATGGTATGAGGCTGTTCTGGGGGACAACCAACCAATTACCGGTGATAGCAGTGGCAATCGGCGGTGGCGGAGGGTGGCCGGAAATAGTGTCGGTGGTGGTAGTTTGTGCGCTTGCCGCCGCCGGAATAGTGGCAATATGACGGAATGCTTGTTGGACAAGCGGTAATGGGTCCGAATCTTCAAGGAATTGGTAATCAGTGATTCGAAATTTTTTAATGTTGTCAAACGGAAAAACATACTCAACAAAATTGACGTGGCAAGAAATTATGATTTTGTCGGTGGAGAGCTCATAGCACAGATATCCCCTATGGTTTGACGGCAAACCTAAAAAGGCGCACGGAGTAGATCTAGGTGCCAATTTGTGGGGTGTCATGGATGTCAGATTAGGGTAACACATACAACCGAAAATTCTAAGATGGTCATAGGTAGGGATCCAACGGTAGAGAATTTCGATGGGTGTCCTACTTTGAATCGCATGGATAGGTAATATATTGAGAATGTGTTCTATCGTTTTTAGTGCATATACCCAAAAAGTAGGAGGGAGAGACGCATGAAAAAGGAGTGTACGCATCATATTATTAATGGTTCGGAGAATTCTTTCGGCTTTACCATTTTGAGGGGAGGTATATGGGCACGAGAAACGAAAAAACATGTCGTTAGCAGCACAAAATTTGTGAAAGACGGAATTATTAAACTTACGACCATTATGACATTGAAACGATTTTGTCTTTTTCAAATTGTGTTTTCACCAGTGTATGAAACTCAACAAATTTGGACAACACTTGAGATTTGAGTTTGATGGGTATACCCAAAGAAAGTGAGAGAAATCATCCAAAAATACCAGATAATATTTTTGGACTAAGTTGCTAGTTATGGGAGATGTCCATAAATCAGTGTGAATAATATCAAAGGAAGAGAAAGTAGTACTCATAAAAGTCGTAAACGGTAGTCTAACGTGTTTCTGTAACTGACACGAGGAGCAACTATGAGAAAGATCCCCTTTGTTGCATTGGATTAAATTTTGATTTCCAAGAGAATAAAAAACGTGAGAACCCGAATGACCAAGTCTATTATGCCATGTAGAGGGAGATATGGGTGTTAAAACAGTGGGAGGAGTGACACTAGCAGCGGATGTGGGTAGAAACGGATGTAGGTCCCCCTCACTATTGCATCTCGTAAGGAGTTTCCCGGTACGGAGGTCCGTAACGAAAAATCCAAACGAGTCAAAATTAATTGAGACAGAATTATCGGTGGCAAATTTTCTTACAGAAATTAGATTTTTAATAATGTTTGGGGCATAAAGGACGTTTTGAAGAGAGAATTGTGGATGCGGTGGTGGGGTAAGGGTGAGGCCAAATCCTTGAATTGGATTGCGATGAACATTACCGACCATAATAGATTGTGGAGTTGCTAAGTGGCGCAATTGAGGAAGATTAATTGGATTGTTGGATTAATTGGATTGTTGGTAAGATGAGACGTGATGCTCGTATTCATATACCACGCATTATCGGACCGTTGGCGGGACAAGAAAGTCATTGATTTGTTCTCGGGAAAGGACAAAAGGAGATGAAAATCGAAAATTGGAAAAGAAAAAAAAATTGCAGAGGCGAAAGCTGACACTTTTGCTTGGTTTCTGGCAGTGGAGGCCTATAGGGGTCGGTGACCGTCAGAAACAAAGGAGAAATCAGATGGCACAAGGTCTCACTTTGCTTGGTTCTCGAGTAAACCAACAGACCAAAAGCTATCTTGGTAAGTGGACCAGGAAGAAACAAAAAGAAACAGACAAAAGGCAAAAGAAAGTTGTGCTTTTGGTTCCTGTGAATTGGGACAGAACGGACAAGCAACAGGGACAACTTTGTTGTCTTTTCGAGAAAAGCAAGGGACAGGCCTCGGGGAACATGAAACCGAGTGGAGGAAAAAAAACAAAATAAAATTTAGGCTTATGATATCACGTAGAATTGTATTAATTTTTTTTTGAAAGTTTTTCTCATTAATATCAAATATAGATAGGTGTACAATATGAAATCCTTATACAACAAGGGATCTTAATTCTACCATAATTACATAACATTAAATATGACAAATATAAACATGGTACACTGTACACTTGCTAATATTGAAAAATACAATTGGACGTGTGTCGGACATTACTTTTGAAGGATCTAACACAGTTATGGTAACATTTTGGAAGAGTCCGAACAACATAGACAAAAAGTACTATAAATTACAATTATCTTCAAATCAAAATAGTGACAAATACATTTTAGTTTGAATATCGGGAAGCAAAAAGTGCCAAATAATTAAGTAAATGTTAGACATCGAATATTCGGTTACTATGTCTTACATTTCTCTCAGGCGGCTCAAACTACCAAGGTTTGGAGGAAGAGGTCCTTCAAGTAGATTATTTTCCAAATTTCTGAAAATATCCAATTCATCAATGTGACATCCAATTAGGTACAACAAAAGTATGTAGAAAATAAAAGGAAGTATGCAATATCTTTTACTTACAGTTGTTCCAGTGTTTGAATGTCACCTAATTCTTTCGGAATCAGCCCACCAATACGGTTACCCAAGAGTGACCTACACATATGATGAGTTTGGCCAAAATGTGAAAAGACCAAAAAAAAACTTCTTCACTGAAAATCTTTTAAAAGATTAAAAGGAAAAAACTTACAGAATAGTGACATGAAGCTTGCCATAACTTGAGGGAATCGATCCATTTAAGAAATTGCGAGACAGATCTCTGAAAATGCAAAAGTTGATTATTGAGCCTCCAATTTTGCATGTTATGATCCACTCTAAACTTTTCGATTTCACACTTTTTAAGGATATGGTTTACACATTTGTTTCATATAAAGCAACAAACAATTTACTTGTTAATGTTATGATTTATAATTTTTTTTTACAAACACACATACAAGTTTCTGCAATCAAGAGTTCAACTAGTATCAGAAAGGCCCGAGAATGATAGTTTGTCACAGGAAAGTGGATTACTGTTCAGAAATACTCTATTCTAAGCAATTATATGCTGGTAAAATTCCATTATTTCATACTACATGCCACTCTCTACATGTTTGCTTATATTATCAAGATCTTAATGACTTTTTAAAACTTATTGATAGAATTTTGATATTTACATGTGAAAATAAATGAGAGAAATCCTGTACTAATACTCACAATTCCCGCAGATGAGTAAGCTCTGCAAATTCTGGAGGCAGAATTCCTGACATATTAAGACCCTTCAATTGGCTGTATCAACAAAAAAAACAGAAGAACTCAAAAGAATTTCTGAACACCTAATGGTAAAGGAGTTCAATTAGAAAAAAAAACACATAAATAGGGTTTAAAATATGCATTCAGTTTGAAGATGTAAGACTCAATGGAATATAAATCGCAAGAGGACGTTGTTCTTGGACTCTCTTTACAGGTAAATACTTACCCGCACTAGCCGTTTATACCAAACTAGTTCTAACTTATTGATTTAATGAAGTAAAAATATGTATTTAATTAACCATGATTAAACAAGAAACGTATGTGCAAGTACAGATCATGCATTTATTCGTTTAATGTACACACCTGATGCAGATAGAGGAGTAGGGATTTTGAGATTATGGTTCTGAAATCTAAAAAACCTAGTTTACTAGGTTCTTGATAATTATGTATACATATTTAATTGAATTTTTAAACACAAATACAGAGTTTGAAGAAAAGCTACTAAATTCTGCGGAACTCATAGATGAAGCTCTATAAAAATTTACTCCTATGATTTATAAATAGAATTTAAGTTATATACATATATTTAAAGTAAAAAGTAAAAATTATCAATTCAATTTAACGGACTATACATATAGTTACTCTATTTTTCAGATTTCTATGTTAGACTTGCTATACAACAACAACAACATACTCAGTGAAATCCCACGAGGTGGGTCTAGAGAGGATAGAGTGTATGCAAATCTCATCCTTATCTTTGGGAGGTATAGACGATGTTTCCGGTAGACCCTCGATATAAGGACTATAAGGACTTATCCGGTAGACCCTCGATATAAGGACTTAGCTTAATACTGTAAAACTTTTATATGTTATACCTGCATAATGAATATAAGAACCCTTTTCTTCATCTATTACTAAAGAATATACGCAACCTTGAGATACTTGCAATAGTGATTCCTCCTATTAGCATAATTGACATCTTAGGATATGATTCAAAGTTTTAAGAAGCATAGCTTACATTGTGACAACATGGCAAATTGAGCTGTTGTTGGATGTGCAATCACATGTTACGTTGCTGACAATTTTATTATAAAGTGGATCCGTCATGGTGAAACCTCTTCCATCCCTGCAAGAAGCTGTGTTGATGCCGTTCCAAAATTTGTTCTGAAGTTTCGATGATATTGTTTTCAGAACATTTACTGTGACATCAAAATTAAAATTAAATCACAATTATAAATGCATCCAGATAAGAAATTCGTAGTATACTATTGTTAGTCTTGAAGAGCAAATTAAACTCTTGCATACTACGATACTTGAGCTATACAACGTTTTCTTAATCTCCCGACCTATCAATTTTCCACTATTATAAAAAAAAATAGGAATTAGCGACGGACAAATTCTGTAACTACAGAATAAAATTCGTCACTAATCCTATTTAGCGATGGACTAGTGATGAGTTATAAAAAACTTTATTAGCTATGAGTAATTTAGCGATAGATTAATGAAAAATTTGTAACTAATTTCAGTTATTTTTGTAGAGTTAAGAGCAGCCTGATGCCCAAAGCATTCTGCGTTAGCAGGGTTCGGGGAAGGGTCGCATCCAAAGAGCATGGTGTAACAGTCTAACTAATGCAACCATTAGTGGCTTCTTCCGCGACTCAGACTCATGACCTATAAGTCACATGAAGACAATTTTAGTGCTACTTCAAAAGTTATATTAAATAATTGCATCTGAAGTTTCCAAAGTTACCAGGGTAGTCTGTTTATTTCTCAAATGAACATATGAAAAAAGGTTGCAAGCACTGAAATATGATCATCCGCTTACACAGAATGCATCATATTGGTCATTGGTAATATTGTTTTGTTCTAAAAGGTCGAACGGATAGTCTTGAAAATATTATGTACAATAGGATAAATCTTTCCCTTAGACTAATCAATAGTATCATTTTTTATATAATCATTTGGTATTTGATCGTCAATGACTGAACTAATTTAGAATCACGTTGAGGGGCACATTAAAGGGGAAGCTTCCAGACTCAACCTCATAACCTCTAGTTAAGAATAAAAGGATCATCTCATTCATTTCACTATATTTCTTGGTACCACTTATAACATCATTGCTAAAACCTGACTATACTATAGGATTTCTTGCCTAAAATTCAATAATATCGAGAATTTGAGGAGACAATTAGTGTAGAATGCTATTTATAAAACTTATTTTCGAAATTTTCACCAGAGAAATTATTATCCTTATTTTAAAATTTATTTTAAAAAAATATGTTTTATAACATTTTAACCGACTATACCCAAAATGATAAGCACTAAGCCCTCGCTGTCACTGGCATTATAAAAGGTAAAGGATAGGGTGGTCATTAGCTATTATTTAATTTAATTTCAGCCTATAAAACATAGTCGAACCCATGATTCAAAGGGAGTAGGTGCACTCCTTAAATATATACATGATTTTATTATTCATTTTAATTTATACATACTTAGCCCAAGTCTAAAATACGTGCCCCAATTAATATCCTCGATCTACATTCAAGACAAAAACATAAAAAGAGTATACACAAAGACCTCTAAGAAAAAAAAACTTAGCAAGAGAAAGAGACTCCAAAAATATGCTACCTCAAATTCATAATTATATATCATAAATTAAGTTTTAATAATTACAGCTTTTATCAGTCCTTTCACGTTATTTAATTAATACATTCACTAATTTAAAATTGTAAGAGTAGATCAAATGACCTACTTTTAAAATCGTCAAGTATCTTGAAAAAATTACTAAACCAATTAATACTTGGGTTCAAGGAGTGATTATTTTGTTTTTTTATCCTATCATTTTCCGTAGAGATGTTGATAGAAGTAAATTTTACTTTGGTTGGGAGGGGGGGAGAGAAATTGCATTAATGATTAATAAAAATCAAGAGAATGGCCAAATGAGCCCCAACGTTTGGTATAAATCCAAACCACACACCATACCTTTGAGGGGGGTCTGGTTTACCCCCTTGGACTACTTTAAAATGAATTATATTACTCCGTAAATGTTGAGGTGTCAAAGAAAGTGTATCTCCCCCTCTTTGAGAGAAAAGAGTGAGAGGTACAAATAGATTATTAAAATTTTATTTTTAATTATTTTTATACATATATTATATATATTATTTTATTATTATTTATTTTTATCTCATTTCTAAAAACAAATTTCTTTTTTTTAAATCTCTGCAACACCACCAATCACGCTGACACATCTTCCATCTCTGCCACCGCAGCTTCTACCATCACCCCAATTCTGCCGCCAGTTTCTCAGCGAACACCTATGCGGTGCCATTAGCCTTAACCCGCACTCAATTTGATCGACCCAATTCGTTAGTTTCTTTAACGGGCTCTTTGATAACCCATTATCACATGCCAATTTTGTTCTTTGTTGAGTATTTCAAAGTCAATTTCGGATTCTAAATCGTTAATAAGGGAACATAGGATATTTATGAGGGGGTAGGGGTGAAGGTCTCCGAGGTACGAATTTTTCAAAACCAATTAGGGAAAGGAGCTGAGCGACGCTGCAAACGGCGGCGAGATCTAGGGCTTCATAGTATTTTAGGAGAATTGGGCCGGAGGGGATGATGACATGGCGTGATGGAGCAGATGAAGGAGGACGTTCTTGAGAGTCTTGAACCATCAATTGTAGTAATCTTTGAATGGCTATGGAGATTTGTTGAACACAAATAGAGTTGTATCGAAAAGGGAAAACACGGGTTGATTTCTTGAAAAGAAATATATGATTAGGTATGAAATTGAATGTATGTGTTGATGGAAGATGAAAGGGTTCTCATTTATGGCTTTGAGAGTGTTGCAGAAGAAACAGAGTTTTAATTGAGGAAGATGATGAAAATAAAAGAAAAAGAAATTAAAAAATAGAATATTAAATTAAAAAACATTAGTTGAAATTTTCAAGTGTTAAGCGCATGAGCAGCACCATCTAACACATATGTGAGTTACTTTTTAAGAGTGTAAATATTTCGTTTGTAAATAATTCAGAGGTAATAGAACTCCCGTATAGAAATTAGAATAAGTATAATTGATAATTTCATTATAAATCGGGATATTTGGCTATTTTCCCTAAAAATGAACAAAAAACTTGTTAAAAGCAGCATGTGATTGAATAAGTCAAAGCAGTACAGATCAATTCAATAGAAAAATGCAACATGTGATTGGCCTCTAAAAGTAGACATTCAACGCGGCCATCACTTGGAGAAAAACAGTATAGTTATAGTATCAAGGTTGATACAATAGTTGTATATCGGTCAACTTAATCTTATAATATTAGAGATGTTTGGTTGATTGGAAAGGGTAGTAGAAATATATTAAAATTAGCAAAATTAATATCATGTTTTGGAAGCTTTCTAGAAAATTCACCATACGTGTTTGATTATAATTTTATAATTACAGATAATTAAAAAATATATAAATAATAAATCAAAATATACATATTATTTATATGATAAAAGATGAAATAACTTATACATAAATTACTAACATATATTATAAATACTTACATAACTCTATCCAGTAATCAAAAGACTTTTAAATTTTTTACACCTACCCACTGAATTATTAACGAAAGAAAAGATTTAGACAGGAATTTTTTTCATTATGTAAGACTACTTTATTAGCTTTGATGTTAAACTATTACTAGTACTACTTAATAATGTTGAAAAATCAATGAACACAAACAAACAAATACGCACACCACAACAGCAGCAAAAACCGACCAAACCAAAAATAAAAATTTACTAGGAAGGAAAAGAAAAAGAAAAAGCTGACTCGGATATTCAATCTGGAAGAGGAAAATGTGAAGAACAGTTAATATGCATCTCACGAAAAACACCCAGGAAGAGAAAGGGGAAATACAAATTCATGAGATTTAGCAAAACTAATTACAGATCAATACATAGGACGAAAAAATAAAGAAGAAAAAAGAGTGTGTTTAAATGATTATAGATAAGAAGAGGAAGAAAAAATCAATTATTACCACTATAAAAAAATCGATAATTTTCGAAATTTGAGTTGTTGATAAGTGATTTCCGATGAAAAATCTGTTAAAAAGTTACTGCCAAGCCAAATTCTGAAAAATTAGCAATTTTCTAATAGTGTACTTTGCAGAAACCGTAAAAATAAGAAAAAGTGTAACTAACCTTCTTCTTGAGGCAAAAGTTGAGCGACAGATCCCAATGGAGAGAAGCAATTCAAAGCCAAAAATATAAAAACAAATAAAGCACAAAATCTGATACAAGTATCCATTGAAGTTTATCTCTTGTTGTTGCTGAGAAGATGAGTCTTCAAGTTTTAGCCTCTTTTAATTACAAACAAATGCTGTGAAAAGGAAGACACATTAGACCATATATTGTTCTAAATTATAAAACATATAAAAAGGGTAGGAACTGACCATAAATGAAACATGAAATTGAAGAATATGTAACTTGTAATTAATTCGTGTGATTAGGGTCAACGAAAGGTGGTTACGAGTTAAAGCCTTGAAATGGAAGGCGGGAATGGAGAAAGGAAGATAAGTATTGAGATAAATTAAATGAAGAGAATTAGGAATGAGTTTTTTTAAGTACAAAATCGGAGAAAATGAAATAAAGGATCCCTTATGTTTGGGATAGTTCAAATTTCAAAACAGTTTCTTAAGTATGAATTTAACAGTTTTGATCCTTAAAGTTTATCAATGTAAACACTTTTGGTCTCCTTTACTAAACTCTATTTGTTAAATGGAATTGTGAAAATAGAAAATATTTAATTGAAACTCACATTTGGAAGTACAGATTATATAGCTTTTGATTTTTTTTTTTTGTGTCTTGTGTAGTCTTTCATGTTATGGCTTCTGAAATTTTGACGAAATTTTTGATGTTTTTGATTAAAATAATTTTTTGCAGTTTTAATTAAATTTAACAATCAAAATTTGATAAATATTTTATGTAGGCCAATATTTCTTACTATTAATAAGTTTAAAAGACTAAAATTATTGATTTGACACTTAAAGACTATTTACAATTTAGGCCTACTACAAAAAATAATGGACCATTTTTGTCGATTTCACAGTCTTCTTAGAAAAATCAAGAATGTACTCCTATTTGATGTCTGACTTCCTCGGTCTCTGTACAAACGTCCTTTTTGTGAAGGTCCCGAAGGTGCAGCCCTCCAAGGAAGAGGATCAACGAGACACGAATCCAACAACAACTCTTATAATATTTTAACAAAGACTGTCACCACACGAGTTCAAACCCATGATGTCGGAGTGGTTATACTCCAATCACCTTGCCACTTACCAATTCGCGTGTGTCCCTGGAGCGTACAAACCGCCTTTTTTGGACTCGTAAAACCCGTCCTTTGTATTCAGTATACTAATCAGAGGTTAAAGTCAAAATATTTTTATGATAAGCTTTCCCTAATTATCTATACCTTTTTAATTAAAGACAACGAATAGATCAAGGGCTGCATGAAATAGTCCGTTTGTAATTTAATATTTTACTCTTAGGGTGTATTTGGTACGAAGTAAAATATTTTTCATGAAAATATTTTTTTAAAAAATAAATGACTTCTTACTTATTTTTTAATATTTTATATGAAAATAAAAATATTATTCTAAAAATATTTATATATAATCTATCAAAATAATGTGGGGTGGATGGTAAGAAGTGGGTGTTCAGAGGTAGTGGAGGTGGGTTGGTCAAGGGGTTGAGGGTGTTGGATTGATGGAAATGAGACAATAAACTTGTAATGTACCTATGTACTTGTTTTTTCTATTTCTATTAGAAAAGTCATATTTATTATTTTTAAGAAACTTATTTTTCTAGAAAAAATATTCTCCAAGATATTTTAATGTACCAAACATAAGAAAATTAAAAAATATTTTCAAAAAATAATTTCCTCATACCAAACACACCCTTAATGTTAGTTTCTAATCACTGTAGTACTATTTCGGACTCCCCCAAAAGCAAGATATTAGTAAAACAAGTTGTTAGGGGAGGCCTTGAAATTGAGCTCCTTATGACCCATTAAAATATCTGTACTGTGGATTTTACTTGTTCTATCCATAGACTTGAATCCTAAAATTGCAGTAGATAACCTCTGTGAAACAAAAATAATAATTTCTTCATTATTTTTATTAAATAAATAAATATATATATACAATTTACAATCTCTAAATAGAAAAAAAATTATTTTAAATATTTTAATTCTACTTATACAAAGAATTCTACAATTATGATAATTATACAGCATTACTTTAATACGTGAATGTTGGTAAAGAAACTGTGATACACGGTATTCTATCACACCCCCGCAGTCATAGCGGGTGGTTGTCGTACACTGAGACTGTAACTAAAATCTTCAAATAGAACTAAGAAAGGCCTTTCATAAAGATGTCAACAATTTGGTATATGGAGGGCACGTGTAAAACGCATACTTGTCTACGAGCTACCTTTTCGCGAACAAAGTGAATATCCATCTCGATATGTTTAGTGCACTGATATTGGACCGGATTGCCAGAAAGATAGATTGCACTAACATTATCACAATAGACCAATGTAGCTTTCTGAATAGGAAAGTGTAATTCTTATAGAAGATTTCGCAGTTAACATGATTCAGATACCACATTAGTCACGCCACGATACTCAGCCTCTGCACTGGATCGCGATAATGTAGCCTGGCGTTTTGCAGACCACGACACCAAGTTATCCCCAAGAAATATACAATAACCAGATGTCGAGTATCTGGTATCAGGACAGTCACCCCAATCAGCATCTGTATATGACACAAGAGTAGAGACGGAAGAAGGATATAAATGCAATCCATAATAAAGTGTGCCCTGGATGTATCGTATAATGCGTTTGAGCGCATGCATGTGCTCAATCCGTGGGTCATACATGAATAAACACATCTGCTGAACTGCATAAGTAATATAATGTCTCGTGAAAGTAAAATACTGAAGTGCTCTTGCAAGACTGCGATAGAGGGTGGGATCCTCGTATGGTTGTGCATGACTTTGTACTCAGCTTCGATTTGGTATCAACCGTAGTAGAAGTAGACTTACAAAATGACATACCATCTCTCTTAATAATCTCCGCATCATACTTCCTTTGAGATAAGAATAGACCACCTTAATGACGCGTGATAGCAATGCCCAAGAAATAACTCAAGGGTCCCAAATCTTTCATTACAAATTTAGAACTGAGAAGTGACATGATATACTTTCACAGATTATCAGATGAAGCAGTCAATATAATATCATCTACGTATAATAAAATGTATGCCAGAGAAGTACCATGACAATATATAAATAGAGAATGATCAGACTGGTTGTGAGAAAACTCAATAGTAGATACATAATATGTAAACCTCTTATACCAAGCCCGTGGGGCCTACTTAAGCTCATACAAGAATTCTACAATTATGGTAATTATACAACATTACTTTAATACTCTCATTTTGGTAAAGAAACTGTGATACGCAAACATGCATGATAAGGATGATTGAGATCTCGAAAACCCAATGATTGATGCATATAGAATGTCTCATTAAGATCACAGTGTAAGAAAGAATTCTTTACATCCAACTGATGAATAGAACACGCTTTTGAGAGAGCCAAACTAAGAACAGTGCGAATGGTGACCGGTTTGACCACCGGACTAAACGTCTCACCACAATCCACGCCAACCTGTTGAGTTTTACCATCACCTACAAGACGAGCCTTATGCCTCTCAAAAGAACCGTCAGAATTTTCTTTATGAGTAAAAATCAACATAGACCGAATAGTATTAACATCAGATGGACGAGGTACTAACTCCCATATCTTAATTTCAATAAGAGCATTATATTCGTCAGTCATAGCCAAATTTCAATTCGGGTCATGTAGTGTAGACACAGGGTTACGTGGTAGTGGAGATTTAGAGACATTAGAATTGAGATTAAAATTCCGTTTTGATTTAAAAATACCCCTTTGAATACGAGTAACGGGCCCTTGACTCGAGGTAGAATTGGGTGGATTTTAGGCAGTTGGTGGGTTGGTGAAGGACTAGCCAGCAAGTAATGGGCCTGATAGCCCAACACGTGAAACGAGAAGTACCGCGAGTGGGCTGGATCAACGGAATAATACCGAGATCGGTACTGGGCCGCGATACTGGCCCACTATGCAGACTTGTAGGACTAGCGGGTACGGGAATTTATGGGCCAACAGGCAGTGGGCCTGATGTCGAATTTTGGTCATAGAAAAGTTGGATAAATGGTGTATAATATACGGTGAGACCCCGTCATCCAAAATATTATACGAACTAGGCACGAAACTACATAGTTTAGCAAACGGAAATTGAGTTTCATCAAAAATCACATAACGACTAATTATGATTTTATTAGATGATAAATCAAAACACTGGTAACCACGATGATTAGATGGGTAACCTAAAAACACACAAGGGGTAGAACGGGCTTGAAGTTTGTTAATTGTAGTAGATAGAAAAAGATGATAGCATAAACACCCAAACACCCTAAGATGAGAATACGAAAGTTCTTTATTGCAAAGAAGTTTAAGTGGGAAATTATATTATAGGTTCTTGTTAGGAAGTACGTTAAGGAGGTAATTAGCCATTTGTATGGCATGATGTCAAAAGAAGGGGGTACGGAAGCATGGACTAATAAAGTTCGGACAGTATTATTAATGGTACGAATTTTACGTTCGGCTTTTCCATTTTGTGAGGACGTATGAGGATAAGAAAAACAAAAGACTATGCCATTAACATCACAAAATTCCCCAAACAACCCATCATCATATTCTTTGTCATTATCACACTGAATATTTTTAACTTCCCGTTCGAATTGTGTACGGATGAATGCTCTAAATTTTAAGAATGTGAAAAAAACTTGAGATTTTTTCGCTAAAGGAAAGGTCCACAAAAAATTAGAATAATCATCCAAAAATAGAATATAATATTGACAGCCCAAAGAACTTAGAACGGGAGATGTCCATAAATCACTATGAATAATGTCAAAAGGCATCAAAGTACGAGACGTAGAGGCTACAAATGGTAATCTAACATGTTTCCCTAACGAAGAAGAAGGATAAAGTGGAGTACTACGTGTACCCTGACAAGAAATAAAATTATTTTTATGTAAAGAATAAATAATAGACGACCCCGGATGACCCAGACGTGCATGCCACAAGGAAGGGAGCAAGGGCGGCAAAGGTAGACAGTATGGCTTGACTCGTAGAAGTGGTGGTGGTTGTGAGTGGATAAAGCTCCCCCATACTATTGCATCACATTAGAGGTATCCCCGTCTTGAAATCATTCACAGAAAACCTAAAAGGATCAAAATTAACAGAAATTCAATTATCAGTGGTGAATTTTTGGACAAACGCTAAATTTTTAATTAGGTTAGGGGCATGAAGAGTATTTTTCAAAACTAGAGGTGGATGTGGGGAGACAAAGTAGTATGTCCATAACCTTTAATTGGAATTGTGTTGCCATTACCAACAATAATACCACAATTGTTGCTCAAATTGAAGTAAGACGATAGAGTACCTTTATTGGACATCATATGAGAAGTGGCGTCGGTGTTCATGTACCAATTTGCATCCGGAGAAGTTAATCCAAGTGTATGCATTGTTGCCTCAATATCCGTAGGTGTTGGGATTTGATTTGGGCCCGCAGCATGAAAAGCCTGCGGAGGCCGAGGCCCAAGCAGGCCTGCCTGTGTCCCCGGCCTAGAAGAGAACCTGACGCCACTGTTTGGACCCGAGAAGCTGGGCCCAGTTACCTAGAAATGGACTGGGCGAGAATAGGGGTTGTTGGGCCAATAACCACTGGCCCAACTTCATGGCTAGGGAGCCCACGACTGGGACCAGTTCGCCTGCGACCCACTACCCTGAGGCCCACTTATGCTGCCACCATTGTTCCGTCCGCCGTCGTTACCACCACGATTGCCACCGCAGTTTTTGCCATTATTTTACGATTTTGACCTCTTTTGCCGCCACTGTTGCTGCGGTTTTGGCTTGAATTTTCAGAGAATAAGTGAGGTTCGTCTGGCGTTCTCATCATCACGACGGAATTTTCTTCGATAGCCGCCTATTTAGCCAACTCGACCTCTTCTAACGTGAGCATGAAACGGGCCTGATAAAATGGTGGTAGAGGATTACTTTGATGAAGCAGTGTGCCAACACCATTATAGGCCTCAGATAGGCCGACAACCATATGAAGAGCAAGACGGTCATGGGTAACAGGCGCACCAACGTTGCGGAGTTGGTCCGCCAATTCCTTGAGTAGTTTACAATAGGCTGAAACGTGAGGAAAATCTTCCATGTGTGACATGTGAAAACTCTTGCTCAAGAGTGACAACTCAGAAATTTTTGTTATCTGGAATATATCACGCTCTCTATTTCAGGCATCCATTGCCGTAGCGTCAGGTTCAATTATCGTCTGTAAGAGGTCTGTAGAGATAGTGGAGTAAATCCACTGGAGAACGATAACATCAAGGGTTGTCCATAAAGTAGGATTTTCCTCGGGAGTAGACACCTTCTCCACGCCAGGGACCGAGGAGATTATGTGATAGAGGACTTGATGCGAGCGTGCGTGAACTTTGAATAATTCTGTCCACGTCGCGTATTGGACATTTTCCATTTCAAGAACAATAGGGATGTGGTTCATGATGTTGGAAACTGTAAGGGTTGGATGAAACATGTTCTTTGATGTAGACATAATGAAAGAATAATAGGAGAAATAGGAAGAAAATTTGGGAAGGGAGGAGGAAAAGTGCACGGAAATCGGGAAGGGATCACGGAAACCGAGACAAGTCAAAAGGAGCGGAAGTGTTGGTGGGTGAAGGTATTTTAGACCTAGATTTCTGATAGCATGAAAGAAATAATCCCTTGATTATTCTTATTGAATGAATAAGTATATATACAATTTACAATCTCCAAATATGGAACATCATATTCCCATTATACTTTTAATATTCTAATTCTACTTGTACAAGAATTCTATAATTATGATAATTATACAACATTACTTTAATACTCTAATTTTGGTAAAGAAACCGTAATACACGGTATTCTATCACTCTCTATAAGAGAAAAAAATGATATTCCTTGGTCACATTTGTCAAAACTTTTACTTGGACTTTTTTTTAATTATTTGTCTGAATATGGATTATTAAACTTATTCAGACTTTTAGTATTTTACATGTAATATTTAAATATGTAAATTTTTTATTATAAATCTCTAAAAATATCGATTGAAAATAGATATTGGTTCAGGTCCGCTCATAAGGGGTGCTAATTAGCCCGTTAACACATTAGTTTGTTCTTCTCGTAAACCCTGCCTATAATATATAAATAAATCATTATGAGGTTTGGAAAAAAAACATTTTTTTCATATTAATATGATGGCTAGTTTACAATGGAAAAAGTAATCCGCACTTCTTAGATAAGATTTTTTGGCTATGGTTAACGTATAAATACACCATTATGAGGTGTTGGAAGAATTGATTTTTCTATATTAATATGATGATTAGGGTTTACAGAGAAGAATTTTTTGCATCTTCCTAGAGAGTATTTCTAGGCTATGGAAACATGAGAATTCATCCGTTTTGTGAGAATTTTGACGATCCGTGACACGTGTAATTGTTGTTGAAGATCCGTTTCTGCTATAGAAAAACTGTGAATCTCCCTATTCGTATTTTTGATTAAATACTACAAAATGTATACACTAAGTGCTTTAATCTCGCACTTCAAATCCTTTCACAAGAAAATATTAAGTGCTAATCTCACACTTCAAATTCCTTCAGAATAATTGCAACAAAGAAGTATGAACAAGGTGTCACATGTGTCAAGCCGTGAAAACAACTTCTTGCAGAAATATAGAGTAAGTTTGCATACAATAGATCATTGCCCAGACTCCGCGCATAGCGGGAACTTAATGCAGTGGGCTGCCTTTTTTTGTTTTTTGAAGTGTGAACTATGCGGAAATTATGAATACTTTGAATTTCTCGTGTTTTTGGTGCTTATTTCTCTTCTACTTTATTTTCCTTTTTTCTTAAGTATCTTTTTTTCTCTCTATGAAAATTGATAGCCTATTTGGTTGGGAGGAAGGCAGGAAATTCAATATCCATGTGAGGGAAACTGTTAGATATTTTGATAGTAATTTATTGAGATATTAAAAGCCTACACGTCTGACTTCGATCAATTTGTTCGAACAAATAAATGCACCCATACATAGAGATAGAGAGGATCCAGTCAAAAACATTCAGCTAGAAAGCATATGGGGGCTGTTTTTTCTGACGTGTTCATGTTCTTTTCATTCTATCCTTTCGTATCGAACTAGTTCTAATTGTTTTTTTCTCTCTCAAACATAAGAATCCATCGGGAAGTCTCGTTCAACAAGCTCGATCCAGAAGATAAATCTCTCATTGTCATAGACGGGTGGTGAGATCTCCATTATAAAAATATCATTCTCAATCAACTGAGTCACTCTTATACATAACTGATACCAAATATCTTATATTCTCATTGACCAATTTGTTTAATTTGATTGGATATGAAGTTAAGAAATATAGAAGACTTTTGAAACTTATAGTCTAAAATAAGTCATAAATATTTGTGCAATTAACTAATTATAAATCATCTTATTAAGAGTAAAACGAAAAATTTAAACTACAATGTTTCTAAATATGAAAAATATTTTTTTAATAGATAAAAAAATGGATCACAAAATGAGACATAAAGAATAGTAATATTTTCTTTCAATACTACTAAAATTCATTAGTAATAATTTAAACTATATGTTTAATTATACAATTAGATAGACGAAGAAAATTAAACCTATAATTCAAGACTTCAAGTTGTGCAGCCAGTTGAGCTCTCAGCCTCACAGCCTGTCACCAATAACACAGTTGGCATTACCATCAAATTATCTAGAAATCGGTGCCTCGATATTCCTTTTTATAACAATATTAATATTTAAATTAATTATGCGTTGTCAACTTTGATTAGTCCTCTCGACATAAGTCTCTTTATCAAAATAAGAAAAAAATGATACTACTAAAAAGAAGCAGCTACGCGATGAAGTTCTAACATATCATTGTTATTATTCTAATGTTTATTATGATCCGTGAATTTTAATATCTATTTATACCGTTCAATTATTGGTCTGATTAGATGCTCAAACGATAAGTTCAAGGTGCCTATTTGAAGAAGAAAAAAGTACTCCGTAAATGAAAGATGTGATTCATCAATAATATACTAATACAAATCGTACTTCTCTTTGCACAATTTTCAAATCAGCAATTTGTGTTTATTTCGTTTCGAATCGGTTTCATATGCTTTCGTCAATTATTCAAATTCAAAAACCTTGCATAGTATGAAAAATCTATTCGGAGAAACTGAATATGAGATTATACTTCAAAGTTGAGAATCAAGCCAAAATCGGACGTTAGCATATTTACGAGTAATTCAAATAAAGATTTCACGCAAATTACAAAGTTTTATTGTCAAGTACAATTTGAGATGCAAAATAACTTTACAAGGTTATTTTGAAGTTAATAAACTACAAATATATGCAATAAAAAATTAAACAAGGTAAAAATAAAATGATAGTACGATATATTGACAGAAAACCATGAAACTGTATATACAATTTTGAGAATTTAACAGTCAAATAAATAACACTGATCTTGTAATTTCTTGTGATTCTCGTTTCACCAAGCATGATAAGCTCTTTTTTTTCTTTCAATTGAAAATATGCAATATGGATTTCCTTTGACTTAAATTGATGTCAAACAAGAGTTAGGGCCATGTGCTTTAAACTTTGAGAACAATCTTAAATTCAAATTCGATTATGTATTTAGAACTTATGACTTCTATCTGGAATCATCTTTTCAATCACTTTTATTAGCCAAACCCTTTTTCGTAGGTTGGGATAGTGTTGGGACCAGATTATCCTATTGTGAACCAGAAAGAAGTGACAAATGAACGGGTTAGATCAAATTTGTGAGTGTTAAAATGGGTTAAGTGTAAGGCCTCGAAATTTTTTCGCTAAGTGTTACGTCATCGCTCAGGCTTTAAGTTGGTGTTTCGAAAATTTGTGAAGGTGCTTAACACTTAAATTGTATGTTTGAAAGATCGTATGAGTATTTATAAGAGCGGAGATGTAATTTGGAATAACTTGAAATTGTTTAAAGGAAGAAAACGACCATAGTCGCATATGAAGCCATTGATGGCTATATAAGGATTTGATGAGAGGAATTAATTGAATGAAATGGGTTGAATTAGCACTATGAATTACCTAATTGTAGAGTTCGAAGAGTTGACTACACATATTTTAAGGAGAACTTAAACCGTCATTTGGAGGTAAATTGAGGCATACTCTCCTAAGTTAAAAACTTTAATAAGGAATGCCTTTTATGTGCTAATAGAAATGCCTAAGTCCAAAATTCAAGCTTATATGTTTATATATTAAAGCAATCACTCAAGTGTCATGAATTCAAATTGCTAGATATATAGATCAAAAAGAAAAAATTCAAAAAAATGGTTATACATGCTTATCCAGTTAACTCGAAATATCAAATAGTAATTAAATTTCAGTTTTAAATTTAATTACTTATTGTGTGAACAATTGTTTGTGTTGCATAGACTCAAGTTTAAATTAATGTGATCAGACACATTGTGGGAGAAGTAGCCAACCTTCCTAAATGGGACTATTGCTAGAGGCCAAGGTTAGCTGCCTCACACTTGCAAGTATTATACTTTGCTTTGGGAGGCAATACATGACCCAGTGGCACGTATGCAGGGTCATTGTTTGTTTACCTTTTTACACAAGATAATATCAGATAGGGAATAAGATCAAATATACTCTTATTATAGTACACAATTTAGAAAAAAATATACCCTTTGTTAAAAGGTGGACAATTTATGCCCTTACTATTACATAAATGTTTCAGATAATACCCTTTTCGACAGATGAAGGTGAAAAAAATGATTTTAAAATGATTTTTATTTTTATTAAGATAAAAGTTACGTGGATTTAATTAAATCCTCCCCCTCGCAAAATTTAGGGGTATATTTAATTCTTATCGCAAAATTTAAGGGTATATTAATTATATTCACAACTTAAATTTATTTTTTTGCCTTTCTTAACTCAACAACTAATTTGGTATGTTTATTAATTTGCTGGTCAATTTTTTTTTTTTACTCATCTTCTTATTAACTATACCATAGATGCCCAGAAAAGTTATGCGCAGATAAAAAATGCAGTCCAGTACACTAAGCTCCCGCTATGTGCGGGTTCCGGAGAAGGGCTGAACCACAAGGATCTAATGTACACAGTCTTATCCTGTATTTCTGCAAGAGACTGTTTTCACGGTAAGTTATGCGCAGATGCAAAAAATAAATTATAATTTGATCACAAAAGATTATTGAAAATAATAATAAAGAATCTTGAAATATTGGGAGGGTTCTTTTCAGTTTAAACCAATAATTAAGAAATTGATACTGTATGATAAGTGTGTGTGATAATTGGCATGAAAGAGCGCATTGTTTATCATATGACACACAATAGCCCAAATTCAATATTTGTCTAAAAGAATTGCAGCCGATAACCCGATTTTTTTTTCTTAAAAACAGAATAAATATTTAGTACTCTCTCTTCTAATTTCAGCCAAAATTTCTCCTTAAAATTAGCAACAAATATTTAACACTATCCCCCTCTCCCTAAATTAGCAAAAAATATTCAATTATGATTATTCTTCTTCTAAAGCGTATTCATTTCCTTCTTTTTTTTGGCCAAATGAAATTTTTTATTCAACCAAATAAACGTTATGTACATGCCATTCCATGAGACTCTAGGAACAGCTCTCTCAACAAAAACCAAAACAAAATCTATGAAGTGCAAAGGATGGTAAGCTATCAGTAGCCCATTTCCTTCTATTCTACTCATTTTGCGTAAACCAGTGTTTTCAAGGCGAGTTCCAGGGCGAGCCTCGGAGCGGGGCGTACCAAAAACGATCTGGGGCGCAAATGGAAGGCGTAGATCCGCGTACGCTCTAGAATTTGGAGCGTAGGCCCCGGACGTAAAAGCGTATGTCCGGGCGTTAAATTTAATTTTTTTAAATTAAACGTATTTTTGCCTATAGAACATAGATTATAATTTTTATTATTGTTGTAATGATATTTATACTTTATGTGATCATGTTTTCATGTTGTAGTGATTTTTCCTAATTTATGTATAAATAAAATATTTATGTCTGATATTGGTAGAATAGAGATTTCATAGCACTATGTTGTTGAAACAATTTTTTCCCATTTTTTGTCGTTGCTATTACACTTTTCATCCTTCTCATTCTTTGAAATATGTAAATAAAAATCAGTGCAAATATTAGTTGAGGGTGGAAAAAACTAATAATGTGGAGATTAATGACGAAGTGGATGAAGATTTTATTTTAAAGATTATTAAGGCTATTACAAAGTATCATTTTTTGTTATGTTACCTTTCTCATATAATAATTTATTTATATTATTGGTGATTTATTTGATTTTGTTTGCAAATTTTAATGAAAATTTTGTTTTTGTTTATCTTTTTAGTATTAAAATTATAAAATTGAAGATACATGAGACATACGTCCGTAGATTCATGGGACTTGGTTGAAGCTAAAGAAAATTTGGTAAATAGAGTTAAAATAAAAAAGACATGAAACTGCTTCTTAGAAACTGTAGCCAGAAATCAATTTCTTCATTCCCAATCAAAATCTTATCTTCTCTCTAAACCTGATTAGGCATGCAATACTCTCTTAGTCTCTTTGGTCTGTCATTGTACAACAACACACTGATAATTGTGTCAACTCTATCGCTGCTACAAAGTTCAACTATTTGTGGATAGTGCATCCAAACTGGTGTTGTATCAAGAAGTCTATGATTTAAGTTTATTTTGATGATGTTTGATTATTTATTTTATGCATTGTTAAATCGAATAAGTGTTGTTTCAATTATTTTAAAGCATCTTTCGGGAAGCTAAGTTTAAAATTTGAGATTATTTGGATTTTGGAGAAGATTTGGAGTTGTTTGGGTTGGATTTTCGTGATTAATTATAGTGGTTTCAAATATGTGTAATGTATACTTGTGAAGTGTATATAAGTACATTCCCTTAGATATCCATGCGTCTCACATATATTATGTATAGTTTTTGTATATTTCATAAAAAATTATGTGTGATACGTTGATATATAGGATATACTATGTCGTAGATGTTGTCTGTTGAAAGTGTAACAGTGACGATATACATGATTATATATGTATATACATGATATATACGTTACTATCATGAAATCGTCTGAATTCATGATATTGAATTTTTATTGAATATTGCGATTTGTTTGGATGAATCTGGATTTTAGAAGAGAAAAAGCATGAAATTAATTCTCAACGTGTAATTAGGGATTGTCCTACTTTTTAGTTTGCTTGGTAGAATTCAATTATCAATTGCCAAACTTTTTAGGCTTTATAAATATCAATGAGTGAAACCCCATCACATATAAATTTATAATCTATCAAATACACGATGTGCACGAGTATACGAATCTGTAGATATCCATATTGATATAGCAATAGTTAGGCCCAAAATTTAACCCAATCAGGCCACCTTTTTAAACTCTCAACAAATTATTCAACTCCGTCCCAGCCCCTCCAGAAAAACCCCATCCAATTTTTTTAATCTTTTTTCCTAATAAGTAATGTTATTTTGTTTTTCTATTTTTCTTAATAACTCTAATTTACTAAAAACATTATAACTTAGATCTCATATTCAATTTGTTGATTATAATGTTCATAGAAACTAATACTATTACCAAAAAAATTATAGAATCAGATTTATTTACTTAATAATGTACTGATAGTATGAACAAAACAATCTGCCAAAAAGGAAAGGAAAGACATCTATAAATTAATTAAATAAAATAGTATATTAGTAAGGGTAAGTAAATGAAAATTTAATTATTTTACATTAATGATAATTACTTTTAGATTTTCTGTTACTATCTATTGTTTCTTGCATTTCGATTAGCATAGTATTTTGTTGTAGTTACTGTCTCTTTTCAGAATGCTTTGTCATGCTATCATTAGTATTTTGTCGTGACTTCTCTTCCATAATCTGCTTTGAAAATATTTTTTTCTTGAGCCGAAGGTCTATCAGAAACAACCTCTCTAGCTCCCAAGGTAGGTGTAAGGTCTGTGTACACTATACCTTATCCAAACCCAATTTGTGAAATTACACTGGGTGTGTTGTTGTTGTTGTTATTGTACTTTTTTTTCTTCAAATTTCCGTTAAATTTAGTAGGTAGAGTGTTAAATATATGAAAATAAAAAGTGTTCCTTTTTAGCAAAATGGAGGAGCAAAACTGTTCAAAAGCATATTTAAGGGACCATTTTGAACCTACCCTTAAATATAAGGGATATTTTTGTTATTTCCTCTCACAATTAAGGTGAATTTTAATAAAAAATGGTCTAAGTTACTTTTGTGAGAGGTGAAGCAAAAGTTAAATGAACTTCATATATAACAAAAAAAGAATAGTAATTTTTGGGCAATTAACATAAAGCTGAATAACCGCTCATGAAATTTTTCCAACCAAAAACGATAATGTTTAGTCATTGTTTTAGTGAGAGGATGATATTAGATTATTGGTTAAGAAACATAATATTTTTATCCCAGTAACGTTTGGTAATCAGTAATGAAGATAAATTTAATAAACTAAGCATAAAATAAAGAAAAAATTACAGCCAAATATCATTTTGTCCTCTAGTTTACAAAATATATGCACAATGTATGAATAGTATATATATATATATATATATATATATACTATTCATATAATATACATATAATATACATATAATATACATACACTATACATATAATATAGGCAAAAGACATAATTTTCACCCGAAATGTCGAATTCACACTTCAACTAATGAGGCGACCTATTACCGTCCTACACATTTAAAAAGTGAATTTAATACAACCCTACAAGCTGATGTGACACAAAATATAAAAATAATTAAATAATAAGCGCGTTTTGATTAAAATTTATTTTATTTTTTAAATTGCAAAATACATAATCCCCTCCCCCAAGCCCCCTACCCTTCCTTTCTTCCTCAGGGTGGCCGGTCCGATGCCTGAACGATTCGAGCGTAACACCTGTATATCATAGCATGAACATATAACTGTTTGGGCCGACGAGGTCTCAAAATGACAATCACCAGAGAAAATGAAAATGGCAACCTGAACAAGTGACAGTAAAACCAACACGTGTACGTATCTTATTAGGCCGACAAGGCCACAACTAATTCTTGAAATGCGTCAAAGCCATAACAATAGTGCTATCAGACTGACAAGAAGGTCAACTAGGCCATACAAAATGACAATACACAACCCACTAGTCTACAAGCCTCTAAGAGTCATGTGACAACAACCATGAAGAAGTATATAAATGCATATCCCAGACTCAGACAACAACTCCGGAAGAAGGGGAGTGCTCCAATCCAATGCTGAATAGTGATCCTACTGAGGGGGCTCATCAAATCGTCTGACTGCAGTTGTGGGCATGAAACACATCCCCCCCGACAAAAGGGACATCAGTAAGAAAGATATACTGAATATGTAAGGCATATAAACATGTAAATAGATGTAATATAAGAGGAAAGGTATAGAATCAACCTGAAACTCAGAAAAAGACCACGGAGGACAGACAACTGACACAATCATGAATATATCTATGTAAGTAAACTAGGGCCACTCTATTAGACCATATAATATAATATACAACCTCTCTGTGGGGAAATCATATCATGTCATATTGTACCCGGCCTCGCTGAGAACTCAGTCATACCCAGCCTTAATAGGACTCGGTAATGTCAAAACCAACTACAGTGGTGTGCACATATAAGTGTCGTACCTGGCCGACTATAGCGCGGCTCGGTAAAAAAATAGATACATATATATAAGTGCAATGCAAGACCTCAGAAACACTAATACTAGAGCCGGAGTGACCTATCGTCGTTATCCTCCGACTATCGTTATTGTCGCTACATTCTTCACACATCCTTCATTATGAGTTAATAAATTAAGATATACATGAGTCAACAACCTTCTTCATTAGAATGAAACACATGGACATTTTTCAGCTTTTTAAGATTAGAGTGCTTTTGGACGGACATGCATTTAGTTCGTTTACATACGGATCATGCCAAAAGAAGGAAGAGTTATCCTTACATACCTTGTCGTCGAAGCTATTCAAGTTCCACGGTTCTCGTAAGCTCTACGAACGATTATCTACATTATACGAATGGTTTGTATCAATAATCCATGGCTTAAAGAGAAGTTCAATTAGACATTTTATCGAACAACTTCTGAGCGTAACTTTTGAGGGTCGTTTATAGCTCAAATTCTTCACATACCTTCACAACAATATTCATTACTACTTTTATTCATTCCCATAATTCTATCCATATCCTCGTAACTTCTTTTAACAACTCAAATCATATGAAAACAGTCAACACAATATGACTTGGCCTCAAGGCTCATAAACACCAAATTCTCCACGAATTCCTCACAGAAATCTTAACTCAATACTTGTACAAGCCTAAGAATAAGCTTAAGAAGATAAGACTTACCTCAAATCCACCAAGAATATTCTGATCCTTAACTTACTTCATCACCAAGATATCTCCGAAATCGTTGTAACAAAGAAGAAGAGAAATTAATGATATTTACGGAATTTCCCACGTCGAACTTGCGTAGTTTATTTTTTATTCTTGCTTAGAACCCTTGGAGGATCCTTAGGAATGATTTTGGAACTGTTTAGGGCTTGAAAAATGATTTTTGGTCTAACAAAATGTTATATATAAAAGCTGAAAAATTCTGCTGACTTAAAACACGACCCTTATTATACGGATCGTACATTTTTATATGGTGGTACTGTTCATACATACATTTATACGATGATACTGTTTATCCATACATTTTGTATGGTTGTACTGTTCATCCGTACCTTTTCTGTTCTGGCCGTAAAAATTTTGTACGGACCATACATTTTTGTACAGATCATATTTTCTATCGTGTTTCTCAGATTGATGAACTGTCAGTTGCATTGGAAAGTAGACTCTCTAAACTTGAATTTAGATAGATTTTGCACTCCATAATTCCGTATATACTAGGAGATATACTCCCGACAAGTTGGGCCAAAAATCAGGTCCGGAAATTCTGTCCGTCTTTCCACGAGTTTCAACGAACTACATGTCTTTGATACGTTTAATGTTTCCATAAAAATGGTATGTTAGCCTCACCGGGCTTTACGTTACTTTACTTACGACTCATACGAGCGTGGAAATACGGGGTGTAACACCCCAATGGCATCACAATACAACAGAGAAAAACGTTAGTATCATTATTTGAAGGAACAAAAAATATAATGTTAAAGGTTCAAAGAGTTTGAGTGTGCTGTGCATTTTGGTTGTAGTTAAGGTCTTAGCTCTAATTTTGGGTTCTGGAACTTAAAGACTAAAGAACCATTTAGGTCCTCTAGTTAGTCTCTGTTTGGTCAGTGTCCTCTGTGCTTGTACACTGTTTTGAGTTCCAATTCTTTCCTTGATATTCTGATTTAATAACAAGTCTTTCCTGGAAATTCCTATTGAGATTGTTCTTAGACGCCCGACGTAATACAAAAAGAAATGGACTTTCGGTCAGCTTACCGAGGAATAGAAATGAAGGACCCGGGGCGCTTGACTAAAGAATGCATTTTATGGCTCTAGCACTCCCGTCATGAGACGTAGAAGCAAAAAATGACTTGAGCAGTTACTATTAGTGAATATTACAATATATTCACAATTTATTTTGTAATTAACACTAGTGTATAATTATGATAAAAATAAGATCCTTATTCAATTAGGATTCAACATTGTACACACTATATATATTTGTATTAATGACAAAGACTCCCAAAAGAGAATTACAATATTCTACATGGTATCAAGAGCCAAAAATCCCTCCCTACCCTAAACCCTAATTTCGGCCACCATTCTCTTCCCTTTTCCGGCACCAAACCGCCGGTATACCTATGATATATGTTGATATACAGCCGCCCAGCCCTCCACTTATACAACCAGCCTTGTATACAGTCCGACTAAACCAAATTTAAGCACAGACGGTACTGGTAATTCATTAGTCCGACTAAACCAAATTTATGCACATACGGTACTGGTAATTCATTGGTCCGACTAAACCAAATTTACGCACATACGGTCCATTAATGAAAAGGGGTATATACTAGAATTTTTTCGTTCTCTATGTTTGAATTCAAAATCTCTAGTTAAAGGTGAAAGGACGTTATTCATATCACTCTGCACTTACAGTGTTTTTTTTATTTGTATTTTCCACCAGTATTTTATACCCGCATTAGAGTTTTGACTAATATGAATTCGCATCAGATAAGACTTATTTAAAGGAAAAATGCACCCTAATAAGAAAAAAATCATACCAAAACTCAAACATGAGAGACTTTTAATTAAAAGTAAAAAAATCTTATTCATGGACGGAATATCCTATGCGGTATCTACCGTGGTTAAATATGTGAAGAAACGTGAAAACCTTTTTGTTCTGACAATTTTTAAGTTATTCATACGTACATCTCACTTTCTTTTCAGAAAAAGTTGTGATATTTAGACAATCTTCTTCTATTCCTAGATCTTAGCAATCTAACTTTCCAGAGTCCACTTCTCTGGCCTTATCAGCACATACATATACTCAGACACACACACACACACACTTAAACACTCAAATAAAAAGCCAGAGAGAAACAAAGAAGTAGCAAAAAGAGGCAAAGTTTTGTTCAAGATTAATTAGCAGCCATGGGTTTCCAGGTTGGCTGGAATTTCTTTATTGTCTTCATTGGTATTTTTGTGCTGCTTTTTCATCACTCAAATGCAAATGCAAATCCAATTTATAATCCAAAGCAGAGTTGCAATTTTTTTGAAGGAAGTTGGGTTGAAGATGAAACGTATCCTCTTTACAACTCAACTCAGTGTCCTTTCATTGAACATGAATTCAATTGCCAAAGGAATGGCCGTCCTGATCAAGATTACCTCAAGTATAGATGGCAACCCCATGGCTGCTCCTTAAAGAGGTAACTCTAATAACTCCCTTATCTTTATCACTACAAAAAGTTAGAAATTAGCTACGAAATCCGTGCTAATCCGTCGCTGAATTGCTCGGTAGCTAACAAATTTTTTAATAATCTGTTGCGAATCTGATAGGATTAGCGATGACTATAAAATTTATCTGTAGCTGATTTCTATTATTTGTACTAATTTTATGTTTTTTAGAATAAAACTTGCAAATAATGTTATTTGATTCTTATTTTTGAACGACGGAATACATCACATTCCCTTAAACTTAAAGTGAATTGAAAGAATAGATGGAGGAGGGATATGTGAGGTGTGGAATAAATGTTTGTAATAGTATGGTGACCCGTGACCACCCCTGAAAAATGGCAGCTTTAATAATTATTTCTGAATGGGGAATCTCGAAGACCGTAATACAATCTTTGCTCTGCTTATAATTATTGGTCTTTTCTTTTTTTACGTTGGCGTGCTACACTCGATTTGATGTTTCGATCAATCTGGATTTGTGCCGCTTAAAATCTATTTAAAAAAAAAGACTGTTTTACTATTTTTTTTATTTTTCAGAGTATAAAGATGATGGAGAAATCCATTCATCCATTACCATCATAATCACATATGATATAATTGACTCTCATTCATTTCTTTGTTTCCGCCCCAAAAGTGGTCAGTTTCCTCCCTTTTTCCCCTAGTCATTATTTTCTAAGTGTTTAATATTGTCTCGGTCTCACTTTCATTTTTAGTATATTTCATAAAAAAATGCTTAAATTAATAATTTAAACATTCTAGATTACAAGTTTAAACTCACAAAATTCAAAAAATATTTTAATACATTACACACATCTTTAATTTAGTACACAAGATTTAAAAATCTATTTTTATTTTTTAAATTTTGTGATTAATCAAATTAAGACACTTAATTTGTTCTAAAAATGTTTGACTACGTCTGAATTGGCATCATTATTGCTACCCGGATTCTTTAATGGCGGTTTATTGCTTGCAAAAGGCAAATGTCATCTTCTTGTTTGAAGGTATTTCAATCATATCTATTGTTGGGGGTTTCTACAATAAAGATTACATCCCAAATGGACTTGCTATGAAAATATGCAAAAAACAAATTAAGCGGGTCATATTTCATGAGTTAGTTTTGTCACATCTACTTACCGTAAAGATAGAAAAGTTTCAAGAATGACTCCGTGCTAAAAGAGTCATAGGACTATCAACTCTAAAATAAAAAATTGAAGATATACTAAGAGCAGACAA
The DNA here is from genome assembly GCA_029783415.1 of Anisodus acutangulus. Classification (NCBI taxonomy): domain Eukaryota; kingdom Viridiplantae; phylum Streptophyta; class Magnoliopsida; order Solanales; family Solanaceae; genus Anisodus; species Anisodus acutangulus. The sequence continues at coordinate 56,346,243 of CM056494.1, forward strand.
AACGATTTGTGAAGGGTGATTAATTCCTAAAAAGTGACGAAGAAAAACATCAAAGAAAGGAAATACTAGCAATTAAGGTCCCACTTAATCAAGATCAATATCTAGACATGTTCTGTTTAGTGGATTTTAGATCCCTAAACCTAATTAGATTTAGCATATTTTAGTCAATTAAATTGGAGATTACTACAAAGATAACATACTGGAAGGTGAAACATTTCCGACATAGCCCCCCCCCCCCCTTCATGTGCTAATAAGAAAATGCTATCAATGTCGGGGGGGCATCACTGTTGGGTCGGGTGTCTAGGATGTTTGTTTGCTGTTGCTCTTTAACATTACTTTTACAAGGTGTAGGGTCCCCCTCGCACTTCTTTATCAGATTTCCAGTTGTAAAATAATCATTTCATTATGGTGGTTCAACTGTCATTACAAAATTAATTAGCTTTGGAATCTTAATTAAATCAACTTATGGAAAATCTTAACTTTTGTTTCACATAGTTGATCTTATTGGGAATTGATGTCGGTGCACTATAATTTGAATTGTAACTTATGGATACAAACAACTTTTTTAATAAGACGCTATGTGGAGTTTGAGGATTCTTATAACTTGTTTGGATGGTTGTTACCTATTATCTGCAGCGTATTGTTATTTTAAATGTAATATTTTTTTTATTGTTACTTAATTTTATTCTATCATATTGCTAAATCTATTGTTATGTAACATCAATCTGGTTCAAATGTGTTGTTATCTGATTTTGTTTCTCATCTTTCCACTACTTATTATTTAATAATTCTAGTTATTCTTTACCTTACCTTTATAACAATGACTCTACTTCATATTCTACTTTTTCTATGTAATTTTATAAGCTTATTCCTCAGATGGCTAATGTGTGGCACTATAAAAGGAGGATAAAGTACAATACAATCTATCTATACATTGTGTTCATCAAAATAATACTTATACAATATATTACAATATAATATGATACGACACATTATGAAACAATACATAACAACCATACAACAATGTGTTACAAAACCAAGGTTAAACAACTACACATACAACTAAATAGTGCAAACTTTTCATGCTTGTCTTTGTTAATAATTGATGTCATTCTTTCATTTTTTGTCATTTTCAAATCAATTTTTACTCTTTTTTTGGTGTTATGCAGATTTGATGGGCGGGCATTCTTGCAAAAATTCAAAGGGAAAAGTATCATGTTCGTGGGGGATTCTCTCAGCCGAAACCAGTGGCAGTCACTTGTATGCCTTCTTTACACATCACTCCCTAAGACCAAATACAACGCAACCAGAGTTGGGGATGTCTCTATATTCACCTTCTTGGTAATGTTTCTTTTTCTATTACAGTTTCTCTATAACAATATTTTACTATAATGGTTAAGTTTTATTTAAAATAGTTTTTCAATTTTATGTTAGTATTATATATTTTATATAACATCATTTTCCTATAGCTGAACAATATTCACTATTAAAAAATCTCTATTTTCCCATTGAAAAATTTTCCACTATATTTCACACGAAAAAATTAAAAAGTTTCTCAGCGTTTCAATAAAAACATGTTTTCCATCATGTGTTTTCCAAAGAGCTGGTTCAGTGGAATGAGGTAGAAAAATTATGTTTATAGCACAAATTTCCTATTGAATGTCGGTGGAAAAACCTTTATTTTTTATAGTAATGGGGACAAATGACGTCGTTATATATAAATTTGACTGCATTAGATATTTGCTTCTTAGTTTATACGCAAAATTATGGTACAATCTGATAAAACAGAAGAGGAAGAAAAAGATATACTAATGTAGGACTAAAGAAAATAATGGCTCGAAACTACTGCTTTCATTCATAACTTCAAGCCCATATATAGGCAAATACATAACAGAACGTACCACTAAAATAGGACCCTATATCAGTCCATAAAACAATTAACTCCTAAAAAAACAGAAGGCATGACTCCTAAAAAAAAACAGAACACATTACTCCACTAATTCCTGAAAATCAGAACAAACCTAGACTGACTCAAATATAAAAAACATAACTCCTAATGACTAGGTCAACTAGCAGAAGAAAAACAGACTAATATTTCAACAGTGCCCCCTTAAACCGATGTTTGTAAACTTTCAGTTTACATCTTTGGATGTGCAGACAGTAAGAATAATAGAGTGATAAGATTATTTTCCTCAATGATATTCTTCCATAAAGGAGGTAAATATACAACAAGTAGAGCCACATCTTAGGCTATAATTAGGCTACTAATAACTACTAATATGATATGATTAGGCTAATTATATGTCATCTAATCTATCTACTTAAATGCTAATTTACCTACCATTTACCTTCTAAAATCAACTATAATAATTACTAATTACAATCAATTATTAATTATTCTATCATTCCCCCGCAGTCGAAGTGGGAGGTAGACGTATGTTGAGACTGTCCCGAAAGTCTTCAAATAATACCAGCGGAAGACCTTTAGTAAAAATATCTGCAATCTGATAGCGTGACGGGACATGTAAAACACACACTTGTCCGCGTGAGACCTTTTTATGAACAAAGTGGATATCCAGTTCAATATGTTTAGTGCGTTGGTGATTGACCGGATTCCCAGAGAGGTAGTTGACACTAACATTATCACAGTACACAAATGTGGCCTTCGGAATTGGGCAGTGGAGTTCGAGAAGAAGATTCCGAAGCCAACACGATTCTGACACAACATTGACAACACCTCAGTTTTCAGCTTTGGCACTGGATCTGGATAATGTTGCTTGCCGTTTTGAGGACCAAGATACCAAGTTATCACCAAGAAATACACCATAACCAGAAGTGGAGCGTCTAGTGTTCGGACATCCTCCCCAGTCGACATCCGTATAAGCGACAAATGTGGATGTCGATGATGGATATAGATGCAGGCCATACTCGAGAGTATCATGAATTTAACGCATAATGCGTTTGAGAGCATGCATATGATCATCCATCGAATTATGCATGAAAAGGCACACCTGTTGCACAACATAAGAAATATTCGGTCTGGTGAATGTCAGATACTACAGGGCCCCTGCCAAGCTGCGGTAGAGCGTTGGATCGGCAAATGGTTTGCCGGAGGATGCACTCAATTTGGATTTAGTGTCCACTGGAGTTGCAGAAAGGTTTACATGAGGACATGTCAGCATGTTCAACAATCTCAGTTGCGTACTTCTTTTGGGATAGAAATAAACCACCTGCATGACGTGTCACAACTATTCCTAGAAAATAGTGTAGTGACCCTAGATCCTTCATAGCAAATTCAGAGCCAAGCTGTGATATGATGGACTTGCGAAGGGCATCTGATGAGGCAGTTAATATAATATCATTCACATATGAAAGAAGATAAGCAATATTATTACCCTGACGATAGATAAATAGAGAGTGATCGGAACGACTGTTGGAAAAACCAATATGTGAAACAAAATCTGTGAACCGCTTGTACCAGGCCCGGGGGGCTTGTTTGAGTTTATATAATGATTTCTTGAGCAGGCACACATGATTGGGATATTTGGATTCCCTATACCCCAAAGGCTGGTACATGTACATTGTTTCATTAAGTTCTCCGTGGAGGAAGACATTTTTGACATCCAACTGATGAAGAGGCCACGCCTTCAACAGAGCCAAGCTAAGGACCGTTCGTGGCTGGTTGTGTCGAAGAAACGACAAGAGGTATGTTAAGGTTATTCCCTTCTTTTTATTGGCATGAATCCATACGTAATAGAGTTGAAGAAGAGCATAAAAGAAGAGTTGTCGCATAGAACATTGTTGACTGGAAAATGAAGAACAATAATGGAAAAATAAAATTAAAAAAATAAAGAAGAAATGGTGGTGGTCGGTCGGTTGTGGTGGAGGACGGGGGGGGGGGCGAATTTTGGAGTAAAAATTATTTAGGGTAGGATCTTTTAAGAATAATATAGTGATAAGATTATTTTCCTCAATGATATATTTCCATAAAGGAGGTAAATATACAACAAGTAGAGCTACATCTTAGGCTATAATTAGGCTACTAATTACTACTAATAGGATATGATTAGGCTAATTATGTGTCATCTAATATATCTACTTAAATGCTAATTTACCTTCTAAAATCAATTATAATAATTATTAATTACAATCAATTATTAATTATTCTATCACAGACGCCTAGCAGCCTTCTGAATTTCATGAACGACTCCATCTTCAGGGCCTTGGTGAAGATATCGACAACCTAATCTTCTCTCCTGCAGTAGATCAAATCAATCGTTCCATCATTGCTAAGATCTCGTAAGAAATAGAACTTTACATCGATGTACTTGCTTCTTCCATGTAGCACTGGATTCTTGGATAGTTTGATTACCAAATTGTTGTCACAAAAGATCTTCGTAGCTCCTGGTTGCTTGAATTTCAACTCCTCCAGAACTCTCCTCAACCAAATAGCTTGACAAGTGCATGCAGTTGCCGCAACAAACTCAGCTTCTATAATAGATAAAGTGATAATTGGTTGCTTCTTAGCTGACCATGAAATAGCACCAGAACCAAACATAAAAGCATAAAGGATGCCGACAAATACATCTATGTGGGATTCTCCATGTACCTGCTGATTAAACACACAAAGTATATTATGTCAAGCCTGTTATTAATCTGTATTCCAAAAAAAAACCAGTAAATAATAAACACTGAAAATAAACAGAATCAGTGTTGAAAAATAAGAATAATTTTTCAGAATATAATCGAGCCCACTTAGTTCAAAGTGTGTCCTTAAGGAAATTATTCCCCTCACAGTACTCGAGGTTGATGGAATATCCCCTCCCAGGATAGAACGATTATCTTACAAGAATAGTAGTACTCCAAATTCATGTAGCGGCGAACCACTCAACGGCAGTATATCACACAGAATTTATTTGTGCAGAAGAAGAAGAAGTTTGTATTGTTCAGAAAATTCGTAAGTAAAATTCTGAGGAATAAAACGAATTTATAGCCATGGAAGTACTGTTTCTGAAGGTTTGCAACCTTTCTGAACATCCACTGAAAACTGGTGGGAAATTTAAATATGGAAAAGAAACTGGGTCGCGGGTCAGACACGCGGATCCAGTGGTCATGGTCGGGGTCACTAACGGGTAGGATTGGATAAGTTAATTAATTTAATTAAATAATAATTAATTAAATAATTAAAAATTAAAGAAAATTTGGTCCAAAAAGATTATCAATCAATCAGATCATTTGACCAAATCCAAATCCGAAGCCGAGCCGAGCGAGCGACGACGACGGCACGAGGGGTCCTTGCCCCCTCAACCCTTTTACTGACAAGAAGGAGTAATTCTACTTATAAGGAGTAATTCTACTTATAAGTAGAAGAATTTTTCTTTCCACTGCCGATGTGGGACAAATGCTTATTTTATAAAGCAAGAGGGAACTCCCACTTTTCTTTCCACTACCGATGTGGGACAACTCCCACTTTTCTTTCCAATCATTTCCCATTCACCAATATTAATACCCAACAATCCCCCACATGAATGGGGAATGGCTATAATATAAAAGCGTGGACAAGTGTGATATACAAGCGAGAATTGACTGCATCTGGATAAGTAAGTTTCCCTTTGAACTTTCCGTAGTGAACTTATATCGGATATACTCGATCAATCGGTAGATTTGATATCTTTGAACCGTCGAACTTTGTTGTATACCTAGACAACATAAGTCATATAATCAACCCTCAACCGTTTATGGTTCTTACGGTTGTGTTCGTTTCAGCCATGAACACATCCTGGTTTCATGAGTGCGTAGAGAATGGGCCTTCACTGTCATTCCCCTTTAAAGCGGGTTACACTTAACACTCACATAGGTGATTTCTAAGCATGTGGTCCTATAGCCACATTATCTGGTCATACACTGCCAGATTTAGATAATCATTAAAGAACCTTAATGCTTTATTAACTCATTAACAAACCATAAGATTTTATCCTTATTTCTTAACATTGTCTTCATCCGAGAATGGGTTGAGTTATTTGACAACGTTGAACCGTCAGTCACAACTTTGTTTGATCTCCTTGAACCTAGCTCTTGGGATCTCCAGTCTGCTAGGTAGAGTTACCGCCATGATGACTTATCCTCGGCCTTAACCCCATTCCCATTGATGATCTACTAACTCCCTCTCTAGATAAGCCTTTTGTAAGCGGATCCGCCACGTTATCTCTTGACTTTACATAGTCAATCGTGATAATGCCACTAGAGAGGAGTTGTCTAACGGTATTGTGTCTTCGTCGTATGTGACGAGATTCTCCGTTGTACATTACGCTCCCTGCCCTACCTATTGTTGCTTGACTGTCACAATGTATACATATAGGAGCCAAAGGTTTGGGCCAAAATGGAATATCTTCTAAGAAATTCCGGAGCCATTCAGCTTCTTCACCGGCCTTGTCTAAAGCTATAAATTCAGATTCCATTGTAGAGCGGGCGATGCATGTCTGTTTTGATGATTTCCAAGACACTGATCCACCCCCAATTATGAAAACATAACCACTCGTGGATTTAACTTCAGATGATCCCGTGATCCAATTTGCATCACTATATCCTTCGATCACGGCGGGATATTTGTTATAATGCAAAGCATAGTCTTGGGTGTGTTTTAAATACCCCAAGACTCGTTTCATTGCCATCCAATGAGTTTGATTGGGATTACTCGTGAATCGACTCAGCTTGCTTATAACACATGCTATATCTGGTCGTGTACAATTCATAATATACATCAAACTTTCCAAAACTCGTGCATAGTCCAATTGTGAGTCACTTTCACCTTTATTCTTTTGAAGTGCAAAACTTACACCAATTGGAGTCTTTACAACATTGAAATTTAAATACTTAAACTTGTCAAGTACTCTTTCAATATAATGAGACTGCGATAATGCTAGACCTTGTGGAGTTTTATGAATTCTGATGCCTAAGATCAAATCAAAGAACTCCTAAGTCTTTCATATCAAATTTGCTAGCCAAAGATACGCCGTAGCATTTACATCGGTAATATCTCTACTCATTATCAACATGTCATCAACATATAAACAAACAATGACTTCATGATTTGGAGTATTTTTAATGTAAATACATTTGTCACACTCATTAATCTTAAATCCATTTGCCAACATTGTTTGGTCAAATTTCGCATGCCATTGTTTGGGCGCTTGTTTAAGTCCATAAAGTGACTTAACAAGTTTGCACACTTTCCTTTCTTTACCAGGAACCACAAAGCCCTCAGGTTGTTCCATGTAAATTTCTTCCTCCAATTCTCCATTTAAGAAAGCTGTCTTGACATCCATTTGATGGATTTCAAGACCATATCTGACGCCCGATGCTACTAACACCCGAATAGATGTTATTCTTGTTCTGGCGAGTATGTGTCAAAGTAATCAAGGCCTTCTTTTTGTCTATAACCTTTGACCACAAGTCTTGCCTTATATTTGTCAATAGTGCCATCACTTTCATTTTCCTTTTAAAAATCCATTTTGATCCTAAAGGTTTATTTCAGGAGGAAGATCAACCAATTCCCATGTATGGTTGTTCAAAATTGATTCAATCTCACTATTGACCGCCTCTTTCCAAAATGTTGAATCGAGAAGAAGACATCATTGCTTTAAATGTTTGAGGCTCATTTTCAAGCAAGAATGTCACAAAATCAGTCCAAAGGAAGTAGATGTCCTTTGACGTTTGCTACGCCTTGCATCCGCTTTACTTGGTGTATTTTCCTTTGGTTCTTCCCGCGGTCGCTTAGATCTTTCACTGACGACTCACATTCGGTTTTATACGGATAAATGTTTTCAAAGAATTTAGCATTATCCGATTCAATTACCGTATTAACATGAATTTGGGATTGTCCGATTTGTGAACGAAAAACCGACAAGCTTTCTTTGTTTGTAGCATAACCAATAAAAACACAATCCACAGTTTTGGTCCGATTTTTACCCTTTTGGGCAAAGGAACTTGGACCTTTGCTAAACACCCCACACTTTGAAATATTTCAAGTTGGGTTTTCTTCCTTTCCATAGTTCATATGGAATAGATTGTGTGTTTTCTTTGTGGGGCACCTGTTGAGTATTCGGTTAGGCTGTAAGGATAGCTTCCCCACAAGCTTTGTGTAAACCTAACTTATTAGTAAGGCATTCATCATTTTCTTTAATGTTCGGTTTTTCCTTTCCGCAATTCCATTTGATTGTGGTGTGTAAGGGGCAGTAGTTTGATGAATAATTCCATATTCTAAACATATCTCTGCAAAAGGAGTTCGTACTCTCCACCCCTATCACTTCTAATCATTTTTATCTTTTTATTCAATTGATTTTCCACTTCGTTTTTGTATTGCTTACATGCATCAATTGCTTCATCCTTACTATTAAGCAAATACACATAACAATATCGAGTGCAATCGTCAATAAAAGTTATAAAATACTTTTTCCCACCGCGAGATGGTATTGACTTCATATCACATATATCTGTGTGAATTAAGTCTAAAGGATTTGAATTCCTATCAATAGAATTATATGGATGTTTAACAAACTTAGATTCAACACATATTTCACATTTAGATTTATTACACTCGAATTTAGGCATTACTTCTAAATTAATCAATTTTCGCAAGGTTTTGTAGTTGACATGTCCTAAACGAACATGCCATAAATTATTTGACTCCAATAAGTAAGACGAAGCTGAATTCTTATTAATATCACAACAACCATTACATTGAGTTTGAAAAGGCCCTCGGTGAGGTAGCCCTTTCCTATGAACAAATCATTCTTACTTATTACAATTTTCTCACTAACCAACACACATTTAAACCCGTTTTTGACGAGTAGTCCGGCTGAAACTAAATTCTTCCGAATTGTTGGAACGTGCATAACATTGTTGAGAGTCGGGACCTTGTCGGAAGTCATCTTCAGAAGTATCTTCCCATATCCTTCAACCTTGGCTGTTGCAGTATTTCCCATAAACAGTACCTCTTCGGGTCCAGCGGGAGCATAGGTTGCAAATGCTTCTTTTGTAGCGCAAACATGTCGAGTGGCACCAGAATCAAGCCACCGCTCCTTTGGGTTTCCAACCAAATTGCACTCCGATAGCATTGCACACAGAACATCCATATCATCATTCTTTTCCATCATATTGGCTTGTCCTTTTCCCTTGTTCTTTTTCGGGAGACGACAATCTGGGGCTTTGTGGCCAGCTTTCCCACAATTAAAGCAGTTGCCCTTGAACTTTTTCTTGTTGGAATCCTTCTCCTTTCCAGAAGGCCTCTTCCTTTTCTTGTTCTTTTTCAGAGCAGCATCTTCAACGATGTTTGCCCCTTCAATTGGTGAAGTCTTACGGTACCTCTTCTCAGTGGTTTTGTTATCTTCCTCGATGATGAATCACAAGATCTTCCAACTTCATTTCCTTTCTTTTGTGCTTAAGATAATTCTTGAAATCTTTCCATGAGGGCGGCAACTTCTCAATCATTGCAGCCACTTGGAACGCTTCATTTACTACCATACCTTCAGCAATAAGGTCATGAAAGATAAGTTGAAGCTCTTGAACTTGGGTTCCAACGGTTTTTCCATCCACCATTTTGTAGTCTAGGAATTTGGCAACCACAAACTTCTTCAAGCAAGCATCTTCAGTTTTGTACTTCTTTTCAAGTGCACTCCATAGTTCTTTGGAGGTCTCATCTTGCTTGTAGACGTTGTACAAGTCATCTTCTAAGGCACTCAAAATGTAGCCTTTGCACAAAAAATCATCCTGTTTCCAAGGCTCAGTAACCATGAATTGTTGGTTGTCAGGCATGTCGTGGCAGCGCAGGAGGTCCTCGTTGGTGAACTTTTGCATACCAAGGGTGGTAAGCCAAAAGAACATTCTTTGTCGCTATCCTTTAAAGTTGACACCGTGAACTTCAGAGGTTTCTCGTGGGTACAAATGGGTACAAAGTTGTAGGAGTAATCACCGTGCAGATTCGCAGAGGTAGTTCCAGTCTCAATTGCCATTATTCGTTTGTCACTGTCAAATTGACAAATTGTTTTAGTTAATAAAACCAGAATAGCAATTCAATCACAAACTTAAACGATGAAGATTTTATTTCTTCAAATCGCAGTATATTATGAAACTTTAGTATTCCAACGAAGTTTTTATATCTTCGAGTCAGAATACTAATATTCATATGGAGTAGAAAACTATACAAGTTTTAATCTCCAAACCAGAATACAGCAACGATGAAGTTTTTATGTTCTTCAAATCGTTGTATAAGTATGAACTTTAATATTCCAATGAAATTTTTATGTCTTCAAGTCAGAATATGAAATTTCATACGGAGTAGAAAACCACACAGGTTTTAGTCTCCAAAACAGAATACAGATTAATCTAAAAATATAATTTCCTTAAGATTGTTATTAATCTGTATTCCAAAAAAAAAACCAGTAAATAATAAACACTGAAAATAAACAGAATCAGTGTTGAAAAATAAGAATAATTTTTCAGAATATAATCGAGCCCACTTAGTTCAAAGTGTGTCCTTAAGGAAATTATTCCCCTCACAGTACTCGAGGTTGATGGAATATCCCCTCCCAGGATAGAACGATTATCTTACAAGAATAGTAGTACTCCAAATTCAGGTAGCGGCGAACCACTCAACGGCAGTATATCACACAGAATTTATTTGTGCAGAAGAAGAAGAAGTTTGTATTGTTCAGAAAATTCGTAAGTAAAATTCTGAGGAATAAAACGAATTTATAGCCATGGAAGTACTGTTTCTGAAGGTTTGCAACATTTCTGAACATCCACTGAAAACTGGTGGGAAATTTAAATATGGAAAAGAAATCGGGTCGCGGGTCAGACACGCGGATCCGCCCGGGTCGCGGGTCAGGGTCACTAACGGGTAGGATTGGATAAGTTAATTAATTTAATTAAATAATAATTAATTAAATAATTAAAAATTAAAGAAAATTTGGTCCAAAAAGATTATCAATCAAATCATTTGACCGAGACCGAAGCCGAAGCCGAGCGAGCGACGACGGCGCGAGCGGTCCTTGCCCCCTCAACCCTTTTACTGACAAGAAGGAGTCTCAACCCTTTTACTGACAAGAAGGAGTAATTCTACTTATAAGTAGAAGAACTTTTCTTTCCACTACTGATGTGGGACAAATGCTTATTTTATAAAGCAAGAGGGAACTCCCACTTTTCTTTCCACTACCGATGTGGGACAACTCCCACTTTTCTTTCCAATCATTTCCCATTCACCAATATCAATACCCAACAAGGCCTTGTTGCCGTGGATACATCAAACTGCCAACAATTTGTTTGTAAAGTGTGCTGTCAACCTTCTTCCCAATATAATCTTTGTTTAGCTTCAAACCAAGCTCAGAAGGAGTGTTAGCAGGATTACAATCCATCATCTGAAATCTGTTCAAAATTTCTCCTATATTTTTTTTTTGAGAAATAAAGATTCCGTTATCAGATTGCACAACTTCTATTCCAAGAAAGTAATGCATCAATCCGAGATCGGACATTTCAACTCATCCATCATTGACTTCTTGAATTCTTCAATCATGACACCACAATTTTCAGTAAATATAAGATCGTTAACATACAAGTAAATAATGAGCATTTTCCTTGATCCCAATCTTAACAAAAAGTGTATGCTCATAAGGACATTTTGAAAATTCAACTTTTAGAAAATACCCTTCAATGCGACTATACCAAGCCCGATGAGCTTGTTTTAGTCCATAAAGGGTTTTTTTCAACTTGTAAACCTTATGCTCATTTCCAATTTTGATATAACCATGGGGTTGTTCAACAAATACTTGTTCCTCCAAGTACCCATGTAAGAACGCTGACTTGACATCTAACTGAAAAATTGGCCAAGACTTTTGAGCCGCCAATGCAATAACCAATCTGATTGTATCATGCCTTGCAACTGGAGAAAATACTTCTTTATAATCGATCCCGTATTGCTTGTATCCTTTAGCCACTAAATGTGCCTTGTACTTGTCAATTTCACCATTTTTCTTCAATTTTGTTTTGAATACCCACTTTACTCCAATGGTTTCTTTCCATTTGGAAGATTGGACAACTCCTAAGTATCATTTCGTTCAATGGCATCAATTTCATCATCCATTGCGTTTCTCTATTTTTCTTCCTTTACAGCACTCTAAAAAGATGTAGGATCATAATTTGAAAACAAAGCAAAGTGAGTAATTGGATCTTCAATTCCAGTTATCTCATAATCTTCCATCCAAGCAGGCCATCTTCTAACACGCCCGACAGACGTAGTTGCTTCTTCATTTACTGCAACAACTGTTGGTGAAGTTGTAGCTGAATTTTCCAGCGTACTAGGTATTAAAAATTGCTCATGTTCTTCAACGTCATTATCATATAAGACTTGGGTAGGCTGTTGTCTGTCCCAATCCCAAGTATTCTCCTCGTAAAAACAATATCCCTGATGATAACAATCTTATTTGTCAAGGGATTGAGCAATTTATATGCTTTGAAAGATTTACTTACACCAAGAAAAACACATTTTCAGCTTTGTCATCAAGTTTCTTCCTCCTCTCATTTGTGACATGAGCATATTCAATCCACCCGAAAATTTTGAAATGATCTACTGTTGGTTTTCTCCCATTCCATGCCTCCTCCGGTGTCATATTTTTAACAGAAAAATTGGTCTTCTGTTTAAAACATGAATACTTCAATTTATTGCCTTTGGCCACAAGTTTTTGGAACCCTTCCTCTTGCCAACAAACTTCTCACCATGTTGAGGATGGTTCTATTTTTTCTTTCCGATATACCATTTTGTTGTGGTGTACATGTAGCAGTAATCTCTCTCCGAATGCCATGTTCTACACAAAAATCTTCAAATTCTTTTGAACAATATTCGCCACCACGATCTGTTCGGAGTGTCTTAATGTATTTTCCTGCTTCATTTTCCACACGAGCTTTGAAGCTTTTAAATTTAGAAAAAACTTTAGATTTTTCTTGCAAAAAATAAACTCAAGTTTTCCTCGAAAAATCACAAGTACAAGTGATTAAATATCTTTTACCTCCATTAGATGTTGAGTTTATCGGACCACAAATATCTGAATGCACCAACTCCAAAACATTCTTTGCTCTCCATGACTTTCCTTTGGGAAATTGAGAACGAGGTTGTTTGCTAACAATACATTCTTCACAAATTTTGGTAGGAGCAGTAATTTGAGGAAGACCTGTGACCATGTTTTTCTGTTGGAGTGTCTTCAAACCTCTAAAACTCAAGTGACCATAAAGAAAATGCCACAACCATGAGGAATCCTTCACTTCAGCCATTAAACAAGATTGAATACTATCAATCTTTAGCGGAAATAATCTGTTGGAGCTCATCTGAACTACTGCAATAGTTCTTCTCACTCACCCTTCTCTTGCAGCTGACCAGCACTAAGTAAGTTGCTTTTTAAGTCAAGAACATACAACACATTAGAAATTGTTTTCACAAAACCATTCTTGGTTTTGATTATTATATCACCTTTACCCATCACTTCCACAGATAAACAATCACCAAAGGTCATAGTAGAATGAAAATTTTCGTTTAGAGATGAAAAAGAAAATTTACTTCCACACATATGGTTACTGCATCCGGTATCCACATACCAAATGTCTTACTCGTGTTTTGTTCCATCTTGGACAGCCATTAACAAAGTTTTTACCTCCTTGTTTTCAATGAAATTGACACTTCCTTCCTTTTCTTTTTCATTAGGCAATCTAGTATAACATTCTGATGCATAATGACCAAATCTATGACATCTATAGCAATCTACCTTGGATTTGTCATAGTCTCGACCTCTGCCTTTTCCTTGAGATTGATCGGTGTTGGGCTTGAAATTTCTGTTGAAATCTCTTCCTCCACAATCTCCTCGACCTCTACCTCTACCCCTTCCTCTATAGTTATTGAAATGAGTATTAGTAGAAGCCTTCAACGCTTACTCCTGTACTGTGGAACTTTTGTTCATCTTTTGTTCATGAACCAGTAAAGAACTTTGCAATTCATCAAGAGATAGTGTGTCTATATCTTTTGACTCTTCGATTGAGCAAACAACATAATTATATTTTGGTGTCAGGGAACACAAAATCTTCTCCACAATGGCAACATCGTCTATCTTCTCACCGTAGAAGCGCATCTTGTTGGTGATTTTCATTGTTCTAGCACAATAATTGGTGACATTCTCCTACATTCATCTCTAGTGTTTCAAAATCCTTTCTCAAAGCTTGAAGCTGTGCACGCTTCACCCTGGTAGAGCCTTGATATTTCTTCTTCATGGAGTCCCAAATATCCTTGGAAGTTTCTTTGCAAAGAATAGTTTCCAAGATGGGACGATCAATTGGGTGAAAGAGAGTTCTTTGCTTTCAGGTCTTTGAGCTTTCTAGCTTCCGGTTCTTCTTTTTGAGAATCTATCAAAGCTGTGCCTGTTGCCGGCTGCTGAACACCAGATCCGATGACCTGTCCATACTCCTTGGACCGCATAAAATTCTCCATTAACATGCTCCAATGATCACAGTGACCATCAAAGCGTGGAATATCTGCTTCCACGAAATTATTTTCTGTAGCCAGTAAATGTGAAAGGAGATGAAAGAAATTTTGGCTGCCTCACTAGCTTTCACTCTCACGAGAACCTGGCTCTGATACCACCGAGAAAGCAGAAGAGGAAGGAAAAGATATACTAATGTAGGACTAAAGAAAATAATGGCTCGAAACTACTGCTTTCATTTAGAACTTCAAGCCTTTATATAGGCAAATACATAACGGAACGTACCACTAAAATAGGATCATATATCAGTTCATATAACAATTAACTCCTAAAAAAACAGAAGGCATAGACTCCTAAAAAAAACCTAGACTGACTCAAATAGAAAAAATATAACTCCTAATGACTAGGTCAACTAGCAGAAGAAAAGCAGACTAATATTCCAACACAATCAAGGAAAATTAATACTAGTAGGAAAGAAACAAAATATCAGGTTACAAGTTTGTGCTATCACTTTTGTCTCTTTTAGAGTAAGTCCATTTTCTGGCAGTGAAGGATTTGGCTCTTTTAGTGGAATTCCACATATCATATCTAATGGAAGTGTCTTCTTCTATTGAACAAGCAATTGTTCTACCCTAATACGTGTCCTCCATAACCCCCTATCTAAGGTCATGTCTGCGCCATGTCCCGTCTAATCACCTCTCCCCAATACTTCCTCGGCCTACCTCTACCCCTCTTGTATCCGTCCATAGACAATCTCACACACCTCCGCACTAGGGCATTTGTGTCTCTCCTATGCACGTGACCGAACCATCTCAACCTCGCTTCCCGCATCTTATCCTCCACCGAGGCCACTCCCACTCTGTCCCGGATATCATCATTTCTAATTTTATCCCTCCTTGTATGCCCACACATCTATCTTAGCATCCTCATCTCCGCAACTTTCATCTTTTGTGTGTGCGAAGTCTTGACCGGCCAACACTCTGCCCCATACAACATAGTATGTTTTAAAATTATGTAACACTAATATTATTGAACCAAAACATCGTGGTGTGACATACACCCGCTTTTGTGGTGCATAATTCCCTAGTATGGGCATTATTTTCTTCCCTTTTGCACTTAAACTCAATTTACATAGTTAAGCTAAAAAATATATTGTTTTTTTTTTTAGGATTTTGAAATTGATGTGATGTTGGATCGGAGTGTGTATTTGGTGGACGTTGTGAGGGAAGAAAAGGGCAGAATCTTAAAATTAGACTCAATTGAAGGTGGCAAATTGTGGAAAGGAATTGACATGCTCATCTTCAACACTTGGCATTGGTGGAACCGCAGAGGAGCCGCTCAACCGTTAGCTCTCTCTGCTTAGCTTATTTTTATTAGGCTTAATATATCGACAACATTTAAAATTTGGTAGTAAATTTTATTCAGACAATATTTCAATTGAGCATTTAAATAAATAATTTATTATACATTTTTAGTTCAAATTTTAGAAAAACTTTTATGCGGGTTCTCAACTGCTCATTATATAGATAATATAGGTTAACCACTTAAAATATGTAATAATTATACGCATTCGTCTCAATAAGTTGTAAATCTTCAGGCTTGTTCCAATTGAGATTGATGTATATAATTAAAGGAGACGACATATTCTATGTGGTTAACTTAATTACTTAATATACACTTCAAAACACGCGCAAAAGTTTTTCCAAAATTTGAATCGAAAGTGTTCAATAAGAACATTTTATTATGTGTTCATGTGCTCAATTGGAACAAGTCATAATTCAAATGTCTAAATGAAATTTACTATAAATTTAAGGGGCTATCAGTGTATTAAGCCTTTTCATTTTAGCAGGACGCAATTCAAAATAAAAAATATCACAACCTCATTATGTCACTTTGGTTTTGCAGATGGGATTTTATTGAAATAGGAGGCCAATACTATAAAGACATGGACCGTGTGGTTGCTTTTGAGAGAGCCTTATATACATGGGCTAAGTGGATTGACACCAACATTAATCCTGCAAAAACTACGGTGTTCTTTCAAGGAATTTCCCCATCACATTACAAGTAAGTGCGACAGATTGACCAATTAAAAGTTTGCATGATTTGGTCTAATCTTACTGGGATTAAGTTCTCAAGATTTCTTTCTTTTTCCATTAGATCTAAGATAATTTTTATGTATGGTCATTCGACTTTTAGTTTAGTACATTGAAATCATAAAATATACTTTCAAAATAAAAAAATTGCTCAACTATACTTATATATCACTGAAACTACTAATTAATTCGGGCCTGGAAAACACAAGTAGAATATCAGATGTATAAAATTGTTATGCAAGTATAATCACATTGACTCACCTAACATAACCAATAGTAGGATACAATTCAACGTCCTTTTCGGCATTTTTATATAGACGTGGTTAAGTTACTTTCCGTTACATAAATTGATTTTATGACCTTAGTTCAATAAAGTGGAAGTCAGATGACCATGTTTCAAATTAATCGTGAGATGTATGACCATATTCATAATTGTCCAGGACTAATTAAAGCAATCTAATTCGTCACACTTGAAATGAATTTTCCAGTTGATCACTCACACTAATTTTTTCTTCGTGAAACCAACAGTGGTACAGATTGGGATCAACCAGGCGTGAAGACTTGCTTAGGGCAGATACAACCTGTAAGTGGTTCGACATATCCCGGAGGCTTACCCCCGGCATTGACAGTGCTTAAGAAAGTGTTAGCCACAATTAAGAATCCAGTGACATTGCTTGATGTTACAAATCTTTGCCTATTGCGTAAAGATGGACATCCTTCAATTTATGGGCTAGGCGGAACAGGAATGGATTGCAGTCATTGGTGTTTAGCTGGAGTTCCTGACATTTGGAACGAAATATTCTATAATTTTATAATTACATAATTGAATATTTAGTATTTATGTTTCATTAATTGTTCAAGTACTTCAATCTTCAATAGTCAGTTATTTATAGACAACAGAAGAATTGCTTATTAACAGAGGATATATACCCTGTGAAGAATTGAGAAAACATTAGCACTACATATTGGTGGTGTTGGAAAATTGCTATTGGGTCAGGTCTATACACAAGGGGCGCTAATTAGCCCGTTAGCTCATTAGCTTGTCCTCCTCCTAAACACATATCCTTAGCATTAAATACATCATTATGAATGTTTGAAAAGGATGATTTTCACATTAATACGACGGCTAGGGTTGTGTCATCTGTTATAGAGATATATAGGTTGTGGAGAAAGGAATTCATTCGCTTTGTGAGGATTCCTGATGACCGGTGATATGAGTTGTGATTGCAAACGATCCGCTTTCGCAAGGAAAAGAATGAAAAGGGAGTATTAAGTGGAATTGATTCATATTCCTTTAGGTAAATAAATTCAACATTCAAAATTAACCAACTACACCATTAAATCTTTTTGGAGCATGTGGGCCATCAGATAATATTATATCGATTTTAGAAAATATGTACTCCCTCTGTTCACTTTTAATTATCCACTATACTACAAAATTTTATTTTTACCTGTGCACTTTAGCATATCAAAAAAAGAAAAGGACAAACTTTTTTTCTTCTTGTTTAAGCCCTTAACATTAATTACTCATTTGAAAATTATATTTCAAATCTTTTTAGATTATACACCAATTAATATGAACATTATGATTCAATTATTAATTCTTAAGAAACGTCAAAAGTGGACAAGGAATTGCGAAAGTAATAAAGGAAGCTTTGGGTGTAGGAATTATTAGTACTAACCACTGCATGAGAAGGATGAACCAAAATAATGGACTAATTTTTCCTCTGAGAATAGATTAGCTGCAGCCAGAGGCATGGAACTAAGCTATATTATTGAGAAGGAAACCGAGAAAAGGAAGCATGCTCTAATGTAAATGGTCTTAATTACCCCACGTACTTGGGTTTTCTATAGTCGTAAAACTAAATCGAACCAAAAAGATGGACTCAAATACTTTTAAAATGCAAACAAAGCAATCGAAATGCATTGGAATAGAACATACATAACATAAAGAACATCGTTAAAAGCAAGTATTAGGTAGTTAAGATTATATCACATATTTTTGTCATAATTAATACCATCATAATTAATCTTATCATAGAGTGTGCTTATCTAACTAAGTTTAGTTATTCAATTCAGCTGTCAAACGATACCTCATCATCTTGCATGCAACAATCACCTTTTTGTCGATAGAATAGACTTATCATTCATCAATTTGATCAATTTGAGCTTGTGCATTTATTTCTATAGATTTATTATGTTTCAATACTATATAATATTATTTTAAAGAGTTTGAATTGATTAACATGAGAACCACGTGCAAAATGTGTCCTAAAACTAGTAATATAATAAACATATCCATATATTGTGAATTCTGATTTTAACTTTTTTACTGCTAAAAAATCGAGAAAATGATGAAATGATCCCTTATATTTGAGGGTATGTCTAAATAATCCCTTAAATATGTTTATGAGCAATTTTAGTTCTTTAATTTTTTTAAAAGTTAACAATTTGATCTCTATTAAATATTTAACAAATTTTGGTAGTTAGAAAAAAATATATAAAATTAAAACTGAAAAGATTTAATGACAACTCATATTTGGAGGTGCAAGTTTTATTGTTTATGCTATTTTAGGTTTATGTCTGCTGTCTGGTGCGTTTTTTTGTAGTTTGATTTCTACTATTTTGATATGTTTCTGGTGCATGATATAGTATTTAATGTTGTAATTTTTGAAATTTTATAGGAATTTCTTGGAGTTTCTTTTTTGGTTGAACAAACTACATATTATTAATCACCCAGAAAGAGAACAAAACTTGCAACTGTTACAACACTAAAAGAATAAAAACACCAAAATTGAGCCTTTGCTCCTTCCTACTCCCTACCTCATCCATACATCACCTCTAGCTAATATCTCATCTTTTCAATATCTATAATTGCATTTCTGCTTCCTATGTAAAATGTCTACAATTCTATATTTATTTTCAGCTTAATTTATTCACACAGTGT
Source organism: Anisodus acutangulus (assembly GCA_029783415.1). Classification (NCBI taxonomy): domain Eukaryota; kingdom Viridiplantae; phylum Streptophyta; class Magnoliopsida; order Solanales; family Solanaceae; genus Anisodus; species Anisodus acutangulus. Next base: position 56,365,799 of record CM056494.1, read on the forward strand.
GGGGTCAGGAGACTATTTTATTCCAAAATGTTTTATTTCTAGCCATCCAAATATGATAAATGGTTGTTGCTGACACGGCCCGGAGGAATGCTCTATTGACCTTCTCATGAGCTTTTCTTGCTATTCTCCCTAGGCGAATTTAGAATTTCAAGGAGATGGATTCATTCTTTTTAGATAAAATATAAAATAAAAGAAAGAAAAAACATGCAAAAGCTTACATTTGATCTCGAGACCTTGGGGAAATAAATACAACCCCTAACCAATGTTCCACTCAATCTAGTTTGAGCATGTGTTCCTTCAGTTAATATTAGTTATATTTGTAGAATTATACATATAATATATCGAGCTTAGTTGAGTGACCATGTGTTCACGTGATCCAAAATTTGTACATAAACTCGCCCTTGCCCGTAACAATATAGGCAAGCTAGCGAGAAGACATTTTCTAAAAAGAGATGGTCTATATTCTCAACTTGACTTCCACATAGTAAGCAAGTTTTCATGAGCTAGTAACTTCTAATACATTGTGAGCCAACATATAAAATTATGTTTAGGCACATTGGCTTCGTTTCATATTCCTCTCAAGTATGCCATATCTCTCCAAACCGTCTCCTCCATTCATATCCACTTTTGACTGTGTGGTTTTCAATAGGTGTGAGTCCTCCATTCATTTTTTCTTGCTTCAAACTTCACCTTGAGTTTACAAATTCTCCAGTATCAGCCTCTATCAATAGAGGCCTGATATTGCTACCAATCTAAGATATTCAAGTATATGTGACTTTATTGATTATCTGTCTTATTTACAATTGTATTCTTTTTTTTATGAATGTTATAACTCCTAAGTTATTAGATAAAACACACTTTTACTATTTGATTATATTCTCAACAACAATATTCTAGATGTATTTAACTATTGCAACCTCATTTCATGTTATACATTCAGTGATACCCAATCCTCCTTCATTCTTTGATCTGCACACTAACCCATGCAATCAGTGGTGATTACTAGTGTTCACCAGACATGTCCACAAGAAATTTCTGTTGGAAATTTACTAAATGTAGAATTAAGTATATCTCATTAATTTATGACTTGAACAATTGGGGTCCGCACGTCGGAAACGTCGTTTCCACATACGTGCACACGTAGTGTCAAGTATCGCAAATTTCATTAGTAAAAGAGATATTGGTACATATGTAATACGTTTGAGACATAGAATTATGGACGGTTATTGACCAAATGACAAAGTATTCCACGTTGGTAAACGAAGGAAGAAGTGTACAAAGTGTAAAATGAAACGAGTCGGAAATCGCCGCGGAGCCATGAAGGGCCGCGGCGCAAATTGGTTGGTCAGTCACTGGAGCCGCGGCGCTAATTCATAGCGCCGCGGCGCTTCGGAGGCAAAAAACTGCGACGGAAAGTTGGAAAAATCTTACCTTTGAGCTGGTTTTGGAGCATTGATTCTCCATTACTTGACACATGAATTCAACCATTATTTGGCTGAATGTAACCCCTCAATCAAGTGTAATTACATGGCTATTGAAGGTCATTAGTTGGCTAGTTGAGGGGTCTTCTACTTACACTATAAATTGAAGCCTTTGGCTCAATTAAACATCACTCAACACTTAGAAAATACTCCAGAATTTTCAGAATTCATCTTCTTCATCTCTAGCAAAGTTGTTATACTCAAAGTTCTTCAAGAGTAACACTTGAGTTTCCTTTGCTCACTTGTTAAAGTTGCTGTTGTATCTTAGGAGACTATTGCTCAACACCGTAAAAGAAGATATACGGGGCAATCTTGTCTTAAAGACAGAGTGACATCACTCGACTCAGCAAATCACACAAGCAGTTTGTTAAGGTTTTGATTTCCAGTTTTATTGTAATAGTTTGTTTATCCTTTCTACCATTGTAATAGTTACTTACTTTCCGTTCCCTACAACAATTGTATCCCAACAATTTCTACAGAATGTAATCTGCTTCATCACCTTCCTAGGCAGATGTATAGATATGATGTTTCTAGTTAATTTTTTTATAGTTCCTATTACGTTTAATAATCAGAGTTTATTAAATATCTTTGACAAATTTAAAGGACTAAAATCGTGAGGAGTACATTTAAGAAACTATATTAGACCTTTTCAAAAGTGTAAGCAGCGCCAGCTCTACGCTAGAGCAAAATAAGCACCTTTAGGCCCCAATAATTTAAGAACTCAAAATTGATAATATTATATATGCAGCAAATAGATATAATAATGCATTTTCTATTATTTTCTAGTAAATTCCTGTCATCTTAGTAATTAAGTATAACCTAATTCTTTTCTTTATCTACTAGTCTAATAATCTCCTGTCTAACTAATCTTTTTTTGCTGTTCATTTTTGAGAATTCGTTTGGACACAATTTTTTGCCTTTTTTGTTCTTCAAAAAATTGTTAGATTAGCTCATCTATTTTTCTTCACATAAACTAGAGTCAGTTGGAACATAGTCAAACAAGTAAGAAAGCATATAATACATAACTTGGCAAGTTACCCCTTAACTTGGCTAGTGAATTTGGTTACACAGTTTAACTCGTTTTGTCCTTCTATTCTTGTTTAAAGTGAATTTAATTACTCCTAAAGGGTGACATGATAATAGAATTATCATCAACTTTCTGGAAACGAATCGCCAGAAATGACGTCTACGAACTTAACTGCCAAATAGGAAAGAAAAAAATAAAGAAAAGAATTAAAATTAGTAAAAGAAGAAAGAAAAGTAGTAGGATTAAAATTAGTAAAATTCTGACGTGGCGCTGACGACTCTTTATTTTTAAGAAGTATTAATTTCACTTCGAACAATAATGGAGAAGAGGGTAGGGTAGGGTGGGGGTGAAAACGCTGGTAAAGTTAAGTGTGTAATCGAGTTCACTAGACAAGTTAAGGGGTAGCTCATGTATTGTCCCTAAAACAACAACAAAAAAATCTTCAATATTCAGTTCATTCAATTCTTGTACTTTATAAAATCAAATTCTTTTTTATTTTTCATATATATATATTCTGTCAAATAACTAGGGTGTTAAAAAATTTAAGTTGCACATTCTTTTCATTCTTTCTCACTTTTTCTCTCAAACTCTCATTTCACGTAAAAATTTAAATAAATTTCATTGAAAATATTTTAAGCCTTTTATTAAGGTTGACTTTAGACCACCGTATCTATTAAGCCGGCTCTGAATATAAGAGACAATTTTTGACATTTTTCTCCTCATAGAACATCGAAGGTGCGTTTAGATTTGCCTCCTAGATTATAACACATATTCTAACTTTGATACGAAAATAATCAAAGTTAACAAACAAGCTTCTTGAGCATTACTGAGAAACATCAAGTATAAGAAGATAGAAACACAATGAGCTTTTCAAAGCTCAACTTTATTGGCATTCATTATTTGCTATCACACTCTTACATTACATGATCTCCATCACTTGGGAGCTGTTAAAGCCAAGTAAATCATCACAACAATGACAATTACTGGAACACAAAGAAAGATCAAGGGTGGTGGCGACGGTAGCGGCATAACTAACGGAAGCAGGAAGATACACAAAACAACCATTGCTCCTAAGACGTCTGAAATCATCATTCCTTCACCTCGAAATACAAATTGATCAGTTGAATATTAATCTTATTTGACATCACTTTCATCCCATAATAAGTATAACATAAATGTGTGTTTATCTGTATACTTTGTTTGTATATACCATATGTGAGGGAGGGGGCAGATAGGAGTTAATAGTATAAATGAGGAAGTAACAAATTTTGTTTGACTTAGGGGCGGAGTGATGTGGGTGGGAGGTAGGGATGGCAAAGGGGCGGGGCGGTGCGGGCCGGTTCAAACATCTAAGAAAAAAGTTAAACCGGGTACGGGTTCACTAAAAGAATAATTCTTCAGCCTAAATTAGCGCATTCAATGGTCTAATATCTCCATTTTTTCTGTGCGTATTAAGCAAGAATATTATTTTGGTATCAATGCAAGAGGGTCTGATGGGCATAAATTTTTACGTTTAAAAAATATGTGACACTGTTTAAAGTTATATCTCCAAAAAATACTACTTAGTGTATAATTGTATTAATCTCCTTGGAGAGCCTTTCTTATTAATACAAAATATATGTAGGGTATACAATGTGTGAATCCTTATACAATAAGGATCCTATATTTATCACATTGAAACGATTTTATGTCTTTTTCAAATTGTGTGTTTAACCCGTGTACGAAACTCAACAAATTTGGAAAACACTTGAGATTTGAGTTTGAGTTGATAGACCCAAAAAAAGTGGGAGAAATCATCCAAAAATACCAGATAATATTTGTGGCCTAAGTTGCTAGTTATGGGGATGAAAATAAATCAGCGTGAGTAATATCAAAGGGGAAGAAAGTAGTACTCATAGAAGCCGTAAATAGTAGTCTAACGTGCTTCCCTAACTGACACGAAGAGCAACTATGAGAAAGATTCCCTTTGTTACATTGGATTAAATTTCGGTTTCTAAGAGAATAAAAAATGTGAGAACCCGGATGTCCAAGTCTATTATGCCACGTAGAGGGAGATATGGTTGTTAAAACGGTGGGAGGAGTGACACTAGCATCGAATGTGGGTAGGAACGGATATAGGTCTCCCTCACTATTACATCTCGTAAGGAGTTTTCCGGTACGGAGGTCCGTTACAGAAAATCCAAACGAGTCAAAATTAATTGAGACAGAATTATCGGTGGCAAACTTTCAAACAAAAATTAGATTTTTCATGATGTTCGGAGCATAAAAGAAGTTTTTAAGAGAGAAGTGGGGATGCGGTGGTGGGAATTGGAATGCGATGGTCATTACCGACCATAATAAACTGCAGAGTATTTAAATTTCGCAGTTGAGTAAGATTACCAGAATTATTTGTGAGATGAGACGTGACGCCCGTATCCATATACCACGCATTATCGGGCATCCAAGAGGTCAATGTGCTGAAAGTCTGACCCAAATTAGATTGGGAAATTCTCGGAGTGGATTGTCGGGCCCCAGAATATTGGGCGGGATATGGGTGGCATGTCTGCAGATTTTCGAGGCTGCTGGGGCGATTTGGGGCAGCAGGGAAGTGGACCGTGTGACAATGGCCCATCGAGCTGTTTCGGGTGGACGACCTGTTTGTAGTAAATTGGGCCGCAGTTGTTGGGCTATGGCTAGAGGCCGCAGCTGTTGGGTTGTTTCTCGCGGCTGATGGGCTATTCTTTGGAGAGCCTAGTTTGCGAGCGATCCATCGCCAATCTGTGACTTTGATTCTTGTTATACAGGTGTTGTTTGACCATGAAGAGGCTGGCTGGAGAGTGGAAAAAAATTAGGAAAGGGATTCGGGATGTAGGCGGAGTGTATATAGGTAGAAACAACCGTATACGCGGTGTATAACGGCTTAGGGAGGCTGTAAATAGGTGGTATACTGTGGCAACGAGGGTATATCAGTCGTATAGAGAGTGCATATCGGAGTGTATAGGCTATATACGAGGGGTATACAATCTGGTTGAGAGAGAGGGAAAGAAAGGAGGTTGTATATCAGCAGTATTCCCGCGGTATAAAATGCTTTTAGTATAATTTGAGGGTTGGGCAGCTGTATATCAGCGTACATCGGAGGTATGTCGGTGGTATACAGTGGATTCAGCGCCGGAAACAGACATAGGTGGGCGGCCGAAACTAGGTTTTAGGTTGGGAATGATTTTTGGCTTCTGATACCATGTAGAATTGTATTAATCTCCTTGAGGAGTCTTTCTCATTAATACAAAATATATATAGGGTATACAATTTGGAATTCTTATATAATATGGATAATATATTTACCATAATTACATAAGACTAAATATGGCTAAATAATATTGTACACACTCTAATAATTGGTAATAAAGTAGAACAGATTATCCAACACTTGAAAAACTAGATCTTGTTTGATAATATGCTTGTTCTTTTAAATGTCAAAATGTATATATATAAATATATATATATATATATATATATATATATATATATATATATATATATATATGTTCTTTTAAATGTATCCGGATGATACATTATGTGTTCTTTTAAATGTCAAAATGTATTGCCTAATTTATAAAAGTAAAAAAGAAGACAAAATGAAAAAGAGATTTCAGAAAAAGAAAGGATTAGCCCTGCTTTAATAGTATGAGTTGATCACCCTTTTATCTAAAAATACGTCACACTGCTTAACGTTATATTTAAGAGTTTTTGCAAAGAAATTCAGAAAAGTACTCGGTATATAAAGTAGATTCGAAAAATACTCAGTAAAAATGAAAATTTTAACTTATGTAGGGGCAGGGCGGTGTGGATTTATGCGGGGCGTAGTGGAAGGGTTGAAGATAAAATCTTTTGCTATGCAGGGCAGGGGGTTAAGCCTCAACTGCAATGCCTTAACAAATGAATAACCTAATTCAAGAACAATTTTTGGATTTTCTTACGCCGTAAGAGTGGGATCTAATACTGGATCATTATTCAAAACACTAAGCTTTGATTTAGAGTCAACTGCAGTAGATATGACCTTGCAATTTGCCATTTTAGCCTTGTACACAATCTCCTCTGCATACTTACGCTGATATAGAAACATAGTGTCTGCAGATCTAGTCACTGATATCCCCAAAAAAGTAACTCAACTTCTCCAAGTCAGTCATAGCAAATTCAGATTTGAGCAGTGCAATTATCTCATTTTTCAACACATCAGAAGAAGCATTAAGAACAATGACATCCACGTATAACAACAAATAAGCAATGTTATTGCCTCTATGGAAAATAAACAGAGAATTATCTCACTTGCTGCATGTAAACCCAAGATCTAGTTTTATGCATTTTGACTTATTATCCCCAAAACACCCTTCTCGTAGCTTCGTGTTTGCCTCTATGACTTGCGAGGAAGGGTGACACGGTCTCGAGGCAATCAAGTGAGTTGCAGATCGATTCGGCGAAAATAGAAATCCTTAAGTTAAGATTTTTTTGTTGTTGATAAAAGTCAACTTCGGTCGTAAATGCATTCGTGTTGAAGTTTCATGGATTCTATTAGGTTCAAAATGCAATTTATAACTTAGTCGAGTCATTGTCACAATTCTCGAGACTATTGAATGAGAATCGAAGAAGAAAATCTAAGTTTTGGAATTTTAAAGTTCTAAGTTCGATCAAAAGTTGAGTTTTGGATAAACGTGTCCGTAATCGAATTTCAACAGTTCCATGAGGTCTGAAACGTATTTTATGACTTAGTAGGGTAGTTGATTCGCGTTACGAGGGGTTTAGGAAGGTTTTGGATGTTTGATTTCTATGTTTTGATTTTAAATAAAGTTAGAGTGTTTTTGTAGAAAATTATACCTTAATGATGTCTGATTAGTGTTTTGAGTGTGCGAGCAGGTTCGTAGCATTGTTTATACTCAAGTTATATTTTTGACTTGTGTTCGGGGAATTCTGAATGAATTTCGAGTGTTTGATCAAAAGTTTTGAGTAAATGGGTGATTCCTAATTTCCTGGTGCCAGACACCCTTCTTTGCGATCGCGAGAAGGGTGTCGCGATTGCGTAGCCTTGGTGGGTCGGACATCACATTCCCGTTCTGTCATTTGCGGTCGCATGATAACGGTGTTTAGGACTGGGCGAGTCACGAGTCTTCATGGTCAGTATGGGGCCTCACTCTCGCAAAGAGCTTGCTTGGGTCGGGTTGAGAAGACTCGGTGCGATAGTGTTGGTTTGTCCGCAATCAAGATGAAGGGATGAGATTAGACTCAATTTTATCATATTTTGGGATAGAAATCTCAGTTTGAGGTGATTTCAAGTGCTAGGACCTTGATTCTACGTGGCGGTAAGATCCTAATCTCGAATTTAGTATTTCCCATTGGTTTAATCCGTTATTTAACTTCGGTTTCACGTGGGTCTAGGGAAAGAGAAATTGAAGGCTAAGATCATGACTTTTTAAATCTATTTTCTAGATTTAGATTCCTTAGGCTCAGGGTGAAATGATTTTGAAAGAAATTTTTCATTTGTCGACGTGGGTCGGGGTCACTTTTTGGGGCGATTTTGTGCCGAATTTTCATATAGCCGATATAGGTTTCTACGGACTCGTGTGTTAACATAGAATTTATATTTGATAGACTTTGAACTTTAAGGCACTCTGGAAGGGGAAGACTCATGTTTGAACATTCGTGGCTCCCGCCCGGCTCCGAGGTAGGTTATGACTTATCCTTTTAAACTCTGATTGGAGGATGTATATGGCTTATAATTACTTAGGGATTGAGGGCGTGAAAAGAGGGTCCCCCACTTATGGCTAGGATGAGCACTTGTGTGGGTACCAGTGTGTTGACACCTAATGTTTGGCCTCTATAAACTTTATTTAATTAGTCGAACTTCTTGAATCAACAAAGGAGTAAAATTTGCAATTTTCCAAGTAAAAATGATTTTGCAAAATTTTCCGGTGACATTTTGCCATTTCATTTATCAAAATATCATCAAGTATACTATTGTATATCATTTATATATTTTTACATAATTTTCAGAAATAAAAATCAAAATAGTGAAAATAATAATTTAATTAATTGTTTAAATTAAAAGGTGATTAATTGTCAATTACATTTTCAGTTTTACATCAATTTTCAATTATTTTCAAATTTGGTTGTAATTGAAATCTATAAATTGATTCCTACCTAATTTTGGTTACAATTGAAATGATTTAGGTTAATTGATTAATTAATTTATAGCGACATTTTACAAAATTAACTTTTTATCATTAATACTTTAAATTTTCACGAATTTGCGTCGAGGAGCGAAAAGGTCCTGGACCTGGCCCAATCTCCCACTTAAATGTCTTAATCCCATATGAAACCCTAATGGTCGCCTCCTTTTTTCTCTCTCCATGGTTGTCGAAAATAAGCCAAGTTACTTTTCTGTCCATTTCGGGCAAAGCATTAATTACTTGCCCTTTCGCCGCCCTTTCCCAGCCAAACGAACGTAAAACCCTCTTCCTCTCTCTTTGTTTGCTTTTTCTGCTCCAAGGTCGAGAATCCTTAATTGTATTTGTCATATTATTATTATTATTATTATTATTCAAACTCGAATTTCTATTGGTTCTTAGTATAAATTTTCAAAAGAATCAAAGAATTCTTCAAAAATCTCTTATCCCACATCGATTTCAAGAGAAATCTGGGGGCTTTGGGGGTTTTATATAAAGAACCCCTCATTTCATTGTTCAAAAAGGCTTTCCAGAGGCGAAACCTAAATGTTTCGGTTTAAAGAAGGGATCCGATCTTGAATTGGAACCCTCATTTAACTTTCTCGAATTTTTGGGTCTTAATACTAAAAATTTCATTTTTTTCATGTGTGTGATTGAGGAGCTTGGGAAGATCTCCCAATTTCAATCTCGACCAAGGCTGCCCCTGAGAAAGGTAATTCTTTATGCTTTCTTTTTTATTTTAGCATTTGTATGTGTTTATGATGTGTTTGGTTTAGTCTCTTGTTTTCTTAGTTAAAATGTGTTAATTAGTGTGGTTCATGGCTATGCAGTCTGTTTAGTTCATTAGTAACTCAGGTATGTGATCTGTTTAGGGATTAATTAGCTCAAACAGTCTTATGTATTGTTTAAATATGTGATTATATTAATGTTCTACTGGTTTCTTTGTTTAAACTGATGGTAGTTCAATGTCTTGATCAGCTTAACAATACTTGTGTTAGTTTAGGTGTCTATACAGTTAATATGCATGTTGTGCAATCCATGGATAGTTAACTTAGTTAAATAATTTGTGTGTTTAGTGTAGCCTATTATAGTTCATATAATGGTGAGTAGGACTGCATAGTGGTCTGTCTGGCCAAACTCTTGTGATGATTCTCATTAATGTAATGGTTGTTGGTTGATTAGTCTATTTACATAATCATGATTAAGAGTTGAGATAGCCTGATTAGTCATTTGTTGCCTCTGTTAAATCATAATGTGAAATGAACTATATATTGAAAGTTGTTAAATTGCTTTAGTTTGAACTCTTGAGGTTAGATGTTGGCTAGTCCATTGGTATTGATACCACAACCTAGAATACAATGTGTTAGCTTTGCTAACATCTAAAAAAATGAAAGCATGCATCATTTCATATAAATGAATAAGTTAGTGCCGGTAAAACAATCAATAGAAACCTTAGGATTTAGATAAATGTTTTAGTCTAATTCCTAAGGTTTAGATGCTATGAAATGGGTGGAGAGAGAGAAATTGGTTACCAAGTTCGTTAATTCATTGTAGCCGCATCCAGGAATTAGTTATAGGCTATGTTGCCACACTGGATCTCCACTATTGCCCTTTAATAATTGTGAGTGCATCACAGTTGTAACGACCCGTTAGGTCGTTTTGAGTTCTTGGTCTCTTTTGCCCAAAATAATCCTTCTTGTCGCTTTGAAATTGTGTTTTTGACTTGTTAGGATATATGGTACGATTTCCGAGGCCATTGAGTGAGTATTGGTGAAGAAAAGAAAGTTTTGGAAATTCTTAAGTTAAGAAATGAAAATGGTTGAACAAAGTCAACATTGGGGTTAACGAACTTGTATGAGTTTGGACAGTTCCATTAGATCCGAAACATGATTTATGACTTAGTTGGGACAGATCCCGAGGGGCTTGAGGGTATATTTTGTACTCTTGGTTGAGAAGCTAGCTAAAGTGATGAATTAGGGTTGACCATGGTCAACAAGGTCAACACAACACCGAATGGGTATTTTGAGTGCGTGAGCAGGTTCTTGGCATGTTTTATGACTGAAATGCATATTTGGTTTGTGTCCAAGTGGTTCTAGATGAGTTTTGGGTGTTGATATGAAGTTTGGGAAAATCTGGTGTCTTTATCTGGTTTCCATCTACGCGTTCTTATGTGTCTCGTCACATTCACGAATAGGTGTCCAGCGTGGTCATCGCAAATGTGAGACCTCGATCGCTTCGCGTAGAGTAATGTGCAAGCCGGGTATGGTTAGACCATTTATTTTGTTAGCGAGCCTCGCCTTGCGTTCGCTATGTGTTAGGTCGGGGCGGGATAGGTTCACGAAGGGCGGTCCTTTGCGAGCGCGAAGAACCCCTGGTCAATTCATTTCTTTCCCAAAACTAAAATTAGACCTCTCATTTCATTATAACTTGTGCTAGAGACCTCAAATTTGGGAGATTCTTGCAGTGATTTTTGGGTTTCGTCACGAGGGTAAGAATTAACCCCTCTTTTCCTAATTAATCATGTTATCTTGCGTATATAACCAATTGAATCATGATTTGGGTTGTGAAAATGGGATTTCAAGTCATAAGTTAAAATCACACAGTCTTTTAATTGAATGTCGAGTTGAAGTCGGATTTGAGTCATTGTCAAGATGTACACTCTATGTGCTATGAGTAAACTAATTTTAGGATGAAATTATAATTTTTCCCTCTGGTGCCCAGGGTAAACTTTTGAGGTGACTTTTGGATTTGAATTAATAGTATAGCAATATGGGTGTCTACTATTCGTAGGCTTATCTAGAATTCATATTTGACCAGATTGGGCTTGTTCAGAAGCTTTGAGGAAAGGAAAGGCTTTGTTGTGAGCTTCTGACTGCAGAATAAGGCAAGTTGAGACCTTAGTTTACTCCATTTAAAGTGTTTTGATTTGTATAACTAATGTTAAGGAAAATGGGTAATATGGGGGTCCTGTATTTGTGAGGTGATAGATTTTTTACCGGTACTGGTGCCATGATTTGGGAATTTGTATTGTATTTGAATTTTTATTTCCAGTATCAGAATGCCAAAGCATGTGGGAAAGCTGGTAGTTGATAGTGATTAAATGGATCGTTATTTATGATACGATTTCCTTACTTGATTGCTTATGTGATATGTTGATCTCTATTTGTCGATTATGTGCTCTCATCACTCCATGATTCTCGTTTAAGGTTGAAAAGAGCTAATGTGAGCCTTTACCTCTTATAGCTTAATTGCTTATTGTGTGCATGTCATATTAATTCTTTCATATGGTATCTTATGCATATTACATTGAGAATACATATGTTAATGCTCGACAATTCATGGTTTCGAGCGGAGTGATGCAAATAGTAGTCGAAGGTGTGCCAAGTGGTTAGATCGAGAGCCGAATTGGCTGAGAACTTAATGGAAAATGGTTTTGGGTGGTGTATGGACCTTGCGAGTTCCTCATGGGTCACATATTCCTTATTAAGGAGAGTGTGTATACTGATGATAGATGGCATTTGCATATCATTTCATTGATTCTTTACTATTTGACTTATTTGAAGGGTTAATTGAAATATACTTATCTATTTGATTGATTACTCGAATATTTGTTGAAGTAGGTGAGTTATTTTCTTTACTTGTTGGATTACGAATATGCTTTATGAACTCATAACAGTTAAGTGTGGGAGTAAGCACTCGGAATACCAATTCTTGCCACCATTTTAGTTTAGGGTCGGTAGACCATGTTGCTGAGTACAAGTTATTCCATGTACTCACTTTACACTTCTTGTACCTTTTTGTGTGTAGAGTCTGTCCCTGGTACCAGCAGAGCTAGAGGTTTCACAAACCATTGAGTCTATCATCTAAAGGATTAAGGATGAGATGTTGGTTGATCCGCAGTATCAGATTCCCTTCCTTTTACCCCTTTTTTTGTGTTTTTCATTCTCAGACAATGTATTTGGATATTATTCCAGACTTGTATCTCATATTCTAGTAATTCTTGTACTTGTGACATTAGGTTTTGTTGGTGTACTTATTCCATGTATTTTTTATTATGAGATTTAATTATGACTTTAAATTGGCTTTATTTTATTCATTCTACATGATTTACTTGATTAATAATGGCTTGTTTGTGTTTGGTTGGTTCGCTTTCTGGGGGATGGTATCAGAGTTTTAGGTTCATCGGCCTCACAAGTATAAGAACAATATCTAGTAGTCTTGTGGATCAGTACGATTAGCTTCATACCTATCTTCCTGAGGCTATAAGACATTAGGAAGATTTAAATATTTCATTCTTTATCGTACGTACTTGATTCTATTGAGTTCTAAAGTTTCATTGTTTCACTCTCTCATGGATGGTGAGGACTCAATCAACTGCAGCAGGAGCCCACACTCGCTGCTAGGGCTATTGAACGTGTAGGAGGCTGGGGTCAAGGTAAATGGAGAGGTAAGAACAGAAGTTATGCTATTATACCAGCTAGAGACCAATCACTGGTAGATGCTCAGGGCCATGCTAGGGATGTCTCCGGACCTAGAGGGTGTTTCGAAGGAGAAGTCGACTTAGGCGGACGAGGTTGGACCCGTTGGATTTATTGCTACTCTGTCCTTCAGGATACTTTGGTGCCTATTTTGGGTTGCTTTGAGGGTATGGACCAGGCAGGCATATTACCGGTTACTCCAAATGGTTCTCACACGACGGTAAGAGCTTAGACTCATGATCTGATGGTTGTTCCAAGATTTCAGACTCTAGGGCCACAACCAGCTACTGTTATGGCTCCTCAATTTATGGTTTTACTAATTTCGAGTGTTGCTCCCCGCCCAATTGCTCAGCCTACCATGATCGTGGAGGCGTAAAAGGGATTTGATGGGAATCCCGATGATGATACTTATGAGTTCTTGATTAGTTGCCTTGAGAGGGTGTACAACTTGGGGTTAATTAACTCCAACAGAGCTGATTTCACTGTGTTTCAGATGACCTGACCCGCCAAGCAGTGATGGACGATTTTTGTTGAGACTAGTCTAGCGGGGTTGTCTCTACTTGGACGGAGTTTACTCATGTGTTTATAGAGAATTTGGTCCCCTGTAGTGTGAGAGGACAATAGGGACCCGTTAGATAAGTTGAGACAGGATGAGATATATGTGACTAAGTGTGAAATGAAGTTCCATGCGCTATCTGGTCACGCGTTGATAATTCTGCTGAGGCTGAGAGGGTGATGAGATGTGTCAGAGAGCTGACATATCCTCTTCATATTGTTGCTGCATAGGTAGCGGCTTCAAGAGGTACTTTTCAAAAAGTAGTGAATGCCGCTAGGGATGTTGAGTCTATTAGACGTCAAGAGTTTGATGGGAGAGGAGGCAAGAAGCCCCATAGTTTGGCAGTTATGGCGATACCTCATTTTGAGGTAGTTGTCACCACTATTCTAGCAGACCATTTCAGGCAGCGATGTAGACATCAATATGTGATTCTTCTGGGCATAACATGCATGGTTCAAGACAGGGTTGCCATAGTTCTTTTTCCAAGCCCTTAGGTCATAGCGGTTTCAGGCTATTTTGGTTCATCTTAGCAGACTATGGCACGCCGGAGATGTTATGAGTGTGGTGATTTGGGACATTACATGAGGGACTGTCCTAGCTTTAGACAGAGTTGCTCACAGTCTATTTCTCATGGTTCTGCACCTAAGCCAACAACACACCCAACAAAAGGTGATGTACATAGTGGTAGATGTGGTTCTAATTCTTGTAGGGATGGTGCTTAGTTTGATCGAGGTTGTGGCCGGAGAGGTTCTCAAGCCAAAAGTGGTCGTGCTTAATGCTATGTATTTCCAGACTAGTGGCAGAGGCTTCTGATGTAGTTATTACCGATATTATTCCGATTTGTCATCTATCAGCTACGATATTATTTAATCCGGGCTCTACATACTCGTGTGTTACTTATTTTGCTATGGTTTTGGATATGTTATGTGAGTTGTTGGATTTTCCTGTTAGTGTTTCTACTCATATTGGGGATTTCGTAATGATGGATCGAGTGTATCAATCTTGTGTAGTTACTTTGATGGGTTATGAACTTGGGCTAATTTGGTGATTATAAACATGGTAAATTTTGACGTCATTTTAGGCATGAGTTGGTTATCTCCTTGTCATGCGAACGTATATTGTCATGACAAGACTGTTACCTTAGCCATGTCGGTAGTTCCTAGGTAGGAGTGGAAGGGTTCTATTAGCCATGCAGCAAGGAGGTGATATCTTATCTCTGGGATCGACGGATGGTGGAGAAGTGATATTTGGCTATCATTCGGGATACTAGTGTTTATACTCCTCCGCTTGTGCCAGTAGTGAGTGAGTTTTCTGAGGTCTTGCCGAGAGACTTACCAAGTATTCTACCTGATCATGATATTGATTTTTGCATGGAATTAAATCCAGACTCAGCCCATTTCTATTTCACCGTATCGGATGACACCTAAGGAGTTGAAGGAGCAATTGCATGATTTGTTGAATAAGAGATTCATTAGACCTAGAGTTTCCCCTTGGGGTGCTCATATGCTATTTCTGAGGAAGAAAGACGGGGCTATGCATATGTATATTCATTATCGACAATTAAACAAGGTCACGATAGAGAACAAGTGTTTGATTCCTCACACTGATGATTTGTTTGACCAACTTCAAGGTGCTTTAGTCGGGTCTAAGATCGATTTGAGATTCGGTTATCACCAGTTGAATATTAGGGCGAAGGATGTCCATAAGATAACTTTCAGGACGTGTTATGGTTAATACGAGTTATTTATGCCTTTCAGGCTAACCAATGCACCAACAACCTTTATGAACTTGATGAACAATGTGTTCATACCATACTTGAATTCCTTTGTTATTGTCTTCATCGATGACATCTTAATACACTCTCATAGTAGATAAGAGCACGAGCGGCATTTGAGGATTGTGGTTGGAATTCTGAAGGAGAAACAACTTCATACTAAGTTTTCAAAGTATGAGATTTGGTTTAGTTCGGTGGCATTTTTGGGACATATTGTGTCCTGGTGGATCCCAAGAAGCTTGAGGTGATTCTTGATTGTGTTAGACCAACCGCGGTCACCGTGATTCCGAGTTTCATTGGCCTAGCAAGTTATAATCGGCGTTTAGTAGAGGGGTTTTCCATTGCATCTCCGTTGACCAGATTGACTAGAAAGAATATGGCCTTTCAATGGTCAAACAATTGTTAAGCGAGCTTTCAAAAGCTAAAGACTTGGTGTTCATGGTTGGCAAGCGGGTTTTGTTGATGTTTTCACCCATGATACATACGCCTAGCGATTCAAATCATGACCCGAAAGTACGGTATGTTATAGTTTGAAGATCTGGTGATTTGAAGACTTGAAGATTTGAAAATTTGCACATGAGGAATTTAGAATGAGTAAAGGAGATTAGAAAGGAAATTTTGCAGAAGTGGAATATGGAAGAGAAGAGGAAGGTTTTATAAGGGTTTAAGTCATTATTACGAAATGTTTCGGTGAACCAATCGAAGAGGCGGTGCAATTAGAAGACATATGTCCAATTTTGCAGAGTGATAAGACGTGTGTTAGAGTTTGAAGAAGAGGAAACGTTTTGTTTTCTGCCTATTTCGGAGTAATTTGAAAAGAAGCTTGCGAGGGAAGACAACGAATACATTATTTCCACTTTCCGTCACTTCGGTAAACTTTAATCCGAAAAGTGTGGGGACTATATGTATACGGTCAAAATCGGTACGACACGTGGAAAGGTTTAGGTATAAAGTTCGAAGGAGGTGGATGAGTTCCACATCAGATACAAGTGATATCGGAGGAGGTCAGATGTCAAGATAAAATCGGATAGCAACCGAGCCAGTTGACACCGGGTGAAGAACCGGAGGTTCCCAGCATGTACTCGTTCCGGATATGGCGTCAGCCGTTACTCCTTGCTCATTAAAGGACCATTATTATCATTAATGACAATTAATTTGAGAGGGATTCTCGGGCATCAATGTAAGTTGTTGTGCTTGTGTATAATACTATCCACTGCCATGCGTGTGAGATGTATATATAGCGGGGCATTGACGGTGGAGTTGCTAAGGCTTCAGTGCCATTAATTGGTACATTAGGCTGTGAAGCTACAGGGAAGGAGGTGAAAGAAGACGACAAAAACCAACACAAACATATAAAGAAAATAGAAATGAAAAGAGATAAAGAGTAACAACTCAACCAAGAAATGCACCACCGACAGACAAACAGCTAAATTCTATTCCATGAGATTGCATAGTGCATATCCAAAGTGATCTATCTAAAGCAGAAAAAATTGTACTCCTAAATACTACCAGTAATGATTAATATTGTTCAACGTTATTAGGAAAATGAATAGTTTAATTAACTATGTCGCGTTTATATATTCATGAAGGGACATGGAAAAGCAAAAGTTGCACTCCCTATTACACGATGGTTTTGACTGAACACAATATAAAATGTTATTTGACTGCACAAAACTTAAAGTATCATATTGATTGGAAACAGAGTTTGGAAAAAGAAAAACTGATGCACATAACCTAAAAATACATGTAAAAAATGCCACAATCTACCTACTTTTCGTTCCAAGTTATGTCATAGGCAATTATACTGATGGTATATAACTGAAACTCAACAATAAAATAACAATATACTAAATGAAAGTAAGTTTCATTAAGAACATTAAATCATGATTTGAATTCTCGAATGTCGTTGTTCAAAAAATGAAAAAAAAATGTTAATTTAAGGCTATTAAATAATGAAATTATGCAGTTAATTAGTGCATAGTTTTCTGGGTAGTAATGAATCCATATACGTCATGAAAGCAGCGATGTAGAATATGAGAAGCTTCCTGTAATCAACTCTCTGTCTTCCTCTTTGAGGGCCCCTGTTGTATCTCCCCGTGTGTAATGGGCATTAGGTTCGTAGTATCTACATTTTGTTTTTGTTTGGTGCCAATATGAAATGCATTTTTTCTTCAATTTTGTATTTCTTCAATCTTTTGTTTCCTAATTTTGATGATTGAGGCACCAAACAAATCAAAAGTGCCTCAGCTATTTCCTGACAAACATCTCTTACACCACATTAGGTGTGGTACAAGCGAGGAAAAAATCATATCCATTGAATTCATTCATCTTTCTATCTTTTTTTCCTTTTTTTTTGGGGTTTGGATAAACTAAACAAGGGAGAAAAAATGAATTTAAACAGTATCCAGTGGTATACCTAGCTACTATACTGATGAATGACGTAGGAATTGGGAAATTAACGTTTAAATTTCAACAAAAGCAAGAAAATTATAAGAGGGCATTTGTTTGTTCTCTTTTTAAGATTAACATGTTGAAATTTAAATACATCGAATATTAAGATATTGTATTTATGCCACGACCCAAAAATCTATGATGACACGTGCATCTAACCCGATAGACGAACCATACACCATTTTCAAAATTGTTAGTATTAATTATTAAGCTGAAAAATAAAGCGAGGACATTAAATGTCATAAACGTAGTCTCATAGAGTCATACTCATAAACTACGGAAAGTAACAAAATACCCCAAAACCCGATGCATAAGTACAAGAGCCTCTAAAATGCAAATATAAGTCTGAAAGTGACTAAGTACAACTATCTAGGAATAATAAAGAGAATGAAAATAAGAACAAAAGGAGCGTGGTGTTGCAGCAGATCAGCTCACTCCGAAATCTTGGGGAAATTCTGGTACCTTGTACCTACAACAACTGCAGGTACCTTGTAACCATATCGAATTCTGTTTTGATTCTTCCAAGTCCTAATTGCTTTTTCTTGGTTATCAAACAGACAGGTATATATGGTCTTTCAAGGATTATCGAAGTCCTCGGAAATTTTAGTAATTCTGCGTGGTTTCTCGTTTGTCTTCTGAAAAATTATTTGGAGATACCAGTTAGGCAGTCACGAAAATTTATTATACGTGTAGCCTCCCATTACTGCTTGACACTAATATTGATTTATAATGACCTATGAATCTGATAGAACTTCATAGTTTATAGCTGCAAGGAATGGTAAAATCTGACCATTCAAACTTTCAAGCTTTTGTAAGGAGATTCTTGAACTAATTATTTGCCTACCTATGATCTCCATACAAGTTTACATGAACCTCACCTATTCACACAGAAAAATTTACTGATGAATACTCAAACTTTTTTATCAGCTGAAAAGAGGAAGGAAATGGAAGATATTCTACTTCTTATAGTCTCCAAGATTTCAGAAGCAGAGGGTCTGAGACTTGGGAAATCACTTAGGCAGGACGCTGCAAGTGTCACCATGACCTTCGCTTCCTCCAATGCGTAATTCCTATCAAGGTGTGGGTCAACCATTTCCGCTACCTTCGACACATCGTTTAAAATAGGAGCAGCTTTCGATATTAGTCTCTCCCCACTGTCTGAGGAAAAGGCTTCAACCCCTGAAATGAGTTCTAATATAATGACTCCGAAGCTATATATGTCATTTTTCTTGGAGACAATGCCAGTTCTCAAATAGTGAGGATCGGTATAACCTGGAGAACCGAGTATCACCCGATTTATTGGTGGCAAAACCGAAGAAGAAAAACCCATTTTTGCTGACCCAAAATCACAAAGCTTGCAATTAAATTGATTATCTAGCAATATATTAGAAGATTTGATATCACCATGGGCTATTTGTAGAGGACATTTGTCATGGAGATACTCAATGGCTTGAGCAAGTTGAAATGCCACTGCCATACGGTTTCTCCAAGGAATTATTCCTCTGTTTCCGTGGAGTTTGTCATGTAAAGTCCCATTTGGAACATACTCAAATACCAGCATGTTCCCGAATTCTTCGTCATCACAGTGATCAAGAAGCTTAACTATGTTGTCATGTTGGATTTGAACCAAGATGTCCAATTCTTGCTTGTATATTCTGTTGAGACGCTCGCTGCTGCTGTCCATGATCTTGACGGCTTTGAGAGTCGAATCAGGGAACTTAGCTAAATAGACTGTGCTAAATCCTGCACATGCAATTAAATTGGACTTTGAGAAATTCATGGTGAATCTCTTCAACTCGTCGCTTGTATATCTTGTCGCACCTGTAATCATTCTGCTATTCAATTCATCATCCTTATCTCCTTCCGCATAAACACGGACATCACCAACTCCACCGCGCCTTAGCTTGTTTCCAAAGCACCTAAGGAATGCCATAATGGACACAAAAACAAGGTAGAGCACCAACGTGTTTGGCGAGTCTCTCGACCTTTAACCAGAAGTCTCGATTTCAAATCTGAGAAGAAGAGGGCGTACGCACGAATATGAATTAGTCAGGCCGACTACAAAAACCTGATAGTTAAAACGAAACAAACACAAGGAAGGGCTAGTTACAATGGGAACTCTGTAGTGAATGATTAAGTTTCTGTGCTTGTGTTTAAGAAAGTTGTTATTATCAATGCTATCCACTGCCGTGCGTGTGATATATATATATACAAGGGGCACTGACGGTGGAGACTACAGTGCCATTGGTGGTTGGATCGAAGCTACGCAGAAAGAGCACCACACAACAAAAAGTGCATGCACCACCCACAGACAAATAGACTATTTCTCTTCCATGAGATCGAGTGCTTAAAGTGCATACTCAAATACAGTACCACTAATAATGATTAAAATTCTACGAGTAGGAAAAAGATTAGTTTAATTAATTCTGTCACGTTTATATATTCATGCAGGGACGTATGGAAAAGCAAAAGTTGAACTCCCAGTTCATCCAATAATAAGAGGATTTTGACTGAGCACGATTAAAACGTTAATTTGACTGCAAGAAGTTCAAAACTACCATATTGATTGGACACAAAATTTGGGAAAGGAAAATCTGATACACATAAGTTAAAAACATGAATATTAAAACATCATAATCTACGTTTTTGGCCTGTGACGACGACGTGGAGTTGAAGGCAGAAGCATTCAGGCGAGCCACCGATGTGTACCAAACGCCATTTGTTTTGTGTCCTACCTACAACATGGTAAGTCAATGGCAATTAGACATGTAAAAGTGAATACTACTTCATTTTACATGTAGAAAAGGACTAATTATATAGTATTTTGGAACGGACTAGAGAACACAGACAAACTGAGACATTGAATACTACATATCAGTGATATAATAGTATGAAACATAATCTAAAATTTGAATAGCTTTAATGATTTGAATTATCAATTGTTGTTTTTCAAATGAACGAGATAATGTTATTTAAGGCTATTTAATAATGAAGGTATGTCGTACTAGTTTGTACTCCCTGTGTTGAATTTTGCTTTATCACATATTGGTTTGACACATCTATTAAGGAACCAAAAATAAAATAAAAAATTTATCAAAATTATCGCTAATTATTGCTAATTATCTATGACTTGAAATCAATTAAATATTATCAAAAAATGTGCAACCAACTGATTATTCCAACAATTCATATATTCCACATTAAAAAAATAGTGTTGGAAAATGAATTGAAAATTTGACTTATAAAAATTAAGGGTAAAATAAGAAAAAATGATAAATTATTTCTTAATTTTTTAAAATAAATAAGTAACATTGAATAATTATATTTAATATAGTGGACAAGTAAAACTGGATTCAGGAATACTAAAAATCTATATACGTCAATGCAGGGATGTAGAAGATGAGAAGCTTCCCGTAATCAACTCAGTCTTCCTTTGATCTTTTCATATGCATAGTGGGGGCCTCTTGTATTTCCTCGTGTGTTATGGACATTAGGTTCGTGGTATCTATATTGGTGCAAATATGAAATGCTTTTTTCATCAATTCATTATTTCTTCAATCTTTTGTTTTCTAATTTTGATGATTGAGGCACCAAACAAATCAAAAGTGCCTCCGAGAATATTTGGATGTTGGATTAGGTGTTGTACAAGCTAGGAAAAAATCATATCCATTGAATTCATTAACGTCTTTTTTCCTTTTATGGTTTTGGATAAAACAAAACCAAAGGAGAATAGAAAGAACTAAAGCATCATCTTAAAAAGTGACCTAGCGATCATGACATGGAAAACATCTTTAAAAAATTATATAGAGTCTAAATTCCATCATAAACGAGAAAAATATATTAAGTGATCTCTTTTCTTTTATCTAAGTTTGATCAAAATTATGCACTACCTGTATTAATAGGAGATACCAAGTACTCATGAACTAGTCTAGCTTAGTTAAACTGACGCTAAATTAATCGAGCTACTCTTACAAGTAACAATTGTTATAGAAATGGATATACTCCCTCGGTTTTAATTTGTATGACTTACTTTTCTTTTGTCGGTCTATAAAAAAAATCTTGCTTTTGTATTGGGGGAAATAAAGGCCAACAACTGGAGTAGGTCACATCGCAGAACTTGATCATGCAGCGTGTGGAGTAGGTCGTGACCACCCTCGCCAGCCAGTTGCAGAATGGGACTCATGTGGTCAACAGGGGTATAGCAAGGAATTTTTTAAACTTCTGGGGTTTGGACCGTGGGGGCCGGAGCGGAGCGAACACCGTAGGATGCATACATGACCAAGTTCCTCAACCTCGAGAAAGAGCTCAAGGACCGTATGTACCAAATACCTGGCCCCCACCTGTCGTTAAATGTGCATTGCTAAAAAGTATGGAAAGCTACCATTCAAGCTGAGTGCTGCCCCGGAGCTGATCTTGAAAAAGGTTCAAAATGTTTGACATACCAAAGTACGATGCGACCACAGATCCAGAAGAGCACGTGACAACTTTCGAGACCGTAGTAAAAATATTTGCATAAGGATTTATATCTGATGAAAGAAAATTCTGAAAGTAGTTGCATTTGCTGCTTGTAATATTGAAAATGTGATCTAAAATTATTTAGGACTTTGGGCGGAAGGTCAACTATTCAATCAAATGGTATTGAGAATATTTCCCATCTCTTCTTGAGTAACCCGTATGAAAATGGTAGGTATCATACGTTGGAAATTTGCCTTTGGTGGGGGAGGTGCGTCCACCCATATTTAATAAATTAAACACTAGGGTTCCACATGTTGGAGGCTTTATATCTTCACACGTGCATAATCTACTAAGTGAGTAGATGACCGTAGGGCCAAGAATCGTCAAATTTCGTTGAGAAATGAAAAAGATATTGGTCCACGAAGTAAGGTGTTTGAGGCATGAAAATATGGTGTGGGACAAATCTACTACATCGGTGGGAAAATGAAGAATTGCTCTCTTTATAAGTCTCAAAATTGGCTAAGGGTTTGGGACCCTAAGGGGTAACCCATGTGTTTGAAGGAGGGAGGACCTAGATGTGCTTTGGTTCAAGGCTAAGCCCACACGCACGTCGCCGCCCGCCCGTCCGGTCCGGGCTCGGGTCTTGGGTCTTGGGCTTCTTCTTCTGATAGACCCCAAATTATTTAATATTTACAATTTGGTCCCTGGAGTTTCTGGAAAGCTGAAATTGGGAACAACGGAAGGCAGAAAGTTTCTGCCTTCCGTTTGGGTTGATTTTTGGTGCGTTATTGCACATTAACCAGTCATTACTTGGTTGATTAACTCCCTCCTTCAATGGCCATAAACAGCCATTACCCATTACTTGGCTGATTAATTTCCTCACTAATGGCCATTACTTGGCAGTTGAGGAGTCACTCCCCTTATGCTATATATTGGAGCCTTTTGGCTCAATTGCAGTGGACGGAAAAGTGACAGAAAAAACGAGACTACACTATATACACATAGAGACAAACAGAAGAGAGAAACATGTTCTGTCCAAAAACGTGTGGACAAACAGAAAACTCTTCCTTCCTTTTCCATTCTTCAGCAAGTCGTTTCGTGTTTGTTTTGTTCGTCAGAATCAACCTATTTGTTTTATAGTGTTGATTAGTTGCTGTTTTATCTTGGGAGACTATTGCCTGCTAACGTAAAACATATATACGGGACAATCTTGTCTTAAAGAGAGAGAGTCATCTCTCGACTCAGCCACAGTTGTAACAATTCAGATTTAGTGTTTCTTGATTTCAAGTTATTAAGATTCAAGACTCAAGACTCAACAAGTTTGCGACAGTTCTGAATATTGACTATTTGTTTATCCTTTCGAACATTTGTAATATTTATTTACTTTCCTCATTGCTTTACATATCCAACATCATAAAGCTCTCTACGTAAACTAATTGATTAACGACTTCTACTAGATTTAATGGTTAATAAGTAATAGAGAGTACACTGATTTAAAATTGCATTCAAACTAATTCATCTCTTTTGCCTCCCCGCTCTGTTTTCTCCCTAGTATGGCTTCCGTGCACAACAAATTTTACAGGTATTAGCTTTTGTGTTTTTGTTTCTATGTTAAAATTACTAGTATTTAAATATGGAATTATGCGTCACTGATGTATTAGTAAATCTACAGTTTTTGAAATTATGGTTGTTTTAAGTAGTTATTGCTATTTAGGACTTCTAAATTCCGACTTTGCTTGTATTGTTCTGATTATTCAATACAACAATTATAATGATACATTTTCTATACGTGTGATATATTGTTTATATACATATACAGTAGTGATACATATTCTATACAATAATTATATAATTTTTATACGTATGATATATTTTTTATACATATACAATAGTGATACATATACAACAATAATTAAGTATATATACATATGCTGGAATTAGTTAAAAATGGCTAAAAAATAAAATTATTTTGAAAAAGCTAAAAAATGACCTTTAAGATTCTTGGGCCACCAGGTGTCAATAATTTCACCCGGATGGCTATTTGTATCATTAACCCTAAAACATATTCGGACATACTTAAGATAGAAAAAAACTACTTCCTCTGTTCTAAAAGAAAAGGAAGACAATTAAATTGAGACGGATGAATTGTTTCTTTTTTTGTGAAAGACATGGAGAATAATCCCTCGCTTGCCCCCTCAAGCTCGCATTCACAGTCTAAACATTTTTACAAACACGCAGAGTTCATTAGTTTAAGAAAAAGAACGAGCCAAACATAAGTATTCATGAACTTTTCCTCAAAAAGGGGTAAGATAAAGCTTTAAATCCATTGTAAAAAG
This sequence comes from Anisodus acutangulus, assembly GCA_029783415.1. Classification (NCBI taxonomy): domain Eukaryota; kingdom Viridiplantae; phylum Streptophyta; class Magnoliopsida; order Solanales; family Solanaceae; genus Anisodus; species Anisodus acutangulus. The sequence continues at coordinate 56,390,554 of CM056494.1, forward strand.
ATATAAAGGTCAAAAATACACATTAACTATCATTTTGTTTTTGAATTTCCGATCTAAACCATCAAAAATGAGTTTTTCTTACCTAAATTATCATCAACAAGTTAGCAAAACACACCTAGACGCTGACTGGATCAAATATTTGAACTTAATCATCAAAACACCCGTGAAACTTATTTTTCCCAAAAAAATTCATCAATTTGGTATATGTAACGGCTATATGAGTTGACTCATTATTATTTTTATTTTTTTAATTTTCAATTAATTTTTTAAAACCCAGTGGAATTAAATTTTAACCTTGAGTTCTGTCATAGTGAAATTATTTATCCATGTGGAGTGACACTTGGCACGATTTTTAAATAAAAAATGAGAGTGCAGTACAAGTACTATCATACCTACACCTACAGGTGTGTTTTGCTAACTTGTTAATAATAATTTAGATATGAAGTAGTTGAGGTGTGTTTTTTACCCTTTTAATCTCTTGTTAAAATGGATTTTTGGTCAGAATACCAGAATGATGAAATTTAGAGACCTGCTGCACATGCCTGTAGCAAGCTTTGTAAATTTGGCACCTGCACCAAACCTGCATCAAGCTTTGCATTTCCATAGGAATTACTCCAATCGTCAAGAAACAATTTCAAAGCTCAAGTTAGGGTTTTTACTACAAGAGGCAATTTCTCTACCCTATACTTGAATATAATTATGGATCAAGTATTCGGGATGTATTGTGTGAGGTAGAAAATATTTCTTTATATGGAAAATACACATATAAGGGAGAGCATTGCATTCGAAAGGTCCTACCAGGTCGCTGGATTCAAAGTTACACCATAGAACCCCAATGTTAAGAGGTAGAAAATATCAATTAGTTGGAAGTTTTATGGAGGAAATGACGTGTCTCCAAAAGTGTCCGGTCTTAAATTATTATCTCCGCTTAATAAAATTTTGAAAAAATGATCTTAACTTGAAATTTTTTATTGGGAAGAACTTATGTTGTCCATAAGATATAAGTTTTAGCTTTTGTCTATAAGCAAAAAATTGTGGTTAATTGAGCAGGTCTTGAAATATCCAACTTTTGCCTTAAGGCAAAAAGCTAGAACTTATGCCGGATGGACAACAAAAGCTTTGTCATGTCCATCAGACATAAGTTCTAGTTTTTGCCTATAAGCCAAAATTGTGGTCAATTGAATAGGTTCATTGTTTTGAAATATCTGAATTTCTGTTTATAGGCAAAATTAATTTATGTCCATAACTTATGCTTTATGGGCAACAAAAGCTTTGCCTAGCAAATTTTCTAAAGCGGAGGCTATTTTAAAAAAATTATTAAGCGGGGCCAAAAATCAGGACTGTTGAGGCCATTTATAAACTTAACTCTTAAAATGGGTGTTGTTGAACCTAGGGCTAAAAGTGGATAAGAAAATGAATTGAGGAAATAATTTTATTATGACTTTCAAGCTACTAAGAGTACTAAAATTTGCTTCTATGTTGTAAGATTTTCCCAGTTGTATAGTTGATTTATTTTGCTTGAGATACCTTGCTTTAACTATTTTTATTAGCTCGACGTCAGTTGGTCAGAAAATTGACATTCCTCCATCAATAGCTATTCTTCAGTAATTGCAAACTTTTATATTTAAGATTACAAGATTTAGAAATTTCCTTTATTTTTTTAAACTCAGTGTCGAGTCAAACTAAGACAAACAAGTTGGCACAGAGGGAATGTATCTTTATTAACGTAATATTTATTTTACCTTCTGCCTGATTTTTTTCTTCTTAAAATGATAAATATGCATCAAATAGTAATTTGACTCCTGAGGTTGAGCGCTCGATTGGAGAACACCTCTTTTACGAACTTCCCTCAAATTATTCATCAAAGTTACATGAGAATTACAATGTGTCTGAGTGAAAAATATAAAGTTCCAAGACTTTTTGCTAATGATGCAGTCTTACTGGTTCTTCGCCGTGTTACATACTTCAATTTTGCCTTTTTGATTCTTTTTCTTGCTTATACTCGTTATTTGTATATACGATTATTTCATAAATAGATATATAAATATCGATTACAGAGACCTGAAATAATCCAATTTCAACATGGATTTAGCTCAGAGCTTTCCTTTTCTCATATGCTATATTTCTCTCAGATGCAGTGTCGTGCTCACAATGTAAAGGCACTGGGGTTAACTCTGTCGATCATTTATGTAAAGAATGAATCTTGGGCCTAACTCAACTCCAACAGCTAGCTTTTGGAGTTGAGTTAGGCCCAAGATCCATTCTTTACATGGTATCAGAGCCATGCTCATTCAAATTCTTTGTTTCACGCTCCAGTTAACAAGGTCTGGAAGTGCGGAGGAGTGTTAAGAGTCCCACATCGGAAATGGAATGGGAACATGGACTCCTTATATGGACTTGGACAATCCTCACTCTACAAGCTAGCTTTTGGGGTTGAGTTAGGCCCAAGATCCATTAGGGTGAGGATTGTCCAAGTCCATATAAGGAGTCCATGTTCCCATTTCATTTCCGGTGTGGGACTCTTAACAATTTCAATGGGTGGTTTAAAGCCGGTGGACTATGTTGGCTATGTAGGTACAAACCGAGTCGGTTCTTCTTTTGGCGATTATATTGTGATTTCATATTAGTATTCGGTTCTTAAGCAAGTTGACAAAAATGCTGCAATGTTATTAGTTATATTCTTCATTTTTGAACTTTTTTTCTTTCAAAGTAATAAAGATTGGTGATTGCAATGGTGCTGGATTTCTTGGTGGATTGATGAGTAGACTTATATGCACTGGTCTCGAGTAGGCTCAGGAGACAGATCCAGAATTTAAACTTGATAGATTCAATTATTAAAATTCTCATTATTGAACTCATTGTACTTTTGCAATTATGAGCTCAAAATTTAATATTTATAAAAATTATTGTAATTTTTCACATATTTCGTGTGAACATGTAAGATTATTCCCCCCCCCCCCCCTCCTCTTTCCACCAATGTACACCTCGTGTGATCAACAACAATCATTTTCGAGCAATGAAGCTTAACCCCTCAGTAAGAAATATCGGGATGTACTAAAAAAATCAAGATTTGCTAACAGTATTTCGGATATCATCGATCTTTACCAACTATTTGAACTTGTCTCTGTGTTTTCATCCCTAAACCTTCTTTAGCTTCACTCCAGTCATCCTGCCACAGAATCCCTTTAGAGCACAATATAGTATTGGAACAAGTGGGGGGAAAACTTTGAAAGCTTTTTCAGTCCATAAAGAGCTTTGTGAAGTTGGAGACATATTCTGGATGAACGATATCAAGAAAACTAGGAAGTTGAGGCATATCAACCACCTCTGCAAGGGTTTGTGTAAAAAGGTATTATGGACCTCCAATTATTTAGTAGCCTAATTATATGTGCAAGCTGAGAGAAAGAATAATATGAATAGTAGCTGATTGATCTGCACCTAAAGTACCTCTATATTAAGTTTATTTTTAAAAAGATACATGTGCAAAATTGGGTACAGTAAAACAGTACTCCTCTTTTCTTTTAATTTATGTTAATTGCAGTTCCATAATACTTTAAATGGCTAATTGCAGGCAAATCAGAGTAGGAGATAACAAAAGGATAATTTTTTGAAAGCACCCCTTTTGACAGTATCTCTACTCATTAAATGCAAATGTAGCCATTTTGTTGAAATGTAGGAAGACAAGTTTAGATATACCTACCTTTGGTTAAGGGTAGAGTAATCTTCACGATCATTAACTAGCAAGGATGAGAGTATAATCTCTCACCATAAGGCGATTGTTTATGGAAAATCAAGTTTGATGATATCATTCATATCTAGTTAAATATACCCCTCAACTTTGCAATTTAGAGCAGATATACCCCTCGTTAAAAAAGTGGTGAATATATACCTCTGTCGTTACAAAATGGTGCAAATATACCCTTTTTGCTGACAATTTTTTTTAAAAAATCATTTAGCTTATTTTGAATTAAAAAAAGTCGACCCATTTAAAAAATGGGTAGGCTGTTAAGAGTCCCACATCGGATATGGAATGGGAACATGGACTCCTTTATGTACTTGGACAATCCTCACCCTACAAGCTAGCTTTTGGGGTTGAGTTAGGCCCAAAATGTTCTTTACATGGTATCAGAGCCAGACTCATTCCAATTCTTGCTTCACCGATGTTGGGCCCCCAAATTATATTATCCACACTCCAGTTAACAAGGTTTGGGCGTGCGGGGGAGTGTTAAGAGTCCAACATCGGATATGGAATGGGAACATGGACTCCTTATATGGATTTGGACAATCCTCACCCTACAAGCTAGCTTTTGGGGTTGAGTTAGGCCTTAGGCTCATGGATCTTAGGCCTAACTCAACCCCAAAATCTAGCTTGTAGGGTGAGGATTTTCCAAGTCCATATATGGAGTCCATGTTCCCATTCCATATCCGATGTGGGACTCTTAACATAGGCTTTCTTTTAAAGCGATGAGACACTTTTTTCAATTAAAAATATAAGCTAAATGATTTTTTTTTTTAAAATCATCAGTGAAAATGGTATATTTGCACCATTTGTGTAACAACAAGGGTATATTTGCATCATTTTGTAATGGCAGGGGTATATATCCACCATTTTTTTAACGAGAGATATATTTGCTCTAAATCGCAAGTTGAGAGTATATTTGCACCTTTGCCCTTAAATATTTAATGAAAGATATTGGCTGACTATCTATTTTATAAATGCTGCCACTGGTTTTATTAAGGTGTTGATAATTATTAGCACGTGTACATAAGGCGTATATTTACCATATTTTGTGTTGTATAATTATGGTAGAATTGAGATCCTTATTAGAGAAGGATTCAACATTGTACACCTATATATATTTGTATTAATGAGAAAGGCTTCCCAAGGGAGATTAATACAATTCTACATGGTATCAGAGCCAAAACCTAAATCCTAATTCTTTTCTTTCCCCTCGGTTTCTGCGGCCTTACCTCGGTTTCCCCAACCGGCAGCTGCACCGTGTTAGAATTTCTTTCTTTGATTTCTGTCCATTACCTAAGAGGGATCACAATCCCTTGTCTTTTCTTTTTTTTTTCTTTACTCGAACAACAAGCAAAGTGCTTGTTCAAACTGCTCCTGCTGCCTGTCTCTTTACCCGAGAAACAATAAGCTGCTTACTTTTTTTGTTTTCTGCCTCCCAATTACTAATTAGAAAAAGGGGACAGTAAGTGCACCCTTGCCAAGACCTGCAGGCCTTAGTTTTGACTTTTGATTGCTTCTTCTCTGCTTTTCCTCTTCCTTTTTCGAGAAACAAAAGATTCTGCTTTTTGCTATCTTTGTCTTTTACCCGACAATAATTAGAATTTTGTCCTTTACCCGAGAATAAATCAATGGTTCCTTGACCGGTCAACATCCCGATAATGTGTGGTATATAGATACGGGCGCCACATCTCATTTCACCCACAATTCAGGTAATCTTTCTCAACTGCGCCAGTTACCAACTCCACAATCTATTATGGTCGGTAGTAATCATCGGATTCCAATTCAAGGGTTTGGACACACCCTTACCCCACCACTGCATCCTCACTTCTCTCTTAAAAACGTCTTTTATGCCCCAAACATCATAAAAAATCTAACATCATAGGGATACCTGTGCTATGACCATCTTAGAATTTTCGGTTGTATGTGTTACCCTAATCTGACATCAATGGGCCCCCACAAATTGGCACCCAGATCTATTTCGTACGCCTTCCTCGGTTTCCTGTCAAACCATAGGGATACCTGTGCTATGAGCTCTCCACCGACAAAATCATAATTTCTCGTCACGTCACTTTTGTTGAGTATGTTTTTCCGTTTGACAACATTAAAAAATTCCGAGTCACTGATTACCAATTCCTCGAAGATTCGGACCCATCATCGCTTGTCCAACAAGCATTCCACCAGACTGTCACTGTTCTGGCGGCGGCAGGTGCACAATCTGTCACCACCACCGGTCGGATCGTCATCTCCCCATCCCCTCCAGTCCGATCTGCCACCACCACTGCTCAGTTAAACCCCGGTTGGGGCACTGCCACCTCCGACATCTCCCCCGTCGTCCCAGCCAACTGCGTCAGTCCACCACCGTAACCATGTCACTGCCACCTGCCGCCGTCACCACCGACAACATATATGTGCCTTTGTCACCGCCTCTATCTCCGTCACACATGTCGCCGATTGCCACCACCTCCGGCAATCGCCGATTGCCTCCACCACCGGTAATCATCCATTGCACCAACCGGAACCAATCACCACCACCTACTGTGTCACAGCCTCCGGAAGCAACCGTAGCCGCTAACCCAGTCAACCACCCCTCCACCGGAACCCTACCGGTCATCGGAACCACGACCACAACTAGTCCCAGTACCCACATCACCAACACCACACCAACACACCACCGGCACAGTCCCAACCCGTCACCGTCACCATACCCAACATCACCCGATCTGTCGTCTCCACCACCCTACCCGAGGACTTCCCCTGACACAGCTCACCCAATGCCGTGTCTCGTCCACAACACCTGTCCTCGTTCCGACACCAACCACCAAACCATTGACTCAACACCACAAACCCGACCAAATACCCATCCACCCACGGTACCCATTCACCCAATGGAAACCCGTGCCCAACACGGGATTTTCAGGCCCAAAGTCCAGTTTAACTTATCAACACAAATAATTTCCCCCATTCCCAGAAACCCAAAACTAGCCAAACTTGACCCTAATTAGAATGCGACAATGTGTGAGAAATTTAACGAAACAACACTTGGAATTTGGTTCCTAGACCGAAGGGGGTGAATGTGATCCGATGCATGTGGCTTTTTCGTCACAAATACAGAGACATTGGTGCTCTAGAGAGGTACAAGGCACGACTTGTGGTTAATGACACTAATCAGCAGGAGGGTATCGATTGTGGTGAGACATTCAGTCCGGTTGTTAAACCGGCCACCATTCGCACAATTCTGAGTATTGCTATGGGTAACTGATCTATTCATCTGCTTGATGTGAAAAATGCTTTTCTACATGTGGATTTGAAAGAAACGGTTTATATGCATCAACCTCCTGGTTTTGTCCATCCTGTCGCCCCTCATATGTATGTCGTCTCCGTAAGTCACTTTATGGCTTGAAACAGGCCCCTCGAGCGTGGTATGATCGCTTTGCACAATATATTTTGCAGATTGGGTTTCTGTGCAGCAAGTGTGATAATTCTCTATTTATTTTTCATAGAGGTAGTAGCATTGCATATTTGTTATTGTATGTGGATGATATTATGCTCACTGCCTCATATGAGTTGTTAAAAAATGAGATCATTGCATTGCTCAAAACAGAATTTGCTATGACTGACTTGGAGAAGTTGAACTATTTATTGGTGATTTCAGTGACTAATCTGCAGACACTATGTTTCTTTGTCAACGTAAGTCTGCAGAGGAGATTGTGTACATGGCTGAAATGGAAAATTGTAAGATCATGTCTACTCCAGTTGACTCTAAATCAAAGCTCAGTGCTTTGGATGGTGATCCAGTGTCAGATCCCACTCTCTACCGGAGTCTTGCAGGTGCCCTACAGTACCTGACTTTCACTAGACCTGATATTGCTTATGCTGTTCAACATGTATGTTTATTCATATATGCCCCAGGGAGCCTCATTTTACTGCCCTTAAACGTATCATTCGATACGTTAAGGGCACACTTGATTATGGATTACATCTCTACCCCTCAGCACCGACCAGATTGTTGTCATATGCTGATTGGGCAGGTTGTCCGGACACGCGACGATCCACTACAGGCTACTGTATGTTCTTAGGGGATAATCTCATATCTTGGTCTGCCAAGAGACAAGCCATATTATCCTGTTCGAGTGTAGAAACAGAATACAGAGGTGTTGCGAATGTTGTTGCTGAGATCTGTTGGCTCCGAAACCTTTTTTTGGAGCTTCAGTGTCCGTTGCGTAAGGCATCTTTGGTTTATTGTGATAACATATCCGCCATCTATCTATCTCATAATCTGGTTCAGCATCAGCGAACCAAGCATATTGAGATGGACATCCACTTTGTTCGTGAGAAGGTTGCTCTCGGTCATGTCAGAGTATTACATGTGCCTTCCTCTTATCAGTATGCGGATATATTCACAAAAGACCTTCTTAGACAACTCTTCTTTGACTTCAGATCCAGTCTTAGCGTCCGGCCTCCTCCCGCTCAGACTGAGGAGGTGTATTAGCACGTGTACATAAGGCATATATTTACCATATTTTGTGTTGTATAATTATGGTAGTATTGAGATCCTTATTAGAGAAGGATTCAACATTGTACACCTATATATGTTTGTATTAATGAGAAAGGCTTCCCAAGGGAGATTAATACAATTCTACAATAATAATATATTGAGATTACCCGTTATTTGATCTATGATTTCGTTGACTTATGAATCTCAAATCTCCTTCAATCCCAGCTGATGTGAAGGTGATATATAACCTAACATGGTTTATATATATTTCCTTTATCATTGAATTTGTCGTATGTGTCATTTTATAAAGTCAACTCTTTTATATATAGAATTTATTACTTCGTAACTTGATTGCATACACCATTTTCAGAATTCAGCAACTCAGAGGTATGACATTTTCCTTTGTCTTCCCAAAACATCGTTCTTGGTTACTATATACTATATGCTCTTTAAGTTATTTGTTCATTTGTTGATTAGTTATTCCTATTTTGTGTTTTTTGTGTTCTTTATCCTAATATTTGTTGCAGTGTTTTTGCAGTCGCTAGCTACCTTTCAGCATTCCTGTTTTCCGTATCTGCCATTGAAAGGTGAGTTAATTTGCTTTCATTCTTGTCATTTTATCAAGGAAAAAGGGTCAAATATACCCCTCCTTTAGCCAGTGTACACATGTACCCTTAAGTGGATAGAAATCCCCAATTCAGCCAAAATTAACCATTTAACTAAAAATACCCATGCCCCAACGGTTGACCCCCCGACCCATCACCAAATAAATTCACCCCACATTTCTTTCTTATCAGGCTCCACATTTCCCTTTTATTAAGGGCTGAAAAACATGACACTAGCTGCAATAGCTACAAAAAGATATCCAGACCACCAAGCAGCACTTAGCTTTTCCATTTCCATACTAATTAATATGATATTTTCAATCTAGCCATTGCATCATTGTAAAGCTAAGCTTGTATAATTTCAATGCAACTAAGGGAGGATAGAGGTCACCAGTACTTGCAGACATTAATCAATGCAGCAGAACTAAACCAAAAATGAACCAAAACTGGACAAACACAGTCCATAACCGGACAGAACCAGCACCACTAAACAAGTTTTTACAACCAAAAGTGATGCAAAGGAATGACCAAAACTGCTGCAACATTGGATAAAGTACCTCTGAAATTAGGGTAGGGTGAATTTATTTGGTGATGGGTCGGGGCGGGTCAACCGTTGGGGCATGAGTATTTTTAGTTAAATGGTTAATTTTGACTGAATTGGGATTTCCATGCACTTAAGGGTACATGTGTACACTTTGGCTAACAGAGGGGTATATTTGACTACTATGGGCAAAGTTGACTAATAAACTAAAGTAGAGGGGTATATTTGACCCTTTAATCTTTTATTAAACTCTAAAAGGAAAAGAAGTAAGTCATCTTTGTACAAGGGTGTTGATCTAAGTTTTAGCTCCTCTTAGATAAGTCCATAAATTATGGATTTGTGATTTGAGATCGTGTGACTTCTGATGCTAGTTCATCCTTATGCTTTTCATTTGAGTCTTTCTTTTTTCAAGTACTGGGAAATTATACATCAAAATTTGCAATTCACTTCCGAAGCACAAATAGATGTAACTAACATAAGCATTGTTTTACCTCGCTAGGGCTGATATGCAATTGGAGACTAATTAAACAACACTCTCGCATGATCATTTTGACATGATATGTTTCAAATTTCATCTAAGACGAGAAGGTCGGGGTACTACAATTTAACTTGCACTGAAGTCAAACAGTAGGACAAATTTTGAGGGTGAAGGAGATCATTATCAAATAAAGTGGGAGGAGGATCGATAGTTTTAAAAGATTTGCACAAACAAAAATTTCGTATGTGTATTAATAACCTGGAAATATGGGTACTAGATGCTGCTAAAGATTATTGTTCCTTAATCTTTACCAAATTCCAAGGATTAAAGAATAAAGATTATCCCATGTGTGGTAAAATTGATGATCTAGACATGAAATTTATGCAATTTTTATAAAAGGTACTAAAAAAAAATCAATTTTACTAGCCCAGATCAATGCACTTTTCTCTCTATTTTTGCTTCCATTGCAGCTTTGCTGATTATGTTATTTATAACACCGTTGATCACCTCTTGTAACTTGCAGCTTTCTGTAAGAATGATTAGAATAATTAGAATATTTTCCTCAATATTCATCTTTCCACAATGTGGTAAATATACTCCTATTACAAGCTACAATTAAGCTAATAAAAGGATATGATGAAGAGAGAATCATGCCATCTAATCTCCTAAGATAATGCTAATTTACTTCCTACCATTTACATATGATTCTATAATAATTACTAATTATAATTATGAATTACTAATTATTCTATCAATTATTCTATCATCTATCAAGTATTCTATCACTCCCTCACAGTCGAAGCGGGAGGCAGACGTATGCTGAGACTGTCCCGAAAATCTTCAAATAATACCAGCGGAAGACCTTTAGTAAAAATATCTGCAATCTAATAGCGCGACGGGACATGTAAGACACGAACTTGTCCGCGTGAGACTTTTTCACGAACAAAGTTGATATCCAGCTCAATATGTTTAGTGCGTTGGTGATTGACCGGATTCCATGTCACTAACATTATCATAGTACACCAATGTGGCCTTCGGAATCGGGCAGTGGAGTTCGAGAAGAAGATTCCGAAGCCAACACGATTCAGACACAACATTTGCAACACCTCAGTATTATGCTTCGGCATTGGATCGGGATAACGTTGCCTGCCTTTTTTTGGACCAAGAAACCAAGTTATCACCAAGAAATATACCATAACCGGAAGTGAAGCGTCTGGTGTTCGGACATCCTCCCCAGTCGGCATCCGTATAGGAGACAAGTGTGGTTGTCGACGATGGGTATAAATGCAGGCCATACTCTATAGTACCATGTATATAACGCACAATGCGTTTGAGGGCATTCATATGGTCATCCATCAGATTATGCATGAAAAGGCACACCTGTTGCACAACATAAGAAATATCCGGCCCGGTGAATGGCAGATACTGCAGGGCCCCTGTCAGGCTGCGGTAGAGTGTCAGATCAACAAATGGCTTGCCGGAGGATGCACTCAATTTGGATTTAGTGTCCACCAGAGTTGCCAAAGGTTTACATGAGGACATGCCAGCACGTTCAACAATCTCAGCTGCGTACTTCTTTTGGGATAGAAATAAACCACTTGCATGACGTGTCACAGCTATTCCTAGAAAGTAATGTAGTGGCCCTAGATACTTCATAGCAAATTCAGAAACAAGCTGGGACATGATTGACTTGCGAAGAGCATCTGATGAGGCAGTTAATATAATATCATCCATATATAAAAGAAGATAAGCAATATTATTACCCTGACGGTAGATAAACAGAGAGTGATCGGAACAGCAGTTGGAAAAACCAATATGTGAAAAAAAATCTGCAAACCGCTTGTACCATTCCCGGGGGGCTTGCTTTAGTCCATACAATGATTTCTTGAGTAGGCACACATGATTAGGATATTTAGAGTCCCTGTATCCTAAAGGCACCATGTACACTGTTTCATTTAGTTGGCCATGTAGGAAAACATTTTTTACATCTAATTGATGAAGCGGCCATGCCTTTGAGAGAGCCAAACTAAGGACTGTTCTGATGGTTGCTGGTTTAACTACCGGACTGAACGTCTCACCGCAATCGACGCCAACACGTTATGTCTTGCCATCACCTACAAGACGGGTTTTATGCCGCTCAAAAGTACCATCAGATTTTTCTGTGACTGAAAATCCACAGAGACCGAATTATATTAGTATTAGGGGGACGAGGTACCAATTCACACGTCTTCTTTTTAATAAGAGCATGAAATTCATCATCCATAGTCATTTTTCAATTCGGGTCATGAAAAGCAGACATATGATTACGAGATAATGGTGATTTTGAGATTTGAGTGTGTAGGCTAAATTTGGTGTTGGGTTTGACAATACCGTGTTGACTACGGGTGACGGGTCGTTGGGTCGAATTTTGGAAAAGTGGTGTTGCACTGCCTGGCAGGTGGCCGAGAACTGGGTCAGCGCCCAAGCCACCGCGCATCGACGAATGTAAGCGCCGAGGATCGGAGATGGGCTGGATCGGAGGCCCGATCCGGGCGATGTTGTCTGCGGGTCGGGCCATTGTTTCAGGGCCCATTTGTCCCAAATTATTTGGGCCAGACGAAACAACGGGGTTGGTTGGGGACGAAAAAAATTGGGTTAAATACGGGGGCCGGCCATCATCAAGAAAATCATAGGTAGGGGGTCCGGACTCGTGCATTTTGGCATATGGGAAATTTGTTTCAGCAAAAATTACATGACTTATAATTATTTTATTGGAAGAGAGGTCGTATCATTTGTAACCTCGATGATTAGAAAGATATCCCAAGAAAACACAAGGAGTAGACCGGGTTGTGGTGGATGGAAAAAGAGGATAGCACAAGCACTCGAATACCTGTAAATGAGAATAAGAGGGATCCTGTAAGTAAATGATTTTTAGTGGAGCTTGATAGGACAAGTTTTTGTGGGGAAGTATGTTCAATAAATATGTGGTCATTTGTAGTGCATGATGCTAAAATGAGGAGGGTAATGTTGCATGGCAAGGGATGTTCGAACAATGTTATTTATGGTTTGTATTTGTCGTTTCGCCTTCCCGTTTTGTGAGGATGTGTGGGGACACGAAAGGCGAAAGTTTAAACCATTAGAGTTGCAAAAATCCCAAAAATGCCTGTTATCAAACTCCCTACCATTATCACATTGAATATTTTTTATCTCCCATTCAAATTGATTTTGGATGAATGCTCTAAATTTGAGAATTGTGGAAAAAACTTGTGATTTTTTAGACAAGGAAAATGTCCACAAAAAATTTAGAGTAATCATCTAACAAAAGCAAATAATATCTATGGCTCGAAGAGCTCAAAACGGATGAAGTCCAAATATCACAATGGATAATATCAAAAGGCATAAGTGTGCATGAATTAGAAGAAACAAAGGGCAATTGAACATGTTTACCAAGTGGACATGAATGACACTTATTCAAAGTTCGTGTTTGAGTCGAAGAAATAAATTTATTTTGTTTGAGGGAGGCTAAAACAGGCGCTCCCGGATGACCCAAACGTTCATGCCATAACGAAGGTGTGAAAGCTGCAAAAGTGGATGGTAACTTGGATCGTTGAATGGGTGAAATGATTGGATATAGCTCCCCTTGACTATCACATCTAATTAGAAGCGTCCCCATCTGAAAATCCTTCACGGAAAATCCAAAAGGGTCAAAAGCAACAGACACCCAATTATCAGTAGTAAACTTTCTAACAGATACCAAGTTTTTTATCAATTGTGGACCATGAAGAACATTCTTTAAGGTTAGTGGTGGGCTTGGAGGGGACAATTTAGTAGAACCATAACCTCGAATTGGAATAGAATGACCATTTCCGACAATTATACCATTATTTTTGCTCAAATTAAAATAGGATGAGAGATTACCTTGGGAGGACGTCATATGAGACGTCGCTCCGGAGTCCATATACTAATTCGCGTCAGGCGGGTTAAGTCCAAGAGTGTGCATGGCGGACTCAATATCGGTTGGGCTGGCCACTGCCGAATAGGCCTCCTGCCACTGGGTCGGCAGTGGCCTAAAACTGCCTGGGCCAAAATTGCCGTTGTTGCTACTGCTTCTGGGCCCAAAACTGCATGACCCAAAATTATGTGGACCGGCAGTGGCCTGGCCAGTAGGCCAGGAACTGGCCCAGTTGCCCGTCGGGTATAGGCACGGTGGTACAGCCCACGGCCACTGCCAGGCCCACTGGACTTGTCCGCCGTGGGGCTGCCACCGGAATTGTTCCTCCCGCCATTTCTTCCTCCACCAGAATTTCGGAGGCCTCCACTTTTGTTATTTCCGCGATTTTTACCACCATTTCGTCCTTTTTGTCCCCGATTTGTTGTGTAGGTTCAAAATTGGCAGTACCTTCATTTGTTGGGGTAGCAATCATGGCAGAATTTGAGACGGTTGCGGCTTTTTTAGCAAAACCTGTCTCTTCAAGAATAAGCATCGAACGGGCTTGGTAAAAAAGTGGTAGAGGGTTGCTTTGTCGGATGAGCGTTCCCACGCCACTATACGCGTCGGTAAGGCCGACAACCAATTGTAAGACCAGACGATTGTTGGTAACCAGCGAACCAACATTCTTGAGTTGATCCGACAAGACTTTAAGGCGTTGACAATATGCCGACGCATTCGGAAAATCTGTCATGTCGGTGGTGGAGAATTCTTGCTCCAACGTGACGGTGCAGAAATTTTTGTTGTCTTGAAAAATATCCCGTAAGCGATTCCAGGCCTCCATTGCCGTAGAATCGAGTTCCATTATTGTGTGCAACAAATCACTAGAGATAGTTGCATAAATCCACGAGAGAACTGTGGCATCAAGAGTTTCCCAAAGTTCTTTTTCATCATCGGGTTTTAAGACCTTTTCTTTACCTTTTTCTGGTGGGATTATGTGATGAATAACCCGATAAGAACGGCAACAGATTTTAAAGAGCTCTGCCCAAGTTGCATAATGAACATTTTCCATCTCAAGAGTGACGGAAATATGTGTTTTGATGTTAGAGACGGCAAGAGCGGGATGAAATGTGGATTTGGATTCCGACATTGTTGACCGGAAAAAGGAAAATGATAATGGAAAAGAGTAAAAATTAAGTGGAAATGTGGTGGTCGGCCGGTGGAGGAGGGGGTTGGCCGATTTTGTTGGAGTAATTTTTTGGTTAGGGTAGGATTTTTCCCCTAATCTTTTGATACCATGTAAGAATGATTAGAATAATTAGAATATTTTCCTCAATATTCATCTTTCCTGTGGTAAATATACTCCTATTACAAGCTACAATTAAGCTAATGAATAGATATGATGAAGAGAATCATGCCATCTAATCTCCTAAGATAATGCTCATTTACTTCCTATCATTTACATATGATTCTATAATAATTACTAATTACAATTATGAATTACTAATTATTCTATCAATTATTCTATCACTTTCAGGTCATATTTGGAATACAAAAGATATGGCTTATGCAAGTGTGGCTTCTCTTATGCGAACAATAGAAGCGCTCTTGACATCCAATTCGCCAATGCAATCTCTAATCTGTGATCACAAAGAAGAACTTTGTGTGCTTCATGAAGAAGTTAGTTCCCTGGAAGTATTTCTGAAGAACTTTGAGAAAAGCAATGTTTCTGGGGAAATGACAGATTTGGAAGTACGGATAAAAGAAGTTGCAAGTGTTGCTGAACACACAATTCAACTGAGATTAACAGAAGCTGTAGTGGTAGATGATGAAATGCAGAAAGAAAAGGCACACGAGAGGCTTTGTGACAGCCTAAAACAAGTAGCAGAGGACATTGATTGTGTCCAAAAAGAGTCAAAAGAGATTCAAGATAAAGGCAAGCAATCATCGAAGGAATCTTCGGTTCAAGATTCAAGTTCAGTAAAAGTTATTTTGAATGATAAGAACAATATGGTGGGACGTCATGATGAAAGGGAAAGGATACTGGCAGAATTGACCAGAGGTTTGTCTGGTGAACTCAAAGTCATCCCGATTGTCGGGATGGGGGGAATTGGTAAAACAACTTTAGCAAAAGAAGTTTACGATGATGCATCCATTCGATCTCATTTTGATGTTCGTGCCTGGGCTACTATATCTCAACAGCACAATGTCAAAGATATCTTGGTAAGCCTTCTTCGTCCTACAAAAGGTGACACATCTTACATGGACGATGAGCCAGATCTAGCAGACAAGCTACAGAAGAGTTTAAAGGGTAAGAGATATTTAATTGTATTGGACGACATGTGGAAGAGCGAAGCATGGGATGACGTGAGACTATGCTTTCCAAGTGAAAACAATGGGAGCCGAATATTGTTGACGACCCGTAACACTGAAGTAGCTTGTTCTGCTTGTACATATAATCTTTCTTTGCAAATGGGATTCATGGATCCGGATGAGAGTTGGAACCTTTTTGAAAGTATTGCGTTTGCAAATGAAGCATTGCCATCTGAGTTCGAGACTATTGGCAAGCAAATTGTTGACAAATGTCACGGGTTACCACTAACTATTGTCGTGATTGCAGGGCTCCTCGAATCTAAAAGGACAACAGAATATTGGGAAAATGTTGCTAAAGATTTCAAGTCAATCACAAATGATACTGATAAACAATGTTTACAGGTACTTGAGTTGAGTTACAATCACTTGACCGGTGACCTAAAAGCATGTCATTCTCTATTTTGCAATTTTTCCAGAAGACAGTGAGATTCCAGTGAAGAAATTGATGAGATTATGGATGGCTGAGGGGTTCCTGAAGTTGGGAAATGACTTGGAAGGAGAGGCTGAGAAGTGTTTACAAGATCTTATTGGTAGATGTCTAGTTCTCGTCAGCGAGAAAAATTGGGATGAAACCAAAATTAGATCATGTAAGGTTCATGATCTAATATATGAGCTATGCTCGAGAGAAGCTCAAAGACAAAATGTTTTTGTCATGAATGACTTTGTGCCTAATAATGTTGATGTTGATGAGGATTTGGATGAATATCTTGAACTGGCAATGCATAGCTTGCGGCCCTTTAAGCGATGGACAGGTAATTTTATCATCAACTTAAGGGCCCTTCTTACCCCTGGGTATCAACATTTGATAGGGACGAAGACAGATGACGAAGACAACAATTTCTTGACACAAACTCGAATTCGTTCTATTCTCTCTCTTCATCCTGGTTTTTATACTTTTGAATTGGATGAAGACATTTTTTCTTTCTTCTTAATCAGAATCCTGGACTTGAGTTTCATAATGTTGACAGATTTCCCTTCCAAGATACCTCACCTCATCTGGTTGAGGTACCTAGAACTGTATAGCTCAAAAGGTATTTTGGAAGTACCTCCAGAAATTCGCTATTTATGGAATCTGCACACATTCATTATTATAGGGGATTATGTACACACAGAATTTCCAGAACAAATTTGGGAACTAGCGCAATTAAGGCATCTCAGAGTGTATGGTTTTAATTTGCCAAATCCTCCAAGTGTATTTGTTGAAGAGAGGCGCTTGGTTTTTTCAAACATAAAAACTGTTTCTGGCATGAATCCAAATTGTTGCACAAAAGAGGTCATTTCAGGGATTCGGAATGTTAAAAAGTTAAGAACCATTGGAGGTTACGACGACTATGTACATTTTGTAGAATCTAGATTTTTCGACAATCTTTCCCATTTGCATCAACTTGAAGCATTGAGTTTTCAATTCTGGATTCCGCCGTGGACCATGGACGTCATGAACATCAAGTGTTTACCAATGATTATTCCAAATGCAAACACTTTACCAGCAACACTGAAGAAGTTAAAGTTGTGGGGGACTTGTCTAAGGTGGGAGGACCTGAACATCATAGGTGAGTTGCCTAACCTTGAGGTGCTGAAGTTATTCGCTGCTTGTATTGGCGAAGAATGGTGTCCAACTGAAGGGGGATTTACTCGGTTGAAGAATTTGCTATTCGCCTATAATGATCTCAAGTATTGGAAAGCCACAAATGACAGTTTTCCTGTCCTTGAGTGCCTATTGATTAGAGATTGCAGTTATTTGCAAGAGATACCCATTGAGTTTGCAGATATCAATTCACTACAACTAATTAAGTTAATAGACTGTTCACCCAAACTCAAGGCTTCTGTTGTACAAATTCAACGAGAACAAGAAGACATTGGGAACAAACCCGTGGATGTACGTATCCTACAATATGATGGTGAGTATAACATTATATTCTAGAACAAACTTCCCATAATTGCTTATTAGATTTAAAACATATTGCAGTATATTTAATAACACAATTATCAAGTCGTATTGCGATTAGCCAAATTAATTCATAAAAATGATACTTCAATTAGTACAATAATTTAAATGGTCCTGAATGTCCTTATTTTGAGTAGTTGTAGCTAGGGGATGTTCTTTCCTTCAATGATTTATGTGAGTACAATATTATATTCCTGAATGAATTTTAAGTAATTGCTTTTGAAACTTAAAAGTGTATGTATCTTTTACAGTGACCAAATAATTACTGTGATTCAACAAATTAATTTGATAAAAAGAATGCTAACTAGATTAGAAAAAAAATACAGATCAAAATGGTGTTAGATGTGGCTAGTTTGTGTATGTAGTTGTAGATGAGTATTTTGCCTTTGAAGATTTGGGTGCTTTCCGTGCATAAGTATTTATAGTGTGAGAATTATAGTTTTACTTCTATGATTTTATTCAGTTTCTATCAAGATTTCTCTAGACTCTTCGGCGACGGAGGATGAGGATGAGGATGAGGATGAGGATGAGGATGAGGATGAGGACGAGGACGAGGAGGAAGAAGAGGAGGTAAAAGAAATATTTTCCTTTACAATACTCAAGTTGTATAGCTGAAATCAAGAAATATTTTCTTTTACAAATTACCAAATAATAATTTTGATGGGCCTGTTATATTTAACAAAAAGATGCTAATTAGATTAAAAAAAGGACAGCCCGGTGCACTAAGCTCCCGCTATGCGCGGGGTCCAGGGAAGGGCCGAACCAAAAGGGTGTGTTGTACGCAGCCTTACCTTGCATTTCTGCCGGAGGCTGTTTCCACGGCTAATTAGATTAGTCAAGTAAAATAAAATAAATAGGTGTTAATATTGTTATTTTTGTGTAGCTGTAAGTGAGATATTTGCCACTTGAAGCTTTTGGAACGTAACTTTCTTTTACCTTTTTGATTTATAGGTGAGACTTGCAAGGAGTCATGCCGTATAGAAAGACGTGTATATAGTAGTGAAATAATTCATTACTGCTTTAGGAGCTTCATTTTTCATCTTTAAAATTAAGGGGAAAAGCTCAAATTTGCCTAGAAAAGGTTCATTTATGTTACTCGTTAATAGTTTGGCTCAAAAATGCCACCGTCGTTACCATTTTGGGTCATATATGCCATTACACACTAACAAAACTCTACTACTATCAAATTTTGCCACGTGACATTATCTAAACCCTTCATTTTACGAGTGGCATATATGAGCCATTTCTCGTGATATTTTAGTTCTAGAATTCTGATGAATTGGGTTTCAGTGAAAAAATAACCAACAAATTCGGATACAGTATTAGGAGTCGGATATAATAACAGGAAAACAACTTAAGCTCATGCCTTTGTCCCAGAACTGATTCGAATTAATAAGATAATGTTATATTCTTCATAAGTTGATGTGGAAGAGAATTCTATTGTTTCCCTTACTGTACAATAATCTTCTACATAATTATCTTGGAGTACTAACTGATATAACATCAAATTCTAGTGTTAATCCTTCCTTTGTTACATGTTCTGATTTTCTTCGAGGAGCATCTTTCACACAAATTGTTTGTGATTCTGGTAGTTTAAGGTATCATGATATGCAGGTGGCAATCAACAGAGCTTAGAAGGAGAAAAAAAATTAAATCAATGTCTCTTTTGATTTAATAATTGTAATGTTTTTGCAGAATAATTATCAGCGATACCATGAGGAGTTTATTCAGAATCAGCCGATCAATGATCAAGGTAGGCCAATCGAACCATCTCAGGAGGAGAGCATGGACATGTGGCTTAAGGCAGCTGGTGGTGTGCATAAGGGGAGAGTCTACGGCCTTGGATCGGAGTGTAGTGTTAGTCGTCGAACATCTGGATTCTTGGGTGCCTCTTCGTCATCTTCGGTTAATCAAGATGAGTTCCAGTTATTGCATAAGAAGTTAGCGGAGAATAATGAACTGTATTTGAAAGAAAAGGCTGCCAGGGAGGAAGAGGAGAAGCGGAGGAGGGAGGAAGAGGAGAAGCGGAGGAAGGAAGAGGAGAGGCAAAGGAAGGAAGAGGAGAGGCGGAGGAAGGAAGAGGAAAGGAGAAAGGATGATGAGTTTAGACATGTCACTGGTGATGTTAAAAGCCTCAAGTCTCAGCTAAAATCCCTCTTAGCATGTGTTCTACCTCGTTCTCCACTGCCTTCCCATAATGAGGAGTAAGGTACTTTTAAATTCAAGAACTGATAATTCTCTACAGTTCAGTTCAGAGTTGGACAGTTCTGGATTTTTATTAGCCACCTAAATTGTTGTCCACGAGGCTCCACAATACTCAAAGATTGACTTTTTATGCAGAAAAAGCCCAAAAAGCACCTCCTTCTACGACAGTGTCAATTGGTGTTTGCTGTTATCTCTATCTGTGTCATGGTTACCACCTCTGCCTTCAGGTATCCTTTCACTCTTTCTGTTAGCTTTCACATACATAACTTGTCACGTTCTATATATGCTACTTCCCTCTGTTTGATATTTTTAGTACAGTTGGGATGTTTAAGTCGCTCCCTTTTTACTTTTTCTAGCTCAATTTTTATTCTTACAGTTATACATCACATACAATGCTTTTTCAAGTTGCTTATAGTATAGTAGATTGCGTTTGGGGTTTTGGATTTTACAACTAACCTAATCTGATAAAATGGTGTCAGTAGTAGGCATTAGTCTTAGCGACTACCAATTATTTCGCTTCTCCACATATTTGGACAAGAAAAAACAAACCTGTTTTGGATGGCATATCTGTAATGTGAACTGTTGGGGAAAGCTCTATGCATGTGAAAGAATATGAGAGAAATCCTTTGACTATAGGCACTCACAAGTCATGGATAAATTTGTCTTGGCCTTGAGAACTTGATTTTTTTTAATAAATAGTACTCTTAGTGAATTCATTCTTTTCAAGAGATGAGCATATTAAGCAGTTGATGAGAGAAATTGCAAATTGTCATATATGGCTGTGATGTATGTTCTAGATCTGAAGCTGAGCAGACTTGTATGTGAAGTGGTGAGCTAAACTTCTCTAAAAAGCTTGTGTAATTTCCCTCTCTATTATATATAACCCCTTCCTCCCCCCCCCCCCCCCACTCTTCTACTTTTCTTTCTCTCTTTCAATTCCGGCACCTTCTCTTAAGCACTTTCACACACTTTTATCGCCATTCGAGAATCCCTTTAAGAGGATGCAAATCGTAAAGATTATTGGAGCTTGAAAGTGTTTCTTTGTGTTTGCATTTTTTCTGAATGCTTCTTGTGAATGTTGTCCGTTGTTCTTTTCTTTGGCTCCTTGGTGTGTTAGAAAACTAGTTTTGAGAAGGGTACTTTAGGATCAGTCTTTCTAGATTTTGTTTAATGCATATTTGATGGTGTTCCCAAATGACTGTTTTGCTGGAAAAAAGATGAATTTTTTTGTGGTTGAAAAGTTTAGAATTTTATTATTTAGATCCATTATGTTAGATGCTTGCTTTTTCCTTGAGATTGTGGACTCTTTCAATTAGCACAGTAGATAATTTGGAACAACGGACAACAGTCTCTTACAGCCTTTGCTTCAGATATTTTGCGCACGTAGTTAAAGAGTTTGTCAATCGCCTCTTTAACTCGAACTAAGGCAAAATGTAATTTCCATGATGGACTTAGTTTTCGCTACACTTATATGCTTTCTGATTTTTTATCGTCCCATATACTCGATCATCTTTTAGGTTGCTAAAACTGAAAATCCCTTTCTACTAACAAGTAGACATGTTATTACTACATGTTTGGCTTATTTACAGGTAAATAGGGGACTTTTATCTTCATGGATTATGGCTTCTTATGTTGTCTTTCTCTGTTGGAGTGCAGCGCTTATAACACGAACTTAGACATGTTCGACTCTTACTGGAAAATCAGAAGGACAAAATACAATACTTTTGCCAGGGGCTTCACTCTTCACTTCTTGAAGAATCAAAGGCTTATTTTGAGGATGTCTCAAGTGCTGTATATTGGAAATTCTGTTGTCCCTTCCATGTGACTGTTGAAGCTTGTCCAACTTGTCATATTCCTTATTTGTGTTTCTAATTAGACTTTCAGGCCACCATAGCGCATTTAGACTCGTCCAAAGAAATGTTGAGTAAAGTGCGGGAGTTATATATGTATGGAATGAATAGCTTAAATAATTGTACGAATTGATGTAACTTTTATCTTATGCCTAGTGAAAGGAATTCTTTTACGGGATCTTAATGCATCTTTTAACTCTTTCTTTGGAATATTTGATTGTGGGATGCTGTTTTAGGAGTGATTTTGTGTTGACTAATACTGACTTGTGAAAATGAGCCTACAAGAATTTTCAGTCGCCCTGCGATTGTATTTTTCTTTTAGTGCTTTAGCAAAAGTTTCAACCAGTAAATGATAAAAAAGAGTAAGAAAAATGGACGAAGTTGAATATAATGTATTTGTAGTGATGAATTGTGGTTAACTGGTGATATAAATAAATAGTCAAGACTTTAAACCAAACCGAAATCACACAGAAAAGGCCCGATTTAATAATATCTAAACCGAAAAACCAAACTGAATAAACCGAACAGAAATTGTAAAAATCCAACTGAATCGAAATTATTTCAGTTCGGTTTTTTCCATTTTTTCTAAACTGAAAAACCGAACGGAATTCGCAAAATCGAACCTACCAAATGTCCAGCCCTATGTATAATTGTTAATTTTATGCGATAGATATTTTCATTATAATATATGCATGTTGTCTAAATGTTTGAGTTTGTAGCTGTCTTTAAATTAAAGTATTATTTCATTAAAGCTTTTATAAGATTTTCTAACTTGAAATAACTAGCTACTACTTTTTGTATGTTTTGATTTCTATTTTTATAGCTCAAAAAAGTTCTAAAATATGTGTATTACTAAAATTTATTTGTTCGCGATACAAATTTTGTGCTAAGTATTTTAGGATAAATGTGCAACGTTTCCAAAAACTAGTACTATTAAGGGTGGAAGAAAATACTTAAAGCATGGTCGAGTTTGTTCAGATAGAAGAAATGTCATATCAAAAATAAAGTTGGATTCGTTAAATGAATTCTTGAAACGGTAAAAGTTATACTCCTAGTAAGTAGCATTATTAGTTGAAGGCTGTCCAACATTTCCCAAAAGTTTGAATCTATCCGAAATAGAGACTTGTACTATAGTGCAAGGAGATAAACTTTGATCAGGTGCCACTGAAAGTATTGTGTTTCTCTAATATGTTTAATCAAATGACAATAGTAATTCAGGATCGACTAACCTTTCTATTAAAGTGTGTGATCATCTGATCTAAAAACTTAAGTTGTTAGATAGAACACACTTTTAATAATTGATTGTATTCTCAACACGCCCCCTCACGTGTTGGCCTGATTTTTTTCATGATCCAAGCACGTGAAAATTCTTTTTGAAAATGGGTGGCGGTGAGGTTCGATCCCAGGACCTTTGGCCTGCTCTGATACCATATTGAAGTGTGTGATCATCTGATCTAAAAGCTTAAACTGTTAGATAGAACACACTTTTAATATTTGATTGTATTCTCAACACTTTCAATAGCAGATTGGCGATACAGTAGGATCGGGAAGTAGCAACCAGCTGCAAAAGCACTGCAACAAATCCAAGAGAAGAGTATGTTTAAGAAACAAATACCATACAATATGTAACCAAAAAAAGGACAATTGTAATTCTAAGTAGACAATTACAAATGATAAATTATTTTGTGTTCACATTAGCTGGATTGCCTGCCATTCACATTAGCTGGATTGCCTGCCATTAAGTTTTGATTGATGGTAATAAGTCAAGAAAATATAATATGATAAAGGGTGGAAAATCTCAACATATCTCCACTCTAAAAGCCTAAAACCACACAAGCAGAACTGAGAGACGATATTATCAAGGAGTATCATGGGATAGATGAGATTCGTTTGTCTATCCTTACTATGTGTCCTTAAATTCGAGCTCTAGAATTAAAGTAAGTGAAAAAAGGGCAGCTCGGTGTATTAAGCTTTTGTTATGCGTGGGATTCGGGGAGGAAGTAACTTTTAAAAAAAGGAAAACTATGGGCGACCAATTGGACACCTAATTCATAAAACGAAAGGAATTCATTTGGCACATAAAGGTGAATATGACGTAATTATCAAAAGAACCTTTGTACCAAATAATTTAGGCATTTTTTATTCAGTCGGACATATGGCAAGTTATGTTAATAATAAACTAGGAATATAAGTCATAATATATTGTAATGGAGAGTACTAGTTGGCCGGAACTCCTAGCGTTCACATTAGTCATGAGTAACCTGTTTGGTTTATACTCATTTTGCCACCTCTAGAATGTATGTGTTGAATAAACATTGAGGGCAAGTTTTTCCACTAGCCTGTAGATATGCATGTACATGTAAATTAGTAATGCTCAATAGAGTAATGTCACTAACAATTCTCCAAAATCAAGATGTGATTTTGTACAAATCTATGTGGGTTACAACAATGGCAGAAAACGGGAAGTAAGTAAATTTTCAACAATCTAGTTCATCATTACAATCTAGAGAAATCACATTTCCTCGAAAGCCACAATGAAACTCAAATCCTTTTGCTCTTGAACTTCTAAGCTAATGTTAGCCTGAATCTAAATCATCTAGAGGCAGTTTTAGAGCATGTTCAACTGAACCACAACTTTCAACTCGAACTACATGTGTGCGCGCACATATATACACACATAAATAGTCTATTTGAGAAAAAAAATGTGTGGACTGCTAATTAACATATTACCAAAAATAGATA
The DNA here is from genome assembly GCA_029783415.1 of Anisodus acutangulus. Classification (NCBI taxonomy): domain Eukaryota; kingdom Viridiplantae; phylum Streptophyta; class Magnoliopsida; order Solanales; family Solanaceae; genus Anisodus; species Anisodus acutangulus. The sequence goes on from CM056494.1 coordinate 56,415,437, forward strand.
TACACGACTTTGTATACAGTGTATATCATGGTCTTCAATTTGTCTTGGGTTTCCGTGATATACACGGTATACACAAGGCATTGTATATGCCGTGTATACCGTGTATATCATGGTATACTTTCACACCCCACAGTCATAGCGGGTGATCGTCGTACGCTGAGACTGTCCCTAAAATCTTCCAATAGAACCGAGGGAAGAACCTTAATAAATATCTATTCAATTATTTTTCTCAATCATGATAAGCATTGAATTGGTAGTATTTGGCTATCCAATTCTAATAAGCAATAGATGGAGAAGAATAAGTGATCACCTTTATACGAAATTTCTTCTTAAAAAATATTTAAGATTGTTGCATCACACATATCAGTTGATAATTGAAAATAGAGAGATCATTTTATGTATCTGAAAAACATAATATCCAATATTTATATTCTTAAATTTAATAAGAAAAAGTTGTTCTAATAATATTGCATTACATTTTCGTAATATATAATCAGAACTTGAGGATATAATTTTCACATTCATTAAAATTGGTAAGAACAACCATTCTATATATTGACGAAAAAGATTCCATCTTTCTGTATATGAAAACTTATTTCTTTGTACGTTATGTGTTAATGCAATAGACCGGATAAGAAAAAGGTGATTTCAGAAAAATTTGAAAAAGCAAAGCAGAACTAATTTGATTAGTTAAACACAAAAAGAGCACAAAGGTATAACGAAGAAGAAAAGAGAGGATGTTTCTTTCAGTTTTGAGATAGTTGATGGTGGATCTTCTGCTATGGTTTTGTAATGTTTCGAAACAAGAGATACGGAGAGTGTTTCAGAAGATTAAAAAATCCAAAGTTATTATTGTAAATCATCTATTTAGAGTAAAATATAAAGTTTAAAGTTAAATTACTGTTAAATATAAAAAAAAAAAGTCACATTTTTAGACGGACTAAAATAAAAATTGTGTCACAAAAATGGGAGTAACATATATTTAAAAGTTAGGACCATGAATTATATTGCGATAAAAATTGTCACGTCCCAATTTTGGTTAGTTAGCAAAAATAGCTAAAACTGCGATGGAATATTAGGATTAATTAAATTCTCAATACAAAATTCTAATTAAGTTTTACATTGTTGATGAAGTCAAAATTATTATATCAATAGTTAGTTGAAATATTTCATAAATTTATTATTTTTAAATATGTTAATGTGATCAAATAAAATTATCAATCTTATATATAAATTAAATAAAATTATAATATTTATGATTATTTTTTTCAATATTCATCGCGTATCGCACGAATACATATACTAGTTTAACTTTTTAAACAAAAACAAATGGACAAATAATAGGATAATACTTGAGGGAGTAGTTTATATAGTGGACTAGCAGAAGAGTGTGTTTATTTTTGGAGTGTCAAACATCCACTAAGCTGAGAAAAAAATGCAGTATTTTGTATCATCAACACCAAATTCTGTAAGAACATGTTACATCAATCACAACAATAATCAATATCACACCTCCAGAAATTTCCCCCTTAAATCACTTCACTTCTCAAACATCCATTTACCAAACCTTATTCTAAATAAAAAAAACAAGCCAATTTCACCACTTTTATGTGCCAATTCATCAAATACAATTACTGCAAATGGTGATAATAATAATAACAAGACTAAAAGCATTGGGGATTGGATCCAAAGTATTGGTGAAGTGATCTCTGTGTTGTTTCCTTTATGGGTAGCTTTGGGTTGTTTAATTGGGTTGGTCAAACCTAGTTCATACAATTGGGTTAAGCCCCAATGGACTGTCATGGGCATTACAGTTACTATGCTTGGTATGGGAATAACACTTACTTTCGATGACCTTCGTGCTGCTTTAGCTATGCCTAAACAGTTATTCTGCGGCTTCATCCTTCAGTACTCGGTAACTTTTTATCAAACTTTTGTTGCAATGTTTGTTACCTATTGTTTCATAATGTATCTTATTGTATTGTAGTAAACAACAATATACAAGTGTAATCCCACAAGTGAGGTCTGGTGAGGATAGCTTGAGAGGTAGAGAGGCTGTTTCCGGTAGACCCTAGACTATTGTATTGTATTATTTTGATGAATACAATATTTGGTTAGATTGTATCATGTTCCGTCGTTTCATAATACCACACAAATAATTTGAAGGATAAGCTTACAATATTCAAAATATAACTTTTTGTCCTTAGAATTCATAGATAACTTTTTATCACACTTTAGTATTATGCGTTGTTTCCTCGGCTTTGGCAACTGTATTATTTGTTGTTGCTAGTGATCTCTTCTCTGTTGTTTTGAGTTTGGCTTATTCACTACTGTATTTGCGTTACATACTTGATTTTGTTTTTAATATACTTTACTTGAGCCAAAGGTATATCAGAAACAACCTCTCTACCTTCACAATGTAGGGGTAGGGCTGCGTGCACACCATCCTCCCTAGACCCCACTTATGAGATTACACTGGGTATTTTGTTGTTGTTACTTTTTATTAAACTTTAAATACAATGTTTGTTTGGATGGTTGTTTTGTTTCATAACATATCGTATTGTATCGTGTTGTATTGTTTTGATGTATACGCTATTTGGATAGATTGTATCATTTCCCGTCGTTACATATACCCCAAATCAGCAATTTGAGGAATAGGTACGGGGTAAAGTTATTAGGGCCATTAACTTTTTTGTCCCTTTAGCATACTTCTGAAATGATAATGAATAGAGTGAGTAATTGCAATTCAATCAAATGTCCAAGTTCATCTACAAAGAATCCAGCCAAAGTAATAAGAATTAGACCTAAGACTAATTGAAATGAACATTTTCAATCATTTTTCTTTTGTTTTAAAGGAGAAAAATAGAGGTGACATCTGTACCTTAGTATTAATGTGAATTGTTTATGATGACGTGACAATTGGTAAGCTAAGTAAATATAGATATCACATAGTCCGATCGAAAGATGACTTTTTATGAATACTGTCTAAATTGAACAGTGGATAATTTATTTTCCAGTGTATTGTTTTGATGTATGAAGCCTCTTCATTTTAGACACTATGTGTGGCAGAACAGGAGCAATTTATAACAGAGAAATCCATTGTGTCAGCTTCAAAACTCGATGAATTATAGACCTGCCGTTTTCTCTTATCTACTTAAATACCAAACTTGGTTCCCCATTGGTATTCGAACCCGTGATGTGTGCCTACCATAATATGCCATTGTAATACCTTTTGCATTGAAACAAAGCCCTGGGGTTGTTTTGGGGTTTTGGGGGGGGGGGGGTCGGGGGTTTCTCTAATAGAAATTAATTGTTTGTGTCTTCTGAGTATAACTAAAGTTCGATACCATCCAACTCCTGCTTCATGAGCAAGATGATGAAATGATATGGATCAACTGCAGTGACAACTTGTAAACTAGTGCATTACTAAATACCATATGCAAATCTGATATGAATTATAGCACTTCACTATGTGAAGACTTAAGTAGGGTGAGATGTATGATAGAGCTTCCGGCTCTTTAGGATGCAAACTGATATTGCCTTGATTTTGTATTCCTAACTCTGCCAGTCTTTTCTTAGAACTAGATTTATTTGTTTTGGATCATGCATATTCTTCCTCTTGAGTTTTAGCTCTTTGATAACAGCACAAATATATGCTTCCCTGGACCTATTCTTCTTTTTTGTTCAAAATATTGCACTTCTTGTGATGTCTCTCAGAAAATGCTTTCTGTATTAATTGAACTTGTCCATGTTTCTAGTTACCTTGTCATTAATTAGTCGTTTCGTTGTCAGTTATATTGACTTGCATTAGATTTGCAGTTTATCCCCCTAACATCTAAGAAGATATATATATATATATATATATATATATATATATGTCCTGCTTAATTTCTTTGGCATAGACAAGCTAACAAGTTGTTTTCTGGTGTAGGTGATGCCTTTATCAGGATATTTTGTTAGTAAGCTGTTAAATTTGCCATCCCATTATGCAGCAGGCTTGATATTGGTTGGCTGCTGTCCCGGAGGTATGCAGCTAGACTCCTTTTCAAGCTTTCTACTATAGGCATCCACTAAGCATCTCATGCATTATTCTGCAGGGACGGCAAGTAACATAGTCACTTACATTGCACGGTTGGTAGTTCTTTATTATCATCATTATTTAATATTATCATTTTGTGCTGTTATTTTCGTTATAATACCTACTAGGTGTTGATACTTCATTTTATTGCAGCGGAAATGTGGCGCTTTCAGTTTTGATGACTGCTGCAAGTACCCTATCCGCTGTGGTTGGTAGCTTTTATTTGGTTTATGAATGTTTAAGTATATAAGACGTTTATATCTGTTCATATGTGTGTGTCAGTGTATTGTGTGTCTTATGCATCCCAAGGATAATTGACCTAAAACAGTTTATTCATAAAAGAAACTTTCACGAGATAGTTCTTATTGGGATATGTGTAACCTCTTAAGTCTTAAGAAAGCTTCTGGCCAACAACAAAAAATGCATTTTCAGAATCGAGATCAGATATAGACAGGATGTGTCTGAAATTCTTGTGGGTAAAATATGTTGAGTGAAGGCTTCAGCACTAATTATAATCATTTCTTTTCTAAACGATTCTGTTAACCCCTTCCACCAAAGTAGTTGTGCAAACAGGTCCAACTAATTTACCTGTAAACTACAATCAAGGTGTAGGGTTAGTATTCAATGGTCATGCAAAAGTGTTTAGTCCAGAACATGAAAGTGCTTCTGGATGGTCAAGAAGATAAGAAAAGATTTAGGGTCTTAGTTTGTTTTCTCGATACGTAGTTTTCTTAGATTTTTTATCTGTGTTTAACTATAACAGTAAAATTATTGGTAAGAAAATCTGTTTCTAGGACTGCTCTGACAAGACTCAAATGGCTCTCTTTTTATCAAAAAGATACAAATGTAATAAACAAAGCTTTATAACCGGAGCACTTTTCTCTAAGACTGGTGGGCCGTTCTTTATTAGTACACTCATATTCTTAAGCAATGTGGCAAAAAGTTCACACACCTTCCTTTTATTGTTGAATGTATCTAACACTTCCTTTAACATTATTGAAGATACTCCAATCTTATTTGATGGTGTGAGAGCTACTTTAAGTTAATTGACCTTTCTGGTTACACGTGCAGGTGATGACCCCTTTTCTAACAGAGAAACTTGCAGGGCAATTTGTTGCAGTAGATGCAGCTGGACTTTTCATGTCCACTTTACAGGTCCATTTACTAATCTAGATATCGGCTTATCAAGTATTGTAGTTTGTCACAATAAATTATAAACCCTGCCAAAAAAATACAGGTGGTGCTTCTTCCTGTATTAGGTGGTGCATTTCTGAATCAGTATTTCAAAAGCCTTGTCAAAATTGTGTCTCCATTGATGCCCCCTATTGCTGTAGCAACTGTTGCAGTTCTTTGCGGAAATGCGATTGCACAGAGTTCTTCTGCAATCCTTATGTCAGGTCAACAGGTTGTCTTAGCTACTGCTCTTCTTCATGCGTCTGGCTTCTTCTTTGGCTATGTACTCGCAAGGATTCTTGGAGTTGATGTATCGTCATCAAGGACAATATCTATTGAAGTCGGCATGCAGGTAAGAACATGATTTTAGAAATATACTCAGGGAAGAGCTCTCTCCCCATTTAGCGAAGAAATTATTTGTTGGGTTTTTTCATTTTTGGCCCGTTGGCCAAAATTAATTACGGGTGCTAGCCGAAACATACAAAATCTATACATTGATATGTATATTATATGTATATTTATGTATATTGTGTGTATAGTATTTGTATAATGTATGTATAATTACACCTAAGATACAAAACTACACGGAGGCCCCGGTGCGGAGGTGTGAGAGGTTGGCTTTAGACGGGTTCAGAAGAGGCCGAGGTAGGCCGAAAAAGTATTAGGGAGAAGTGATTAGGCAAGACATGGCACAGTTGCAACTTACCGAGGACATGACCTTATATAGGAGGTTGTGGAGGACGCGGATTAGGGTAGAGGGTTAGATAGTAGTACGGGTCTCATGTATCCTTCCATACTAGCAGGCATAGTATTACCTTGTAGGTTCTTAACCTTCAATTTCCTGTTACTATCTGTTATTTCTTGTACTAGTTGATGCATTTACTGTTAAATTTTCTCCATTAATGCTTATCTATAGTATTTTGGCATGATTTTTTTTTATGGAAAATGCTTTTGCCATGATTTACTTTACTTTCTTCAAACCGTATCTGACCTTTTTTTGTCATGTTTTCTCTTGAGCTGAGGGTCTTTCGGAAACAGTCTCTCTACCTCCCAAGGTAGGGGTAAGGTCTGCATACACTCTACCCTTCTCAGACCCCACCGTGTGGGATTACACTGGGTATGTTGTTGTTGAAAGACATTGGACTATAATTCTCTTATTTGTTCACTTCCGATCCTCAGTATATAAGGTTGGATCTGTGAAGAAAATATTTGTAAATGTTTGACCAAAATGGCACCTGAATGGTACCTATTATCAGGGGAAAGGTGACACTTCGAATAATTAGATAAGCCCCTGATATATAACCTGCCCCCCTAGTAAGGTTCTGTATAGGATTAAATTCAGAGGCGGATCCAAGATTTGAACTTTATGGGTTAGAGTTGAGGATTCTACCAGGACTCATTTGATTTACTGGGTACGAAATCAATTATTTGTGTTTATTTGATGTCTTTTTAACACACATACACGGTCCTAGCTAAAGCTCACACTGTACGTCTGCCCCTGATTAAATTGTACATTGTTTGTTGCAGAACTCGGTTCTTGGAGTAGTTCTAGCCACTCAGCACTTTGGTAATCCGCTTACTGCAGTGCCATGTGCAGTTTCTAGTGTATGTCACTCAATATTTGGCAGTGCCTTGGCTGGAATCTGGAGGCGTTCTATTCCAGATAAAGTGCAGGAATGAGTCACTCTTTTGGTTATCTTGGCAATTGTGAATCTGAAATTGTAGCTTTTCAGAGTGATACATCAACCTTGGTAGTCAGTAGAATTGGAGGGTCTTTTTTTGAGTAGTTCGTAATGTTAATGCCTGGTGAATCAGCATTAACCTATCCATACTAAAACCTTTGTTATTTTTTGGTGGTGATATCATGATGTTCCAGGAAACTTTGAATTCCCGGAACTAGTAAATCTGCTCGAGTGGAGAAATTAATCAATTATGCAGAGAGTCGACTAAACATCTTGATCATTGGCAGGGAATCTAAGTCTTGTTCATGTATAATGATCGTGTGGGGTAACTTGTTATCTCATATTCTCGTGTCGAATGAGCAAGAGTAGTATTGTGTCACAGTATTTAGTTATCTTGCGTACACTACCTTTTCCAGACCCCACGTTGTGGGATTTCACTGGGTATGTTGTTATTTAGTAATCTTGCAACATCTTTGTAATTTGTTCTATTGCAAATTACAACGAATGAAGTTTTTGCTTAGAAAATAACGTTGACCATTTCTACTAAGGTAGGTAAACAGTAGAAAACTGTAATTGAAGAGAAGATAATTCAGTCCTCATTATGCTCGAAAGGCCCTTTTCTTCCGTGCTGCTTATGGATATGGGAAGGCAATGCCTTGGCAATTTGGCAATAAGACTGGAGAAGAGCTAGAAACGAATCCATAATTTAGCATTAGTGGTTTTCCACGAGAGTAATCTTTATATATTTTTTAAAATATTTTTGTAAATGTATGCATTACTCTAGCTGCAAGCAATATGTTAAGTTAAATCTACAAAACTTGTCCTATATCGGCGTCTGACCTGTAGAGCCTAGGGGGCTCCTAATAACCTGTCCTGCAATTATGCATATTCCATGTAGAGCTGTAAATACTAAATAGTAGGAAGGACCATACCCACAAGACAATAAACAGATTTTTCTGTAGCACTAAAGAATCCCAGAGAACAGCAAAAATTCAAGAAAGGGTACAAATTCTGCTAATATGTCAGAAATGCCAGAGTCCTTCATCTTGGCTGTTGCCTACAGATTAAACTACGTATTTGACAACACCAAGCCAAAGAAGACCATATACTCCCACCTGCACATTTTTTTTAGTCAGTTTAAAAAAGAATGATATATTTTTTGTGATATTTGAACAAATTATGTAATTTTCTTGTTACAAAAAATAGTCTAGGATTTGGTGAAATAAAAAAAATGAGTGACAATCTATGAGATCAACCCGACTATCTAGGCCAGAATCATCCATATTATTGACCAAACTAAAGTATTTCAGGTTCCTTTGTTTCAACATATGGATAATTTGGTCCTGGAAAACATATGTGATCGCGTCAAGTCCTTAACTTTCACAAAGGGGGAAACAGTAAGTCCAAATGTTAAGCGTTACACTGAAAATAAAGTAAAAAAAAATAATCATTTTATACATTTGTTTTTTTTTATTCTCATAAATAACAAGAGAAGGTGATCCAGTTCAGAGAATGTTGTTCATAGTGAGAGGTCATCTCCAAAGCAGTCAAAAGTTGTTGAATGTTAGGCCCTGAGAACTTCAGTGGCGACGAACTTCTCTCATGGTACTGTTCAAATTTGTTTGAATATATGAAAAATAAAAAAATATTTTCTGAATAAGAAGTTACCTTAATCTTAAGTTAGCTTTTCTTCCCTATAAATTGTGGAGGAGCTTCTTTTAGTCTTGCACCTATAATGATAACATTTTCTGTCTCCTCTCCTAAAATACTCTTTCTTCTCCAAAATTATGCACATTTAAGAGCCAGGAATAATTTTGCTTTCTTAAACATAATTTTCCCATTATTTAATTAGTCTACAAATGCAGAAGGCTCGTCACGGGTTTCCATACGATGGGTCGAAAGCGGGACTGTTTGGGCCATGGGCAATGGGGTGATTTCAGGCAGTGGGCTGGTTTGGGACACGGTATTTTCTGTGACTGATTACGATGGGTGGTCAACGGGATGGAGGGGGGCAGTCGACGGGTGCTGGGGGTAGTCGACGGTGTGACAGTGGGCTGGGGCAGTGACGGGATGAAGGGGTAGTCGACGATGGGGCAGTGGGCTGGGGCAGTGACGGGACGGGATGAGTGGCACGATGTATGGCGTTTCTAATAAGAGGGGACGTGTCTGGATCATCAAGGAAGCCGTAATTAGGGACTTGAAATTTTTGGATATTTGCAAATGGGAAAATGTTCTCCTCGAATGTGACATGGCGAGAGACTAGGATTTTATTTGTGGACAAATCATAGCATAAGTACCCTATGGTTTGACAGGAAACCAAAGAAAAATGAAGGGGTAGTTTTAGGGCAAGTACCCTCTATGTGAACTTGGGCGGCCATTGCCATTCAGCTAGCTTGGAGGAGATATAGACACCGATTGACACTCACATCGTTGTCATTTATTCGACCAAGACGACCGTTGTCTCGATGTTCTTCATTAACGGAGGACAGGCTCAGGCTTTATACGGCTTTGCTTCACCAAAGCCTAATCAGGATGATTTTGAATTTTTAAAAGAGCAACAAAAAAGAATTCTATCTCCTGTGTAACATATATGTGGTAATATAGTTTGGAGTATTATTTTGAAGAGACTTCCTAGCTATTCTTTTCTACTATGAGAAAGGAGCACATAATAAGAAATGTTCTTGTTGCATCCCCTTCCCTCTATATGTCCTTTGGTTATGCATTGATTCCTCGCACAAATGTTAAGTTGACTTCTAATGTGGTATATAGCACTCCATCCGTCTCAATTTACGTGAACTTGTTTGGCGAAGTTTAAGAAAGAGAAGATATTTGGAATTTATGATCTTAAACATGTCATAGTATGTGATTGAGGGTAAATAGGAAGTTTAAGTTAAATTGTTTCTAAATTAATGAAGGGATAACTCTTTCTCGAACGGACTAAAAAGGAGATAAGCTCATATAATAAACTGGAACGACCAGAGTAATTAAATTTTCCCTCTCAAAACTGTGCTTAAAGTCCTACAATTCATCACTCCAGCAACAGACATGCAGCAGCTGCTTCAGAATATAACTTGCCCTTATGAATTAGTATTAGCAAATTTTATCTATTTATCTACTATCCTCTTATGATGCTGAGAGCAAAACGAAGTATCTTCCTCCTAAATTTTATGATTTTTTTTCACATTGCCAGGGAACTGTAGCTTTAGTACATCTGTCTTAACAGGTTTTGTACATCTCACACTTGTCCTGTCTTAACATACAAATCCCTAGCAACTACTGTACAAGATTTCATCATGAACAAAAGACTGAAGGTAAGTGTATATTCTACTAAGCGTTAGTCCTGCTCAGTGATATCACCTACTCAGATATTTTGTTTCTGTTGTATTCTTCTCTTTGTTAAGTACACGCATGAATTCCAAGAGATTGAAGTCTTTTGAGCAGACATGACAACAACTTTCTTACATATAACTATAATCAGGTCTAGCCCATCTCCTTTTACAATTATCACAGTGCCGCACCCACGGGTTGGTACATTTGGAAGTCTGTGATAACATCTCATATCAAGTGCCTCTCATTTTATTCTCTATGCGTGCTACTAAAATCTTTTTCCGAATATAATTATTTCTAATCTTAAATCTTCACTCATTGTTCTTATTTACATGAAGCATTGCATTGCCCTTCCACACTATCAATCCAAAGAAAGGAAAGTAATAAAAAGTTTGGATCTGATTTTACATTGCTATTCTGGCAAAGATGCACTTACATAAACACCATCTACTGCTTTACAACTGAATCCACTGCCTCAACCTGTTGCTTAGCAAGATACCTCTCCCTCCGCTCCTTCTATAAAGCATAATGAGCAGAAACACAATGTTAGGGGAATGAAGTAGGCAAGGACTTAGAATTGATTCATGTGTTTACACACACAGAAGATACACTTACCCATTCATCTACTATTAAACCTTCTCCCACAACTTTCGGACCTGTGTCGACTGGAGGTTTCTTGTCAGCTTCTGTTGCAGCAGCCTCAGCTTGGGCCAGCTGAAGCTTTAGTTTATCCAGTGCCTTTAATCGTTCAAATTACTTTGGTTGGTGAATTCCCATTAGCACAATGTACAAACAAACAAATATAACATGTCTAACACTTACCGGAGAAGGGCGTTCAGGGTCCAAAAACATCACCTTTAGAGTACGCTCAATAGTGACTTGATCCTTTTGTTCATCAAACTGTATAAAACAAACCAATGAGGATTACACCACTAAAAACTAGTAGTACTATGGACACACACCAGATATTCAATATAAGGGCAACCAAAGCACAAGAACCCGACATTTTGGTTTTGGATGTGACATATGAGGGTACGATTTACCTCTTACACTACAAAGTTTTCTCCCTAGAAAAGCACCCAGGTCAAATATAGCGTCCTCCTGTTTCATCAAAGCTACTTTCCTAGGAATATTTCATAATGATGAAAGGAAAAAAGAATCATAGATATCCACAATGACAAAATTTATCACTGAAAAATTGGGAAGAAATGGGTTGTATGTATGAAATTGTTATCATTCTCATTTTTTAATAGAAGAGGTGGAAAATTTATACTTCAGAGTTGCATGCAAAAGCAACTAATTATCATTAAGGTCTGAGAAGTGTCTAATTTCGGTGATGGGCACCTTGTTCATCATACAATCCAATATTAAGATGTTTAGCTGATTAAACTTTTGAGATTAGCAAAGACACTTATCATTAAAAAAAGCCTCACATCAAGCATATGTGTCAAAGACTTTTTTCATTGTAGAAACCGTTAACATTGGTTTTTTCCTGGCAAACAACAGCATGAATATGTAGACAGCAAAAAGGGAAAGGTCATGGTTTAGATAAGATTATAAACACATTTCTATAAGAATTAATCAATGAAGTTAACATTTTTCTAGAACCCCAACTAAGTGGCTAGAACAACTAAGTGAAGGTAAAGATGCAGAAGCAGCACAGATTAGTTTTAGATAATTGGTCAAACGGATTTGTCTCTTAACAAAAGGGCATCAAGTACAGAGCATGTAACCTCATTTAACAAATTACTACCATGTTTAATGGCAATTGCAAAGAAACGATCACCTAACCAGATGTAATGTGCCAGGCTGCTAGTAACTCGTAGAATATTCAATTATTAATTTTGATGGAGCTCCCCTATTTACATTACAAAAATCTGATGAAAAAAATACTTCGTTGAATAAACAATGAAGATAACAAAAGTTGATTTTTCTTAATCATTGTTTCAAAAATATCTTTGAGCAAGTTGGATTGGATTCCATCCAAAGAAGATACACGGAATGGAAAGGCAAACAAGAACTTGATAACTTCCAATACAAAGTACATTTAAGTCCATGATCTAAGCAATCCATCTGGAAATCTTCATTTCCTTTAAGTTCAAAGATTTGCATTGAATGGATACTACTAAACAGGATTCTCTCAGTAACAAGTTCAATGTGTAACAGAACAAAGTACACATGCATACAAGTCAATGAACAGTGATGGCGCATAAAGAATTTGTTGTCTAATAGAGAAACTTGCCATTTTTCAAGACCTAGAAATTTGATTAACTTACCAACTCAGGTACATAATCAGTTCCTTCTTTCACCTTCAAACTTATGATCTTGAACTTCACCTTGGTCTTTTGATCTACTATAGGCTTCTCATTGTTCTCAGGTTGCTCAATAAACTTGAATACTGTCAATCAGACACATAATAAACAATAAATGGAAGATGTAAAAACAAATATATTTTTTTCACTCAAAACAAATAGGATATCAAATTAATTGAAATAAAAGTGAGGAAAGATGAATACCAGTGGCAATCAGGCTTTCACCAGGTGTAAGAATACCTCCAGGAGGTCGCATGTAGCAGCTTTTTGGTGCAGTAGTTTGAAACTTACAAATTCAAAAGGAACCAGAAACTTACTTAACATTCAAAAAGTAATTAGAAGCTTAAACCACTGCTTATATTTTATCATCCATATTGATTAATGGTTAAGATCAATGTTATCACAGGCAAAAAGCGCAAAAAAGCTCTAAAATTCGTTGGCGATTTAAACGCAAATAAAGTGTGGGCTTTAATGATGAAAGGCACAAATGGAGGAAGAAATACAAATATGTATGCGTAGTCCAAGACTAATAATTATAAGAATGAATAACAAATATATGGACAAAGACATTAAAGAAAAAAGATAAAGTGAAATATCAATTGTTTAGTGTCGCTTCTTCAGGATTATGCTCGGTGACTAGAAAAAGTATGCCTTAGAGCCTCGATGACGACACTGAAGTGCCCGCTAAGCAAAGTGAAGTGCTCAACATGATTTGCACGTTGCTTCAGGGCTTACGCGCATCTTTGAAAATACTGGTTAAGATAACAATACAATATTTTTTAATCGGATTTTGCAAGATACATCACAAATTTTAGAACTCAAGAAAAAAGATTATAAATCACTCGTGCAAAAAGTGATGCAGAAATGGTAAAGCCCGTACAAAACAATGGTACCTCATACTCCAAACGTGGTTTAACTAAAAGTTAAAATTCAGAAACTGCATTTGTTATGAATGTCAAAAGCTTGAACAGGAAATAGGGAAAAGTAGTTTACCTTGAATGCTACATAAGATTTGCTTGTGTTCTTAATCTTTACGGCACTCTTGGCCTGCTTTCCTGGTTCATCTTCAAGAACACAAAAGCAAAACAGCAACCATCATTCTACCATTGCCAACATTACATAGCTAAAACAGAATTTTAGCGCTTCAAACATGAAATTAATATTATTTGGTACAAGGGAAAATTATTTTCCTTGATAAATTCATTTTAAATTAATTTTCCAGTGTTTGATTACCTTAGATGGTGGAAATGTTTCTCCAAGAGAATACTTTACACTAAAAAGTAGAGTGAATAGGTTAAAAACCACCTAAGCTATCACCATTTTACGAGTTCCATACCTAAACTATTGGGTGTCCTTGTTACCCTGCAGGACTATATAACTCTCTTTAGATTAAAATCCCAAGTTGAATATGTCGCAAAATGTTTGGGATAACTTGCTGAGAGGAAGGAAAAAGTCTTAAAAATGAGTCCACCTGGCACAACGAGTTCATGGTAGTTCAGGGTGGTTCTGCAAATACCTAATAATTTAGGTATGAAACTTGAAAATGGTGATAGTTTAGGGGGAGTTTTTAACCTATTCACTCCAAAAAAAAATCACGTGTACTGCCACTTGGAACTCTTCGGAGGAGCTTTTGGAGTGTGATCTTCACGTAGCAATGTCATATTCCTTTTAGGGGACATTTTAATATGAGTTCATAATAGTTCAGGGGTTCTGTGAACACCAAATAATTTAAATATGAAACTCGTAAAAACGGTTATTATAATTTAGGAGGTGTGAACCTATTCAATCTAAAAACTATCTTCCTTTCACTTACTGGCAGAACCATTTTGCTTTACAAATATCACAACTCTGACTACATATCACTTGATTGTCAGTATTTAAATACTCCACCCTATACTAGTATCATATAGGTGTACTTCCTCTGTTTCAATTTGTTTGCCTTACTTTCCTATTTAGACCGTTTATAAATGAACGTCTCTTCCCTTTTTTAGCAACTCTTTAATTCCAACTTTACACATGGCATGTTTAAGACCACAAAATTAAAGAGCAACAACAACATACCCAGTGAAATCCCACAACGTGGGGTCTGGGGAGGGTAGAGTGTACACAGACCTTAACTCCACCTTGATAGGTTGAACGGTTATTTCCGGGAGACCCTCGGCTCAAGACAACAAAAAATTAAAGAGCATTTTAGTATATTTTTATATATCTTTAATTAAGACTACAAGATTCAAAAGTCATTTTAACTTTCTTAAACTTTGTATCAAGTTAAAATCAGATAAACACGGTACTCCCTCTGTTTCAAAATGTTTGTCTTACTTTCCTTTTCCTTTTTGGTCAATTTCAAAATGTTTGCCTCTTTCCTTTTTTGGCAACTCTTTAATTTCAACTTTCTACATGGTATATTTAAGACCACAAGGTTAAAGAGCATTTTAATACATTCTACATATATTTAATTTAGGACTACAAGATTCAAAAGTTATGAATCATGTACTTTCTTAAACCCCGTGTCAAGTAAACCATATAAACAAAGTACTCTCTCAGTCCCAATTTATGTGGCACATTTGACCGAACACAAAGTTCAAGAAATAAATGAAAACTTTGTTACATTTACAAACTTATCCTTTTTTGTGTCTACTTTTGTTGATTTTTCTTCACAATAAATACAACTTTCAAATTAAGTGGACCAACAAGGGTAAAATAGAGATATGCCATAAAATAATTGTCAAATAAGAAAATATGACATTCATTTTGGGACGGACTAAAAAGTCAATGGTGGTACATAAACTGAGACAGAGGGAATATTATTTAATTATACATCTAACCAAAAAAACTGGAAAATGTTCTAGAAAATGATTTTCCAAGGCAAAAAAGTTCTATTAAAAATTCAACACTAACATTTTCTTCATACAAAACAATCTTAAAATACAATAAAGTAGTAAACGCGTAAATTAATAATAGGGTTTAGGAACGATGACTTACAAGGAAAGTAGAGACTACTAGAAGGATCAAGCCGGAGCCTACGCCTCGCCGGAAATACTGATTTAGTGAAAGGGCAAAGCCACCGGAGTTTGCCGTCGGCAGCGGCCATTATGAGAATAAATAAAGTGGAGTTCCGATGATGATAAGTTCTAATTTCAGGCCATAAATTAATTTAGGGAAATGAATGTTGACGTTTAGGTGAAGCTTTAGGTTGACTTATAATTTGTTGGAAAGGTCAAAAAATATGGTAATAGTAGAAATTTGGTAGCTTATCAACTGGTCAAATTAAGTTTATAAATAATTTCTCATTTATTTAATTATGAAGTTTATTTAATTATGAAGTTTATTAAATTATAGAATTGCACATAAAGTTAGATTAAGTCAAAAGTTATAGACTTGAAATTATAAATGGTAAATATATACAGCCGCACCACACTTATACCACAAAACCATAATTTTTAATTTCTCACAAATATCATATTCGAAATATAAACTCACTTCGTTAAGTTTATTTAATAAACTTTCTAATTTGATCCAATCACCACCCAAATCTTGTAAAATCAATATTCTAACCACAATTTGAGTTCCAAATATAATAGCAAATCAAATTGTTCACTAACAATCAAGGGGCAAATGGGTTGAAGAAGAGTAAGAGGGGAAGTGATCTAACTTTTAAATTATAATTTTCGTCTCAAAATAGTTATCATATTATTCATTTACACAACTCTTTAAGAAAATATTAATAAGGAAAGCATATTAGCTGTTTTACCGTCTTAAAATATTATAATTATATTATCTCTCTTCAATAAATATTTATTATATATTTATGTCAACTTCATCAATGATGTACACTTTTTCTCTCTCTTAAATTTTATACTAATTAACACAAAGGGTAAAATGAGAGAAAATTACTAAATCTTATCTTGCTTTGTAAAATGATAAGTATTTTGAAACAAATATTTTTAGTCAGAATGACAAGTATTTTGAGACGGAGAGAGTATATATGAAAGCTTAAAACATTTCTAGTTTGGCCAAACTCATCGACAGTCACAAGCGGAAGCGAGAATGTCGGCTTGAGTAACGCAAACATTGGTGAGAATCTAATGGCACCCTTGTGGTCGTTAAGATTTTTTAACTTGAACAACTCAACTAAGACTTGTACCTATTGAACACTCAGACTACATCAAATTTGTTCCAGATTTTCATTGTTTTGATAATCAGCTAAAATTATAAAATGTGTGGAATACACTTGTGGGTGACATGGCATGATAACTAATTAAAAGAGGACATGTAGCATTTAGGTAAAAAATAATAACTTAAAATAAATTATAAGAAAAACTATTTTCAGCAAAAAATAAATAAATATACCTATTTTCTAAAGAGAAAAAAACTGAAAATATTTAACCCCAAAAAATCCAGAAAAAAAAAGAGAAAGTAACAGTGGCCGGTAAATAAAAACTCCGGCCAAATCTTCATTTCATACATAATGTAAGATCAGCTATAGCAGTGAACGAATTGAGAAGCGATTTTAAAGAATTGTATTAAATTAGGGTTTTTTCAAAAAGATGTTGTATAAGGGAAAATGTGAATTTTGCCGCTTGATTGGTGCTATAATTGTCAAAATACCATTCATTATTGATTTTTGTTTAAACTTTGGGCATCTGAAACTTTGAACTTGTTGGATACAACGATTACAGGGAACGAGAAGTAAGTAAATATTACAATTGCTAGAAAGGATAAACTAAATATTACAACAAAACTGAAAATCAAGAACAAAACAAACTCCTTGTATGATTTGCTGAGTCGAGTGATGACACTCTGTCTTTAAGACAAGATTGTCACGTATATCTCCTTTACGTTGTCGGGCAATAGTCTCCCAAGATACAATAGCAACTTAACAATTGAGCAAAGGAAACTCAAGTGTTACTCTTGAAGAACTTTGAGTATAGTAAACTTGCTAGAAAGGAAGAAGATGAATTCAGAAATTCTGTAGTATTTTCTAAGTGTGGTTAACAATTGAGTCAAATGCCTCAATTTATAGTGTAATGAGATGATCATTCAACTAGTCAACTAATGGCCTTCAATAGCCATGTAATGGCACTTGATAGAGGGTTACATTCAGCCAAATAATGGCTTAATTCATGTGCCAAGTAATGGAGTTTCAATGCTCCAAAACCAGCCCAAAGGCCAGAACTTTCTAACTTCCCGTCGCAGTATTCTGCCTCCGAAGCGTCGTGGCTCCAGTAGTTGAAGACCCAATTAGCGCTGCGACGCTCCCTGGGAGGCGCCGCAGCGCTCCAGCGCCTCGGCTCCGACGGGGTTGCGCCGCGGCGACTTCTGACTCGTTTCATCTTACACTTCTTCCTTCGTTTACCAACGTGGCATACTTTGTCATTTGTTCAATAACCGTCCATCATTCTATGTCTCAAATGTATTACATACGTACCAATATCTCTTTCACTAATAGAATTTGCGATACTTGGCACTACGTGTGCACGTGTGTGGAAACGACGTTTCCGATGTGCAGGGCCCCAATTGTTTGAGTCATAAATAATGAGATATACTTAATTCCACATTAGTAAATTTCCAACAATCCCCTCTTGAAATAGATTTTAGCGCACTTACATGGTGCCTTTTCCAGCAATCTTTCAGCAGACCGATGTTGCATCTGGATAGGTATCTTTCGCTTTGAACCTTCCATAGTTGAATACCATCGGACATACTTACTGCGCGGTAAACGTGATGTCTTGAACCGTCAGTGTTTAGTGTAAGCCAAGTCAACGGTACCAACACAACAACTTCTCTTACTCTGTTCTTCGTAATGTTTTGTCTGTTGTGGTCGTGGACACTTCTTGGATTCTTAAGTGCGTTCATTTGAGGCGGCCTGTCCTCGCACTTAAATAGGTGGTCTCCTACAATGTATCCTGCTATATCCCACTTTACAAGTGTTAGGAACCATTAAAAGTTTCCCCAAACCTAACCTCAACCGGTTAGGATCATTAAAGGTTTTGGAAACTTAACATTTACCCACACTGCAGATAGCACTTATAGTCTATCGCGGGAACGGCTTTGGATTAGGTGTTTATTTATAGAAATCACTATCTGAAGTGCTTATGCTTCCGCCGAAGCGCTCAACTGAACCATTACGGCTTAGTTTTCCTATTGAACCTAATTCCTGGGATCTCGAGTCAGTAAGGTTGGGTTACCACCGTATTGGTCCTTATACCTTGGGTTTTAAGCACATTCCCCTAGACATGCAGAACATCTGATCTTTGGGTAAACCCTTTGTCAGTAGGTCTGTTATGTTATCCTTTGATTTTATGTAATCAATGGATATTATACCCGTGGTGATCAACTGCCTAACAGTTTTATATCTCCATCGAATATGATGAGATGTACATAGAACTCTGTGCCCTTCCTAGAGCCAACTGACTGTCACAGTGGATCATTACAGAAGGTATGGGTTTGTCCCAACAAGGGATATCCTCTAAGAAGTCGTGAAGCCACTCAGCTTCTTCTCCTGCTTTGTCTAAAGCGATAAACTTCGATTCCATCGTGGATTGGGCGATGCAAGTTTGCTTAGAGGATTTCCAAGACACAGCCCCACCACCAATTGTAAATACATACCCACTGGTGGACTTGGTGTTCTCTATATCAGATATCTAGTTTGCATCAGTGTACCCCTCTAGTACAGCTGGATATCTCGAATAATGCAATCTGTAAGTTAACGTATATTTCGTGTATCGTAGTACCCGATTCAACGCCTTCCAATGATCAGGGTAAACCTAGCCAACTTGTTGACTGGATAAGCAATATCAGGTCGGGTGGAGTTTGTTATGTACATCAAACTACCAATCACATATGCATATTGCTCTTGGCATACGGGTGCACCACGATTTTTATCAAGCTTTTGATTTCTATCCATTGATGACTTCATAGGCGAACTGTCAAACATCTCAAACTTTCTCAACACATCCTCGATGTAGTGAGACTGAGATAAGATCAGTCCGTCAAACGTCTTAGAGATCTTTATCCCTAAGATGACATCTGTGATACCCATATCCTTCATATCGAAGCATTGTTTCAACATGTTCTTAGTCTCTACAATCAAGTCAGGACCGCTCCTTGTGATCAACATGTCATCTACGTACAAGCATATCATGACGAACGAGTCAGAGTTACATTTCATGTAGACACATTTGTCACACTCATTAATGGCGAAACCATTCGATAGTAGAGTACTATCAAATTTTTCGTGCCATTGCTTCGGGCCTTGTTTCAGCCCGTACTGAGATTTGACAAGCCGACATACTTTCTTCTCTTGCCATGGAACCACATACCCATCGGGTTGTTCCATATAAATTTCTTCTTCCAAATCACCATTTAGGAAGGCTGTCTTGACATCCATTTGATGTATCCCAAGGTCACACAACGCTGCGATCGCAATGAATACTCGTATGGACGTCATCCTAGACACCGGGGAGTACGTGTCAAAGTGGTAAAGGCCTTCCTTCTGCCGGTAGCCCTTGACTACCAACCTGGCCTTGTA
Source organism: Anisodus acutangulus (assembly GCA_029783415.1). NCBI lineage: Eukaryota > Viridiplantae > Streptophyta > Magnoliopsida > Solanales > Solanaceae > Anisodus > Anisodus acutangulus. The sequence continues at coordinate 56,435,540 of CM056494.1, forward strand.
CTTATCTATAGACCCATCTTCTTTATACTTTCGTTTGAGTATCCACTTACAACCCAACGGTTTACTTCCCGGAGAAAACTCAACCAACTCCCAAGTATGGTTATGCAGGATGGAGTCTATTTCACTCTCAATATCTTCTTTCCTGAGCGGTGCCTCTGGAGTTGACAATGCTTCAGCAATTGTCCTTGGTTCGTCATCAACCATATAAGCTACAAAGTCAGGACCGAAAGATTTTTCCTTCCTGGTCCTTTTACTTCACCTTGGTTCCATCTCTGGAGTCTCCAAGTTCTAAGAATCTGGAACACTAGATTCCGGATATTCAGCCACTTCGAAGTCCACTAGATTTGAACCATCTAGGTCCGGGCAGTCAACGACTCCCGGTTCCTGAGAGCTTTATTCATAACTTCGTTTGCGAGAGGTTATGTTTTTTTCCTTTCTAGGAAAGGTACTTTTAAAGAGTTGATCATTCCTTGATTTCATTATTGTACCCTGGTAGATATCTGAAATATCTGACTTATGCACTAAGAAGCGATAAGCACTACTGTTATTTGCATATCCGATGAATATGCAATCTACAGTCTTAGGCCCAATCTTGACCTGCTTTGGCTTGGGTACTTCAACCTTTGCCAAACAACCCCACACCTTAAAATATTTGTAGGTGGGTTTCTTTCCATTCCATGATTCATATGGAGTTTTGTCCTTACCCTTATGTAGGACTCTATTAAGAATCGTATTAGCGGTAAGGACGGCTTCTCCCCACATGTTTTGGGGAAGACCGGAATTGATGAGCAAGACATTCATCATTTCCTTCAATGTGCGGTTCTTACGTTCTGCCACACCGTTCAATTAAGGTGAGTATGGAGTCGTCGTTTGATGAACAATGCCTTATTGGGCACAGTATTCCTCAAATGGCATTACGTATTCTCCCCATCTATCGCTACGAATGGATTTAATGTACAGGCTTAGTTGGTTCTCAACTTCTGCTTTGTAACGTCGGAACGCTTCAAATGATTCATCATTACTTTTCAACAAGTAAAGGTAACAATACATTGTGCTATCATCAATGAATGTCACAAAGTACTTGACCCCTCTAGTTTGTGCGAACTTCAAATCACATATATTTTTGTGAATAAGTTCTAGAGGAGCGGTATTCCTTTCGACGGATCGAAAAGGAAGCTTGGTGAGTTTTGCCTTTACGCACACCTCACACTTATGTTGAGGGTTTACGTCGACAGACGGCAACAACTCCAACTTTACCAGCCTTTGGATAGACTTGTAGTTAACGTGTCCTAATCTATGATGCCATAAATTAGAAGACTCAAGCAAATAAGAAGAAGGTTCAACTTTATTACTTGGACGCATTACAGACATGTCATTCACTTTGAAGAGGCCTTCACAGACGAAGCCTCTCCCCACAAAAGTGTAGTTCAGAAATTAAATTCCATAGTTGCATCTGGATAGGTAGCTTCCGCTTTGAACCTTCCATAGTTGAATACCATCGGACTTACTTACTGCGCGGTGAACGTGATGTCTTGAACCGTCAGTGTTTAGTGTAAGTCAAGTCAACGGTACCAACACAACAACTTCTCTTACTCTGTTCTTCATAATGTTTTGTCCGTTGTGGTCGTGGACACTTCTTGGATTCCTAAGTGCGTTCATTTGAGGCGGCCTGTCCTCGCACTTAAATAGGTGGTCTCCTACAAGGTATCCTGCTATACCCCACTTTACAAGTGTTAGGAACCATTAAAATTTTCCCCAAATCAGTTGGTGATTCAATTAATTTGTGTGATTCAATTAATGAAAATCAGTTGGTGAAAACTCAAAAACAATCCTAGGATACCTTTTATAATGGCACTTATTGAATGAAGAATCATATAAATTTTATTGTGACAAAATCATAGTCAGTCCAAAACGCTAATCGTTATCAAATTAGATAAAAGAACAGTGGCTTTCACGAATATTTTCGTCTATTATCTTATAAATTGGGTATTATTTATTTCTTACAATTTTGACTTTAAATAAAAATCAGCAAAATGTAATTAAAATTTTATTTAAATATGTTGAATGCCTTTTTGAGTGAAACACCCATAGTTGAGTGACTTTCTGGTTAGAAAATAATGTTGAGTAACTTTCTGAGTGGAAACACCCATAATAGAGTAACTTTCTGATTAGAAAAAAAAATTGAGTGACTTTCTGAGTGGAACACTCATAGTTGAGTGATCATATGAGATATCATCTCCAATCATTAAGTCTGTTTATTTTAAGATCTAAATGATTGAGCCTTAATGTCATAACATGTATATATATAAATTTCTATAAAGATGATAGCTCACCACTACTCCTTCCATTCACTGCTAACCATTATCGTCGCCAACTATTATCACCACCGTCACCAACAACCACCATCTTTAATCACAATCATCGACGTCACCAATCATCATAGTCAGTTGTCATTATCACTATCTACCATTTACAATCATTTTCATCAACCACCATTACCACAATAGCCATCGATTCTTACCACAATCACAAATATCAGTCGCCACAAATATAGCAACAACCACCATCATCATTCGCCACCAACATTAACTATCACTGTCATCTACTAAACTAGCAGCCGCCACCAGTAACTACCATCATTAATAACTACTATCAGCCAATCACCAATAGCTACTATCTACAAATATTAGCATTAGCAAACACCATCCTCAATTTGCACCCACAACTACTTTCACTAGCTATCCTCATCACCGATCCCCATATAATTTTTTAAAAATAATTTATTAATATAATATTATATTGATTTAGCATTTTATGTGAATTTTATATTTATTAATTTTTAAATAAAGATAAGTGTTATATTCAAATGTCGAGAAAATGAATAATTTTAATTATATAGTATTCATTTCTTAATGCAATATCTTTATTCAGAAATATTTTAATTTTAATAAAAATAAATGATGCTTAAGAGTAAAAAATCTCATAAATACTTTTGATTTTTTATTATTTTATCCCTAATCTATATAGTACTCCCTGAATTATCCTTTCCGAAACCAAATCCTAACTCTCTTTCCATTTTATTTTTGTGATTCGTTCTTTTTATGCAAGGACTATAAATCTATATCTTTTATAAATATTTTAAGGCAAGTGGACTTTATTTGTTTGTATTTAATGAAGTTCTTAATCTTAATAATTTAGATCTTAGTTTTTTAGTTTTTTTTTTTTTTTTGCATCTTATGTATGAATTTTAACCATTTAGATTTTAGTTCCTAAGGGCTCGTTTGGTATGAAGGATAATGAATATTTAATTCCGAAATTAAATTTTGAGATGAGTTTATCTCATGTTTGATTGGGATAAAATCACGGTATAACTAATTTAGGAATTCTAGTGTTATTTTTATCTCCGTGTAATGGTGGAATAACTAATCCCTGATAACTTATTTCGAGATAACTTATTCCCAATTAAACGACCCCTAAGTGTTTATATTTTTTTTTTACAATCACTTAATGAGTTTGAATGGATTTGAACGATTAAAACTTATAACCAAGTCTGAATATCATTAAGATGTCTATTACAAAGATATTAGTTTATTCTACTCTATCTACTTTCACTTTTAATGGTAGATGTTGACCGCCGCCGCTCACCATTAGCGACCACATCAACCACAACTATCATTCTCAACCACAATCGTTGCAGCCGCCAATCACCACAGTCAGTAGTCACTACCGCTAGTAACATTTATAATCATCGTCACCAGTCATTACCACAACAACCATTAAGAATTATTGATAATCAACATCATCAACCACCACTATTACCGTTATTATTTATCGCGACTATTAGCTATCACTATCATCCATCATAATTATTAGTCGCTACCACCAACTACCGCCATCACTACTTAGGTGATTTTAAATTATGACAAGTGGTATCAGAGCACTAAATTTACCTATCTTATCAATTTTGAGCAATATCGATATTGGGACGGATCCGAAAAAGATCGAAGTCCTTCAGGATTAGGCTAGACCTACTACACCCACAGAGATCAGGAATTCCTTAAGCATGACAAATTATTACATGTAGTTATGAAGGGATTTTCATTCGTTGAAAATTCAGGCGGTCGAATAAGTGTAAGGCAAGCTTTCAACAAACAACATTTTCCCATCTCCATCACAATTATAGATCCCATCGATATTGAAGTATAAAAAAAATCAGAAAGTAAATATTCAATACAAAATTTTATTTCATCGTATTACATCTATCAAATTCTTTATCTTAATCTTCTCCTAAACCGCCGACAAGGGGATTTAGAAGAAACACCAATCATACAAAAAAAAACACTAAACAAAAATGTTGAGCACAAAGAATTATAGCAATCAATCTTATTTAGGCATCAAAATCCAGAGGTAGTATTTAATTATTCAAGATTCGAAATTTATTAGAAGTTTAATAAAGACTCCTAAACCAAAAGAATCCAAAGGGGGAAATTTTCTTAGCGTGACCATATAAAATTTAATATATAAAACTTAGTTAATTTTAAAATTTCAAAATTTCAAATATTAGAAAAATAATATATTATTAAAATAATTGAGAAAAATAAATAATTTTTTTTGTCTATTATAAAATCAATCAATATTTTTATGATTATTCCTGTATTTTATAATATAAATTTAATATATTTATTATGTGTTACAGTAATTTTTTTATTTTAATTGATACTGATCTATGAAGCCTGTTTTTATTATTAATATACTTTATTAATTTTTCATTTCTTTGAATAACTTTTTAAGAAATTAAATTTATTGACAAATATCGTCAAAAATAATATTTGTGACAAATATCGTCGTCACCAATCATAATTTAGGCTTCATATTAGAATTAGACCTTAAGTCACAAATATCGTCAAAAGATGCCATCACTATTTAATTTTTTAGCTGACCCCTCCACTCCCTAGATTTTCATCTAAAGCCTCTCCTTACTAGTCTCTTTGTCTCAATTTTATTGAACGTCAAACCTCTTAATTATAATTATAATTCAAATATTCAACTTCTTAATATTAAATTTATGTATTTACAAACCATATAAATATTTTTATAAATTATCACAATCAATTATTTAAAATATTTGAAAGACATAAACTCAGACTATATAAGATTGAAACGGACGAAAGCGAAAGGAATAACATCTTAGGTGTAATAAACCCGTCTTGGTACCAGCTTGACTATGTTTATATGAAGACAACATAAAAGTGGTGAAATCATGTAATATTTGACAATGTTATACTAAAAAAACAACATTTATTGATTTATCATGATCATCATCAATATATACAACAAACAGGGATCTGAAATTTTCAACAGCTCAAGTACATGACATTTCTCAAAGACTCTTCAGATTGCTTAAATTTCTGCTCCCTCATCATCTTATTAGACACAATTCTAGATGATGATTTTCCAGTGACCCTCTTATTAGCTTGTTGGTGAGATTAGCCTTGGCATATTGATGCAACAGCCTCATAGTGTAATTCCATCTAGCAATACCTTGATATTTTAATGCCTCCACTGTGACACCAACTATAACATTGTGAAATATTACATGATTTCATCACTTTTATGTTGTCCACCAACTTGCCACTATCCAAGCTCTTCTTGATGAACTCATTTAGTTGGTGTTTGATTTGATTGTCAAGTGATGGAGAATTTTTCTTTGGATGAAGAATGAAGTGGAGCGGCAGTTTTGTTTATATAGGAGGATGAGAAGGAAAGGCTGTAGGAAATTGTTGTCTGGAAAATTGAGGAAATAAAGGCCGTGAGAGGGATTGTGCTGTCCCCTGGTTTGTCAATGACAAGTGGGGTGTATACGTTGGAATTTTGTTTGTTGCAGTATGATTTAGTTTGGAACAAATTTAATACTCCCTTCTCCCAATTTAAAATGTATTACTTTCCTTTTCAATCCGTCGCAAATAATATTTTTTTAATATTTATTAGATTGATAATTTACACATTTTATTTTTTCTGTCTCAAATTATTTTTCGTGATTACTAAAAATAATTGTCTCAAACTATTTATCATATTAGAAATTTTAAAATATGTAATTCAAACTGCTGAGTTTATAATCTGAAAGTACATTGCGGAAATAGTCTGAAAATAGTAATGCTGACATGCTGAATTAGTCTAGTCTATGAAACCTCTGACATGAGTCTGACTGAAAACTGTCTACCATGACAAGGTCCTGGCATACCTCTACCATAAAACATAATAATGGAATAATAGACTAACACCCCGAATGAGATGGGGTTCACCAAGCAGCTGATATTGAGGCAGTCCTACTAAGCAGATCCGTCATCCTGAAATTGGGCACTGCACCGTGAAGTGCAGGCCCCATGCAAAAGGGATATTAGTACATTTGAATTGTACTGTATGTAAAGAAATTGAAAGAATAAATAGTTGTGGGGTGCTCGAAAAAAGGGGCAACCCAAATCAATAAACAGATATTGTACTGAATCTGAAACTGATAACTGAACAAGATCATGTACTGAAATGAAGAGTCACCCGTTTAACTTAAATAAATAAATAAATAATAATAATAATAATAATAATAATAATAATAATTGTGGTCTTAGGCCTAATATGTGTGCACAAATCTATGGCCTTGGGCCCAAGTATATGTATACACTAACTGTGGTCTTGGGCCCAATATATATTTGTGACCTTGGGCCCAAAATACAAGTGCCCAGTATGATACTGAAATACTGGACATGAATTAATGAACTGATTATGAGTACTAAAGCTTTAACTGATTTACAACATGCTGAATATTCTAAACTTAGACTCGTGGATATCAAACACAAATCTATACTGATTACGAATACATGATAGTGGAATACTGAATTATACTAATATGAGATACTGAACATGAATTCATACTGGAGTTCTGATATAAAATAGTGACTATTTCTATACTGGTTTGAGACATGGATTCATGAACTATTTATGGCTATTAGAGTAGTCTTTCTGAACAACATTTTTATAGTAGACTCATGGAATATCAGACATGAGTCTATAAAGAATATATACTAAGTTCACAACAATCAAAGTGATATTTATGAACAACTATGAAGTTAAAATCTTAATGATGAACGTTCTAGTATTTTCATGAACTAGGGCAAAATCTCAAAATCTGAAGTAATTCGTAGTAATCTTGATGAACGAGGCGTGAGGATGATTAAAGACGTTCCCACACATAGATAGTTAGCCTCACATACCTTAATCGCTCCAAAACGTGTCCTAAAAATCTAAACTTGGAAGGAGGAATCCAAAGCTTAAACCTTGCAACCCTGAATTGAGTTTATCCTGAAAATCCTAGGTTAAGAATATTGGATTCTACTTAGGATTCATTAGGATTATGTTAGAATCACATATAATTGCGTGAAAAAGACTTACCTTGGTGTAGGAGATGATTGGAAAGAGATAGTCTTCGTTCTAGGGTTTGAGAGAAGTGAAATCTTATTTTTAAAACTAAGCCATGTATTTATACTATTTGCTGTCAAAACGATTTGACGGTCCACATTGATGGTCCGTCAATATTTTGACGGTTTGTGTCTGGTCCGTCATTATTTTGACGGTCGAAATTGACGGCCCGACATGAAACCGAATTGGTTATCTGAAATAGACACGCCTCTCCGAACCCTCATCTCCATCATCCTTTCCTACAATTTCATAGTGTGACTTAACAACTTAATACCTCTATAGTTGTTGCAACTTTATATGTCGCCCTAGTTCTTGTACAAAGATCACATTAGGGTATTATAATATGTTTATATAACTATATATTGAGATACCAAATCCTAAATAGTCTAAATACTTTTTCTTTGGATAAAGTAACAAGTTCTAGTCAAATATTTTGGGATGTATGTGGCGGACATCCCAAGGTGTTCTAGCATACATGAAGTGATGTGAGATAGGCTGTAAAAATTCCGTCGGGCTAAAGTTCTTGCCCTAGTGTCAGGCCGGGCATCTCCTTATGCACACTTAAAAACCATGTGCGTGTGAGTCTCATCTGTGCCTTGTAAGACATTCATTTTAACACGGGAAGAGAAAGAAAGCAGGAAACAAGAAGGTGAAGACGAAGGAGGGAGGGAAGTCTGTCGATGTCCAATGTCCATCTACTTGGTTTTTATTTTGTTTCCCTTATAAATGTGACAAATGATGGAGCTTGTGTTTGATAACCTCTTTTTCTCGAGTCCCTTACCTTTCTGTCTCTGTTACATAGACGTTCAAGTAGCACTGGAGCACTACAGATAATCTTTGAACACAAGTTTTTGGTACTTTGGGCGCTATGATGCACATATGGACCATATTTTGAAATGGTTATAAAGGTGAAGAAACCCAGATTTCATGAAAATAGATTGTAGTACTCAATGATCTAGTTTTGTGTTCCATAAATATATGGAAGTTTGAGCTTGATTTGAACGTCTTGCAGTTCATCTCACAATTAAAAGAACACTTGCCGCTTAGCTGACTTTTATTTGCATTGGCGGAATCTGTGAAATCATTCACAATGATTGCTACTCAAGGAGCTTTGTGGTTAGAAATTGATTTCAATAACAATTCATTGTACAACATGTATCTTTCTTCAATATATTTCATCGAATTTGGCTACCAATGAACTATATCGAATGGAGCTTGAGGTTTTACTTTCCAATTGTTTTGCACAATTTCAAATTCAAAAGCAATTAGGAAGCATTAAAAGCAGTTCTGCTGCAACAAAATTCTTTCGGACTTTATGTTTTGGAGCTGGTAATGGTATTCTTTACAACCTTTTTCAGTACTTTCCATGGCAATATAATGAACCATTCAAGGGTAAGCCCAACAAAAAAATAAGCTAAGTATTTTGAAGACGATGACAATTCACACACAAAAGAGTTATCTGACCAGAAACATGTTTTGTCTCAGCTAGAACTGTCAGAAAGGCAGGAAAATGACTCATTGCAATCACATTATAAACTTATCATATTACTGAAGATTATATTTAAGTACTTAAACTAAACTAATCTATTTTTACAAAAAGAAGTGTCAATGATTTGTTCTCAAACAAAGTCTTTTAACATTTTAAAATGAATCATCGGAGACTGGAGATGATTACGGGTGAAAGGGGCTTTTTTCATATTTGGCCCTTCTGCTGAAATTGATTACAGGTGCTAGTCAAAATATACAAAACATACATATTGATTATGTATATTATATGCATATTTTATGTAGATTTATACTTAAATACATAAAACTTATACATTTGATGGTTATTTTGTAGGTTAGATCACCGAAAGGCAATGGACTATAATTATCTCTATAAACAATGTACAACACATTTGTCACTTTTTGCACCGTGTTACAAGAAGCTGACTGCAGTCTACTTGAGTGGCTGAACATGGGAACTTTCACTATGCAAGGTTAGCTACATTGCTAAAGAGAACAAAAGAATTAAGTGTATAACTGGTATTTTCTATCTGGCATCTAATGTTGTGATGGTGATCTCATTCCCTGTACTATGTGAATATTGACTAGAAGAGAATTCATTATCGGGTGCATTTGTTTCTATGAAGAAACCTGGCTGTTTAGCGGGTGGCAATACACCTTCATTGTTTAACATCATAACCACTGAAGACATACTTGGACGATCTTCTGGACTGTGTTGCACGCATAATAGACCAACATGGATTGATCGTATCACTTCAGGTGTAGAACGAACATCAACGGGGAAGTCCCCAACTAATTCCATTGATCTACCTTTTTTATAGAGTTTCCATGCCTGTCGATTTTAAAATTTTGTTAGCATGACTAACCTTGCAAGGTATTTATTGATGGACAACACAAAATGCAACAGTTACATGTCCAATGAGGTTAAGGCTATGGTCCGGATGAGAGAATCTTCTGTTCCTTTTCCCACTCATAATTTCCAGCACTAAGACACCATAGCTGAATACATCTGACTTCACCGAGTAGACCCCATGTACAGCATATTCCGGTGAGAGGTAACCACTGAATAAAACGTAGGAAGAAATTAGCATTACTCATACTGGAAAATATACCAAGTAAAAGATCATCTTAAGATTCTCACTATGTTCCAACTACTCGGTGTGTCTTGGCTCCAAACTCATCGTCTTCACAACTTCTTGCTATGCCGAAGTCTGATATCTTTGGATTCATGTCATTGTCTAGTAAAATGTTGTTAGCTTTCAGGTCCCTGTGAATGATCCTCAACTGAGAATCTTGATGCAGATACATAAGTCCCCGAGCTATCCCATTGATGATGTGAAAGCGCTTAGGCCAGTCTAATACCCTGCTTCCTGTGTCATCTGCCAAAAGTTTCATAGTTTGATCATCAATAAACACCAATCAGGTATAAGTGAGAGTGGATTAAAATATCAAACTAAGGGTTTGTCTGGTATGGAGGAAAACATTTTCCAGAAATCGTTTTCTAATTTTTCTCATGTTTGGTTGAAAATGATAAAGAGGGTCCTTAATGTACGGAGGTTGGATTATTTTGATCCTTGATATATACCACATACCCTAATGGAAGTAGGGAAAACAAGTTTCATAAGTGACATTCCAAGTTCATTGTCTCCTCCCTACCCAAGCAACATCCCCAACCCCCACTCTGTAATCATCCCACCCCCGCTACCCCCGGGCCAAACCCCCACTCCCCACCCAATCCCACCTCCATAGTATTTTACTAGATTACATATAAATGCTCTTGGGATAATATATTTTTGCTTACTTACCAAACACACCATAAATAAAATATTTCCGGACAAAAAACATAACTTTGAGCCTCCTGTATATTTTAGGCTCATATAAATCTTATTCTCAGTTCTCCAACTCTGTTTGTCCTGCTTGATGTGAGTTAAAATGGGAGGAAGATTATTTAAGTACACCTATAGAGCAACATTCAACTGGAATGCAAATATTAAAGCACAATATTTGTTTGAGAAATCCTTACCAAATATAAATGAATCAAGACTTCCATTTGGCATGTACTCATAGATCAACATTTTTTCTTCTCCTTCAATGCAGCATCCAAGAATCTTCACCAGATTTCTATGCTGAAGTTTCACAATATACATCACTTCATTCTTGAACTCATCTTGTCCTTGTGTGGATGTCCTAGATAGCCGCTTCACGGCTATTTCCTGTCCTTGTTCAAGCACGCCCTAAACATCAAAGGTCTGCACGTTAAACTTTTTTAATACCTAACACGAAAGACAACCATACAAGGCTGTTTTATACTTCCAACTAAATGGTAGAAGCACCAAATTTGAAGAATTGAGCAATTATAATAAATTCGATCAAGTTTAGCTGCTGTTTTTATAAAACTTCTCCACCACATCTTCAATCACTATATTTCTCTTACCAACAACAACAACAACAACAACATACTCAGTGAAATTCCACAACGTGGGGTCTGGGGAGGGTAGAGTGTACGCAGACCTTAACTCTACCTTGTTAGGTAGAGCGGTTGTTTCCGAGAGACCCTCGGCTCAAGACAGAGCATAAGCACAAGCAAAGCAACAACAAAAACAAAGCAAGAGCAAAGCAAGAGAAACGGTCAGACCCGGTCAGAAAAAATTTAAAGCAGTATGAAAATGCTGGTATCAAAGGTGAATAAGCCGTGATAGCACATTCCCAAAAAGTAAGCAGTAATTAGCATAGATAAACAAGCTAAACAAAGTATACTAAAGGACACATAGCAGCAGAAATCAAACTACAGAGGACTATAACACAATACTGCGTCTATTAGTATGATAGGCTAAGCGGGTCTACAATAATAACACTACAACTACCAATTTGCAAGCGTAAGTAGAACTACACTCGACTAACTACTACCCTTCTACCCTAATCTGTGTCTCCACAACTCCTACCTAAGGTCATGTACTCGGTAAGTTGCACATGCGACATATCCCGTCTAATCACCTCTCCCCAATACTTCTTCGGTCTACCTCTTCCCCTCTTGAACCCGTCCATAGCCAACCCCCTATATTTCTCTTACCAAATTAGGTTAAATTTGGATGAATTAAGAAAATTATATCCTCCAAAACCATAAAGTTGTTAAGCCATTGTTCGGATTATATATTAATCAGCACACATTGAAAGACAAGTTTTCAAAAACTTTTGGATAGACTCTGAAACATTTTGGATATTTTGAATTTATGCACCAAAAGTTCGTTCCACTCAATCCCCGGCCTCCATTTCTTGATGGATTATGCATTAATGCTCTCTTTGCTGTTCAAATGTCCCATGTGGTAGAACAAAGCTTTAGCTGAAGTTACTATCAGTCTTCAAAAATCATTCTATGCTCAATTATGTGGGCTGTTAATTGCTTATTTTGTGTATAAAACTGCAAAGTTATAAGTTGTTACCTTGTAAACAGGTCCATAGCCGCCCTCTCCAATTTTGCTCACCGCTGAAAAGTTGTTTGTAGATTTAACTATTGTAGATAAGTCAAACAGTGGTAACTCAAGTTCTTCACTATGGTTTCCATTGTGGTAATCCATCTTGTAGTTGCCATTGAACCTCCAACATCCTGTCAAAAGACCGTCGTACCAAATTCAGTTTGGCAAATACTAGACAAGGAAGACATTTATATTCCGAACAAAATGACTTGTTGAGGTTACCTTTCTTTTTATCTGAAGCTATCTTCCTTCTTCTAATGCAGATCACTAGGCTTAGGATCACCAAAACCACTCCAGCTGATAATGGAATAATCAAGGAAAGTAGTTTTCTTTTGTGACCATTTGATTTATCCTGACTAGCTGCACGTATCAATCCAAATATAAGTAATCAATTCGACTTTCTCCATCAGATGGTTAGACAGGACCACATTAAAGCGCTTTAGTTTTGTATATGCATCATGGTTACAGCCTATAGGTTCCTTATAACTCTGCTCTAACTCATTTTTTTCTTAATCCAGAGACGTCGCTGTGCTAATATCATAGTATTTTTTCTGTTAAAATTGTAAGTTTTTACTTTGTAGTAAAAGTACAACATGCTTATAACCATTGGCACGGTGATAGACCTCTCTATAACAGTCATCCTCTATAACAACATTTCATTATAACAACCATGTTTACTGTGGAACATATCTTTCATGTTATGTTATATTTTATGTTCTCTATAACAACATTTCGCTATAGCAGCAAAAAAATATCCAGACAAACTTTGTTATAAAGAGGTTTGGATATACAAGAAAGTTCAGATTTTCTTTATCCAGGGCCTCCTGCAACTCATAAAATTTACGCTCCTAAAGAAATCAATCACAAGCTATTAATTTTATGTTTTTTTACCTAATTCAGAGGCAGCCATTCTAATGTAGATATCTTGCCCTTCATTGAGTAGCTGTCGAATATCAAGCAGATCTTCAAACCACAACAAGCAGCCGCTTCCTCCATTGCGCAAATCAAGATTTGAGTAAGCCATACAAGAGCAATTTCTCAAGCAAATTCTCTTACATTCTTCAAGGTTCATAGTCACGTTGAACAATGAATTCCGCGTGTCTGGCAATTTAACTTTCGAATACTTCAAAAACACATCTCCCTTAACACAATTCAGCTCAGTCCTCCTAACACAACCGCTCGACCAATCCGCCTTCCTCCAATCTTCATCATGTTTAGGCACAAACTTATCCAAACATCCACATACCGGAGAATTGAAACTATTACAACTACCATATCCTCCACATAACTTATAAGTATCACAATTATCCGTTGGCAACGAGAGGTAAAGCGCCCAATCCTTATTCCTATCTCCCCAAGTCCATCGTTGTAAATCGCCATTCTGATTCAAAACAAACCTCGTAATAACCCCAGCTAAAAGCGTATAAGTAAAATACACTTCAGTTTTAGTTGAAAACACACCAAACGTATAAAATGGACTTTCTCTTGAACTTGTTGCACCACTAAACCTTAATCCATTCCATGGTCCAGACCTGTATATAACATTTTCCCCCTTCTTCAAAATGTTCTGCGGATATCCCGAACGATCACAATGGTACGTATAATCACCCGGAGCAGGATCCTCCTCATTCTTCCACGACGACAAATACACTTCTTTACCAGTAACAAAATTCCACCCGATTTTCATACCGGGTAAAAGTGTATCAGTAGGATAATCAAAGCTCTGCCAGAGAAAATTCCCGTTTTTATCATCACCACCAGCATCTTTGACAACAAGATTCCCGGAATCCAACAACTTTGCAACGGGATCCTGCGCGGATCTCGAGGCATTTGTTGACCATATGATGTGGTCAGTACTATTCATTATGACAAGTCTTCCTGGTTTGATAACTTTTAAGGTACCTGAATTAGTTGTTGTCAGAGGAGATTCTCTGTTGGCAACCCAAATAACTGTAATAACAGAAATGTTCTTGTACCATATACCCAAGTAACGGTTCTTGGAATTACCTGGACTGAAGAACCCCATTTCGAAACTTCCACTAGATGAAGTAATATTTGGTTCATCATCTTTGAGAAACTTAGTTGTTGTTATTGTATCTGTTGTTGTAGCACTGAAAATTTGTTGGATGGAAAATAAGGAGAAAAAGAAGAGTTGTAAAATGACCTTCATGATTGGAAAGATAAATGGAGGTTATATTTATTTGTGTTGTGCATTCTAAATTTGGAAGTCATCCATTTTCGGAGCTCTTTGCAGCAGCAAAACTAACACTAGTACTATTATTAGCTGGTTTGGTTATGGAGTCAGCCAAATCGGCCATGGCAAGAAAAGTCTTACAGCTCGTTTGGATGGTTGTTCCCAATTGTATCTTATCGTATTAAGTATTATTTTAAATGTGTCTTGTTTTTCTTTTTTGATTTGTCCCAAAAAATATTTCTTTCTATATTTAATAAGTTGACAATTCAAACATTATACATATCACAAGATTCAAAAATTTCTCTTTATTTCTTAAACTACATACGAACTTAACATGATCTTCTTGTGATATATTTGATGTCGGATCGTTTGAACTTGATCTCTTTATAAATATCCCATCAATTTATAGGATTTTTAAATTTTTTAATTGTTACTTAAATGTTATTGCATCCTATCATTAGTTTATCTTTACGTAACTATAAAAAAAAATTCATTTTATGTAAGTGTTGTTACTTAATTTTGACTTTTTTATTTAATAGTTTTTATTTTTATTCTTTAATCTATATTTTATCACAACTCTACAATTATACAATCTATTCAAATATTATATTTATCAAACAATACACTATAATAGCACAATATGACACGTCATAAAACAACTAACACACTTTCATGATTTCTTTAATAATGGATCTTTTTGTTTTTGTGTTTTATAAAATTAATTTTACTCTGCTCTAGTCAAATGCGCTATTTGATTTTGCTCAATTTTATACTTGTAAAACAAATCAAACCTATTAAGTCAATTTTTATTTGTTAAAACCAAATTAGACCAGATGTAAATGCAAATTTTCTCAGTTTTGTTTTGCTGTCGGTTTTTAATTATTGAGATTTCTACAACTTTTTTTTCCCGGATTTATTCACTAGGTCAGACTTACATTGATTCTTCTCTGACTATGTTGAGTACGCTGTATTGGTCAAAAGATCTTAATCAAGTGACCATTAGTTCTAACCAATGTTTTAAAAGGTCGCGACATAAGGCGGAGCGTTTTATTTAGCACGGGGCAAGACATAAGCCTCGAGACATGGGCGGTAAGTCTCATAAATCTTTAAAATTTTAATTTATAATGTAGTGAAATAGTATAATAACAAAAACAAAATTAAAATTACATTAATAATTTTGAAAATTTTAAAACATGACTAAAGAAATTCATAAAAAAACAAAATTTCTAACATGAGTTTACAAGTATAAATATTGTAATGATATAAAAGTTGTTATGAGATGGCAATCAACTCTAACGTCTAAACTTTCAAACAATAAAAGAATCACATTTTCTCAAAATATATTACTATCATACTATGCAATTTACCTCCCTAAAAAATATTAATAAACTATCAGTATTATAATTAATTAAAACGTCACTCCTTCATGAAATAAAATAAATTACTTTCAAATATCAAAATAATAACATATAATAATTTTGAGACATAGGACAAAAACATTACAAGTGAAAGATGTAAAATTTGACTATGTATTTTTAAAAGAAATGTTCAGTGATATTCAACCTCCCGGTGTTCTCAGCTTGTAAATATGCAATACTACAACTTGTTATTTAAGTTACTCTCTATTTTCTTATTTCTATAGATGAAAAACTATTAAGCATCACTCGTTAATTAAAAACTTATGAGGGTCAAAAGTGTTAACTAAGGAATTTGACACATAATTTGTGTAAGAACCGTAAGAAGAGCCCCGAGCGTTGGGCGTTAGAGTGTTTCAAGCGTAAAGTCGGGCGCTAAGCGCATAAATCTCACAAAACTAAGCCCCACACGTGATCTCCAAGGCGTTTTGTCAGTGCCCCTCCCCAGGGCAAATTCTGAAGTGAGTCTCAAAACTGTCTTTTAAAACACTAATTCAACCTAATACTTACTCTACTATATATCAGGTAAAAACTTATCTGCATTGAATAGTTTATTAAATTAATAAACACATTATATGCATTTAAATACTCAATTAATAACATATATTTTCAAATAACCTAACTCGATTTAATATAAACACTCGGAAAAGTATTTACCTTTATACGGCATGCAATACATATATAATGGCCATCCCGTTTCTCGTCCGTTCTATATTTGCTTGCTCCAACCTCACTGACACATAGCTGCTGCTGCTATTATTATTATTATTATTATTATTATTATTATTATTATTATTATTATTATTATTATTATTATTATTATTATTATTATTATTATTATTATTATTATCAACAACAATATCAATAATGTTATTGTTATTATTATTTTGTTATTATTATTATTATTTTTTATTATTATTATTATTATTATTATTATCAAGCTCACAAAGGACAAAACCAACCTGCTGGGCAGTGAGTAACTGGATGGTTCGTGATGAGCAACGCTTCGGTGTGGTTTAGATTTTTTGTGATTAAGAAATTTAATATCAAAGTAAATAAAGTATTCTTATATTTTTTAATTTAACAACAAACTAAACCAAACTAAATAATAAATCAACTGATCTAGTTGGTTTAGTTCTGTTATTTAACATGTTTCAGCTTCCTTTGAACGCTCATATATAGTTGGAGTTACCTAGATCTGATGAATTATGTATAGTTTCATGATTGATATTTTTTTTTTTGCTTTTAATCTGATGTATGATATTGTATTAGGGTCCGACTAAAATTAAATTTATGTCAAATTTTTTTATATTTGGGATAATACGTTTCTTTAACAAAAGTGACTTGAAATCTTTAATTAAAAATAAAAAAAATATTTATGACGCCACCATAACTTTTATTGTTGATGAATGATTTGGTGATGATGTCCAACTCAGAAAACAAACAAAGAAGGATTAATTACTGTATTGAATACAAACAAACAGATGGAAATGGGGAAGATGGGATAAGAGAACAATTATTCTTTGAATTTCTTTATTGATGACTAAGGTGACGTGACTATTTTAACTACGTCGTATTCTTTTATGTACTACACTAGGTAGAGATGGCCCATGCCAGCGCGCCCTAATACTATTAGTTACTTTTTGTCAACTTTGTTTTGATATTTAATTGGAGAAAAGAAAAGTTGATGCAAAGTGATTATGAATCACAGATGGATAACACCCGCAACGGTAGCCAAGTTGGTGTAGCAGTAAAGCGTGAAATCGCAAGGTCACGAGTTTGATCTCATGCATAAACCTTCTTGGTTGAGCCTGTCACACATGGCTTGCCAAGTGTGGTTAATCGGCTGACGTGGTTTGCAGGCTATTACGTCAGTCCGGTATTACCCTGTGCGCACTCAAGAGAGTAGCGGATGCGGGTTCTTTCGTAAAAAAAAAAAAAGAGATGGATAACACGTCAGGTCTTGACCTAATTTTAAGCCTAACTTATTTTCCATTTCTGGCTTTTTTGTTTTTCCTTTTCTTATGTCGTCTTCTTTTTCGGAAACTATGTTTGTTTGAATTAAACTTCTTTTGACTTTTTTCAGATATTAACTCAAGAGGATATTAGTGAAACTAAATTCTTATATTTCTAGAAAACTAAACCAAGCCAGCAAATACCGTAAGAAAGTAATTCATTGATTAATATTCTCCCCTAATGTACAATATATATACAATTACCCTACACTTGAATTATGAAAGATTAATCTACTTTTACCTAAAATATAAGATGCTAATTACAATTATTATAATTATAATATATTACACTATCAATTATAATAAACGTTGATGATAGGTAATTATGGGAGATCCCCATAATTACTCAAACAGTTCCCAACCGTCTTAACTGAAGGTTCTCGGATGTTGAGACTGTCCCTGAAATCATTTAAGAGTACGTGTGGTAGACCTTATATGAAGATGTTAGCAATCTGATAACGAGACGGTACATGGAGAACACGGACTTGGCCACGGGCAATTTTCTCTCGGACATGTCGCACCCGCTTTTGACCACAGAATCCGCGACGAAGGGGGATCTGACCCGATCGCGACTTATGGGTGTTTCCTGAATTAATTAAGAGTTAAAGAGTCGCAACCTAATTATTCTACGGTGAATTAGGCACCTAAATATTAACATAAATAATGAAAAATGAACTCCGATTAATGATCTGCAAAACTATGAAATTCCGGATAAGAGTTCTTTATTATCCTAAAGAGAATGGGTTAACGCAAAACTATTAAATTCCGGATAAAAGTTCTTTATTATCCTAAAGAGAAGGGTTAACGCATCCTTTGAGATCCAATAACTTGCGGTTATCCGATCAAACTCCGTTTAATTATTATGCTAAGAAAAATGCATGTTTTAAAAGTATAAAGTTAAAAATGATGTTACAAGTAGTTAACAATGTAAATATTTTACCACATATATATTTAAGGAGTCTCACAAAAGTGATTGCGATTTTGAGAAATAAATTCCCGACATAAAATCCTAAAAAATATGCATGGTTTGTTTTATATAAGTATATGTGAATTTTTTTTGGATAAAACCATGCATTTCCAAGACTTTGGCAATTTGTAGTAAGGAGAAAAGTAATTTATTTGTAATGCAAAGAAATAATTTTTAGGACGTCATTTTTATAGCCGAGTCATAAAAACAAAACCTCATTTGTATGATTAATAATGCAAGTAAAGGTTGAACAAATTGCTTTAAAAGTTTTGAATATGCATGACGAGCCTAAAATAAATAACCAGGGGCATGTTTCCAATTCAAAGCCTTCGAATTTTGAACTACCCTATTAATTATCAATTCAAAGCCTAATTATTCCAAGTATTCTAAGAATTGCACAAAAAATAAACAATTAAATTACAACCCGAAAAATAAAGAGGACGATATTAGAGAAATTTAAAGCAACGACTAGGGCGGGTGATGATGTCATTGTTAAATACACACAATGTACATGTGTATATTGTGTATATTTGGTTTTTGAATTCCCCTTGTACCATGTAGGATTAGTAGTAGTTTAGTATCCTAGTTTAGGTAATGTTGTGATGTAATTAGTATTCTACACTTACCATAATATTTGTATTATCATAAATGTATAGTTAGTATCCAAATAGAATAAGATTTTAGGAATAGAATAGGAATAAGATTCTCATATTATGGAAATATGTAACTTATATATATAGCCTTTCAATCAATGAAAATAGTCAAGGAATTATTTTTTCCCGTTATCCTTCCCGATTGTAGGAGAATGCAAGGAAACGTGTATGCGGGTCTTCATTTTGACAAGAGTCATGATGAGTCTCATAATACATTTCATGTAAAAGAAAGAAAAGGATTAGTGACCGAACATGAAAATATATACATAAGAAAATAAAAATAAATAATTCATGAAAAGTATTATGTTGTTGGGCCCTCAGACCCACCAGCTCAAACAGTCGTGAATCAATAAAGTGTGGGCCCACAAGCCCACGCGGCATACACAAGAAAGGGGGGGAAACACATAGATCAGTTAGTAAAGCATCTAATTATATTAGTTATGATCAAATATGAAATTTAACATTTTATCCTACATGTGTGATTGGTTAAAACCAGACAAAACAGTAGGCTCTAAAGAAAAACATTCATACACCATAATTCAGATTTGGGCTTAAGAAATAACAGTATGTATAACACCATCATACAGCAAGCCCAAAGAGAAACAGTCCATATATAAATCAGAAAATGGGATTCGATACATTAAAATGGACGCAAGCACAGACAAGGAGCAAGTCCCCACAGTTTTCATTTTTTTACTAGAGAGACAGTAGCCCCACTCAAGAGAAAATTAATCAACATTTAGTAGATAATGGGCCTTGTTTCAGGCAAGGCAAAAATATGAAAGGGAGACACGAAACTCACAATTTTCAGATTTTTGAAAGCAAACATTAGACCAAAGCATTATTAAAATTAGATCCTTTTCACAGATTCAGAAATTACTCGACCCTCGCACTTTCATTCCTAAAGGAGGAAAAATACATGAGGTATTTAGAATATACCTGATATACCTAAGGTATACAACAGTATACAGCCAATGTATGCCAAGGTTCTTATACCTTGCATACCTTGGGAAAGGTCACTATATTCTAGGGCTGGCCAGTGGGCCGGGCCGGGTCTAGCGGGATCGGGGTCGGAGCTGGACGGGAGAAGGGGTCGGGGTCGGGTCTGGCAGGGTCGGATCTGGCGAGACTTGCTCCAGTCCCGTCCCGATCCCGTCGGTATCGGGTCGGGGCGGGGTCCGGCGGGTTTTCCTTTTTTTAAAAAAAATAACATATGTATAAAAAAAACTCAATAAACAAAATAAGATCGTGTAATAAAAACATCCCAAGGCTGTTTTTGTTCCTCTTATATTATTTAATAGACATGATTTTTTTGTAATACAAATACAATTGTCTAAAATCTAAATTGCAACTTTGTGGTGTTGTCCAAAAGTTGCAAATTACATAATAAAATTACAATTTAAAAAATTACATTCTCAAAAAAACATGTTCTAATTGCTTGATGATTTCCTGTGGTTATTCGGTTGGAATTGGTATTTGTTGGTCAAATTGATCCACGTCGCTTCCACTACCTTCGGTTAAGATTTCGTTGTAGTTTTCATCTTCTTCTACGTTGATCTCCGGTTGACCGCACCTTCTCCGCTCCGCTCGTATCCCATTTCTGAATAATGCTGCATTTTCCAAACTGTCTCCGGCTAATGAGTGTCTGTGGTCTCCTATTTGATATCTACCGGCAGAAAAAGCGCTTTCAAACGCAGTTGATGACGCTTGAATGTTCAGAACATCTCGAGCCATCAATGAAAGTGTCGTCATCAACATTAGTGGGTGTATCATCTAGTGGGTGTGTTGTCATCAACATTAGTGGGTGTATCATCTAGATCATCGTCTAAATTAAAGTCTTCTTGAGTTTCAGAAAATAGCTCATGGTCTAAATCTAATGGTATTGTAGGAAAATGTTGAAAAATCTAAATGTGAGAAAGATGAAGAGAAAATGAGTTATTTATAGTTGGAAAATTGGGTTAAAGTGTAAATATAATAACTTATGGGTTAAAAATAAATATTAAGGGGTAGGGGGGGTTGGGGGAGGGGGGAGGCCTAAAATGGTCGTTGGCCAACGGTCAAAATCTAAAATGGTCGTTGGTACAACGGTCATATTTGCAAAGGGGGGACAAAGGGCGAGGTCGGGGTTGGGTTCGGGACGAGGTCGGGTCGGGCGGGACGAGACATTGCCACGTCCCGAGTTCGAGGCCCGCCACCATTTTTTTTTAGCGGAGTCGGGACGGGACCGGGGCGGGGTCGGGCAGTCCCGGCCCACTGGCCACCCTTACTATACTCTCTTAAGATAAAAGGAGGAGAATCAAGGAAGATCAAGCAACAACAATGCCATATATATTCATGATATCTTAGACAAAAGACTCATACCAGTACACCCGATCATCAAAACGATGGTTATGCGTTACATTTACAAACGTATACTGAATCCAGAACCAACTCTATTAACTAACAACATACTTTGAGAGATTCATATTGTATCAAATCACACAACATATAAATGAGTCTAGCATTTGTCACAGAAGATGAGTGTTCTCTAGGTATAATAGACGTAATCAATTGACTTAACAATCCTACATGCAGTCTAAATACTTAGCTCTGTTAATCCAACAATCTTGAAACATACATGGACTTTTCACTTATACATCTACCAAATATCTTAACAATGAAGTGATTGCCAGATTATCCAAACATCACACCTAGGTATTTCTTTGTCTATAACAAGATTTTACTAATTAACTACAGCCCTCAAATACAGCATATCTAAATACTACTAATTCAATTAAACTAAACAGATTATCATACATAATGCCGATTAGACATTTAACAACAAGAATAACTAATGTCGCATAAAACACAGAAAAAAGGGAAAAGGACCAAGGGGAAATTCGAGTTTACTGACCTTCCCGAGGCGTGTTTCGAATCATCGAATCAGCTCGGACAGTTATTTTGAAATTTTGATTTTTGAAGCTTCTGATTTGCTTATTTTAGACTGATTTTTTTACCCGAAACAGAATTGGTTTCGGTTGACGCGATCAGGTTTGACCGACCCGATCGAAACAGTGACTTGACCCGGCTTTGGCCCGAAACAGAAACACAAAAATGGGATTTTTGAGGATTTGAAACTAGTATTCTAAGAGAATTTTCGGATTAAAATTACGAAATAAAGATGCTTATTTTCTATACAAAATTAAGAATAAAGCAAACCAATTTAAATTAGGATTTTTACCCCTTTGTTTTTCGATTTCTTTCGATTTGTATTTTTCGGACCCTTTTAGGACTGTTTTTGACCCCAAAAACCTCCTTTTCGATTTCTTGTTTTCGGATTCGGACCTGAAAAAGACCCCCCCCCCTTCGAATGGAGAACAAAGGGGGGGGGGTCTTTATAGATGATTTCCACCCCAACGTTTACCCACATACCCCCCCCCCCTTTAAAATGTGAGTTTGAAATTCAAATAAAAAGGGGTAAAGTTGACGGTTTGGAAGCGGATTTGGGGGGTAGGTTGCGGATTTTAGGGGATAGTTTAAGGGTGAAGTGACGGGGACAGGGTATGGGTTTGGTGGCCGGATTTTGGGCGAAGTGAAAGGGGTTAAGGGCTTGTTTGGGTGATTTGGGAGAGAAAATAGTTTTTTTTTATTTTGTTTTTTTAGGGTTTGTTTTAGGTATAAGGGGATGGGTCGGTTGGGCCGCAAAATAAAAGGGGTTTTGGGCTTCAGATTTTGGAACCGATTAGGCTATGGGCTGCGGGTTTAGGGTATAAAAAAGGGTGTGTTTAGTTTATTTTGGGATTAGGTCTTAGGGATAATTGGGTGTTGGGCCGACGGATTGGGCCTATGTTTGGATTGGGCTTGGGCGAAAAAATCGGGTTAGTAGAGTGTTTTGTTTGAGGGTTAGGGATAAAAATGAGTATTGAGTGAAATGGGTTAGAGTAAAAATAAATAAATAAAGGATTTATTATTAAAAAGAGGCTTTGCAAAAATATAAATTATAAAGATAACGATGTGATAATAATAAAATATAATATTTGCGACATGCTTAATTCTTAATTTAACATAAAAAATGCGATGTCATTTTGCGTAAATAAAATAACATAGAATATTATGATAAAAACCATTGATTATGTTATTAAAAGGCAAATGATAGTAGAAAAATGTGAATAATAATAATAACGATAATAAATAATGATAATGAGAATAGACGACGATATTAAGGCCTTATTTATTTATTTATATATATATAAGTAGAAAAATGCGAATAATATAATAACGATAATAAATAATGATATTGAGAATAGACGACGATATTAAGATATATATATATATATATATATATATATATTGACACCCAATTTTGTCCCATCTTTTATGATTTTATTTGCAATTTTTAATATTTTTGACACTTTAAAACAGTTTTAAAATATAGGCATATATATGTATATATATCATTATTATTAGTATTATTTGCATTTTTATTTGTCATTTGCATTTTTTATATCACAAGCATACTTTTATCCTAATATTATATGTTATTTTATTTTCGCAAAACGGCATTACATTTTATATTTTTATTATTTTAAGCATCAAGAATTTCACAAATATTATATTTTTATCATATTGTCATCTTTACAATTTATAATTTTTGCAAAGCTTTTTTTATTTTTTTATATATAATAAAACCCTTTTTATATTTTTAAACCCATAACCCATTTCATTTCCCCCAAACAATTTCTACTCAACCCAAAACAATTCCTACCCAACCCAAACTAAAACCCATTTTCGTCCAAGCCCAACCCATCACCCATTTTATTTCCCCAACCCAAAAACAAATACCAGGCCCAACCGAAAGCCCACCGGATCGGCCCAATACCCAACTCCTTCCCTTTATTTCCCTTTAAAACCAAACCAAACCCTAAAAACATTTCATTTTTTCCATATATCTCTCACTCTCTCACTCTCTCTCTCTCTCTCTCTCTCAATGGGTCACGCCTGTCGCCAAGACACCCCCGACCCCCTAACCCCGACGCCACCCTACACCCACAACACCACCACCCTACGCCGCCACCCTCACCACTACCATACCCACAGTCGACGACCCCCATACCCGTGACCCACACACGCCGGTCACCTGCTCCGACACTAACCAGTCGCCGCCACCCCACCCCACTACCCCACCTACGCGGACACCCTACTCCACCCACGCCCCCGTCGATTTTGGGGGTTTTTGAGGTCCTAAGTCCGAAAATCATGGTTCCGGTTTACTCTTGTTGGTGGTTTCCGATTTGCTTTTGTTGGTGGTTTTGGTACTTTTGTTGGTGGTATCGGGTTTGATTCATTGGTGGTTTCCGATCTGTTTTGGTGGTTTTATTTCCGGTCGGGTCACAATCCGGGTCGGGTCACCCCTTGTCGGACGAAAATCTCCAGGTTTATGTTTTACTTTGTTGTTGGTGTACCTGAAATTTGGAGGAAAATCGGGTCGGGTCACTGACACGGGTCGGGTCGACCCGGTTCGGTTAATTTCCAGATCTTTGTATGTTTATATTGTGTTGGTGGTTATCTGTAATTTGGAGAAAATCGATCCGGGTCGGGTCGACCCGGGTCGGTTAATTTCCAGATTTTTGTATGTTTATATTGTGTTGTTGGTTATCTGTAATTTGGAGAAAATCGATACGGGTTGAAAAACATCCGATTCGGGTCGGGTCACTGACCCGGGTCGGGTCGACCCGGTTCGGTTAATTTCCAGATTAATTGTGTTTTATATTCTATTGTTGGCTATCTGAAAATAAAAAAATGATTCTGGGTCGGGTCATCAATCCTGATTCGGGTCGGGTCTTCGATCCTGATTCGGGTCGGGTCAGCCCGGATCAAGTAAATTTCATTTTTGCGTATTTTTGTATCTTTGTTGTTGGTTATCTGAAAATAAAAAAAAATGATTCTGGGTCGGGTCATCAATCCTGATTCGGGTCGGGTCAGCCCAGATCAAGTAAATTTTGTTTTTTTGTATCTTTGTTGTTGGTTATCTGAAAATAAATAAATAAGAATGTTTGATTCCGGGTCGGGTCACTATTCAGAATTCGGGTCGCATAATTTAATTGCAAACTGTTGGTTATTTTGGTATTTAAATATCCATACACAGATATCCCTCTTGCTTTCTTGCTTTTGGCGATGAAATTAAATTCGAGGCCGCGCTTTTGTTTCGTTTCTCTGTTTTCTGTTTTAAACATCTCGTGCAAATCTGACATCGTTTTATTGTTTTAACTAATACTACACTTAGGCCGATGAAATTGAATTGAGGCCGCACTTTTCATTTCGTTCCTCTGTTTTTCAGTTTACATTTTAAGTATCCGGCAACGGATATCTTATTGTTCTCTTGTTTTATTGCCTTATTTATATCGCATTTAGGCCGATGAAATTGAATTGAGGCCGCGCTTTTTCATTTCATTTCACTTTGCTTTTACCTTGTTTTTAACATCCGGCGTGAATATTTCGCTTTTTTTTTTTTATTTACTAAACATCCGTCTTCTCGAATTGCCTCTGTTTTTACGCTTCTTTGTTTCTTTGCTGCTGCTCTTCTTTGCGTCTGATTTCAATTTTTAATTTATTGATTTGAACACATACTACCTTTGGCCGATGAAAAATATCCGTCGATTTTGAGGCCTCCACGGTTGTAAAGACGGAAAATAAAACTTACGGGCAATGATGAAACTTAAATCTTTTTCACCGAAAGACCAACATGTTCGGTAGGCAAGGCAACTAAAATGACCAACGAGTTATATGTTCGCGACCACGACGTGATTGGAATGATCTTTTCAAATTTTAAGTCCGAGTCCTCCGTAATCAAAACATTTATTGTTTTGGATATGGATCCGAAGTTATGTATATTCATTTGTTTCTAACCGTTTGTTCTTGTGACTTGCAAAGATAAAGTCAAAGAAGACAAATAACCCCTCGGAGATTATTTATTTTGTTGTTGTCATTTACTTTTTAATTGACTTTATTTCATTCTTTATTGTAATATTATTGTACTCGTGAAATTATTGAAATGTTTAGAATAGGTAGACATAAAATAAATTAATAGGGTAGTCTAAAATTGGAAATCCATTGCTAGTTTATTTATTTTAGGCTCGGTTAGTTTTAAAATTGAAAATCGCTAGTTTATTTATTTTTAGGCTAGTCGCCCATAAAAATCACATTGCATACATTTTTATCAATTTTCATACAATTACATATTTATATTCTTTTTAGCTTTACAAATATATTAATGTCATACAAATGTATACTTGTACAAATGCATCATTTCATTAAATACTTTCAACATTATTTTTATACTTGTAAAATATGCACTTTTTCTTAGCATAGCAATTAACCTGAATTTGATCGGATAACCGCAAGTTAGCGGATCTTAAAGGATGCCTAACCCCTTCCCTTTAGGATAATAAAGAACCCTTATCCAGAATTTCATTAGTTTCGTAGACCACAAAATTGGAGTTATTTTGCAGCTTTTGGTTAATATTCAGGTGCCCTAATTCACCTTAGAATAATTAGGTGGCGACTCCTCAAAGCAAGCATTTATCAAATCCAGAGGGAATCGATGCCATCGCGTCGCGAAGCCCGCAGGTCAAAATCGGGTGCGACAGCATGGCGACTCCACTGGGGAATCAGGTTCTTAACCATAGCAAGTTCAGGTTAATTATTATTGCGCTTTATTTTGCTGCTTATTTATTGTACTGCTTTGACTTGTTTACTTTTTGAAATTTTGTATGTCTAACTTCTTTAATTGCTATATTCTTTTATTGCTTTCCTTAAATTGGCATTTCGCTCATATTTCTTCCACTATGGAAAATTGACACTATCACACATTACACGTGAGGTGTGTTTTGCGCACCCGCAAATTCTTTCAAATTACCAAATTTTAAGAGAGTTGGCGTATGCGCGGAGTGTCCGGACCATCCGGAGGCCGCGTAGCCTTCTCACTCGAGTAGTCCGCTCGGGAACCTTGAGTCCAGTAAGCCTAATCTTAGTAAATTTAGGATAGAGCTATACCCTTTTATTTTTAATCATGCATACATACACCATAGGTGGGTCGATCCTTGGCATCGACTCCATAATTAAGAAATCCACCAAAATTGTCGACGAGTCTCGCTCCCCCAACGACCATCAACATATTATTTGTAGCGTGATAATGATGGACTAATCCAAGCCTAATCATGGCATGCCGATATTGGAAAATGTACATACATTTTGTCTTCATTTCCAACAAAAGCACGGTAGTTTGACAACTTGGATTATTCTGTCATAATCTCTCATATTTGGCGTTTAGGCCCACCTCTGGCATAAGAGAGGCTCCATGCATGATAGGACGCATATTTAATTCCCGCACAATTTGTTTGCTATTTTTCTTCTTTTATCTCTGTACATATTATTTAATGTAATAATTAGCTGCTTCAATTTTGTACATATCATACCATGTCGCTTGCGACTCTTGAACATAAATTGTGTGACTGCCCAAGGATAAAGCGTTTTTGAACATCAAGACTCGGATCTCGTGAAGCAATTAGGGGAGTTTTTCACCACATTTTCACTCTTACATTTTATTATTCTTTTAGTGGCTTTCCTCCTTTCACCCGGTGCTCTTATTTTTTGCAGGAAGATCGTCCTCGCGAATAGTTTGGGGGGTCGTTCTAAAACATTATTTTTGGATATACTCTAGGAAAGAACAAAGCCAAAGGCTTTCACAAAGATGACCGAAAGATGTTTTGACTGGAAAAAGTCAGCCAACACCAGATTCAGCGAATCATCTCTTTAATTTGTCTATACTTTTGTTTTGATACATATTTGCAAATTCAGTTGATATGTTTAATTTTCGTTACATAATTTTTTTTTATATCATACCATTTTTACAACATATCTTTACGAACTACGAGTGTCTGATTCTCACCATACGGTGTGATACGTAGGTAACCCTTCTCGGGTGCGACACCCCTAAAAAAAATCAAATAAAAAAATGAAAAAAAATGATTCCGGATTATCAATCTTTTTTTTCATTACATCCTAATGGACAATCTTTTTTTTTCATTACATCCTATTGTGGATTATTATTT
The DNA here is from genome assembly GCA_029783415.1 of Anisodus acutangulus. NCBI lineage: Eukaryota > Viridiplantae > Streptophyta > Magnoliopsida > Solanales > Solanaceae > Anisodus > Anisodus acutangulus. Next base: position 56,464,322 of record CM056494.1, read on the forward strand.
TTTCATTGCATTCATGGACAATCACTTTTTTATTGCATACAATTTTACTTACTATCCTATTGTGGATAAATTCTTTTTCAATCATACATTTTTTATAACCTATCTGCACGAACTACGCACACCTGATTCTCGTCAAAGATGAGATACGTAGGCAGCCCTATTCGGGTTCGGTACCTTTTATTCAAAAATACAAAAAAAAAATTAAAAAATTAAAAATTAAGAATCATTGATGGACTTGGTTGATACCAACACAGTTAGGAGTGTGCATAGGAAATAACAAGTGGAGAAGATTGTCTTCGTGGTAAACTATAGATTCTTCTGGTACCTCTCATTCACGCCTGTGTTGACACTTAAAAAATTGTTTTTCATGCTTCCAAGATATGAACAAAGCCAATCTCATCGTTTCATATGCATTGTGTGGTGAGTTTTTAGAATAAGTTCAATTGCATTGCATTGTGATCTAGAACTTGGCTCGAATGTTTGTTGAGGCGAAATCCTGAGTAACACTTGGTATAGGAAAGGATCGTAGGCTTTCTTTGATCCGTTTGAGCCTTTCAGACTACCAAATAACATTATCCGTAGCATTTCCCTTTGAGCACAAGCCTATTTTTTTAACAACCACATCTTATGCCTATACCCTTTCTCGAGTGCGTACACGCCGCTATCCCTCTTTGGCCCGACCTCCTTGAGCGCATCAGAAATATGCAAATTGCTGAAAATGATTCGAGTTGAAGTTGCAATGTTCCCAAAAGAGGAAAACAAAACAAAACCAAAGGACGACTTCACACAAAAAGGAAGTTAAAAGCCCCGACAATATAAAAAGAAAAAAAGAAGGAAATAACTTCGAAAAAAAGGGGAAAAAGCTTCAAACGAAATATTCAAAAGAAGTCGGTACAAAACAAAAGGGGGCAAAAAGAAGCAAATCGGAATCAATGCACACAAATATCAAGCACGGACATATTCCAACGCTCAAGGAAGGATTAGTCACTCTTTACCCAAATAATATCCTTTCCTTTCCCAAGCCTACATTACAAACCCATAACAAGCCCTACATGATCCTATACCGAGGGTTCTCACATTAGTGGATACTCACATGACGGCCAAGCCTATGGTATCACAATTAAATGCATTGAACATCTTTCTGAGGGTGAGTGTACTTCTCTACACGTCCTAAAGTTTAAAATGCTGAAATACATATGAGAATTGGACTTTCTTTCAGTGAGGGCATTTGAAACATGAGGATGCATATATGTCAAAATCTTGGCTTGAAGCAAGTGTCGATACTCAGGTATGTCTGAGGTAGCATCTGAAGCTGTAGGAATTACCTTGAAGTCTGTCTCGATTTGACAGATAGCAAATAACGGGAACTCCTAAGCACAATACTAATTGTTGGTACCAACCGAAGTCAAGACGTGATTATGTCTTTTTCATATTTTCACAAAAAAAAAAAAAAAAAAAACAACAACAACAACAAAAAAAAAAAACCTTGCAAAATATATTGCATCATTTTTCAAACTCTAGTCACTCTCTTTCACAAAAAAAAAACATTCTACAAATACAAATCTCTTTTGCCGCATGAACTACGTTATGACCTGATTCCCTCGGCGGGATCGTGAGGGCGCCGATTAACCGGTCCCATTTTGAAAAAAAAAAAAAAAACCCTTACAAAATTCTTTTGCCACATGAACTACGTTATGACCTGATTCCCTCGGCGGGATCGTGGCGACCACATCGACCGGTCTCATTTTTTAGAAAATCCTTACAAAAACCTTTTAGCTTGCATGAACTACGTTACGACTGATTCCCTCGGCGGGATACGTGGCGCCACATCGACCGGTCCCATTTTGGAAAACTTCACAATCGCCATTTTGCTTGCAAATAACTACGTTATGACCTGATTTCCTTTGTCGAATCGTGGCGGCCTATATCGACCGGTCACATCATTGGAAATTATCCTCCATTATCTTGCACACAACGCATTAGGCTCACATGATCGCCTTAATAGGACAAGCAAGTTGCCAAAGACAAACTTCGATTTTGTCGGTTGGAAGTTCAAGATCTTCATATATACCGTAAACCGGGGCATATTTAAGGGTTTATCGCAAGAATATGCCAATGGACTGAAAAATGCCAGACAACCAAGTCTTCAATCTAAACCAGTCTGAGCTTGCAAGCGTCCAGGGCAAAAGCTACAACTCACAAATTTCTTTGAGTGCAGGTCTTCAGGTTGACAAAGGCAAGGAAGCCGCAACATGTGCGTTTAATTCGGCAAAGAGGTCGCATCACATTTTCCTCCGTGCATGCCCGCCATTTAAATCCAGAGTCCACATGAGTTTGAATCGGGAGAAGATTCAACACAACGTGGAATCATATTACAGCAAACTGACGGCATGAACGTCATTTACATCTTCACAGCATTACAACATCAACAACACGCCCATACAACGGCGCTATCAAAGAACACGCCCATACTGGCGGCGTCATCAAGAACACGCCCATACAACGCGGCATCAACAACCCGCCCATCCACCGGCGTCATCAGCAACACGCCTATGCAACGGCGCCATCTGCACAACACGTCTACACAATGACGTTTTCAACGCACCACGTCTATGCAACGACGTCATTTCAACCCACGCGGTCACTAACGCATCACGTCAATACAACGACGTCATTTCAGCGCCCACCTCCTAACGCGGTATTTTAATTTACGTCAGCGCCCACCTCTAACGCGGTATTTCATTTCGCCAGCGCCCACCTCCTAACGCGGTATTTCAATTTGATCAGCGCCCACCTCCTAATGCGGGTATTTCATCTTAATCAGCGCCCACCTCCTAACGCGGGTATTTAAATTTGATCAGCGCCCACCTCCTAACGCGGTATTTCAATTTGATCAGCGCCCACCTCCTAATGCGGGTATTTCAATTTGATCGGCGCCCACCTCCTAACGCGGGTATTTCAATTTCACCAGGCACCCACCTCCCACGCGGGTATTTCAAGTCAGCGCCCACCTCCTAACGCGGGTATTTCAATTTGATCAGCGCCCACCTCCTACGCGGTATTTCAATTCAGGCACCCACCTCCTAACGCGGGTATTTCAATTTCAGGCACCCACCTCCTAACGCGGGTATTTAAATTTGATCAGCGCCCACCTCCAAATGGGTATTTCAATTTACATCAGGCACCCACCTCTGTCACGGGTATTTAAATTTGATCAGCGCCCACCTCTGTCGCGGTATTTCAATTTGATCAGCGCCCACCTCTGTCTGGGTATTTCATTTTGATCAAAGGCCCACCTCCTAACGCGGGTATTTCATTTTGATCGAGCACCCACCTCATAATGCGGTATTTCATTTTGATCAGCGCCCACCTCCTAATGCGGTATTTCAATTTCGGCCAGCGCCCACCTCCTAATGCAGTATTTCAATTTGATCAGCGCCCACCTCTGTCGGGTATTTCAATTTGATCAGCGCCCACCTCCTAACGCAGGTATTTAAATTTCAATCAGCGCCCACCTCCTAACGCGGGTATTTGATTTGATCAGCGCCCACCTCTGTCTGGGTATTTCAATTTCCGTCAGCGCCCACCTCCTATCTGGGTATTTCATTTGATCAGGCACCCACCTCCTAATGCGGGTATTTAAATTTGATCAGCGCCCACCTCTAACGCGGTATTTCATTTTGATCAGCGCCCACCTCCTACGGGTATTTAAATTTCAATCAGCGCCCACCTCCTAACGCGGGTATTTCATTTGATCAGCGCCCACCTCCTAACGCGGTATTTCATTTTGATCAGCGCCCACCTTCAAATGCGGGTATTTTAATTTGATCATGCACCCACCTCCTAATGCGGGTATTTTAATTTGATCAGGCACCCACCTCCTAATGCGGGTATTTCATTTTGATCAGCGCCCACCTCCTAACGGGTATTTCAAATTTCAGCGCCCACCTCCTAACGCGGTATTTTAATTTGATCAGGCACCCACCTTCCAATGCGGGTATTTCAATTTCATTCAGGCACCCACCTTCCAATGCGGGTATTTTAATTTCGATTAGGCGCCCACCTTCTAATGCGGGTATCTTAATTTCAATCACGCCTATGCGACGTCGCCATCTACATAACGTCTAGCGGCGACGTCACCTCATCACGCCTATGATATATCATCATACGCATCGGGAAGTTCTTGAACATCGTTCACCCTTCCCCAAGATCTCGCCACATCCGCAACGGTGTCATCATAAGTCGACACTGGGGCATTGTTTCTTGAATCTGCACCATCTCTTACAACTTCTCTCCCCCTCGGGATTCTATTTCTTACCATGCATCTCTAATCTTCCCTCGAGTCCCGGTGATCAGGACAAAATTGGCTACTCAGTCAACTTCTTTGGCCGAAAACTCTTTCATCGCCTCCGACCAAAGAGGGGCATCTGTTGACACCCAATTTTGTCCCATCTTTTATGATTTTATTTGCAATTTTTAATATTTTTGACACTTTAAAATAATTTTAAAATATAGGCATATATATGTATATATATCATTATTATTAGAATTATTTGCATTTTTATTTGTCATTTGCATTTTTTATATCACAAGCATACTTTTATCCTAATATTATATGTTATTTTATTTTCGCAAAACGGCATTACATTTTATATTTTTATTATTTTAAGCATCAAGAATTTCACAAATATTATATTTTTATCATATTGTCATCTTTACAATTTATAATTTTTGCAAAGCTTTTTTTATTTTTTTATATATAATAAAACCCTTTTTATATTTTTAAACCCATAACCCATTTCATTTCCCCCAAACAATTTCTACTCAACCCAAAACAATTCCTACCCAACCCAAACTAAAACCCATTTTCGTCCAAGCCCAACCCATCACCCATTTTATTTCCCCAACCCAAAAAAAACAAATACCAGGCCCAACCGAAAGCCCACCGGATCGGCCCAATACCCAACTCCTTCCCATTTATTTCCCTTTAAAAACCAAACCAAACCCTAAAAACATTTCATTTTTTCCATATATCTCTCTCACTCTCTCACTCTCTCTCTCTCAATGGGCCGCCGTCGCCGCACACCCCGACCCCCCTAACCCCGACGCGACCCTACACCCACAACACCACCACACCACCAGCCACCGTACGCCGCCACCCTCACCACTACCATACCCACAGTCGACGACCCCTATACCCGTGACCTCCACACGCCGGTCACCTGCTCCGACACTAACCAGTCGCCGCCACCCCACACCAACTACCCCACCTACGCCAGACACCCTACACCACCCACACCACCGTCGATTTTGGGGGTTTTTGAGGTCCTAAGTCCGAAAATGAAGGTTCCGATTTACTCTTGTTGGTGGTTTCCGATTTGCTTTTGTTGGTGGTTTTGGTACTTTAGTTGGTGGTATCGGATTTGATTCATTGGTGGTTTCCGATCTGTTTTGGTGGTTTTATTTCCGATCGGGTCACAATCCGGGTCGGGTCACCCCTTGTCGGACGAAAATCTCCAGGTTTATGTTTTACTTTGTTGTTGGTGTACCTGAAATTTGGAGGAAAATCGGGTCGGGTCACTGACACGGGTCGGGTCGACCCGGTTCGGTTAATTTCCAGATCTTTGTATGTTTATATTGTGTTGGTGGTTATCTGTAATTTGGAGAAAATCGATCCGGGTCGGGTCACCCGACCTGGGTCGGGTCGACCCGGGTCGGTTAATTTCCAGATTTTTGTATGTTTATATTGTGTTGTTGGTTATCTGTAATTTGGAGAAAATCGATACGGGTTGAAAAACATCCGATTCGGTCGGGTCATCGAGCCGGGTCGGTCGACGATTCGGTTAATTTCAGATTAATTGTGTTTTATGTTCTATTGTTGGCTATCTGAAAATAAAAATGATTACGGGTCGGGTCATCAATCTGATTCGGGTCGGGTCTTCGATCTGATTCGCCAGTCGGCCGGATCAAGTAAATTTCATTTGCGTATTTTTGTATCTTTGTTGTTGGTTATCTGAAAATAAAAAATGATTACGGGTCGGGTCATCAATCTGATTCGAATTGGTCGGCCCGGATCAAGTAAATTTTGTTTTTGTATCTTTGTTGTTGGTTATCCGAAAATAAATAAATAAGAATGTTTGATTAAGGTCGGGTCACTATTGAATTGGTCGCATAATTTAATTGCAAACTGTTGGTTATTTTGGTATTTAAATATCCATACACAGATATCCTCTTGCTTGCTTTTGGCCGATGAAATTAAATTGAGGCCGCGCTTTTGTTTCGTTTCTCTGTTTTCTGTTTTAAACATCTCGCAAATCTGATTCTTGTTTATTGTTTTAACTAATACTACACTTAGGCCGATGAAATTGAATTGAGGCCGCACTTTTTCATTTCGTTCCTCTGTTTTTCGATTTACATTTTAAGTATCCGCAACGGATATCTTATTGTTCTCTTGCTTTATTGCCTTATTTATATCGCATTTAGGCGATGAAATTGAATTGAGGCCGCTTTTTCATTTCATTTCACTGCTTTTAAGACTGTTTTTAACATCCGGCGTGAATATTTACTGTTTTTTTATTTACTAAACATCCCGTCTTCTCGGAATTGCCTCTGTTTTTACGCTTCTTGTTTCTTGCTGCTGCTGCTCTTCGCTGCGTCTGATTTCAATTTTTAATTTATTGATTTGAACACATACTACCTTGCCGATGAAAAAATATCCGTCGATTTTGAGGCCTCCACGATTGTAAAGACGGAAAATAAAACTTACGGGCAATGATGAAACTTAAATCTTTTTCACCCGAGAGACCAACATGTTCGGTAGGCAAGGCAACTAAAATGACCAACGAGTTATATGTTCGCGACCACGACGTGATTGGAATGATCTTTTCAAATTTTAAGTCTGAGTCCTCCGTAATCAAAACATTTATTGTTTTGGATATGGATCCGAAGTTATGTATATTCATTTGTTTCTAACCGTTTGTTCTTGACAGCTTGCAAAGATAAAGTCAAAGAAGACAAATAACCCCTCGGAGATTATTTATTTTGTTGTTGTCATTTACTTTTTTAGTTCGTGTTTATTTCATTCTTTATTGTAATATTATTGTACTCGTGAAATTATTGAAATGTTTAGAATAGGTAGACATAAAATAAATTAATAGGGTAGTCTAAAATTGGAAATCCATTGCTAGTTTATTTATTTTAGGCTCGGTTAGTTTTAAAATTGAAAATCGCTAGTTTATTTATTTTTAGGCTAGTCGCCCATAAAAATCACATTGCATACATTTTTATCAATTTTCATACAATTACATATTTATATTCTTTTTAGCTTTACAAATATATTAATGTCATACAAATGTATACTTGTACAAATGCATCATTTCATTAAATACTTTCAACATTATTTTTATACTTGTAAAATATGCACTTTTTCTTAGCATAGCAATTAACCTGAATTTGATCGGATAACCGCAAGTTAGCGGATCTTAAAGGATGCCTAACCCCTTCCCTTTAGGATAATAAAGAACCCTTATCCAGAATTTCATTAGTTTCGTAGACCACAAAATTGGAGTTATTTTGCAGCTTTTGGTTAATATTCAGGTGCCCTAATTCACCTTAGAATAATTAGGTGGCGACTCCTCAAAGCAAGCATTTATCAAATCCAGAGGGAATCGATGCCATCGCGTCGCGAAGCCCGCAGGTCAAAATCGGGTGCGACAATATATATATATATATATATATATATATATATATATAGTGAGAGAGAGGGGGGGACAAAATTGGGTGTCAACAAGACAAATAAGATATCCATTTCAATGTGTTTCGTGCGTTGATGCTGAACAGGATTTTCAGATAAGTAGATCGCACTCACATTGTCACAGTAGACCATTGTTGCCCTTGTAATCTAAAATGGAGCTCCAGCAAAATATTATGGAGCCAACATGATTCAGCAACAACATTGGCTACCCCTCGGTATTCTGCCTCGGCGCTTGACCGAGAAAGTGTGGACTGGCGTTTTGAAGACCACAAAATGAGATTGTCACCTAAGAACACGCAGTAGCCGGAAGTAGAACGACGTGTGTCTGGGCAGCCACCCCAATCCGTATCTGTGTAGGCAGAAAGACTCAATATGGAGGACTTATATAGATGAAGTACAAAATAGAGAGTACCCTGAACATACCGCATAATCCTTTTGAGATCCCCCATATGTTCTTCCTTCGGATCATGCATGTGTAGACAAACTTGTTGAACCACATAGGAAATATAGGGTCTTGTAAAAGTCAGCTACTGTAAAGGTCCTTGCTAGGCTCCGGTAATTGGTAGAATCACTGTATGGAGTTCCGGCATCACTACTCAATTTCGCCTTTGTATCCACTTGAGTATGTGAGGGTTTGCAGGACGACATCCCTGCTTTGTCAATTATTTCTTCGGCATATTTTTTTTACTAAGAAATAGACCACCTGCATATTGGGAGACATCAATGCCAAGAAAATAATTCAACGGACCCAAGTCCTTCATTGCAAATTCTATTACAAGAAGGGACATAATGGACTGCCTAAGCGAAATGGATGATGTTGTGAGAATAATATCATCGACATACAAAAGGATATATGTCATGTCAGCGCCTTTCTAATAAATGAACAATGATTGATCATATTTGCTGTGAGCGAATCCCAATTTGGAAACAAATCCTGCAAATCTGTTATACCACGCCCGATGAGCTTGTTTCAAACCATATAAAGATTTCTTCAATAGGCAAACATGATATGGACAGGTATAATCTCAAAAACCCAGCGATTGATGTATGTATATCGTCTCTTGTAAGTTGCCATGCAAGAATGCATTTTTAACATCCAACTGATGAATGGTCCAAGATTTGGAAAGTGTCAAGCTGAGTACAGTCCGAATAGTTGTTGGCTTAACTACCGGATTGACGTTTCACCACAATCTACCCCAACCTGCTGAGACCTGTCATCACCAACAAGACGAGCTTTGTATCTCGCAAAAGAACCATCAGAATTTTTCTATGGCAAAAAAACCACATTGACCGAATGATGTTCACATTAGACGGATGTGGTACCAATTCCTACGTCTTATTTGTAATAAGAGCATTAAATTCGTCTAACATGGCAGCTTTCCAATTATGGTCGGATAAGGCAGCTTTGGAATTTTTTGGTAGATGTGATGGTTGAACAGAGGATAGTAGGTTAAAGTGGCGTTTGGGCTGAAAAATTCCGTTCATGGCACATGTTTTAATGGTCCAAGGATGGTCCGGTACTGTTTGGGAAGTTTGGTGCTCGGGTGTGTTATTGGGCCGAGGGAAATGATATTGGCCCAAATGACTAGGTGTTGCAGTTTATGATTGGGTTGGGCTTGAGGATATGCTTGTGGACTGCTCTTCTTGGGCTGGACCCCCACGGACACAGGACTAGGCCGTGACTAGCGGTAACAAGGTTGCGGTCCCCGGTCCAGTCCTATGTAATGGTTGGGCCGAAAGGTGTTGGGCCTTTTGTTGAGGTGGTTCCACATGTGTTTGGATATTAAAGTGGTGGTGTAAAATGGGATGTAATCCAGTGTCCAAAAAATCATATGAAGGTGAGGATGCCACATGAGACTTAGCAAACGGGAATTGAGACTCATAAAAAATCACATGACGACAAACAATTATTTTCCCATTCGTCAAATCAAAATATTTATATCCCCTATGATTTTGTGGGTATCCCAAAAACACGCAAGGAGTTGAACGAGCCTGCAACTTATTAATGAAAGTAGATGGAAAGAAAGGATAACAAAAACAGTCAAACACATTCAAATGTGTAAAAGATGGGACACGACGATATAACTGTTGTGTAGGAGACACATTGGATAGTAGTTTACTAGGAATAATATTTAAAATGTATGTAGCCATTTGAAGTGCATAGTACCAAAACTTTGGTGGTGTGGAAGAATGCACAAGAAGAGAGCGAATCATATTATTAATCGTTCGAATTTTTCTTTTAGCTTTTCCATTTTGTGGTGAGGTATATGGACATGAACGATGCAAAGACATACCATTTTTGGTGACAAAAATCATTAAAATGGCATTTATGAATTCCCCCATTGTCAAAGAAAACATTTAATGCCTTTGCCAAATTGAGTGTTGACAAAAACACTAAATTGTTTAACAATGGTGGAGGTATGTGATTTATGTCCTAATGGAAAGACCACAAAAAATTTGAATAATCATCTAGAATTAGCATATAGTATTTATGACCTGCAGAACTCAAAATCGGTGATGTCCACAAATCACAATGCACAATATCAAACGGCATAAAAGTATGGGTAGTAGAAGATGCAAATGGAAGTTTAACATATTTACCAAACACCCAAGATTGGCAAACAAAAGAGTCCAAAGGTTTATTACACAAAACCAAATTATTCTTCCTAAAATTATTAAAAACTTGTGCTCATGGGTGTCCCAAGCGATTGTGCCATAGAGTAGGAGAAATGACAGCAAAAGTTGATTCGGTGCAACGTCTAACAGATATCAGGTTTGAACTATTGTTGACAGAAATATTGTTGTCAGTTGTAAAACGTCTAACAGATATCAGGTTTTTACTTAGATTCGGTGCATGTTAGATGTTTTTCAAGTGTAATAGTGGGTAGTATTACATGACCAATACCAAGAATTGGAATTTTCTGCCCAGTACCGATAATAATATTTTTATTATTGCTCATATTACAATAAGACGAGAGATTACCTTGATATGTCGTAATGTGTGACGTAGCCCATGTGTCCATATACCATGATTCATCGGGAACATTTAGATGCATGTTGTTCATGGCTTGTTCAATGTCCATGGCTGCATAACCAACCGAAGATGGTGCCTGAGCCACAAACGCATGTTGTGGACGGGATTCAAGAATACCGGGTTGACGATTTGAAGAGGGAGGAGGCCGGACCCACGAAGAGGTCGGATATGGGCATGGCGTGGTAGTCCAATGTGGGGCCCATGCCTACAGTGAGTACTGCCCCCACTGACCACTGCCACTGCCCGGACTGGCACTGCCACCGGCAGGTTGGCCACCGCCCCTCCCCCATCTTTTCCTACTATTATTTTATCATTTATTGTTACGGTTTGAACCCCATTTTTATCCATTATTAGAGCGATTACCGTGGCTCCCTGAACTAGAATTTTGGGACTCCAAATCGGTGGAAGATGAGTTGGTGGAGACGAGAACGGTTCCGACGATGGTTGCTCCCGAAGATGTCTGCTTTGCTTTCCGTGTCTCTTCGAGAATTAACCTCGAACGAGCCTCGTAAAAGAGAGGCAATGGATTTCTTTGTTGAATGAACGTAGTAACACCATCATATTGTTCATTCAACCCCGCAATCAACTAAAGGACCAACCTTAGATTTGTCAAGGGCGAACCAACGTTGGACTGTTGGTCCGCAAGTACCTTTAATTCTTGGCAATAGGCTGAGATGTTGGAAAATTCATCTAATTTCAGATTTGTAAACTGGTGTTCAAGATAAACGGCCCTATAAGTTTTGTTATCTTGAAAAATGTTTTGTAACCTTTCCCACGCCTGTTGAGCCATAGAATTTGGTTCTAAGATGGTATGGAGAAGATCATTTGAAATTGTGCCATAAATCCATTGAAGGACTATAGCATCCAACCGAGACCATAACTTCTTGTCCACCGTAGTGGTATCCGACAGAGATTTGGACTAGATGATATGGTCAATCACCTCATAGGCACGACAATGAATTTTGAATAGTTCTGCTCAAGAGGTATACTGCCATTTCTCCATTTCAAGAGTTATGGAGATAAAGTTCTTGACGTTATTAACGGCAAGAGTGGGATGAAATGTTTGTTTTTCGGCCATAGTTTCCACAAGAAATCAAACGAGAGAATGAAAGAAGAAGTGTTTGATGTTTTGTGATGGAAAAACCCTTAGGGTTTCGGAGAAGTAGTAGCCGAATAGGGGGTAGGGTGGAAATATCGGCTAGGGTTTTGTTTTTGGAACAAAGTGGTGTAGGGTTTTTGACTAGGGTTTGGCCGAAAAAGGAAGAGAAAGAAGGGAGAAAAATCGTGTGAGAGGAAGAAAAGAATTAGGGCAAAGGATCTTTGACTCTTGATACCATGTTGGAAAGTAATTCCTTGATTAGTATTATCCCCAAAAGTACAATATATATACAATCATCCTACTCTTGAATCATGGAAGACTAATCTACTTTTACATAAAATATAAGATGCTAATTACAATATATTACACTATCAATTATAATAAATGTGGATGATAGATAATTATGGAAGAGATCCCCATAATTACTCTAACAAATACATCGTAAGACTTTAATATTTTTTTGCACCAACTTTTAATAATGATGTATTAATATTCTTAAGGGAAGAGTGAGGAATCCAAAAATAGAAGAGCTATGGGGCCATTCATTGCTTTAGAAATTGAATCAAAGATGCAAAACTGGTGGATAATCTTGAGCTAATTTAAGAGAGCGAAGTCTAAAGTTAAAGAAAAACACTTTAATATGGTCATACTATAGAAAAGCATAAAAGCATGTCCGATAGCTCCTTCACCTACATCCCTCCATTACCAATTCAAGAAATATACTCATTTTTGGAAATCTGGATTATCAAAAAAAAAATACTCATTTTCTTTCAATTTATGTGTAAATTTAATTGAACATAAAACTTATACTTACTCTTAAAACTTATACTTTATCCTATTTTAATTATGTGAACCTGTTAGTGTTACTGTTTAAAAAGTCAAATTATTTTTTCTTTAATTTTCTCAATTTTTTTTATAAATAATTTGAATATTTAGTTATATTAATATGTAGTCCTTTTCGTATATTTAAAATATGTACTTTTTATTTTGGAAATTTTGAAGAATCTATAACCGAATTCATAGTTATAATTAAATATTTTGACCCTCATACTCCGAACTCTTTTAAATAAATTGGGATAGAGGGAGTAAAGAAAGAGAAATTCTACAATAAACACATCATGATGTTTGTATGATTATTAAAAAAATTCACTAAAATTAAAATAATTTTTTTTAAAAATATCATTATTTTTAAAAATATGTTTTTATTTTAAAAAAACAATAAGTGAGAAGGGAAGGATCGTATGGGGTCTGGGCCATCTTCTTACTTCCACTAACATATTCCAAATATATAAACAAATGAAAAAGTTAGATATCAAATGGTCTCCTCCACAATCACACATATTCTGGGAATTCAATTATTCCTTCATTTCTTTTCTTTAAAATTTAAAAAGTGGTGCCAGCTATATATGCACAAATCAGTAGATATATCAACTGGCTAAAAGCTCCTTTACCCCCTTATCTCAATTAATTAAATTAAGCAAAAGCGACAAATGCTTTACTAAACTAACAAATTAATGATCAATATTTTGCTCCTAGCTCGCTAATTTGATTATCAATATTATTAATTTTGCCTGGAGCTTATCCAGCAATCAATGTCATTAAAGGGTCGCTTCCTTTTCTTGCTCTTTCAGCATCCTAATTTTTATATATCCTTTTTCATCATGATCATCAGCCACAGCCAGGAATATATAGTAGTAGTACTATTTTTTGGCTCCAATTTTGTCCCCTTTTCTTTTCATCCTCCACTTGTGTGGGAGTTGAATGAGATCATAGGGATGACTAGTAGAAAAATGGATCCTTCCGTTTCAATTTATGTGATTTTTTTACACAGTACGAGTTTATTTTTTTAAAATTATTGTTTTATACATGTCATAACATTTATAAAATTATATAAAAAATTAAATTTATGATCTTAAATATGCATATGTTTGTTGTAAAAGCTTCTTAATATAGGTAAAATGAGAAAATTCTCAGTTTAAATTATTTTTCAAATCTAAAAAAGGCTTATTTTTAAAAGACAAACTAAAAGATTCACCTAAATTAATGTTGGAAATTTGCCTTTGGCGGGGAGGTGCGTCCACCCATGTTTAATGAATTAAACACTAGTGTTCCGCATGTTGTAGGCTTTGTCTCTTCATACATGCATAATCTACTAAGTGAGTAGATGACCGTAGGGCCAAGAATCGTCAAATTTCATTGAGAAATGAAAGAGATATTGGTCCACGAAGTAAGGTGTTTGAGGCATGGAAATATGGTGTGGGACAAATCTACCACATCGGTGGGAATATGAAGAATTGCTCTCTATATAAGTCTCTAATGTGGTAAAGGGTTTGGGACCCCAAGGGGTATCCCATGTGTTTAAAGAAGGGAGGACCTAGATGTGCTTGGGTTCAAGGCTAACCCCACACACGCGCCGCCGCCCGCCTGTCCGGTCCGGCCACGAGCCACGGGGACTTTCTGATATTATCTTTTTTGGACCCCAAATTGCTTAATATTTACGTTTGGACTGTTTTTGGAGCATTAACCAGCCATTACTTGGTTGTTAACTACTCCATTAACAACCCTCCTTCAATGACCTTAATCAACCCTCCTTCATGGCCATGAAAAGCCACACTAATGGCATTAAACCTGCCATTTACAGCCCTCCTAATGGCCATCAACATCCATGTTTTGGACAGTTGAACATCCCCTCATCCATGCTATAAATTGATGCCTCCTTTGGCTCAATTCGTGACTGAAAAATGAAACAGACAGACACAGAAATATAGCTTAAACAGACACAAAACAGTGCAACAAAAGTGTGACGAAAATCAGTGAGGAAAGACTCACATATACACAAGATATACACAATAGAGACACACTATATACACAGAGACAAAATAGAAGAGAAGATAGAAATTCTTCCTTCCTTTTCCATTTCTTCAGCAAGTCGATTCATATTTGTTTTATTCGCCAGGCTCAACCTATTGACTTTGTAGCGTTGAGATTAAAGTGTTGTTTTATCTTGGGAGACTATTGCCCGCTAACGTAAAAGCATATATATGGGGCAATCTTTTCTTAAGGACAGAGGGCAATCACTCGACTCAACACACAACGTTGTAACCATCCAGATTTAGTTGTTTCTTGATTTCAGGTTATCAAGATTCAAGACACAACAAGCTTGCGGCAGTTTTGAAGATTGACCATTTATTTATCCTTTCGAACACTTGTAATAGTTATTTACTTCCCGTAATGCTTTATAAAGTACAATAGAGTACCAATAATTAAAATGGAGAATATATAGATTATCAGCGTAAAAGAATTTTTATATTATCATTATCAGTATAACTGAATATATGATGTTGCATGCCTTCTTCTTGGGCCCTTGTCATAATTATCGGAATGTTCCTCCAAATGAATTAGGAGTCCAAAAATCAATCGTTGTTTCATTAGTTACTGGAAAAGTGCTAGAAGTTGGTACCAAACATAGTCCTCGACTTCTAAGATCTTGCTTTGGATCGTTGGATTTATCAAAATTCTGCACAATACATATGGAAATACTCTTTTACTTCTAACATGAAAAATGAACACGTACAAGATGTCGAGTCCAAGCAGCAATGAAGTTAATTAACATGTATTTGGAGTACCTGTGGTTGCTGCACTGAAGCTCCACTTTTCATGTATGGGTTACTTAGCATCTGTTATTTGATATAGAAAAATGAAATGCATAAGTGGTCTCTTTTTACTAGATAGATTCTAAACAAGTTAAATTTTTACTAGTATATACTCCACTTTTTGCGGTCCGTCGATAGTGTTTGAGTGGAGACATGAAATTTAAGAAATAAATTTTCATTTTTAACTTTTGATTCAAAACAAGCCACATACATTTTGTGTGACTATAAATCATATTTTTAAGACAGAAAATATAATTTTCTTTTTAGAATAAATTAAAAAAAAAAGTATATCATGTAAATTAGAATGGACGAAGTAAAGGAAATGTAAGATAAAGGCACTTGTGAAACTTACAGTAACTTGCTCGTGGAGGAATTTTATGTACTCGGTTACTTCAGAGAGTACAGAAGCTGTATCAGTCTGAAATGGTAAAGAAAAATATTTAGACAAAAATATAAAAGAATGTAAGTTTTAATCAGGAGAAGTGCACTAGCTAGTGTTTAGTGATATTGGCGAATCTAGTAATTTTTGTCCATATCCTTTAATTTATTAGTACACATCTAAAAATATTTAAACTGTGGAGTCAATTATTATTATAATATTAATTTGAAATCTCTATAGTAATTCATAAATTTCAAATTTTAAATCTTTTCTTACTAATAATCTTGTTCGCATATACTAAAAATTCAGGCGCAGCTTTATTTCGCTTAATTACGTACCTTTCCAAAAGGTGATACTAACTGTTGAAGTGTAGTGATTCTGTCTCCCATCTTCTCTTTCCTCACCTGAAAATCAAGAACAAACCTATATTTTAATTATCCAAAAGATAACTATAGGTAATCGTTCATTAAAACTTAACCATAAAAACTCAATCACGCACACACCTTAAAAGCTGGTATAGGAGATGGTGTTTCGTTCCGCGGTCTTTTACTTGACGTATCACTTGTAGTTGTTTTCTTTACTATACTACTTGTATCCCTAACTTCTGTTGTAAGCTGTTGCATTAAGGACACAAATGTGAGAAGTATGGATCAAATCTACCAAAAGAAAATTTAAAACCCTAGATGTGACTTAATATTGAATAGCTGCTACGACGATATCATCCTATTTTTTCGTAGTAGTATCTAATTAAAACGAGTTGAGAAGATTATCTAAAAGATAACTACAGATAACTGTTCATCAAATAACTACCAGGATACTAAGAAATAAGTCAGATAATTACCTGCTATAACAAAACGTGCATACCTTTGGTTTCTCATCAGGTGTTAGGTTGGGAAGTTGCGTATCTAAAGGAGGGAAAAAACTCGAGCGGACATCGTTCATGGCAGCTGCAGTGCCATTCCAGAAAGGAGTATTATTATTTGAGAACTGTAACTGTGGCTGCTGATTCGGAGGAGATGATCGGGGAAACTGAGGATAATTTGATTGATTATACGGAGGATAAACTCCTTGCATCATATTTGAAGGACTACTTCCATAAGCGGCGCTTTCAAGATTTGAACTATATACTAATTGATGATGTACAGATAAGCCCTTATAATCATTAACTGAATTCCCAGAATATATTGTTTGTCTCCAATGATGATCTTGGTGTTCAGATGATGCTTCTTGGTGATGATTTATACCCTTGCTGAAAGTAACCAAAAAAGAGTTACTAAGGTACTATAAACTTAAATTAACAAAAACTTGGTTTACTATATAGCTAGATATATATTACTTACAATAAAGTTTGGTTCGGGTTAAGGCCTAACCCCATCATTTGTAAGTTGGAATCAGATAAAACGTCTCGCCTTACGTTTTCAGATATTGACTCGGAATCCAAGGAAGACCTATTCTTGATGTCCACAATATCTGTCGGCCAACCAAAATTGCTTTCCATGCTAGTTAGTGCGGTGGATGTGGAAGGAGTAGTAGTAGATGATGATAATGATATTTCACTATCAAACCTATTCCTCGTGTTTGTTGATGATGATGAAGATTCCCACCAGAGCTGAAATTCTTCTTCCATGGTTGCCTTTTCAAGATAAAATTGATACTGAAATAAAGGGAAAAAGAGAAGGAATTAATTCTTCTTATATGGTTTTCCAACTTGAGCTAATAAATTCATGTGATGTCCTTGTTTTCCCTATTTTTTCTGCGGTGTTGAAGCAAGAATATTGTGAAATGCTTTATTCTTGGTCTTTGGTTTATGATTTTGTGGAATTGGTTTGGTTTTTATAAAAAAATGAATGAATTCGTTACGCTACGTCACACAATTTTTACTATGGAAGTAGAACCACTATTTGAGTTTTGGAGACCAAGAAATGATCCAATTGGGTTGACTTTTCACTTTTCAGGAGTGATTTGACAAATGAAACGGTTTCCTTTATTAATTAGGAAATCAAATCCAAACAGAATTGATTAGCTCCTTTTTCGTTTTAAGAAATAAAATAAGTACAAAAATTTGTGTTCCTTTTTAGAAGTATTTAATTCAAGAGTTTATGTTCTATGTACGAATATAAAGAGTTATTTAGCTGTAAGGTTAAGTTAAATCGAATTGAATATTATGAATGGTACTCTATCTAATTTGTTAAACAGAAAAACATATATCTAAAGTTTGTAACTATGATATATACTGTTACATCCCGTCCCTCCGTATGTTAATTCGCGTTGGGGTTAAAGCCATGAAAGCGTAAGGGCGGAAGTGTCGTAAGAGTTTAAGTGGCACAACTATATCAGTCCCAAGGTTAAGGAGGTTTATAAGCATGATTGGTATGTATGGGAAGGTTTCGGGATCAAGCAAATCGAAGAAATTTAAGTTCGTTGGAATTCAGGAAAATTAGGTAGAATTCTGGACAGGATTTTGGCCAAATTGTCAGGAGGTATATCTCCTAGTATATAAGTAATTATAGGATGCATAACCTATATAAATTTAAGTTCAGAGAGTCATCTTTCCAATGCAACAGATAGTTCACAAATCCGGGAATAACTATGCCTGGTACGGCCCGTACAAAATTGTACGACGCCATAAGTCGGTGGATTTGGTATAAATATATGTTAAGGCCCAAAATTCATTCAAAACATCTCCCAAAGTTGCTCCTACTTCTCTCTACACTTACCCGTTCTCTCTCTAGGTTTATACATCAACATAGATCCAATCCACATGATTTCAAGTCCAGAGAATTCGTAGAAGCTATAAGATCATCTTTCTATTTCTTGTTCTTGCAATGAAAATAGTGGTAGAGTGAATCAAGCTAGATTACATCTTGTGAATTCAATTGAGGCAAGATTTCATCTTTTCTTCATGAATTTGAGTATATCTGGTTTTGGGTATGAACATGCAAGCGAGAATCCATGGAAATTGGTGCTAGGATTAAAAATTGGAAATTGTGGTGTGTTGGGTTTGCTTGAGAAAGATAAAAATGGTGAAGGTGACTAGGAATTGGGATTGTGAATCTGATTATCTAGTAATTATAGTCGATTATCGTTCATAAGAGAATGTATAGTTTTATTGAGTATAAATCGAGCTTGCCTCTCGATATAGCGATCCGCGGGTTGGAAATTGAACTATCTAAAATTGATGTAGGATGGGTAGTTGTTATTATGATCCTCATGAAATTGGAAAATGTAAGAAATACAGGGGAAATGTTGCCCGAATAACATAGGATCACTCGCCACTTAAATACGTAAAGGATGGGATTAGCCGAAAGTGATAAGAGATTTGTTCTATGATTATAGGTCAAGATTGAGGTGTAACGAGTGGATTATGGTAACAAGCAAGTGGATCATCTTAAAGGTACGTAAGGCTTTACTTTCTTCTTCATTGTTGGCATGATTCAAAGTTAAGCATCGCCAAACTGAACGTTCCAAAAGAAACTCCTATTCATACAAGATATAAACATGGTTGCTTTTAATCATTGATGTTGTGCTCACTTGTAATTCTTGAAATTGGTTCCATGATCATCGTACGTTCCTTGTCAAAGGTGCTTCTTGTGTTCTAATAATATTATCAAGCTTGTTTCCTTGTCGGAGTTGTTTAACGCTCTTCATTACCTTTGTTATACTATTGAACCTATGATCTTTCAATTTTTCTTTGTCGAAAGAGTTCCTTGTATTCTATTGAAATTCGTTGGTTGGCTTCCCCTTATCGGGATTGTGTCTCATATCTCTTGAGAGTCGTTGTTATATTATTAACCTTGAGTTCATGATAAATTCTAATGTTGGTTGTAAATGAGTTCCATAACGATTGACGGAGGGTTAACAACCTTGTGTCACCCCGTCCTGTTCCTATTGGGTTTATAAGGTCATTCAGACATCACATATACATATATGTATCTATTTTATGACATCGAGTCGCGCTATAGTCGGCTGGGTATGTCACTTATATTTGCACACCATTGCAATTAGGTACGATAACACCAAGTTCCATATTAGGGTCGGGTACGATAACACAAAGTCTCATATTAGGGCCGGATACGATAACACTGAGTCCCATATTAGGGTTGGATACGATATGATATTGACATTACCCCAAAGTGTGGCTATACATATATACTTCATTTTTAGTGATGTTATACATTGCATATGCCCACCGTGGCCTCCAAAGTTCAGGTTGTTTCGTTACCCCGATTTGCTCCTGTTATTATCTTCATTTATGTTTACTTGCCTTATATATTCAATATACTATTTCAGACTGACGTCCATTGTTGGGACGCTGCATTCATGCCCGCGGGTACAAATATGCAATTTGACGATCCCCACAGTAGGTGTCAAAAACATCCAGCAATTGAGCAAAATTAGGACATCCAACAGTTCTAATACAGAACACATTATTCCAGATACCCCACAATCATCCAATAAATTAACAACTTTAACATATGATTCCGATAACGATAATACATTAGAACGATTCCAAAATAATACACCACTTGTTAATAAAATGGATTGGAAATAACCCGTAAAACATGTACAACAACAATTACAGATTATTCCTGCTCCAGATCTAGGAATAGTAAAACCCCTAGCTCAATCTTGTTTCAATGCCTTTTCCATTTATGATTGGAACATAGATGGGATGACTGAATACAATATCCTCAGCTTTCTCCAACAAATGACCATGACAACGAATGTCTACAAAACGCAAAATGGTAATCAAGATAAGACCATTGCAGAACTGCTCATTGCAGAATTCTCTGGTCAATTGAAAGGTTGGTGGGATAATTATCTCACTGATCAACAAAAAGAAGACATTATCAATTCCATCAAAACTGATGAAGAAGGAATAACAATCCTTGATGACCAAGGTGAACCCCTACAAGATGTTGTTTCAACCTTGATTCTCACATTCTCTTTAAACTTCATAGGAGATTCTTCACATCTGAAGGATAAAAACGCCGAATTACTTTCAAATTTCAAATGTAAAAAACTTAGTGATTTCCAATAGTACAAGAATACTTTCTTAACCAGAGTTATGCTTAGGGGAGATTTCAAACAGCGATTTTGGAAAGAGAAATTCCTGGCCAGACTACTTACCATTTTAGGAGAAAAGGTTAGGAATAAAATCAAGGAGAATTGTGGAAAATAGATTATACCTTACAATGAGTTTACATACGGACAACTAGTCAGTATAACTCAACAGGAAGGTCTAAAGATCTGCCAAGACCTGAAATTACAAAAACACATCAATTGGAGCTAAAAAGAACTAGGTGCGAACTTGGTACTTTTTGCAAACAGTTTGATACAAATTCCACAAACCCTCTCCAAGTTGTACAGGAAATTGTAGCAAGACTCATAAATCCCTTAAGAATACTTCAAGAGGTTACAAAAAGAGGGATTTCATCAGGACAAACGAAGATTATTACAAAAATCCTTATAAAATACTCGTTATTCCAGGAATAAACCAAATCCCAAAAAGACCGATTCCAAATACAAAGATATTACGTGTTACAAATGCCACAAAAAAGGTCATACTTCGAGATACTGTAAAATGAATAAACAATTACAAGAATTGAAGCTTGACGATGATGTGACCAAAAAAATCTCTAATCTTCTCATTGATTCCTTCTATTCAAACGTCGAGTCAGATCCTGACTATTTTTCTCTGTCTTCTTAAGACAACAAAGCCCTCCAAATAGATGAATTGCTCATGACCAGTTCATCTGAAAATTCTGATAAGGGTAAGGAAAAACATGTTTGTGCTTTAACCAAAGACCAAGAATTTAAGTTAGACATAACTAAACACATAGATGTCCAACACCAAAAGGATTATTTGAATAGACTCCTCAAGTCCTTTACAGACAAGAAAAAAGATATCAAAAGTACGATTTTGCCAAATACTTCCAAATCCTTTAATGATTTCATATCTTTTGATTCCAATAATAAGAATCTAAAATTCCCTTTTCTAAACAAACCAAAACCAAGAGACCTCAATCTGATAAAGACTTATTCCTGTCATCTAGGAGAATTGAGAAATGATTTTTTAGATGAGAAACCTGACTCCCCTAGAACCTAGATACTCGTTCCATCATATTAATTGATACAATTGCATACAAAAAATATTTAAAGTATGATTTACAATGTCAAAAGTATTTCCTAAATATTGCATTAAAAATATTTTCTGCCAATTGATTTCTGATATTTTTTACTTTAAAGAAAAACTTTTAACCAATGACTTTTTCAAAAATAGGAGAAAAAACCCACAGATTCCTGATACTGGTTGCAACATAGAAATGTCATATCATTGTCCCTTACCCCATTGTTTGGGTTACAAGGATAAGATATCGAGGAAGGACATGCAAGAATCCGGACAATACTATAACCATGTGATGTGTGGAGCCTTGCTCCAAAAGAGAAAAGATGAAATTCCTCCACAAATAAATACATCAGTTGTTGCACCACAACAACAAACAAATTCCATGGCCCCTAAAACTTGTAAACTCCACCACTTCCAAACCAACAAAGGAAGAAAAAAGAAAAAATTCCTGCAAAAACTCCTACCGAAAAACCCCTGACATGGTATGACGCAGTTATGAGAGAAGAAAACAAAAATGTCGCATC
This sequence comes from Anisodus acutangulus, assembly GCA_029783415.1. Lineage (NCBI taxonomy): Eukaryota > Viridiplantae > Streptophyta > Magnoliopsida > Solanales > Solanaceae > Anisodus > Anisodus acutangulus. The sequence continues at coordinate 56,486,894 of CM056494.1, forward strand.
ATCTGTGCAGAAAACACCAGCAACTCCCGCACAGGAAATAACGGCTGAGAATCTTCTACAACTCCTTACAAAATCCCCGGAACTACATCAGACATTGATACAACTTCAAAATTCCAAACAAGAAGTTGCTCAAAGTTCATGAGAGGAAAAAACCTCTCAAAATTTTACCAAAATCGAGAAAGGAGAATCTTCAAAAATCCTTTCTCAAAAATAATTTTTAAAAAACCTAACTTGTGGTATCACAAGTCTCCAAAAAAACTTGCTCCTGAATTTTTCATAAAATCATTTTTTCAAAATATTGTAACTATTGAAAAATGATTTTTTGACCAAGACCCTTTTTTAGCATTACAAATTTATTTTGGCCAATGATGGTTTTACAAATCATGTGATATTTTAAAAATCCCATATTTTTACCAGGCTATCCTTGAAATATCAGGATTAGCAACACTAAAAAATAATTATTATAAAAATAACTCAGATCCCTCGTATTCTATTTGCAAAATGCTTAACGTAATTGCTCCAAGCTATTGGGAGAATGATATGTTCCAACTCCTAAATTTCCCAGATACCCATAAAAATGAACCATTCTTTGATATTCCATTTACATACTGGGATTACCAACAAGCTTGGTTCAATTCATTTTTATTCAAAATACCAACCAAAGGCACACATGACTTTTCCATTTTGATACCTTATGTAATCCATCACAATTTTCAACATGGTGGGAACAATTCGGATCCTCCCTTGAAATACAAAAACCATAAGTCACTAAATCTTTCAGCCTTTTTAAATCCCAATATAAACCCACTGAAGAAGAAAAAAGATTTGTGCCCCTGCGCTTTTTTCACACCAAATTCCATTTACCATGGGTTTTCACATGGTCTGTAGATTATTCAGAAAATAAAATTACGACAATCAGAAGAAGATTTAAAATTCGATTGTGGGACATCTTTAAAATACCGGCAAGCCTCACACCACAAAAGGTCCAGAAATGACTAAATTTCCGAAAGTCCATTCAAATACAGGTGTCTCTACAAACACCACAAGCACCACTACAAACACCGGAGCACACTCAGTTCCTTTCAAAAAAATCTCAGATGGCCTCAATGCTTGCAGCGGCCAAAAATCCAGAAGAAATGCAGGCCATAATTCTAAAGTTTGCATCGTCTTCATCAAAACAAGGCTCTTCATCAGAAGAAGAAGAACCATAAATTGATATTGAAGACAGTCCAATTTTTGACAACAGTGGATTCTGAAAAAGATTGCCAAGAAAAGATAAAATACCCGGAGTAGAGATTAGACAAAATTCTGACAAAAGAAAATGCCCGAAAAAAAGACTTTCAAAAAAGCAAAGATTCCATCAAATTCAAGAAAATGCCAAAAACAATGATATCATGGATGACGCCATTCTGCAATGGGATGAATAGTTATTCTCCACTTGGATGAATATTCCCTTTTAATTATCAAAATGTCATGTAAAACTCCTATAAAAGGAGACTCCCTCTTCCTTAGTTGGACAAGCTTTTCTTTTCTAATTTTTCTCTCATAAGCCTTCAGATTTTAGAGAGAAGTGAGAGTTCCAAAGAAAATCCCCTTTAGTTAGATCAAAATACCTCTTATATGATTCAGTTCATATGACTCATATGATTCAGTTCATATGATCCGAAATTTCAAAAATACCTTAGAAATTCCCAAGGTATATCTCCTTGATATAAATCTTTGTAAATTTTTATATTTTAAATAAATATGATTATGGATGGTATTACCTCCTAGTCCTTTAAATACTGCATGCTTTTAAATTCTTTAAATTCCTGCATTAAATACTTGGCTGGTTCTACCGCCTATTTGATTTAAATTCCTGCAGAACCTTAAGATTTTGGTTTTCTTAACTAAAACCTTAATTGTAGGTTAATCTTACTTTACTTTCTGCATATCTCAATTCTCTTTTAATTCTTCAATCCCTTGTATCTCAATTCTTTTCATGTCTGTTATCCCCTTTAGATCATCGGTCTAAGTTATATATATATATATATATATATATATATTTTGAGGCGTCAATAATATTTAAAATCGCAAATAATCAGAAAAAGGGGGACAAAGTGCACCAGTTCAAGCTTCTCAACTTTCAATTCTCTACTTGCATTTGAAAAACTTACTCGCTTCTGTTTTCCAAGAATGCAGCTCTGACACATATGATGATTCACCGACTTCAACTCCGGAATCATGTTGTTTGTCACCAGAAGCTTCATCCCTTTCTGGCTCATATGCCCCAGTCTGCAATGCCACAGCTCTGTCTTCTTGGTATTGTCAACAACATCAATTATATCACGATAGCTCGTTGTCATGTAAAGGGTACCAGTTTTCTGACCTCGAGCAACCACCTATTACCAAAGTTGACATCATGTCCCTCATCATCAAGCTAACCCACTGAGATTAGATTACGCATCAGCTTCGGCACATGTCTGACCTTTGTGATCTTCCACACGCTTCCATTTGAATTCTTCAACTTAATGTCTCCAGCACCAACAACGTCTAAAGACTTACCATCTGCCAAATAGACGTACCCGTGATGCCCAACAACATAATTTTCAATTATGTCACGATGTGCAGTGATGTGGAAAGACGCACCCAAGAGTCTATCGGGCTGTCAACAAACAGTGCCAGCGCATCACCAATGTCTTCAGTGGCAGCATTGACTCTACCCCCATTATTGTCCTCCTTCTTCGGTGCCCTGCAGTTCTTCTTGAGCTGACCTGGTTTCCCATAGTTCCAACACTCAAGTGTTCGCCCGGGTCTGGATTGACTCTTGCCATACCTTGGTTTTGACTTGCCTTTATTTTGGTTGTAATTTCTATCATAATTTATGCTTCTGTTTTCAACATTAAAAGCAGAACTCCTCGATAGGACTGCAGAATCTATCCTACGAACCTCCTCAGCAAGGATACGATCTCTAACGTCGTTAAATTTCAGTTTAGCACTACCAACAAAATTACTAACCGCTGCTCTCGTTGGCTCCCAACTATTCGGTAGAGACGCCAACAAAATAAGGGCCTGAACTTCATCGTCAAACTCGATTTTCACCGATGACAATTGATTTACAATGGTGTTGAATTCATTTATGTGTGCTGCAACCACTATAAATCTGTGTGTGTTATTTATTCTTCGCTTATTTTCTGTTTTCTGATTAGGTCGAATTTGGGACTCAAAATCCTAACAAGAACAAAGAAGACAAGGGGAAAGAGCAGCCACATGACAGAGATGACAAGGGTGCAAAACCTTGTGTCGAATCTAGCTTTGGTAAAGTTCTCAATCATCAGGAGGATTTCAATAGAATGACTGATAAGGCAAATGAAACAATAGTTGAAGCTGCATCAGTTGAATCAAATAAGAGCTGGGGGGACATAATTGATGAAGTAGAAAAAAACGATAATAATGGAGGATCTCAAGAAGTGAACTCCATTTCCTTTAGTTAAAAGGAAAATAAGATCAATAGAAGATCAGAAGAAGAGACAGAAGAGGTGATGAAGTAAAGACGGAATGACAAAGAACACAAAAAGACATCATCTTATATAGACTTTCCCAAAACACAAATGGGAGAGAAAAATAATAAGACAGAAGAGCAACAAGAGGATAAGAACAAGAGAGCACCATCCTGAAGGTAAACCAACAGAAGAGAAAAATACAAAAGCAGTCCCAGATGAATTGTTGCTAGAAGATAATAGTACCAAGATAGCAATTCAGAATGCAAAACTCACAATAGCAGTACCTAAAACTCAATAGTATCTGGATGAAGTAAGGATAAAAGCAGCTGGGAGATCTCAACAAGCTATGATATGTTGGTGAGCCATAAAGCAACTGAGAATCATGCAGAGAAGTAGCATGCAGAAGATGAAGCTAAGGTGAACACCGCACTGGAAAATAAGGAGACAGAGGTGAACAAAAGTGCATAATAGGTAACAGCTCAAAGGAAAAATTCAGCCTTACAAGACATTGTTGCACATAAGGTTACTGAAGCAGAAATACAAGTCAACATGGAGGAGAAGCAATATTCAGAGGAGGACAAAGGGACTGAAAGCAGAGCTAACAATATTCACAAAGCAGCTAGAGAGGCAGATATATCACCAAAGGCTCTAGAAAAAAAAGGAAAGAGGCAAAAGAATTTAAAAAATGCAACAGACCAAGAGGGTTATACCAAAGAGGACTGCTTCATCCAAACTTAAATACAAATTAAGGCCCTAATACGGAAAATTAGGTCTGTTAATACTTAGCAGGCCTTTCAAAGACTGATTCACATGCAAAGACAACACAAAAGCTTCATAATTGTCCTAATTGAGCCATTTCATAATTGCAGACATCTTCAAAAGTAGAATGCTAGGAATGGAAGTAGTTATAGCTTGTATGAAGATATTAATCTCTCTTGAGGAGTCTTTCATTAATATCAAGGTATATATAGAGTACAATATTCATCCCTTATACAATAGGAATCCTAAGCCTATACAAAAGAGGAATCCTAGTCTTACCATAATTATATTTACACAATATATGAAAATATTCTATGATAGAGGATTTCGGTAGGGGTCATATTGTGAAGAGTGCTAGTAGGGAGAATATTTAGAGTGTATTCTGATATTTTAGCAGCATAGACCCAGAAGGGTGGAGGGAGGGAGGGAGGCATGAATCAATAGGGTGCGAATCATATTGTTAATGGTGCGGATGATTTTTTCAGCTTTACCGTTTTGTAGTGAGGTGTGAGGGCAAGAGAAGCGAAAGACCATGCCATTATTGGTACAAAAGCGGTGAAACATAGAGTTATTGAATTCACGACCATTATCGCACTGAAATGATTTTATGCCTTTTCCAAATTGTGTTTGAATGAAATTGTGAAACTCAAGAAATTTGACAAACACTTTCGATTTAAATTTAAGGGGGTATAACCAAACGTAGTGTGAAAAATCATCAAGCAACACAAGATAGTATTTATGACCTAGAGAACTAGGGATAGGAGATGTCCATAAATCGGCATGTATGATATCAAAAGGAGCAAATGTAACACTAGTAGATGATTTAAACGGAAGACGAATATGTTTGCCTAAAGAGCAAGAAACACAATTTTGGGAAAGTTTCCCATTACATGCAATGAAATTGTTGCCTCTAAGAAAATTAAAAACTGGGACTCCTGGATGACCAAGCCTATTATGCCAGGTTGAAGAAGAAACAGCCGCTAGAGTGACGGGAGAGCAAGATCTGGCAGCAGAGGTGGAAGTGAATGGATAGAGATCCCCCGTGCTATTGCATCACGTAAGAGGTGTCCCCGTATGAAGATCCTTTACAGTAAAACCAAAAGGGTCAAAATCCACAGAGACAGAGTTATTACGAGTAAATTGACGGACATATATGAGGTTCTTAATCATGTGTGGGGCATATAGGGTGTTTTTGAGGGAGAAGGGTGGATGAGGAGGTTGTGTATATGAGGTACCATAACCCTTAACTGGAATACGTTGTCCCCTACCAACTGTAACATATTGAGGATGCTTTAAACAAAACAGTTTAGGAATAGTACCTGCAGACTGGGTGACGTGAGATGTGGCGCCTGAGTCCATGTACCAAGTATTGTCAGGCTGTTGCATAGATAAGTCTTTGAGCCTGACCCAACTCGATGGGTGTCATGGGAGGAGACTCACGGGACCTGACCTTGCATGAAGTGGGCCTGTTGTGGGGCTGGAGCGGGGCCTAACAAACCGGGGTAAGAATACGGATTGTATGGCTGCTGGTACTGGAATGGACTTGGCGCCGCGGCTCTGAACTGGGGCGCCGCGGCGCTGTAGACGAACTGCTGAGGAGCCGCGGCCCAGTTGTTCTGCGATCTCTGTTGCTGTTGCTGCTGTTGGTTCTGTTGACCGCGACCCTTGCCACGACCACGACCTCCTCTACCGCCGCGGCCTTTTCCACCCTTGCCGCCGCGGCCCTGCCGCTGTTGGGAGTTGTCCGGTGGCGTCTGATCTTGGGGTTGCGTGTCGACAGCTAACACCTGCTGGGCGTGCTCATCCTGCTTAGCACGACGGGTTTCTTCGAGCAACAATTGTGAGCGAGCTTTGTTAAAACTCGGTAGCGGATCTGCCTGTTGAATAATGGTGGCCAAAGTATCATATTCGCCCTTAGTAAGGCCAGAAATCATTTGTAGCACCATTTTATCGTCGCGACGAGCGTGCCGATGTTGGAGAGTTGATCCGCTAGAAGTTTAAGCTGCTTGCAGTACTCAAAGACATTGGAGAAGTTTTCAAGACGTGTTTTGTTGAACTGTTCTTCCAAATACACGGCACGAGTGTGCTTGTTGTCCTGAAAAATTTTCTCCAAACGATTCCACAAGTCAAGGGCTGTGGAGTCAGATTTCATGATAGTAAGGAGCAAATCCTGAGATATACTACCATATATCCATTGTTTGACGCCGACGTCGAGACGATGCCAGATAGAATCATCAACCTCCGTAGGGCGCGGAATAATGTCATCAATATGGTCAAGCACGTTATAGAGACATGCATGATTGCGAAAAAGTTCAACCCAAGGAGAATACTAGTTGTTTTCTTGATCAAGAATAATGGGAATATGGTTCTTTATGTTGGAAACAGTAAGGGCGGGATGAAAAAGTGGTGATGACTTTGTGGTGGGATTTGTGGAGGTAGAGGCGTCAGAAAGTGTGGAAGAATCAGGGATAGTCATTTAGAGAAGAGAAGAAAGGAAGAACAAAACCCGAAAAACAAGGAGAAAATTCGGGAGGGCCGCGGCGTAGGAGAGGCAGTCGGCGGCTGTGGAAGAGAAAGGTTTTTAGGCTTTTGTTTATTTGGCTCTTGATACCATGTATGATGATATTAATCTCCTTTGAGGAGTCTTTCATTAATATCAAGGTATATATAGAGTACAATATTCATCCCTTATACAATAGGAATCCTAAGCCTATACAAAAGAGGAATCCTAGTCTTACCATAATTATATTTACACAATATATAGAAATATTCTAATTATGGGTAGGGAATATATTGTTTCCTATATTTACATGTTTACATAGCTAATGTCAATGGAAAGATTTAGTTCTTTATGGATGCAAATGTATAATGGGAGGTAGTGCAAGACTTATAACAACAATTCACCGTGAAGATTCATCATCAAGACATAGAAAAGGATATCATTGCATCTTTATTATATGCCAAATGTAATAAAACTGAAAGGTTGAATTTGTGGGATAGTTTGTATCATTTAGCATCTTCTATGGATTTACCATGGATAGTGAGAGGAGATTTTAATGTGATTCTTTCTGAAGAGAAAAAAGTGGGTGGCTTATCAGTTACTTTGAATTAATGTGAAGATTTTGCCTTTTGCATTAATTCTTGTGAACTATGTGACTTGCGATACAAAGGGATCTTATTTACTTGGTATTGGACATAATTTTGATAAATGCTAGTTTTCAGAAAGTTTTCCCTCAACTCGACGGAATAGATGCAACTCGTGCCGAATAATTGTCCAATATGATAAACTGTCGGAAAAAGGCTAAACGATTGTCAGGTTCTTTCTGTGTAAGATAGATATTAATTTTCCTTAAAAAATCTTTCTCATTAATATTAATAAATATAGTGTACAATATACAATCCTAATATAAGAGGAAAGAGGAATCCTAATCACAATACAAGAGGAATCCTAATCTAATAATGGGGTAGGGATTGTAGTGTTATACTTGTACACGTTTACGTTCTGACCTCGAAAACGAATAAACAAGCAACGATACCACTCCAAAGCCTCGCCATCCAAATAGAATGAAGCCCAGGACAGTTTATGCTCCGATAATATGTTGTAAAAGATGAAATACTTCTCTGCATGAACAACCCAATCTCGCCACTGAAACGACCCATTACAGAGGCTTGAGATAGGTCCACCATGGTAGATGGAGACAATGAAAGCACCAATGTAACAGTAAGCAAATTCACTGAAACAATAGCCCAAACTATCAAATGATATTAATAAAATTGAAATGCCATTTCAAGAGAAATTGCATAAAATTAAAGTAACTAGGGATAAGTAATAGAAGGGGACGAGAAGACAGATTGAAGAAGGGGATGAGATGCCAGAAGAATTGGAGACAAGAAACACAGAATTGCCTTAGCGTATAATTCACGATGCTTACATAGAGTAGAGTGATACCCTTCACTATCTATCGTTCCCTTAGCCTGGATCCGAAATTAGCCTTGACGTGGACCTATTTGTCGCGGAGCCAAGAATCTTACTAAGAGTGTTCAAACTTATAAAGTAAATAATTTTTTAATGAGTGCGTGCACCAAAAAATTTAAATCAAACTACATAATATTTAGCTTTGCCATTTTCCTTTGCAGTTTATCCTTAGAGCATTATTCAAGCACTAAATCTAAAATACATTTTCGAGTTGAGTAAAGAAAAATCGCACAAAGGAATCCAGTAAAAAAAATCATTGAGCACTAATAAAACAAAAGTTAGGAAGTAGCAAAAGAGAATTAAAAAAAGAACTTGCGAAGAGCGAACCAGACAACATCTTTTGGCGCATCTGATGGGTGAAGACAGCTGGTTTTTCACTTTTACACAAACTTCTTGAGTAATTATAAAGTAAGTCAAACGTACTTTGTTTTTTTTTAATAAAATTAGTAAAATTATTGCGCTTCACGTGGTATGAAAAACATCAATAAATTTATAATAGTAATACTTTTATAAATTTAGTCGAGCTTTCAAGTATATACATATAAAAATTAATAATATATTAATAAAATCAAGAATATAAACATCTTTATTAGATTTACACTTAATATTGAACTACATTTTTTTATTAATCAATTTTCTTATAAAAAGAAAAAGAATTTAAAAAATCACTTATAATATATGTCTGGCAGGTTTAATACATAACTATATTAGTCTAATTATATAAATAGTTAATTTATTTATGTATTTTATTTTCTTACTTTTTCCTTTCTTGCTTCGTTTTCCGTAACTTCAATTATTAAAATTGATTAATTTGAAATTTTAGAAAAAACATGAGTAGAAGTGTAGAACCTTTATAATTTATTACTAACATTTAGAAAGATTATTACTAACATTTAGAAGTGTACGAACTTTCATTCCGAAGAAAGGAAGCTTCAAGTACCTCGGGTCTACTATCTAAGGGAATTGAGAGATTGATGGCGATGTCACACATCGTAATGGGGCAATGTGGATGAAATGGAGGCTCGCATCTGGAGTCTTGTTCGATAAAAATGTGCCACCAAAACTTAAAGGCAAGTTCTATAGGGTGATGGTTAGACCGACTATGTTGTATGGGGTGGAGTGTTGGCCAGTTAAGACGGCGCACAACCAAAATAGAGAGTTGTGGAGATGAGGATGCTGAGATGGATGTGTGGGCATACAAGGAGGGATAAGATTAGAAATGATGATATCCGGGACAGAGTGGGACTGACTTTGATGGAGGATAAGATGCGGGAAGCGAGGTTGAGATGGTTTGGGCATGTGCAGAGGAGAAACATGAATGCCCCAGTAAGAAGGTGTGAGAGGTTGGCTATGGACGGGTTCAGGAGGGGTAGAGGTAGGCCGAAAGAAATATTTGGCAGAGGTGATTAGACGTGATATGCCGCAGGCGCAACTTACTGAGGACATGATCTTAGATAGGAGGTTGTTGAGGGAACATATTAGGGTAGAAGGGTAATAGGTGGTCGATCGTAGTCCTACTTGCGTTTACAAACTGGTTGTTGTAGAGGTATTACTATAGGCCCGATTAACATATCATACGAATAGGCGAAATAATGTTTTATAGTCCTCTGTAGTTTGACTTTTGCTGCTATGGGTTCTTTAGTGTACTTTGTTTATCTTATTTACATGCGTTAGTTACTGCTTCCTTTTCAGGAAGCGCTATCATGGCGTATTCGCTTTTGATACCAGCATTTTCATTAAAACTCCCCAAACCCCATGTTGTGCCATTTCACTTGGTATGTTGTTGTATAGTAGAACGTAAAAGAGGAATTTGGCAATGCTATTCCAAAGAAATGAAATGCTTGTCAAACAAGCTTTGCTTTTCAGTAAAAAAAAAGGTACGCATGTGTTTCAGAACGGAATCGAAGCTGCGGCGGGAGCATAACTTTGAACACCCTTGCCCGCTGAGATGCAGCTCACAGTTGTACCAAGAGTGTTCATTACCTAATATATAATTATATATTACAAAATTTTACTTATATAATTTTTCTGCAAAAGGTGTTGGACTGAACACACTTGCTTCCGCCCCAGGGTCCTATTACTTCCTGTCGGCCCAATTTCTATTTGGTCCGTATACTTATTAGTATCCATATTGGGTTGGACTTGATTCATAACATCCGAGATCCACCATCACAAAGATCAGCAGAAGATATTGCATTCTATGTACAAAGAACAGAACACTTACAAACTATTGGTATAGTATTTCCTTTGATTTATTTCTCATAAACATTTAAAAGTGGTGAAATTTAACGTCATTCTTTTTCTCTAGTACTATGGTGGAACCAACTATGGAAGAATATACTCTTTTTTCGTGACAACTCGCTACTATGATGAAATTCCCCTTGATAAATTTGGTCAATTGAAATACCCTTGAAATGGTCAAAAATGGCCGAAAACACTCTTTAACTATTCATGTAATTTCTTAATTGCACGTAAATTAAATCACCACGTATAAACATGCGATGCCTAGACGCTCCATTTAACTACCTCAACCGATTAAGTTGGTTGACCACACAAATCTTTAGGTTCAAGGAAAATATAGTTTGAGAATATTCAAACATGTGTATGGTTCTAATGTTGTGGTCTTCTATTTTAAGGCCTAATTTCCTGCAACTCCAACTTTTGTCGCTTGTCATCCATCTATATATAGATCGTCCTGAAATTCATTTATCGGGTTAATATATCTTTTGCAACATATATATTTTTCAAAGTACACCTTCAGAATATATTTTTTCTCTATCCATTTGCATTATTTTTATGTTATAATCAAAATTTCATCTATTCTTTAATTTTATGTTTTACAGGATGATGATGGTTCCAAGATCTCTTCAACTTTTTATCTTACTTGTTTGCTCTTTGACCATCGTCACAATTGAATGTGCAAAAGTAACCCAAAATTCAAATATATATAACGTCACGGCAACTATAGTTCATAGTGCTGTGTCAAAAGGAGCAGGTTATTAATATCTTCACTTACATGTACAAATATAAACTTTGAATTACAAAATTAAGTAGTTTAAATTGAAGAGTTATGTTAACATTACTTATTTGGCAGTGTGCTTGGATGGATCACCTCCAGCATACTATTTTGAACCAGGATTTGGAGAAGGAATTGAAAACTGGATTGTACAACTTCCTGTAAGTCGTCTATAACATATGTTTAATTCTAGTAATCCCTACTTATTTGGAGTAAATTTATTTTTACTATGTGAGACGAGCATTACAAGTGTACGTTTTCCCCTCTAGCTGATACACTACTTAAAAAATCTTTATTTTTCCACTGAAAAATATTCAGTGATTATTAATTACTGAATTTCGGTGGAAAAACCTAAATAGTAGTGTTTTCACACGAAAAGATTATGAAATTTTCTAGCGTTTCAATGAGAACCTATTTTCTACCATGTATTTTCCCAGTGAGCTGGTTCGGTGAGAATGAGGTGGGAAAATCATGTTTTATAGCAAAAATTTCTACTGAATGTCGGTGGGAAAAAAACTTTGTTTCTAGTACTGATATAGTGTTGTTTAAAAAGCTGTTGGAAATTTGCCTTTGGCGGGAGTTGCGACCGACCAACTTTAACGGCTTAAACACTAGTGTTACGTATGTTGGAGAATCCGGTTCTTCACACATGCATGATCTACTAAGTACGTAGATAACCGTAGGGCCAAGAATCGTCAAATTTCATTGAGAAATGAAAGAGATATTGGTCCACGAAGTAAGGTGTTTGAAGCATGGAAAGTGTGGTATTGTGTTCAATTCTCCCTCATCGGTAGAGGAAGAAAGAATTGTTGTGTATTTAAGACTCGAAATTGGTTTGGGGTTTGGGACCCCAAGGGGTATCCCATGTGTTTAAAGGAGGGAGGACCTAGATGTGCTTCGGTTCAAGGAAATACCACACGCGCGCCGCCGCCGCCCGCCCGTCCGGTCCGGTTCCGAGTCCTGGGGGCTGGGGATATTATCTTTTTGGGCCAGAGAACTTTTTCAGAAGTACAGTTTGATCCCAGAAGTTTCAGATGTACAGTTCGGACCAGAATTCTTTCAGATGTACAGTTTGGTCCCTGAAGTTTCCAGAACGTCAGAATTTGGACAGTCAAAGCTGAAACGCCAAGCTCTCAATTCAGCAATTTATTTTGGCTGAATTACTCCTCCTATAATCGCCAAATCAGTTGGTCTTTCACCATTTATGTTGGTGACTTTACTACCTCCATAATGACCATTATTTGGCTATTATGGAGGCAGTTTTTCAGCCCCTCCATCACCTATATAAACACCCCCTTACACCATTGTTGAGCACTAAGAACACACATATAATATACACGAAATTCAGAAGCTTACACAAGCAGAAAGTTTTCTTCTTCCTACAACTTCCAAGGCATCATTTCGTTACTCAATATTCTTCACGGTAGCTCTTGAGTTTCCTTTGCTCAAGTGTTCCATTGCTGTTTTATCTTGGGAGACAAATTGTCCAGAACGTATAAAGGATACATACGGGGCAATATTGTCTTAAGGACAGAGTGCCACACTCGACTCAGCAAAACCAGTTTCCATTTTTCCGTCTTCAACAAAATTGTAATTTCAGTTTTGTGGATCTATTGTAATTTTCAGATTACTAGTTGAATTATTGAATCTTTGTTTATCCTTTCGAATACTTGTAATAGTTATATACTTCCCGTACTGCTTTATAAAGTACCATAGAGCAAAAATACCCAACAAAAGCTTATTAAATCTTCAAAAACATGACTTTGTTCATAGGGAGGAGGATGGTGTAATAACGTTACAACCTGCCTAAGACGTTCCAATGGCAGGCTTGGTTCATCAAAATCTATGCCTCCAATGCAATTTCAAGGAATTCACAGTAAGAATCAGACTGCAAATCCAGGTACTTTTGGGTCAATATGTGCTCCTGAAATTTTAATGAATTTCTTTTCTCGAAACACGAAGATGATGAAACATTTCAAAAATCCCGGCATAATTATGTTGCAGTGGTGCATTATTGTTCACGTATCATATGATTATTTTATGCAAAATATGCAGATTTTTACAATTGGAACAAAGTCATTGTTGCATACTGCGATGGTGGATCGTTCATAGGAAATGCTGAATATGTTGATCCAGTATGTTTTGTTCAAGGCTGTAATTCTGAATTCCAATTTAATTTATTTATTTTTATAGAAAATCATCTCGATTTTTTATCATTCCGTATATTTTGCTTTGTTTAGGCTACCAATCTTCATTTTAGAGGAGCAAGGATTTACACTGCAGTAATGGAGGAGCTGCTAGCAAAAGGATTAAAGAATGCCAAAAATGTATGTAAATACTATTTCAATTGAAATATTTGACCGTGTAATTATACTATATTTCTTATTATCATTTTCAGCTCCTTATCTAAATACGTAAGTTTTGCTTATAGAACTAATTTCAACACTTGCAATTCTTATCATCAATATTTAATACTTATCATCGATTTACAATTAGCTAACCAGGCTCTACACATCCCTATAATATGACTTAGTTATAGGCACATATTATATTTCAAAGCCAAACACCTTATACCCATATAAAAAGTAGATTCTACCCAAAAGTTAATATCGTTATAACCCTATTAGTCTTTTCTAATCAGTCATAAATATATATATATATATATATATATATGCCAGCAAATATATGGAGAATATTGCATTTTTTGCATAATTTATTGTGACGACTTGCTTTCAAATAGGAAAAATGGAATTAAAAAAAATCATAGGGCAGATTTGTGCTGAAAAACAAAAGATACAGAATCAGATGGAGATCTAATTGTTCTAATATATAGAACCAGGATTAGTCATTTTATTACAAAACTATTAATAGTGTAATGTAATTTAGGATCTATTTTATATAGGAGTATTAACCGTCTGACTTTAGAATGTAAGGATTTATGTCTATGACCGAGTCATATTATTGGGTTATTTAATGCAATTTGCTCTAATTGATTTAGTACATTAAGCTTTTAACTCATATTTTCATTAGTAACACAATTTTGTTTAAGAAAAATTCTTCTGTATCTCAATATTTATTTTGCTATTGCAGGCCATCCTAGCTGGCAGTTCTGCTGGATCATATCCAGCAATATTATACTGTGATCGCTTCCGTAATTTATTACCAAGTACATCTAGAGTGAAATGCTTGGTTGATTCTGGCTATTTTGTTCGTTTGTAAGATTGTTAACGACTTTACATGCATATGACCAATTATTAGCAAATGATGATTTATTAGAACTATCATCTAACTTTAATTTCAATATCTATCTTTCTTATAATAGCAAGAATCCTTTGTTCGCAAAACCTTGGGAATCCTTTTACTATAAAGGACTCGCCACTATACAAGTAAAATCTTATCCCCTTCTTATAAGTTCTGACAAATAATTTACGTATAATGATCACACAAATATTATTAGTATATGTTTAAGATTACAAATTTTAAAAATATAATTTATTATGCCCAGTCAAATGCGCATAAAATAAAACAAAGGGAGTATTTTTAAAGAAGATGTCAATGGTCGTTTTTTTTGGCATGTACTGATTAAATGTTATTGTTTTCTAAAATCTCTTTATGTGTACAGGAATCTGCCAAGACGTTACCGAAATCATGCACTTCAAAAATGAAACCAGAATTGGTACAAACTATTCCCTTGATTGATCAGTTTTTTTTTTTTTGAGTATTTTATAAATAAATTAATGGCCATAAAAATCTTCCAATTTGCTGCAGTGTCTCTTCGCAGAGAACATTCAACAAGATATCACGACACCAATTTTTATTTTCATGTCAGCATTTGATAATATCGTGGTAGGTAATTGATATTATTAATTGTCATCCATTTTATTTATTCTAGTGGCTAGTGCAAAAGAGAAAAAACCTTTATGATATTTCAAAACTTTTTCCTCAAATTTGGATTATCATTTAACTACATATTTATTATTTTAGTGTCTTCTCATAAATGAGTTTTATTTTGCAGATACAATATACTTTAAGAGATGGAACAGATGAGTGCATTAAAAACGGGACATGCACAACACGTCAGAACAATACCATACAAGGTTAGCACACATGAGTAAACAAAAATAACTTTAGTTCCTTAACAAAATTTTGTTGGATATTGTTAATCAACCAAGTAATGGCTTATTAATGTGCAATAACGCTCCAAAAATCAATTCAAACGGTAGACAGAAATTTTCTGCGCGTGTGGGCTTAGCCTCGAACCCAAGCACACCTAGATCCTCCCTCCTTCATACACATGGGTTACCCCTTGGGGTCCCAAACCCTTAGCCAATTTTGAGACTTATAAAGAGAGCAATTCTTCTTTTTCCCACCGATGTGGTAGATTTGTTCCACACCATATTTTCATGCCTCAAACATCTTACTTCGTGGACCAATATCTCTTTCATTTCTCAACAAAATTTGACGATTCTTGGTCCTACGGTCATCTACTCACTTAGTAGATTATGCACGTGTGAAGAGACAAAGCCTCCAACATGCGAAACTTTAGTGTTTAATTCATTAAATATGAGTGGACGCACCCCACCAAAGGCAAATTTCCAACAAATTTTACATTGAAAGAATTAAGGAAAAACAAAACTAGAGGTGAAGAATACACGCCTTCCAAAAAGAGAAGTACACAACTACAGTTATATTTCTAATATTTTTGGATTTGTTATATATTTCAGAAATGAGGTCGGATTTCTTAAACGCATTACCCAAAGGAAATCCAAAACTAAGAGGAGTATTCATTGACGTAGTCCCTCATCATACCTGCATTATTACAAGGTGGACTCCTGAAAATGCCACCGTGGTTCATAAATTGGTAAGATATTAGTATTTATTATTTATTTATTTATATTTGGAAATGTAATTTTAAAATGATGATTAATTGCTGACTATATTGTTTCTACCGTTTGTTTGTTTGTGCAGTCTGCCCCAAAAGCATTTGCTGATTGGTATTTTGATCGAAATTACACATATTTGATAGATGAACATAACTTGCCACTCCCAAATATTGTCTCAAACGTAACTTATTGATAGGCCGCCCGATAAAGAGTATAATCTATTATCAACTTGTATTTATTTATTTCAAAAAAAGATGTTCAAAATTCATTTATGTAAAACTTTTATGTAACGCGATGCTAGCACATTAATTGCTGACAATCCAACTTTCTGATGTATCTGTAAACTGTTTCCCATATATAGCAAATCCGATAACAAGGAGGTTCCTTTGACAAAAGTAATAAAAACTTGTTGCCTTCAATATTTGACTTAAGTCTTACTTATTGATTTATGTAATTTTTTACTTATTAATTTATGTATTATGCATCTACTACACGTAATTCTAACTATTGTTGAATTTGTATATTTCTCGTCTATCATTCAGAGGAAGAGTCCTCAATATAAACAACTATGAAGGGCTAAGGTTTTGGAGAGTTTAAATAAAAGAGTAGACAATGTATAGGGTAAAATTCGTATTATATAGGTGGACAAATTATATCGTGACACGTGGCAGAAAAAAGTGAGTTGGATCCAAGTCAGTTTTCAGTGCGACCGGTAGTACTAGCTTCACACAGGGAGCCCCAAGGGGTCACAAGTTCCGGAGAGCAAGAATCTCAGTGGTCAATTCAAATCCCAATGGGCGACCGTTACTTACTTGAATTACATCTTCCAATAATGCATTAAAGGCATTTATGAAGATACTAATTGTGTGGTTTCACTGGGTACGTTGTTGTTATGAAGATACTATTGTCCGATTGTTACAACATTTATGTATTGATATTATTAGGGGTATAATTCATGGAATGTGTACCCATGAGTCCAAGTATAAATAAGACCAATTAACTCATTATAAGGGCATCATATTCAAGATATTACAATACTAGTTCTGTATTCTCACTACTTCTCTCAATATTGCGCTTTTATATTGTTGGAATCATCAAGCCTAGAGGCCAAATCACGAAGCTCCTTCTAGGCCCATGCTAATTATATTCTAACTCAGCTTTTATATTCATTACTTATTATTAGAATTACTTACTAATTAATCTGTTAATCTAGTCACTTAGCTTGAGACCCACGTATTCTTGATCACATCTACAAATTAAACTGTACCGATTTACGGGTAAGTAGTTTTGCACCCAATGTGGGGCCTAGCAATAGTGGTGTCACAAGTGACCCATTCTTTTTAATCTAATCCTTTATTTAGTATTGTTTTTGTTTAAGCAACAAATGTCAGATATGGAAGGACTTGGAGGAAACCAGATCCCCGGGAACAATGCCGAAAACAACCAAATCAGAACAGACGGCCTCCCAATTCTAGATCCAGTACCAGAAGATCCAGCAGTCACGGACGAAAAAACTTCAGGAGGCAGACAACCCCAGAGATACGAAGTTCCTATTGACGAGACGCCGGAGGAAGCTATGCAGAACCTAAGGGCACATAATTTTGCAATGAGAGAAGAGTTGGGCAGTATAAAATGCTTTTTATCTGAATTCACATCCAATTTCGCTGGCAGCACTCCAGCAACCGCAATGGCATCACCAATAACATCCCAAATGATGCGAGGAACAGCCAGAATGAGCCGAGATATGATGACGCTTCAGGAGTAAAACATTTCCTGAAAACCCAATTCAGGAGCAGGTGCTGAAGTTCATGAAGGAGATAACGGGCAAAGTAGACACAAACGCTCAAAAAAGCAGAAAAAGAATGTCAAGGAATTTCGACACCGGTTGGATCAGATACTGAGGTGGCCTTCAGTCATAGAAGGTCCAGACGCAAAAAGATATATTAAGTTGGCATATAAGCCAGAGGTTGCGCCCTATTTGATTCCCAAAAGGTTCAAGATGCCATTCATACCTAAGTATGTGTCACGACCCAAAATCCTATTTGTACTGTGAGGGTACCTACCCTGAACCCGTAGGCGAACCTCATCCATACAAAACAAAGTAAACAATATATATAATGCGGAAAAGTAAAAGACATCCAAAGTACTGACAAGTCTCAAAATGCTTAATACACAACTAGATATATCCCCCAAAATCTGGTTGTCGTGAGTACATGCGCTACTAAATAGAATACAAAGTCTAAAACTTAATACAACATATTGTCTGAAATACAACAACAACAACAACGTATTGTCTAAAATACATAAGACATAAAGTAAAAGATAAGATAAATGAAGTCATGTGTTGGGAAGGTATCTACAACTCACCTTGGACTCCAAGTAAGCCCTCCAATAGGCTCATGCCGCTACGCTCCACTCGAATCTAGATCAGTACCTACACACAAAAGGTGCAGTAAGTGTAGAGTGAGTACGGAAAGTACGTGTACCCAGCAACATAGTCGACCGATCTTAACTATAGCGGTGGCGAGGGTTAGTACTCCCAATAATTCTCTTCTTGCATAGTTGGTTAAAATATACAACTTATAAGTATTACAACCATTTAACTAAAGATTCCACAACCAAACGAGTCATAAAGTGCATTACTTTTCAAGGATCATGTTAAAGTTTCCAACTTTTTTTCAATTAGGATAAGTTTAGCAATAAGGTTTCAACCTATACTCAAATCGAGCGTCTAAACCCATAAAGATTCCACCTTTTCATCACTTTAAGCAAATTTACTTTAAAGATCCAACCCTTGCATCAATCAAGGCACATACGTCCATAAACATTCGACCTTTACACTATTTAAGGCAATATATTAATAAAAATTTAGTCTTTCTATATTTTAGACCATGTATCCTCATAAAAGTTCTATCTTTCTATCCTTTATATTAAAGACACCCATAAAGATTTCATATTTCTCTCTTTTCATGTGAGTAAAACATAAGGATTCCAACTTTACACTAAAGAAGTCGTAAAGACACTATCATTCTTTCCTTTTTAGGCAAGTAAACCATAAAGATTGTACCTTTATAAAAATCAAACACATATGGCATGAAATTCACATCAACAAGTATAAATGATATGCAATGCAAGTGATATATATGCTATACAATGACCATATGCATCCGGTATACACACGCTCCTGCAGTAGGTTTCACGTGATCAATGGGGAACTCATGAGGTCCATAGACCAACCCCAAATCATTTCTCATCGGGCCCCAACTTTGTGGCTGTAAAATTATCATCACCATTACTCTTACCATGTACCATATCTAATAATCGGCCTTCAGCCCCCCTTTTTCAATATCTCATAAGTCCATTGCCAATAATAATATAAATATATGATATAGATACGTGTACATCATGTAAAAGTATAAAATCAATTCATCTAACATTATCAATTACTGTCCAAGATTTAGATGAAATATAGATTGATGAATGCATGACATGTCAAAATCACAGAATCTATCAAAACATGGCTATCATAACCTAGATAATCAACAATCATACCAACTTAAGTGAATTTATGCACCACACTCATGGCCTGAAGACTAAACACAGTGTCTCTGTCACATATATAACTACTTTACTTTCTACTTAACCCTTTAAGTACACCAATACCCGCACAAATGCTCGTCACCTCATGAGTACGGGACCCCAAATACCTATTATACCCCTTAATTTAAACAACACAAAACACTATATTAAGGTCTATTAAGTCTCAACTTGATCCATGTAAAAATGAAGCCTCCTAGAAGCTCCACCCGTGTCCAAACTCATCGAACAAGTTCAATCTAGTCAAAATAGTAGTCTACGGAGTTAGACAAGTCCAACGATACCCATATTGCGATACTTTATTTCGGAACCCAAAAGGCCAACCCCGAGCCCACACGGGTAAAATTGAAATTTTACTGCGAAATCATTTACCCATAGTCTAATTAGTGAGAATCTTGAAAATATTTGAAACCCATTCACAAATTGACCCCTCAATTTGATAAATTATTTAAAACCCATCTTCATGGCAAACCCTAAATTTCTAATCTCAAATCATGAATTATATGATAAAATTTCATAATAATCGAAGGTAGAACGGTAAAAGGAATAATAGAAACTTACCCCCGCAAAGAAACATGAAGAACGTCCTTGAAATCACCCAATCCGAACTCCCAAATTGACAGACGTACGTCGATTATAGGACAAAATTGAGGAAAGCGACAGACTTGACAATGTCGGAAAACAGTGGCAGAAGAAAAAAACTGATGGACCATCCCAGTTAAAACCGAGGGAGACCGTTGTCTATTAAAATATACTCACTCTATCCCAATTTATTTGGCTCAGAGTTTAAGAAAAAATGAAGACTTAAAATTTGTGATCTAAAACAAACCTTAGACATTTGTGTAGTTATAAACTATTTCATTAAGGGTAAAAGAAAAGTTTTAAAGTTAATTTATTTATAATTATAGAAAGGTGACATTCTTTTAGGGACAGATTACAAAGAAAAAGGTTGCCACGTAAATTGGGACGGAGGGGGTATAAATCTCGATTTGAATGGTCAAACAATAAATAAAAACTGACGGACCGTCTCAATTTATTTAAATAAAAATATTTTAATCTAATTGATAGAAATATTAAAAATATTAATAATAAGGGGTAAGAGCGAAAGAGGATATCTCATATCCGTGATGTGATGAGCATTGGTACGAGTTCCGGTGCCGTTTTATGGGTGACATTATAATTGTGTAGTTATGGGTCGTGATCTGAAAATGGCAAAGCATGCGGGCATTAGTTGTTATGTGTTACCTTCTTAGATTGGTTGTTTAGTTGTATTGTCAATCTATGGAATCTCGTACAGTTATGATAATCAAGTTGTTGAACTTTTTGAACTAGTTGGCTGTTAAGTCTGGATTATTGAGATATTCATGTTCTTATGTCATTTATCATGCATGTGCATTTGATTTGATTATATATGATATGAGAGATCTGAATTTCAAGGAAAGTGATTGTTACTTAGCTTAATGGTCGATTGATGGATATTTTAGCCTTTAAGATCGGTTAACATGATATGTCAACCTCAAAAAGTTGGAAGCCCGATGTGTCTTGGAGATCTAATATTCCGGGCAGATATATGAACTTAACGGTCTTTCATGGATCACATTTGTCATGCAATATCGTGGAGCCTTGTGTGTACCCAGGAGCATATTACATTGCATCATTCATTATTTTATTTGAATAATTGATTGATTGTTTCTTTGATAATCTGTTTACTTGATTATTTGGCTTTATTTGAAAATTGATTACCCTTTTATTCTGTCGATGGTGGTTTTGAGTAAGGTAAACAGTAAGGGTAAAAAAGACTTTTTCTAATACTTCGTCACTATTTCTTTCGTTGTCCGTCTATGAGATATATTGAGTACATGTGCTTCTCGTATTCATATTACACTTGATGCACTCATTGTGGTGCAGATTTGACTCTTGTATTGTATTTGTTGTGGCTCTTGTACACATTACACCAATCTTGGATGATTTTGATTGTTTTCACACTTTTTATTTATTAATATCAGAGTTAATATTTAAATATTTGACTTATTTCTTTACTTTTTTGCTTAATTAGCTTTATTGAATTGGTAATTGGTTGAATTTTGTCGTCATACCTATCGGCGGGGAATAAGTACCATCACGACTATCATTTTTGGGTCGTGATAATCTATAATTTTATTTTAAAGTGATGGTGTCCTTTGGTTTTCTGGGTTTTGTTTCTGATAAATTTTCAAATAAACCGGCTAATTGTCTCGGTTAATCTGTCGATTTTCTAGGTAAGTACTAGCACCACTGATAATGCCAAAAGACTAACATATACACTACTTAACAATATCCAACCTTATTAATTCTACGTTAACATCCATCAAAACATTTAAAAAGTTCAATAATTTTAAATATTTTCTACTACCTGTTAAGAGTTTCACATCAAAATGGAATGTGATAATGGACTTCTTATATGAATTTGGACAATCCTCACCCTATAAGCTAATTTTTTTGGTTGAGTTAGGTCCAAGATCAATTATTTACATGGTATCAAAGTCAGACCAATTCCAATTTTTTATTCACCGATGTTGGCCCCCCTTATATTATTCACTCTACCGTTAACAAGGTCTGATCGTGCGGAGAGTGTTAAGAGTCTCACACGTTCCAGTTAACAAGGTCTGGGTGTGCGGGAGTGTTAAGGGTCCCACATCGTATATGGAATATGAACATGAACTCCTTATATGGACTTGAACAATCCTTACCCTACAAGCTAGCTTTTGGGGTTGAGTTAGACCCAAGATTCATTCTTTTTTATATCAAGATATTGAACTTTCTAATTAAAGGAAGTCTCATGGTGTTTGGTCATCTTCGGCATTAGAAGTGTCTTCATCTGATTTTGGAAGTGGAGGCCAGGGCACTACATGCATCCCACTAGCAATGAAAGCTTGAGCGATTCTACAGTGTGACTCATTTATCTCTGCTCGGCTTCCCTTCTTGCTTCTGCTGCCTCAAGGGTGCTAGAAAGCACGACGATCTTTTGCTCCGTAACCATCATGGCCACCCTATCAAGTCCCCACACCCTGCAATCTTAGACTAAATGCGATGAAAGGGCTTCTTCAAACCTATACGGTACGCTCTCCTCTTGTTTGCCCCGCCAGCGGCCTTGTAACTTTATCATCTGAAGACTGCTGGCTCACTTTCATCACTGCTCAGTGCTCACCTAAGACTGGATGTACTCCTTAAAGTGTTGTTCATTTGAGTCTATATATTTTAAATAAAAGTTAGCATACAAAAAATATTATAAACGCATATAATAACTTCAAAGAAATTTAAATAATATTATTCTTTCAGACGACGTTAGACTGAGTGTTTGTTCATATATTGTTCATTCTTATCGACAAAACATTAGACTGTTATTTAATATTTATAATAACTTACAAATATTTACACCATGATCTCATGTTTTCTCGTAAGATTTTAATCTTCTCAAAATAAAATTGAATCATGATCTAAAAAGACCATAAATTAAAAAAAAGTTATTTACTAAATAACTATTTCAAAAAGGGACAATAACTAGCTAAATTTTCTAGAGCAATTTCTTGTCAAATGCATATTGAGTTTTATAAATGATCGCGACTCAACCCATCAAATTAGTACCCAACAAATATATATTCTTTTGTATACTAATTATAATAAACAAAAACATACATATTTATACAAAATCGATATATAATATTTGAGAAACTTATATAAATATACCCTTCGATCATCTAATTTAGCAAACACGGCCAAAGTATACACTACCTATACACTTCAGCTGTATAGATATGTATATTATATATATATATATGTAATGTTATGTATAACATATGTATATTTAATATAATTATAAACTATAGATTACCTATACACTGTGTACTTATTTTGTAAGTTTTATATATATTGACTAGCGGCTTCAATTATTATTGGCGGAATAGCCAAATGTGTAAAACAAAAGCCCACTCAAATACAATGTAGAGCAAACCCAGCCCAGTTTGCCTCGTCCTCTAAAACCCTAACTCCCATCCTTCTTTTCATTTCTTCCTTATATCCCTTCGGCGACAGAGGAAAAAAAAAACAGAGAGCGCCGAAATGGGTCGGGTCATCAGAGCTCAACGTAAAGGAGCAGGATCTGTATTCAAATCCCACACACACCACCGCAAAGGCGCCGCCAAATTCCGTTCACTCGATTTCGGTGAACGTAACGGTTACCTCAAAGGTGTTGTTACAGAAATCATACATGATCCGGGTCGGGGCGCACCGTTAGCCCGTATGACATTCCGTCATCCGTTCCGTTACAAGCATCAAAAGGAGTTGTTCGTTGCTGCTGAAGGGATGTACACTGGTCAGTTTATTTACTGTGGTAAAAAAGCTAATCTTATGGTTGGTAATGTGTTGGCGTTGAGATCTATACCTGAAGGTGCTGTTGTTTGTAATGTTGAGCATAAAGTTGGTGACCGCGGTGTTTTTGCTAGATCTTCGGGTGATTATGCTATTGTTATCAGTCATAACCCTGATAATGGAACTACTAGGTATGTTTTTTTTACCTATTTATTAAAACTTGATGGATTTTTAGTCATTGGTAAATGTAGTTTTTATTTGTATTTTTTGTTGAAATTAATTAATAGGTAGAGTAAATATAGTAAATGAACGAAACCCCCCTGCCTACAACAGCAGGGGATTTGCCTTAGCTCGTCGCACTGTGCTTGCCAGTGCGGGTTATCTTTCCTGTGTGTTTTGCGGGCTATTGTACAGGAGCGGGGTTTACCTGTCCGCACCTAAAGGTTAGTGGTTGCGGGTTCCCTTGTCATAAAAAATATAGTAAATGAACTATTGGGATGTGTAATTTTTGGATTGGTTTAGTATTGGAATGGATTGGCTTGAATAGAGTAGAATGTGATTGGTAAAGCTTGTTCATTTTCAATCAATCCGTCTTATTTTACGGAACAACTAGGTATCTTTCGGCCTATTATGAAAACTTGAAGGAACTGGTAAATGTAGTTTTTATTTGTATTTTGGTTAATTGGAAATGTAGAAAGGGATTTTTTGTTGAAATTAATTAAAAGGTAGAGTAAATTAACTATTTGGATGTATAATGTATGGATTGATTTAGTATTGGAAAGAACTGGCTTGAATAGAGTGGAACTGTTAAAGGAATTTAACAACTAGAATTCAATCGTAGATTATTTGATATATTCATTTTCGATTGATTTAGTTTTTATTTGTATTTTGGTTTATTGGAAACGTAGGAAGGGATCTTTTGTTGGAATTAATTAAAATGTCAGGTAAAAATAGTAAATTAACTATTGGGATGTGTAATTTCTGGATTGATTTAGTATTGGAATGAATCCGCTTGAATAGAGCCGAACAACTAAAGGAATTTTACAACGAGGTATCTTTCGACCTTATTTATGAAACTTGATGGATTTTGTCATTGGTGAATGTAGTTTTTATCTTTATTTTGGTTTATTGGAAACGTAGAAAGGGATTTTTTGTTGAAATTAATTAAAAGGTTGAGTAAATATAGTACATTAACTATTGGGATGTATAAGTTTTGGATTGATTTAGTATTGGAATGAATTGACTTGAATAGAGTGGAATGATTAAAGGAATTTAACAACTAGAATTCAAGCATAGGTGATTTGATATATTAGTTATGGATTGATGCGCACCTGGTGTTTGGTGGTTTGATACTTAATACTGAGCAAAACAGCTCGGGATAATGGTCAATTTGCTTGGAAAGCTTTAATTTGCTTTCCTTATAATGATCTTAACTGGTAAAGTTTGTTCATTTTCAATCAATAGTCTTATTTAATGCGGCACTGTACTTTTTTATGTGGATCCGTTGATTCTTGCATTCAATGAAGTGGACTAACTGTTAATTTAGCATCTCGCCTAACAGATGAAGCTTAGCTTTTTATAGTTGCAGAGTATATCCATTCATTTGCTGATACTTAATTCTTCTTTCCATTCACACAAGAAGAATATAACAGAATCTGTTTCTTTTGAAGTAGTGAAGAAAGTATATTCTACACTTGTTTGAATGTGCTGAAATGTATACTTGTTGATCCATTTTACATTGATTTTAACACTTTCTTTATTGGTGACTGTTTGCATTACACATGAAACTCAGCTTAGTTTAATATGATTGCTTCATTGACAGTTGATGAGATGATTTTTGAAGTTTGCTCTATTCAATTTCTACTTTATTTTCAGGATTAAGCTTCCATCTGGATCCAAAAAGATTGTGCCCAGTGGGTGTCGAGCCATGATTGGCCAGGTTGCCGGTGGAGGAAGAACTGAGAAACCAATGCTTAAAGCTGGTAACGCATACCACAAGTACCGGGTAAAGAGGAACTGCTGGCCAAAAGTTCGTGGTGTTGCTATGAATCCTGTGGAGCATCCTCATGGTGGTGGTAACCATCAACATATTGGTCATGCCAGTACTGTCCGTCGTGATGCACCACCTGGGCAAAAGGTTGGTCTTATTGCAGCAAGGAGGACTGGTCGTCTTCGTGGTCAAGCTGCTGTTACTGCTGCTAAATCTGACAAGGCCTAAGATGTTAAGTTTGTTACTGTTTTTTCTTTGTTGTGTTTGGATTTTGAGTATTCAGCTGCAACCGTCTTTATACTAAGTTTTGTTGGGATTTTATTTAGTATTTTGTTTAGGGAAACCTCGCTTGGACAAATTTGCCATTTATAAATGTGTTTAGCTTGGTCTCATTTTCTTTCACTGGTTGGATTCCTTATAATGTTCCTACGGTGCACCAATTTTGAAGTTGGTTTTCTTTACATGTTCGAAGTGCATTTGTGTTTCATTTTTGGAGTAAATAGCTGCGGTTTGCTAGCAGTTGGTATCAAAGATTGGTTTTGCGGAATTTACCTTGATAAAAAAAGGATTACTTGAGAAATGGTGGTACTCTTTGTTCAAACCTGTTTTGAAAAACAATTTTTTTGAGCTGAGGGACTATTGCATGTTCTACAAATGTAAAGGTAAGGTTTGCGTACACACCCTCCCATACCCCACTTGTGGGACTATATTGAGCACGGAAGCGAGTAGGGGTTCAAACCAGCTTGAGATTTGTCTATGCTGCTGTGTTTGTCCATTTAAGAAGTATACATGAAATGCACCTTTTTGTACAAGTAATTAATTTCAGCTTTCACAAGTTTTTTTCGTGACGGGTAGGATCCCCGAATCACACATTTCAGAAAGATTGATGAGCCACGCCCACTGTCTTTCTTTTTTTCTGAAAGAAGGGTCTTGATACGCTCTCTGTAATATATTCTACAAATGCATATGTGAAGTGATACATTTGAAATTACAAGAATAATAGAATATGTTTTCAATCTTTCGTTTAAGCTAAATTTACTAGGATTTTCACTAAAAAGATTCAAAATATAGAAAGTAAACATATTTGAACAAGTGAATTTAACATTTACTATTTAAAATGATTTTAATTTTTTATATACTCCACATTTTTTATAAAGGAGATCTCGACGAACCTCTTGCGCCTTCGAGCTTTACCAATTTTCATGTAGTGAAGAATTTGTTTTAAGCAAACATTTGCATTAGTCTCCTATTATAGAAACTTGAATCTCAATTATGAGAATAAATACTTGAAAAGTAACCGGTAAATCATTGATCAAGGAGTGAGTAGTCGTTAGATTTAATGGTTTGTTGAGATCTATATACAGAGTGGCCGAGCTTGAATGAACTGATTAACTAGGACAAGAAGTCCACAACTATAGTTACCTCTCTTTCTGTTTTTAGCTGAGTAGTTTATTGAAACAATATGGACTAATTGTTGTTAAAACTTAAAAGTACGATCAGAAAAACACTAGAAAATACAATGTGTCGTGCAATGCGAAATAGGAAAGTATGTCCATTATAAAGAAAAGGGATGAATCCAAACTATTTTTACTGATTTATTTGTCATTTATTTAGGAATGTAAAATATACTATCGGTAATATTTAAGATATTTCTCTTCCATTTACATGAAAAAGATAATGAAGGCAAAAAAAAGTTTAGAAAAAACAGAGGAGATGCAAAGCGAAGGAAGTCTTTGCATCTCCATTTGAGGAAGAGAAAAATGCAAAGTGTAGAGAATGCACTTAGCCAAATACGATGGGCTCTCTATATGTTGATTGCCTTTCTTTCTTTTGCCTGCGTTTATTTCGCTCATATTTCTTTTGCATTATCTCACCATTTGGTGATTTAGTTGAGAATGATACACTATTGTTGAACTAGATGTCTTGAAGTTCAAATGTAAATCTCTGACAAACAAAACTCAATTATGTTTAAAGTTTAAATAAAATATCTAAAGTTTTCTTGCACAAACAATATATCAAACTTGAGACAAATTTTGTAAC
Organism: Anisodus acutangulus; assembly: GCA_029783415.1. NCBI lineage: Eukaryota > Viridiplantae > Streptophyta > Magnoliopsida > Solanales > Solanaceae > Anisodus > Anisodus acutangulus. The sequence goes on from CM056494.1 coordinate 56,514,984, forward strand.
TTCGAACACTTTGGACTTTTTGAATTTTAGTCAAATATGTCTGAAGTGGTTAAGCTTACAAAAAATTATACTTTAGATTCTTTTTCACTTTTATATTTTTTTTCTCGTAATATATGTTTTCTTCAGATTCTCCTTGCAAAAAAATCGAGACTCGAATATAATGATATATATTATGTGAAGTTTTGGGATTTTTATATAATCTGTTATATAATAATTGGGATAATAGAGAAAAAAATAAAAAGGACAAAGGAAAAGGAATCGGATCTCACTCATTTTCAGCTAAGATTTACTTAGCTTGCTTCTTGCTCGCGGTGCGGCATACCAATAAATAGAAAAGCGTTATCGGATTGGAATGAGTTTAATTGTATTGATTAGGAACTTTTTAGTCTATGTTTTTTTTTTTGCGACTATACTGGCACAACGTAATGGTAAATGTTCAATATGAGCTCAGAGGTTTCCATTTCTCTGATTTCGTATCAAACTATATTTTTGTTAGAAATATCATGAAGTTGAAATGTTTGTTGGGATCGCGAGTGGTTGTTAGATTTAATGTAATGGTTTGTTGGGATCTCTATATAGTGACTGGTGAAATGTTTTCTTCTTCCACGAAATTTATTGCAAAATCGAGGAGGGTGAAGCTGATTCACTACAACAAGAAGTCTATTTGTTAGGGTACTCACAACTATAGTCATCTCTCTTTCTGTTTTAGCTTCATTTGGCTGAGTAGTTTACTGGAACATCATGAAATACTCCCTCCATCCCAAAAAATATTGTTTTAGTTTGACTTGACACGAAATTTAAAAAATAAAGACAGACTTTTGAAATGTGTGGTCCAAAATAAGCTTTAGATATTTGTGTGGCCGTAAATCATCTCATAAAGTTAAATTATTTCTAAATATATAAATGTGTCAATCTTTTAGGGATAATAAGACAATTTTTTTTGAGATAGAGGTAGTAATTATGATTGAGAAAACACTTAGAGAATACAATGCGTTCTGTAATGGCAAAAGCAAAGTATGTCCATTGTAGAGAAAGGGATGAATTCAATTTCTTTTTACTGATTTATTTGTCATTTATTTAGGCATGTAATATACTATCGGTAATATCTAAGATATTTCTCATCCATTTACATGAAAAAGACAACAAATGCAAAAGAATTTAGAAAAACAAAGGAGATGCAAAGTGAAGGGAGAAAAATTGCAAGTCTAGAGAATGCACTTAGCCTAATTCCGTGGGCTCTCTATATGTTGATTGCCTTTCTTTCTTTTGTCTGTATTTATTTCGATCACATTGCCTTTGCATTAACTCAACTTTGGTGATTTAGTTGAGAATGATACACTTCGTCTAATTTTATTGTTAGACTAAATATCTGCCAAACTTAGTCGAGTATGTCTAAATTTTAATAAAACTTTCTTGCATAACCAATATATCAAACTTCAGACAAATAACATGACTTTAAACGTGGACTTTTCAAACTTCAGTCATATGTCTGAAGTGGTTAAGCACTTAAGCTTACAAAAAACTACTCCCTCCGTCCTAATTTGTTGGATATAGTTTGACTGGACATGAAGTTTAAAAAATAACTGAAGACTTTTGAATCTTATAATTTAAAATAAATCAAAGATATTTATGTGATTATAAATCATCTTATTAAATATAAAATATAAAATTAAATTATTATAAAATAATAAAATATATTAATAAAGAAAGTGTCACATAAATTAGAACAAGAAAAAGAATAAACTTTACTTATGCCTTAAATAACGAACCCAAGTTAAGCTATCCATCCACTTGCCTTGCACCAAACTCGAGAACGTGTGATATTCGGCCCATTAAACTGAAACCCGATATAGCCCGACTCTAAAGTACTCCCCAAGGTTGATATATTTCTATAAAACCCCCTATTACTTTCGTACCTCTTCAAATAAATCTCTGTAAAACACTGATATCTAAACCCCTAAATTACTAAAATGGCCTTACGAGCGGCGGCAACCACCACGATCCCGGTAGCACCCCGAGGTATCCGGGCACTGTTCTCTACATTTTCTTCTAATTTTCCTTTCAATCCACCGCAGCCGCAAGTAGAGAAGCCGCCGCCGGCTGAACCATCCACCAATCTCTTTGTTTCCGGTGAGTTCCCTTTTCATATTTCCCTGAAAATGAATTCTCATTAGTTCCTTGTTCATTCATATTCTTTTTTCTCGTAATATATGTTCTCTTCGGGTTCTCCTTGCAAAAAAATTGAGACTCGAATGTAATGATACATATTATGTGAAGTTTTGGGATTCTTATATAATCTAGTATATAACAATTGGGATCATAGAGCAAAAAAATGACAAAATATAAAGGACAAAGGAAAAAGAATGGAATCTCACTCATTTTAAGCTAAGATTTACTTAGCTTGCTTCTTGCTCGCGGAGCGGCATACCAACAAATAGAAAAGCGTTATCAGATTGAAATGAGTTTAATCGTATTGATTAGGAACTTTTTAGTCTATGTTTTTTTTGAGACTATAGTGGCACAACGTAATGGTAAATGTTCAATATGAGCTCAGTGGTTTCCATTTCTCTGATTTCGGATCAAGTTATGTTTTTGTTAGAAATATCCTGAAGTTTTTGTATTTGGACCTTCCAGATCATTTTCCATAGTAGGTCTGACCCTTTTTAAATTCTGATTATTTGAGAAAAGAGATTTCATTAAACATACGATGTATAACCAAAAAAGATTACCTTTTTTGGATTTTATTCTCGTATGTAATATTCCTTCCGTCCCATATTAATTGTCCACATTACTAAAAGTATTTGTCCCAAATTACTTACATAATTAATTAAATCTTTCACATCTTACCCGTAATGTTAAGTGTTCTTGAAAATAATCAATATTGATTAGAGTCCAATTTATTGGAGAGAGATAAGGTAAGGTAGTTAAAATTACACCTTTCATTTATGATTTCTTAAGGGACGTGTAAAGAGGAAAGTGGACAAGTAATATGGGACGGAGGAGTAAGTATCCCTTGTAATTTGTTTTGATCATCGGATCCACTGTAAGAAATGAGATGAGTAGACTAGGTTGATAATGATGTATTTGTTGACAAATGAACATTAGTAGGTGGTTATGGTTCCTAGAATGTTTTCAAAAGAAATGGTATTTTGGGGTTTTCTGCTGTTATTTTTTTCGAACTTCCTCTTTGCTTGCTTATTAATTCAGGAATTATCAGTTTGTACCTTCACATGGTCTCAGCTAGTATATAATTATGATGGTTTTGATGATGGAAAATTGTCGTACTTTGCTTCTTTCAAATTCTTGTTACCCAAGTTTTGAATGAGGGGTTGGTTAGGGGCAGAGAATAGTAAGGATCCAATTCAGATTGGTAGTTTTTGAGTACTTCATTTGCTGGTTATTGATTGTTGGGAAAGAAGCTTTTGCTAGTTTGCTTTCTGTCACCATTCTCTTAAATAAACTTGTGTTTGAGACCTCCTTGCAAATGTTCTTAGTTGTATACTCTAAGGGAGGTCGGGGGCAGGGGTGTGGGGTGGTGAGGAGGACATAATCAATTTGGATGCCACTTGTTGAACTAGTTTTTCCTACTTCCACTAGGGAAGTCATTTTCCTCATTTTAAGGAACTTATTTTCCTAGAGAAATGTTTTTGAAAAATTTTGACCAACCGAACATGGGAAAATTGAAAATGCTTTCCTCCGCACCGAACACACCCTAAGTGAGACATTTTTCTTCTGGAAAGAATAAAGATTCCTGTGATTCTGTCAGACTTTATGTCATCAAGGATCATACAGCTTGCATTTAGTTTCTGTCTAGGGTGGTGTGGAAGTCACTTTACATCTATTATATGCAGCTGGGCCACGAAACTGGTGACTTTTTAGTAGCTAAAGTTCGACACTTATTTTTTTTCTCCTCTTTCCAGGTCTTAGCAAACGTACTACCTCGGAAGGGCTTCGAGATGCATTTGCCAAACACGGTGAAGTGGTCAATGGTCTGTTTTCATTTTACCTTACATTTCTCACTTGTTAAAACGTAACATGAGAGTGCATATGATGAAATGGAATAAATGTATTTATGAAGTATGTTATGCTTTTGCAGCCAGAGTGGTGACAGATCGTGTATCTGGTTATTCAAAGGGCTTTGGTTTTGTTAGATATGCAACTTTGGATGATGCTGCTGCTGGTATAAAGGGCATGGATGGCCAGGTGAGTTAGATGCTACAGTGCTTGTTTTTCTAAGTAGTGAGCAAATTTACTTGCGCATAACTGTGTGTGTCCAAAATTCTGCCTATTGATCCCCAACAGAATGACTAAAACAAGAACAGTTATAGTTCTCTAGTATATTACATATTCATTTTATTTCTAGTTGGGATTTATCATCTGAATTGTTGTGCTTATCATGACAAGAGTGGAGGATGGGAATCTTTCAAATTAATCGGGAATAAACATGAATTCCGATTTAAAATATGAGATGCTTAAACATTGGAAAAGTTTGATAAAAATGACCTGAAACTTTTTGTCAACTTTCTCTGTCATATTCTTTTAAAAAACTGTCTATATATATATAGTCCAAGACTAATAATTATAAGCATGAATAATAATATATGGACAAAGAAATTATAAAAACATTACGATAAAGTGAAATATCAATTATCTAGTGTCACCTCTTCAAGAGGCTCATTGGCAAGGAAAAATATGTCTTAGAGCCTTGATGATGATACTGAAGCGCACATAAAGCGAGGCGAAGCGCTCAACATGTTTTGAGCCTCGCTTCGGGGCTTAAACGCGCTTTTAAGTACGCCTTTGTCAACACTGTAATAGAGCAACGTACTACGCTCGCGCTTTCTAATTCGTCCTCTAAAACCCAATTAAGTAGAGTATCCTTCATAGTATTCAACATGATCCACTGCACCTACCTCGAACCATCTTAAAATCTCCCACCACAAACGTGATGTTACCTGGCAATGTAGGAAGAGATTACCCCCGTCATCTCTCGAATGCACAAGATGAACCAGCCTATATTGTGATTTTCCTCCTCACTGTGATCCATGTGAAAAACACACCTTTCTTGGCGCCATGGGGATCTAAACTTATGAATGAACCCGATTCCTCTCAAGCTAGCAACTTACAGTAGTAAGTCTTAACTGCGAACTGTCCATTATTCCCAATTCCACATCTAGAATCTTGTCTCACTACTAGTAAGGTTTATTTATCATGCATTCAATTAGATTTTGAAATTTTGTTATCTTTCAATCGGGAAAGTTCTTTCTCGATTTTAGATCCCAAATCACACTCCCCTCATGTAATCTTCAACGGACTGTCATACCAAATCAAGTGAATCTGTTGTATACTATCTTTACAAGAAAATCTTGATAAAAACTATCTTTACAAGAAAAAATACGCCTACATAGGATGGCATATGGGCGGTTTGGGCTAAGGTGGGCTGAATGGGTCATTGCCCAACCTTGCCCAAAGTCTACTTGGGCTAAGATGTGTTGGGTCAAGATGGGCTAAACAATGGGTCATAGCCAAACCCATCCAACTTGACATAAAATTTTGAACTCGTAAAGTAATACTACTAGTAGTTAGTGCATATTATTTGTTCTAAACCTAATGCAGATAACATAATAAATTTTCAAGCGGTCTATCATGATTTAATTATTTTCGACAATTTTCAAGCGGCCTATCATGATTTAATTATTTAGTCTATAATCACACACACACACATATAAATGTACATATATGTATGTATACACACATACATGTATGTGTGTGTATATATACACACACTATATAAAGTATTATATGAGTATTGGCAAATTTTAACATGCATCATTTAGATTGTAGCTTTTATATACTGTAACTTTTATGACAGTGACGTAATTATATGATTTATCTAGTAAAGTAATTAATATTTATTTTTAAAACTGATATTAGGAAATTAGTTTGCTTAAGAACTAACTGGCACCGCCTAGCAAAAGTGATGCTCAAATTAAATTAATCACTAGCTAACTTATTAAATGGAATTTTTTGTATATATAGCAATATAATATGTGAAGTAGATGGCAAGTTAATGTGCTATACAAACCATAAGGTACACGTTTTCTTTTATTAAAAAATTAAATAAATATAGTCAATTTTTAGATAAAACTTAAAACTTAAATAATTAATTAGTTAATATAGATGGATGACATAATACTATATTCAAACATGATTGGAAGTAAGTACTATAACATTTATATTTTTTGTGGATAATCATGAGTTGAGCTCTAATTATTGGGGTTGAAGTTTGAAAGTGATGGGTTGAGTTTGGGTTGCTTCATGGGTTGAGTTTGGGCTAGCTTTTGTCATAGTTTAAGATGGGGTTTGCCCAATCATAACCCATTTATAATGTAGCCCATGCCCAATCATTAAACGGGTTGGGTGGGTCAAATGGGCTTGGGCTTATTTTGCCACCCCTACACCAGCAGGTGCACTGATTTGGAGAAAACCTATAATATAAGTAGGAGTGGCAAAATTAACCCATACCCATCTAACCTGCCCAATCGGCCCAAGTTTTAATGTTGGGCAAGAGTGACTTTGATGACGGTTTGATTGGGCCTATGCCCAATATATCCCATCTCAAATCAATAGCCCAAATTGACCCATGATGATGCCCAAACATGACCCATGAAATTGCTCACTCTTAGCTTGTAGAGATAACCTTTTACCAAAACTCTTAGCTTGTAGAGATAACCTTTTACCAAAATCTTCTCTATGAAAATTCTCTATATCTCGAAGTTGCATTTTTTTTATTTTAATTATTTTTTTATTCTTATTTCACCTAATTCGGTAATACTGGGTTCCGGGGAGGGTAGAGTGTACGCGGACTTTATCCCTATCTCGGGAGGTTGAGAGACTGTTTCCGATAGACCCTAAGCTCAAGTATGAGACATGAAATTCTAATTTGAATATTTTTAATTGGATACTTCTCACAAGAAAGGCAAATCAATGGAAAATTGCATAATAATATTATCAAACAATCACCAATATTTAATATCTCTACATGAAAAGACGGGATCATTAGAGTATTGTATATATACTAATCATATCATAAGAAATGATACTTGCTGTAAAAATCAAACTGTAAAGGAGATTAAATTTAATGATAACATTGCAAGTTCAACTCATATTTGAAATATTGCTAGTAAAATTGAAAATTTCTATCTAACGAATTGTCAAATTTAAATTACTATTTCTTTTTCAATTTTATAGGTCTCTTTTGTATTAGATTAGTCATGGAATTTATGACTCATTGTTTAGCCCATCTGGACTCAATCCATCTTAAGACCAAGTAAAATTTGGACAGTATTGGCCATTGACCCATTTGTTGGTTCAACCCATCTTGACCCGCCAACTTTAGCCCAAACAGCCCATTTGACACTTCTAAAGCAATCAACATCAATTAACTATTCCTTAAACTTAGCTATATGATCCCTATCCATTCTCCTATATTCAGGCCTTGTGCATCTTGAAAGCATATCCATACTAATTGTGGAAATGACTTTTTTTTTCTGGGTGAAATCATTGTGGAGACTACTTATCATATCATAGCTATTTTTATGCTGATCCTTGACTTAATGCAATACTGTTTCAATACTTGGGTTGTCCACTATATACGATGTACACGGATAATTAAGCGTCCAAAACCCGTATATCGTGTTGGGTTAATAGCTCAGTACATTTATTGAACCTTTGCTTCTTTTTTTTGTGCCTAGTTTGAAGCCGCTGTTGAGTTTGGTAATCCCAACTTCATTTTTCTTGACATTTAAAAAGAAAGAACAAAACAGTTCTGCTTCCTAATTACATTATCATGCCTTTTTGCCATGTGTCCTTGTTTCCTGGATATCTACACAATGAATTTCTTTTGAGTGTCTTCTTCATAGCTGGCTTTGTGTTTTTTCTTTTAGCTTGCCAATTGTTCCATCCACGGGGCTATAATAGTAACTTCAGCTCTTTAATATGGTATGGTATGGTATGGTATGTGCATGTGAAAAGGGTAATTTTACTTGTTAGTTTATATAGGCGCTCTTCTCTATAAACACCAATATTTTGAAACAGGATTATAATCTCCACTGCTTTGTAGCTGGTTTGTAGATATGTTTCAAATTTGTCTCGTTTTTTCCACGTTTATGTGTTTGTGTTTATATGAGGGATAAATGCCATTTCACCTTTTCTTTTATAGTTGTTGATGAATGTGTCAATGCATGTTATTTGATATAGTAAATGCCAACTGGTTATATATGCTCTTTCACTTTCTCTTTTGTAGTTCCTTGATGGATGGGTTATTTTTGCCGAGTATTCGAGACCAAGGCCTCCGCCTCCTTCCATGCAGGATAATAGCGCTGCAGGTGGATATGGCAATTACAATGCACCCATGTATGGCAGGAATAACATGTGAACTTTTATCAGCTCGTCCTGATTGGGATAGGATATGTCATGCATCAGCTCAAAGAAGAATTATTTATAAACCATGGTACTTCAATGGCGTAAACTAAATAGATGTATCGATTTTTTGAAAGTTCAGTACCTGGCGTTTGGTGATACAAAATGTACCAGACCCAAGTTGACATTCTTTCCAATTGAAACATGTGTGGATCGTGATCATAAGTTCCAAGCTTTTGCTTAAGTTTATTTGTTTACATTAGATGTTTAGTTCTTGTAAGCATGACTTTGCTCGAACTTTTTTTGTTCCCACTTCGCTAGAATGCTAAATTGTTTGTTTTTGTATTTGTACTGGAGCGAAATGGGCCTGAGCGGAATGAAATTTTTATATAGTTGATCTAGTTTGGAATGGAGAGTTAATTGATCGACCAAATGTGAAGGTTTGCTATGTACAGTTTGATTGTATCTGTAACTAAATCTTCAGAAAGAGGAGAAAAGGTAAAGGGGCACACGGCAAAATGTGTAGCAGGAGGTGTAAATATATTTTTTTTAAAGCCATACAGTGTAATTTCCTAGTAATAAAAACTCTAACAGCTCATTAGGATCCCGACAAGTCGTTAACCTTGAGTTCACGTTGAAGCATATTAGTTGGTATGCTCTCTTGCCCCTCTCTTTTCCGTATATTCTATCTTTGTCACTTAAACTCTCTCCAAGGGGGCTTACATTATTGTATTTCTAACTCATATACCCCCAAAATTATGGTTACAAATTATATTTGTATTCAGTCAAGTAAACTCGCCCTCAACATTTGTCAACCTTTTATCATATTATGAATCCTAGGTATAATTATACTGGTATGAAGTTAAGAATCCATGGTTATTATTATAACACTAATGTTCTTGTGATCTGAATAATAATATAATAAAACAAACAAAGAAAGTCGGATAAAAAGGTTTGATTTGATAGATTTAGTAGGACCAAGATAACTGGTTTAGTTTATTATGCGAAATTATACTCAAAGCGGACCATATACACCAAAGGGATTCCATTCAGTCCCGGTGGTTTAACAGATCTTGTAGTAAATCCCATGTTGGCTATGTCACGTGTATGCTTACTATTTTTTTAGTTTTGGAACTCTGACTCAATATCTCAATCGGATGCTGTTATTCAACAATTGAAAGGGATGTAGTGTAGTTTGATAGCGCCTTTGTTTCGGGTAAAGAATATCACGAGTTCAAATTCTATCATCCCTACCTATTCTTCTCCTCTAAGCAGTAACGTGGAATCCATTCAGATCGATTCAAATTGGACATACAACTATTTTAAACTTGTTGTAGTGTAGTACTATTTTATTTCTCTTTAGAGAGTTAAAGGCACTTCAACTTAATTTAGGTTGTTGTTTCAAAAGAAGTGTACTATTTAAACTTGACCGTGCATGGAATTTTGTCTTGAGGAAATTAAAAATCAACCTTAAAACATACTCTATTTGAGTTTGGCACTGCCTCATCCGGTCCCCACTCCATCTTTGAGTATCGCCATTACAGATTTTGAAATTGCAATATGTTTTTGTTTTATCTAATCTATTTGCTGCGCAAGCTTCATCTAAGCAGCAATTTAGATCATTCACAAATTACTGTTTTAAGATACTCTCTGCCATTATGTATTCTTTTTTTTATTTTCCACCTGGTGTCCCGTACCGCATTGGAGCTCGACTATATCCGGATTTGCGCCGCGTAAGACCCATTTCGGAAATGCTCCCTACCAAAGATTTTTTTCATACAAGGACTCGAATCCGAGAATGCATGAGTGGGTGTGGGGCCCACTGCTGAGAATGCATGTGTGGGCCGTAAAAACATTAAGAGTGATTTAGTCATTCTAACAAAAAATAACTTATCAGCCCTTTTTACAAACACATTAACTATTTATTAGCAGTTTCAATATTCCGCGGATTTTGTGACACAAAATTCTGGTTCGGGTGGAACTGGAAATCGCAACAACAATGGTAAAAGACGGGGGTCAAATCGTAACACCAACAAATAAAAAAAATAATGGCGAAAAAGGACGGGATAGGGGTGGCGGCCCACCCAGTGGCAGCCGCAAGCCCAGTCCGGCGAGGGCCAGTGGCGGCAGTACCCGCCGTGGGCTTGGGCACCACAATGGGCTGCCCCTCCATGCCCATACCCCACCTCGTCGTTGGCCAGGCCATCATCTTCAAACCGACAGTCCAGAGTTCTAGGTTCTCGTCAGCAACAAGCTCTTACAGCCCATGGACCATCTTCAGCAAGTTATGCTCCCACCGATATTGAACATGCCATGAACAACATGAATATGAATGTTTCGGATGATTCGTGGTACATGGACACAGGGGTTACGTCACACATGACGACATCTCAAGGTAACCTCTCGTCTTATATTAATATGAGCAGTAATAAAAATATTGTTGTCGGTAGTGGGCAGAAAATTTCAATTCGTGGTATTGGTCAAGTAAAACTCCCTCCCCCCTCACCCACCGTTATATTTGAAAAACGTCTTCCCATATTGCTATACTTAATTTTTCATAATTTAAAAATGAATCCAAAAAGGCAACTCCAAGCCCAAAGGCAAAACTGGAATTTTATCGCAAAATTCGTTTACCCATAGCCTAGTGGTTAAGAATCTCAAAAATTATTAAAATTCGACAAATCGACCTTCAATTTGGTATTATACTTGAAAACCCATTTCCTTGAAAAACCCTTATTTCTAAGTTCAAAGCATAGAAGAAATCACTAAATAATGGATGCAATAATGGAGAAATACTTAGATGGATGTTAAAATCTTATCCCCGAGCCAAATCATAAAGAATGCCCTTGAAATAACCCAAATTCGAGCTCCCAAGCTCTCAAACTTAAAAAATGAACAATGAGGTTCGAAGTAGAATTAAGTTATGCCCAAATCGAGTTGTTCTTTACGAATGCGAGGCCCACCTCACTATCGTGATCGTAATGTGCCAGCGTGATCCAGCCCAAACCCAATCAACCCTACACGAACGTGAGCCTATGGTCGCGATCATGACCCCACGGGGATCCCACGCTTCGTAAACACGTGTCTTTTCACGCGATCACTAGAAGGAAATCATATGCCTAAACCAGATTTTTCTGGCTTCTTCCAAATTTTGATCCAACACCTAAAAGTCATCTGGAACCTCCTGGACAAACCATAAAACATGCTACGAACCTGCTCACACACTCAAAATACTCAAAAGAGGTCGTCTTGACCCAACTGTGATCGAGATCAACTCCAAATCTTTTACTTAACAAATTTCTCTACCAACAACCCACATTACACCTGAACCCCTCGAGATCCGAACCAATGACTCGATTAAGTCATAAATCGCATTTCAAACCTAATGAAATCGACAAAACTTTAAAAAAGATGCACTTACCCTCGATGTTGACTTTAATCAAATATCTTCATTTCATTAACTTAAAAACTTCTAATTATGCTAATTTCAATATGAAACTCACCAGATTACCTCGAAAACAGTGCCACGTATCCCCGTAAGTTATAAATACTAGGATGAAACTATGGTAAGGGTATCTTGAGGAAAACATGTCTAAAAGCTCAAAATTACCTAGTGGGTCATTACATAAGGTAATGTCCATTAATTCTCTATGATTACTAAATGAATGTCAAGTGGTGCAGTAAATATTTCAAAGGCCTAGGTTTAGTCTTTATTAATACTTTTTTATATGTTTTCTGTTTACTTCATTAAATGAATAACAGTTAAAATAGTAAAAAAAAAACATAAAACATCATATTGTTTTCACCATTTTCCTCCATATCCCCACTCCCACAAACTTTGTTATCTTTCTCTTCCCCTTATATTTTCATTTACTATGTCTTCTGTTTACTTTATTAACTAAAAGGAAAAGGGTAAAAATGCCCTTAGTATGTTAGAAATGAAAAAATGCACTCCTTTTATATATTGGATCAAATTTGTCCATAATATTTTTTTTTACGCTTAAAATTGTCCTTCAACTAATGGCATAATTATATGGTATTTAATTAAATTTTAACTAAACACATGACATCTACGTATTGGTCCACATAAAATTTTGACGAAACCCAAAAGGACCCATCCATTTATATAGTCTAATTCGAACCCAAAATAAGATGCTCCTTCTTATACTGCTTATAACAAGTTGAACACTTGTGTCTGGCAACATAAGCAAATGAATCCTGGCGAATGAAATCAAATTCTACTCCCCCGCGTAGAACACTTTAATTTAGTTACTGCAATATTATGTTTTTATTCCTTCCATCCACAAGGAAATGACACTGAAATTTGGTGCATTCAAGCTTATATTCTGAATTTGTTAATTGCTTGTGGATGGAAGGCAGAAAAGATAATCTTGCAACAACTAAACTAATATGTTCTACATAGGGTATGGAATACCCCTACGTCGATGTTCTAACGTAAGGTATTCTACGTAGGATTTAGAATTTAGGATTTAGGACTTGCGTAATAATGCATTACTTGTAGACGCCTATATTTGTACTTCACTTCCTGTCTGTGGCTATCTGAAGTACAATTGCATCTACTTTGTGAATGACAACCTGGATTCATTATTGGCATTCGAATGAAGATGTATGAAAAATCACATGCGTGATGTTATGAATTTAGAAAATGATACTTCCTCTATATATATTTTGTAGGTAATCTATTGTACTTTATAAAGCAGTATGGGAAGTAAATAACTATTACAAGTGTTCGAAAGGATAAACAAATATTTAATATTCAGAAATTGAATCTTATTGAACAAATAGGTCAATCTTCAAAACTGCCGCAAGCTTGTTGTGTCTTGAATCTTGATAACCTGAAATCAAGAAACAACTAAATCTGGATGGTTACAACGTTGTGTGTTGAGTCGAGTGATTGCCATCTGTCCTTAAGACAAGATTGTCCCGTATATATATTTTTACGTTAGCGGGCAATAGTCTCCCAAGATAAAACAACACTTTAATCTCAACGCTACAAAGCCAATAGGTTGAGCCTGACGAAGAAAACAAATATGAATCGATTTGCTGAAGATATGGAAAAGGAAGGAAGAGTTTCTGTTTTCTCTTCTGTTTTGTCTCTGTGTATATAGTGTGTCTCTATTGTGTATATCTTGTGTATATCACACTGTATTTCGTCAATGTTTTGCAGTGGTTTTCTCCACTGTTTTGCAGTGATTTTCGAGACTATTTTGTGCTGCTTTTCTGTTTGTATGTGATGATTTTCAGTCACCGTTTTGAGCCAAAAGAGGCATCAATATATAGCATGGAGGAGAGACTTCTCAACTGCCACAAACATGGTTGTTAATGGCATTAGTGAGGGTTGTTAAAGGCATTAGAGAGGCTGATTTATGGTCATGAAGGAGGCTGCTCAACTGTCCAAGTAATGAGCTGTTAATGGAGGAGTTAATCAGCCAAGTAATGGCTGGTTAATGCTCCAAAACACAGTCCAACGGTAGGCAGAAAGTTTTCTGGCTTCTGTCACCCCAAAATCAACTTTTCAGAAACTCTGGGGATCAAACTGTAAATATTAAGCAATTTGGGGTCCAAAAAGATAATATCAGAAAGTTCCCACATCCCGTGACCCGAGCCCGAGACGGGCGCGCGGCGGCGGCGCGCGCGGCGGCTTAACCTTGAGCCCAAGCACATCTAGGTCCTCCCTCCTTTAAACACATGGGATACCCCTTGGGGTCCCAAACCCTTTACCACATTAGAGACTTATATAGAGAGCAATTCTTCCTATTCCCACCGATGTGGTTGATTTGTCCCACACCATATTTCCATGCCTCAAACACCTTACTTCGTGGACCAATATCTCTTTCATTTCTCAACGAAATTTGACGATTCTTGGCCCTACGGTCATCTACTCACTTAGTAGATTATGCATGTGTGAAGAGACAAAGCCTCCAACATGCGGAACACTAGTGTTTAATTCATCAAAGATGGGTGGACGCATTTCCCCGCCAAAGACAAATTTCCAACATATTTGTCCAACCTAGTACCACAAACTAGGAAGTAACCATGTTGGGCAAAAATATCTGGAGGATCTATCTTTCCTAAATTCATAACATCAACATAATATTCTTTCAAGTTATACATACCAATTTGATTCTCCATATGTAGCAATTCTTAGATAGCAAGCACTAGCTCCCGGTGCGACTTCATAAAAAGCAATCAAAGAGAAGATCAAAGAGAATGAAATCTCCATCCATGAGGCCAACAACGAATTTAGGTTGTCATTTACAAAGTAGACGCAATCGAACTTCAGATAGTCACATGTGGATGGTAAGTACAAATATAAGCTCGACAAGTAACACAGTATTACTCAAGTCCTAAATTCTACACCCTATGTAGAGTGTTATTGTCCAAGTCCATATAAGGAGTCCGTGTTCCCATTCCATAACCGATATGGGACTCTTAACACTCCTATTTACTTTATTAAACAAAAGGAAAAGGATAAAAGAATACTCTTAATGTACTAGAAATGACTAAAAAATTGTCCTTCTTCCATCTCTTGGATTAAATTTGTCCTTAATATTATTTCTAGGCTTAAAATTATCCCGTCATTAGTGACATAATATGACATTCCATTAAATTTAATTAAATTGTGACCTCTACATATTGGTCTACATAATATTTTGACTCAATCCAAAAGGACCTGACCATCCATAAGGTCTAATCCGAACCCAAAATAAGATGTTCCTTCTTCTTATACTGCTTATAACAAGTTGAACACTTGTGCCTGACATAACATACAGAACATAAGCAATTGAAACCTGGCAAATGAAATCAAAAATCTGTACCTCCACGTAGAACACCTAAGTTTAGTTATTGCAAAATTAAGTTTTTACTCATTCCATCCACAAGCAAGCAAATGACACTGAAATTAGATATATTCACCCTAATAGTTTGAATTTGTCATCCGCTTGTCGATGGAAGGCGTAAAAAATAATCTCGCAACAACTAAACTAAGGTGTTCTACATAGGGTATAGAATATCCCTAAGGTGCTCTATGTTAAGAGTCTCACATCGAATATGGAATGAGAACATGGACTTCTTATATGAACATGGCTTGTAGGGTGAGAATTGTCCAAGTCCATATAAGGAGTCCATGTTCCCATTTCATATCCGATGTGAGACTCTTAACAGAAAAATCTAAGATGAGGAAAAAGGTAATAAATTTTGTAGGGGTGGGGAGATGGAGGAAATTTGTGAAAATAATATGTCGTTTTATGTTTTTATTATTTTAAGGCTATTTAATGAAGTAAATAGAAAACATATAAAGATAGGCCTTTGAAATATTAACTGCACACTTGACATTCATTTATGTAATCATTGGAAATTACTGAACATTACCGTACCGGAGGAGAAGATTCCATCTCGTTGAATACTCTCCACACATTTGGGCCATTTTTTTGGAATATAAAAAAACAGAAACATAATACCTAGAGAAAATGTATAGAGAGGAATAAAAAATGCAATTGAGGGTGAAAAATAAAGGAACAAAAGAAGGATTTTTATAGTTGGTGTGAGGTGCTTTTACACGATAAAATTTAAGAAATCTTGTAAATAGTTTTCTATATAATTGATTTACATTAGATTTTATCAGAAGTCAAAATTAGACTAGATACCATCAATCTTTAAAACTTACCAAAAACATAATCTTAGAAAGAAAATCAGTATCATAGAATGGGCAACTAAGTTATTATTATTATTAGTAAGTTGCTCAGTCAATATTTAAACATCTTAAAGTTGTATTCTCATCTCTATATTACTATATACATTTATAATAATTAATCTTTATAGTTTAAATTACTTTGACTCAATATTTTAGTTATAACCTAATCATTTCATTGGTTTGTCATGATTGATTTATATTATTTCTTACTTGGATGAAAATCATTTACCCCCTCCAATTTTGCCTTAAAATTAAATATCCCCTCAATTATGAACTATAGACACATACATTATTATTGTTACTCTTGATATTTTCAATTCTCTATCCATGTCATACATTTTTATACTATATATAGTGTTTTTTAAAATTAAGATACTTATAAATTTTTATTTAAGTTCATTAACATTATAAGTAGAATAATTGTTTTTATGAACTTGTCACAAAATCTAACAATGCTATTTTTTATGCTTGTCATTTTAATATTGCATGTGTTAAGTATGTATATATGTATGTATATAGATGTGTGTGTATATTTAAATCTCACTTCTCCCCTATTCTTTATTGTTTATAGGTAAATGAGTTTTGATTGTCATTAATGAAATATTTTTTAAATTATAAGCTTTTAGCAATTTATTTTACCTCTATTGTTATTAATTAATTTTGTACTAACTGCATTGAAGTATGTTTATAAAGTTATTATTACTTGTTATTTTCATTTGTATAAATAGATATTAAATTTTTTTTATTTTGTTTATTTAGTTCATTGTAGAATGTCATTAGCTTATATTCTCAATTATTTCTTCTCACTTTTTTTTTATCTCAAAAATTATATTTTTTCTATAAAAAAATTGTTATGTAGATAAAAAATAAATTTTGATTAAAAAATCCCCCAAAGAATATCATGATTTGATGAAGTAAAAAAAAAAAAGACAGGTTGATAATGTAAGGGTAAAATAGACAGGATAAAAGGGGATAATGTCTTCTGTTCAAAGTTGAGGGGGAATTTGGTTTTTAAAGCAAGATTGAGGGTATAAATATTCACCTATAATGTTTATTTATTTATTAAAGTGTGAAGCTTTTTGGTAACTACATAAAGATGATCCACCATTACATGATATTGTATTTACACTAAGTATAAATACTACATGTTTAAGATGAAAAACGATAGATAGCGCAAGATATAAATAAAGCAGGTGCTTTAGTGAAGAAAATCATAGTTAAAAGGGATTAAGATAGAAATTGTAGTACATGTGCAGTGCAAAGATAAAGTAAAACATCTATTGAATAGACAAAAATGTTGAATAAAGTACAATAAGGTATAACATTTGGAACGAACGTTCAAATTTTGGTGTTTGTTTGAAATATTTTTTTTAAATTGTTATTTCTTTCCTCAAAGATTTGATTATTACATTCAATGTAAATTTAATTTATACTCTTCTAACAAATAGTCACTTGAATTACTCGATCGGACAAAGGAATTAAAACGAATGAAAGGAACATACACATGAATACCATCTATTAGAAAATATTAGATGACATAGGTTCATTATATATTTTTCTCACATTCAGACGATATCCAATCATTTTAATTTCGTCGACAAAATAAGTTATCATGCGAGACGATACTATTGACTCGACATATACGTGTAACACAAGCCGAGAAACTAATATAGTAAAGTCTCAATTTTTTGTCAAGTTTCGACAAAATTGTTTCAATTAATGCAAAAACTAATATATGTAAAAACGCATGAATTTGCAAGAGGTATTGTCCAGCTTACCCATGTAATAAACTACTATGGACTAAAATAAAAATATACAGATTATAATATAAAATACGTATTTTTTTCAAATTGTATAAACTGAATAAGCATATTTCTTATTTAATATCGATCTTAATATGGACTTTCTTGAGATTGTAGGTATATAAAGGTGGAGGAGTTTAAGGGTGTTATTCGTAAGATGCTCAGGGGTAGAGCGATCGGGCCATACGAGATACCGGTGGAATTTTGGAAGAGCGCAGGCACGCCAGGTTTGGAGTGGCTGGCTAAGCTGTTTAATGTCATTTTTAAAACGAAAAAAATGCCTGAAAAATGGAGGTGGAGTACGATGATTCTGTTGTACAAGAACAAGGGTGACACTCATAGTTGCAACAACTATAGAGGTATCAAGTTGTTAAGCCACACGATGAAAGTTTGGGAGAGAGTGGTGCAGATGAGAGTGGGGAGGGACGTGGCTATTTCAGAAAATCAGTTTGGATTCATGCTGGAGCGCTCACATGCCAATAATATCATGAATGTATGAAATAGATATGTGTACACCATACATAAGCATAAAATTAGATCAGTTATCAATTCAGAGTCCTTTTCAAGATTTAGATAAGATGTACATTGATGAATGCATGGCAAGTCATAATCACAGAACCTACCAAACATGGCTAACATAGCCCAAGTAAACAACAGTCATACCAATCTAAATGGATTTATGCACCACGCTTCACAACCCGAAGACTAAACACATAGTCTCCATCACAAGTATAACTACTTTACATTTTAATTACCTTTTTAAGTACACTGGTATATGTACAGCTGCTCGTCACCTCACGAGTACGGGATCTCCAATTCCTATTACACCTCTTAATTACTTAACCAACACATGAACACTATATTAAGGTCTAGTAAGTCTCAACTTTCCTGAATCCGAAGCTGAAGAGTCACTCCAACTCTTTTCCTTTCCTTTAACCCTCCGAATATGCCAAGTTTATTCAATTAAGGTATCTAGATGAGAATACGAATCTAACAATACCTATTTTGCCATATGAAAGGATTTGGATCCAAAAAGGTCAATTCAAAACCTATTCCCAAATCCAGAAGGTCAAAACAATATTTTATTGCGAAAATGAATTCATTAAGGTCAAAAAAGTATTCTACAAGGTCATACGAATCTAACAACACCCATATTGCTATACTCTAAGTCGAATCTCAAAAACAACCCAAAAGGGTAACCCCGAGTCCACAAGGGCAAAACGGGAAATTTAACATAAAATTGTTTTACTCATTGTCTAAATATTTCATATCCTAAAAATCATCAAGTTTTAATTTCATTGATCCTTCAATTTCACTAATTAAACTAAACCACAAGTTCATGAAAAATCATAAGGTTCTACAATCAAAACCACATGGTAAATCATTAATTTAAAGGATTGAATCATGAAATAATGTTTAGATTAGGAATAAAATCTTACCCCAAGGTTGAATCTTGAAATCTCCCAAAATCATAGCCTAGAACTCAAAATATGGAGATGGACAATAAGGGTTTGAACTTAAGATTTTATTGTCTGACAACGGTCCTCGCAAAAGCGACTGCCTGCTTGCAAAAGCGAGATGTCTCCCCGACCCGGCCCATTCGCAAGTGCGGGCCTCCCTTCGCAAAAGCGAACTCCTGCCCAACAGTCCGACCTCACAATTTCGAGGTATCTTTGCAAATGAGAGATCCTGCTCGCAATTATGGGGACACGAGAAATCAGAAATTTGATTACTCCAAATTCTTAAACCAACACCCGAAACTCATTCGGGACCTTATGGACAAAAACCAAACATGCATTTATATCATAAAACACATTTCGAATTTATTTGTGCACTAAGAATTTCCTCTCTCGTGAGGAGCTGTGGTCTTAGAAGAAATGGACGATTAGGAATGAATCAATTCCGATGCAATTAAGAGATACTACGCGTAAGAATGCACTTCCATTTTGTAGTCCTATCTTTTGTTTGTAATCACTACATTTGACATATTCTCATTGACCCGGGTTTGACCAAAATCAACCCTTAAATTATAAAACTTCAATTTCTCAACCAACTATTAAAAATGCACCCTATTGCATCAGGACCTGAACTGAAGGCTCTACTAAGTCATAAATGTCATTAGGGCCTAATGAAATCGACAAAACCACAAAAATGACGCGTTTACCCAGAAGTCAACTATGAGTTAAACTTTCATATTCTTTTAACTTAGGAATTTATAAATTTACTAAATGGATTCAAAACTCATCCGATAACCACAAGAACCGTTCACCCATCATCGCAAATCAAAAACACATAAGTAAATGCTCGAGAAGAATATTTTAGGAATTTCTAGGTAAAGTACTCAAAATGACAAAGCGAATCATTACAGGAAATTGCCGAGATGAGGATGCTACGGTGGACGTGTGGGCATACTAAAAGAGATAGGATTAGAAATGAAGATATCTGAAATAAGCTGGGAATGACCTCAATGGAGGACAAAATGCGGGAAGTGAGACTAGATGGTTCGGACACGTGGAGAGGAGGTATGCGGATGCCTAGTGTGGGGGTGTGAGTTGTTGGCTATGGATGACTTCATGAAAGGTAGAAGTAGACCGAAGAAGTATGTGAGAGAGGTGATTAGACAGGATATGGTGCAGTTGCAGGTTACCGAGGACATGATCTTAAATAAGAGGTTGTGCAAGACACAAATTATGATAGAAGTTTATTAAGTAGTATAGTGTTGTCTCTCTTTTCCTTCATTACTAGTAGCAATAGCATTTCTCATGCAGTTTTTTATCCTTCGATTTATGTTACTATCTACTGTCGCTTGTTATTCGTTTAGCATACTGTTTTGTTGCATGTGTTGTATCATTTCCTTATTGATCTGCTTTGTTTTTGCTTTATCATGAGACGAGGCTCTATCAAAAATAACCTATCTACATCCCAAGGTAGAAGTAAGGTATGTACACACTCTACCCTCCCATATCCATTTGTGGGACTACACTGGTATGTTGTATTTTGGGAGAAGTTTTAGAGAAGAACACATGTGTCATTCAGTTTTTCACTTCAAGATTATTACTCCCTCCATCCCAATTAATGTGATATATTTTGGCTGGGCATGGAGTTTAATGAATAAAGGAAGACTTTTGAATCTTATGATCTAAAATAAGCTAATGATATTTGTGTGGTTATAGATCATCTCGTTAAGCGTAAAATGTGAAGTTTAAAGTTAAGTTGTTGCCAAATAAGTAATGTATCACTCTTTTTGTGATGGATTAAAAAATAAAAGTATATCACATAAATTTTTACAAAGGGAGTATTACATCGAATGTTGTATAAAAATATAATCACAATTGTAATATAAACAATGTTGAACTTCCTAATCTAAAATAAAAATTTCTATTAAAGAAGATATACAAAATAATCACATACACTATTATAATTTCTTATCCTTGTAATCAAACTACCCATAGAAAGTGTAATAAAATTTTACAATTAATGCAAATTAATTTACTACACGCACATATATATATATATATATATATAGCACTAGTATTCTTAATCGGATGTTTCCGAAAGAATAATAAGCAAATTAACATTAGGGATATATTCGACAATTCACTTCCGGTAAAATGGCAGTTGTTCCTTTCGTGTCACATTCCAAACTCATCAATCTCTTAAAGCGGTTAAAATCGTCAGCTTCCTTATCTCACCGTCCATATTTTCCATATCCAACGGCTAAAAAACACGATCCTCGTGCTCTCTTCTCATTGGCCCATTTAAAAATCCCTCAGTACTATATAATGACACCAACACTGACAAAGCTCTCTCACTGATCCCAACAATTTTTCAATTGTTACTTTGTTAGTGATGGCTGGTAGAGGAAAAACCCTAGGTTCTGGTGCAGCAAAGAAGGCTACATCTCGTAGTAGCAAAGCGGGGCTCCAGTTTCCCGTTGGTCGTATCGCCCGTTTTCTCAAAGCCGGAAAGTATGCCGAGCGTGTCGGTGCTGGTGCCCCGGTGTATCTTGCTGCTGTTCTGGAATACCTTGCAGCTGAGGTGAATTTTTGCCTTTGATTGTCTCTATTTCTAGGGTTTTTGATTTTGGTAAGTAGTTATGATTTTATGCCGCATCGTCTTAATTTATAAATTGAAGTGCGAATACATGCTAATTGGTCATAGGAATGCTAATTTTATGTACTGATAAATAAAATTGTCAATGTTTGTTTTTCATTTGAGGTTTCTGATTTTGTATGTGAATTTGGTATTTGTTTGTTAATTTCTTTCCCTTTTTTGGTCTCAATTTCTAGGGTATCTGATTTTGAAAGTAGTTAAGAATTTTACCGAATTGTGTTAATTTTATCATTGTTAATTCATTAATTGAAGTGCGAATGCATGCTAATTAGCCATGTTTTTTTTAAACTGTTAATCAGTTTTGCCCCAAAAAATTGGAGAAGTAAAAAAAATATGTTTATGTGCTTATAAAAAAGTTGTCTATGTTTTTATTTAGGGTTTCTGATTTTCTAGAGTTCCAATAAAGCATATAGATCTGTAAATAGATTTGATAAAAGAAATTCTCTATGTTTGTTTTTATTTAGGGTTTCTGATTTTCTATGTGAATTTTGGTGTTTACAGGTGCTAGAATTGGCTGGAAATGCTGCTAGGGATAACAAGAAGACTAGGATCGTTCCAAGGCATATTCAGTTGGCTGTGAGGAATGATGAAGAATTGAGCAAGTTGCTTGGAGATGTGACAATTGCCAATGGTGGTGTTATGCCCAACATCCATAACCTTTTGCTTCCAAAGAAAGCTGGTGGTTCATCAAAGCCATCTGCTGATGAGGATTAGATGTAGTGATAAGAGAAGGTTCAAGTGTTGAGGGTTAAATTTGGGGTTTGAGTAGTTGGTGTTTGTTTGTCCTTTAGAGTCCATAGAAATTAGGCGAAATCAATCATGTTCTCTTAGTTCTTTTGGTTTATTTCATAGATGTGCTAGGGTTTATGTTTAGTCTGTATATACAAATGAAGGGATGTTTGGAAGACCATTTTATGTTTTTGAATTGTTTCTCTTGGTTTCTGTTTATGGTAGTACAATCTACATTTATGAATATCCAATATGCAAAAGTTTACAGTGATTATGCTTTCCTTTTAAGCATGTTATGGTTGTGAAATTGGTGGGTCTCGGGGTGTATTGATTTGTTTCTATAGCTAAGGTAGGGCTAATGTTAATTGGGTTTAAGTGGGTTTAATTGTGGTGTTGTTGTTGTTAGCTCTGTATCTCTATTAAGTGAACTTTATATGTCAATGCAATTGTAGAATAGTTTGTGGGCATGATGTTTCCAAGCATCCATCAATTAGGGCATTTGCTTTTGTCTTCCATCTCCTGCTTTCCCAGGTTTGTCATGAGTGTACTGTGTGTGTGTGTGTGTGTGTGTGTGTGTATATATATATATATATATATATATAGGCAAAATGATGAGAGGTTACGAGTCATTACTTTTGGACTAATAAGTGGCTTGCTAAAAGCAAGGTTCCTGAGGAATCTTGCTATGTTGAGTTATTCAAAAGTTGTGAATATGACTGTATTTGAAATCCAGTGAGCCATTTACTGTTTGCTGCTGATGTATATATTGCTGAAATGCTAAGCTTTTATGCTTATTATGGCCTATGGTAATTAGCTGATTGTGTTGCTTGAATGAGCCCTTGGTGTACAACATCAATTCAGGAAGTGGGGTTGGTGGTGAGAGGTGATAACTTGATTTGCATTAGGTTACTTCTACATTACCTCTTTATTCTAGATGATGTAGAGGTAGTATTTAGTGCTTATATCGAGCTTTCATTGCCACCTTAATCACTAGCCCTCCGTATCATACCATTTTTATGTTACACTAAAGGGCTAAATCATGTTTCGGAAACCTTATTTAGAACATATTTTGGGTAGTAGTGCTATGGATTATGATGTTTATCATTCCTTCTGAAGGATTTGTTGTCATTGATATTATTTCTCCTTTAGACATGCATAAGTGCATTCAATCATCTCTGGAGTTGGTAATAGGGTTTAATCTTCATATCTAGCATTTAATCTCTCTTTGCAATAATAGTTGGAACTTTCTGATGTGTGAGCAATGATGATTGGTCAAGAACTTGCCTGTGCAAAAGGATGTCCATATGTCATGCACTATTGGAGTTTGTCTTTGCATGGTTGCTGTAACTATGGTAAGCAATATACTCATATCTATGTGGTTGCTCGAAAGTGTGTGTTCATTTCCTGAAGGGTGTTGGTTTCTCTCTATTTCACTCCCATATGATTTATTCTTCAGTTGTCTTTGTTGTTTAATTTCTTCTGGTTCTATGTGATCCTGCATTGAGGCTTGAGCTATAACTGATACTAGTTTTTGGCTTGTGAGAGCTTGAGAATTTGTAGTATTGGTCTGCCATATTACTTAGGATGGTAGATGACTTTGTGACGGCTTATTCATTCAGATCAGTTACAAATTTGAATAACCATTAAGTCAGATTAGATGAGTGATACTTGTGATGGTGTTGATTTAAATAATACTTGTATTTAAGGTACTACTTGTTTCTTAATTATTTAGTACAGTTGGTTGTCCTCAACTTGTGGAGTTACTGAGTTTGCTTTCAGTGATGTAGCAAGCTAGATTTCACATTTGACACTAATGAGGAGAAGTGATTTGGTTTTCTTTGTAGAAGTTGTCTCTGGTTTTTGCTGAAGGTTGCTTCAGATTGAGTTTACATGTTTCTTAGTATGTATTTCTTCTCTAGGTGCTTTCGGGGAATGTATAGTTTGTGCTGGCTCAATCACTGTTTTTAACATCAGTTGCCACATTATGTTATACCCTCTTGTTTAAAACTAGGTTTACATGATTGGCTTTCTTTTAGCTCTCCTGAGTCCGGACCCTTCCCTTGACCCTTGTTTTGGGGCTCGAAGATAGGGTTGATCCAGTTTCTTGGATGTGACACATTAAGTTAGATTGTCTACATCACATCCCTTGTGGTACGGCCCTTCCCCGGACCTTGTTGAATATATAGTTCTTGTGAATGTATTCTTCCATGTGTTGCTCGTAATGGAAAGACATTCTGAGTATGCTGGTGTGGTTATCATGGTACTGTTTCATGATCATCTGGCTGAAGTACTTGTGAAGGATTATCACACTGTTTCACAAATCTCTCCTGCAAGGATGACAAATCAAGAAACAAAGCTAGAGGCGAAATCATCAGAAGTTTGATATCATGCTGTGATATGTCATATAGATATCATCACTGAAGAGTTGGATTGGTTAAGAAATTTCTATTTAGAGCTGACTCACACTACATTTACTGTATATCTTCGCCTGGTTACCTTCTAATCTTACTTATTGATCTTTAAGTGGACTTGAAGGAGTTTAGGCTTCCTATGTTTGAGTCTCTTTCTGTGATGTTCTGTTTCAAATTTGTATACTTATGCGGTGCTCAGTCAACTGCAGAAAATCTTGCTGTTCCCTTTAGTGCTGTTCTCTAGGATTTTCTGTTATATGACCTTTTCTTTTTCTCATCTTTCAGGAAAGGATGTTTTCATGAGAAACTTCCCATGTGTAAGATCTTTCTTCTTCTTATAAAAAAAGATCTTCAGAACAACAACATACCCAGCGCAGTTGTGGTGTTTGGGGAGTAGAGTGTACACAGACCTTACATCTACCTTGGTAGGTAGAGCGATTGTTTCCGTGAGATCCTCGGGAAATGGATTCTCAGTGTCTTAGGTTGTCTTATCATAAGTTTCTGTTACTTGACATGTCAAATCCTATTTCAGTGGAATTACAGCATTTTAAGATATTACCAAGTCTTTTCATTATCATTTTCAGCGGGAAATGGTAATTGAAAGAGTGTAGGAGTGTGTTGTAACTTGTACATAAATTTATGAAGCTCATACAACCATTTCAAGTATACTGTTCCATGAGGAATCGGAGAAGGCAGGGAAAGAAAAAAGAATAAGATGGCGGCTTTAAATGATAGAGGGTGAAACAGAAAGTTAAGTCCAAGAAAATGGTGACAATTAAAGAAGCTGCCTTTGTATTTAAGATATGTTAAAGCTAATTTTTCTTCTTCCATTTCACAGATTGATAATTGGAGGTTGTATGGCTCAAACAGAGATAGCACTATCCAAACACCCTAAATTTTCGAGTATTAAATATGTTTCCACCACCAAACTAAATGCTCAACGTGAACTGTGGAGTTGCCTTTGTGTTTTTTGGAGGAATATGGTATCCCGTTTTAGAATGCGTACTTTTCATATTTTTTTTGTTGCATGGCTAACCTTTTCGTACCTGTTGACTTAGATAATCCATGGTGTAAAATGTTGTTGTCAGCAGGAGTTTTTTATTTGGAAATAATCTCTAATCTTGAGCTACTCTGAAACGGGAAAGGTATCTTGAATGGTGTTGTACAAATTGATCAGGGTAATATATAAGAATATCTTACTACACTAATTATAGAATGTTACCAACATTAGGATCCATCTCTATACGAACTATGACCGTATTCTAGTTTAATTGTATATCCAGTTTCCTCTTTGGAAACGGATGGTAAAGCAGCATATTAGTATATATAGAGTTTAGCTTTGCCTGTCTGCATCTTTTGAGGTTTATTTAAAGTCGGGCATATGAAAGTATTAGCTTCTGAGGTTCGTAAAAGAATATCCCTTGATCAGAGTGGCATTTCTTTACTGCGTTACCGGTCTAGTTTGAGTTATGAGGGCAGCATTGCTGGTTTTATATTCTGACATAAATCTTCATATCTATGATCTATCTGATTAATTCTCCCTCCAAATCATGTTGAAGGAAAAAGAAAAGATTGTTACTTGTATTTCTGTTGAGCGAGATACTGTATTTTTCCAGCAGTATTTCATTGCATTGAGTGTCAGCGTTCTTTACTAAGATAACCCGGGTCATATGCGGCATTTAAGGAAGGCTTTATAGTACCTATGATGGAAGTATGAGCTGTCTAATTTATTTCTTTGACCTTTAGTTTGAGCTTTAAAGCATGCAGGAGGTTCGAAAAAAATAACAAAAGCTAAATATAAAAAATAATGTTGTCGATGGAAATAGAATCTAGAATGCTAGAGACAATTTTGAACACTTTGCACCGTTTGAGCTAATTTTTTGCGTGCAGGGTATTCAAAAGTTAATATATATACAAATATAAAAATTTACCCTATATATACGCTGTAATTTTTTGCTGAATGAGGTAAATGAACTTGGGATCGTCGATCTCTTTCTTAAAGATTGGGATGAGTTGATGTCGGTCGATGGTGTGAAAACACTTATTGATGTCGAATTTCAAAAACCACTGAGAGGTTCGCCACTCTTCTTTGATCTGTCTTAGGACGGAGTGGAAGCCTCGACCCGAGTGGAAGTGCGATGTGTTTGAAAACTCGAGATCGTAAATGGATTTGAGTACCATTTTGATCGGTACAAGTAAATTTAAACTTAGAAGCTTTAGAGTTTGTAATTCTTTGGGTCACTGGAAGACTAGTATCTCCTGTGTAGTCCTATCCTTTCATTCTCATGTAGCCTATAACCTCAATGGGTATGGGATGTGTACTGTTGCGGATGTAGTTGGTGCCTGGTGCCCTTTACATTAGGATTTGTTCAAAGTCTGAACTTTTGTTTGTTTGGCCGTCAGTGCAGATGTGTCTTTTCTCAATTTCTATCTATCTATGTTATTATAAAATCACAGAATGATGAATGTCAAAAAGTGAAATGTTGTTCGATAATGTCTTAATGACTTTTATGCATTCTGAAAATTAAATTATTTCTTAAAAAGATAATTCCTAATAGGAATAAAATTGTAAAAGTTAGGCCTAAGATGAATTTGCATAAACTTCTTATTCGAACCGAATTTCAACTTTATAGGATTTGATGTATGGTATTCTACTTAATTTTGTAGTTCAAGAGTCATACAAAGACTAGATAAGGACACATTAAACCACGCATTACCTCTATATTAAGGGCTTTGATAACTACACTATCTAACAACAGTAATCCAAGTCATGTGTGCCGTCGGTTCAATTTCCCTCAAGTTGAATTCAGGTTGGACCTTTAGCTTGGAAAGAAGCTGAAGTTTTTAGTTCACTTGTTCTACTTTCCCCTTCTTGCTAAAAAAGGATTTTTTTTTTGTAATAGTGGATTTTCTTTTCTCATTCTTCCTCCTGGAAATTCAGTTTCATGATTGAGTTTTTCCTTTCTTTTACAGATGTTGGGGTCCAGCCCTCAAAGAAAATTGCTTATGAGATCACATTCCATCGGTTTTTTAAGATCTCTCTAATGCTAAATAAGAAAGATCTTTAAGCAAAGGCTGACTTTCCAGTAAATCTCTCAGGTTATGTTAAACTCTAAGTTATTCCATGTATTTACAATTGTTTATTCCTCCTCTTTTTCCATAATAATGTTACATATGTCATATTGCGAATTTGACTTCGAAACGATAATAAAATCTTAGATGAGCTGCTTATAATTGGCTAACTCAAGAGTATACATTTTTTGTTGTTTTAGCTTGAGATATAGGCTGATTTTGCATCCAAATTACTTTGGTATCTCAACGAGGCCTCGTATTTGGGAGTTGAATAAACTTTGTTTCTGATGATTAATATCTGATCTATGATGCAAGATACTTTCCGAAATAAAATTTATGCTAATTTCACCTTTTAAGGACGATTCACGAAATACTATTGTGGATATTTTTTAAAGTTCCGGCTATTCAGAACGTGAGAAACAAATAAATAATCATTTGTTTTGAAAGAAATCGAAGAATTTCTTGGGGTAATGTTTGTCAAGCAAAATTACTATTTCTCAACCGACTACCCAAAAACGCACCGAATGTCTTGGGACCCGAACCAAAGGTTCGACTAAGTCATAACTCATAACTCATAAATGATATTCCGGACTTAATGGAATCGACGAAATCTTGAAAATAACATGTTTACCCAAAAGTCAACTATAAGTCAAACTTGTCTCTTTCTTTAACGTAGAAACTTCTAAACTTGATAAAATCAATTCGAAACTCGCCCGATAGCCTTGAAAATTGTGTCGCCCATCTCCGCAAGTCATAAACACACAAGTAAAGTCACGGGAAGGGTATTTTAAGAATTTTTAGGTAAAAAGCTAAAACAACTTTACGAGTCGTTACAAGAGGCTACTTGGGAGACCGAGTCGTATATGAGAACCAAATATTTCATCAAAGATTATTCAATTTTGTCAGAGTATTACGGGAAGACAATAAACTATTTTATGTAATAAAAGATATTTTATCTATTATTTTTAAAAAAAGATTATCTATTATTATTTATTTGTAAATACTTTAGTTCTAATTTATTAATTTATATGTTAGTTCTTATTTGATTATTTCATGTTGTTTTCTTTATAATTTCTTGATTGTCTATATGCATTGAGAATGGACACCAAAAAAGTGTACAACCTACAAGGCAAAATATCTGGACACAAGTGCAACTAGAAGCCAAAAAGATATCCTATATTTCGAGGGCCCTATGTTGTTTAATTTGAAAAGTGGGACTAATACAACAATTTGAAAAGTTCCAAACTCTAAACACTACCATAATTTATAAATAATGTTAGCAAATATTACTTAAACATGTAGACATATCAAAACAAATATATATTGTATATCTTGTTTGTATATTTCATTTATTTTGTATATGTTGATTGTATATCTTGTGTATATCTTGTATATGTTGTTGGTGTGAAGATTTTCAACTGTTATTTAAGTAAGAATAGCCGTTGGGAAAACGGTGAAACCCCAAAACTACTTGTATATCTTATTTGTATATTTGTGACTTTGTGTATATCTTGTATATGGTGTTCGCATATTTGTTTATATCTTGTATATGTTGTTGGAATGAAGATTCTCAACGGCTATTTAAGGAAGAATAGCCGTTGGACAAACGGTCAAACCCCCCAAACGACTCTTTTTTATTTTTTTAAAATTCTTTTAAATATTTAAGTGCTAAAAAGTATAAAAAGTTGAGAGTGTGATACAAGACTACATCAATAATTTAAAATAAAAGTTCAAACATAAATTGATAACACCGAAAAATATTTATAGATGAAAAATATGGTCAAAATATAATTTAAGGAACTTGATGATTAAAATAAAGTTGGCAACGACTAGATTTTAAAGTTCAAAGTTAATAAATTTTAGTATTAATTTTTTTTTAAAAATAATTAAAATTCTGGCCAGGCCCATTAACTAAAACTTGATCTAGTCCATTAACTAAAACCCGACCCGGTACGGTAAGCCCACTATGTATCCCTACCCGGGTAGGATGCTGAGCCGGACACCTTTCCCCTCCCCAAGCCCGTCCCCTTAACAAAGGCTCGGCCCAATCGCGTATCGGTCTGGTGTAGCCCACGTTTAAATGGCTCCCCAACCCAACCCGATCCGTTTGACAGATTTAGACTCTAAACTCTATTAGAAGTTCAAAAGAATGACTCTAAGATTTCTAAAGGGTAAGAAATAACTTAATAGAACAGTTTAATAGAATATATTTTTATTTTTTGTGAAGGATAAAACTTTTAGGTAATTTTGTAATTCGACTTTTAGCTTCTCACTTTTAGTATAGCATGATTGATAATCCCTCTTAGTTTTTCTTTGTGAATCAGTTCTTTTTTGATGGATGTAACTTGAACTGAGTAAGTTATAAAAAAATTAGGATGAACTTTTATATTTTTCTTTTTAGGAATAAAAAAGAGAGAAGAAAGAGAAAAACAAAGATGCATGAAAAAAGAAGTGTTTATTTTGCAGTTGTATTTTCTTGGACGTATGCACCTACAAAGTAAACAACTGAAATTCAACGCATGTGCGATTGCCTACTTTAAGAGCATTATGTTGTTCTTGTACGTCTGTCATAGGAATTGCTAGTGCGTGAGTTTTCGTTTCACGTCCTATCTTGCATGAGATAATATGTAGGTTTTTGCATAATTTATGCAGTTATTAGAAATGTGAACTGCATGGTGGGGGTGCATAGGGGGTGGGAGTTGTTGGGGGTGAGTGGTTGGGGATGAGTTGGGTGGTGGTGGGGCAATTGATTGACTGTCACTTGTGAGATTTGTTTTCCCTAATTTATTAGAGAAGTCATTTTCTTCATTTTTAAAGAACTTATTTTCTTAAAGAAAATATTTTTCAAAGTTTTTGATCAAACGAGCATGAAAAACTTAGGAAACATTTTTTGAATTTTTTTTCCTCCATACCAAGGACACCCTTAATGTGCTTCTCCATTTGAGTTCATGTGACAACTTTTTCTTTCTAGTCCATTAAAAAAAGAATGTCAGGTTTCTAAACTAGAAAATAATATGACTTAAACTTCTCAATTTATCGTTAATGAGTAATTTTTATAATCATTCAAATAATTGAAAGGTTAAACTATAAATTTTAAATTTTATAACCACATAAATGTTATAAATATATTTTGATCAAGTTATAATAATCTTATTTTTTTTTCTTAAACTGCATGTTTATTTAAACAAAACCGTCCTTTTACTATTTTTTTCTTCTAATTTTGTCTTCAATATATATATATTTTTACTTATTGTCCTCTTCATACTGACGAATGGAATAATAAATTATTATTTTTATTTCAATTTTTTCCTAGTCAACATTTATATATCTTAAAGTTGTGTTCACGTCTCTATATACATTCATCTGTCAACGACTTAACTTCATACCTGTAGCCTATAATATTAATCTTGATAATTTAAATTATTTTTACTCACACTTTAAATTATTTTTACTCACTCATTGTACAAACTCGCTAACGAGTCCCCCTCTTATTTGTATTACACCATGCTCTTAGTGCTTTTGAAACTTAATTGGAGTAATATAATATAATCTTTCTGGATCAAAAAAATGAGAACTTAAAAGTACAAATCAAATTTGCATTAGTTACTCATTGTGGAGTTCACTTGCAAATAAAGAGGTTCCAATTTGCAAGTCGACGCTTGTAAAATTGGGGACAAAATTAATTTTGGACCGGAACAAAACAAGGAATTTAGAGTTGAAGTTGTACTTTGAATGTGTATTTCACTCACAAATTTTCGACCTTCATATTTTTTTGTTTTTGAAAAAAAAATTAGGACTATTCAAGCACATTTTTTTTTACAATATAAAGAAAAATATTTTATTTATAAACTCTATGAATCTCTTGTTTTCTCTTGTTGTGAAAATAACTAGCAACACCTCTATATTAATTCTAACTATAAATCTTATTAAACATGAATTAAAAAACTAAATCCTAACCAACTTTGGTTTTCTATAATTTTGAATTATTTTTTCCAACATTCTCCAGTAATTGAAAATTGTATATCTAATTTTTGATGCACTTATCACCATCTTCCAATTGTTGAAGCATTTGTTTTCAATCCATCAATTGTTGAAGCAGTTTCTCTTCAACCTTCAATCGTTGAAACACTTTCTCTCCAACATTCCAATTTGTTGACACACTTTCTCACCAACATTCAATTGTTGAAGCACTTTCTCTCTAACATTCTAATTTTGTTGATGCACTTTCTCATCAACCTTCAATTGTTGGAGCACTTTGTCTCCAACATTCCAATTTGTTGATACACTTTCTCACCAACATTCAATTGTTGAAACACTTTCTCTTCAACTTTCACAATCGTTGGAGCACATTCTCTCCAACATTCCAATTTATTGATGCACTTTCTCATCAAGCTTCAATCTTTTGAAACACTTTTTCTTTAACATTCACAATCGTCGGAGCACTTTCTCTCGAACATTCCAATTTGTTGATGCACTTTCTCATCAACCTTCAATTATTGATGCACTTTCTCACCAACCATCAATTGTTGAAGCACTTTTCTCTTCAACCTTCACAATTGTTGAAACACTTTTTCTCCAACAATCAATTTGTTGATGCACTTTCTCGCCAATCTTCAATTGTTGAAGCACTTTCTCTTCAACCTTCACAATCGTTGAAGCATTTTCTCTTCAACCTTCACTTTTTTTAACTCACTCCTCCAATTTTTAGAGAAGATGGTTCCCTCCTCTTGTGCAAATTTGATTGCACCTTTTGAAACCTGCAATATTTTTTTCAATCATTCTAAGCATGATTATTTTTCATATCTTTATTATTGGCTCGATGTTTTCCAACATAATTATCATTGGCTAGACGGTTGACATGTATGTATTATAACCGCCCGCCGACAGCGGAAGCTCTGATATCAATTTAAAGAAAAATATTTTATTTATAAACTCTATGAATTTCTATAATATCTCTTATTCTCTCTTGTTGTGAAAATAACTAGCAACACCCTTATTTATAATAGTAAGAAACAATATTTAACTCAAAACTAGAAAACTTATTTCTATATTAATTCTAACTATAAATCATATTAGTCATGAATTAAAATACTAAATCATAACCAACTTTGATTTTCTATAATTTTGAATTATTTTTTCGAACACAATCTTTTTTCTAATTTCGTCTTCAATGTGCTCCCACTTGAAAACTTTCTTTTCTAGTCTATTAAAAATAAAAAAAATCAATTTTTTAAACTAAGGAATAATTTAATTTAAATTTCTCATTTATTCTTAATGATTTTTTTATAACCATACAAAAATGATTAAATATTAAAAAAATATAAATTTCAAAAATCTTATAATCACATAATTATAGTCATGCTTAGGACGAAAAAAAAAAGCAAACACATATGACGGAGGGAGTATATTTTTTTTCTTTTATGCCAAGTGTTTAGAACTTTAGATTGTCCCTTCGATAGAAAGTTATGTGAGGCTCCTAAAACTTCTATACAGCCTTATCCAAATGAACAAATCTTCCCAAAACTGTAAGTATTTCTCTCCAAAACTATATCCTCTTTAACAAAAATTGATTTCAAATGGCTTCCAATCTCCTAAAATTCAATACACAATCCATCCAAACTTCACACCCTTTATTCCACTTCAAACTGAACAAACTACCATACACAACAAGTTCCTTAAACTCTTTAGGATCAACACAACAACTGAACTATCTTTATCTCTCTGTTTGCTTCACAAAACCCATGTCACAATTTTCACCCATTCAATGTTCACTCTCTTCTCCTACACCACCTACCACCAAAGAAGATGCCATCTTCCAAGCAAAGTTCTCTCTTTTAAGTACTTTAGAGAAACCTCTTAACAATCCCAAACTTGTTGGTAGACTCAAGAAACTCAAACAACCAAGATTTCGTGTCGAAATCCCAGTTGTTGATGATTCCCCATCAGCACTATCCCAACTTGCTCTTGATATATTTGGAAACATACCCTTAAAAAGAAAAGGCCCAAAAATCAAGATTCTTCTTTTATGGCCTAACCAAAGCTTAACACAAGCTGCCCAAACCGCCTTTGAGAAGAAATATCCAAACCCCATCGTCGACAACAACACCAACAACGTACCCAGTGTAATTCCACAAGTGGCGTCTGGGGAGAGTAGAGTGTACGCAGACTTTACCTCTGACTTGGGAGGTAGAGACGTTGTTTCAAACCCCATCATTGAAAATTTAGATATTTCATCAGTAACTGATGGGGATATTTCATCTGTGGATGTGTTAGTGTTTATGGCTCCAGAGGCCTCAAGATTAACTATAGTGAAGGAAATTGCTGATGTGTTGTACCCAAAGCCTGTGGTGATGTTTAATCCCACGTGGGGTTTTGATGAAGAGAGTAATTTTGGTGAGCTAAGTGGATTTGTGAGTTCATTTGAGGTTGTGTATTCATTTATGGGATTGGAGGTTAGAGGGATATTGAGTAACAGAAAAGGTGTGATGTTTAAATGTGTTAGAGATGGTGTTTTGAGTGGTGAGAATTCGAAATGGTATGTTTTTGTTGAAGAAGATGGAGAGTTGAAGGTTGTTTCGAGATTTAAAACAAGGCCATCGATTGTTGAAGTTGAGAATGTTTTGTATAACTTGATGGCTATGAATTCGCCAATCACGAAATCCGCTAAGTTCTTCAAGGATTTGGTGTCAAATGTAAGGGGAAAAAAGTAAAGCACAATAACAATTCAAGGTATCAGAAGTAAAGTAGTAGATCACATCTTTTCATCTGAGTGTAGTTTTTGTTTGTTTTATCTATATCCTGGAATAAAGCTATTCAAAAATACAAAATTGTTCAACAACCCGATCCTTACGTATTGCAACATGTTGATCCTTGCGAATTAACGCTATATGGTTAAGAATCAATGCTATATGGTTATGCGTATGACTTTGTTAGTGATGATTATAAGATAGTTGCTACATTTGTGATTAACGCAAAGCATAGACGTTACATTGTTGGAATATACTCTGTGAATAATGAGTCTTGGAAAAAGATTGACACTATTCCTACTTGTTATCGCTTGTTCGACCAAAATTCAGTTTCGTTGATGGTACGATTAACATGATGACGACTAGTTCAGTTCCAGAAAATGGCGGAAGTGCATTTATTAAGTTTGTGATTATTTTGGTTCTATTGGATTGAAAATAGAGAAAGGAGAGGAAAAGGGTGACTAACTTTAGAATGCACATGGCTCTTTTGAACCTTTGCAATGATATTGTTTCGCTATCTGCCTCCTTTTTGTTCTTCCTGGAACTGTTAAAAGTATATTCTTGTATGACGTCCATATATTAGCTTTGCCGGGTTTTAATGAATTGAAAACTTAATTATTACCAATAAAAAAACATTAATCTCTATCATCTCATAACTGGTACTTGGAAGAAAGACAAGCAACTATGGGACTCGAACCATTGGCTTCACGAACTAAGCATTAACATATGTATTGTTATTGCAAGGAGGTGGAAGTTGTGTATGTGCTCTCTCGTTTTGCCAATATGGTGATTTCATTCCCTTTTTCCATTCCTTATGAATAATTCTGCATGATATATCTTGTTAAGAGTCACACATCGGATATGAAATGGGAACATGGACTCATTATATGAACTTGGACAATACTCACCTTACAAGCTAGCTAATTAGGTCCAAAATCCATTCTTTACATGTTATCAGAGCCAAATTCATTCAAATTCTTTGTCTACCGATGTTGAGCCCCCAAATTATATTATCCACGCTTCAATTAACAAGGTCTGGGCGTGCGGGGAGTGTTAAGAGTCACACATCGGATATGGAATGGGAACATGGACTCCTTATATGGACTTGGACAATCCTCACCCTACAAGCTAGCTTTTGAGTTGAATTAAATCCAAGATCCATTCTTTACATATCTGAAACCACACTTAACAGTGTATTGAAGACGATGCGACCTTTTGGTTGTCTGGTGTATGCATTCTTTGGTGAAAACAGCCATTATCATTTGTTGTATAATACATAGAACTACTGAATGAATTAACATTAGAGAACCATAAATCCAAGAACTTATGAAGATTCAGAGGGTGTTTGGATGGGCTTAAAAGCTGGTCAAACTAGCTTGTAAGCTGTTTTCCGCTCGTAGAATATCAAGTCCGCCAGGCATCGTGATGTTTCCATCTCCCCTCTTGAATTAGGCACCTTCCTGAGGTAATTTCAAGATGCGATAATATGACAGCTTTTGATGCATTTATCAGAGGATTCAACGTATTTA
Source organism: Anisodus acutangulus (assembly GCA_029783415.1). Lineage (NCBI taxonomy): Eukaryota > Viridiplantae > Streptophyta > Magnoliopsida > Solanales > Solanaceae > Anisodus > Anisodus acutangulus. The sequence goes on from CM056494.1 coordinate 56,551,521, forward strand.
TCGAGCTCAATAGTTGCATACTTTACTTTTATTTGTTTTCCTCCATGCTTCTTGATACCCCATGCGCATTCACTAGGATCAAGGGTCTTTGCTATCAGAGGACGAGAAAACTTCTGGCAGCTTTTAAAGTGCTTTGACATTAAAAACTTATTTTCTCCCCTGTACGTTTCCACAACTCCGTTCATCTTTCCATTCATTTCAACGTCCCACAGAGGCGAAAGATCAGTTTAAGCTATGATGTTGTAAATTAATCCGGAAGACTACCTTATGAAGAGTGGGAAACAACAGTAAAGATATTCAATACTTTGTAGAAATATTACAACTACTTCAGGAAAAAGGAGGAATGGATGTTACACGCATGCATCTTAAGTAAAAGACGTCCACCTTAAGGTTTCAAGGCTTACCTCGGGAAAATATATTCTTATGCGGTTCATCACTCATCAGTGAATTGTATGTGGGACTGAGGGCTCTCCTGTCCGTTCTTTTTCTTTTTGCCACAAAGGCAGATGATCCTCCCTTGAACTGTGATCTTGCCTTTTGGTATTTCTCCATTGATTCCGTAACTCGAACCATCCCCATTGTGAACTAATCAAAATTGTGCAACTATTCAACTTCAATGATAGGAATGGTCAAAGAATGTAAAGAAATCCAAGCTTGCATTGGTGAATAGGTTTTCTTATCTGTTATTATCCGACGGACAACCTTCTTTAGGTGCAAGGAGTTCAATGATGATGCAACAAGAGAAGCAGCATGAATACTGCCAGCGGCAACGACGAAATGGAAGTATGACTTATCAATTAAGGCAGGGACTGAGGTAACTGAGGACGAGCATTGGCATTGGTTGAATGTTCATGTGCTAGCTTCAGAGCAAGACAGTGCAGCTGTATGGAGTTCAGATATTCTTGAATTATTTGGCAGTTTTTAGTTTTTGTCCAAGGAGACTAACCTGCAACTAGATGTGCACTTGTCACTGGTCACTTGTCAGGCCTTACCTTGGATGCAAGCACATTAGGACCATGTGTGCTTTTAGTTTGTATGTGTTATGTCATTTTTGCCTTGAGTGGCTGAGGTTTGCATTGTGATTATCTCATGTCCTTTTGCTTCATAAAGTTTACTTATTTGTGTTCTAGTTAGTATTTATTTAGCCGGCGAGGGAATTAACCAATTTAACTTTCTTCACAGGGGGGAAACTTGTGGTCTATAACAGTGATACACTGATTTCTTTGAATTATTCTAATTGTACACAAGTTCGTAGAAGGCATGATAAGAGCATAATACATAGGTTTAAGCTTGAATGCAAAGGTTTCACATCTGGTTTTTCGTCCTTAATTTCTGCAATAAACTCTCGTATTTGTATTTAACTGCAGTCTGAGGGTTCTTACAATACTTCATATATCACTAAGAGAATGCAAGTCTTCCTCAAGGAAAGTTGCATTTATGAAAATAATGACTTTATGTTCTCCAGGAAGATAGAAACAGTATCCCTCTCGTTTCCTTAGGATATCCCACAAAGTAACATTTCTCACTTTTAGATTCCAACTTGTCAGCAAGCATCTTCTTTACATATGCAGGGCAGCCCCAGACTCGCATATGTGTAAGAGCAGACTTCTTGCCATGCCATATCTCATATGTCATTTTTTCTACTGTCTTTGAAGGAACTCTATTCAGAATATAGATTGAGTTTTGTAAAGCATAGCCCCAAAGGTATGTTGGAAGAGCTGAAAAACTCATCATGGATATGACCATATCCAATAAGGTTCGATTTCTCCTTTCAGCAACGCCATTCATTTGTGGTGTTCCAGGAGGTGTCCATTCTGATTGGACTCCATGAAGTTTCAAGTAATCTAGAAATTCTCTACTCAAGTATTCACCTCCTCGATCTGATCGAAGAGTCTTGATACTCTTTTCAAGTTGTTTATCTCCTTTTAACTTATACTCCTTGAATTTCTCAAAGGCTTCGAACTTGTGCTTCATAAGATACACATATCCAAACCTTGTGAAATCGTTTGTAAAAGTTATAAAGTAAGGAAAACCTCCCTTAGCTTGAGTGGAAAACGGCCCACATACATCTGTATGGACAAACTCAAGTGCCTCTTTGGCTCACACACCTTTCCCAGAAAGTGGGTTGTTGGTCATCTTTCCTTTCAAGCAAGATTCACAGTCATCATAGGACTCCAAGTCAAATGGTTCCAGGTAGTCTAACTTTCTTAATCTTGCTATCCTTGATTCATTGATATGACCAAGTCTACAGTGCCATAAGTAGGTGAGATTTCTTGGATTACTTATTTTAGCTTGTTTGTTTTGCACATTGAGAATTTCACGATTACAATTGAGAATAGATAAACCATTCACAAACGGAGCATTTTCACAAACAATGCCATTAAAAGATAGTATATAACTGCCATTAGCAATATATGAGGAAAAACCCTCAATGTCTAACATTGGAATGAAAATAATAGAGGGAACAAAATAACAATTATTAAGTTCTAATGTAAAACCCGAAGGTAAATCTAATCTATAAGTTCCTACACGCTCAATATCAACTCGTGCTCCATTTCCAACGCGTAGGTCTACCTCCTATGGTCTAACCTTTCAGTTGTCCATTAGCTCTTGCACATTATTACAAATGTGTGAACCACATGCTGTATCCAATACCTAGCAGTGAGAGTTACTTATAGACATATTAATCTCAATGACAAACATACCTTGTCCAGCAGGTCCAGAAACACCTAGTGCCTTGTCTCCTCCTGGAGTGGTGCAATCTTTCTTCCAATGCCCCTTCTGCTTGCTGTTGAGGCATACGTCCCTGGCCAACCTAGACTTCTTATGAGCACCTCCTTTAGGTTTCAAGACTGTGGGTTTGGCACCAACCTTATCCTTATTCTTCTTATTCTTACCTTTAGGTTTGAACTTAGTAGATGAGCCCACAATGAGCACAATCTTCCCCTTTGAAGTAGATGATTCATAAGTCTTTAGCATATTGTGAAGTTCTGGAAGGTTCACCTTGGTTCCATTCATATTGAAGTTCACAATGAAATTCTCAAACAAACCAGGAAACGAATTCAAAATCAGGTTAGCAAACACATTATGGGGCAGCTTCGTTCCAATCGAAGCCAACCTTTCTATCAACCCAATCATCTTCAGAGCATGACCAGACACTTGGCCCCCACTATTCAGCTTACATTTAAAGAGGTCTCTCAACAGCTCATACTCCATAGTCTGAGACTGTGAATCATAAAGACTCCTCAAATGTTCTAGCATCTCATAGGACCCATGTTCTCATGCTGCCTCTGTAACTCTACAGTCATGGAGGACGACATGACACACTGTGCCGAGGTAGCATCATCCAAATGCTTCTGATAAACAACCTTGTCAAACAAAGCATACTCAACATACTCTTCATCAGGAACTTTTGGAACATCTGTGTCTAACACATACTCAATTTTCTCTTGTCTTAGTACCAAACGCAAATTACGCAACCAGTCCGGATAATTAGCTCCAGTCAACTTATTAGTCTCAACCAAGCATTTCAATGACAGATTCAACATTTTAAATAATCTGAAGAAATAGATAGACTGAAATTGAAATCAAATATAATTTCTATGAACATATTCGTTAACTAATTAACATGACTTTTAGTTTAATTAACTCCCATTATTTTAACATATTCTACGACCCCATGGAAGAATACGGACTCATATCAAATATGATCATAATGGGCCAAGATCCAAGTTTATAATGTCTCCGCATTTGCTAGGACTGATAACTTCAATAGTACAACCTGGTTGGTCTCCAAACCAAATTACTAACAATTTGCAACTCTTGGTTTGACCGACTATTCTAAACAATCGATCTGCGCCCTTAGATTATTCTGACGCTAGGGCATCAAGACATAACTAAGTAAGTCAACCCCGTTAAGCGACTGCAATCGTGCATCTAAGCAGGTTTGGCTTTGTAGAGCAAACGCTAGGGCGTAAATACTCCCAAAGGTTTCTCACTCGCTACTGCAAACACATGCATCTATGAAGAGTCCGAGTCCTCGTAGACTTAGAGCAAACACTAGGGTGTAAATACTCTTATAGCCGAAAAGGATTTTACACGCATTCAATTATAACGGACGACACGTGAATTCCAAATCAGACTTTTATTAAATTGGGAAATATTTTAATCGGGATTTTATCAAGATCCTTATTACACATGCTAGATCAAATAGAGAACATATATGGGCTTCGCCTACCCAAACATGATTTAATGCGGTCCGACAAATACTAGGCGCCGCCTACCCATACATATATAATGCGGACTCTCTACTAATTATTTAAATGACAATCAATTAAATAATTAGGAGAAAATAATTAATTCAAGCGCATATTATCAAATAACATGCTAAATAACAATAATCGTGGGTTAATTAATTTTTTTTCAACTTAGAAAATATTTAAATTCCAAATTTAAAACTCAATTTTCAATTTTCGGAATTTTCTGCTCATCCAAACAGTCCTTTAATAATTGAGAAATTAAAATTTAATTTTCAGAGATTTTTCTGCAATTTTCAGAACCTTAAAATAATTACAGATTGACCTAGAGACTAAATCTACTTTTCAGAATTTACGGATCTGCCCTAGGGACCAAATCTGCTTTTCTAAAATATACAGATTTACCCAGGGACTGAATCTGCTTTTCTGAAATTTACAAATATTCCCCAAGGACCAAATCTACTGATTTTAAAACCTTTTAAATATCCAGGGACCAAATTACAATTCCAGAAATTTTTAAAATGTTCAGATTTTCCCCAAGGGCTAAATTGCAATTTTAAAAACCCTTATTTAATTTCAAATAGGTCCTTGAACTATTTCAATTTTTTAAAAATCAATTCCAACCCAAATAATATTTGGGATTCGAATTTCGGGGCGAAGATGACGATATTGAACACCACGGGTGGACAGCCCACGTCGGACCGAACACACCGGTGATTTCAATTCCCAGTGTGGTGGCCCATGGCGGCTGAAATTCGAGCCACCGCCGGCTGTTTCCAAAACAATCGGCGGTGCCCCCTTTCCGATGGCTTTCGCCGTGTAATATCACCACCGTTCGATTTCTCTCGTCGAGACGATCACGATGGTGGTCGTTGAATCTAAATGATCTACTGCTGGATAAATACATATTACTTCACCATTTCGATGCCTGAGGTGACCGAAAACAGGCTCGCCGTAGGCGGCCTTTCAGGCGTCTACACCTCATCCCGTCACCTCTCAACACCTTTATCGACCATCTTATAAAGTGAATTTCTCGATAATAGTGGAGACGACCCATTTCGGAATGACTTTACTGTGAAAAAGCCTTTGATTCGCAATGTCACTTTGAAAGTGGTAGAACAACGTTGAATCGCCGAAAAACTCACCGGAAGCCACTGCCGCCAGCAGTTTATGTTTTCCTTTTTTTTTTTGAAAATTAATTTAATAAATCGAAACAATTAATATTTCCACTTAATCGTTATTATGATTATCGTATAATCATTTAAACCAGCCTGAGCTCTGATACCACTGAAGGAATTTGTTGGGTTCGTAAATCAAATAGTAAGCACAACGGAAGTTTAAAATTTTCTTACCCAACAACAATCTTGGCATAACTTATACTATAATCATGTAGTATGTTCAAAGCATGATAATAGAAAACTTACATGTTTTCGTAGGCGAGATTCAACACTAAGGTATCCATGCGATTTGTTTCCTCGACTGCAAGATCTGACTCCAGTGAATCTCCTATTCAAGAAAGCTAGGAAATCTTGCTTTAGTAACTAAGAAGTTATTTTCTGTAACTTTATAATTATAAGGTATGTGTTGTATATATAGGAGTTCATGACAAAATCTAAACATATATAAAACAGGAAAACCTGAGCCCATATTAATGTTCAGTGGACTAGCCCAGCTGGTCCACTTCACACGCCCCAGTGGACGACCAAGGTTCCAATTTTGGGCAAGTAACTTCTGGCCCAATTGCTTCTATGTATTTGTCCGAGTACCCATATAATATATCCAATACATTTAATTAAATCCGAAATCCAGTAATTAAATAATTTCTATCAAATATAAATATTGCATAATTATTATAAATTAAATATCTCGATTCTCAATTGAATATTTTATATTTTCTCAATACACTTTTAAATCGAAGAAACAATCGCATATAGTGTGACCCTATATGTCTTCACATATCGACAGTAATCTAATTAAGGTCCATACGAAACTCCTAGACTGCGTCGTATGACGAACTCAATATGTGAAGTACGTTTACATGAATCTAGCAAACTTAACCTTTATGCGGAACCATAAATTCCTTTTATTCGCGACACACTCAATTAAGCTTAGGATTTTTAAAGTGTCTATCCAAATGACTTAACCACTTTATCTCACATTTATTAGTTGACAGCTAGACCATATTCTAAATATGTCTCTTGCACTGGCCAGTGACTTTAGTCAACCTAATAACATTGAGAAGTTGAGTGCTCTATCGAATTTCCAATCGAGGAATGAATCCTATTCTTGGCTTAACTACCACCTTGATTTACATCCTGATGCACCCAACACAAACCGTATCTTTTCCAGAAGGAGTTTAAGCTTAGAACTTGGTCAAAGTACATCATTTTGTAAACAAGGTGAGTATTGACCTCAAGTCAAAGGACCTTTATATTCCACACACCGATAACACTATAGATATGTATAACAAATAGTTCATCGGCAGGGTATACCAATACTTCTCCAAAGTATCCATGTGTTCATCACGAGTAACCATTACTCGTAGCTGTGAGACATACTGCATTCTCCAAGAATGTGATGCAGGCCACATGTCGATTTATAGCATATCATCGATATTCCATTCTCGATGATCATTAGTCGAGGCTATTTTGAGAGTTACGTTCTATCATTAATATCTCACTCTATTAATGACAATGTAAGTTCAAGGGATGCACATATATGAATAATTGCAAACAATCAAACAATAATTCAATAATTGCAAATGCCATAAGTATTAATCTCATTAATATTTACGAATGTGTTCAAGTATATTTTTGTCCCTAATATAGATTGTCTCTAGGACATACATACTTTCAAAAGACTGAGTCGGAGTAGTGTCCACTACCTTCGGTCTTACTGTCTAGTTATCTGAGAGGCTAGATATTGAAAAAGACAAGGGAGGAAAAACAAAAACAAAAACAAAAGGAGAGACAAATACGCATGAATGTTGAGGCTAACGACTTAGCTCAAGAAGCTTCTGGCTTTAGAAAGTCTCTACTCACTTTAGAGTATGACGAACTGCCAGTCGAAGTGTTAGCCGTTGATCAAATTGACTTATGGAGGCAGTTACTAAATGACTACCTAAAAGATCCCTTCAGTTGCAAGGACATCAAGGTTAAAAGAAGAGCCTTGAAATATGTGCTCATTGACGATAACCTCTATAAAATGAGCGTGAATGGGGTACTACTCAAGGGTATTGCCAAAGTAGAGGCCTTGAGGGTCATGGGAGAGGTCCATGAAAGAATAGGCGGATCACATAGAGCAGGACAACAATAAAGTGTCTGATCTACCGTCATATCTACTATTGGCCTACTATCACAGCTGATTGCTTCCAGTATGCAAAAGGATGTGAAGAATGTCAGAAACATGGACCAATCCAACGAGTACCAGCAGAGTTGATGCACCCAATCGTAAAACCTTGGCCTTTCAGAGGATGGGCTATGGAGGGAGCATCGAAGAATTTTTATGTGAATGGAGGCCTAAACCACAGATGGTAATCAATATTTTGTGTCATAAAGACTCTGCAATATTATTGGGGAAAGGCATAAATATACTCCTATACTTGTCTCGAATTTGCTGTTACACTCTTATATTGTGATGCTAATTTATTTTCTCTAAGACAAAGCAAACCCATTGTAACACCCAGTAACTTGGTGTTAAGATGCGTCGTGTGAGATTATAGAGAATTTATGACAGTAATATTTCAAGACCCCGTGAGATTGACAATTTTAATATCATTATATATGTGTATAGATATATTTTAAGCAATGCCTTTTATTATAGATTTGATAAGTATGCATGGGTAGTTACTATTATTACTACTTCCGGATATGCTTTAAATTATATACATGATACAAGGAAGTTGATAAATGATATTTGCTTTATTATAAAGATATAAATTATTTTCTCATAAGAAAAAAAATTATCTTTTACTATTTTGAGAATTTATAATACAAAAAATTATACTCTTGCTATTAGATTGAAAAGTTGGAATTTGATAAAATATATTTCGGAATGTTTAAATCATTATGATATATTAGTATATGTTTAATTTTATAAAATAGTTAAAATTTATTTATTTATGAGTTGGAAATTTAATATATTTATAGAATACGATTAGCTTTATCTGCGATCTAAAAAGATTTATCAATTACGGAAGAGTACAAAGATTGTTGCCTAACTTTATATTACTAAAGTATTATAAATTATTATGATGTGTCTTGTATTGGATTATGCTTATCTTCTACCATTTGATTATGTGGTCCAAATAGTTCTAAATAAAAAATATATTTTCTTGTCCACCGCTTCATAACATATCTTATCATGTGAGTAAATGAATTTATATATATATTTTAATGAGGATATTAAAGTCTAGTTGTCTATATCTACCATATAGATATATATTAGCTATGTTCAATAGGTGGAAGAAGTATTGAACTACAGTATGTCATTGATTGAATAAGTATGGAATTAGATAGTAAATATTATATTATAGATTATATATGTCTTGAAGCACTTAGCATATAAGATAATATTGATGCCTTCATGACCATTAAACCTTATGTACAAGTTCCACCTTCTATAAAAACTCCAAATCTCATATTTTTTTAATAAGAACTTCATTTTCTGTTAGTAGGAGCTAGCAAGTAAATTAACCGCAAAACTTGATCTTTGAAATCTCTACCTCGGGATCTTTAAGCCGGTAATAAATTAGACTTCTTTGGGTTGTGTGGAACTCTCGAGATGATCGTTAGCTAGGAAATTACCCAAGGTTAGGCGTCTACCGAAAGGATTGACTCATTATAGTTTTTCGAAAGTGAAATCGATGTATGTTAAGATTACTTTTTCATTTTTGGCATGTTCTAAGTATGAAACGTATACGTAATACTGTCCCATAAATGATTCTACTCTTAGTAGTTAAAGATGTTCTTATTATTCGTTTCCATTTTAAAAGCATGTCTAAATATGTTCCTAAATCCCTATTGAGACATATGAGAAAAATGTTAATATTCATAATGTTAATCGGAGGTGCAATGACTTTATGTCACTCGGATAAACTCAAGGTGTCTCAGCATCATTCATTCATTATGTACATACATACCCTTGACCTCAAAGGCGTTATATACGCTACTATATGGTATGTATTATATATATATATATATATATATATATATATATATATGGGGCATGAAAAAAGGTAAGGTGTTATATATGCACCACCACATGATCAGCCGGTATATGATGATGATTATGCCCACATAGGCCTGTATGATATGATGGGATGCCCACAGAGGCTTGATGACATTATATACGCATATGTATATGTATGAATGTATTGTACACGATACGTAGGCATATTATGGCCCTCATAGGCATTCTGCACAGGTATGACACTTAGGCATATTATGGCCCTCAGAGGCATTCTGCATAGGTATGACACTTAGGCATATTATGGCCCGTCAGAGGCATTCTCTACTGGTTGATTGTCTATTGTCTCATGTTACTTTCATGTCTCTATTATGTTATTCTCCATTCATGACATACTCAGTACATCATTCGTACTGACGTCCCTTTTGTCGGGGGATGCTGCGTTTCATGCTCGCAGACTCAGATAGACGGGGTGACGGTTCACACTAATAGGTTGCTGGTTCAGCTGATATTGGAGCACTCCACTTGTTCCTGAGCTGCGGTCTAATCCTGGTACGGTGTTTTTGGATATGCATATGGGTATGGCGGGGCCTTGTCCCGGCCTTAAGATGTCACGTACTCTTTAGAGGCTTGTAGACAGTTGTCCTGTGTATAGTTGTCGTGTATGGCCTTGTCGGCCTTAGTATGTATATATGCTTAGGTTGGGTTCTTCTGTTTGCAAGATTTTATGTAGCACCCTTCCAGATTATTATTCCTATGTGTCATCATGTATATATGCTTAGGTTGAGTTCTTCTATTTGCAGGATTTTATGTAACACCCTTCTAGTTTATTATTCATATGTGTCAGCAGGTTACCTCGTGACGGCCCTCGTGGTCCATGCTTAATAACGATTAGGTGGTAAATATATAATTAGTTGTACTCGGCAAGTAAGGACCGGGTGCCCGTCATGGCGCTCTGGTTTGGGTCGTGACACCCATCTCCCTGGTTAAATTTTGTTTTCTGTGAGATCCCTAATGTTGCTCTCTGAAAACCAATACATTCATCAATTATTAATTTTGTAACTTTGTATATCTTCAAGCATTCTTTAGGATAGCCAGAAGAAATCATGCATTAATGTGCTATCAATCTCACCGGAAGAAAGAACATAGGAAAAAGGAAGTAGAAAATAAGAAATGACTTTTGTTATCTCCTGATAAGGGTTGCATATTCAACTATATGTTTTATCGGCTCCAATCTCACTAATCACCTCATATATAGTGTTACAAGTGTGTGTGACTCGATAAATCAAGACCATTCATTCTACTCTAATATTAATGTATGGGAGAATCTAATCTAAACAGTTTTATATTTTAAAAGAGCACACTTTTATTTAATTAATTATATTTTTAACATATAGTTCTTGACACAGCGGAAGAAGCATAATTTTTTTGGTTATATTAACGGTAATCAATTGTAGAGATGTGACCATATAATACCTTAACATGTTACATTGTTGTCTTCCCTTGTTAAAAGGACTTACTCCACGAGTACTTGGATAAAATTCCAGACTACTTCTTCAGTCTCAATTTATTCGAAGGTTAACCAGTTTGGAGAGTAAATAACTTTTTCTTTTACTACGGTTTTTTTCAACTCTTTCATATATTGTGAATTATTAATTATGCAGACTTATAATATTTTTTATGTAATTTTCAAATATGTAAATTTCATTTAAAAATACACGAATAATCTATGTTTAAAATCAAGTCAAAGAAAAAGTTTTTTGACTCTCAAAATTGGTCAACCTTCAAACAAATTGGGACGGAGGGAGTAAAAAACTAGCTTAAATTTAAATTAATGTAAGTATTTCAAGTAGGAAACAAAAATAGTTTATCATGAACTAGCCCCCTTTCACATTCCTTTATCAGTTTATCCTTTAGCTTACCATTTTTGACAAATGTACGTAATTTGTCAAATGACATATTTAATAATGGATGTGCCGAGGGTCTACAAGAAACAATTTCTCTATCTCCCAAGATAGAGGTAAGGTCTGCGTACACACTATTCTCTCCAGACCCCATTTTAATTTGTATAATCTCACTGGGTATGTTATTGTTGTTGACATAGTCCACTAGAAACTACAAGATTTGGCACAAGACATATGACACTGGTTTTTGTCATTAAAGTTTATCGCTCGCCACGTAAGATTCCGTTGCATGTGTATGTTATGATTATTGATTGGTGCGAAAAATTGAAGAATATTTTACCATCAAGTATACAATATAGTAGGAACGAATATCGAGGGAATAACGAAACAAGGGATTCTCCTATGAAGATGCATAAACTGATACACTAAGCAAGAAAAAAGATATAATAAACAACAATAACATACCCAGTGAAATCCTACAACGTGGGATCTGAGAAGGGTAAAATGTACGCAGACCTTACCTTCACCTTGGTAGGTAGAGCGGTTGTTTCCGAGAGACCCTCGGCTCAAGACAAAGCATAATCACAAGTAAAGCAAAACAAAGTAAGAGAAACGACCAGACTAAGACAAGAAATTAAAGTAGTATGAACATGCTGATAACAAAATCGAATACGTCATGGTAGCGCATTCTAACAAAAAGAAGCAGTAGCTAACACATCTAAATAAGATAAACAAAGTACACTAAAGAACACATAGCAGCAGAAATCAAACTATAGGGGACTACAAAACAATATTGCGCCTATAAGTGTTATAGGCTAATCGGGCCTACAGTAAGAACACTACAACTATTATTTTGTAAGCGTAAGTAGGACTACGCTCGACTACCTACTACCCTTCTACCCTAATCTGTGTCCTCCAAAACCTCTTATCTAAGGTCATGTCCTCAGTAAGTTGCACCTGCACCATATCCCGTCTAATTACCTCTCCCCAATACTTCTTCGGCCTACCTCTACCCCTCATGAACCCGTCCATTGCCAACCTCTCACACCTCCGCATTGGGGCATCTGTGTCTCTCCTATGCACATGCTAGAACCATCTCAGCCTCGCTTCCCGCATCTTATCCTCCACTGAGGCCACTCCCACTTTGTCCCGGATATCATGATTTCGTATCATATCTCTCCTTGTATGCCCATACATCCATCTCAGCATCCTCATCTCCGTAATTTTCATCTTTTGTATGTGTGAAGTCTTGACTGGCCAACACTCTACCGCATACAACATAGTCGGTCTAACCACCACCCTATAGAACTTGCCTTTAAGTTTTGGTGGCACCTTTTTGTCGTACAAGACTCCAGATGCGAGCCTCCATTTCATCCACCCTGCCCCAATACGATGTGTGACATCGTCATCAATCTCTCCATTCCCTTAGATAATAGACCCTAGGTACTTGAAGCTTCCTTTCTTCGGAATGATCTGAGTACCAAGTCTCACATCCACGCCTATCTCAGGGCCGCTCCCGTTGCTGAACTTGCACTCCAAATATTATGTCTTGGTCTTACTCAACCTGAACCCTTTAGACTCCAAAGTCTGTCTCCAAACCTCAAGTTTGGCATTCACTCCGCTGCAAGTCTCATCAATTAGAACTATATCGTCTGCGAATAACATACACCATGGTACCTCCCATTGGATTTGTCGCGTCAGTCTGTACATCACCAAAGCAAATAGGAATAGGCCGAGAGCTGATCTCTGGTGCATCCCTATCATGACTAGGAAGTGCTCAGAGTCTCCTTCTACTGCACATACCCTAGTCTTGGCTCCATCATACATATCATTGATCGCCCAGTGTACGCAACAGGCACACCTCTAACCTCCAAACATCTCCATAGAACCTCCCTAGGGACTTTGTCTTATGCCTTCTCTAGGTCGATGAAAACCATATGTAAGTCTCTCTTCCTCTCCCTATACTGCTCCACCAGCTTCCTAATAAGATGAATGACTTCAGTAGTCGAATGCCCCGACATGAATCCAAACTGGTTCTCAGAAATAGACACGTCTCTCCTCACCCTTATCTCCACGACCCTTTCACAAACTTTTATAGTGTGGCTTAGCAACTTGATACCCATATAGTTATTGCAACTCTGGATATCACCTTTGTTTTTGTACAAGGGAATCATTGTACTCCACCTCCATTCTTGAGGAATTCTTGCCGACTTAAAAATGACGTTAAACAACTCAGTCAGCCACTCCAAACATGCCCTGCATGCGCTCTTCCAAAATTTAACTAGGATCTCATCAGGCCCGGTCGCTCGTCCCTTGTGCATCATGCGAACATCACCCTTAACTTACTCAACCTTAATTCTTCTACAATACCCAAAATTTTGGCACCTACTAGAATGCTCCAGATATCCCAGCACAATGTCTCCATCTCCTTTTTTGTTCAAGAGTTTATGAAAGTAAGATTGCCACTTCTGCCTAATATGCGCTTCCTCCACCAGTAGTTTGTCGTCCTCATCCTAGATGCACCTCACGTGATCCAAGTCACGGGCCCTCCTATCCCTTGTCTTGGATAGTCTGTACAACTTTTTATCATCGCCTTTCTCCTCTAATTCCACATATAAGCGTTAAAAGCCGCCGTTTTCGCCGCTGTAACCGCTAGCTTTGCCTAATTCCTTGCCATCTTATAAAGTTCTCTATTTGTCCACTTCTCCACCTCATCCTTGCTTTCTACCAATTTTACATACGCTATTTTCTTCGCTTCCATCTTCTTTGAGCTTTACCATTCCACCACCAGTCCCCTCAATGCCCACCACGATTACCCCGCTAGGCCCTTAGCACTTCTCTAGCTACCTCTCAAATACAACTAGTCGTCCTATCCCACATACCGATCGTATTCCCACTACTCCCCCGAGTCTCATTGGCCATCAACCTCTCCTCCATCTCCTTTGCACTAGCATGATCAAACTCCCTCATTTGATTCTTAACTTGTCATCCATAACCCTCTTCTTCTTCTCCATCTTGATCTCCAAATCCATTACCAAAAGCTTATGTCGGGTTGTAAGATCCTCCTTCAGAATAACCTTGCAGTCTTTACAAAGACCTTTGTCAACATTCCTAAGGAGAAAAAAGTCTATCTGAGTCTTAGTCACCGAACTACGAAAAGTCACCAAGTGTTCCTCCTTCTACAGGTACCTCGAATTGGCTATCACCATCCCACAAGCTCTAGCGAACTCCAAAAGTGAGATGCCTCCCCCATTCCTGTCCCCGAGTCCAAAGCCTCCATGCACGTCATCATAATCCCCGGAAGTGACACGATATGTCCATTGAAATTCCCTCCTAGAAATAACTTCTCAGTGGGTGGTATACCTCCCACCACTTCGTCTAAATCCTCCCAAAAATGTCTCATTCTCCTCGTCCAAGCTCGCCTGCAGTGCATAAGCATTAATAATGTTCATAGTGAACCCTCCAACTACCAACTTAATCGCCATCATCCTGTCATTGACCCTCCTCACCTCTACCACCTAATCCCTTAGCTTGCTGTCTACCAAAATGCCTACCCCATTTCTATACTTTGACCTACCCGAAAACCATAACTTATATTTGTCTACATCCTTAGCCTTAGGTCCTACCCATTTGGTCTCCTGTACACATGCTATATTAATCCTCTTCTTCTTAAGAATCTTAACTAGCTCTATGGACTTCCCCATTAAAGTCTCAATGTTCCAAGACCCTATTCTCAACCTAGCCTCTCCCTTACCCAACTTACCCCCCTAACCCTCGCCCCCTCCCCGACCGAGAACATGACCCTAGTCTACCATCAGTTACCAAAGCCACTAAAACAAATATAAAATAATAAACTACTCAAACGTTTACCCTAAAATAGAAAGGGGTCAAAGTGCAAGCACAAGTTAACAAGAATCTAGCGGCAAGTAAAACCACTTCGCCAAGAATGCTATAACTAAAGACAAGAAGCGGCAAAATTTAACAACAAAGTTAATGATAGAATGGATATGGACAACCAGAGGTACCAACTCCAGTTGAATCGAACTTGTTTGCCGACAAATCACTGTTCACCGGTACTGTTCACAGACACTGTTCACAAGCACCAAAAGTACTGTTCACTTGAGTTTTCACCAAAAAAATTGAGTACCTGCGTAGATCTAGGAGAAAAAGAACACAAGAACAAGAAAAGGAACAAAAGAACAAAAAAACAAATGAAATTTTGTAAAAAAATAAAAATAAAAATCATATATATATATATATATGTATATATATATATTCTGTCGCCGCCGGTACTTTTCACCGGAGTTTTCACCCAAAAAATCAAGTACCTGCGTACATCTAGGAGAAAAAGAACACAAGAACAAGAAAAGAACAAAAGAACAAAAAAACAAAAAACAAAAAACAAATGAAATTTTATAAAAAAAAATGTTTTTCCGTCGCCTCCGGTGGGTGGTCGGAGCAGTGTTGTTGAGGTCTTACCGTCGCCGCCGGCGAGTGGTCGGAGCAGTGTTGTTGAGGTCTTACCGTCGCCGCCGGCGAGTGGTCGGAGCAGTGTTGTTGGGATCTTACCGTTGGGAATGGAGGTGGATGGGGGTGGGGGTTGGTGATGTTACCATTGGGGGAGTAAGTTAGAGAGAGGAGAGAGATAGAGGGAGGAGAGTCTAATTTGCAACTACAATGTTGGAAATCATATTTTTTTTACATGAATCTGAACTTAATTTCGAAGGCTCGCTCTTATAAAATAAATGCAAAATTCTGTTTGTATGCATAGTGTTGGTTTAAATTTTTTATCCACATGCATATGAACATCTTTTGTTTTGTTTCTTTAAAAGTTCCTTTGAGGATAAGGAGTAGAATTTGAGAAGATAGACTGGCCTGCAGGAAAAAAAGATAGTAGTAATTAATTAGGCACTATAATTATTACAAAGTTTAACGATGTCTTCCATAAAGAAAAAAGGTTTGATTTAACTATGCTTATTCATTTGCCAATTAATAAAAAAAAATCACTAGTTCACTTGCTTGAGGTTTCTCTATGAAATCTACCCTTGAGGACTTCATCACGCATCAATAATGATGGATTCAGGATTTTCAAGTAATGGGTGCTCACTATATTTTGTGCACATGACCTATGTAGCATATAATCAACATATTCAACTGAATTCAATATTTTCGGCACACATATACTTTAGTGAACTAAACTTGTAATCTTATGGATTTTGTTTTATGCATAATTTCTACGTGTAATAGGCATCACTCGATATATATAATTATCATTTTGTTTTCCTTTTCTTATTTTATACATCTCCTGTAATAATAAATTATGGAGCAAGACTGCAAGAGTAACGAATTGTGTACCTTATCAATGCAGCAGAAATCATTGAACTCCCTCACCACCAAATGAATTGCCCCAAGCTACTTAATTTGATTCTTTCGGAAACACTTTCATATCTGTTTTATGCGGAAGAATAAGAGAACAATGGAGCACTCAATTCTCAATACGAAGTAGAGAACGCTCCTACTATTTTTAGGGACGAGAAGTAAAAGTTCATGGAAAAACTGATCCCAACTTCTTTCAACTTACAAATTGAAAACTTCCAGGCAAACAACAACTTCTCTTTCTTTCTTTTTTTTGACGAAGGAACCCGCAGCCGCTACTCTGTCGAGTGCGCACAGGGTAAACCCCGGACTGACGCAATAACCTGCAAACCACGTCAGCCGATTAACCACACTTGACAAGCCATGTGTGACAGGCTCAACCAAGAAGGTTTATGCAGGGGAAACTTCTCTCATTCTTATCTTATTTAGCCGGGAGGGGTCAGCTCACGATCCAATAACCAACATTTTCCACTCTGCGCATAATGGGCTAGACCCAAACCATAATTATGTAAATAACCCACGTAATTCATACAGACAAGTAGTTCATGTGATTTGCGAGCATCACAATTTATAATATTCCAAACCCGTTAAGGTTGTACAAAAGCTCCACGTAGAAATAAAATCACATCTGAAAAGGATTCTCTACTAACATGAGGATCTTACACGTATCACCCGAGACATATGTAATGACCCGTTAAGTCATTTTGAGTTCTAGGTCCCTTTTATTCTAAATGATCCTTTTCATAGCTTTAGAATGATGTTTTTAAACATGATTTCCGGGGCAATCGGGTGAGTATCATCAACATAGAAATCGGGTGAGTATCGAAGAAGAAAAATTAAATTTTAAAAATTCTTAAATTAATAAATGAAATGGTTGACCAAAGTCAACATATGGGGTTAGCAAACCCGTATGCGACTTTGAACAGTTCCATTAGGTCCGGAAAGTGATATTTGACTTAGTGAGATGGTCGGGACAGATCCTGATGGCTCGAGTGTGTTTTAATCTCTTAGTTGAGAAACTAGTTAAAGTGATGAATTAGAGTTGACCACAACCGACATCGGGACAAGATGATCCCCAATTGGGTGTTTTGAGTGCACGAGCAGGTTCATAGCATGTTTTATGATTGAAATGTGTATTAAGTTGTATTTGGGGTGTTCTGGATGAGTTTCGAGGGTTAAAGTAATTATTTCAAGACTTAGAGGATTTTTGTTTCAGCTAGTGTCTAATGTGACCGCACCTACAAGAGGTGGGCCGCATGAGTAAATATTGGGGAAGAGGACACGGGTCGCACCGGGAAAGGATGGAAAGGAAGGCGGCAGAAACAACATCGCACCTACGGGTGGATGCCCATATCTCTGGGTTGTTTAATAAGGTTAGCATCTGCGAGAAAATTGCCGCAGAAGGAGAAATTGGGCCGCACTTGCGGTAACGCCCTATTATATGTTTAATTTCCCCAATTCGATCTCATTCTACAAACCACGAATTTGGGAGCTATAAACCTCATTTTTGGGAGATTTTTAAGGGATTTTCAAGATTTGTAGATTCTAAACTCCTTTTTATCGGTTTACCTTAAATTCTTACGGGATTTGATCATTTAATTCATGAATTGGATTGTAAATTTGGGATTTTAAGCCCTAAATGAAATTTATCCAATTCTTCAAATTGGAAGACAAATTGAAGTCATATTTGAGTCATTTTCAGGAGTTAGACTCTATGGGCTATGGATAAACTGATTTGGTGCAAAATAACAGATTTGCCTTCGGGGGCTCGGGATTGCCTTTTTGGGTGATATTTTTAATTAGAAATATTAATATAGCAATATGGGTGTCGACATACTCGTATGCTTATGTAGATCTTATTTTTGAATAAATTGGGATCGTTCGAAAACTTTATGCAAGGAAAAGGCTGCGTTGTGACTTGTGAGCTTCAGGCTTCTAAATTAAGTAAGTTGAGATATTGCCTGACTCAATTTAAAGCGTATGGTTCGCAAATTAACTAATAAAGAGGGAGTAATGAGGAATAATGGGGTCCCGTACTTGTGAGATGATGAGCACTCATACGGGTACCGGTGCCATGATTTGAAAATTTTCATCCTATTCGAGTCATTTATTTCTATGGTCAGAATGTCAAAGCATGTGGGCATCAGCTGGTAGCTGGTAGCTGATAACGACTAATTGATCATTATTTAAGATATTATTCCCTTACTTATTTGGTTATGTGGCATGTCTATCTCTTACATGTTGATTATGTGTTCTCGTCACTTTGAAATGCTCGATTACGGATGAAAAAGAGCTAAGTCAAGATTTTACTTTATAGCCTTGTTGTTTATCTTGTGTGCATGTCATATTCATGCTTTCACATGGTACATACTACACTTAAGAATACATATTAATGTCTGATAGGAAATGGTTCCGGACAGAGTGATGCGGATGATAGCCGAATGTGGGCTAAGTATTGAGATCGAGAGTTGAATTGGCTGAGAACCTGACGGGAAATGGTTTTGGATGGTGTATGGAACTCGTGAGTCCCTCATATATCACGTATTATATATTATAGAGTGTGTGTATCGTGATAGAAGGCCTTTACATTGCATTGTATTATATTATATATCATATATTATCATTTCATTGATTCTATACTATTTGAATTACTTGAAGGATTGGTTGAAATATACTTATCTCCCTTGATCGATTATTTGAATACTTGTTGAATTGTGGAAGAATTCTGATTTGTTAGATTGAAAGCATGTCTTTATGAACTAATGGTTGTTAAGTATGAAGGTAAGCACTCATAAGACCAATCCTCATAACCGTTTTAGTTTAGGATCGGTCGAGATGGTGCTGAGTATACATTTATTGTTCGTACTTAGTCTACACTTGTTGTACCTTTTTATGTGCAGAGTCTATTCCTAATACTAGTGGATCATGAGGCTTCCTCATTCATTGACGATACTAACTTGGAGGATCCGGGGTGAGCTGTTGGCTGGTCCGTGATACCAGATTCTTCTCTTTTACTTTATTTCTGTCTTTCTTTATTTCTAGACAGTGTATTCAGATATTATTCTAGAGTTGTACTTTTCATCCTAGTGGTTCTTGTACTTGTGACATCAGGTTTTTGGATTGTAGTACTATTTCCGCATATTTATGATTATGAGACTTATTATGACTTGGAATATGGTTTTACTTTACTCTTTCCATGTATCTTAATTGTTAATAACTTGCTAAATTGCTTTTGGATGGTTCTCTTACCGAGTGGAGGTAAGTGCCTTTATGACTTGGAATTTAGGTCGTGACAAATGACTATCAAGCTTTAGGTTCACCGGACGCACGAGTACAAGAAAGATGTTAAGTAGAGTCTTGTGGATCAATATGAGGATATTTGTACCTATCTTCGAGAGGCTATAGGACATTTAGGAAACTTTCATTCTTTCAATCCTTATCATGTGTATGTGGTTTGGTTTAAAGTCTAAACTTTTTTGCTTCAATCTCTCCCTGATGGTGAGGATACGTTCTCGAATTCTCATGCGGATGGCTGGATGTGACATCACATGGTATGGTACGAGATATGTCACCATGATAAGGATGTGTGACCAAGTTCATATTTCATCTATGACTTGAAGACTCAATTGAGTTAAGTTGTGATTTAGACTTTTAGTTTGGTGATACCCCTAGGAAACAAAAGTGATGGTACGAAGGACCGCATTGATCGTCATGTCTTCCATAGTTAGTTGCTTGAAAGTTGAGCGAGTGTATCTATGGAATAAGAAGTAATGAGATGCGAGTTGACAACTTGAATTGGTACGGTTAGAGAAGTAGCCACATATAAGTCTTGCGACCGAGAAGACAAAGGAAAACTTGGACGAATCTGTTGATCGGGTTAGAATGATAGTTGATGAGGCTATGAAGAGAAGTTGGGAAAGGATATAAACATGAAAGGTGACCTCTTGTGATATGTTATGAGGAAGTAGGAATTTGTATGGGGTGCGTGTGAAGAGTTTTTGGTTACTGTATGGAACAGAGACATAATGAAAGAAAATCAAATGGATCAAGCTCAGTTACATGACGAGCACAAGTGATGGATGTGCTTGTTCGACAAAAGTTGTAGGGTGTGGAAGGGTTATTGTTGACTAAGTTTGTGAAGGAATATTTTAAGTGTCAGCGGGACAATACAATGATTGAGTGAGGATAAGTTCTTGTGAGTCCCCTAATGGCATGTTTATTGGTTTTGGAAAAAAATTACTATGGATGATTGAATCTTGTGGGAATAGACAGGTGTAGCCTTTTAGTAAAGGATGTGTTTACAGGTTCGCTGGATATCTCAGCAGATAGTGGTAGTCACTTTGATCCAAGAGCTTGTTAATTTAGTGAGATATACTACAATTGTTTAATGTTCATAGATGATGAGTGACACTAAATGGCATTCTTAGAGGTTATGGTAACTCGCAATAGCTCGTTCTTTGGAGCTCATATGTAGAAAGAACATATGAAAAGACTTTATGTCGCTGGATATGATACGGACATACCTACTTTCTACGATCCTATGATACCTTTGAAAATCATTATCTAATCTTATGGATCATCCTACTTTGGAAACACTAATCATCTACATCAATGTGGTTTATATTAAGAGAAGTTATATACCCCAACGATGGTAATCTGGATGCTTACGACATAATTTCTCTTGTGTTATGCTCTATAACCCCTTAACGATTATCTGAACGCTAACTATATAATTGATTGTTACCATACAACTGACATCATGTCAAAGGAACATCTGAGCATCAACAAAAGAGTCATGATACTTCACTTCTAGGAACTCAAATAGGAAAAGAACATCTGATAGGACTTTATCTCGCTAAATGCGAGATGAATATATGCATTTACTTTACTATAATCTTTATTGGCACTTCCCGAACCTGTATTCTAGCTCTCTATATCTTCTTATCCTCATAACATTTATAACATTCATATCAACTTAGTTCACCTTAAGTGAGATACTATATCCTAATGACGATAATTCTAGAAACTAGCAATTATGATTCATCATAGATAGAGACTATAATCAATCAATGGACATATAAGGCTTATTGGTGCAATTCATCATATATATGATACTACAACTTAATAACAATCATTCTGAAAGCTTATCGATATGATTCACCTTAAGTAGAGATCTATAACCCATCAATGATTATCTAAGAGTTATTGATACGATTCAACTTACGTGACGATCTACACCTCGATGACGATCATCTGGAACTATCCATACGATTTAACTTGTGTAACACTCTATTATCCACTAGCGATACTTTGGAAGCCATCATTGTAATTCATCTTAAGTAGGATATTTTGATCCCATAGTTCTAAGCCATATGATATATGATTCATCTTAATTAGGAACTATAATCCATCATCAAACAACGGAATCTACTGATATAATTCATCCTACATAATGTACTATAACCATATATCGATAATCTGGAAACTATCGATGTGATTTACCTTGAGAAGGAATTATAATCCATTAATGATACTTTAGGAGCCATTCATATAATTCATCATCAACCTATCGATAAACATTTGAAACTATACACATAACTCCTCTTAATTGACACTCTAAAGCCCTTAAATAATACATTAGAAACCATCAACATCATTCATCTAAAGTACGATCCATAGCCTTTTAACAATACTTTCGAAACGTGCGGACTTAGTAACACCATACGCTGGATCACTTATAAGAACTTGATAACCAAAGGGTAAGATATCTCTGGAAGGTTCTTCAATAATAAGAACATGATGCTTACAAAGAGACCCGATGACAGTGATTCTTGGAAACTCGATACAAAGAATGGAATAATCACATAAAGTACCGACTCATAAGCACACAACTATCCTTTATTCAAATTATAAAACCTATGAAATGGACCAATATACTTAATAAACTTTAGACCTCATAACTCAAATTGAGAAACAATAAACGGAGGTCGTGCTGTAGTGGCAAAATAAAAAATAGCTTTACGTACCTCAAATCCGCCCTTGATAGACTTACAACAAGTCAATCCTTTGTACTAGCATCTAACCAATTTAAGACAGACTAATATTATATCACGAACATCCCAATAACACATACCAACTATACCGACAGTCCCATGACATTCTACAGCTATACCAATAATATTATCAAGAAATCAAGGAGTGACAAACTCATGAGGCTATGTACAATAGTGTACTTCACACCCGACCTCCTTTTAACAACACATAAGCTCATTATGAGCTACCAAACCCCTCCCGATTTTCATACCATAAAAAACATCCTATAAATAACTCAAAAGAGCAAATAAAACATGGACTCATGGCTTTCAATCACCGTCCTGTTAGTTCCAACCAAAAACATGTCTATGGTGCTTAATTGAGCTCACACATAAAGAAAGGAAATAAAACCTTTTGGTTGTCCCAACTTTGCAACTTCTTCAATTGCTATCTTTTAAAGCTCCTTCCAACCAACTAAAGTCAATGAACATTAATAAAATACCATATGATAATAGAGAGGGGAATTCAAGTTCAATCTTGAAGTTACTTACCCTAACATGGGTTGTTTGTAGAGAGCAAAATCCCAGAAAATTTAAGAAGAATAGTTCACCCCAAAAACTTGAGCTATGGAGAGGAGGATGATTGTTATTACCTTGAACTATGAGCTATGGAAAATGGAGAAAAGAGGAGCATTCATGGCTGCTGGTTGAGGGCAGTTCATTAAGAGAGGAGAGAAATTGTTGGGAACCAAAAGTGAGAGAGAAAAGAGGATAATTCAAACTTTTAAGGGGTCTTCTTGGCCGATCCCATTTGCCGACCCCCCTAGTTTATTTTTAAAAAATCGTGGTCTTTTCTTTATCAAGTAGGTGTATCACTTACTTAACCAGTAGGTCACTTATTTCACTTAAGTACATGGGTAATCTTCGTTTAACAAGTAAGACGCGTGGCAAGTAGGTCGGGTAAGAAAGCAGCTCAAACACATAGGACGCTAAGTAAGTAGGTGAGGAACATAGGTGAAACACATAGGTAGAGCTACTAGGTCGTCTACCTTTGTTCGATATCTTATTCGTTTATGAGTCTTATTTATTTTAACTAGACTTAATATTTACATACACTTGGATCCTTAGGCATCAACTATAATTTTATTCTTCCATATTCAAGTAATTTCGTCGACTTCAACTTAATCGTACACACGTTAGAGAGATTCGGGGTATTACAGAAAAGGTCTAAATTTGCGTTGTACTATCGAGAATTGCTCAAGTTTATCCATCGTTATATTTTAAGTCTATTTATATCATTGTAGTTAGAAAAAACTCAATTGTGAAATGAGTGGACTCTGCAAACCAAATATTTTGAGAAAAAAATTATATTTACTTATTTACTTTTCACTATGACAAAAAAATAATAATTATACTTCAAATTGGAACTCTATTGATTGTCAAGATTGAAAATATTTTTATTTCTAATGACATGTATAATATCATACCTAATATAATGGAGGACAAATTATAAAATTATGCATAGAAAAGGAGCAATTTGTCTCCTTGTCCCTTATTTTCCTGATCTTATGAATTTGTCGTCAAATTCTCTCTAACATTTCTACATTTCCCAATTGAAAAGGGCAATAAGTGAAATTTTGTAGAGAGGAGAGGAGGCAATTTAAATCACTCGTACTACTCATAGAGAGTATTCCTTTAAACTAACATATGATAGGATAGTAATGGTCATTCCACAAAAAATTCAAGTAAAATATAGTGTCGACTGTCAATTTTACCCAACAAGCATTTTGTTATCTCCAAAATGTCACCCTTTTAACCTACACTAGCAGTGGTAGATGTACACGGAGTGATGATCGATAAAGTTTTTGGAGGAGCAGAAGAAGGTTGTTGTCGTCACCTTTGTACTGCATGGAGACGATATCGACGGTGACGAGGAAAGAGAGCCGGCGGTGATGATGCGTTGGAAATATGTAGATTACTGATGGGATGAATTGGACGCGACTGTATGAGATCCAAAATAGATTTTTATGAGTATTTGTTTGGTATGTTTCCTCATCCTAATTAGAGAAACACTAAATGCAAAATGATGGCAAAATTCATACTAGTTATTGATTGATTAATGAAATTCTTTAGATTCAATGGGATTACTATTTGTTGCACAAATATGTGTACTGGACTAAAACTCAAATTTATACATATAACTAGTTCAATCATGGTGTCAAGGTTAGTTTGAGTGCACCTCAAATAATTTCATGGTGTACCTTCTATCTTCTACCAGGATATCTATTGGGTAATTCTATCTATCAAAATTTCCACATACGAGAAGAAATTATAGTATTTTTGCCTATGTTAGGATTTGAATCTGAGACTTCATGACTCTCATACTTCATTTACCGCATATAACTAAGATTTGTTATGAAAAATTAAAGAATATATATAACGATGTTGACTTGACTTAATCAGAATATCCTTCATATATCTTTAAAATGACAACAATAACATAAATAGATGAACAATAAGGAACAGACTCATAACAAAATGCTTTAAAATACAAGATGACAAAGAAATGATAGAAAACATAAAAAGTAGTACATGCTCCTAAGGATACCCACCATTATCTTGTCCATCATTGTTGTCATTAGAACTAACTTCATTTTCAACATTTTTCTTGAGCTGTTTCATCCTTTCAGCAAGTTTGGTTCTCTTAACAGCAAAAAACTCTAACAAACCTTTAATTTCTGTAACACCAAGTTCATCGAATTTTTTTTCTTGCTCAATAAGTTGGTTGAAGAGATTCTCCATTTCCATCTCCTCAACCATTTTTTCTATTTTATTAATATATACTTCCCGAACATTCACTGCTAAATGAAGGTAGGTTTCATGTAGTTCCAACTTTTTTAGCCTTAGGCCCTCGGGGTAAGTTAAATAACCCCTTACTATATTTCTAGCCTTGGGTAAAGATGGCCAGGTAAAAACATTATTTTCCCCAAAAACAATTATACCGATTTGTATATCACATAGAATAGACAACTCTTTTGCTTTCTTATATAGTGATTCTAATCTTTTATCTAGAATGGTTCTTCTTAAACTGGGATCGAGATTCCTAGTGGTCCGAATCCCCTTCATAGCCATATTTAGGTACACCAAAAAAGGAAAAGAGTAGAATATAATATATGAGTGAGTACCTATCTCTGAATATAAAAACAAGAGTGTTTGGGTTATATATAGAGAGGACTGATAGGACCACATAATCAAATAATTGATAGTTGATTGAGATAATTTGACAAAGTTTAGAAATAAACTAATTGCACAATCTGGTCTTGAAGGTACTTATTAATTACTTTCTTAAATAGATGTAGTTAAAATCCTAAAACTCAATCTTGAAGTTGGAAATTAAATAATTATATTTCCATAATAGTTATATTCTGAGTTGGCAAATGCAAATGATCAACTTGTTACCCAAAATCTTGGGTGTATTAATAGTGAAACTTACTCTAACGTTTTTGTCATTAAATAATATTTTATATTTTATAAAAGTAAAGAAAAAACAAAATTTATCTCATTTGGTTTATTGAATCAATGTATTAATGATTTTCTTATTTAGATACATTAGAAGTAATGGTCAAATATCAATATTCATTTAGTTATAGTGTTATCATTTTGGACTTCTTAGATCATAATGTGTGATCATTCAAATATAAAATAATAGGACATTCCAAATATAGTTATTATATAATCCACGAGGTTCGGTTAAAAACAACTACTTACACCCTGAGGGGTTGTTTATTTGTGTTATTTGAGCTATCAATATCCACATAATTTTTTCGTAAAAAATAATACCATATTTGGTTGGTCACATAAAAAAAATTATAATTACCGCATAATTAATATGTTTGGTTGGCGGTATTAAATAGATAATACTCATATTAAATTATGCTGAAATTTATGTATTATATATATATATATATATATATATATATATATATATATATATCACATAATAAAAATTATAATTACCGCATAGTTAATATATTTGGTTGGCAGTATTAAATACTCGTATTAAATTATGCTTAAATCCATGTATTATATATATATATATATATATGCCAGCTAGAATAAAGAATAAGGATGTGTCTACTAGCAATACAGAGATTAAAATATATTTAATGTGTTAATTTTAAGAAGAATGTGAGTATGAAGTGATAGTTATTAATGATGATTTTTATATCTTATGTTAGTGCTAAATATGTTACACCTCATATTTCTGTACGTTGAATTTCTTCATACCATGTTAATCCTATTAAGGGTACAAGAGTTTTACCACCATGTTTAGTAAGTGTTGGAAGAGTTAGAGGTTGAATGAATCGAAGGGTATAGGTTTAATCAATGTAATATCCTAAGCTTTTGGGCTATGGTTTGAACTGCTCGACATATGTAAATAGACCTGAGCCCTGAAGAATTTTAGTCATATTCAAGTATGTGAATCAAGAGCTTAGTGTTAAAAAGAAAAAAATAGCCCAAAATGATTCAACGGCCCATTTTTATTCAATTTCAAACAAACTTTGAAATCATTTTGTCGATCTAAACTAAACGATATACATATCATTTCCCTATCCTAAGTCATAACCATAATAAAAGGTTCCAATATATTAAAGCATGTTTTTTACAAATAATACATATATAAAAGAAAAAGGAAAGAGTTGAGTTTAGTCTGGTGGGCCTACCTAAGCCCACCAGTTGGCTATTTTCACTCATAGATAAGCCTTCAAGTAATATTAGCTTTCCGGACTCGATCAAAAATATATATTAAACTGGGCCGTAGCTCGACTGGGCTGAAAATGCAATATATGCGACGATCTTTCCTTTGCTGAATGAAGTATGGGACAAGAATGGGCCCATCTCATTGTGATGCGGCAGAAGCAAGGAAGAGGGGAAATAGGAAAAGTTCGGTTAGAAGTACCCAAAGCCCATCATATACAAATAGAACTAAGATAAGCAGACAGCCCAATGACAAAGAAAACTTAATTTAAGACACTTTAATCGCCCAACAAGCTAGATATGCTTTGTTTAGACACCTATGAACACTATGAGGATCACACAAGCAGACTCATACTACATATTTTGACTAGATATGCACAGATGGTATATTACAACATATAGGAGGATTCAGGACCTAGCTAATATGCAAACATCTCATAAACTTGACAGAATCTGCAGCTTTAGTCCACTCAGCCATCTCTCCCAATTGAAAAAAAATTACTACAAGAGATAGCACATAAGATAAAGGCACTTTTTGTTGTCATTAAGGTCCCTTCCCCCTAAGTTCAAGATGTCCCTTCCACTTCTCTTTCACTACTTCCCTCATTGGGATTGGTCAAGCTCCTTCACTTATTGCTCGATCCGATATGGAACCTATTGGGATAGCACAGATAGACCGGAAGGGCAAGAGAGAGAAGAGGGTTTGGCCCCATATCTCAAAACTCTCATTCAAAGGCGTAAAATGGCTTTCTCATAATTAACTCGAGGTGGGTTAGTTATCAGGATATCCTGAGTAGTTTATCCCCATTCTCTGAGCCTTTCGGATATCCTCCCTTTCTTCAATAGATCATTTAAGCTTATCATACTATGAGTCTATGACACTAGCCTAATTATCTCAAAGAGACAGTTAGCAACATGGCAAATAACATATAGTCCTAAGTCTTTGTCCCTCATTTAAACATGCATCTAAACTAAGCAATATGAACTCAAAGATGAGCAATGGAGACAAGTGGTGATTGCATAAATACAAACAGAGTTATTATGTTCATATTGGCTAACCATTCAAGTCGAATTATCTAGAGTAATATAGATGTGAGACTTAGCATATTCCTTTTATTTAGCAAAGTTTAAGCTAACACAAGCTGAGACATGGCATGACTACAGACTATTGATGACTTAGAAAAGTGACTCATATCACATACCATGGATCACATTAGCATAGGATGAGATGTTAAGAGGCAGCTATCATAGATGGAGGCAAACACAGTTATACATGATCTCAAGTTAACTCTCTATAGAGGAAAAATATGCATAGAAATGGTCTAATATCACATGTATTATGGGTTCATGGTTTTGGCCTATAATCTAAGAACATTAGAGTGGGCGAATTCAACATATTGACACTTCACAGTTGAGATAACTTTCACATGAATCCCAAGCTCAACAAAAACAACAACAAATGCCTATAGGCTACAGAACTAGTGTCATTGAGCTAGAACAACTTAAACAAAGAGTATTCATATTGTGTCTAAGTTAACAAGGATGTATATCCAGGCAAATATATGAGATGCTTAGCCAAATGCAATTCTTATGAGGCAACAGATGAGTTTCCAAATAAAATAGACTTCCAGTTCCATTCTTAAGTCAAAACTACCATTTAAAACATGTATGACAAGATCTCAACCTAGGTCAATCCTTTATCCTCAAAATCATTAATTAATTACCATTTCAAGTTAACATGCTTTGGGTAAATATCAGATGACAACTAGACACTCAAAACATATTTAAACGAGGGACTTGTGCATCATTCAACTATTCTAACCATGCAACTCTATCATTTAATCATTTCTTGACATAAAACTACAATTATATTAACACAGATTTACACTGAATCATAACAGGAATAAAAGACAATTAAAGGGCCACTTTTCAAGTTCCATAGCCTCATTTAGACAAGCTTAAGGTCATTTGAATCCAAATAAACTATCTACTTGATCATATAAGTGATTTAAGTTAATAATAACATCTTTCTAGCTATATTTAACATGTATACTAGCCTTAGAACGCATTTTTTTTATAACTAAAAGCTTCTTAGATTAGTTTACCTACTTAAATGAGTTCCAAGCCAGCAACTTTAAATATCATATTGATTTAGCCAACCTATATTTTACTACACAAAAACCTATATTAGCACGTTAATCAATTAAGAAACCACCTAAACAGTTCATGCTTGATTAAATATCTCCTAAGCTAACATTTTCAACCTTTAAATTAGTTATGCAGACTGTTTTTAATTATAACACACTACTGGTTATTCAAGAACAGGCATAATTGCATTATAGTCATATTAGACTTAAACCAGCTGAAGACAAACCCTAACAGTATAAACCATCGAACAAACACACTAATCTAAACACATAACCACACAATTACAGGTTTTAACATATTAAAAACAAGAAATTAGAAGGATTAGGCATTACCTTGTGTGGAGGCACTCTAGGGTTGAAGTTGGACCTTGTTTTTCACTCTCGAACCTCGTAAGCTCGCAGTTTTCCGATTTTGACGGAGTGGGACATTAGTTTTTTAATTTTGAGAATTCTTTAAAACAATTACATTTATAATTGTCGGGTAAAATTCTTAAATTATGATTAATGGTCAAAATTATGTAAAAGTAAGACATGATATATAGTATATATACCAAGTGATATTTTGTCAAATGAAATGACAAAATACTCCCGGTACAATTTTGTAAAATCATATTTGTCTTATGAAAAATATATTTCACTCCGTCTGTGACTCGGGATTCTTGAATAATTAAATAAAATTATTGGAATGTAAAAATTAGGTGTCAACAATGTGCATACAAAAAGAGACTACAGACTAGTTCTATATCATATGACCATGATAATAAGTATATGAAGTATGTTAAAAGTAGTTAATATTTAAGTGAATTGGGAGACAAAGGAATTAGTTAAAATAAATATATGGGTACTTTTAGGGGGATAATTTTCCAATGTGGGTTGCATCATTGGTTGGTTACATTTACAGATTAGTAGATACGTTATATGTTTGGCATGTGTATTAATTTTGGTCACATGGAAGCTTTTAATATTCTACCGGTGGTATGCTAACGTGTCTCTAGAAAGCAATGAGCCAAAATTAGGCCACCAACTTATTTGTTAAACAAGGTAATATACCCGTGATATACACTTGATATACAGAAGTGTTTATCACGGGTAATATCGGACAGACTGGCCCATCACGGGCAGAATGGCCCATCACGGGCAAGGTGTATATTTGGTATGTATATTTGTGGTAATTGTAGTGTAAATGTTATCTTAATTAGTTTTGTACGCTTACCATAATTGTATAGGTAGAATTATGGTAGAATAAGGTTTTAGGAGTAGAATAAGAATATGATTCTCCTATTATGAAAATATGTAACTTGTATATATACCTTTCAATTAATGAAAATAAGGAAGGGAATTATTACTATCAGATAACTTAATTATTTATGTTATTTTGGGAACTCCGGGGTGATGGGTAAAGTGTTCAGAGTGTACTTCAGAAATAATTAATTAGCCATAGCTTGTAAAATAATTTGTAATGCCACAACAACCATACATGTCACAAGAATATGCTTGGCGGCTTATTTGCTTAGTGCCTTAAAACAATTTATTATAAATTGGCACTGAATTGTCCCCGTCTAGAAGTTGACTTGGTGCTTGCGTGCTGAGGGTGTAATTTGATCTTGTTATATGGACGAGTGTTGAAAACATTGCTTTCTTTGAACTGCAGGTCGCTGATTATGGACTCATGGGTGATCTTTTCGACGTCATTCCAGAATTGTTAGAGAAATTTTCTGAGAAAAAGTAGAAAATATACCAGTCAGTGTGCTCCGTTGGAAACTTATTATGATGTTGATTAGTTCTAAAAAATTAACAGGTTATCATCTATATTCAACGTTCAAATGAAATGTTGAAGATATAATCTAGCAAATAAAAATGTGTACTGTTTTTTTAACAACTTAAGCATTTAGTTGAGGTAGTCACGAAATTCAGCATGATATCATTGTAGATAGAAACCTTGAGTTCAAGTTTCAACGTTAGCTATTATCCTAAACAAATATCTATGTGGCCCGGCTCATTAAAAAAACTAGGCTTGCATGTGAAGAGGCATATTAGAGATAATTCTGGGGTCGTTTGGTTGTTGGTTAGAGTTATGTAGGTATTTATAATGTATGTATTAATTATGCAAGAGTTAGTTATACACGAATAACCCCTTCCCTAACCAACAACCAAATGATCCCAACAGTTTAAGTTTTAAGATAGGATCCGGTTAAGGATATCTCCAATCTCGATGAAATTTTGATGCCAACAAATTATGTTCTCACAATCTCAATTGAGTACACCTAGTTCTATAAGAATACAGATCCCCTGGCTTACAAAACAAAACCATACGACAGAAGAAAACTCACAGAGAGCAGTGACTTAATGCCCATCAATGTCGACAAGAATTTATCAATAAAGACTTCTATCAATTATGACATGGTATACAACATATAGACATGCCTCCCTCCAATATATCCGGAATTGAACTCCAACAGCCCATTTCAATCTGGGAACTAAAACACTTGACCGAACAAGGAGTACCGTGATACTAGCGTGAGCAAACATGCAGCCGCAGATCTTTCATTTTCATCAGTTGTTCTTTCGAAATCCAAGAGCAAAAAGTTCTAGAACTGATATTTATGGTACTCTAGTATCACTCTCAGTCAGCTGCACACCTGCAAACTAAGAATCCCGATCTGTCATCATTCCCAATCTCCCATGTCTTCAAAACTCAAGCATGTTACAGATTGGCATTATTAGTTACATAAGAAACAACTACAGTTATGTCATCAAGTTTTCCCCCGTGGTACTCAAAACCGGCCTCTTTGGCTGCATCCGAGAAAGGTGACGGCTTAGTTTGGTCCATTCCTCTTTGCTGTGCCAATGCTGCTATCTTTTGAGCTGTCATCTGTGGCCCTAAGCCATCTTCCACAGCACGAATCACAACTCCCGTGATATCCGCGTCATATAAATTATCAAAAAGCCCATCAGTACCAGCAACTAGGACATCTCCTGGAGCTACCGTAATTTTACGCCTCAGCCAGGCTAGGCCAATCACCAGCACTACTGCCTTCCAGTTGATATGGAAAATTAAAACCGTGCAGTTGTACAGGGGATTTAAATACAGCAGATCCATGCCTAACCAACATAAATCCGCTGTCTCCTTAATTAACGGCATAAAGACCTTTGTCAGTGAGCGCAATGATACAAGCAGTTGAAGAACCTCTTGCTTTTGTTCTCATGTGAGCTTTCTCCAGGACCCTCATTAGGTCTATGGAATAATTAGGTTCCTCTTGTATCGCAGATATCGAGTTAGACATTAATTCACGGGCATATTTCCCGCATCAATACCAAGATAAGCCCATCTACCAACCCCATCAGCTACACCTATAGCTTGTGTGGTAGCACAAATAAAATGAGCATCCTCTCCACCAGTTTTTGCTTTAGCAGGATGAGGCAGGTAAAATGATCCCGAATTCAGCTTCAGTTGTATCTTTCCTTCAGAAGAATCAGCCG
The DNA here is from genome assembly GCA_029783415.1 of Anisodus acutangulus. NCBI lineage: Eukaryota > Viridiplantae > Streptophyta > Magnoliopsida > Solanales > Solanaceae > Anisodus > Anisodus acutangulus. The sequence continues at coordinate 56,584,661 of CM056494.1, forward strand.
TATTTTCAACTTGTTCCTTAGTAGTTCCAGAAGTACTGGTCTAACCTTTGAAATCAATTGAGTCACCATGATTTACCTCCTTCACAGACCTGTCGGACCGGGGTGTGGGGGCTCCTGGGGTGGGAGATTCCACCTTTTGGAATAAGAGAAACGTGCAAGTGATAAAATGCTGTTAGAATATTTGCTTTTGGATTGCAGTAACTTTATTTTACTATTTTTGAATAATTTTATTTTATTATTTTTGAATAATTTTATTTTTATTGTTAGTAATTGTTAGTTAGAATAATATATTCTGCAGAGATATTTTAGGCTAGGTTAGTTAGTAAAAGATATATTCAGAGATATTCTATGGTTATCTTTTTACTGTTTTTTCCCTATAAATGCAGAGCTAAACATAGCTAAATATAATAATTTTCTTTGACTAGATTGCAATATATTTTTCTCTCATTATTGTTTTTCTCTGTTATTTCCTACGTTTCTTTGTTAAAAACCAACAATTGTTATCATAACCATTTTCTTGAGGGACGTGTGAGTGAGATGGATTATGAAAATAGCTTTTCTCAAATAGTTCCTCATGTCTTTGATGGTGAGAATTACCATCTCTGGGCAGTAAAAATGAAGACTTATCTTGAGGCTTTAGATCTTTGGGAGGCCGTGGAAGAGAATTATGATGTTTTTTCGCTGCCAAATAATTCCACCGTGGCCCAGATCAAAAGCCAAAAGGAAAAGAAAATCAGAAAATCAAAGGCGAAAGCAACTTTGTTTGCTGGTATGTCTGAAACAATTTTCACTAGAGTTATGACTCTCAAAACAGCAAAAGAAATTTGAGATTATCTAAACAAAGAATACACATGAGATGAAAGAATACGGGGCATGAAGGTGTTGAATTTAATAAGGAAATTCGAATTGCAAAAGATGAAGGAATCTGAGAACGTCAAAGAGTACTCAGACCGGCTTCTTAGCATTGTGAACAAGGTAGGAATGCTTGGCACTAAATTTAAAGATTTAAGCATAACTTTTTCAAATTTTAGGTAAAATTGCTTAAGAATTTTTTTTTAAAAGTTAAATATCCAAAAGTTAATTCATAGTAAATTCTCAAACTAAAAAATCTCAGAAAGTTAAAAATTTTTTAAATTATTTATCTTAATTTCATAATCTTTTTTTATTTGTTGTTTATAGAGTAACAGATAAACTTTAGACCTTATATGTGAAGTGCAAACTAGAAAGCAAAGAGGTTTATCCTCCAATTAGTATTATACTTCCATGATTGCATTTTCTTACTAAATTTTTTATTTTTCTTATTTCTATAATTATATTTATTTTAATAATTTATAAAAACCTACTTTCTTTGTTCCAAAAAGATTGTCTTACTTTTTTTATTAGTTTGTGTAAAAAAGATTGACATATTTTTATATTTAAAAATAATTTAACTTTATGAGATAGATTTACAACCACACAAATATCCAACACTTATTTTGGACCACATATTTCAAAAATCTTCCTTATTTCTTAAATTTTGTGTCAAGTCAAACTAAGACAGTATTTTTGGGACGAATGGAGTAAAAATTAAATTCTCATGAGGCTTACGCCCTGTGCCTCGTGCTTACGTCTCGCCAAGGCATATATAAAACACCTCACCTTATGCCCATGCCTTTTAAAATACTGAAATCAACATATATGAATTGGGTAATTTGGATTAATCCTGGACTAATGATACATTGTCACGTGACTTTTTATAAAGCTCCAACTGATAATCAACCATTAGTTTTGGACATTTTAAGTAAAAAAAATAACATTGAGGGTATTTTTGGTCCGAAGGAAGGGTCGTATTTTTTTTTTAGACAAACTTAATATATTAAGCACATTTTGACTATTTCCGTTTTTTATTTGACATGATATGTATAACCATAAAAAGAAAATATCAAATACTTAAAAAAATTAGAAGAAAACATACAAAAAATATTAAAATATAATAGAAATAGAATGAATTGGGTTATGACACACCCTTAACTCCATTTTATCCCAATTTATTTCAGTTAAAGTAAAATTTATTTATTAATTTAACCTATTTTGACACGCTCACATTAAAGTGCAAGTAATATATTTGACACATCCCTATCATTAGCAATCTTCCACACAATATATGTAAAAGGTCTCTTTTAACAGTCAACTGTTGGTCAGTGTAATATAGTTTCTACGACCGTGGTTTCTGACCCTGCAACATACTATAATAATCAGTTTACAGCTGAAGTGAAGTTGCTGTATAACCAGTAACACAATGGTGTCCTACAATTTGGTGTTCCAACAATCACCTCCAATTCTGCTTCAATCACAATATCCCTCCAAACCCAGGTGCAATCTCCACTCTTTTTTTCTTTTCATTCATAATTTCAACAACTATATTCTCTATTTGCTGTAATAATTCTGTGATCTATTACATTAGTACCCTTTTTTCCCTTTATGGTTGTTCAGAATTGAGTAATTAAGTAAATTCTGAAGATTTAGTACTGAAACGAGACCCAGTATGTACTACTCCCTTGTGGTCAAGAATGATATTTGTGTGTATGTAAATTATATTATTAAGGGTAAAATGAGTATTTTAATGTTAAATTGTTACTAAATATAGAAATGTGTCATTCTTTTTGGAACTGACTAATAAAGTAAGGAAAAAAAAGGGCAGCCCGGTGCGCGGGATTCATGGAAGTGCCGGACCACAAAGGTCTATTGTAAGCAGCCTTACCTCACATTTCTGCAAGAGGTTGTTTACCTGACTTGAACTCATGACCTCTTGGTCACATGGCAACAACTTTAACAGCTACTCCAAGGCTCCCCTTCTGACTAATAAAGTAAGAGTATCACATAAATTGGAACGGAGGGAGTAGTTTACTACAACAAGAACTACGAATAGCAATTTGAACAGACTTCCAAAATCTGTTTATTTGGAAAAGTGCTTTTTGTCAAAAATGTTTTTCAAAAGATCACTTTTGATAAGGTGGTTTGTGTTTGACTAATCATGTTCGAGATATACTTTTGATAATAATTGAGCAGTAATTTGTGCTTGACCAAGCTCCACAAGTGCTTCTTGGGAAAACTACTTTTTTCAACATTTGAAAAACCTTTTCTGCTACCAAAAACACACTCAATACCCCAACTCTCTAAAATAAATAATTTTATCTTCCCAGAAGTTTGCCAAACATGCTATAAGCCTCGGTCACAAACGAGTTGGATTCAGATATATAAATACTCAACCTGATCACGTTTCTCCATTTAAACTCTGATACTACAAAATAAGAACCTTTTATTTATCGGCTTCTCAACTATAACCTTTTTGGTTTCTTTTGATACCATTTTGTGGACATCCAGTATGCATAGGAAATGAGTCAATTGCTCATTCGCTGATCTTATACTTGGGAAAATACATGTTCTTTTTTAACCAACAACCTAAGACTTGCTAAACCAGCCACTTTTTAGTTAATGGTTAGGAATTTCATTTCTTTTTGTTGTTATTGATAGGATTTGAGTCCTACCTAATCAGAAAACAGTAAATAAGCGAAGAACAAATAACACACACGGATTTATAGTGGTTCATCCTCAATGCGAGAGCTACGTCCACTTTGCCGCTGCAGATTTTACTATAATCAAATAAGGAGTTTGAGTTTACAATTCTCTCTTTCTCTCTTGCTCGACCTCCAAAAGAAAAAAACGGTGCACCCTAGTGTCGGCGATGAATTAGGCTCCACAACTCAACAGTTATGATGGCGAATTTTCTGAAATTGGGGTAGTAATTGTTAAAAAAAAAAAAAATATCTCAAAAAATAATAATCTTCTTTGGAGACTTTTCTAACATCCAATGATTCCTTTATCACAATGAATTTTGATAGTACATTTTATTAGCCTTAATGGCTCTCATTAAACATGAGAAAATGTTGACAGTTGCAATCCAATTCACTTTTATAGTTTTACTCCTTTGATCTTTGTCCTTGACATTAATCATCCTTTTAACCGTTGATGTGGTTTTGAAATTCCATTCTATAAAGAATGGATCTTGGACCTAACTCAACCCTAAAAGCTAGCTTATATGGTGAGGATTGTTCAAGTCCATTTGAGGAGTCCATGTTCCCATTCCATATCTGATGTGAGACTCTTAACACTCCTCCGCACGTCCAGACCTTGTTAACTGGAGCTGGAGCGTGGATAATATAATTTGGGGGCCCAACATCGGTGAACAAAGAATTGGAATGGGTCTGGCTCTGATATCATATAAAAAATGGATCTTGGGCCTAACTCAACTCCAAAAGCTAGCTTATAGGGTGAGGATTGTTCAAATCCATATAAGGAGTCCATGTTCCCATTCCATATCCGATGTGAGACTCTTAACACATTCCAAAGAGAAGACTTAACCTATATTTACTTGTAGTTCTTCCTTATTGGAATACAAATTACGAGAATATCAAAAGAAATTCCTCCTTCCTTCTGCTGGGTTTTCTACTAAAATAAATATTTTGGCTCCTAGTTTAATACTAGAAGAGTTTGTTGAATCCTGGGGATACACCTATATCGTGTGAAATATCCTTTAGGACGGTATCTTTGACATGCCTCAAGCTTTTAAGAATTCCCTACAAGTTTCGTGATCAAGTATTTTTCGTAAGATTTCCAACAGTAATAATGTTTGTCCATTCAGTTGAGGTCATGATCTGATTGGATAAAGAGAAGGGATGAGACGAGGATGGACATTATATTACATACACAAGCATATGCTAGAAATAGTTTATCATGATGGTGGTGTGGCTGTAGTATCTTCTTAGGGTCAAATGATTGAAGGTTGCTCGATAAGATGCGCATATTACAAGCACCCAAGATTGTGGCTTACTGGTTAATGAAGTGGGTTGAGAATCATGAGGTCTTAGGTTCAAATCTCAGTAGAGACATAAAACACTAGGTGATTTCTTCCCTTGGTAGATAGAGCTACCCGGTACCTTTGCTGGTTGGAGGTGGCAGGTACCTTTTGGAATTAATCGAGGATATTTCAGTACAAGAAAGTACATCCATCAGGGTGTTTCCTTGTCTGATACCTTGTGGCCAAGCCGGACAATGCATTCATCTTAGTTTTCGTATTAGATTTATATGGCTGATGTTTTCTCGAAGTTTCTGTTTTCTTCCAATCACATTCCCATTCTTCATGTAATGAGGATTGTTCTTCCATCCATGTAGGGGGGTGCCTTTGAAAGTGATGTCTGCCTGCTGCACTGAATATCCTATATCTAATAAGGTTGGGGTTAAACAAGTCATTTCAGGTCTTGCAGCATCGATCCTATTTCTCTCTCAAAGTAACGTGGTTAGTTTCTTTACTTTATTTGCTTACTCCTGATTCCAGAGACCAAGACATAGCATGAAAAAAATCCTAAATGAAGTGGTACCACACATCAGCATTAGGTTGATTTCATAGAACATTTGTGAAAGTTGAGGGTCCAAAATGATGTTTATAATTTTATGGCAATCATGACTGTCAACTGCAAATGCATTCTGTTATAAATTAATGTAAAGAGAAAATTCGAGTAATAATTGTAAACTTTCATGCGTTATCTTCATCCTCTTGGTAGGCTTTTGCAGCAGATGTTCCTCATTACAACAGTGTGTTCCAACTTGCAAATGCCACAGACAGCACGCCAACTCTTCCTTTGGAGAAGGGAAATGATGCTGGAGGTGGAAAGCTGATGATGATGCGAGGCATGACAGCAAAAGACTTTGATCCAATCAGGTATTCTGGAAGATGGTTTGAAGTAGCTTCCCTTAAACGTGGATTTGCTGGACAAGGTCAAGAAGATTGCCACTGCACCCAGGTGAACGTTGAGGGTGGTAACACCTGAAAAACCACCTTCTTCGTTTAGTGTCTTTGTATATATTTTGGTGGGTTGGGATAATTACATTTTCGGACCGCTCAAAAATCAAAAGAATAATAGCCAACAAATATATAGATTCTGTAAATTAAGTATAAATATACATATTATATACATAATCAGTGTATAGGTTTTGTATATTTTGGCTACCACCCGTAATTAATATCGGCCGACAGGCCAAAAATGAAAATAACCCTTTTGGGTTCCTCGGCTCTTGGACGCTCATGCTTGAAGATATATTGTTTGCATAATTTGTCTTTACTCCAAATTATTTCAGGGCATTTACACAGTTGATATGGCTGCACCTGCTATCCAAGTAGACACATTTTGCGTTCATGGAGGACCTGATGGATACATCACGGGCATAAGGGGAAGGGTTCAATGCCTTAATGAGGAGGATAGGGAGAAAGACGAGACTGATCTAGAAAGGCAAGAAATGATTAGGGAGAAGTGTTACCTTAGGTTTCCTACATTGCCATTCATCCCCAAAGAGCCTTATGACGTGATTGCAACTGATTACGACAACTTCGCACTGGTTTCTGGAGCTAAAGATAAAAGCTTCATTCAGGTAAGCAATTTTTTAAGTTTAATCGCTGCTGTGAATCGAAGGATGTTTTATTTCGCTCCAATGTGTGAAAATACTTCCTTAACATAAGCTTCTCGTAGTTTTTGCATTTCTCATTGTCAACACAGAGTACCTCACGCAGAAAACGTGACCTTATTTCATCATTATTACCAATTATTTACCACACCTGGGTCACGAGAGCTTGGGGTTTATGCTATGGTAAATGTTAAACCTAAACCTATTTAAGAGTTCCCATATTCATTTTGAAGAATAGCAATAGTCGCTATCTTTTTGTCTTACAAGTGATCAAGCTTGATTAATTAGCACAAGTAGGCAAAAGTGGATCCATGATTTAGAATTTATGGTTCAACCTTTAAGGTTCTTAGCATTAATTCATTATATTTTCAAAGTTATAGGTTCATATCTACTATTTGTTGTAATTTTAGTGAGTTTTCTCACATAAATTTATGTTCCGCATCGAAAGTACTGCATTCACATGAACCCAGTACCACAATGGTGGATCCGGCCCTGCTAGTAAGGTGCTGATATTTACAGCTTTTGAATTACAAAAGATACAAAAGGTGGCATAACAATACTAGTTATATATGGGTGGTTTCTTACTTATCAAATGTTTTTTAGTGATTGTAATCAATGAAATATCCCAACCACGCAACACCATAATAGGAAGAATTTTTTTTTAAAAAGCATTTTCTTCTGTATGAAGACATGGATACAGCCATATTCTCCTTGGATCTTCTGATATCCGGTCCATTTTCTTGGTATCCACACTTAGTATGTCAGCATGTTTTGGATAGCATTAGCATAGCTACTGCTTACGTAAAAGGGGTACATTGTACAGGTATCGCACTGGATGGGCGTAATATGGATATAATTTTTATAATTATGGATATATGATGTGAACTAGGATAGTTAATATATCTGTTGATGTTAGTGCTTGCGGCCGCTCTACCTACCAAGGTAGAGGTAAGGCCTGCGTACACTCTACCCTCCCCAGTCCCCACGTGGTGGGATTTCACTGGGTATGTTGTTGTTGTTAGTGCTTGCAGGGGCGGATCTAGTGTACAATGTATGGGTTCATCTAGTGTTGGCTCTTACTCAATGCACTAAATAAGTACAAATAATAGATTTCGTATCCAGTGAATCAAATGGTCTAGGGTAGAATCCCGAACTTGAACCCATAATGTTCAAACTCTGGATCCGACTCTGAGTTCTTGAGTTTCAAGTATCATTGAAAGAATGCTGCAAGAAGTTTCCATGATTATAAAAGAAGATGCAAAGACACCATCTTTGCACGATATAACACAGCATAAATTTATATCTTATTCAATAAAAATTACACCAGAAGAAACATTAATGTCAAGGCATTCCTTCATGAAACTTGCTGATTGAAGGCTTGAAGCTTTGAAGGCCCAAGCTTCTGCCTTCTGGTAGAACGTACGACTTCAAACTTCTCTTCTTGTTGTCTTTGCAATAGCCCGACCTCCTCCTCATCTTTCCTCCTCACAGGACCCATCGGAAATTTTACTACTTGACCTTCTCCTCCTACTCAGGGGTGGTCACGGGGTTCATCTGAACCCAGTATTTTCGATATGGAGTATAAATTTATGTGTAAATGATTAATAAAATTGCAATTAGTAAGAGATATAAACCCGTAACTTTAAAAATATAATGCGTTCAATACTAAAAACCTTAAAAGACTGAACCCAGAAAGCTTAAATCCTGGATCTGCCTCTGCTCCTACTCTTCCTTGTCAGAGCTTTGAACCGCAGAATCCTTCTAACCCGTGATACTGTTGTGACTTAATCCATCTTTTCTGATAATCACATAACGTCAATTGTACAATGTCCTTATTTTTTCTTTTCAACTTTCTACTTTGGCTCAGACGTATTGCTTGCATACCCATTTTTAGGTTAGTCATAACCAAACCACAGGATACCTATGGAAGAAAAATCAAATAGTAAAATGCACAGTTGATGTCCTATGAAATCTTATCCAGAGAAACTACGAAATCGATATGCAACCCAAAACTTAGAACTTGTGCTTCACAGTTTACAACCTCAGAGGGAGGAATATGCCCATAGAAATTGGAACTCTAACAAAGTGATGAGATTGAAAGGACACTAGAATATCTAAAGGGACTAGCAAAAAATTAGGTATCGTTCTTTTCTCTCACGTTGTTTAACAGATTAAGTGGCAACAAAGAATTGAAACAAACTAAGCAATTCTAAAGAAATAGCAAACATGTAAAATAGGTATAAAATCTTTTTTGGTAAGCAAATTTTATTGATACCAAAGTGATATTTACACAACCAAGTAGGAGCTGACCACCTACTTCTCAAGATTCCTTCCTACAACTACAGAACTAAGTCAACTAACTAGTAGCTGTATTCAGTCATTCTATGCATTCTAATAAAGTTAACAAATCTATCTACTACAAACAGCATTACAAGGAAAACCTAGATACAAACAGAGCAAACTACAGTTATGGCATATGGTTCAGAGAATCTAGTGTTGCTTTCCACTTCTGCAGCTTGTTTCCTCTGATATGTATGTGTATTGCTATCTCTCGACAGACCTTGTTGCTATTGAAATGTCCTGCTTGAAACCTGAGATTGTTCCTTTCTCTCCATACAACAGCTACCAGCATTGCAAAAACACAGCTTACTATAGCTCCTTGACCAGACTTCTTTCTTGCCCACCTGCAGGCCCATTGAAGTTCTTCCTGCCAAGTGCCTATAGTTCTTTGAAATCCCATCCATTGCAGCAACCTGCTCCATAAACCATTAGTAACAGGACAAGCCAAAAATAAGTGTTCAAGGGTCTCTGTAGCATCACAGCAGATACAATCCATAGGCACATGAATCTCAAACTTGAGCAACCTATCCACTGTGGCAAGTCTTTTATGCTGCTAGCCATAAGATAAACTTGTGTCTTGGATGGATATTCTGTTGGAGAGCAATACTCTTCCAGACCACTTTTTGGTATTGGGGCACAAGGCAAAGATACATCTTCTTTATAGAAAATCTACCTTGAGTAACCATTTGCATTTAGCTTTCCTGACAGTGTACCTTGCAAAAACTGTACCTGCATCAAGTATTTCCTGGAGTCCAATACTTTCCTCATCATCCAAGTAGCATTTACTGGGATACCACAAGTCTCAATAGATTCTCCCTTCATGTAATACTCATTTACCCATTTTATCCACAAGTAATCCTTTTCCCAGTAGTAAAAAACTCCTTTACAGCACTCATAACATCATTTCTAACCAGTTCCCAGAGCTTAGTAAAAAACTCTATAGGAAATCCATCAACACCGGGAGATTTATCAGGGGGCATACCTTTGATAGCTGCAAGAATCTCTTGGTCAGTAACAGGGCTGATCAGCTTGCATTTTTGGAAGTGAGATAGACATGGGACACTCCTGATGATTTCCACATTTGGACAGGGAAAATGGGTATAAAATCAGTCAGTGTAAATGTTCGTCTTCGCAAGATATCCTTAAAGTTGACTCTTAACATAGTCCCTATTAAACACAATTGCCTCTCAGTTACAATTGACTATCCAAAGTCTAATCAAATGCTACCACACTTTCCCTTACGCCTTTGTTTCGATAGATTGAGGATTGTTAAGATTTTTTAGAAACGGCTTCTACAATGACTAATTCCCTCGACTATCCAACCCTTTTTCAATTAGGTTGGTTACTCTAACTAAGGTAAGCAACGAACTCTCTTTCGATTAAGATGCCTTTATACCTACATAGAGTGCATTAAGCCTAACTGGTAACAGTTATAACTCCTTTCAATGAGAAGTGTAAGCTGTCCACATAACTCATTATGACAATCTATTTCGATTAGTGTATAATCAAGTTCTGTCGCGTTCATCTAGTGCACATTGAATTGATGAAATATGCTTCATTCAAATGTATATTTTTCGATCGAACCTAAGATAATGAATCTCCTGTTCATGTGGGATAGAAGGTGTTGACCAGAACACCATTCATCAATCATAGAAACCAAAGATGTAATTAAAAATCATAAAAAACATCAAGAAAATATAAACAGAGGAGTTCAACATGACAACAAAGAGAAATGATTATAGAAACTTGATTTGGAGCGGAAAATCTCTCTTCTTCTCCGCTCTTCGACCCTCTTCCATTGTTCTTCAAAATGTCGTGATTCAAAGGTAGCTTTTCTTGTGATTATGTTTGTCTTGAGCCGAGGGTCTCCCGAAAACAGCCGCTCTACCTACCAAGGTAGAGGTAAGGTCTGCGTACACTCTACCCTCCCCAGACCTCACATTGTGAGATTTCACTGGGTATGTTGTTGTTGTATTGCTCTTTAACCGTGTTAAGGTGCAGAGACTCGCGTTCGGGCGCGAGTTTTTCCCTTGGAATTCTATAGTCTCCTGTTTGGCCATTCTTTTCCCATCTGTGTCAACTGTTAACCAATATTTATCTCCTGATGAAATATAAATTCTTTATTGCATGAATAAAGAGTAAATAGGTGAAAATGTATACAATTAAGGCACGAAATACATGTAAAGAGCTGAAAATTAAGCACAGTCGGGCATCTATAACACTAAAATACACGCTTATCACAAGTTTACCAAATTATGGTTGCTCCTATATCCACTCTCTTCGAGGACTTGTCTATTCTGATGAACTTGAAGGCACCAAGTGATGGAGTACATGTCAACTCTGGGATTTCCTCCAAAAGCGTAGGCAAGCATGTATTGTTTTAGATGAGAATTAAAAGAATGGAAACCAAAAGTATGCTTCGACCTCCACATCTTTCGTGTAACAAAAAAAAAAGAATCATAATGATATTCATAAATCACTAGCTCATCTTTCCTCCCACGAATCCTTTAAATCGTATCCCTTCTAGTATTTCTTTTTGAATTTTCAAGGGTTCCCTCTTTAATATTGTTTCTGAAGATGCTTCCTGTGTTCTATGCCCCATCGAGGCTCATATGAAGCTATCCTGCCTCTTGTATTGACTGGCAAGCGTAAAAGAAATATTTCCTGTCCCTCCCCCTGGGGGAAAAAACGAACTTCAAAGGAAAACCATTTACATTTTCAGCCTTTGGTCATTGGATGTTCATAGGTTGCTGCTATGAAATTATTCACATATTACAGAAGCCTGAATTTTCAGTTTTCAACTCTCAAAATTGCTTGAATTTATTGTAGGACATAATTTATCTGACGTAGTACTGACTGACTAACTGATTGTTCGGTTTTCTTTCCTCATTCAGATATACTCGAGGACACCTGATCCAGGACCAAAATTTATAGAGAAGTACAAAAACTACTTGGCAAATTTCGGATATGATCTGAGCAAAATCAAAGACACTCCACAAGACTGTGAGGTGAAGTCTACCAGTCAACTCGCAGCAATGATGTCCATGTCCGGAATGCAACAAGCGCTAAACAACCAATTTCCTGATTTAGAGTTGAGGTCCGCTGTTGAATTCAACCCATTCACAAGTGTTTTCGAAACTCTCAAGAAACTTGTTGAGCTTTATTTCAAGTAGTGAAGTCATTTAAGTTTTATGACATATATATATATATATATTCTTATGACTAGTGGATGTAACACTTGATAATGCACGTTGAAATAAAGTTCAATTATGAATGACATATTCTCCAGGATTATATATGTGTGTGCGCGCACGCACATTGAGGAGGACTTTCTGAGGCGCGAAATCCCAAAATTGAATCATTGCAAAAGAAAGGTATAACGGTTGGGAACTGGAACGAGATTAAACCATTAAGCATGCATTTGAGTGTTTGCAAACAAACCCCTGAGCAGCCTTTTGAGTTCTCACTACCATTCTGCTACCAAGCATAAAAATCAAGATTTTTAATGGGAAAGAGGAATAATCAGTGTCTAAAATTAGATTGACATACTAAAACGTGAAGTAAGAATTGGATATTTGTAAAGAAAATTGCCAATAAAATTCAAACTTAGGTAGAATTTAGGGCGAGTTCAAGGAATTCAATTGAATCAATTCATATCTGGTCGAATTTTAGATATACATTTAAAATGTACACATAATAAGATCATTATCTCTTGATCCTAGATTCGCTTTTGACTGAGGAAATAAGTAAGGTCATTGCTTATCAAAATTGTCACAAAAATACAAGATTGACTACATAAATGCCAGCATATAAGTGTTTGGCTGAAAATAAACCATCAAGTAACTCTTGAACCACAACCTTGATCAACTTTTTCTTCCAATCTTATTCACCAAATCATGGAAGAAAAAATTGAGGAAACCATTGAAACTCCATTTTTGTAGCTGAAGGATTTCGAATCTCAATTCAAAATCTGAGAATTAAAGTTTATAGGTTACCCATTATTAAAATCGTTTGAAAATTCATTTGTTGTACTTTGATTTAGAGTTACTTACTAATTTAGTTGATCTATTTAAAGGAAAATTATAATCACCATTGGAGGGTTTGGAAAATTTTGAAGAACACCCAAAGGCAGGTATGACTCTTAGATGGATCTGGATTTGGGTTGAACTTTTATTTAATTAATTAGGATCATTACAAAATTAGCTAATTGAATCACGCCACATAATAAATAAATTTATTAATTTTAATTTCACATGGAGCTGTTAAAAATAAGGGTATTTTAGAGCCAAAAAGTTGATGGCGGGGACATTTTTGGCCCGAAAGCTGGATGGAGGGTATTATTGTACCAAAAACGATAGTTCAGGGACATTTTAGGCCCTTTTCATATAATAAAAACTCATGTGAGTGAACCCAAACAAGTATAAGAAGTATTAACTACATGAATATTTTCATAAATAAAAAAGAAGAAGCAATAGCACGTTCATATTTCACTTGACCAGTCCAATAAAAGCAAGAAACTAGCAAAAACCAATTTAAATTGAAATCTCCAAGAAGATTCGTCCCTGCGCAACTACTGGGATTTCTGACTACATGAATCGAACTCGAGGAAAGTCACCAAAGAAAAGACTGCACATCCCCATTCATCTCCCTCGCAAAGGATCTAATCATAAAACTAACAGCCTACAGCCACCGGAAACACAACGCTCATTTACAACACAACAACTATGCTTCAATGCCAAACAAGTTGTGATCCGTTATATGTATCCACTAACCAGTGAATTCTACGCAGACTGCAAACACATAAATAGGTTGACAACAACACCAACAACATCTTCCATCAAGCCTAAAATAACCACCTTATTATATAAGGATTATATAGGAAAGAATCTGAGTGAATGCTCTAGCTGTTGGAAATTAGCCCTTGGCGGGAGTTGCGACCGACCAACTTTAACGGCTTAAACACTAGTGTTACGCATGTTGGAGAATCTGGTTCTTCACACGTGCATGAACTGCTAAGTACGTAGATAACCGTAGGGCCAAGAATCGTCAAATTTCATTGAGAAATGAAAGAGATATTGGTTCACGAAGTGAGGTGTTTGAAGCATGGAAAAGTGTGGTTGGGTTCAATTCTCCCTCATCGGTAGAGGAAGAAAGAATTGTTGTGTATATAAGACTCGAAATTGGTTTGGGGTTTGGGACCCCAAGGGGTATCCCATGTGTTTAAAGGAGGGAGGACCTAGATGTGCTTCGGTTCGAGGAAAGCCCACACGCGCGCCGCCCGTCCGGTTCGGGTTGTTATCTTTTTGGGCCAGAGAACTTTGCCAGATGTACAGTTTGATCCCAGAAGTTTCATATGTACAGTTTGGACCATAATTCTTTCAGATGTACAGTTTGGTCCCTGGAGTTTTCAGAAAGTCAGAATTTGGGCAGACAGAACAGAAACGCCAAGCACTCAATTCAGCCATTTATTTTGGCTGAATTACTCCTATAATGGCCAATCCGTTGGTCTTTCTCACCATTTATTTTGGTGGCCTCCATAATGACCATTATTTGGCCAATAATGGCTGTTATGGAGGCAGTTAAACAGCCTCTCCCTCACCTATATAAACACCCCCTTGCACCATTGTTGAGGACACTAACAATACACGAAAATACACAACTAGAAAATCAGTTCTTCCTACAACTTCCAAGCATCATTCCGTTACTCAATATTCTTCACGGTAGCTCGAGTTTCCTTTGCTCAATTGTTCCATTGCTGTTTTATCTTGGGAGACGAATTGTCCAGGACGTATAAATGATACATACAGGGCAATATTGTCTTAAGGACAGAGTGTCACACTCGACTCAGCAAACAAAAACAGTTTCCAGTTTTTCTTGTTCAACATCTTTGTAATTTTTAGTTTTCTAGTTGAATTGTAATTTCAATTCTTACATTAGCAGTTACTTGTAATTTCCGTTTCTTGCATCCTTTGATAATCGAACACTAGCAACTAGGCCAAACCAAAATGACCAATTCTCGAATCAAGACAGGATCACAGCCCAGGACCACCTCTCTTCAACCTCAATGCATCACTTCCCCTCCTGGCAGGCAAAGTTCCAGGTATAAATTTAGTGGCTTAGGCTTCAGTGTTTCTGAGAAGATGACAGCGAATAATACTTTAGTAGAGAGATAGGCATCACAGGCACTGCCGGATATTTCAGTGGGCTTCAATTGAGCCTCGCAAACCTGCAGATATGGCTTCTACTAGCAGTTAAGCTGATAGACATCATGCATTATATGGTAGAAGTTGTAACAAACCAATTGCAAATCCAGATTCACTTGCAGGAATCCAAATTTGATATTCAAGGATTAGGCACTTAGACAGGGCTCTCAGATAGCTTTGAGAAACCAAGCTTCTTCAGCCGATTCTTTATAGGGCCTACCCAAGTTCTGTTAACATCCCCACAATTTACGTCTACAATTTCCGCCATGTGATGTCCCTTTCTATCAGCTTTCTTCCTAACAGGCGTTCCATCTACGGAAATATTTTCTGATTCTAGTATTGGAATTTGATGAGTTTTTCGACTGTAGTGTTTTGTTTTTCTAACAATTTCAAGGCTTTTCTTATTTCCCTCAGACATCCCACTGCTGCTTGCTTCGTCACCCGATGTTCTTGGCTTCACTCTTTTAGGACTTGTCGTGCTGCCAGCAATGAAAGAACAAACAGTAGGAGACTTACTTCTACTTGAAGCCGGTACCTGAGGAGAAACCTTCTTAGAATCTAATTCTCTTGACATCAAAGCACCGATTGTACCAGTTGTTCCCACTTTAATAGACCCTCCACCACCTTTGATGGCTTCCAATGTCTGAACCATCCTTCTTTCCTGATTCTCTGGCATAGTCTAGCAGATATCGCGTTCAACCCTGTGAGGCAGAAGCAATGGAAAAAGTTTGAGTGCATTCAGATAGATTATATATAATCTAGATTACCAAAGCATAATTGTCGGCACTATTTTCATTCATTTCCTTAGATTCATGTTTAACCAGTCTAGACACCAAACACTACCACAAACAGCAGGTTCAAAGAGCTAAGGAGAATGTGGTGTGTATTTCCTCAAAACAAATGACAATAACTTAAATTCATCTAGATCATACACACAAGCATCGAGATATGTCTATCATCTATGATGAAAAAGTTCAGTTAGAACATATAGACAGTACTTCAAGTTGCATTACAATTACTTAAAAACCATAAAAAATAAAAGAGAAACTTCATTGGCCTACAAGTTCCACCGAAGTACCAGTGAAGCTTCTTGAAACTCAAAAAGATCACAACTCATAGATAGCCAAAATAGATTCTTTGCAAGGGTAGTTCAAAGCTGGAAGAAACTGGTATTTCATTATCCACATATGGGTCTGAGGGTAGAAAATGGAAGACAAGTACCAATTTACACCCATTGTTACAAAAGAAAGCTCTCCAAATATAAACCTAACCTTCAACGGTACATCCCTTGGCCTAACCCAACCCTCACTACCACAATAACAACTATGCCTTAGTCCCAAACAAGTTGAGTTCGGCTATATAAATCCTCACTGACGCCTCACTATTCCTGCCACAAAATACTTGAACAGACAAAAGAAACAAAGAAAAAAAGGAATTTATTTTCTAGGTCCTCCCTCATATTTAGAGGGAGAATAAAAGGGTTAAAAAGGGACAAAATAGTATAAATTGGGGAAAAAAGTGCAGAACAATATGAAGTAAAATTATGTCTCTGATTTCTTAAGGGCTCAAAAGCTTCTCCAAATATTAGA
Source organism: Anisodus acutangulus (assembly GCA_029783415.1). Taxonomy (NCBI): domain Eukaryota; kingdom Viridiplantae; phylum Streptophyta; class Magnoliopsida; order Solanales; family Solanaceae; genus Anisodus; species Anisodus acutangulus. Next base: position 56,601,291 of record CM056494.1, read on the forward strand.
TTTTCCGCTGAAATATTCCAGCTAACAACAAATATAAAGTTTACCAGCTGTGTCATTGTAATTTAGCAAGATTTGGATAGAGAAATTGCAAGAGAAAAACAGTTGCCAGAAACTTATTTCGACAATGCAGTATGATGCTTGGAAAAAAAAAAGTACTAATTTAATTTGTATTCAACTGCCATGTTCTTCATCTGTACATTTCAATACTGCCATTACTGTATAACACCAAAACCATACCCATCCCTCCCAAAAGGCCATCCCTATCAGCAAACGAAGAAGAAAAATAACTTTAAAAAAAGAGTTAATGGTCAAAAACACACCTGAACTATTGTTTTTCGCAAGTTTCACACCTCAACTATCGGTTGTTCCCTTTTCCTACCTGAACTATCGTCATCTATGTATTAAAACACACCTTAACTATCAGTTGTTCCCTTTTGTTCAGGTAGGAAAAGGGAACAACTCATAGTTGAGGTGTGAAACTCGCGAAAAAGTGATAGTTCAGGTATGTTTTTGACCATTATTTCTTTAAGAAATAACATTTTGCATCTATGTTCCAACAAATCATGTTCCTCATTACAGAAAAGAGTTACCTTGATGCCCATGTGAAGAACATAAACATTACAAGTGGATTACAATCAAGCTAAAAGGAAACAAAAAATTCAAACTTCCTTAACTAAATTTGGTACATACTAAACCCAGATACCACCTAACAATGGAAAATGAACAAATTAGCAGTTTTTAAACAAATTACAGCATTCGACCCATGTGGGTAGTTTATAAACTATAGAAAACGTCAAAGCAGTTAATAAATCATCAAAAAACTTGCTCATAACACAGATAATACGACCCATAAATCTCAAACAGTAAAAACTAATAATTGGAGTAGGAAAAAATGAAAATTTCAAGAAAACAAATCAAGTTCCAGTGAGACTAGATATTCAAAGTTTACCAAGAAAAGGGTCGATGCGAGCACTTAAAATTTTGAGAAAATTATCACCAAATTAGATTGTCAAGACCAAGAAGTACAGAGATGAAACAAAAAAGTGAATTTATGCAAATTTCATGTGATTTATGTCACTTTCAGGATATATGTTGATGATAGCATAACGATAACTATTGTTTGGGCCTCTTAACATCCTACTATGACAAATTTACTACTCAAGTCAAACAAAGAAGCTTTACATGGGACAATCTGACATGTTAAAGTGGCCCTTACTTTCTTGCTTACGGCCTTTTTAGGTTTCATTGGCGTAGAATTGTATTAAATCTAGTTTGTACATTTCTTATTAATACAAATATATATAGATTGTACAATCTGAATCATCATAAAATGATGATCATATATCTAATATAATTACACAAGATTAAATATGACTAAATATATTATAATTTGTACTGCTAATAAACCCTCTTTGTCGGAGCGAGAGGAGGTCAGACGTTAAAACTGGATCTGAAGTCGAGGAAGAGCTGTCTAGGAAGACTTTTTTGTAAATATATCTGCATACTGATATGAAGAAGGCACATGCAACACCTTGACATGACCGAGAGCAACCTTCTCACGAACAAAGTGGATGTCCATCTCAATATGCTTGGTTCACTGATGTTGAACCGAATTATGAGATAGATATATGGCGGATATGTTATCACAACAAATCAAAGACGCCTTACGTAATGGACACTGAAGCTCCAAAAGAAGGTTTCGGAGCCAACATATCTCAGCAACAACATTAGCAACGCCTATGTATTCTGCTTCTGCACTCGAACGAGATAATGTGGCTTGTCTCTTGGCAGACCAAGAAATAATATTATCCCTTAAGAACACACAGTAGCCTGAGGTGGAGCGTCGCGTGTCCGGACAGCATGCCCAATTAACATCCGTATAGGACAACTAGGTCGATACTGAGGGGTATACATGCAAACCATAATCAAGTGTGCCCTTAACATATCGGATGATACGTTTAAGGGCAGTGAAATGAGGCTCCCTAGGCCATGCATAAATAAGCATACCTGCTGAACAACATAAGCAATATCAGGCCTGGTAAAAGTGAGGTATTGTAGTGCACTTGCAAAACTCATGTAGAGAGTGGGATCTGATACTGGATCACCATCCAAAGCACTAAGCTTTGATTTAGAGTCAACTGGAGTAGACATGATCTTGCAATTTGCCATTTCAGCCCTGTACACAATCTCCTCTGCATACTTACGCTGACATAGAAACATAATGTCTGCAGATCTAGTCACTGAGATCCCCAAAAAGTAACTCAACTTCCCCAAGTCAGTCATAGAAAATTCGGATTTGAGCAGTTCAATTATCTCATTTTTCAACACATCATAAGAAGCAGTAAGAATAATGTCATCCACATATAACAACAAATAAGCAATGTTACTGCCTCTATGGAAAATAAACAGAGAATTATCACACTTCCTGCATGTAAACCCAATTTGCATAATGTTCTGTACAAAACGATCATACCACGCTCTAGGGGCCTGTTTCAGACCATACAGTGACTTACGGAGACGGCATACATACTAAAGGACGGCTGGATGAACAAAATCAGGCGGCTGGTGCATGTAAACAGTTTCCTTTAAATCCTCATGTAGAAAGACATTTTTGACATAAAGCTGATGAATCAACCAATGCTTACCCATAGCAATGCTCAGGATTGTACGAATAGTGGCAGGTTTAACTATTAAACTGAATGTCTCCCCACAATCAACACTCTCTTGCTGATTAGTATCATTTGCCACAAGCCTGTCCTTAAATATTTCTAAGTCACCACTGTCTCTGTACTTTTGACGAAAAAGTCACATGCACCAGATCACATTCACCCCCTCCGGTCGAGGAACCAAATCCCAAGTATGTTGTTTCGTTAAAGCATTAAACTCTCTCACACATGACCACATTCCAATTCGGGTCTAGTTTGGCTAATTTTGGGCTTTTAGGAATTGGGAAAATGGTTTGGGTAGACAGGTTAAATTGGACTTTGGGTTTGAAAATCCCGTGTTGGACACGAGTTTCCATACGATGTGAGGTTACGTGCCGGGTATGGTTGCTGGGTTTCGGGTCGGATGCACTGTTACGGTTAGGGGTCGGGTTCGGTTCACTGTAGGGTTTCTGGATAGGGTGTTGGCTTATATGCACCTATTGATGTAGATTGAATGTAATTAGGATGTTCGCTTTCGGTTAGTTTTCTATTTTTCCTCTATTTCAAAGTTTTTATGCAAGAAACTCTAATACAGTCAAATGCAAAGAGATTGTTATTCTCGTTGGTAATGAAACCTTATTTTCTTAATTCTGATGGCTTTCCCTGTAAAAATGTCTTTTTCTATTCATTCATGATTGTGATAGAACATGCCATGAATTTCATTAATCTTTGTTTCTTATAGATTATAAAAAACAAAGATTATAAAATTTATAATTATGAATTTTACGATCTTTAACCACAAATGAATAAACCAAGTCCAGTAACAGTTGGAACCTCATATCTCAAGGGACTACCAGTGGAGTCCAAACAAGCTCACTTGTGGACTAAATGAGATTATGCGTGAAATTGATACAGACAAAGTTACACTTATCCACTTTTCTCCAGTTAGTCACCCTGCATATTTTTCGTTGAAGATCCTTCTTTTTCTTCTTATGTATAGTGATTGTTTTCATTGTATTTCTTTTAGAACCTCAGTCAACTGTTCTTTCTATTTCTTATGACAAACATGTTGGTTATTTATATTGATAGCTTTCATAAAACTTACCATATTCAGATAATCTTCCAATTCTTTTTCACAATTCTATTCGAGATACTTATATCCGGAATGTCCTCTCTTCTTTATCAGATGTTGCAGGGATATGTCAAATACATCTTCTCAATGGAAACAATACATCAATACTTGTTCATCGGATGTTCGACTTTTAGCACTTTTTGTCCTGATGGTTTCGTAAATTGCAACAGCTTAAACTATATTTAAACTCAGTCCTGATTACACTGTGTGTATGCGTCAATATACTGCAGTATAAAGATCAATCATTGTTAGTTATATCAAACAACAAACAACAAAGAACTAAGTAACTTTTGCTAAAGCTTTAAAAAGTATAGAACAATAGCTTCATTTTTGTAAGGGATATCTATATTGAATTTTAGTACGATGTTGTATACGAATTTCTAGAAGTCGCTAAATCTCAAAAGATGGAGTTTTTTTGTTTGTTTTAATAGATTTTGTACTACAATGCTCTTCACTGCGAGGTGAGTTACTAACTTTCTCTGTTGGTGACTTTCTATCTTGAGAAAACTATTTTCTTCACAATTATACGCGCGGATACGTAAATTAGTACATATTTAACATCATCCCTAACAAGCAAGCAAACAACCCCCAAAATTTAATATAATATAAAAAATTTAATATAATATAATTTAAATTGTATTAAATTATGCACAGACCTCTTGCATAGCCCTCTTATTTTAAGAGGTTTGTTTAGCTAGAAAATTCCTTATTTGCTTATACTCCAAAAGAACCGAGTCACCGACGAAACAAACCTAGTACAATGAAACTCGAGTGCGAACCGGGTTCAGATACCGGTTCAACCATCTCTCAACCACCTAACCTAATTAAAAGACTTCACTGGTCCAATTATTTTGTCTGAATAAATGAAATCAAGAAACGAGTAAGCTCTTTTTGCAAGAAAAAAACAATGGAGTCAAGTTGCAGGAAGGTATTATTATTGGTACTTTACTTGACTGTAATTACTAATTTGACCTTACAAGGAGTTAGGGCTTGGACTGGAGAAATTCATGGCAGAGTTGTTTGTGATGTCTGTGGTGATTCTTCTGTTGGTCCTGAAGACCATGTTCTAGAAGGTTTATTCTTTACCCTTTATCTTTATTTTATTATTTTCTAGCTGATCTTGCTACTGTACTATTTTTTTTGTTTGAGAGTTTTACTAATTATATAAATTTTCAGTAAAATTGCAAGAATCTTATTGGGAATTTACTTTGCTTGATTAAATGATAGTTATGTTTATGCTGGATGCTTACTGATAGTTTCAGAAAAAATTGGCCTGCTTAAGAATTTGTGCTCTCAAAGTCAAACATAGGTGTGTTTGTGCCCTATGCACCAATTAACACGGCGGAAATAGTATTCCAATTACGGGTTTGGCAGAACCCAGTAGCTTTGAAGCGACATATATTTATGTTAAATATCCTCAAGAACTCAATAACTTTCATTTTTTAAAATCTAAAACCTATAAACTCAAAATCCCAGTTTTGCCTCTGCCAACTAAAGTTCCAAATTTTCAACTTGTTATCAGTGGGAAATGAAGTTGTTGCTTACTTTCTATTTTATTACTCTTTCCATTTTTTATGGAGATGAGGGTGGTTGGTTAAAAAGAGATAAATTCTTCCCCTTTAGCATTAAAACTAAGGCAGAATGTTCATGAACCTTGTTACAAGTAAGTTAAAGCATCGGATATCCTAATCATTGAGTTCTTAGTATCTGATTTTAGAAAATAAATGCAAAAAAAAATAAAAAATTAATGAGAAGATTCATTGGACTTCAATTAAATGGTGCACCATATGATGTATTTTTCACGATATTGATATGAGAAGAATTGCAACTTATTGTACTTTCTGTATTATCGAATATGTTTTAAAATATTGAATTAATCTAATCCAGTGTAACTCCGAAGATTAGTCGAATTGACTATCGAGAAGTGAAACGTGACAATTATTTTAGGACAGAGGGACGAGGGAGTAACTGATTAGAAAATAAATGCAACAAAAAGTTCACTAAAAAGATTCATTGGACTTCTAGTAAATGGTGCACCAGATGATAGAAATCAAAACTTACTTTGGGGAATTATATGGTGAAATTGTTAAGAAAGAAAAGGAAATTGATAGCATGTTCTTTGCTAAGCAATAAAAGCTTTGAACTCTGACGGGCTATTTCTTTTATTCGAGTTTCGATGCTTAATATGTAGCGAAGTAAAACAAGTTCTTGAAATATTGAAAAGTACTGAATAATGCCCTTTGTTTCCTCTCCTTCTATGTACCTATCCGTACGCACTTACATAGAAATATAGGCTAAGCAGCCGTCTATACTTTGTGCGCTCCTGGGAAAGAAGTTATTGTATATCGATGACACCACGAATCTATCTTCTTTTTCCTGGGAACCATATAGATTAGAATCTCTACCATTGGAAAGTTCTGTTGAATTTGTAAATGCAAAAGTGAAGGCTAATGGGCTTGGAAGAATAATGTCAAATGTTGGCATGTGTATTCAGTTACTGACGCAGTTGCACCGGCGGAACACCATCGCTCCGTATGTTCAGCACCACCTTAATCTCATCCATCAGAAAGAAAATTAAGAGAATCTTACCAATATATGCCTAATGCACCGTAATTCTCTACTTCAGTCTTCCTGCTACCTTTTATGTTGGCTATTCTGCCTTGTTTAGTTCATCACTTGCTCTTCCTTGATGATAGACTTTTCTATGTCATATGTTTTTGTTGTTTGGTATTTTCCAATGCTATTCGGACTATAGAAAAAGGTGCCAAAATAGTGTCATAGGAAGTCAGGAAATTTGATTTATGATGCATTCATATTAGGCTTCACTTTTTAACCAACTCCAAAAGTCTATCGAGAGTTTCCACATTATTTTTCCTAATACTGCCAAACTTCTCTATAAAGGCGTCTGGATACTTTTTAGCTGCTATAACGAAATGTTGTTACAGAGAACATATAATATTATATAACATGAAATATTGGTTCCAAATTTTTTTGGTCCTTATAGTAAATGTTGTTATAGAGGAGGGTTGTAATAGAGAGGTCTAACTGTATATCAAAGAGTAAAGAGCAATCTCAACAAAAGCGCATGACTGGATTTTTCCACGGTGTCAATTTTCGTCATTGGTACCATGATGGTTTGGTCGTTCCAATGATGATGGTGAGAAGGGTAACACGCCCCCACTTTCTATCACCTTTTACCTTCCTTCCTTTTTCCTAAACCATCTACTGCTAGATATGGAATACAATGTTGAGCAGTTGCTGGGTGTTTTTCTTTTAGGCAATGTTAATTGATAGGTTCTTGTTTTGCCATCCTCCTTCCCACTTTTGGCTCTCATTCTTGTTGTCTAGAATATGCTCTGGTTTGTACACAGGCTGGTTTGAGTTCAAACTAAAGACCAATCAAAATTTAAGGCTGCGACAAAAAAGTTTCTTTATTGGACTCATATGGGATAAAGTCCAAGCATTAGGTACTCTTGTGCATGATAATAGATGTTTCATTGTGCCTCTATTTTATGAAAGATGTCTCTCTGGACATCTTTTGGTATCAAAATCCTTAGGCAAAGAAGACATAGAACAAAATGTTTGTACTCGTTTTGTCAATTTGGCACAAAGTATATGACATAAAGTTTGTGGTTGTTAGCTCGACTATATTTCTGTTGATTAATGTGATTGCTTGTACTGATGATGATGATTCAACATGTAGGATTTGAAGTTTATATGTTCCTACAAGACCTTCAAGTTAATATACGATATAACTGGGTTCACAGTCAAATATTTATAGATAATTAAGTGAATATTTCACACATATAAGGTTTAAGCAAAAGCTACTGGTTCCGAACCCCCCACATGACATGCTGGATCTGCCCTGCACGCAATGCAAGAATATCTTATCCTAATTTTGCGGATACACATATAAATAATAGCAATTCATTTTTCATTGTATCTGAAGGTGGTTAATCTCATTTCCTTGTTGCAGGTGCAGAGGTTGCTGTTCTTTGCATAACGAAGTCTGGAGAAGTTCTGAATTATCAGGCATTCACAGACTCCAAGGGGATATATAGAGTGGCAGAGACAATGCCAGAGAGTGATCGTTGGGATGCGTGCCTGGCGAGACCTATCAGTAGCTTCCACGAGCACTGCACACGTCTGGGAGATAGCAACTCGGGGGTGAAGTTCAGCTACAGTCATCCTTCAGGATATTCACACAGAGTCAGACCATTTGTATATCGTCCCACCAATGTTCCAACGTACTGCATCTAATAAATATTGTATCATATGCTATAGGCCATCTAATCTAAGCTTGTTACTGTTATTGTATCCTGTAGGCTGCCTTGATTTTATTGAAAATTCAGTAGCAATCTTGATATATCTGGTAAAAAGTTTGTTTGTTCAGTTCACTGAGGAATTTAGGATCATACCAGGCTAAGGGTGCTGTTTAATCATCTCTTTCCAATTCTTCTTTGGTCTACCTTTACCCCTTCTTAGGCCTATTACTGTCAATCTCTCGCACCTCCTCACGTACTCCTACTCTTCACATGTTCAAACCATCTCAGTCGCGCTTCTCTCATCTTGTCCAACACAGAGGCTACTTTCACCTCACCCCGTATATCTTAGTTTCTAATTTTATCTCTCCTAATATGCCCTGTACATCCAAATAGGCATCCTCATTTTTATTGCTTTCATCTTCTGAGCGGTGAGCTTTGGATTGACCAACACTTTGCTTCATACAACATAATTAGTGTAACAATTATTTTGTAGAACTTACCTTTTAAGTCTTGGTAGCACATTCCTATCACAAACTCACTTGAAATGTCATTACATTTAAAGAAAAAACAAAAAAAAAATATAAAGTTGAAATATAATATGCATTTTATATTTAAAAGAAATATAAATTTAAAATAAATGAATCATCGTATATGATATGTGGCAATTAACTCTGCCAAATTCCAGAGGTAATCAGAATCAAAAAAATAATTCAGATGTGCACTGAATAAAAAAACGCGTCAATTCTACAGGTCCTGAATAAATTATTAATCCCTATCTAAATTATTACTAAACTAAACAATCCCTTATTATACAATACATTTACCATTGCTATTGTAATTTCAAATATGTTTTCACCTTCACAATAAGTAAATCAGGTCAATATACGTGCTGGTCCACTGTGGACTTGACGACGGCGAAGAGGGGAAAAAAAAAGAGTTAGAAAAATGTTATAGTAAGAGTAATGAATACGTCAATGCAAGTATGGCAAGAAATTTATAACAAAGGGGGGCAGTTATATTAGATTCATAAAGAAGTTGAGAGATGATCCATGTAATCTCGGCATCCCCTTTCCCCAGTCTTCTTTAAGCAACGACTGGAGAAAAAAATATCAGTCAAATTAACTTATCGATTCCAAAAATGATGGGATGGTTAAAGCAGTTAGGCAGTGCTTTTGGGGCTTCATTTCTATGGCTTGTTTGCCTCATTTACTTCACCCAGGTTCTTTCTCCACCCCCCATCTTCCTTTTTTTTTTAAATTTAAATTTATACTAATGGTGATTTTCTGTATCAGATTTCATGCCTTTGTTTTTCAGTTCTAGACAACATATCGCAATTTTCAGCATTTGAGATTGAGGTTTTTTTTAAAAAAAATAAAAAATTAAACTGGTGGGAGTTTCTGCGTTTTATGATCAAATCTGGCTTATCTACTTATAAATTGTTCCAAGTCAAAGTTCAAGATTTTTTGTGAGTTGCGTGTTTCTGGGAATTTCTTATTCCATCCGGTTCCATACAACAACATATGCAGTGTAGTCCCACAAGTGTGATCTCCACAGACCTTACCCCTACCTTTATGGACTATAGACTAATAGAATTAGATTGCATTAATAATTGTACATCTCCTATATTAGGTAGAATTAGATTTCTCTTGTAATTAAGATTGATTAGTTACCTAGTTTGTAGCAAAGTAAATATTTCTGTAACACTATATATATTATATATATATATTGTACATCATTAATGAATTAAGGCAAAGAAGAAGAAGAATATTTCGTACATGTTATCGGATTCTATGGAAATATCCGAAAGGTACGGAGACTATCTGTATAGGGCAAAATTCGTATAAGACAGCTGTACGAATTATAGTATGACACGTGGAACACGGTGCTGAATCAGGACCACGTCAGACTAAGGCACTACCGATTAGATACGCGTGGTACCAGGAGCGACACAAGCATGGTTGGTATCGGTAATACAGAAGGCTGAGCCGTTTGAATTGTAATGGGCGGCCGTTACCAAACCTGTCATATGTCTTCCAATGAAGCTTTAATGGCATTTATTGAGATATTGATTATCCAATTATTACAACATTCATTCTCCTGTATTAACGAGGGCATATTTCGTGGGTTGTGTACCCGTGTAGCTCATGTATAAATAGGACATATTGTCCCATTGTAAATCATGATATTCTGGTTATTACAAGATACTTGCTCTTTCTCTCGATTTATGTGCTTTCATACAAGTTATCGTAGCTTTGCCCAAACGTTGTCACAAGGCTCAGGCTAATCATTACTTTACTTTGTCTCATTATTACTTGTTTCAGTATTATTAATCTAGAATTTCTATTTAACGTATCACTTGAGATCTATGTGTCCTTGACCACGTATACAAATTCAACTCTACCGTTTTACGGATAAACAATATGGAAAAAGGAATATGTATAATTAGCAATAGGTGGATAAAAGTATCTAAAGAAATGCTCTTAAAGTGGGTAATCACTACATAACATTCTACTACAACATACCTAGTGTAATCCCACAAGTGGGGTCTGGGGAGGGTAGTGTGTACGCAGACCTTAACCCTACCTTTGTGAAGGTAGAGAGGTTGTTTCCGATAGACTCTCGGCCCACTTTATAACATTCTCTGTATTATTATTTATTGCATGACAATATTTACATTATTATTCACTTCATAAACATTCTTTGCATTACAATTCCTGCGTAATTAGTACTTGAACCAAATGAACCCTTAAGATTTTCCCGCACTTGTCTTCTGTGATATTGAACTCTCATACTCTGATAAAGTCATTTGACAGCCTTTTCTATGTTAAAAGATAGAGCATATAGTGTTCCTTTGCTGTTCCTCGAATTAAACAGCATTTGCAGACGGGCAGGAGAGTGAACATGAAAAAAGAAAAGAAAAAAGATTTAGTGATCATGCAACATCTCAGTTCTCCATACACTTTTGTTGTCCATTTGAGCATCTCTTAAATGCATTTTGTAGGTTTTTGTTGGATGCCTATTATTTTCTAATTCCTTTTTGACATCTCTTGGGGTACAATTAACATCATTCTCAATTTTTGGGTGCAGGGTTTCAGATCTTTTGTCTGGACAGCAGTTTCATATCAGTTGAAAGACAACTTGAAGTTATCACCATCAGCCTCCCAATTTGTCACTTCTATAGCATTCTTTCCATGGAGCATAAAACCTTTATACGGGTATTTATCTTTCTTGATTAGTCAACCTCTTGTGACCTTCTGTAATGCATACTTGTGAATGATCAGAAAATGGTGTCCTAGCAATATGTTCGACTCTTGTTCAGTATTGTCTAAACAAATATCTTCGAAACAATTCTCGAGCATAGAACTGAAAACGAATTAAGCCTTTCCGACAAAATTTGGATGAGTTCAATCTGATTCGGTAGATCGCCATGCTTGAATTTGAGCAAATATCAGATGTTTGGCATTAGTTTTGAGCTTTAGAAACGTAGACTTTTACCTTGTAGGTCCACGAGCCAGGATAAAATATGTGTAAACTAATTCATGGTTATCTTTTATTTTATATCTTATGTTGAACTGTGATTTCTATAATGTAAAGCGTAACCATAATTGACAAAATAATAAGAAATAAGTTAAACGAAATAGACATGTTGTTCCCCCCAATAAAAAAGGAAATAGACAATGTTCCCTGCCCTACCCTATTCCTTTTAGTCCTTTACTCTCTCTCTCTCTTTCTCTCTCTCTTCATGCATCTGACCTCAATTTTTACATCATATTCAAATCAAAGAGTTGGATACCTGATTTGGGAAGTAAGTGCCTCTCCCTAGTACAAATAGTACCTGGCGGCATAGCTCAAAGACACTTTCTCTCACTCTATCACTGTGTGGCTAATATCCCCGATTATTAGGCCCTCGGGTTTAAGTGAAAGACTTAGAGGACTTCTGAGCTTTGATAAGGACTATGTGGTCAACCACTACACCTTCAAGTTCATCTTTTCTGATGATAGCTTCCTACCATCTCTGTTTGGTTGTATGTATCATACTGGTAATAGCCAGTCCACTTCAACAACACCAACTTTTAAAAAAATAGCTAGTCCACTTCAACAGTACCAACAACAACAACAACATACCTAGTGAAATCCCACAACATGAGGTCTGGGGAGGATAGAGTGTACGCAGACCTTACCTCTACCTTGGTAGGTAGAGCGGTTGTTTCCGAAAGACCCTCGGCTCAAGACAGAGCACAAGCAAAGCAACAGCAACAACAAAGCAAGAGAAACAGTCAGACCCGGTCAGAAAAACAATTTAAACAGTATGAAAATGCTGGTATCAAAGGCAAATAATTCATGATAGTGCATTCTGAAAAAGTAAGCAGTAACTAGCGCAGGTAAATAAGCTAAACAAAGTACACTAAAGGACACATAGCAACAGAAATCAAACTACATGAGACTATAAAGTAATATTGCGCCTATTAGTATGATAGGCTAAGCGGGCCTACAATAATAACACTACACTACCAGTTTGCAAGCGTAAGTAGAACTACGCTCGACTACCTACTATCCTTCTACCCTAATCCGTGTCCTCCACAACCCTCTATCTAAGGTCAGGTCCTCAGTAAGTTGCATCTGTGTCATATCCTGTCTAATCACCTCGCCCTAATACTTGTTCGGCCTACCTCTACCCCTTCTGAACTCGTCCATAGCCTACCTCTCACACCTCCGCACTGGGGCATTTGTGTCTCTCCTCTGCACATGCCCAAACCATTTCAACCTTGCTTCCTGCATCTTATCCTCCACTGAGGCCACTCCCACTCTGTCCCGGATATCATCATTTCTAATCCTATCCTTGTATGCCCGCACATCCATCTCAGCATCCTCATCTCCGCAACTTTCATCTTTTGGATGTGCGAAGTCTTGACTGACCAACACTCCGCCCCATACAACATAGTCGGTCTAACCACCGCCTTACATAACTTGCCTTTAAGTTTTGGTGGCACCTTTTTGTCGCATAAGACTCTAGATGCAAGCCTCCATTTCATCCACCCTGCCCCAATACGATGTGTGACATCGCCATCAATTTTTCCATCCCCTTGGATAATAGACCCGAGGTACTTGAAGCTTCTTTTCTTTGGAATGACCTGAGTACCAAGCCTCACCTCCACGTCTGGTTCAAGGGCGCTCCCGTTACTGAATATTCTGTCTTGGTTTTACTCAGCCTGAACTCTTTAGATTCCAGAGTCTATCTCCAAACCTTCAGCTTAGCGTTCACTCCGCTGCGAGTCTCATCAATCAGGACTATGTCGTCTACGAATAACATACACCATGACACCTTCCCTTGAATATGTCGCGTCAGTTCATCCATCACCAAGGCAAATAAGAATGAGCTAAGAGTTGACCCCTGGTGCAGCTCCATCATCACTGAAAAGTGCTTCGAGTCTCCTCCCACTGTCTGTACCCTGGTCTTGGCTTCATCATACATATCCTTCATCGCCCTAGTGTATGCCACAGGTACACTACTAACCTCCAAACATCTCCATAGAACCTCCCTAGGAACTTTGTCGTATGCCTTCTCGAGGTCGATGAAAACCATATGTAAGTCTTTCTTCCTCTTTCTATACTGCTCCACCGACCTCCTAATAAGATGAATGGCTTCTGTGGTCGAACGCCCCGGCATGAATCCAAACTGGTTCTCGGAAATAGACACGTCTCTTCTCACCCTCATCTCCATGACCCTTTCCCAAACTTTCATAGTGTGGCTTAGCAGCTTGATACCCTATAGTTGTTGCAACTTTGGATATCACCTTTGTTCTTGTACAACGGGATCATTGTGCTCCACCTCCATTCGTCGGGCATTCTCTCCGTCTTAAAAATGTTAAACAACTCAGTCAGCCACTCCAAAGCTGCCCTGCCTGCGCTCTTCCAAAATTCAACTGGATCTCATCACGCCCGGTCGTTCGTCCCCTGCGCATCCTTCGAACAACACCCTTAACCTCCTAAACCTTAATGCTTCTACGATACCCAAAATCTCGTTACCTATCAGATTGCTCCAGATCTCCCAACACGATGTCTCTATCTCCTTTTTCGTTCAAGAGTTTATGGATGTAAGACTGTCACCTCCGCCTAATATGTGCGTCCTCCACCAGTACTTTGCCATCCTCGTCTTTGATGCACCTCACGTGATCCAAGTCACGGGCCCTCCTCTCCCTCGCCTTGGCTAGTCTGTACAACTTTCTATCCCCGCCTTTCTCCTCTACTTTCACATATAGGCGTTCAAAAGCCGTCGTTTTCGCTGCCATAACCGCGAGCTTTGCCTCCTTCCTCGCCATCTTATACAGTTCCCTATTCGTTCACTTCTCCACCTCATCCTTGCTTTCTACCAATTTTGCATACGCCGCTTTCTTCGCTTCCACTTCTTTTGAACTTTACCATCCCACCACCAGTCCCCTCGATGCCGACTATGGCTACCCCTCAAGACCCCAAACACTTCTCTAGCTACCTCTCGAATGCAGCTGGCCATCCTGTCCCACATACCGGTTGCATCCCAACTACTCCCCCAAGCCCCCTTGGCCATCAACCTCTCCCCCATCTTTTCTGCACTAGCCATGGTCAAACTCCTCCATTTGATTCTTAACCTGTCATCCACAGCCATCCTCTTTTTCTCCCTCTTGATCTCCAAATCCATCACCGAAAGCTTATGTCGAGTTGTAAGATATTCCCTCGGAATAACCTTGCAGTCTTTACAAAGACCGTTGTCAACCTTCCTAAGGAGCAAAAAATCTATCTGAGTCTTAGCCACCGAACTACGGAAAGTCACCAAGTTCTCCTCCTCCTTCAAGAACCTCGAATTGGGTATCACCATCTCAGAAGCTCTAGCGAACTCCAAAAGTGAGACGCCTCCCCCATTCCTGTCCCCAAGGCCAAAGCCTTCATGCACGTCATCATAGCCCCCGGAAGTGACCCGATATGTCCACTAAAATCCCCTCCTATAAATAACTTCTCAGATACCACCCACCACCTCGTCCAAATCCTCCCAAAGGCGCCTTTTCTCCTCTTCGTCCAAGCCCGCATGTGGCGCGTAAGCACTAATAATGTTCATAGGGAACCCTCCAACTACCAACTTAATCGTCATCATCCTGTCATTGACCCTCCTAACCTCTACCATCTGATCCCTTAGCTCGCTGTCTACTAAAATGCCTACTCCATTCCTATACCTCGACCTACCCGAGAGCCATAGCTTATACCCGTCCACTTCCTTAGCCTTAGGTCCTACCCATTTGGTCTTCTGGATACAGGCTATATTAATCCTCCTTTTCTTAAGAATCTTAACTAGCTCTATGGACTTTCCCGTTAAAGTCCCAATGTTCCAAGACCCTATTCTCAGCCTAGCATCTCCCTTACCCCACTTACCCCCACTAACCCTTGCCCCGGTCCCCGACCGAGAACATGACCCTAGTCTACCATCAGTTACCAGAGCCACTAAAGCAAATATAAAATAATAGACTACTCAAATGTTTACCCTAAAACAGGAAGGGATCAAAGTGAAAGCACAAGTTAACAAGAATTTAGAGGCAAGTAAAACCACTATGCCAAGGATGCTATAACTAAAGACAAGAAGGGTAAATGCAATACAGCGAAGCGGCAAAATTTAACAATAGGGGTAAGGACAAAGAATGGATATGGGTAACCGGAGGTACCAACTCTAGTTGAATCGAACCTGTTCGGCGGCGAAATCACTGTTCACCGGCACAGGAAGTACTGTTCACTTGAATTTTCACCAAAAAGTCGACCTCTGTAGATCAAGGGGAAAAAAGAACAAAAAAGAAGAAAGGAGAAGAGAGAAACCAACGAGAGTCGGATCTGAAGCTCCTCCGACAGTTCGTCTCTCCGGATCTTTGCCAAAACAAGAACGCTAGATGGATAGCAAGGCAGTGAGCGGAGGGTAAACAATTTGGAATCGTAAGCTTACTGCTCAACTCCGGACAAGAACAGTCACAGAATCAGGAGAAAACAGTGTTGAGAAGTGTGACTTTGCACTGATAATGCAGCTTTTATGCAAGTAAAGAACAAGAAATAACTATGACTCAACTGGTATTTTAGTTAAATAGCCGCCGACAATAAATAGCAGACTAAATTCAAACCAAATAATCAGATTTCCCACAAGCAATAAATAGATATCCTTTCCTTAAACCTCAGATCTAATGACCCATAGAGACAAGTTAGTTCAAGAAATTTACTGTGTCTATTTCCAAATAAAGAAAGGTTCCAAGAACCTCTCACAGGACTTAAATCATACAGGTGGTGATCTAACCAATAAAAGAAACACAAACCCCAAATGGGTTTGAATCAAGAACTAATCTTTTAATAGTAAAGTTCAATTTTTTTGCAGAAATATGAATTCGGTTGAAAAAATAGCAACTACCCAAGTCCAAAAATCATACCTTTTCAACAATCATCTAAGAGAAGTTTCTTTCCTTGTTGTAGTATTATTATAAGTGAATTTTTGCAACAAATTAAAGCTTGTATTAGAATTTAGAAATCTACTGAAATAAGATTTCTCTAACGGAAAAGGAAGATAAGAAAGTCAAAAAGATTTAATTTGTCGGATGAGTGAACTAACTTCTTGGCAGGCGGCAGCAGAAAGAAAATGAGAAGAAGACCAAAAGATGATGTTTGTGTAGTTTTGTGGAACTCAAATTTCTGAAGAAAGATCTGAAGTATGAAGAATAAATACCCTGTAGAAAAATGGAGCTTCTTCTTCTTCAGATCTCAGAGAAGTTTTTAAAAAAATAGCCAGTCCACTTCAAACTGAAATTATCTATTGTCCTTTTCCATTTTGACTCTTTTTCTTTTGGGGCATTGTTGTTTTCTTTTTGTAAGTCAGAGAACATTATTATTGTTTCAGTAATAATTTTCCTTGATTTTACTCTCAAAAAAAATACTTGACTTACAAAAAAAATATTACTGTTTCATGAAGTCCCAGCTAATTATAATATGAGAGTACACAATACCACTTAAACCTATCCAACTATCAATCAAATAGATACTCTCTGAGAAACAACATCTTGTCTTAACTGTTGTTTCTTTCTCTTACATACTTTTATAAATGTTCTATGGTCTAAGAAAAGTTCATTCCAGTTTGATCTTCTGGTCATATCTATGAAGATTTTGTTTTCTTTTCATGTATGACATAATTATACCAAATCTGAGGAATTGGACGATCTGATTTTGCTGCTTCTCCTTATTCTTCAGTTTTTATGTTATGGATTAATATTTCCTGATACATATGAACATGAGATTCAAAGTTGTCGCGGACCATGGGCACTTCATTAGCTTTTCCAATTGCCTGGCAGGCTCAGCTTTTTGTAAATTTCAAGCAAAGCCAGGCTTGAGCTGAAATTCAGATTGTATTGTGAATTCAATGACCCTACAGATTTGGTTAATTGTTCTATAAATTGTCAGGTTACATGTCAAAAGAATAAAGTTTGTTAAGATGTTTAGTTTCCTTCCATCTGATTGCAGCTCTGATTAGAGTACTGGAAACAACAAAAGGAGCTGCAGATCAATTTGAAATGAATATTAAGAACAATGTTCCTTCCTAGGTGGCAGTTAGATATGTTGTGGAGTTTACCTTATAAACAGAAAAGATGTGAGAGAAAACTTTCAACAGTTGCTTGGAGGCTGGAGCTATAACATCATGGAATCAATTTTTATCATATGGTAGCATCTTACTGTGGGAGACCTGAGAATATGGCTTAAAACAAGATAGAATTTTCTTAAATCATGGAAATTGTCATTAAACAATTAATTTATTTTAAGATGGTCCATAACTGCTGGTTTGCTGTTCATGACTTATACTCTGCTAGCTCATTTTTTTGTTTTCTCATGAAACCTTATTGGAAAAATAGTTCATTTCCTGCTCTTCTGCTCCATCCATCAAGACCATATTCAATATGCTCTTTGCAGGATATTATCAGATTGCTTCCCGATTAGAGGAAGAAAAAGAGTCCCCTACCTTACACTTGCAACTTTGCTCTCGCTGTTGCCATGGCTCATTTTAGGGTTTAGTGATTTCCTGAGAAATACGAGGACAGAACTCATGATTCTTTTGACAGTTCAGAACCTCGGCTCTGCAATGGCTGATGTCGTAATTGACGCAATGATCGCTGAGGCGGTAAGATTTGAGCGGTATGTTCTTCTACATAGGACTTTTTCTGTCATTCTAATGGGAAGGATCGTTCCCAATCTGAGTAATTTAATGCAGCTGTAGAAACGAACACTTAGTTTTAAAATGTATCTGGACCAAACTTAAGCCTTTGACCATACAACAAAAGTAAGGGTGTGTTTGGTAAGAAAGGAAAATGTTTTTCATGGAAAATAAGTGAGTTTCTTACTTATTTTCTGGTGTTTGGTGAGTAAGCAGAAAACATTATCCCAAAAGCATTTTATCTAATATAGGCAAACACTATGGGGGTGGATGATAGGAGTATGGGGTGGTGGGGATGGAGGGCTATGGGGGTGGGGGTGGAGGTGGGTGTGTTGGAAGGTGGGGAGGAGACTATTAATGGAACTTATTTTCCGTACTTTCATTAGGGAAGTCATTTTCCTCATTTTTAAGGAACATGTTGAGAAAATATTTTCCAAAAATTATGACCGACCAAACATGTGAAAATTGGAAAACATTTTCTTGAAAATGTACTCCTCCATAGCAAACACACCCTAAATGTCAAATTAGTTAAGATCAAATAGCAGGTTGTAGCATGGGTAGACTAGTCTATTCAGTTCATGGTTAAATGCAGTTATATAAAAAGGCTTTGCTTGAAGTTTTTGATGAAATGCCTGGGTTTGTGTGGATTTTGAACTGTTAATTATCACTTAACTGTGAGAGTCTTATTTTACATGCAAATTCAACCGGTCTAGACTCTGTCATGTGCAACTTGCACCAAAAAGATTTAGATTAATTTAGTTGTGCGTGAAAGGCATGATATTAGTTTAATTTAGCTTTACTTGTCAACAGGGCATCATTTGCTGGTGATCTTCAGTCAATATCTTGGCTGTCTATGGCATTCGGAGGAATCTGTGGTAGTTTGCTAGGAGGATATGCACTGACCCATTTACAGATAGATAGGATTTTCCTCCTATTCTCAGTCTTACCTGCTTTGCAGCTCTTTTCGTGTGGTTTGGTTGAGGAGGGTTCCGTACAAGGCAAAGCATTACCTGAAGATTCTGCATCTAATGGTTCTGACATGATGAGTGGAAGTATTGATGAAGAAGATAAGTTATCTGGTGAAAAACCGAAAGTTAGTACTTTAAGTTTAAGGAGAAAGAAGAGCCAGAAAAATACAAAGAGAGTACCAACTGCGATAAATAAACTTCAGGCTTCTGACAAAAACGGATCATCATTGTCTCAATGGTATCAATCTCTGAAGATGGCCACTTACACATTATTTAGGGCTTTCCGCCAGCCAGCCATTTTGAGGTAACTTGTGACAGTTTTTAATTCCTTTTTGTTATCGTTTTGGGGCTTCTACTAGAATACTACTAGTTTCAGTATATCTTTATGACATGATGGGGCCTAGGTGTTGAAAATCTTCCTCTACCTTCTTTTTAACCTTTGGCGATGCCATTTCTTTCTATCTTCGTACCATATTTGAAGGGGTAATAGACCCGTGAAGGGACTGCTTACGCTAGAATTAAAATGGACTTGCATTCCCTTAAATTGAAATAATGAAACTGCAATTCCAAGAACACTTTCCTCAGTATTAGCCTAGTATTACAATTTCGTAAGAAAGATCCAAGTGGCAGCGTTACTTCGAACAGATTAAATCACAGGCAAGTTGTCACTTTTTTGGTGCTTCTATTCGTTGAGTTTCATGCTTTCATGTTTCAATATGTCAGTTGGGACCTCATGGGAAGTTGTGAATTGTTCAATAGTTTCCCATGTTCTTAACTTTTTGCTTATAATACCTTTTCTTTTTTGCATTTACTTAATTAACTGATGGTACGGTGGTTATTCACTTGTAAATTGTTCCTTGGAGTCCAGACCAATGGCTTGGTTCTTTTTGGCTCACGTGACGGTTCCAAATCTCTCGACGGTTATGTTCTATTATCAGACAGAGCTCTTAAAATTGGAGGCATCTTTCCTTGGAACAGCACGTGTTCTTGGATGGTTGAGTCTCATGATCGGGACCTTGACTTATAATCGCTATTTAAAAAAGATGAGGTTGCGGCATATTCTCATGTAAGTAAATCTTTTGACTTGCGCATGTGATGTGATGAAAGCATATTGACTTAGATTACCAAATATTTATTTTCCTTTTTATAATTCATGCAGGTTCACTCAAATTGGCATTGCCCTACTGACTGTTCTTGATATGGTTTTGGTTTCTCGAGCTAATGTTTTATTAGGCATCTCAGACAAGGTTACTGTGCTATTTGGTTCTGCTCTTTCTGATGGCATCAATCAATTCAAGTAGGTCCAACATTTCTCTTATATAAAGTTTTCTTAAAAGTAGTTATAAAACATCTGAAGCAGCTAACATCTATTCACTTTTGGTTAATAGCACTTTTGGTTCCTCAATTATTGATAAATTATAATTTTTATCATTGTGATATCTGACTAAACACATATAACCTTCAATTAATTGAAATGTGCACTTTTAACCCATTTCCTTGTGAATATTCACAAATTTACCATAGTTTTTATTCGTTCCACGAGTGTGCTATGTTAAGCTTGTATTGTTACTCCGTATTTGATGGTGATATAGTTCCAAAAGCAGTTCAAATACAACATACTTCTTACATAAAGGGACTAAAAACAGACATTTCAATTAATTGAAGGTTAAATGTGCTTCGTCAAATATCACAAGGACCAAATTCAAAATATACCTATAATTTAGGGGCAAAAAATGCTATTATCCCCAAGTATAAAAACATGGTTATTAATCGTTCCATATTTGTCAAGTATTTTTCCTTCTGTTGCAGGTTCATGCCCTTTCTTATCTTATCGGGACAGCTTTGTCCTCCGGGCGTTGAAGGGACTTTATTTGCATTATTCATGTCGATAAACAACTTAGGTTCTACAGTGGGATCCTTCGTAGGCGCAGGGTTGGCTTCAGTTCTAAACATCTCTTCAGGGTCTTTTGACAATCTTTTCTTAGGCATTGGTATACAGGTTCTCTGCACTTTCATCCCAGTGGCTTTCCTCTTTTTGATTCCAATGGATGCTACAGGGATATCAGCATAGTTCATAAAGCATACATGCAGGTTACAGATTAGACAACAAAAGGAATTTTCATTCTTTATGATAGATGGATACTCGTTTTGGATTTAGATGAGCTTAAATAGAGCAACACGGTCAATGACAATTTATATAGTAGACTCCAACTTGATTGGGACTGAGGCGTAATAGTTATATGGAAACTTGTAGCATGGTAGCGTTCTGCTCATTAACATCTGTAATAGCAAACATCGTAGAGTTAGATTTTGAGCATCCAGAAATTTGATGTGAGAGCATTATTCTGACAGTTGGATTTACCCGAACTTTCAGGTGAGGGATTTATTCCTGTAACTTCACATAAAGACAAACTACCAATGTCGAGTAATTTCTAGTTGAAAAGTGAATATTTTCTGTCAAATCTGATTGAAAGGATCAAGAAATACAAAATTAAAAAAAATAAAATCTTTGATCTTAGCAACATAAGAAAGTTGTTTAGCAATGACAAAAAGGTCATGAAATGAAAGCTAGACAAATGGAAAGGCATATAGTAGAACAAAAACGCAATAGGTTCATTCGTCGCATTTTATTATCACCTTATTTTCACATGGTGTCCCTTTTTGAGGCCGCCGTTTATATTTTCCGGAGATAGAATCAAATAAAAGGCTTTATTAAAACATAGAAGTTAGTCATTTTTTGACCAAAATTATGACTGGCCTAAAGTGACCAAAAGGTTTCTTACAAGTTGTGAACGTTTAGACCAATGGTCTAAAAATCGAACTACCTATGAAATATTTATGACCAAACTGTAGATTGTAGTCTACAGTTGTCCGGAGGCTCCACACAAGTACATTGCTATGATAACCCAATCCCACTCAAGTACACGGCATATACAATGCCTTGTGTATATCACGGAAACACAAGTCAATTTAGAGATCGTGATATACATGGTATACATAGTTGAGTATATCATGGTTTGGAGCTATATTTGATAATATGTTGTTGTATTTAATTAGCATTGTACACTTATCATAATTGTAGAAAATTCTTATACAAATAGAATAGGGTTTTGGGAGTAGAGTAGGAATAAGATTTTTCATATTATGGAAATTATAAATTGTATATATACTCATTCATTAATGAAAATAATCAAGGGATTATTTCTTTCATGGTATCAGAAGTCTAGGTGCTTCTACCAATTTTCTTCTCTTCTGTTGCCTCGGTTTTCATGTCCCTTCTCAGAATCCGTGCAACATTACCTCATCTCTTTCCAAATTTTCTTCCCAATCCCTCATTCACCTATTGTTCTTTCGTTATGTCTACGTCAAAGGACATGTTTCATCCTACCCTTACTGTTTCCAACATCAAGAACCACATCCATATTGTTCTTGTGATGGAGAGCGTCCAATATGCGACGTAGGAAGAATTGTTCAAAATTCACGCAATCTCACATCAAGTCCTCCATCACATAATTCCTCTTCTGTCCCTACACCCGCGGAGGGTCCTCAGTTATGGATCACTCTTGATGCTACCGTCCTTCAGTGGATTTACTCCACTATTTCTACCGACCTTTTACAGACGATCATTGAACCAAAACTATGGCTATAGCTACCTGGAATAGATTGCGTGATATATTCCAAGATAACCAACATTCCCGAGTTGTCACCCTTGAGCAAGAATTTTCACAAGTCAGCATAAAGGATTTCCCGAATGTTTTAGCTTATTGTAAATGACTCAAGGAATTGGCGGACCAACTTCGTAACATTGGAGCTCCTGTTACCAATAATCGTCATATTTTACAAATGGTTGCAGGCCTATCTGAGGCCTATAATGGCGTTGGGACTCTCCTCCGTCAAAGTAATCCGCTTCCCCCTTTTTATCAAGCACATTCGATGCTCACGTTAGAAGAAGCTGGCTTGGCCAAAAAGGCGGCTACCGGCGCAAGTTCTGTGGCGATGATGACTACGTCCGATAACTCACACGGTTTTGTTGACAATTCCGGCCAAAACCGCAACAACGGTGGCGGCAAGAAGGGTCAAAATCGTAAAAATAATGGCAAAAATTGTGGCGGCAACAACAGCGACGGACGGAACAGTAGCAACGCCGGCAGTGGGCCTCGGGGTACTGGGCCCTAGCCCGCCTAGTCTCAGTCATGGGCCCCTTGGCAGTAGGCCTGGAACAGCGGCCAGTGGCCCAGTCCAACGGCCAGTGGCCCAGTCCAGCATACTGCCCACCCAGTTATTTCCTAGGAAGTTGGGCCCCCGTCCAGTCCAATCACAGGCCCAATTTTTCAGGTTCTTACGGCAACAACCAACCGCGATCTGGGGCGGGTCAGCAGGCCAGTCTGCTTGGGCCTCGACCCCCGCAGGCCTTCACTGTTGCGGGCTCGACTACGATCCCGACACCCACTGATATTGAGGCTGCCATGCATATACTCGGATTAAATCCTCCCAACGCGAATCGGTACGTGGACACCGGCGTCACTTCTCGCATGACGTCTGACCAACGTACTCTCTCGTCTTATTTCAATTTGAGCAAAAATCGTGGCATTATTGTTCGTAATGGCAACTCTCTTCCTATTCGTGGTTATGGTCATACAACTTTGTCTCCCCCACATCCACCTCTTGTCTTGAAAAATACCTTTCATGCCCATAACTTAATTAAAAATTTAGTGTCTGTCCGAAAATTCACCACTGATAATTGTGTTTCTGTTAATTTTGATCCATTTGGGTAAGGATTTCAAAACGGGGATACCTCTCATGAGATGCAATAGTAGGAGAGATCTTTATCCACTCACGACCCCCACCAGTCTCTCGAGTCAAGCCATGTCATCGACATTTACAAGCTCCTTCCTTGTGGCATGCACGTTTGGGTCAGCCTAGGTCTTCAATTGTTTCTTCTTTACATAAAAACAATTTTATTTCTTGTAAGGGTACGCGTAGTACTCCAATTTGTCATTCTTGTCCGTTAGAAAAATATGTTAGATTATCATTTGTAGCCTCTACTTCTCGTACTTTGATGCCTTTTGACATTATTCATATCCGTTCTAATTTCTTTGGGCCATCGTTATTATGTTTTATTTTTGGATGATTATTCTAATTTTTTATGGACCTTTCCGTTAGCGAAAAAATCTCAAGTGTTTTCCACATTCTTAAAATTTAGAGCATTCATCTGTACCCAATTCGAAAGGAAAATAAAAAATATTCAATGTGATAATGGCAAAGAATATGATAATGGGTTGTTTCGGAAATTTTGTGAGGTTAATGGCATAGTTTTTCATTTCTCATGTCCTCATACGTCCTCACAAAATGGGAAAGACGAACGGAAAATTCGTAGCATTAATAATATTGTCCGAACTTTATTGGTCCATGCTTCCGTACCTCCTTCTTTTTGACATCATGCTCTACAAATGGTTACTTACCTCCTTTACATACTTCCTACCAAATGATTGACATATGCATCTCCCATTAAAATTCTCTATAATAAGAATCTTTCGTATTCACATCTTTGGGTCTTTGGGTCTTTGGGTGTCTATGCTATCCACTATTTTCGTCAACTACAATTAACAAACTTCAAGCTCGTTCTACCGCTTGTGTGTTTTTGAGTTATCCATCTAATGATCGTGGTTACAAATATTTTAATTTATCGTCTAATAAAATAATAATTAGTCACCATGTAATTTTTTATGAAACCCAATTTCCATTTGCTAAAGTGGGTAGTCCCGTGCCTAGTTCGTATAATTTTTTAGATGACGAGATCTCCCCATATATTATCCACCATTTATCAGACTTATACCGTGACCAAAATATGCCAGTAGGCCCACAAATTCCCGTTGTTCTATCGCCTCTTCCCAGTGGGCCAGAACCACGGCCCAATACCGATATCGGTACTATTCTAATGGTCCGGTCCACTGGTTCCACCCCTGTTTCAGTTGTTGGGCCAGTAGGCCCATTGCCTGCTGGCCGGTCAGTCACCAGCCCACCCACTGCCCAAAATCCACCCAATTCTACCTCGAGTCATAGGCCCGTTACTCGTAGTCAAATGAGTATTTTTAAACCAAAACATCATTTTAATCTCAATTTTATTGTCTCTAAATCCCCACTACTACGTAATTCTGTGTCTGTACTACATGACCCGAATTGGAAATTGACTATGACTAATGAATATAATGCTCTTATTGAAAATAAGACGTGGGAGTTAGTACCCAGTCCCTCTGGTATTAATATTATTCAGTCTATGTGGATTTTTACTCATAAAGAAAATTCTAACGGTTTCTTTGAGAGGCATAAGGCTAGTCTTGTAGGTGATGGTAAGACTCAACAGGTTGGCGTGGATTGTGATAAGACGTTTAGTCCGGTTATCAAACCGGATACCATTCGCATTATTCTTAGTTTGGCTCTCTCCAAAACATGGCCTATTCATCAGTTGTATGTAAAAAATGCTTTCTTACACGATGATCTTAAGGAGACAGTCTATATGCATCAGCCCTTAGGTTTTCGAGATCACAATCGTCCTCATCATGTATGTTTGCTGAAGAAGTCCTTGTATGGGCTTAAGCAGGCCCTGCGGGGTTGGTATAAGCGGTTTGCAAATTATGTATCCACTATTGGGTTTTCTCACAGCCGGTCTAATCATTCTCTTTTTATATATCGTCGTAGTACTTCTCTAGCATACATTTTATTGTACGTAGATGATATTATATTGACTGCTTCATCTGATAATCTGCGCAAGTCTATCATGATACTTCTCAGTTCTGAATTTTCCATGAAAGACTTGGGACCCTTGAGTTATTTCTTGGGCATTGCTGTCACACGTCATTCAGGTGGTCTATTTTTATCTCAAAGGAAGTATATTGCAGAGATTATTGAGAGAGCTGGTATGTCATCTTGTAAGTCTACTTCTACTCCGATGGATACTAAATCGAAGTTAAGTACTGCGGTTGGCTCACCTTACGAGGATCCCACATACTATCGCAGTCTTGCAGGGGCACTTCAGTATCTTACTTTCACAAGACCTGACATTACTTATGCCATTCAGCAGGTGTGTTTGTTTATGCATGATCATCGAATTAAGCACATGAATGCGTTCAAACGCATTATATGATACATCCATGGAACACTTGAATATGGCTTGCATCTATACCCATCGTCGGTCTCTACTCTTGTCTCATATACATATGTTGATTGGGGTGACTGTCCGGATACCAGACGCTCCACATCTGGTTACTGTATTTTTCTAACTTGGTCTCATGGTCTGCAAAGCGACAGTCTACATTATCACGCTCCAGTGTAGAGGCCGAGTATCGATGGGTAGCCAATGTGGTCTCTGAATCATGTTGGTTACGTAATCTTCTCTTAGAACTTCATTGTCTCATTCATAAAGCTACATTGGTATATTGTGATAATATTAATGCAGTCTATCTTTCTGGTAATCCAGTTCAACATCAGCGCACTAAACATATCGAGATGGATATCCACTTCGTTCTAGAAAAGGTAGCTCGTGGACAAGTACGCGTCTTACATATCCCTTCTAGGTATCAAATTGCAGACATCTTTACTAAGGGTCTTCCCTCGATTCTATTTGAAGATTTTAGGGACAGTCTCAGCATACGACGACCGCCCGCTATGATTGTGGGGTGTGAAAATATACCATGATATACACGGTATATACTGCATATACAATGCCTTGTGTATACCGTGTATATCATGGAAACACAAGCCAATTTGGAGATTGTGATATACATGGTATACATTGCCGAGTATATCCAGTAGCCAAGCTACCATTTAGCGCCGCGGCGCTGCCATGGTGGCGTCGCGGCGCTCCGACTCCGCGGCTCCGACGGTGCTGCGCTGCGGCCCTTCACGGCTCCACGATGATTTCTAACTCATTTCATCTTACACTTCTTCCTTCGTTTACCAACGTGGAATATTTGTCATTTGGCCAACAACCGTCCATCATTCTATGTCTCAAACGTATTACGTATGTACCAATATCTCTTTCACTAATAAAATTTATTATACTTGGCACTACGTGTACACATGTGTGGAAACGACATTTCCGACGTGCGGGGCCCCAATTGTTCGAGTCATAAATAATGGGATAAACTTAATTCCATATTAGTAAATTTCCAACAATCCCCTCTTGAAAGAGATTTTGGCGCACTCACAAGGTGCCTATTTCCAGCAATCTTTCAGCGGATAGATGTTGCATCTGGATAGGTAGCTTCCGCTTTGAACCTTCCATAGTTGAATACCATCGGACTTAGTTACTGCGCAGTGAACGTGATGTCTTGAACCGTCAGTGTTTAGTGTAAGTCAAGTCAACGGTACCAATACAATAACTTCTCTTACTCTGTTCTTCGTAATGTTTTGTCCGTTGTGGCCGTGGACACTTCTTAGATTCTTAAGTGCGTTCATTTGAGGCGGCATGTCCTCGCACTTAAATAGGTGGTCTCCTACAAGGTATCTTGCTATACCCCACTTTACAAGTGTTATGAACCATTAAAAGTTTTCCCAAACCTAACCTCAACCGTTGAGGATCATTAAAGGTTTTGGAAACTTAACTTTTTACCCATACTGCAGATAGCACTTAACGTCTATCGCGGGAACTGCTTTGGGTTTATGTTCCTTACAGAGATCATAACCCGAAGTGCTCTTGCTTCCACCGAAGCGCTCAACTGAACATTTACAACTTAGTTTTCCCATTGAACCAAATTCCTGGGATCTCCAGTCAATAATGTTGGGTTACCACCGTATTGGTCCTTAAAGCGTGGGTTTTAAGCCCATTCCCCTATACAAGCAGAATATCTGATCTTTGGGTAAGCCCTTTGTCAGTGGGTCCGCTATATTATCCTTTGATTTTATGTAATCAATAGATATTATATCTGTGGTGATCAGCTGCCTAACGGTCTTATGTCTCCGTCGAATATGACGAGACTTGTCGTTTTACATAGAACTATGTGCCCTTCCTAGAGCCGACTGACTATCGCAGTGGATCATTACAGAAGGTACAGGTTTGTCCCAATAAGGGACATCCTCTAAGAAGTCGTGAAGCCACTCAGCTTCTTCTCCTGCTTTGTCTAAAGCGATAAACTTCGATTCCATCGTGGATCGGGCGATGCAAGTTTGCTTAGAGGATTTCCAAGACACAGCCCTACCACCAATTGTAAATATATACCCACTAGTGGACTTGGTGTTCTCTATATCAGATATCCAGTTTGCATCACTATACCCATCTAGTACAGCTGGATATCTCGAATAATGCAGTCCGTAAGTTAGCGTGTATTTCAGGTATCATAGTACCCAATTCAACGCCTTCCAATGATCATTACTCGGATTACGGGTAAACCTAGCCAACTTGTTGACTGCATAAGCAATATCAGATCGGGTGTAGTTTGTTATGTACATCAAACTCCCTATCACTTGTGCATATTGCTCCTGGCATACGGGTGCACCACGATTTTTATCAAGCTTTTGATTTCTATCCAGTGGTGACTTCATAGGCGAACTGTCAAACATCTCAAACTTTCTCAACACATCCTCGATGTAGTGAGACTGAGATAAGACCAGTCTGTCAGACGTCTTAGAGAGCTTTATCCCTAAGATGACATATGTGATCCCCATATCCTTCATGTCGAAGCATTGTTTCAACATGTTTTTAGTCTCTAGGATCAAGCTAGGACTGCTCCTTGTGATCAACATGTCATCTACGTACAGACATATCATGATGAACGAGTCAGAGTTACCTTTCGTGTAAACACATTTGTCACATTCATTAATGGAGAAACCCTTCGATAGTAGAATACTATCAAATTTTTCGTGATATTGCTTTGGGGCTTGTTTCAGCCCGTACAGAGATTTGACAAGTCGACAGACTTTCTTCTCTTGCCTTGGAACCACATACCCCTCGGGTTGTTCCATATAGATTTCTTCTTCCAAATCACCATTTAGGAAGGCTGTCTTGACATCCATTTGATGTATCTCAAGGTCACGCAACGCTGCGATCGCAATGAATACTCGTATGGACATCATCCTAGATACCGGGGAGTACGTGTCAAAATAGTCAAGGCCTTCCTTCTGCCGATAGCCCTTGACTACCAACTTGTCCTTGTACTTATCTATAGACCCATCTGCTTTATACTTTCGTTTGAGTATCCATTTACAATCCAACAGTTTGTTTCCCGGAGGAAGATCAACCAACTCCCAAGTATGGTTATGCAGGATGTAGTCTATTTCACTCTTAATAGCTTCTTTCTAGAGCGGTGCCTCTGGAGTTGACAATGCTTCAGCAATTGTCCTTGGTTCGTCATCAACCATATAAGCTACAAAGTCAGGACCGAAGGATGTATTCTTCCTGGCCTTTTTACTTCACCTCGGTTCCATCTCTGGAGTCTCCAAGTTCTGAGAATCTAGAACACTAGATTCTGGATATTCATCCACTTCAAAGTCCACTAGATCTGAACTATCTAGATCCGGGCAGTCAAAGACTCCTGGTTCCTGAGAGCTTTGTTCATAACTTCGTTTGCGAGATGTTATGTCTTTTTCCTTTCTAGGAAAGGTATCCTCAAAGAATTGAGCATTTCTTGATTCCTTGATTCCATGATTGTACCCCAGTGGATATCTGGAATATCTGACTTATACACTAAGAAGCGATACACACTACTGTTATTTGCATATCCGATGAAAATGCAATATACAGTCTTAGGCCAAATCTTGACCTGTTTTGGCTTGGGCACTTCGACCTTTGCCAAACAACCCCACACCTTTAAATATTTATAGGTGGGTTTTATTCCCTTCCATGATTCATAGGGAGTTTTGTCCTTACCCTTATGTGGGACTCTATTAAAAATTATATTAACGGTAAGGACGACTTCTCCCCACATGTTTTAAGGAAGACCAGAATTGATGAGCAAGGCATTCTTCATTTCCTTCAATATGCGGTTCTTGCGTTCAGCAACAAGGTTCGATTGAGGTGAGTATGGAGTCGTCGTTTGATGAACAATGCCCGATTCTGCACAATATTCCTCAAATGGCGCTACATATTCTCCCATTCTATCGCTACGAATGGATTTAATCTGCATGCTTAGTTGGTTTTCAATTTATGCTTTGTAGCGTCGAAACGCTTCATCTTTACTTTTCAACAAGTAAAGGTAACAATACCTTGTGCTATCATCAATGAATGTCACAAAGTACTTGTTCCCCCTAGTTTGTGCAAACTTCAAATCACATATATTTGTGTGAATAAGTTCTAGAGGAGCGGTATTCCTTTCGACGGATCGAAAAGGAATCTTTGTGAGTTTTGCCTCTACGCACACCTCACACTTATGTTGCGAGTTTACGTCGATAGACGGCAACAACTCCAACTTAACCAACCTTTGGATGGACTTATAGTTAACATGTCCTAATCTATGATGCCATAAATTAGAAAACTCAAACAAGTAAGAATAAGCTTCAATATTATTGTTTGCACGCATTACAGACATGGCGTTAACTTTGAAGAGGCCCTCACAGACGAAGCCGCTTCCCACAAAAGTTCCATTCTTGGTGATTACAAATTTATTGGACTCAAATATTAACCTAAAACCAGCATTAACCAATAAATGACCTGAAATTAAATTCCTCATAATCTCAGGGACATGCATCACCTCCTTCAGAGTGAGCTCTTTTCCAGAAGTCATCTTCAGGACTACCTTTCCTACCCCTAGCACGTCAGAGGAAGCATTGTTAACCATGAACATATTTTTGTCTGTAACTGGTGTATATGTGGAGAAGACATCTATATTGGAACAGATGTGTCTGGTAGCACCCGTGTCCATCCACCATTTTATGAGATTCTCAACAAGGTTTACTTCAAGCACCACCGTTGAGAACTCTTCAATCATGTCGTCAAGAACCATGTCTTTGACGACGTTAGCATGTGCCTTGCCTTTGGCCTTGGCCTTCTCTTGTTGCTCAGTCTTGAACTTGCGGCAGTCATTGATCATGTGACCAGGTTTCCCACAGTGGTGACAGTTCCCTTTGAACTTTTCCGTCGCCTGGGTCTTGCCGTCTTTCTGGAACTTGCGCTTCTTGCTTGGGTTCCCTTTGGCCTCAGCCAGATTTACCTTTGCCTCGGCGGGTTATTTTTCCCTAGGCAAGACCTTCTTATTATCTTCCTGAATCTGGAGTTTGATAATAAGTTCCTCAAAGGTCATTTCCTTTGTCTTGAGTTTTAAGTAACTCATTCCATGAGGGATGTAACTTTTCAATCAGTGATGCAACCAAAAACTGCTCATTTGGTTTCATACCTTTCAAATCCAGGTGATGTAGAATCATTTGGAATTCCTGGACTTGGGACATCACAATTTTGCTATCCACCATTTGAAATTTCAGGAATTTCCCAATGATGAATTTCTTCGTACCAACATCTTGTGCGGTGTACTTCTTCTGCAGCTTTTCCCATAACTCTTTGGATGTGCCTACGGCGCAATACAGCGTGTAGAGTTGGTCTGACAGACAGTTCAAAATATAGTTCTTACACATGAAGTCACTATGACTCCAAGCATCAAGAACTATCTTCATGCCATTGACGACATGGATACATTGGCCCCCTCCAACCGTTTCATTAGGCTGAGGGTCCACTTCATCTCCAGCTTGTGGAGGATCTTCTGTTAGGAAATGAGTCATTCACATAACAGTCAGATAAAACAACATCTTCTGCTGCCATCTCTTGATGTTGGTGCCCATAAGCTTCTCTGGGCGTTCATTGTGGAAACCGGAGGATGGAGGAACAGTAACGTTCCCTTGAGCAACCGAAAAGACATTAGGTGTTCCTTGAGCAGTGGGGAAGGCAGAGGGGTTGCCTTGAGTAGCAGCAGCAGAATCAGAAGTGAGTTGTTCTCTTCCAGTCATCTTTCTAAGCAAAAATTACAAAGCAAATCTTGTCTTAAAATTGTGGGTTACAACAATAGAAGGAAACGGGAAGTAAGTAAATATTACAAATTGCTAGAAAGGATAAACTAAATATTACAACAAACTGGAATTAAGAACGATACAAACTCCTTGTGATTTGATGAGTCGAGTGATGGCACTCTGTCTTTAAGACAAGATTGCCCCGTATATATCCTTTTACATTGTCGGGCAATAGTCTCCCAAGATACAATAGTAACTTAATAAATTAGCAAAGGAAACTAAGTGTTACTCTTGAATAACTTTGAATATAGAAAACTTGCTAGAGAAGAAGAAGAAGATTTCAGAAAATTTCTAAGTGTGTTGAACAATTGAGTCATATGCCTCAATTTATAGTGTAAGGAGATGACTCCTCAACTAGCCAACTAATGACATTCAATAGTCATGTAATGACACTTATTGAGGGGTTACATTCAGCCAAATAATGGTTGAATTCATGTGCCAAATAATGGAGATTCAATGCTCCAAAACCAGCCCAAAAGTCAGAACTTTCCATCTTCCCGTCGCAGCATTCTACCTCCGAAGCGCCGCGGCTCCGCGAATTAGCGTCACGGCGCCTCGGCTCCAGTAGCCAAGCCACCATTTAGTGTCGCGGCGCTGCCATGGTGGCGCCGCAGCGCTCCGGCTCCGCGGCCCTTCACGGCTCCGCGGCGATTTCTGACTCGTTTCATCTTACACTTCTTCCTTCGTTTACCAACGTGGAATACTTGTCATTTGGCCAACAACCTCCATCATTCTATGTCTCAAATGTATTACGTATGTACCAATATCTCTTTCACTAATGAAATTTACGATACTTGGCACTACGTGTATACGTGTGTGGAAATGACGTTTTCGACGTACGGAGCCTCAATTATTCGAGTCATAAATAATAGAATAAACTTAATTTCATATTAGTAAATTTTCAACGGTAATAACTTGACAGCTTGCACTTTATAACTTATGTGATGTTGAGCTTTAGTATCTGTTCACAATGAGTTGTGGCTTTGTTTTCTTCGATACTGAACAAGAGTTGATTGACCGGAGAAGACACGTGCATAAACAAATGGAATTGGGCTGATTATGAACTGAATATAGAGTATACATTGTGGTCTGCAGATAGAGAATTCTGTGTTGAAGTTGACAGCTGCAGATATTGTAAATATTATAATTGTTCTTTTTATTTATCTTTAGTTAGTAAGGAGATAGCTAATAAGAATAGGCCACATGGCAGAGTTTGTTAGTGTAGATTTTTTATTTCCCTGTATGAATATAGCTGTGTACAACATATTTTTCGTTCAATACAATAGAAATTTTCCATACATCATCTTCTTAATTTTGTCATGTCATCTGTTTAGATCCGCTTCGCTCTAAGTTGTAGCTCCATGAAAATATGGAGTACTTTATCACAACATAAAATTTCGTATAAGATAATACGACATATTGTTTACTGCATTAGAAAAATAATCGGAACATCATTAGTGCAGCTTTTTATTGACATTATTAAATAATAACCGAATTAAAACATGCAATAATCTATGCTTTATTTTATGTGGAATAAAATGTAGAGTGAAAAAATGTGAATTTATAATGTGAAGATTAAACTATTTAAAGACAAATATGCTCTCTTAAAGTAAGTTATTCATGTATAACAGTTTTCTTATTATTGATGATTGCATAACTCACTTCATTATTAATTTACGCATAAATAATCTCTACATAACATGTTAACTGAACCACCCCTAATTTTATGCCGGAGGCCTGATCTTCATGATGTCAAACCTCCTTAATTGTTGGGAGAACTATGACGTGGTAATTTAGCTGCCAAGTTATTCACAGTACCTATACTACGTTTTTAACACTAAACTATTGCTAGCTAATGATAGAAAACAGGAAAGGAAGAAAACTAAATGAGACGAAACCTTGTTTCTACCGTTGGAAAAAATGAAAGAAAGTTGAAAGTTCACTCTTCCTCTCTGATCCTATACTTATTTGTAAATAGTGAGCCGTGATTGTAACAACATACCCAGTATAACCCCACTTGAATAACACAAGTGGGGTCTGAAGAGGATAAGATGTACGTAAACCTTACCCCTACCTTTGTGGGAGAGCTTTGATTGTCTGTCCTAAAAAAACGAACAAGTTAGCATTTTCGACAATTTCTTCATCATAGCACCTAAAGAAAATTCAGAAAATTGTCTAAGCAAATTAAGAAAATAACAAAACAAGGACCTCCCCATGCTAAACAAGGGCCTTTTGAATCCCAAAACTTGCCCATTTTCTGTCCTTCTTGCACCCTAGATGTGTCATTCCATGGGAACGATAAGGTACAACTTCAGAAGCATTGAACCACATCTGTATGTGCTGTCGAGGTCTCTCTGAACTAGGGGATGCGAGACATCAGCTATCACAATCTGAGGACGTCAGCGCTACTGAACACATGATTCCTCTTTTTCACCATCAGTTTCTGTACTCGTTGCCAATGGATGATTCCCCAGCACGAAGCACCTGGTTCTCCATCAGATTTTCCTGCACCGCCTTCACTCAGGCAATTATTTCAGAATGGACGTACAATATTCTAGAATTTGAAACGAGCAGGGAAAGTTATTCTAGTGTACCTGTAAAAGCTCTGTCATCCTGCCAATCCCGTAATTCATCAATGGTTTTGAAATAGAAGTAATCCTGGTAGGAGGAGAATTTATAGGATCGGTTGATTCTATAGAGGGAAGCTCATTCATGTCGCCAATATCTCGTTCCAGGACAACACTCAAGTTTCCTGCTGACAACTTATGAGAGGCCTCATAATCTTTAGTATTTGTATTTGGTGATAGAGAACCTTGAATGCCCTTGGTCACTCCAACAGGTTTACATGTGTTGTTAGATACAATTGGCTCAAAACCATCTCGATCCTGCCCAGTCACCAATGCTTCTTGGTTGCCAACCTGAGTAACCTGACTAGTTGTTAGTGATCCATTAGGTGGCAGCATAGCCAAGGGTGCAACAGTCATATGAGCAGCTTGGGATGAATCTGGAGGAGCTTGCATAGTAGGTGGAAATCCATTGGTCGGGTTGACCGGTTGAAGGACAACAGGAACAACAGCACCGCGGGCTCCCACCAAAGGGACAGAAGGAGCTGTTGTTGGAGGCGATACATTTAGCTGAGGCCTATTTAAAGACTGGTCATGGCCATGTACCTGAACTTGGTTTCTGCTGGGTAGATGAATGTCGTTCCTTTTAATCATCTGAACATTTGGTGCCACATCATTTTCTGCTGTGACAGGATCAAAATGCCCTGGCTTAAAAACAATACCCCTGAAATTTGTATTGGAGTCTCCAATTCGAACACTGAGCACATAACCAGCATCTAATGTAGCTTCGATAACACCTGTAACAGCCTGACCTATCATCCCATCATTTGCAGCATTAACTGTATCTACTTGTTGGGGTCGGATCTCTTTTATTTGTCCAAACCCTGGTGGAAACTGAGCAGTTTTTACACGCTTTAGGTTGTTATCCTTGCGCGGGCGACCCCGCCCCCGCTTGATAGGAAGAGTTACTGCAGTGTAGGAGCTGTCCCCTTGAATAGGTTGGCTCATTCTCACAAGTTGATGTCAAGTATCTAAACTTCCTTCCTGCTAGTCTTCTGTAGTACCTGCCCGGAAAAGATCAGTCTCTTATTTTGACTCGGAACAACTATTAAGATAGTAAATAAAAATGTAACACTCCATTGACTTGGCAAGAGTAAATATGACCTACTGTATCGCTTCTATTCTAGGATTGCAATTTGGGATCACTCGGGGATAAAGGTGGAGAATCCATTCAGGAAGGAGGACGCATTATGCAAGGGATTGCATGGGATCTAAGCTTTATAGACAGGTAAACACGTGAAGATAAAGAAGAGAGATTAGATTAAAAAGCTGGCATAAACTTCAAATAAGCCAAATATGGTAATCATAAAAAAGCTTAGACACAGGAGATTAACTATTACTAGGAGACAACGATTATAACTTTATGGTTATATGGTCCCAGATCACCCAGGCAAAGTAGGACTCAGCAGATTTTCATAAAAGGAATTGCAGGGTGTGGTGAGCAAAACAAGACACCTACTATCAGGTCATAAATATACAACAGACTTGTTTAATCATTCGAACTTTGTGGAACAGTTATATCCATTCTCACAAGACTAAGAATATAAGTAACACTGCAAACACCATTCCCTTTCTTGAAAAATACTTCAAATCTCACGGGTAAAGTTGTTGTTATGTAACCAGGAGGTTACGGGCTCAAGCCGTGGAAATAGCCTCTTGCAGAAATGCAGGGTAAGGCTGCGTATAATAGACCCTTTGTGGTCCGGCCATTCCCCGGACCCCGCGCATAGCGGGAGCTTAGTGCACCGGGATGCCCTTTTATTTTACTTCAGATCTCAGTTTCATACAGTGCTTAGTTACATATACCAAAATGACACTTTCACTACAAAGACTAGTAGACAACTTAGTCGTTGCTCACACAAAATTACTCTTTCTATCTTCAACCCTCCCCCCCCTCCTTTTTTTTTTCCTTCCAAAGTTTATTTTTCTTGGTGAGCTTAGACTGACGGCAGGAAATTTTTACTATGTCCAAGTTGCAGGATAGTTGTATCATGTCATTTCTCCATCAGCTCTCTGTTAGCGCCAAAAGGCAGAGCAGTACAACTAATGACAACAAGTACGAAAAAAATGCTAAAGACAACTCAGGAAAGAAATATCTGATACCCATGTATTTACCCGGAGCAACAAATGCATGCCACAAGACACACAAACTTTATCCAGCCCAGAGCTGAGAACAATTTGGTATGTGTAATTCAAGATACCTTATAATGCTGAGTAGTGAAACAACTCTTTCCTAATCAGGAAAGTTAGGCACGTGTGAGTTAAGATATCTATGGGAATAACATATACTATAAAGCAACAGACATGGACCAAAGTGATAAGTGACCAATTAAGGGAAAAAATTTGATAGCTCCATTGTAAAGAGAAAATCACTTCTGTTTCTGTACAATCTCACATGGCTTTCCTTGTGCAAGTTGACATGTATGGTTTTTTATGTAGCTTGATAACTTGATTGTATGGAAGTGTTAAAATACCCGGTGTTCTTACTTTATAATATTTAAACCAGATTTACTGCAAGCATCAGCAGGGATATATAACCTTTTGTATGTGAACATGTATTGGATTATTATTGTTGAAGAAAATTAATATCTGAAGATAATTCTTAATCTAATCCAATAATGAACAGAAAACAGTAAAATTGACACATCCCATAAAAACCAAGTCAAGGAACTACATTATCATAATAATGCACAGGGAGAATGTACACCCCAGGCTTCTGAACCAACAGGCAAGAAAAATAGAAGATGACTGGAAGAGCATCTTTACAAAATCAACAACATCCCAGTGTGGTCCCACAAGGTGGGGTCTAGGGAGGGTAGGATGTAAGCAGACCTTACCTCTACCTTTGTGAGGTAGAGACGTTTCCGGTAGACCCTCGGCTCAGAAGAAAAGTACTTGTCGCAGAAATATATGAAAGAAGACAACACATAGCAAGATATAAAATAAATGCGGCAACATATAGGAATACCCATCAAGGAAATAAAAACAATATACTATCAGACAACTACTAATAAAAGGAAAAGAGAGGAGGAGAACTCGCCCCCTCCCTCCCCATACCTAGCTACCTACTACTAACCTTCTACCCTAATCCTAGACCTCCACGTTTTCCTATCTAAGGTCATGTCGTCAGTCAACTGAAGTTGAGTCATGTATTGTCTAATCACCTCCCCCAATTCTACTTCAGCCTATCTCTACCACTCTTAATACCAGCTACAGCCAACCTCTCGCACCCCCTCACTGGCGCATCCTCGTACCTCCTCTTCACATGCCCAAACCACCTCAATCTTGCTTCCATCATCTTGTCTGCCACTGATGTCACTCTCACCTTGTCCCGTACAACTTCGTTCCTAATTATATCTCTCATCGTATGTCCACATATCCATCTGAGCCTCCTAATTTTCGTTACCTTCATCTTCTGAACGCGAGCATTCTTGACTGGCTAACTCTCTGCACCATACAACAATGTTGGTCTAACCACCACTTTGTACAACTTTCCTTCAAGCCTCGACACATTCTTATCGCACAGTACCCCGGAGGTAAGCCTCCATTTCACCCACCCCGCTCCAATGCGATGAGTGACATCTGCAAGAGCATCTTTGGTGCCGGTATTTTTAGGAAGAAATGGAAAAGGAATTATCCTCTCAAATGCAAAAGGATGCGCCAATTGCATACATTCAGGTTATCAAGTACAATTCCTGATATATGCATGCAAATCTCAAGCATGAAGAAAGAGAATAACAGGACACGAGTGTTCCTCCAAAGCAGTCGAGATGAATAATAAGCTTGTAGTGGGAAGTTTACTATGACCACGATTTGGTCCGATAATACTGATACCACTTCTGCCAATTCTTTAACTTTTTATATGCTATCTGATGAATTATTAGAAAACAAACTCAAAGGACACATACTGATTCACCGGTGGAGCTGGAGAGCTAAAACTAAACAACTATAAGCATCTTCTATTTGTAGTGAAAGTGTACTAACCGGACAGCTTTCACTTACATTGTTATCTGAATTCATCCGGAAACACCTCAACTAAATTTTATACGACAGCGTATGCTATATGCATACCAAACCTGGACTTACTAGGGAAGACCAATAAAGGCTCCAACTCACACATAGCATTGGAATTATCAAATGTATAATGTTGATTCTCCAATACTTCCTAACAGTTATAATCTGTTTTTTGGATAACCGGGTAATCCCCCGTGAGTTAATCTGCCTAAACTCAGTCGGCCCAGATGTTCAAAACTTGGGGAATAACAGCCCACCTCTCTACCATGCTCCCACGTAAATACTAAGCTCCATTTCAATGGAAAGGTTCAAACTTGTGACATAAGTCCTATCCATGCATCCCATGGTATCTCCTCACCAGTGAACCAAAGCCCTTGGGGCAAATCTCTGATTTTTATTATGACGGTGGAGTCCGGGCTAACTTGCGTGCACCTCAATTATTTCACTGCATACTTGCTTCCTACCACCAGCACAAGTACCAATAACTCTACCCATCAAGATCAAGACTTAGGCAACTGGGAAGAAATTATCTAGTGTTTTTGCCTCCGGCGGGATTGAACATGAAACATGTTTCCTCCTCGACCATCAGGCCACACCTGTGGGTGCCCTTGGGACGAATCCTAAAAGTTAGAATCTCTCTATAAACCAGAAAACATATACCAGGGGCGGATACAATGTATGATATGTGGGTTCACGGAAACCTAGTAACTTTTGTTTAGACCTTGTATATGAATTAAGAAATCTACTATATATCTATAAATATTAGAATGTAAACTCAGTTATTACTCTATATCAACTTGAGATTGTTATAGGAACCCATATATCCGCTTCTGCAACATACTTAAATGAGCTTTTACTGTGAAGACTGAGAATAATATTTCTCAAACATCTTTTAGTGATTCAGTTAAGTTTGAACAGAAGGTCTACTCTTCCAGAAGCAGAATAACTACTTATGAAATACTGAAACTGAAAAACAAACATTCGGCTATATTATACCGGAAAAGGTGCTAAAAACATAAATCTAGTTCCTTGGTGTATGTACATCACACAACTTAACTAATTTTTCGTCACCTGTAACACAGAACAGAAATAAAACATATAAAGTTCAATCTTTAACACAACTAAAAACAAAATCAGCAGTTTTCCTAAAAAAAATAGAAAACAAAATGCATTAACCAACCACTTAAAACATTTCGAAGTTACACTTAAATAGACCCAAAATACTATATAAAAAAAGTACATACCTTAGTTCGTAGCACAGACAAAAGAGAGGAGGACTCCAAGAAATGGAGATAAACAAGTAGTACTTCGTAGTAAAATTTTAAACCCTAGATTTTTTTGTTAATTAGCAAAGAGGGAAAGGAATGAGAGGGATAATTAGAGAACTAATTTACTGTTCTGCAGAATTTGGGATGAGGGGGAAGGATTTGCTTTTAACGGGGCATTAATTATATTTTTGCCTAGAGAGCGGAAATGATGATTTTTATATAATGAATTTAAAATATATGTGATATAATTTAATTAGATACGGATTTAAGGAAATGAAGATCTTGTATCTTGTAATACTGAATGTGTTAATTTTACTGTTTTAATTTGTATGTCTTGTTATTTTTTTTGATATATTTAAGAAAAGAATGACATATTTTATATTTGAAACTTCTATTTTTTTAATTTTATTATCTCACATGCGGTATGTTTAAGGCCATTAAATTCAAATGTATTTTTATATATTGAACATATTTTTATATTAAAATTATAAAATTTAAGAATAATTTTAGAGACCTCTCTTCATGTTTGTGTTTATCATTCTAACCTTCGTTGTGGTTTGAAAAATTACACTTCCCTTGTTTTCATTTTTTTGTAACCAAAATTGATTCAAGTGAAAAGATTGTATATGATTCAGATATAATGCCCTTTGGGGGAATTAATCACTAAGTATTACTAAGTTTTATGACACAATTCTTTATATACAAAATAAAATTCCTTGCACTTCTCGAATAGATAAAAATCATTTTCTCGCACTTGAACTTTAAGCAGTAAAAATGTTTTTTTTACAAAAAACAAATAACACGTAAAAAAGAAACACATCACAATTAACGTTGTGTACAAATGTTTGCATTTACTTACCTAGAGCATCTTTACAAATGTGATATATTAATTTTTTTCACCTTAGGGCATTCCTTTCAACTTATTGGATTTTATCAAGTAAGATAATGATCCAAAAATTTGATATAATTATATTACAATGTTAATATGTAATGAGAGATATCTTCAATTTATAAAAATGTCATGAGATAAAAATAATGAAAAGTAAAACAATGCACAGTTATATTAGAAATTTACGGGAAGCATATCAAACTTGATGATTAAATTCACGTTTTTAGTCCTACATACAAGGGAAATTGAGCGAACCATTACCAAGAATAAAACATTATTTTATTGGACTGAGAAATTTATAATTATTGCTTAAAGTCCGTTATTATTTTAAAGATATTCAACTATGTTAAGCTTATTTGTTCATATATAATAGCTAGGTTCAGAAGTAGTTCATATTTGTGTTCTTAATTTCTAAAATTTTCCTTCAACAAAAAAATCATAGAGTTTAATAAACCTATAATATTTTACTTTGATTTATTTTAATATCCAAATATGTGAAAGAGGATTTTATTCACATATTTTTTATATTTTGAAGCGAGAATTATACACAATTTATAGCAAGAAGAGTTTTAATGAGAAGTTTGTGGCATAAACCGTAGCACCTTATAAATAAGCCTAAAAGGGCATTATTGTAATATTATACAATCTTTTCATTTAAATCAATTTTAATTACAAAAAAATGAAAATAAGGGAGGTGAACGTAATATCTCAAACCACAAGGGAGGTCAGTGTGATAAAGGCTAATTTGGAGGAAGGTCTCTGAAATTATCCCTAAAATTTAAAAGTCTTTCTTATTTTTTAAACTTCATGCACATTCAAATTAAAACACGTATAAGGAAATGGAAAGAATATAATCTTTGCGTTACTATAAGACTTTTAAAACTTATATTCACAAACATAGCACAATATTTTTATAGCTATAAAAACTATCTTTAAAATAAAATAAAAATTATAAATTACATAGCTTTTTCAATTAAATAGGAGAAGCGAGTGGAACAATTAATTATAAGTGACACAAAAGTTTTAAAATTGAGTAGGAGTAACTCAAGTTTTTTTTATTGAGTGGAGGTGATAAAAATTATATTAGTGATTAATGAGTTTCGACTCATTTCGAACTTGCACCCAAATTTTAATTTTTACACTTTGGCCCACCCAATATAAAATCCTAAATTACCTAAAGGGTAAACAAAAAAACGCGTGAATTATAAGATGTCCAATGATTTGCGCTCTTTACCAATTAACGATTGATGTTTATATTCTGCAGGGTATTGTATGTGACAACATTTATGATGAAAATGCACGTGAAGACTTGCTGAAATACTGGATGGAGAATCAAAGATAATTTTTTACTTTATCAAAGATGGCATGAGATGTGTTGACTATTCAAGTGTCTTCTACAATTTCTGAAAGTGCTTTTAGTGTTATAAGTTTTCAAATATGAGAGCACGGGCACACATTGACAGGAGACATCTTGGCAATATTATTCAGAGATTAAATCAAAGCGGAGCGGAGAAGGTGCGACCAATGAGAGGTTAATGAAGAAGACTACTTTAATAATAACGAGATCCTATCATCGGGAAGCGAAAGCGATTATGAAGAGTTTGACCAAAATATTTTAATTCTCATGAAGAACCTCGCGAAATCATAACAAAATTAGAAAAAAATTGGTTGAATATGTAATTTTATTTTTAATGCAAATTTTATTATGTAATTTACAATTTTTGAACTTGAAATACAAAATTGCAAATTAAAAATTGCATTCCTTAAAAAATTCAAATTTCTATTATATAAATTAGAAACTGTTAATCTTATAATTATTTTTCACACTCTTATTCAAATATTCAAGTGTTTAAACACATTAAAAAAATCTCCCCAAATCTCCGTTCCGTCCCATCCCATCACGACCCGTCCTCCCTAAACCCGACTCACCTTGAAGGCAGGATATGGGATGGGACAGGCCGTTCCCCCTCTACCCCTCCACCCCCTTTCTCCCCATCCCCTCTCATCCCGATCCCCCCAGTCCCT
The DNA here is from genome assembly GCA_029783415.1 of Anisodus acutangulus. Classification (NCBI taxonomy): domain Eukaryota; kingdom Viridiplantae; phylum Streptophyta; class Magnoliopsida; order Solanales; family Solanaceae; genus Anisodus; species Anisodus acutangulus. Next base: position 56,644,309 of record CM056494.1, read on the forward strand.
TCCCATCCCGTCCCCCTGGTCATCCCTACTTTTAAATCATTGATAAAGTAGCAACTGAAATCACTACGATTATGTAGAATACTATTATAGGTAGCAACGGTGTGAGCCTACATGGTAGAAAGTGCCCAGTTTTGTTACTGATTTTAATTTGAAGTTTAAACAAAGATATGTATTCACCTTCTTTTATTTTAAACAAGTTTTTATAATTTTTTAAATTACAATCAACCCTTGTGGTCCGAATTTTTTTCGGACATTGCAAATAACGGGAGCTTAGTACACCGGGCTGTCTTTTTTGTATTTTTTTAAATTATGAACATTAATTATTAACATTTGAATTACTCTTGGAGTCTAAAACATCTTTATAAACCATTAGGCTTACATTGAAAATTGGAAAACTATGAGAGGTGTTTCATTATTGTTGACCCAACTGCAAGTAGCTTGCAGGATGGTGGCATTACGTTAACTTAAATCAACAACTGATGATTGTCAAAAAATATAGATATAGCGAAACTATATCCTATAACCTCAATTAATATCTTAATTTCTTTTTTCTTATTCTTGCTTCTAAAATTGTGTTATAATGGTCAGCTCGTATTAGATTCTTTGACGGCAGAGAAGTTGAAGGAAATATAATCCAAGGTTGATTAAGGGGTTGACATGTCTAGAAATGGATCAACCGAATTTGGTCTATTAGTTACCGTCTTTGTTCCAATTTATGCACTATACTTCCATTTTTAGTATGTTCAAGAAAAATGTGATTTTATATATTTAAGAATAATTTCACTTTAAAATTTCTATTCTACTCAAAATAAAATAATTTATATTCACATATAATATTTATTTTAAATCACAAAATTTAAAAATCATCATTATAATATTGGCTTGCTAGATAAAATATGTACAACTATACACAATGCAATAATTAAATTGAAAATTACGGTTGATCCTCGTGAAAGGGACAACAATATAAAAAGAAGTTGAGTGCCGATTATTTCGAGTAACATATATTGGGCTATTGACCAGAATCACAACTCCTCCAAATTCATCTTTTAAAGGCTGAAATGTGAACTGATTTCTTTTTTATATTTTACTTTATTTTCTTCTTTTTTATTTTTGGAAAAAGAGAGACACGTCTCTCACAAAATAAAAACGATAAGTATTAACATCGATTGATTTTAAATACCTGCTGCTTATGACTTTTGACATATTTTTATTATTTTAACTTAAAAATAAGTGTTTAAAAACTACTTTCTTATTAAAAGAAAACACATGGGATGGTGTTGTAAATTTTAAAAGAGCAAAGAAGAGGACAATTATTTTTCTTTTACCTTTTTTGCGTGTATAAGGTACTTGCAAATTTACAATTTTTTTGTTTTACAGGCGTTAAAATTGGATTCTCACTAATTCCCCTCTCAGTTAGATCTCTCTCTTTTAGACCACAACATGAAAAGAAATACCGCATGAATTTAATTAACATTTTAAAATATTTTTAAAATTATATTAATATAAAAATATTACAATTTATGGTACATTACATATAGTTTTTGAATATTTAAATATTAATTTTAAAATATTGAGTTAGATCTAATTTAATTTAACTTTAGAAATTAGTCAAATTAACCCTCGAGAAGTTAAAAGTGTCAAGTAATTAGGCAAGAGAATTAATAGGCAGTGACATATTAACTATTTAAAATACAAACTTTTGTTTTTCCAGCGATTACAATCTTGACATCCCATCGAGCTATGAACACGAGTAGGCGCGCAGTTAATTAGGAGGGAAAAGGTCAACTGAACCTTCCTTTTCAATCAATCTCCGCTCGCTAAGTAATAGACGAGGAAATTAATAGACACGAAGGAGATCAATTAAACTTGTTTCCTAAACCTGGAAATATGTTTTGTTCCAACTTCCATGTACAAATTGAAGGCTTCAAAGTTGCCCAAAGACCATAACTATATAAAACAAAGGTAGAAACTTTCTTACTACATACACCTAATTTAATTCCTATAGATACACGCTGCATATATAAACAAATTAATGAACCCTCCTAACTCCAGGAAAAAAAAAAAGAGAAGGGACACCTAATTAACTGTCATGTGGTATATGATGCAGCTCAAATCTCTCACTAACGTTCATCAACTGCGTCAACAGTTGATGTTCCGCTTTACCCATCAGCTCGGATAACTGCTTCTTCGTGATCTTAACTTTGACCTCTTTTGCTAATACTGACGTCGAAGAAGAATGACTGCTTCCCTTACTCTCTCCCATGAGGAGTTGATCTTCCTCTAACTTCATCGTTCTACGATGGCAGAAACCGACGTCCTGAAACGGGAAGCCCCAGTCTTTGCCGCCCCATTGCATGGCAGACTCTTTTCTTATACAATTTCCCATACGTAAATTGAATATAAATGTATGAATTTCAGTAGGCAAGGTTTTTGTAAAAATGAGATTTGTGACATTTATATATATTGGGAAGGAAAGAGTTGGTGGCGGGGTAGGGGTGTTTGACCTAATCCTTCATGGGTCCAACTCCACCTATATATTTTTTTTTGATAATCCAGGTTTTCAGGCTTGCGTCTGACTACTTCACTGATATTACCCAGACGTCCTGGAGATGATGGGACCGGTCCTTCAGCACCCCACCACCAGGTAAATCGCGGGATGTGCACACATGGTCAGTGTCTGCTTGCGTCCAACGGATCAATGCTACAAGGTTGACCCCCCCACAAGCCCCATCCACAAGGCTTGGCGGAGACCGAACCCACACTGCAACATGCGGCCACGCTTTTAGCGCCCAGGCTTTACCACATGTATGTGCCCCGGAGGACGATATCCGGAGGGGAGAATCGAACTTGCGACCCTAAGGCCGCAAAGTTGACTCCCTGCCAGCAAGCTGACCCCTCTAGATCAACTCCACCTATATTTGGATTAGGTCTCATTGGTTAAACAGTTAAAAGGAAATCCTACCTACAATGCTTAGTTTGTTGGAGGAATCGACTAATAGCAAGTTATATATTTCTTTTACACTTTCATTTATCAAGAATGAATTTGATTAATCTTTGTAGTAAAATTAGATTAATCTACTTAATATTTTAAAATTAAATTTTTGATATTTGAAAACTGTACAAATTGTAGTAGTCATTGCAATTTTTCTCATATCAATATGTTAAGAAAATACATCTTAACATATTGGTCAAATTTATAAAATTTGAATCTCGAAGTATGAAAAGTGCTACATAAAATGAGGCATCGAGAGTATTTTTGATCTGATTACTAATTAATTTTGACGGTCTACATAAAGTGAGACATCGAGAGTATTTTTATCTAATTACTACTTTCTCCGTCTCAAAAACAATGTCTTAGTTACTATTTGGACAGTCTAAAGATATTTGAATTGTAGAGTACTGTAACTACTAGTACTTTTTATGTAGTTTCTAAATACGTGAATTTTATTTCTAAAAAATAAAAGAGTTTATGTATAAATTCACACCGAACATTAGTTAGTTTGACCCTCATAATCCGAACGACAATCTTTTTGGGAAGGAGGGAGTAATTAACTCTGACGACCAAGGAACTTCACCTCTTGAGCAGATGAACATCCTATTTGAGTCAAATAATTCTATATCCGGACATTGAACAATATCAACCACCAAAGAATGTGGTGCAACGGATAATGTTGTTCCTTCATTAATCAAAGGTCTCTGCTTTAAATTTTGGGTATGGAAAAATCCTTGGTAGGGAGCAATTCCTCCAAATGAGCCCTATGCGGTGTGATTCGAATATAATCGAGCTCTAATACAGATGCCGGTTGTTGAGAGAATTAACAAGAGTTAAAGATAATTAGTAAGTTAATTAGTTAGTTAAGAAGTTAGTTAGTTAGTTAAAGACTTAGTTAAAGAAGTAGTTAACATAATGAATGACTAACTAACTAAATAATCTATAAATACAATCACCTACACATTGTATACATCACTTCTTCCATGAATAATAAAATCTCTGCACAATTCACTACATTGTTCTCCTTTTATTTTCTTCTTCTTACTGTTATTGCTAATGCTTCTGCAACTTCTGTTCTTATATTGTGATAAATACATCTATCAAATGATGAAGAATTCAACAACGGTGAAAACTAAAAAAAATAAATATGAGCATCTAAGGAGAAGTCGGCTTAGACGGCCATGAGCCAAGCCTAATTATGAAGAAGCTTTAGTGTGAAAGGGGTTTTGGCATCGAATCTGCGTTTTTAAAAAAGAGTGTGAACGCAGTTAGAGTAATTAGAATCTTGCTTTTATTGATTGTTTGCAATCATTCATATATGTGCACCCCTTGAGCTTACGTTGTCATTAATAGAGTGAGATATTAATGATAGAACGTAACTCTCAAAATAGTCTCGACTAATGATCATCGAGAATGGGATATCGATGATATGCTATAAGTCGACATGTGGTCTGCATCACATTCTTGGAGAATGTAGTATTTCTCACAGCTGCGAGTAATGGTTACTAGTGATGGACACATGGATACTTTGGAGAAGTATTGGTATACCCTGTAGATAAACTATTTGTTATACATGTCTATAGTGTTATCGGCGTGTGGAATATAAAGGTCCTTTGACTTGAGGTCAATACACACCTTGTTTGCAGAATGATGCACTTTGACAAAGTTCTAAGCTTAAACTCCTTCTGGATAAGATACGGCTTGTGTTGGGTGCATCAAGATGTAAATCAAGGTGGTAGTTGAGTCAAGAATAGGATTCATTCCTCGATTGGAAATTGGAGAGAGCACTCAAGTTCTCAATGTTATTAGGTTGACTAAAGTCACTGGCCAGTGCAAGAGACATATTTAGAATATGGTCTAGTTGTCAACTAATAAATGTGAGATAAAGTGATTAAGTCATTTGGATAGACACTTGGAAAATCCTAAGCTTAATCGAGTGTGTCGCGAATGAAAGGAATTTATAGTTCCGCATAAAGGTTAAGTTTGCTGGATTCATGTAAACGTACTTCACATATTGAGTTCGTCATACGACGCAGTCTAGGAGTTTCGTATGGACCTTAATTAGATTAATGTCAATATATGAAGGCATATAGGGTCACACTATATGCGATTGTTTCTTCGATCTAAGGGTGTATTGAGAAAATATTAAATATTCGATTTAGAATCAAGATATTTAATTTTATACTAATTATGGAATATTTTTATTTGATAGAAATTATTTAATTAAGTCGAATTGGATTTAGAATTTAATTAAATGTGTTGAATATATTATATGGGTACTCAGACAAATACAGGGAAGCAATTGGGCCAGAAATTACTGGCCCAAAATCGGCACCTTGGTCGTCCACATGGACCTGTTCAGTGGACCAGCTGGGCTAGTCCACTGAACATTAAAATGAGCCAGATTTTTCTGTTTTAAATCTGCTTAGATTTTGTCCTTAACTCCTATATAAACAACACAAATCTCATAATTATGAAGTTAGTCAGTCAGATAAAATATAGGATTCAAGACTTAGAGCCTTGAATTACTTTCTCTCTTCTAACAAAAGAATTCCTAGCGTTCTTCGTTAGATAAATACACTGGAGTTGGAACTTGCAATTGGAGACACAAATCGCGTGGATACCATAGTAGTGAATCCAGCATACGAAAGCCTGTAAGTTTTCCTTATCGTGTTTTGAACACTTTAATATGATTATCGTATAAGCCATGCCAGAATCATTGTTGGGTAAGTAAATTTTTAAAGTTCCGATGTACTTACGAACCCAACAAATCCCTACATATCTATGTATTAAAATACATCTCGAAGTTGATTAGGACAACTATCAACCGTTCTTTTTTCCTACCCGAACTATCATCATCTACTTAACTAGGCGTATTTTAATACATATATGATGATCGTTTAGGTAGAAACTGAATAGATGGTGATAATTCAGATAGGAAAAGAAAATAACTAATAGTTGAAGTGTGAAACTAATAAAAAGGTGAAATTCAATTATGTTTTTTACCATCATCTTTCAATTAATTTTAATATAAAGTAGTCGAGAGTAAAATCTTTAGTGATACGGTGACATATTAAACTCATACTTGGAAGTTTAATTTCTGGTGTGTGATAATGCGATATGTATTCGTCAGTGTTATCATCTTGGATAGTATTAAAATATGGGCGTGAACGCAGTGAAGTAACTGGAATCTTGCATGTTTGGCTTTAGTTGCAGCAATCACGTGTGCCACCTAAATGTTGCTATTGGATCATTACCATTTTATTGTATGTTTCCCTTTTTATCGGCAGTTACCATTTGAGAAATGGTTTTTTATAATTTTTTTTAGTTTTATAATCTTTTTATAAGAGATTTTTATTTTTTTATACATAAAAAATCTGAAAAAAGTATTATTTTTTTCTATTCAAATTGTATAAGATCAAGAGATCTTATTTCCTCTCCTTTCAACTTGGTTAAAAGATTTCTATCCTGATAAGCGCTAGGTTAGATGGAAAAAAAGAAAGAAAGATAGGAGCTAGGTGAAATGTACATCTAGAGTAAGTATAAAATTGACTTCAATCAAATTTCTCAACTTAATACACGAATTTAATTTTGGAAAAGTAAGATTGTAACTTTTTCTATTTTATCCTTGTGAATTATTAAAAAAAAAATACTTTTGTAAACTTGCAAAGAAATGAAACTTAAATTGGATCAAAATTCGAACTTTATTACAATTTCGCAACTACAATAATTTATTCAGTGTAATCTCACAAGTGGAGTCTGGGAAAATGAAGCTCCAAGAGGAGGTTTCGAAGCCAGCAGATCTCAGCAACAACATCTGCAACGCCTCTATATTCTGATTCTACACTCGATCATGATAGTGTGACTTGCCGCTTGGCAGACCATGAGATGAGATTATCTCCTAAGAACACACAGTAGCCAGACGTGAAATGCCGCGTGTCCGGACCGCCGGCCCAATCAGCATCCGTATATGATATTAGCATGGTCGATGAAAAGGGGTAGAGATGTAATCCATAATCGAGAGTGCCCTTAACGTATCGAATGATATGTTTAAGAGCCATAAAGTGAGGCTCCTTGTGGGCATGCATAAATAAACACATCTGCTGGACAACATATGCAATGTCTGGCCTGGTGAATGTAATATACTAAAGTGCACCTGCGACGCTCCTATACAGAGTGGGATCGGACACTGGATCACCATCAACAGCACTGAGTTTCGACTTCGAGTCGACCGAAGTAGGCATGATCTTGCAGTTTGCCATTTTAGCCTTGTACATAATTTCTTCTGCATACTTACGCCGACATAGAAATATAGTATCTGCAGATCGAGTCACAAAGATCCCCAAGAAGTAACTTAACTTCCCCAAGTCTGTCATAGCAAATTCGAATTTGAGCAGGGCAATGATACCATTTTTCAACACATCAGAAGAGGCAGTTAGAACAATATCATCCACACATAATAACAAGTATGCATTGTTACTACCTCGATGAAAAATAAAAAAGTGAATGGTCACATTTGCTGCATATGAACTCAATTTTCATAATGTAAGTAGCAGAGCGCTCATACCACGCCCTGGGGGCCTGTTTCAAACCATACAGTGACTTATGGAGACGACATACATAATGAGGAGCCTTTGGATGTACAAAACATGGCGGCTGGTGCATGTAAACAGTTTCTTTCAAATCCCCATGTAAGAATGCTTTCTTTACATCAAGCTGATGAATCAACCAGTTCTTACTTCTTACCCATAGCTATGCTCAGAACCGTGTGAATGGTAGCCGGTATAACCACCAGACTAAATGTCTCACCACAATCAATACCCTCCTGCTGCCCTGTGCCATTTGCCACAAGTCTCGCCTTATGGCGCTCAAGGTCACCATTGTCTCTGAATTTGTGACGGAAGAGCCACATACACCGAATCATATTAGCTTCATCCGACTTCAGAACCAAATCTCAAGTGTGTTGTTTCGTTAAAACATTAAATTCCTCACGCATGGCCACATTCCAATTCGGGTCAAGTTTGGCTAATTTTGAGTTTTTAGGAATTGGGGATATAGATTGAGTGGAGAGGTTAAAGTAAACTTTGGGTTTGAAAATCTCGTGCTGAGCATAGGTCTCCATTCTGTGCGTGGGGACATGTTGACTAGCTATTTCAACTTGTTTTTAATCTTTATAGACCAAACATGATTCCAAAAGGATTTAGGAAAGCATTGAGAACTACTTTCAGGTCGACTACCTACATTTTTATTTTTTGAAAGGAGCAATTTTGCTAGGTGATAACCAGCCTTTACTTTATACTTACCATAGTTTGTAAAATGTCAAATAAGTCGATCCTCAATTCCCCTGAGGGATATTGGAATGGTTAGAATAGTATTGACATTATCTTCATTAAATAATGTATTCAAGAGTTGGGTGTTCTAAGAATTAGTATTATGATCAATCAAATTAGAAACTTTTAAGTTCTGTGAAACACCATTAATCATCCTAGATGGGTAAAAAGAGCTTTCTCGTGGTAACCATGGGTCCTTCTATATTCTCACTGAAGCATCATTGGATATGTTCCGTCGGACATCTTTGACTAAGAGATCACGTCCCCATAAAATGCTTTCCCAAGTCCAAGAAGTATATTGATGACCTTGTACATGTAACAAAGACTCATTTGAAAAATATTTACTCTTTAGTACTTGAGTAACGAGTAGGTCGGGTTCAGTCAAAATTCTCCAAGCTAGTTTTGGCTAGAAGAGCCATATTAAAGGTTTTTAAGTCCCGAAATCCTAAGTCACCTCTAAATTTTGGTTCACATAGTTTTTTCCATCTTTCGAAATGCATTTTCCGTTTCTTATCATTTTGGCTCTACCAAAAATTAGAGAATACACTTAGTGTTGCGCAACGATTATTTGTGCAAAGGGGGAGTTTCGGGCGGGATCGGGGCGGGCCTGGCGGGACTGGGGCGGGCCGGGACGGGACGAGGCCATGTTCCATCCCGGTTCGAGTCCCGATACCGTAATTTTTTTTAAAAGTCGGTGTCAGGGTGGGACCGAACCGGGATCGGGCCGACCCCACCCACTGGCCAGCCCTACAGTATAATTTATAAATAGGGTGTTGGAAGGGAAAAACATGGTCCTTATCTAAAAATCCCTAACCGAACCAGTAATAATCTAGTTATAGGTTAGTGATAGTTGACACAAACTGCTTCCTCTTCCACTTCGTCACAAACCAGAAAGAGATCACAGAACCCACTATAGCGCCTTCTTCCACAACCCTCCTCCCGGTCCCGCTACTTAGAGAGGAGAGAGATGGGTAATGGCTGAATCTGTGCATCGAAGATGAAGAAGATCACCTCCAACAAGTCCGAGCTCCCGGCGATTACATTTCACGAAGTAGATCTCTTTCAAAAACGGAAAACTACTCGTAAACCGCCTCGCAGGAAAAAGAACAACTTCGCCGTCGGAGTGAATTTTCGGAGAGACAACATTGAAGGAACTCCTAATGCTAGAAGGAGCAGGCCTGAAACTCCTCTTCTCCGGTGGAAGTTCAACGAGGATATACATGACAATGATTCTTCTATAAAGGAGGAAACGTCGCCGTTGGAACTTGATCGGAAATGTAGCCGCAATGTTGTTTCTGCTAGGAAGTTAGCTGCTGGACTGTTTAGGCAGCAGCTGCTACCGGAAGTCAACCACGGTCAGAAGTTAGGGTTTCAGGTACTTTTCCTCAAATTGACTTTTTTTTGGTTGCAAATTTAGGGCTTTTGTAATTTGGTTGTTGCTATATTGATATTAAATTATTAATTACTCCATCTGTCGTAATTTATGTAGCACCTTTCAGATTTTGAGATTCAAAGAAGTTTTTCTTTGATTGTAATTCTTTCATATTCCTGATAAATATTTTCAATTGTAAATTATTGTGAGTTATCTTAAAGATTCCGCGTCCGAATTCACTGTCAAATTAAAAAGGTTTGACTCTCGAAATCCAAACTATGCCAGATAAATTTGGACAGAGGGAGCCAATTGATATACTTTGACATTTAGAGTTTGATTTTGTGGATCTAAGCCACTAGCTAGCATTTATATTATAAGGCGCATTGACTTGGCTTATTGATGAATTTAGTAAAAGCAATCATGCTAGGTAATTTGGAGTTATAGAGATAAATCGAATCATTTCAGTACTCCATTCCTTCTTCTCAATTGGGATTTCTCCTTTTAGACCCGTTGCTATAACTGATTGTCAATTAACACGCAGCAGTACATGAAATTTTGATTTTTGAATCTAACTGATTTTTACCTATTAGCTTGCATTTACATTAGTTGGATTAATGCACACTGATATGGCATTTTGATGAATTTGGTCAAAGCAATCATGTTTGAGTAATTAGGAAGAATGGATAAAATGGAACCTTTTTGTAGTCTATTACTTCTTTCCCATTGTGCATTCTCTCTTCTGGTCACTTTCATGCCGCTTTCTTTAACTTTTCAATTCTTGTATCTGCTGTTAGAGCCAGCTTTTGGAACCAAAACTATGGCCTTTTATGCCCATACTTTATTACCTTAGAGTTGGAGCAACGAGCAACTCGAAGTTGTGTTGTTGTAGATCCCAAGTTGACAGGGATTGTGCACCATCTTGGAATTATGAGTTTTCTTTCTTCCACGCAGGCTGGTAGGGTTGAGACGTCCTTTCATTTTCATCAACGCAGTAAAGTGCACGGGTCTCTTATTAAAGATCCAGTGCAAAGTCCTCGATCTGTCTTTGGTCCAACAAATGGCCTGTTTCACAAGGTATGTGACTTTTTTTTCTTAAGATGCTCCGAGTCTTTTGTAATTGTCTAGTATCTAAGCTTCCTTATATGGGAAATCCTAGAGTTGTCAGGGTCCAGGGACATAGTCCTATACAATGTCGTAGGTACAGGGAACAAGATCGCTCCTTGTATTGGGGGGCCATAATTCTCTCTAAATATTATGAATGCCGTTTTAGCTGTCTTAACCCTTACATACGGAGGTAATAGAGTTGTCTGGAACATCTATTTCACTTGATGAAAAAATAAAAATAGAGTTGTCTGGAACATCGACCTATGCGTAGTAGGTGCAGCAAATGAGATTCCCTCTTATATTGAAGGGATGTAGTTCTTAAGTGTCTTAGCCCTTTATATGGCCTATGGGTAAGTCCTGGAGTTTACTGAGACATGGTCCACTGTAGTAGGTGCAGGAAACTAGAGTCCGCTTATATTGGAGAAATCCTAGAGTTATGGCCTATGGGGTACATATTCTTATGTGATGGAATAGATGCAGGAACACGAGGTTTTAAGAGTCAAGACTCTTGGTCCTCATTGTTCTGCAGAACTGTTCTGACTTCTGAATACTTTAATATTGAGATACTTAACTATGGATTGTAGTATTTAAACACTATAGTCTTCTAATTTAATTGTTTCTGTTTTTTTAATCTAACCTTGTTGCAATCTCTATATAATGTAGCTAGAAGCCTCGCTTCAGTTTTCCCATTCTGCTATGGAGGGGGCAACGAAGTGGGATCCGGTTGGCTGGACTACAGCTGTGGAAACAAAGAAGATATATGGCTATCAGAAGGTTATTGATCAACAAGTGAATACTGCTTCAGTGATTTCTTCTCTCGAGGCAGAACTAGAGTGTGCTCGTGCTCGAGTTCATCAACTTGAAAGGGAGCGGCAGTCATCTGAAAAGAAACTCGAACAGTTTTTGAGGAAACTTAGTGAAGAGAAGGCTGTGTGGCGGAGCAAAGAGCATGAGAAAATTCGTGCAATTATGGATGACATGAGAGCTGACTTCTCCCGAGAGAGGAAAAACCGAAAGAGGCTTGAAATAGTCAATTCCAAATTAGTTAATGAGTTGGCTGATGCCAAGTTATCAGCAAAACGCTATTTTCAAAATTACGAAAAAGAAAGACAGGCTAGAGGGTTGATAGAAGAAGTGTGTGATGAATTGGCCAAAGAACTTGGAGAAGACAAGGCTGAAGTTGAGGAATTGAAGAGGGAATCTTTTAAGTTCACAGAGGAAGTAGACGAAGACAGAAAGATGTTGCAGATGGCTGAGGTTTGGCGTGAGGAACGGGTTCAGATGAAACTAATTGATGCCAAGGTGATGATTGAAGAGAAGTATTCCCAGATGAACAGGTTAATTGATGAACTAGAATCATTTCTAAATTCTAGAGGTATGAGTTTGGATGTGGAGGAGATGAAAAGAGCTGAGCAACTCCAACTGGCCGCTGCTTCTGTGAATATTCGTGATATTAGAGAACTCACTTATGAACCTGCAAATCCAGATGATATTTTCTCCATTTTTGAGGACGGTCATTTTGTTGAACCTGATAAAAGGGAGATCCAGCCATGTACTGCATATAGTCCTGCCAGCCATGCCTCCAATCGTCGCACTCTCAGTCCTGATGGTGGTCTTTACAACTTTAACAGATATTCTCATGCATATGTCAATCAGAGTGATAATTTAGAGGAAGAGAGAAGTGACTGGGAAACGGTGACCCATCTTGAGGAGCAAGGCTCTAGTTATTCTCCTGAAGGAAGTATTTCATCCGTCAACAAGAATTGCCGGCCCAGCAACGTATTAAGAAGTAGAGCAGACTCAGAGGGAATTGCTGATGATGGCACAACGATTACAGAGATTAGTGAAGTATGTTCAGGGCCAGCTCGTCAACTTACAGAGGTGTCATCTGCATCTAAGCTTAAATCACGCCCGAGTAATGGAGACAATTTCAAAATAAAATTACTAGAAGGAACTAATGGGAAGCTGTCAAATGGTAGGCTGTCTAATGGGGCCATTCCGTCTCCAGATCATAATTCGAGTAAAGGTGGCTCGGAACTCGGCCAGGAGTGGAGCTCACCTGAGTCTGCCATCTCACAAATAACACGGGGGATGAAAGGGTGCATTGAATGTCCGCATAATTCTCAGAAGAAAAGCTTAAAAGCAAAGTCATTGCAGGCAAGAACAGAGAGCCAGAAGGTCCAGTTGCGCCAGGTCTTGAAGCAGAAGATCTGAGAGAGAGTTCAGAATACATGAGCTTGAAGACTCCTGTGTTAGCAGGTGTATCCGTAAAACTAAACAGAATTCATCTGTATTTTTGAGAATAGTCTGCTCGCTGGAATTTCTCAGAGAATCACACACGTCTATGTATCGATATATAAATCTGTTGTCATAGTTATGTAGGAGTAGTGTAATTTCAAAGCTGTATTATTTAGTATTCCTTTATAGCTTATCTGGCCATTTATTCACCAATACACTGAGGACAGTAGTTTCAGTGACAAGGACAGAAACTATGCATTGTTGACTTCCCTTAATTCCTCTATGTATGGCCTTCACAAGGAACAGGTTGTGAAAAAGTAACAAGTACTGAAGAAAAAGAAGGGCATCCATACAATTCATGGAAAGAAATAGCATACTTATTAGTACTACCTTTCAAATAGCGTGACAAAAGTGTTTTGCTTAACAGCATGAAAGCCCATCTATAGCGCGTAAACTCAAAACTCCTCTCCCTATGCTAACCATTTCCTGTCCATGTCAAGGCTATCTTATTCAACGATATCGTGCTTCTGACCAAGTTCTTGTTATTATCCTAAATAAATGGAGAAACTAGTATTCAGGATGAATTAGATGTGTCCTCTTATCTTGGTGAAGACAGAAACCTAAAATGAAAAGTACATGCTGACATGTTATTTAAATATACAACTGCGTCAAGCATCCATCAATTGTGAGCTCCACAGAGGCAAGTAAATGCTTTTACGTATCATCTTCATGATAATAGGTGGTCTATTATGCACTACCTAGCTAAAAACTTTTCGAAAAATATAGTCGCAATGAGAAATATTCTAAGCTGAGGGTCTATCAGAAACAACCTTTCTACATGTAGGGGTAAGGTCTGCGTACAACCTACCCTCCCCAGACTCCATTTGTGGGATTACACTGGGTATGTTGTTTTACAGTCACAATGAGAAATGAAGGGAAATGCAAACCAGAAAGCAGGAAAAAAGGGACTCAACATATAGTGGGAAGGGGGAGCTAATAACTAAGAATGGTTTTGCTCAACAACAGAAGAGTTTCAAATGGAAGAAGATTGGTTCCATTCATTTTCAAGTTTTGATGGATGAACAATTTACATTTTGTAAGCAAGTTGCTTGCAGAAACAACTGCAGTATTTTCTCTCCTTTAGAATTTAGTAGTATTAATCTAAGTTGTTCCTCTGATTGCTTTAATCTCCCCAGTAAGAGCATACAATCAAATTTCTACTCTACAAATTGGGCAGCTACCATGTCTGATTAGCCACTCATCTATGCATTGTATATGGAAGGAATGTTTACAACTCGGTATCAACCTTGCAGAGTCTCCATCCTTGAAATCCTACACCACAATAAAATTGCACATATTACTTATTGCCTCACTGAAATGTTGGATTACAATTTATACACTGACAATGTAAAAGAATTTTTTCACTATCAGGTCACTTGAATAACTACAACTACAGGTATCTGTTCATAATCTATGTTGCTCGGACTCTTCAAAAATGTAAACGGGTGTGTGTTGGATCCTCCAAAATAGTGTATTTTGGAAGGATCAGACACGGGTGTGGACAACATTTTTGGAGAGTCTGGGCAACATAAATAATAAGCGGAGGAATTAGTTACTTAGAAAACAATACAAATAAAGATTCTTTACATTGTCAATGTATATTAGTAAAGTCTGGTGGATTACTAATGAAAGGTAAATAAAAGGGGCTTTGTGGCTCACCTGCAGGCAAATTGCACAAGTGACCTCCTGAGATTCACATGATGTATTCACATAACAGAAATTGTACTTTGGCAGCTTCTCTATGACCTCTTGAGATAACCCTTTGGTTGCATTAATATCAAAGATATATTTCCCTCAAACTTGACTCCACAGTACTAACCTGAATTTCAATAAATGCAGAAAAATTAATTAGGTAAAGCATCTTATAATAATAACCCCAAAATGCTCTTCTGAATGGAAATTTATGTTACTCGGACTCTTCAAATATCCACCGGGTGCGTGTCGAATCATCCAAATATAAATGCATTTTTGGAGAATCCGACATAGGTGTAACAACATCTTTGAAGAGTCCGAGCAACTTAAATGAAAATAATATGTAGAGTGATAGGATTCATGTCTTACTTGCCACTGATAAGCTTTGAGTACTGCTGGACTCACCCACTCCATGAATACCTTTCCATTTACTAGACTACATACAAGTGCAACCTGCAAAATTTGGATATCATCAATTTCTTCATTTTTCTTTATATTTTGTACTAAAAGAACAGGAATTAGCGGGAGATAAATTATGTAGCTAAATAGTAAATACATCACCAATTCTATTTAGTGACAGTTTATCAAAAAAGATTTGTTAGCTATGAACGTTTTAGCGATCAGATTAACTAATTCTATTTTTTTCTTGTGACATAAAGAAAGAGAAAATACCAAATGTAGATTTCTTAAATTAATTACAGGCTACTAAATTCGTACATTGTCAGTACATAAAACTTAATTACCTTGGAAAATGGCTCTCCATTAACTATAAGTTCAACTAATTGGACAGTAGTAATAGCTCCGGTTACAGCACCGACTGCTGCCCCTCGAAGTAGCCCTGTTTCTGTTGTCTGCCCTTTAATTGCTCCTGTCAGTATCCCTACTGTCGCTCCTCCTGATTTTCCCAATACAAACAAAATTGACCATCATTAATGAATCAAAGATTCAATTCGACAGAACCTAGTAACTTTGAGATATACCGCAAATACATACATCATAAATTACTAAAACTTCAATAAATACTAAATTTTAAACTCATAATTTTTAAATAGGAATTACACCTAATGGTTGGAAATAACTGGTTTTGAACTTTTGATTCTGGCTCAACCCACGGCCAAACCTTCAAATTCAAAAGTAGTGTTGCGCATGTGACAAAACTTGTTAAACTTGAAGTTTTACTCATAGGACAAGAGATATCAAAAGTTCAAAACCACTCATTTACAAATCCATTCTTGTAAATCACCCGTTTTAAAAGTAAAATGGAATCAATGATAGATACTTAAAGATTGAGTCTATCAAGTTTAAATTATGAATTCATCGATCATTTATTAAGGTCCATTTAAAATTATGTTGCTCAGACTCTTCAAAATGTTGTGACATGGGTCGAGTGATCCTCAGGGTTTAGGGCTCCTTCTACTGCTGCGACTACCTCTCTTCTCTTTTAGAAAGGTAAAGGACCACCATAGTTAATTCTTTTATCTTTATGTTTCCATTGATACCTAATCGATAACAAACCTGAATGGCTTTTTTAGGGCCAATTCCATCCATTTTGGTTGAGGCAATTCTTACTTGTTCATCGCCAACTAATCTAGCTCCTGAAATATATTACATTCTTGATCCTTCCTTTTACTAGTCTTCTCGGCTGGAATCATAAATTGATGATAAAAGTTGTACATCTCTATATAATATAGAAAGAAGAAAAGAGAGAATCGGAGATATTCCAAAAATGCCCTATTGTTGGAGAATCTGACACGCACACAGAGATTTTTAAAAAGTTCGAGCAACGTGCTAAAAAAAAGAAGAAAAAGAAAGATGCACATACCTAAAGCAAGAATGCACATAAAAAGAGCCCAAGTAGCATTCTTTATCACCATCAAAAGGAGGCCAGAAGAAAAGCCAGCAAATCTTAGGAAAACCCAAGTGAAAACACACTCTTTACTCTTTAGCAGTAAACTCTGAATGCAAGAAAACCAATTATTCGTCATTGAAAGATGGAGTAGTTTAGCCAGACAGATACGTAAGAGAATAAAGAAGTAGAATTCTGAGAGTTGAAAGTTTCACGAATATCTTTTGTGAAAGAACAAGTGAGTAGTTAAAATTAAAGGCAGAAAAAGAGGGGTGCATTTATAGTGAAAGAGGGAAAATGCATTTAGAGCATAGGTCATGCAAGTGCTGCTGAAGTGGTGATCACTCATCACTATGAACATCCCTATTAAAAGGATCATTGGCCCCACATTCAAGATTTAGTTTTTAGT
Source organism: Anisodus acutangulus (assembly GCA_029783415.1). NCBI lineage: Eukaryota > Viridiplantae > Streptophyta > Magnoliopsida > Solanales > Solanaceae > Anisodus > Anisodus acutangulus. Next base: position 56,661,355 of record CM056494.1, read on the forward strand.
TCAACTTTGTATTTTTTTTTATTTTCTACCCGGTGTTTAGTACTCACACTGAAGTCCGACTAAATTTGAATTTGCGCTAGAAAGTCTCATGTGGGGGGGGGGGGGGCAAAGCGCTCACCAACAAAGACAATTTCGTACTCCGGGGAACTCGAACTCAAGACCCTAGTTAAGAATATATTGTTCTTTCAAAATACGAGTTCAAAGCATAATACTGAGGGGTCGTTTGATTCAGGGACAAGTTATGCAGAGATCAATAATGTATGTGATTTTGAAATAAAATTTACATGTTTTGAAACTACGCAGGAAGTACTATAAGTCATAATAATTAATAGTTTAAAATATTTAAAAGCCAAAAAAATTACGGTAAAAGAAAAACTCATTTGACTCGAAATTCGAAAGATGACACATAAATTGAAACGAGGAGAGTAATTATGTAGAGATAAGTTATAGGGTTAAGTTATGCATCAATTAGGGTGCCACATAAATCGAAGTTCGCATTTGCCCTGATTGCTTTAGGGTAGGTTGTCTACATCATACCCCTTGAAGTGCCGCCCTTCCCCGGACCGTGCTAATGCGGGATGCTTTGTGCACCAGGCTGCCAATTTTTTATGCAACAATTATTCTTATAAAATATTTAGTTTAATATATTATAAATTAACACTGTACAACTTAAATATTTGTTTATTGTTTAAATAAAATAAAATAAAATAATTCTTATTATATATCATGATGGTTACTATATATCATAGAGGGAGCGGCACCTCCCAAGAGTAATTGTAATACTGATATTACTCATATTGAACAAACTCCTGATGGGACGGTCAAGCTAAAGTTTTCTAAACCAAACTACTTGACAAATGATTTTGGTTTTAGATCTACTAGATTTGATGTTTCAAATCATTCTTATATTTCACCAGCTGATTATACTGTTAAATCTCCTTCACGGGCTTCTTCTTCTCGTATTCAAGATTTCATACATCCACATGTGCCTGATAATACTGATAGTAATAGAGTCGATATGATTATAATTGGTAATGATAATATTGTCAGATGTGTTAATGAAGACCCAGAAATAACTGAGTCAGACATGGATTATCCAAGTATTTAATGGATCAAAGTCCAAAAATTGATTTTAGCCGGGGATCACATGCACGAGAAAAATTCAGTAATACTTTTATAAACCTAGATGGAAACCTTTTAAAAAATGTTTTTCTTATACTTTTGATAAAAGTTAACGTGTAGTGCCGCAACAGAATTTTTATAAAGATATCTCTCGAGCTAACAAAATTATATCTTTTGTTCCTTTGTTTATGGTCAAATATGTGGGGGATTATATCTCTGTTCTAGAAAGAGAGTACAAACTTTCTAGCGGGGAAGTTGCTCATACTGTTTTCCCTCCTCAACAACCTTTCCAGATTGAAAAGGATAATAAAGCTCTTGATTTTGCTGCCTTTTCAAATTTAATTGAAAATAATACTGCTTTAGTTACAACTTCACATATTAATACCATGCTAAAAAAGAATAACTACACCAATGTTTATATGAACGTATTGGGTGAGCAAATTGTTCTTTTACATAATAAAGTAGAAAAGTTGACTTCGGAAATCATGAGGTCAGTCCCTTCTTCTAGTCATCATACTTCTGCAGCTACTCCTAGTGTGCAGCCTCCACATGAGATTAAAGATTTCAAGTTAAGAGCATACTCAGAACTTGAGCAGTTACTAGATGATAAGTTTAAAGATTTGCGGATCATCCCTTTAACAAAAGATTATGAGTTGGACCTATCTGGAGATGATTATAAGCAGAAGATGTCTGACGAGATTAATATCCTAGAAAAGTATGCTAGGAAACTAGTACAAAGGATGTACTACTATCCTAGGCCCACTCCTCATGATATTTTTTTGAGGAGCAAGAGATTGTAGATAATAATAGCTATAGTGGAAAGAGTATCTATGAATAGAACATAAATGGTTATATGGAAAGACAGATTTATACAACAGTTCATAGAATGCTCATGTATAGCACAATCTGCAAAGCTAACAAGAATACGCATAAAACTGCGTAAAATGATTATATCAGGATTCACTGGCCAGTTGAAAGGCTGGTGAGATCATTATTTAACCCAACAGCAACGTAATAATATTATTGGGGCAGTTAAAACCGAAACATGTGTAGAACCTGCGCAGAATGTGGTTTATACCTTAGGGATTAATATTATAGAGCATTTTACTGGAAGATGGTCAGATGATTATGAAAATATCATAACCTTACTCCAGAACTTAATATGCAAAACCCTCACCTCATTTAGGTGGTATAAAGATGTTTTCCTTAGCAGAGTCATGGAATTACCTAAGTGTAATAGCCCTCACTGGAAGTCCAAATTTATAGATGAATTACCAGCCCTATTTGCGGAAAGAGTTAGAAAGTCTCTTAGAAAAGAGGGAATTACAATCAATTATGATATTTATACCTATGGTAGCCTAATATGCACTTGTATACAAGAATGGTTAGCCTTGTGTAATGAGATCAAGCTGAATCAGCAGATAAAAAGTCAAAACCTCAATGAAAGACAACAACTGGGAGAGTTATGTGGTCAATTTGGAATGGATATACCTAAAGCCAAGGTGTCTCATAGACGAAAAGCAATAAACCAGGAAAGTTTCCAAAAATGGAAAATAAAGCGCCTGGATAAAAAGGTGAGAAGAAAAAAAGAGTTTAAAACTCGCAAGAATTTTATAAAATCTAAGAATCCCAAGGCATGTTGGAAATGTGGCAGGACAGGTCACTATTATAAGGATTGTAGAGTTAAGGAAAAAAGTAAAGCCCTTAACATTGGAGATGATTTAAAGGATTCAGTATCCAAGATATTGCTTAACTCGAAACCAGAATACTCGGGTTTCGAAACAAATGAAGCAAAGGATTCCTCCTCATATGAGGAAATTCGAGTTCTTAATAAGGAAAATTATATCCCTTCAGAAGAAGAATGCCTACCCTGTCAAATCGGACAACGTTGTTCTAGCAAATAGAATAAGGAGGATGATGAGTTCTATAATATATTTGCTCAATTTTAGGATATGAACATTAATGTTCTCAAAGGTGATAGCATTATGGAATTGTTAAAGTTGATTAAGGATCCAGGTATGAGATCACAAATTATAGATCAACTCCAGAATACTCCAGAACCTTCACAAGGAAGAAAAACTTTGGAACGATCAAGTGCTTATACCATGTCAGAATTAAAGAAATAAATGAGGGAGAAACAAGGTATTACTAGTACTCCCAGAGATTTGGAAAACGAGATTAATAATATCAAGCAAGAGATCTTGGCATTAAAAAAGAGTAATGATATGTTCGATGCACGAATTACCAATATTGAAGGTAAAGGAAAAGAGAAGATTATAGATTCAGCAACAGTAGATGATATCTCTGATTTAGATAATTTTTTAATAACAAGTGCTAGTGATGAAACAGGAAACTTTTTACAAATTCTGAAATTAATCACTTCATAAAAGTTTTATATAAAAATAAGTCTTTTAATTGATTATAACTTCAAACAAGATTTTACTGCTCTTGTTGATAGCGGTGCAGATGTAAATTGTATACATGAAGGTCTTATTCCTTCTACTTATTTTCATAAGACCACTCATAGTGTGAGATCTGCTAATAGGCAGAAATTACAAATTACGTTCAAATTATCAAAAGCTTATATTTGCAATAATAAAACTTGTATAGCAGAAAGTTTTATTTTGGTAAAAGATATTTCCAGCCAAATTATTTTGGGCACACCTTTTATACAAAAACTATTTCCAATTACTAATATTGATAAAAAGGGTATCATAGGAACCTTCAATGGAAAACCCATTACTTTTCAGTTTATAACTAAACCTTTTTCAAGGGTGCTAAATGATCTCAAAGATAGATTGATTCATAAACACCAGCAAATCAATTTTCTAAAGCAAGAAATTTATATTTCTACTATTAATGAACTGTTGGGAAATCCCAAGCTACGGCAAAAAAATGATTTTATACAAACTCAGTTTTCAATACACCTAATGCCTTTTGGGATAGAAAAAAACATATTGTTTCTCTCCCTTATGAGGATGATTTGAAGGAGGGTAATATCCCTATAAAAGCTAGGCCATGCCAGATGAATTTCGTGTACTTGGAATTATGCAAAAAGGAGATTACTTCTTTATTACATAAAGGTTTGATAAAACCCTCAAAATCCCTATGGTCTTGTACAACTTTTTATGTTAATAAACATGCAGAGCAGGAAAGAGGAGTCCTCCGCCTCGTTATTAATTATAAACCGATTAATAAAGCTCTGAAGTGGATCATGTATCATATTCCTAACAAAAAAGATTTACTTGATAGACTTAATAATGCTATTATATTTTCTAAATTTGACTTATAATATGGATACTGGAAGATTCAGATAGTAGAAGCAGATAGATACAAAACTGCTTTTAATGTTCCTATTAGGCAATTTGAGTGGAATGTAATTCCATTCGGATTAAAAAATGCCCCTTCTGAATTTCAAAATATTATGAATGATATATTTATGCCTCATAGTAATTTCATCTTTGTTTATATAGATGATATTTTAGTATTTTCTAATAATATTGAAACTCACTTCAAACATCTTGATTTATTTAAGAAGATCATCATACAAAATGGTCTAGTCATATCAAAACCAAAAATGACCCTTTTTCAAACAAAAGTAAGATTTTTGGGTCATAACATTGAAAAGGGAAAAATCATTCCTATTAATAGAAGCATTGAATTTGCATCAAAATTCCCGGATGTTATAACCGAAAAAACCCAACTCCAAAGATTTTTGGGTAGTCTAAATTATATTAGTCCTTTTATAAAGGATTTGGCAAAAGATACAATCATCTTATATGAACGATTGAAAAAAGTGCCCACACCTTGGACAGATGATCATACTCAAGTTGTCAAAAAAATTAAGGTTAAGGTTCATAACCTTCCTTGTCTCACCTTAACCAATCCTACTTGGCCAAAAATTATAGAGACGGATGCCTCAAATATCGGATATGGGGGTATACTGAAGCAACACTCTCCAGTTGATAAACAAGAGTATTTAATACAATTCTATTATGGCAAATGGAATCCTAGCCAGAAAAATTATTCCACAGTTGCAAAAGAAATTTTAGCAATTGTAAAAAGTGTTTTAAAATTTCAAGGAGATTTATACAATCAGAAGTTTATTATAAATACTGATTGTCAATCGACTAAATTTATGTTTAATAAATACTGCAAACATGATGTTTCTAAATAAATGTTTGCAAGATGGCAAGCTTTATTGACACCATTTGATTTTGAGATTCATTATAAAAAAAAAGGACAGATAATAGTCTGCATGATTTCTTGACTAGAGAATATTTGAGTTCATAATTTAATGATTTTGTCATACATGCCTAATTGGCAAGCCAACGACCCCAATTATAGAGGTTGTGGCGGAAGAGGCAGAGGAACTGAACGAGGTAATACTGTTGTTCAACATGGAAACAAAAAGCTTATAGCACAAGGGCAGACATGGACTTCAAACATTGATAAAGAAAGTCAGTTATACCAATAATTTATGGATTTTATAAAATCCAAAGAAAACAATGATAGCCCACAACCTTCATATGCAGAGGTTGCTAATGAAGAGCAAGATGATAATGAGGGTTATGAAAAACATGAGAAGAAATATGTTATACTTCTTCTCGATTATAAAGATCTTCAATGGAAGGATGAGCCATGTAAGCTCATGGAAAGGTATTTAGAAACTGGGTCATATCCCATCTTGACTTATAAGTCAAGAATGCATTATGAGACCATACTCTCAACCACGGGATCAGCTGATTCAGCACTATTTTCCTATGCATACTAAAAAGGTTTATAACTTCTCTAAGATCATTATAAAGATCTTTACTCCAGAAGACTGGGGGTTTAGCACTTTAAAAGAACGGGAATATTTCCATCATGAGCAAAGAATTCAGGTAAAATTTAATTATTGGGATTATATAGATAATTTTTATAAAACTTTTTTATATGAAAACCCTAACAAAAAAACATTCATGGTTTATAAAAATATGTTCTCATGCTTATAAACAGAACATACCCACTTGGTTTTGGCATTGGTGGATAAATTATGGTCCATCTGTTAATATCTTGCCACAAACATTTAAAGGATTATATACCGAATGGATTGATATTTCTCCTAGAATCATAGAATTAGAGAATCATAATACCATCATAAATGGAATTGCTAATATGCATTTCTTCATCGAATTTTTCCATTCCATGGATCATGCGATGGTCTATAGAAGTGGGTCATACCCCAGAACAAATTCCTTGTTTACAATGAACCTATTATATAAGGTTCTGGAAGAAATTATTACAAAAGACCAAAGAAGGTGTATTGAATGGACAAGAACTTATATACCAGATAACCTCATCAATTGAAGGTTATACAAAATTAAAAGTAGATCAACCATAGTCAGAGGTTAATAGTCTCTTTCAGCATATTGCCAGAAAGCTTCAACTTAAAAAGGGAGTAATTTCAAAAGCATAAATTATAGCATCTTATATGGCAGAAGTAAAAAAGGATTTGATAAAAAATCTGGATGAAGAATTCCCTTCAGATACTTCTATGGCATCCATTCATACAGAGGAGGAAGATATTCATGACTCCCAAGACCCCTATGATGCAAACTTCGACATTCAAGAATACGCTGCGAAGTTTCAAGATAAGATGGAGGCATCCTCCAACACAGGAAAATACAAAGGGAAAGAAAAAGTGTGATACACGGGAAAGCAGCCGGTATACCCATCATAAAAGCCACCGAATAGATGGAATCTATTTTAATAAAGTAGATGAATTATTGTACTTTAGTAGGGCCCATAAGTTTTGGCCAATTCTACTTTTTATCTTTTAAGTTTGTCGGCTACATGTTAAGCCACTTTATTTGTCGGTATTATCACATGAATCATTATAAAGGGATCCATTGTTGTATGTAGAGGCAGACTTTCGCCAACTACTCTCTTCTCTTTGTAAAAACTCTCTAAAATAAAAGCTTAAGGTATGATTTACATCCTCCTGCACTGAGCACAATCTCTTCATCTTAGGTAATTTAATTTTTTATATTTTATTTTAATTATTTATTATATATTTTAGATTAGCCTATGATCTGCTAATTCCCTTGTGTTGAACTTATGTTGCACTAGACTACTTGGAATGGTACTAATGCTATAATATAGCTAATGATTCATGTGAGAAGGTACTAAGGTTGGGCAGAGGACATCCCAAGCGGAATGTCTGAAACTCAGGCTGATGATCCTGTTTTAGCCCGCTGAAGCCATGGTGGCGTTAGAGTATTTTTGGATATGTTCTGAGTTAAGACGGCCCTGCCAGGCCTTGTCGACCCGTAAATAATACATCTTATTGTACCTCTCTGTGATCACTTCCGCTTGTTATATATATATATATATATATATATATATTCCATATTGTATCCAAAATAATATAATTCATAACTCCCCTAGCATATGCAGGTGAAATTTTTACTAAGAAGAAAAACAAGGAAACATGGAAAAAGTAATGTTAATTTAAGCTTAATACAAGAAGGCAATAAACAACCAAACAGTAATGCATTTTATGCAAGTATTAGACTATTTACATTGCTCACCAAACGGGCTCTTACACTAAGCCAAACCTCTTTATAATTGTCATTCCTTATAACAATATTTCATTATAACATCCCGGTTTTCTCCGAAACTGATTTTTCATGTTATATTTTACTTTTCTATAACAGCAATGACATTCATTATAGCGGTACACTCTTTGTAAAATTAACTCTCTATAACAGTCATTCTCAGATATTCGGTGATTCATTTTTTCGCTAGAAACTATTTCTCTCTCCCACTGATCCGACGACCCCCACTGTTTCCCCCTCCCCATATCCAACGAACACCATACAGCCAGAAACTAAAGGAACCAACTAACGACTCTTTCTCTCTCCCACTGATCCGGCGACACTCACTGTTCCCCCAGCGACCCCACTGTTTCCCCATCTCCGGCGAACACCATACCGCCAGAAACCACCACAACGATGCTCACGTTTCTCCCATATCTCTGGGTCACAGATTTTTCGGCGGATTTCCTATTTCTCCTTCTCTGTATTTGTTTCTTTTCCTCTTTGTTTACATTTGCAGGTAATCCGAACCTATTTCCGGCGCTCAATAGCCGGAATTCTGACAGTCCATACCAGATCTGCCTCCGTGCATGTTTGAGCAACAACGGTACATTGGCATACACGAGTACTCGACTTTTTGGTGAAAAAATCAAGTGAACAGTACTTTCGGTACCGGTGAACAGTACCGGGACTAATGATTTTCACCTGCAAACAAGTTCGATTCAAATGGAGTTGGTACCTTTGGTTGCCCGTATCCATCCTTTGTCCTTATCATTTTTGTAAGATTTTGTCGTCTCGCTATATTGATTCGTGACTTTACGTTCTTCCATTTAGTTGTAGCATTCTTGGCGTAGTGGTTCTACGTGACCCTAGATTCTTGTTAACGGGTGCTTTCACTTTGATCCCCTTCCTGTTTTAGGGTAACATTTGAGTAGTTTACTATTTTATATTTGGTTTAGTTGCTTTAGTGAGTGATGGTAGACTATGGTCATGTTCTCGGTCGGGGACGGGGGCAAGGGGTAGGGGGTAGGTGGGGTAAGAGAGATGCTAGATTGAGAATAAGGTCTTGGAATATTGGGACTTTAATGGGGAAGGCCATAGAGCTAGTTAATATTCTTAAGAAGAGGAAGATTAATGTAGCATGTGTCCAGGAGACCAAATGGGTAAGACCTAAGACTAAAGATGTAGACGGGTATAAGTTATGGTTCTCCGGTAGGTCGAAGTATAGGAATGTGGTGGGCATTTTGGTAGACAGAGAACTAAGGATCAGGTGGTAGAGGTGAGGAGGGTCAATGACAGGATGATGGTGATTAAGTTGGTAGTTGGAGGGTGCACTATGAACATTATTAGTGCTTATGCGCCACAAGCGGGCATGGAAGAGGAGGAGAAGAGACAATTTTGTGAGGACTTAAACGAAGTGGTTGGAGGTATATCACCCATTGAGAAGTTATTTATAGGAGGGGATTTCAATGGACATACCAGGTCACTTCCAGGGGGTTATGACGACGTGCATGGAGGATTTGGACTCGGGGTCAGGAATAGGGAAAACGTCTCACTTTTGGAGTTCGCTAGAGCTTGTGGGATGATGATAGCCAATTTTAGATTCCTGAAGAAGGAGGAACATTTGGTGACTTCCCGTAGTTCGGTGGTTAAGACTCAGATAGACTTTTTGCTCCTTAGAACGGTTGACAAATGTCTTTGTAAATACTGTAAGGTTGTTCCTAATGAGGATCTTACAACCCGTCATAAGCTTTTAGTAATGGATTTGGAGATCAAATTGGAGAAGAAGAAGAGGGTTATGGATGACAGGTTAAGAATCAAATAGGGGAGTTTGACCATGGCTAGTGCAAAGGAGATGGGATAGAGGTTGATGGCCAAAGAGGCTTGGGGGAGTAGTGGGAATGTGACCGGTATGTAGGATAGGACGGTCAGTTGCATTCGTGAGGTAGCCATAGAAGTGCTAGGAGTCTTGCGGTGTTATCATGGTGGACATCGAGGGGACTGGTGGTGGAATGGTGAAGTTCAAGAGAAGGTGAAAGTGGCGTATGTGAAATTGGTAGAAAGTAGAGATGAGATGGAGAAGTGGACGAATAGGGAACTGTATAATATGGCGAGGAAGGAGGCAAAACTAGCGGTTATGGTGGCAAAAACGGCGACTTTCGAATGCCTGTATGTGGAATTAGAGGATAAATTCGGGATAGAAAGTTGTATAGACTAGCCAAGACAAAGGAGATGAGGGTCCGTGACTTGGATCAAGTGAGGTGCATCAAGGACGAGGACGGCAAAGTACTAGTGGAGGAAGTGCATATTAGGAGGAGGTGGCAGTCTTACTTCTACAAACTCTTGAACGAAAAAGGAGATGGAGACATTGTGCTAGGAGATCTGGAGCATTCTGGTAGGCATAGGGATTTTGGGTATTGTATGAGCATTGAGGTTGATGAGGTTACATGTGTTATTCGCAGGATGCGAAGGGGACGAATAACCATGCCTGATGAGATCTAGTGGAATTTTGGAGGAGCGCAGGCATGACAGGTTTAAAGTGGTTGACTGAGTTATTTAACGTCATTTTTAAGACAGCGAAAATGCCCGAAGAATGGAGGTGGAGTACAATGATCCCTTTGTACAAGAACAAATGTGATATCCAGAGTTGCAACAACTATAGGGGTATCAAGTTGCTAAGCCACACAATGAATGTGTGGGAAAGGTCATGGAGATGAGGGTGAGAAGAGGCACATCTATTTCTGAGAACCAGTTTGGTTTCATGCCGGGGCGTTCGACCACAGAAGCCATCCATCTTATTAGGAGGTTGATGGAGCAGTATAAAGAGAGAAAGAAAGACTTACATATGATTTTCATCGACCTCGAGAAGGCATACGATAAAGTCCCTAGGGAGTTTCTATGGAGATGTTTGGAGGTTAGAGGTGTATCTGTGGCGTACACTAGGGAGATCAAGGATATGTACGATGGAGCCAAGACTAGAGTATGGATAGTAGGAGGAGACTCGGAGCACTTTCCAGTGATGATGGGGCTACACCAGGGATCAGCTCTTAGCCCATTCCTATTTGCCTTAGTGATGGACGGACTGACACGATAAATCCAAGGGGAGGTACCATGGTGTATGTTATTCGCAGACGACATAGTCATGATTGATGAGACTCGCAGCGGAGTAAACGCCAAGCTAGAGGTTTGGAGACAAACTCTACAAACATTTTAAAACGGACCGAAAAGAAAAGTAAACAAACATTTTGAAACGGAAGAAACATATATTCTCAGCTCTCTTGCAGTGAAATTGCCAGCAACAATTTCAAATATTCACACAAGTTCTCATATAGAAACGTACATGGTCGATATAAACGTGCAGATCCCAGCATCGATCGATCCATTTGCTGAAGCCGGGGAATTTAGCGCTCGCGGAGCCAAGAAGTATTGCTTTGTGCTTAACGTAAGAGGTGTTTGGTGTGCTAAAAGTCAGTTTCTGAGAGTATTTTCCAGAAAAATATTTACCTTGAAATTTCGTTTCACTTACCATTTCTCATAAAAGAAAACGTTTTCGTAGAAACTACTCTCTCTGCCTCAAATTATTTGTCGTTTCTTTTTGTTTACACGCCCTTAAAAAATATTAATTAAGAGGGGTATTTTATTAGGATTTGCACTGAATTTCTTACCTTATTTGAATTTTATCATAATTGTGTTTTACTTCAAAAAAGTTTTCTTGGTGGAAAAAGTTTTATTTGTGGAAAATAATTTTACCATATCTATATTTTCTTTGAAGGATAAGTTTTGAACTTCTATAAATAGGAGATCATTTCTTCTCATAAATAGGACAATAACATCCATAATGTAGTCGCTTAAAGAGTCTTGTTTAAGAGGAGATTATCCTCTCATAGTTTTTATATTTTTTTTATATTAGTTTTAATATGTAGGTCACTTGACCAAATCATATTAAATACTATGTTTCTTTTTGTATAGTTTCGGTGTCGTCTGATTTATCGTCGTTCAAGATTTGCAATTATAAGCTTCCGCATGACGCCTTGATAATTTCGATCACAACAAGTGGTATTAGAGCCGATGGTTTAGCGGGTTGAAGACAGGTTCAAGGCATACGTTCAAATCAAGTTGCAGCCAATTTCATGATAATGAAGATTTTATCAAGGAGTACTACACATGGAGATGAATTTTCAACCATATTTTCAATATCTATGTTGCTGCATCTTTAAAAATAAAGCAAAATATTTTAAAACCAACTTTTAACCCATAATATTTTTAACTTTGACAAGCAGCAGTGATGAAGATTATGTGAAGAAGAAGAATCAAGATTTATTTTGCCAGAAAATTCAGGCCAATGGGGAGATTTGTTAGGGTTTGCCCTGAATTTCCTACCTTATTTGAATTTTATCATAATTATGTTTTACTTCAAAAGGGTTTTCTTTGTGGAAAAGGATTCTGTCATATTTATACTTTTTTTGGAGGAGAAGTTTTGGACTTCTATAAATAGGAGAGCATTTTTCCCCCCATAAATAACACAATAGCATCCACAATGTAGTCTCTTAGAGAGTCTTGTTTAGGGAAGATTATTCACTCATAGTTTTTATGCTTTTTTTATATTAGTTTCAATACATAGGTCACTTGACCAAATCATATTAACTATTGTGCTTCTTTTTGTACAGTTTGGTGTCGTCTGATTTATCGTCGTTTAAGATTTGCAATTATAAGCTTCCGCATGACGCCCTGATTATTTCGATCCCAACATATTTGACCTACTTTACCTTTTTTACGTTTAAGTTATAATATCTCTCTATTAAATGTTTACTCTATTTATGTTTCATCTTAATTAATGATAAAGAGTAAAATGGAGAAAACATAATTAATTATACCTGAAATTTTTAAAATGACAAGTAATTTGAGATAACTATTTTTAGTAACCACGATAAATAACTTGAGATAGAGGAAGTACTTTCTCTTTTTGATTTGTTCTCTTTTTCAGGTATTTGTATTGCTCATGATATTATTGTCATGAGTTTTGTCTATGAATTTTATCTGTCCTTTGTTTTTAGATAATAAACTTGAAGGAAAATATTTTTTTGATAAGCTCTATGAATCTCTGAATGCTCTCTACAATTCTCATAATTTTTTAGTTAGAAAATAGCTAGCATCTCTATCTATAATAGTATAAAATCTATTTTGACTATAAATAGAAAAATCTATTCCTATCTAAATTTGACTATAACTCCTAACTAAATATAAATTAAAATATCAAATTCTAAATAATTTTAATTTTCTACAACTTTGAATTATTATTTCCAACAAAACTTAGACATTTTTTGGTGGAATATTGATGTGTGCTTAATGCGGGAGTGACTTTGGTACAAAGAAAGTAATTCCTTGACATTGTTAGTGTTTTGCAGAATTTTAGTACGAATTATTGATAATAATGTCTATGTACTTGTATGAGCAGGTAATATATAGAATCAAAAGTTATTTAGGATAAGCAAAACGACTTCGGGCATAAATGGGAAAGTTACTTTTCCCCTTCTGGATGGAAAACTTTTTCCTCGAAAAACATTTTTTTGGCATCAAAGCCCTCGAATTTCTTTTTATTTTATCCGATATCAAAGCACCACGAAATAATTTTCTGATGGAAAATATTTTCATAAAAAAATGACTTTCATCATATCAAACACACGAGAATACTCTGTCAGGAAACAAATAGTAATAAACTTATTCAGTAAACACGGGAGATCTGAAAAGGTGATAAATAGGTTGAAGTAAGCGCTAAAATGGTTGGCCTTTATTGTTTAGACTTGAGAAATGGAGAGTTGTTACCCGAAATAGGTCATTTTCAATTAGGTAACAACTTTCCGTATCTAATGTTTACATCAAATCATATCAACTTATCACAGTTAAATGATTTAAGGTAATAATATGTATTAGTTGACCATAGTTATGTGAAAAGAAGTCTATTTGCATACGTATTGACCATAGTTATGTGAAAAGAAGTCTATCTGCATAAATATACCATCTATCTACTGATTAGGTGTTACACCAAGTGTAGTTAAGTCTTTACCCTCATGATGGATTTTTTAATATTACTAGAATTCCTCCTATAAATTTTCTGAGCTTACAGTTACAATGAAATGTTTCTTTTACAAAAAAAGGAAGAATAATAATAAGAGATCAGTGTTCATGTCCATTTTAGCTTCTTTCTTAGTCACACTTCAATTTGAAATGCTTTGCATAAAATATAACACTCAAGCCTCTAGGACAATCTCACTTGTGGAATAGAGATAACTTGGTAACTATTGAGTAGTCTAGTCAACAACAATTTATACAAAAGTGAGCAAAAAAAACCATAGAGAGAGATTGTAGAAGGAGGAATCATTAATTTACAGGTCGAACTTTAAAACTCCAACTAGTTAAGGTTGGTCATGTACTGATGTCTGTTCTATGGGCAGTGCAACAGTCCATGGTGCAAATTTTGAACCGAGTTTTGCCTCCAACGACTAGGAGAGACTCGTGTTATTAGAAGAGCTTGCCTGGCTGTTTAGCTCCACTTCTCATCATTGTACAAAATTCCTCATAGTTGATTCTTCCGTCCTGTAAAATGTGACAGAATTAGCACGCGTTAAGATAGGTTTGACTGTTTTGGAATGATTAAGAGTAGCCAAACTCACATTATCAGCGTCTACTTCAGATATTATTTCCCTTATACTGGATGGATCGGCTATTCCATGCTCTTCCATAGCTGTTTCGAGTTCATCTCTTGTGATGAACCTGCATTATACAAAAAGAAAACTCAACTGATTTAGCAATTCCACAGGTTTGATCATCCACTGCTGCATTTGCACAATGGACTTACTTACCCACTGCCATCTTTATCAAAATACTGAAATGCATTGTAAAGATTTTCGTCTCTTTCTAGTCTGTGTTTATGCATGGTGGCAGTGATGAACTCAATATAGTCGATAGAGCCATTTCCATCCACATCAGCCTGAAAGAGCACAAAGCATTAGTTATTTGATTGCACACCAATTGTTAACAAAGTGAAGGGAAGAAACAGTTAATATAATTCTGCCTTACAGCTTCCATCAATTGCTTAACTTCAGCCTCCGTGAGCTTTGATCCAAGTCGAGCCAATCCGCTCTTCAATTCTTCATATGTGATCGTACCACTATTGTCAGTGTCAATATTATGGAACATTGATTTGAGCCCCTGAATTTCGTCTGCTGAGAGATTCTCAGCAATGACCTGATCCCAAAACCATTTCAATTAACAATGAGCTATTTTTGGGTAGAGGAGGATATACTCCTAGAAATTAATTCACAAGAACCGAGTAAATATGATATGTTACTCGATATTGATTTTTGGATGTTTTTTGTAAAGATTCATATTCTTGGATTGGATTTTCTATTCTTGTATACTTTGTATCCGAGGACTTTTACGCTAAACGAGTACTAAAGTCCATCACGCTAAACATGATTATAATTTGAGATTTATAACTAGAGGAGCACCATCACACTAAATTGACCAACTTCATCCAAAGAATATGATTCACAACGAATATGGTCGCTTAGGCTCATATTATAATCATGTTCTAAAAGTTGTCTACTTGAAAGGAAAGGCAGGAAAAGTAAATGATAATAAGGATAAACTGAAGGAACATAATTTACTTTCTTTTGTTTGATGTAAGAAGAATGGGAAGTTGTAAGAGTTTACCGCTTACTCATCTAAATAATTGGGCCAAAAAGGTAAGTGGTTTTCCTGATCTTATTGCTTCTTTCCTCTTCTTTAGGCAAATAAAACAGACAAGATGTGAATTTGAAATTATGCCGCTTACACCCTTTTTTCCCTAGCATCGTATTAGAGGGAACGAATAAAATGGGTACAAATAGAAGATTCATATTGCAAACCCCAACTAGCTAAAGATTGATGTATAGTTGTAATGAGTTACAGCAAAGAAATCATAGTTGACTAAGACTGAGATTACCTTTAAAGCAAGTCTCTTGAGTTTGTTCATAGCTCTGAATTGCTTCATTCTTGAGAGGACAGCATTATCTAATGGTTTATCCGATGCTACTCCACCTACCTTGAGCCAAGGATGCTCTATCACCATGCAAATGAAAAGCTCGGTTAGACTGGACTACATGAAAACAAACAACGCATGTGTATTTGATGTTCTCGATAAGTATGACATTCATATATGCATGGTCTAAAGTTAAATTCAGTTTGAATACTCAGCAAAAATAATTGTTAAAATGCCATCAAACTGGAATCAAGTGATTTGAAATCCATAGCTTTGAACACAAGAATGTCATTTTTGCACACATACATCAACAAGAGTTTTAACTCTTTACCATCTAAGCATTTTGTAACCCTTCCGAACGGATTTCAGATATTCTCAGTATTGGTGTCATTCAAAAATATATTTTTTCTGGTGAAGGGTAACTTGAACTCCTTTATATCTCGACGAGGCCAGAAAGATAATTCAATCTGGCATTTAATTTTTTATTTTTATCAACCGATCATAATAACGTCAACAACAATTACGCCTTAATCTGAGCTAGTTGGGGTGATTTAGTTAATCGTCCATAAAACCAAATAGATTTACAGCATTCAATTTCAAGTTTTACTGCTTCAGTAACTGAACTAGAAAGTAGAAAGGAGAAGCAAAAGAGAAGTCTGGAATCAAAACTAGCAAGACGAGTCACATGCTAAAAGAAGACAATATTTGAATAAGAAAGAAATAAATTGTTTGAAAAATAAGAAGAAGATAAAAGAAGTGAATCAAAAGAAGCAAAGAAGCAAAAGTAGTAGAAGAAATGGTATAAACCCTGAAGATGAAGCACATAATGATGGCAAAGATGACACTGAAGCATATGTGCAGAATTGTCCTAGTACTAAAATTGTTTAAAATGCACACTTCTAAGAAGCTCATTGATTCACAATAAGTAGATAAGCCCTTGCTTTATATAATCTCCATCGTTTTAAAAGATGAAGCGATTGCTTTTGATAACACTATTCACAATCCAAACCTATTTGGTTATCAAGAAAGAATTAACTATGAAGCTAAAGGCAATACTTAGATCTATGCAACATCACCAAACTCATTGAAAATTAAACTTTGCAGCCTTTGAACATTGTTTAGAAACCAATAGTGGCTAACTTTACTACTCAATGTGAAACCATTACCGCTATTAAAGTCAATGAGCTAATTTATAAGGATGCATACCAAGAACTTGAGCAGCAGAAATGCGTTTCTTTGGGTCTTTATTGAGCATCTTTCGGACCAGGTCCTTGGCACTACTTGTTATAGAAGGCCAAGGTTGACTTTCAAAGTCAATGTCTTCTTTTAATATGGCATCAAATATACCCCTCTCCGTTTCTGCATTATAGAATACAGAAACCAATAAACACAACAAATTGTAGATAACACCACACTGTAAACTGATATTTATATAGAAGGGAGCACTTGACTTTACCTGCCCAAAAAGGAGGCACACCGCTGAGTAGTATATACAACATAACACCTGCACTCCAAACATCTATTTCCTTGCCGTAACTCTTCCGTAAGACTTCAGGGGCAACATAGTAGGCACTCCCAACAATATTCTTGTACACCTTACCTGCACGGAATGTCATTATTTTATTACAACCCAAACAAAGTAAGAGCAGAGGTAGTATCAGCAAGGAAGAGAAGAAAAATCATGCAAATGCTGCTAGGTTGTGTAAGTTCATAAACTTACAGAGAGAAGGGGATTATCTCAATTTAGATAATGAGCTATCATCGTATAGAATGATCAATTTCGTATAATGGAAAAGATTGGTAATAAAAGTTCAAGTCAGGCCAAACATAATTTGAACTTCCAAAGCAAGGGAGAGAAGAGTCTAACCGGGCTGCAGAAATATGAATAAACGGCAAATATTCTAGGAACCCAAGTTAAGAAGGAAACTAAAATATGAAAAATCATTTATCATGCAAAAAGCTATGAGTGCATTTTTTACTTTTAGCCTGATTGGTCAGTCGCAAAATCTTTCCAGTAAGAAGTGAGGCCTTTTTGGCACAGACAGATCAGATTAACATGTTAATGATGCGAACATCCCCGGAGTCTAAACAGATATAGTCCAATACTCTTAACAATCAGGATCTTAACCTACATAAGTACAACTTTTTTATATGTAAATTGGAGACATGGATCTCGGAAAAATTGAGTTCTGTGATTTGATGATTAATTTATTTTGGAGCACTAGAATTGCCATCAAAGGAACTCCATGCAAAAGTTGTTATACAGTCAGACCTCTCTATAACAATCATCCTCTATAACAATATTTCACTATAATGGCCAAAAATTTGCGGAACCGATTTTTCATGTTATGTTATATGATATGTTCTCTATAACAACATTTTGCAACAACAGCCAAAACAATATTGGAACAAACGACGCGATATAAAGAAATTTTACTGTATTTAAATAAAAATGGAGCAAACAGCAGAATTTACCTTCTTCAATGAACATGGAGAGTCCAAAATCTGTTGCCTTCAAAGCAGCATTTTCACTCTTATCAGACAAGAGAAAGTTCTCAGGCTTAAGGTCACGGTGCATAACACCCATAAAATGGCAAACATGTACAACATTAACAATAGCTCTGCACATTGATGCAGCAGCTCTTTCACTATAATGTCCCTTAGCAATAATCCTATCAAATAACTCTCCACCTCCACACAACTCCATCACTAAACACACTGAATTCTTATCCTCATAAGCACCTTTAAATTCAACTATATTTGGTTGTCCACTTAAGTGTTGCATAATCTGAATTTCTCTCCTCATATCAGCTTTATCAGACTTAGTAACAAGTTTTTTCTTTGATATTGACTTACAAGCATATTGATGACCAGTTGATATTTCAGTACAAAGAAATGTAACACCAAATTGACCTCTACCCAATTCTTTACCTAGTGTATAGTGTGCCTTAATATCCTCAAATGGCTTACCTAAAATTGATTCTTGCTTGAAAACTGGTTTGGGGCTTGCTTGGTGGGGCCCCCTCATTGGCAATTGAGCTTCTTGGCCTGGAGATTTTGTATATTGAATTTGAGTTTGATGGGTCCCACCCCCACCACCACTGCCTCTACCACTACCTCTACCTCTACCTCCTGATCTATGGTGCCCATTGGACTTTGACTCTGATGGTTTAGTTTTGCTCAAACATATACCCATTTTATCCACCAAATAGGAATCAAGAATCAACAAAGTTTGGATTTTTCTTCAAGAAAGACTTAAATTGAAGATAGTAATCAAGAATCAAGAAAGATTGAAGTTTTCTTCAAGAATGACTTAAGTTGAACATAGGAATCAAGAAAATAGGAAATCAAGAAAGAATGGATTTTTATTCAAGAAAATAGGAATCAAGAATCAAGAAAACAACCCCATATGGAGATTCAGGAAGATTAGAATCTAAGTTGAAGATACAGCTAAAGACACCATCAAAGTAATGACAAAAAACTTTTTTACTTCAAGAAAGACTTTAAGGAATCACTTAATTTTTAAGGAATTGTTCTACTAAGATTTTAGATCTCTAGAATTGTGTAAGGAGTTGGATTGTTGAATCCTATAGGGAAAGTAATAAGAATACTGAAACCTTGTTGGTCAGCATAAACATGAGTTGAAACATTGAACCCTTTAAACACTGACAAAGGTACTAAAATAGAGGAGATTTTTTTGGAAAGGATAAGTGGGTTGTTAGAGCCAATAACAAAACCCTAAGTACGTCTAACCCTATGTTTGGATGGTTGTTATGCATTATTTCATAGTGTATAGTATTGTATTATAGTGATAAATAGACATGTCCACCGGGTCGGGGACTCGACCTGACCCGAAAAAACCAGGGTCAGGGTCAGCTTATAGTTGACCCACGAGCCACTCGACCCGAAAAAGCGGGGACCTGATCAGGGTCAGGGTCGGGCCAGGGTCAAAAAGTTTTACCCGTCTGACCCGGCCCGGCCCGGTCTGCATATTTTTTTAATATAATTTATATTATTTTTTCTTCATTAATATTTATTTTGTACTTATATATATTTTTGTCATTAATAAGTGATATAATGCATGTTTATATATATATATATATATATATATATATATATATATATATATATATATATATATATATATATATATATATATATATATATATATATATATATTGCTCTAATGAGTCTAATCTACATTGAACTAGACATAAAATAAGATAAAAACGGTAGCTGATTATTAAGTATATATTTATATTATTAGTCGTTTTGTTAATATCACGGAAGCATAATGTAGGGAGAGAAAGTAGTTATAAATTGGTGAAACTTTAAATGGTCATAACTCTACGCTCGGATGTCCATTTTACCCGATTTTTTTTTATTTTGCGTATTATTTCGAGACAGGGCCGGTCAAACCGCCATAGCGCAGCCAATTTTTAGAAAAACGTCCGTTTTCCAATCAATTTGTGTTTTCCCCCAAATTGATTTCTAATTTTCTTTTTCTTTAGTCAAGATCTCATGATATACAATACATTTCAACGTCGAAATTTCATGGTAATGTAGGAGTGAATGCCAATTTCAGTTTTGGAAATTCAATTTAAAAAAAAATAATAATAATTCTCGACCCGACCCGACCATGGCCCGCCAAAAAAAAAAATCGACGGGTCAGGGCCGACCCGTGACCCGTAGGGTCCCCGAAGGGTCAGGGCCAGGGTCGAAAATTTTAAAAAAATATAGGGTCAGGGTCGGGCAAGCAGGAAAAAAAAAGTCACCCGACCCGGCCCTGACCCGACCTTTGAACAAGTCTAGTGATAAATAATGTTTGTTGTTATCAAATGTCATATATCAATAATTTAAAAGATAAATCTACAAAAATAAGTAGGATACAGTGTAGAGCTATTATAAAAAGTGATAAAGAATAAAATATAAATATTAGATAATAAGTGAAGACAAGTTGAGAAAACATAAATAAGATAACGACGCGATAATAACAAATCGGTACTTACATAAAATGTGACTTTTCATCGTTATGTAATGATGAATTTAACATTATGATGGAATAAAACTAAAATAACAATTTAAACAAATATTATATTTAAACTAAAAGCACAATACAATACAATACAATAAGTAACAAACATCCAAACAAAGTGTAAATAATTGGAAAAGAGACATTGTGAGACCACCAACAAAAAACAAAAAGGCCGCATTTTGGGCTTATAATCGTGAGCTGAATCTTCTGCCCAAAATAATCTCAAGCGCTAGCCGCCCAACTCATTCACTAAAAAAATTGACTTTTAGTCGCCACAAGATTGAAAAATCGTCACTAAAAGGTACGCTGCAAAAAAAAGGATTATCTGTGGCGACTAAAGATCAATGAAAAAAATTACTATCATTAAGCCTTCAAAAACTGTATCATTTTTTTTTATAGAATATGTATCACTATTGTATATGTATATAAAAATATATAATATGTGTATGATTAGTAAGCATACATTAAGAAAAAATATCTAAAATACACCCAACATTTGTACAGATTTGTTGAAACACATCTAACCTTTACAGGGATCTTATTACCCCATGAATATATTTTAAAGAAATTTCTTTGGCATTTATCGAGTGAGCTGGATAACAATTCAAACACGAGTTAAAAAAGGCCATAAATAAAAGAGTCCGGTCATTTTCAGGTCATATCACTCTTCGAACAAAACAAAAAAATTAGAATTATCTCCCACACTCTTAATTTTTTCATGGAGAAAACTGTTGATTCTCTTAATATTTTGATCTTGTAAATCACTATATTCTTTCATAATTAAGTCCTGGTATGTGTCGCATTGGATTTTGATTTGATTTTTCCAGATAATTGCCAAAGGAGTACTTTAATAATATATTCAGGGGATAATAGGACCACCGTAAAGGTTATGTATGTTACAGCAAATCTGAGCAAAGGTTGGGGGTGCATTTTAGTTATTTTCCCCATACATTAATTATATATTTATTAAACAAAAAATATACTTTGATTATATATTTATTATACATAAATTATACGACAATGATATATTTTATACATATACTTTAGGGATACATACTTTATACGATAATGATACACTTTATATACAACAATGATACAGTTTTTATACGTATGATAGATTTTCTATATATATATATATATATATATATACAGTAGTGATACATGTTCTATACAAGAATGATACGATTTATATACATATTCTGGAATTAATTGAAAACAGGCTAAAAATAAAATTATTTTGAAAATGCTAAAAATGACCTTTAAAATTCTCGAGATCTGTTTCTAGTGGGGTATTTGAAAGAAATAGATTAATTAGTAGATTGTGTCTCACGCATATATCTTTAATAATTCATATCATATTCAATCATCGGGGTGTCAATAGTTTTACCCGGATGGCCATTTGTGTCCTTATCACTAAATAATTAGCATAATTAGTGGAGGTGTTTATTTATAGAGTGACAAGTCTTGCGGTAGGTATGGCGGGAGCTGTCCATGTGGGCCTAATTCAGCACTAGGTCAATGTATTCATTAGTCATGTTTAATCCTTTCTTAGACACTTGTACACTTCTATAATATGTTATATAATTCAACTAAACTTTACAATATTCTCTATCTATGAACAGTAGAACTTTGAGACTTAAATATTTTACCAATCTTATCTTTTAGTAAGGATAGAATAGTAACTTCACACAAGTCAACGGTGCAAAGTAAAGTAAATTGGCGCGACCAGAATCACTAATTTTGATTAAAACTTTATATTTATTTTATATTTTTTATTAAAAAAATTATAAACTTTTAATATAAAAAAGTTAAAATATCGAATAGATAAACTTTAATTCCAACTCCGCTTCTGATTGTCACATATATTTGTTGAAAATATTATGAAAAATACTTGATCACGAACACTGAAATTCTTGAAAGCTTAAGGCATGTCCAAGGACACTGTTCTTAATGATATTTCACTCGATATAAGTGTATCCCATGATTTAACAAGTTATTCTAGTATAAAAGTAGAAGTCAGAATCTAATAAATATTTATTTTAATATAAAATCCGGCACAATAGTATGAAAGGACGAATTTGAATTGATATATTTCTCTATCCCAAAAGAGGAAGACCTGTCTTGATTTATAGATGAGAAGACCATCCAATAAGATGGATGGAATCCTCCAACGTTCTGGAAATTGATAACCATAAAGATAAAGTTTAATGAATAAGGAAGAGCAAAGATTAATAGCCATAAAGAGTGAGGTTTAATGGCTAATGAATATTATGTTACAATTGGTAAAAGAAAACATAATGTAACAGCCAATATAATACCACATAATGAGAGCTCTTTAAGACCATTCAGTAGTCAACTGATTTTCCTACGATCTAATGTTAGGAATTTAGTAGTTCTTTTTGAGATACCAAAGTTTTTTTTTTCAACCACATATCTCAAAATAAATATTATGGAATAGAATGGAGAAATAAGTTTTTCTGGGTTTTCACATACGAATATAATGTGTCGAATCTGCTGTCTCGTAGACTATGGATCAGATCTAGATAAAATAAGATTAAATTTACAGAATAATTGGTGAAGTTTAGAACTTCTATGAACCAAAAATTCTTTTGTAAACCTAGAGTCTTATTCTGTCACATTATATTAGCACAATTTTTATCGTTATCACGGCTTTGCACTAAGAGGTCATGCGCGTGTCCTAGTATTCATGAGTACTCTAAAAATTTGTCACAATTTATAGAAGCGACACCACTCCACACTCATATAGGTCTACCCATCAAATGTATTATGTAGAGCAATACACCACCTATAAAGGATATGGTAATGGATTAAGAGTTTATAACTCGACCTCACTTTCCTTACAGATTTGCACTATATACACACCATAATAGATCACGGACGGGACAAATTATTATAGTGCACAAGATCAAACAATGACTTGTTATTACCCATATAAATCTATTTCATGGGATCTCCAATCACATAAGTTGGGTACTATCATGTTCGATATACAACTTGACAAAAGTCCCGTTCCCATTGGAGCTTCATTTATTAATTTTCTTCCAAAAATTTAGTTAGAGGATTGACCAAATTCACTTCTGACTTCACATGATTTATGGATATAATTTCATCTCATAACAACATTGTTTTATCACTTTATGTATCAAACACATGTGTTTTATTGTCACTCAAAATTTTATATTTTCACTATAGCTAACGCTATTTGACAACCACAATATATAGACACGTATGTTTTATTTCAACCTCAATACCCACTAAGAAATATTTTAGCCTCATTATCAACCAACTTCAAACCACTAACTCAAATTCATTATGATATATTTGGCTGATTTCATATTATAATACCCGCACAAAGAATAAGCCCATAACCTCTAATGAATTTTGAAATCTACTTTAGCATCATTGTACCTATCTAGTACAACAAGTACTAATTCATTATAACACTTTTTATAATTGCTTCTTTTCAAATTAAAATAATGTATAAAAAAAAATAACATCATAATATATTTTAGGATCATTATCGACCAGATAAGGGTAAAAATATAATATTAGGGTGATGCTGTTAGGGAAAAGGCGAGGAAGCAACCAATAAAAGAAAAAGGAAAGAGATTAAGATATATTTAGGGGGTTCCAAAACAATTACAAGAAAGAGAAGCACTTGGAATTGAGTGTGTGGAGACCCCAGTGCACCAGTTACAAACTTGACAGATAAGAATTAAGAACACGTTATGCACATTAACATTTGCCTATGTTATACCAGAATAAGGTCACAACCAATTTTATTACTCAATTATTTTCAATGTTCCAATGTATATGATGGTATTTCATTTTTTATTTATTAAAGAATATTTATATTTAAAAATATTTTTTTTTAAAATTTTAAGATAAGGCCAAAAACTTGATTTTATAAAATCTTTATTAGTATAAATATTTATAACTTATTTTAGATTATTCAGAAATACCGTAATGAAAGGAACATAAGAGTTTGTCGCTAGGTATTTGACCAAATAGGATAGTCTAGTTCCTATAGAACCTATCACTAAAATACTTAGAGGAACTCCCAAGTATTTGGCGATCTCAGATGTGTCGATATCAATGGTGACTTATTATTTCGATGAATCATTTCTTCGGACAGAAGATCTTATATATAAGAACAAAAGATCTTTCTTGATCAATCCATTTGCCCCTCATTCTTCAAGAATAAGAAAGACCCTTTTCAAGTTTGAATTTGTTTAGAGATTACAATCCGGAGCAAAATGAAGACAATGTATTGACAAGAATGTTAGATCATAAAGAAGCTATCATATCTCATTTAAGTTGAGGCTAACTTTCAAAAGTCATTATTTTGTTATAAAGTTTCATACCCAAACATACATAATCATAACAAGGACAAAAAGAGTAATTCAATAATCTCTTCGTTACATATTATATAAAATTTTCATCATTTTATTTTTTGTGAATCGTTTGATTGAACATAAAATTTTAAAAATTAAACCAAACAAGATACGTATGTCAAATTATATGCAAATTACTAAAATTATTCTTTTATATGAATGGTGTTCGAAAGTTTCACATTTTATTTCTCTCTCTGTTCATGAAAGAATGAACGTTTATGTCAAGTGGATCCAAAAAAATATTGCTAAGATCAATAGCTAGCATTTTGGGTTATCTACTCAAAAAGCAACTGATACGTATCAAGTTAGGTGCTAAAATTGAATTTATAAATATATAGTTACTTTTTTTTTATGTAAGTGTTAGAATTCGATAACAAGCAATTGATGTGTTTGGTAAAAAGCATTGATAAGCATTTTTGTTATTAAAATGATTTAAATGTCCTTAAAAATATTTACATAAAATATAATTTTATAGTATTTTTATATCAAAAGAACGAATGGTGAAAATAGAATAGAGATATAGTTAAAAGTTATGTTTTGAGAAGAATATTTTTGAGATTACAAAAATATTAGGATAAGACCATAACGATTTTGTCAAACCAAAATTGCTTATAAGATGTAAAATCTTAAGTTGGGGCGACCAATTACTTATTTGGCTGATTTTAGTTTATGAGCATATTTTTTGTTTATCAAATATACGTAAATAAATTTAAAAAAAATGCTTATAATTAAGCTCACTTGACCCGGTTAATAACACCCTCTTAATAGTTTTCAAGAAGATCAGAATGATATCATTTGTAATTAGGATAAACTAAAAAGGAAAGTGCTCCGCGTTAACGAATATTTTCTCTGTTTCAATGTATATGACACACTTCCTTTCTAGTCAGTTTAAAAAAGAATGAAACATTTAAACATTATATTTCATGTTTAATGAAATGATTTATAACCACATAAATAGTTTTAGCTTGTTTTAGACCATAAAATTCACAAATTTTCTTTTATTTTCGTACCCAGCCAAACTAATCATATAAATTGACACGGGAAAGTAATACTTTGTTGAACATAGAGATGAAGAAAATAAACTCTTAAACTTTGTTGATCTTTAACATGTTTTGTCATTCTTAGTATAAATGTACGTTATTGATGATGATATGAAAGAGATTCTTAAATATAAAAGTTTTAAAAGTGTCCTGTAAAGTTGAAGCAAAAAGAGTGTTCTCTACGCCACACTGAAGTAGCAGTTAAGGTGCTAATCTACATAATATGGTCACGCCGAATGCGGCGTAACTCGTATAAGACACGTTCCCTTGTAAGTCTTTGAATCATGCAACAGACAATGCTATACCACCCAAAAGAATGTGGTGCGGTGCATGAGACTCTTTTTTTTTTAAAAAAAATAAAAAAATTTGAGTTTAAATTTTGAATATAGAAAAATTCTAAGCACGAAGTACTTTTTCCGGAAAAGTGGCCTTATACGATGTGCATCTGAATTTTGTCTGTCCTTTTCCTCATTTAAACAGTTTAGGCGAGAGTGTTGCTGGTGTGGTTGAACCAATAACTTTAGTTCAAATTATGTATTTATTATAAAAATTCATTAAATATGTAGATATTATTAATTTAGAATTTAATAACTGAAAAAATTAAAATTCAAAATTCATATGCTTTAAATTTTGGCTCTGGCTCTGCTTTCATAGTCAGGAGCAGATTTAGAATTTTAGTTACAGGTTCGGCAGATTCATTAGCTTCGACTTAAACCCTGATTTGTGTTAAAATGTCCACTTTGTAAGCATAAACAATTTATCAAGAATCAAGAATCTAGTTATTTTCTTAGAAGTCATAACTCATAAATTTAAAATTCTAGCTCCGCAGGTTGGTTGTATATATGTCATACTACAAATTATTCAAGTTATATCGATGAACCAATCAAGCCCTTTTAATGAGAGGCAGTAATTGAAGTTTTTGGGCTGATATTGAGAAGTGTAAAGTACGAATTGTATGGCCAAAAGTTTCATCTTGAATAATTAGCCGCAGAAAAAACAGTTAGAACTCCCAACTTTATTGCACAGCTAAACACATGCTATAAAACGTGAAAAAATATCAGTTTATGACGAGAACATTATAATACCTTATTAGATAAGCATTTCTGTTGGTTGTCCAACACAGAGAAATTTTTTGTGTTGTGATTATTGCTAATATAGGATTTTAAAAGTATAATAGAAGCTTTTGTGAACACAAAACTGAACAGCTGATGGACAAGTCCTTATAAGAAATTATAAAATTAGCAATAATCTTTTAGCAACAACAAAACTTTATTTAATTATTTCTGTATGTAGAACTTTTACCGACAAGATTTTTCTTGTTGGCAAACGTTGTAATCTTGTTGCCATATTCCACAGTTAATATAATAAAATTTTAAGATATACAGTATAAATTTGCTAACAAGTTTTTGCCAACAACCATAGTATTGATGGGTATATTTAATAGTAAAGAATGAATTTTGGGCCTAACTCAACCCCAAAAGCTAGCTTGTAGGGTGAGTATTGTCCAAGTCCATTTAAGGAATTCATGTTTCCATTCCATATCCGATGTGGGATTCTTAATACCCGCCCGCACGCCCAGACCTTGTTAACCGGAGCGTGAATAATATAATTTGGGGTCCAACATCGGTGAACAAAGAATTGGAATGAGCATGACTCTGATACTATGTAAATAATGGATCTTGGGCCTAACTCAACCCAAAAAGCTAGCTTGTAGGGTGAGGATTGTTCAAGTCCATATAAAAAGTCTATATTCCTATTCCATATCCGACGTGGGCTTAACATTAATAAATGGCAACAACTTGATTTAATTGTTGCTATATCATAAAACTTTTAACCACACATTTTTTCTTGTTACCAAACAATTTAGATTTTTTGTTTTCATATTTTAAAGGTATTATAACAAATATAAAATATAAAAATAATTGGGCAGCAACAAATTTTAGTATTGCTAATACACATAATTTTCTCAACAATTAGCGTGGGTTGTAGCCTAAAGTTTAGATTTTTTTTATTCCGTTAAAAACAAACGCGGGAAACAAATTTTCTTTTCAATTATTTATCCAAATCCATAGCAGGTTCTTTTAATTTCCACTACAAATTCATAGCAGGCCAAGAACAGGAAAGTAGCAGGTTTTCTCTTTTCTCCATTATTTGTGAAAGAAAATAATCCCTTGATTATTTTCATTAATGAAAGAGTATATATACAATTTATAATTTTTCATAATAAGAAAATCTTATTTCTATTCTACTCCCAAAACCATATTCTAGTAGTACAAGATCTTCATTCCTATTGTTAGACGTGCGTATTGAAGGTAAGCCTCACAGTCATGAGTACTCAATCTGATAGCTACATACTGTTAGAGTAATTATGGGACTATTGATAGTGTAATATATTATAATTAGGATGATTGTAATTAGCACCTTCTATTTTAGGTAAAGTAGATTAGTCTTCCATAAAACAAACCTATTATTATTGTATATATATTGTACCATGAGAAGAATATTAATAATTACTTTCCTACATGGTATCAAGAGTCTAAAGATCCTTAGCCCTAATTCTTTCTCCCTCTACACGTTTTCCTCCCTCTTTCTCCTAATTTTCGGTCAATCCCACCAAAAACCCTAAACCATCTCTTCATCCAAGCAAAACCCTAGCAGAAACCCTAAAAACCCCCCTCCCCCCCCCCCCGCGGCTAGCTTCTATCTGAAACCCTAAGGGTTTTTTCACATCAAACACTACTTCTTTCATTCTCTAGTTTGATTTCTTGAGGACCAAATGGCCAAAAAACAAACATTTCATCCCGCTCTTGCCGTTAATAACGTCAAGAATTTTATCTCTATAACTCTTGAAATGGAGAAAGGGCATTATACCTCTTGGACAGAACTATTCAAAATTCATTATCGCGCTTATGAGGTGCTTGACCATATCATCCCGTCCGAGTCACCGTCGTATACCACTATGGTGGATAAGAAATTATGGTCTCTATTAGATGCTATAGTCCTACAATGGATTTATGTCACAATTTCAAATGATCTTCTCCATACCATCTTAGAACCAAATTCTATGGCTCAACAGGCGTGGGAACGGTTACAAAACATCTTTCAAGATAACAAAATTTCTAGGGTCGTTTATCTTGAACACCAATTTACAAATGTTAAATGGGATGACTTTTCCAACATCTCCGCCTATTATCAAGAATTAAAGGTACTTGCGGACCAACTGTCCAACGTTGGTTCGCCTGTGACAAATCAAATGTTGGTCCTTCAATTGATTGTGGGGTTGAATGAACAATATGATGGTGTTGCTACGTTCATTCAGCAAAGCAATCCGTTGCCTCACTTTTACGAGGCTCGTTCGAGGTTAATTCTCGAGGAAACGCGGAAAGCAAAGCAGGCATCCTCGGGAGCGACCACCGCCGGAACCACTCTCGTCTCCACCAACTCATCTTTCACTGATTTGGAACCCCAAAATTCTGGTTCAGGGGGCCACGATAATCGTTCTAATAATGGTCAAAGACGGAGTTCAAACCGTAACAATAAAGGAAAAAATAATGGTGGAAAGGGACGGGGAGGCGGTGGCGATTCGAGGCGATGGCGGTGGCGATGGCGACAACGATGAAGCGGTACCCACCGTGGGCCTGGGCCCCATAGTGGGCTGCCCCGCCATGCCCATATCCGACCTCCTAGTGGGCCCGACCTTCTCCCTCTTCAAATCGCCAACCCTATATTCTTGGATCTCATCCGCAGCATGCGTTTGCGGCTCAGGCACCATCTTCTGTTGGATATGCACCCACGGACATTGAACAATCCATGAACAACATGCATCTAAGTGTTCCCGATGAGTCATGGTACATAGACACATAGGTTACGTCACACATGACGGCATCTCAAGGTAATCTCTCATCTTATTTTAATATGAGCAATAATAAAAATATTGTTGTCGGCAGTGGGCAGAAAATTCTAATTCGTGGTATTGGTCGGGTAACACTACCCTCTCCACACCCACCATTACACTTGAAAAGTGTCTTACATGCACCAAATCTAATTAAAAACATGATCTATGTTAGACATTTTATAATTGACAATAATGTTTCTGTTAATTTTGATTTGTTTGGTTTTTCTGTGAATGATTTTCAGACGGGGATGCCACTTATGAGATGCAATAGCACGGGGGACTTGTATCCCATCACCTCTGTTCCCAAAAATAGCATGAACAAACCATCAACCTTTGCTGTCATTTCTCCTACTCTATGGCACAATCGATTGGGACACCCAGGAGCATAAGTTTTTAATAAATTTAGGAAGAATAATTATTTTCTTGTAATAAACCTTTGGACTCCGTTGTTTTCCAATGTTGCGTGTTTGGTAAACATGTTAAGCTTCCTTTTGCATCTTCTATTTCTCATACTTTTATGTCATTTGATCTTGTGCATTATGATTTGTGGACATCACCAGTTTTGAATTCTGCAGATCATAAGTACTATATGTTTATTCTAGATGATTATTCGAATTTTTTTGTGGACTTTTCCATTAGAACATAAATCACAAACCTACACCATTTTTAAATAATTTAGTGTCTTTGTCAAAACTCAATTTGGCAAAGGCATTAAATGTTTTCAATGTGACAATGGGGGGAATTCAAAAATACTCATTTTAATAATTTTTGTCAGCAAATGGGATGTCTTTGCGTCTTTCGTGTCCACATACCTCACCACAAAATGGGAAAGCCAAAAGAAAATTTTGAATTATTAATAATATGATTCGCTCTATTCTTGTGCATTCATCCACACCTCCAAAGTTTTGGCACCATGCACTTCAAATGGCTACATACCTTTTAAATAATCTTCATAGTAATTACTTTCCAATGTGTCTCCTACACAAATGTTGTACCATCGTCTTCCGTCTTTTACACATTTGCGGGTGTTTGGTTGTTTGTGTTATCCATTATTTTCGTCTACTTCCATTAACAAGTTGCATGCTCGTTCAACTGCTTGTGTGTTTTTGGGATACCCACAAAATCATCGGGGATATAAATGTTATGATTTGACAAATGGGAAAATTATTGTCTGTCGTCATGTGATTTTTGATGAGTCTACTTTCCCGTTTGCTAAGTCTTGTGTGGCATCCTCACCTTCATATGATTTTCTAGACAATGAAATACATCTCATTTTACACCACCGCCTTAATAAACAAACCCATGTGGAACCAACCCAACAACACTCGGCCCAACCACTAAATGGGACTGGACCGGAGACCATAACCTTGTTACCGTTGGTCTCGACCTAGTCCTATTTCCGTGGCGGTCCAGCCCAAGTGGGACAATCCACAACCACACCCCTATCCCAAACCATTCCCGTAGCCCAGCCCCACACCACAACGGTTACACCTAGTCACTTGGGCCAACATCCCTCCCCTCGGCCCAATAACACACCCGAGAACCAAACTACCCAACCAGTGACGGAACAACCTCGGACCATTGAAACCCTTGCCATGCACGGGATTTTTAGCCCAAACATCACTTTAACCTACTATCCTCCGTTCAACCATCACCTATACCAAAAAATTCCAAAGCTGCCTTATCCGACCCGAATTAGAAAGCTGTCATGTTAGACGAATTTAATGTTCTTATTACAAATAAGACATGGGAATTGATACCACGTTCATCTAATGTGAACATCATTCGGTCTATGTGGGTTTTTGTCATAAGAAAATTTTTAATGGTTCTTTTGTGAGATACAAAGCTCGTCTTGTTGGTGATGGTAGGTGTCAGCAGGTTGGGGTAGATTGTGGTAAAACGTTATGTCCGGTGGTTAAGCCAGTAACAGCCCGGACTGTTCTCAGTTTGGCTATTTCCAAATCTTGGATCATTCACCAGTTAGATGTTAAAAATGCTTTTTTGCATGGCAACTTACAGGAGACATTATACATGCATCAGCCGCTGGGTTTCCGGAATTATACCCGTCCAGATCATGTTTGCCTATTGAAGAAATTCTTATATGGTTTGAAACAAGCTCATCGGGCATGGTATACCAAGTTTGCAGGATTTGTTTCCAAATTGGGATTTTCTCACAGCAAGTTTGATCAGTCGTTGTTCATTTATCGGAAAGGCGCTGACATGGCATATATCCTTTTGTATGTCGATGATATTATTCTCACAACATCATCCATTTTACTTCGCCAGTCTATTATGTCCCTACTTGCAGTAGAATTTGCAATAAAAGACTTGGGTCCGTTGAATTATTTTCTTGGCATTGTTGTCTCCCAATATGCAGGTGGTATGTTTCTTAGTCAAAAGAAATATGCCGAAGAAATAATTGACAAAGAAGGGATGTCATCCTGCAAACCCTCACATACTCCAGTAAATACAAAGGCAAAATTGAGTATTGATGTCGGAAGTCCATACAACGATCATACCCATTACCGTAGCCTAGTATGGGCCTTACAGTATCTGATTTTTACAAGACCATATATTTCATATGTGGTTCAACAAGTTTGTTTACACATGCATGATCCGAATGAAGAACATATGGGGGCTCTCAAAAGGATTCTGCGGTATGTTAAGGGTACTCTCCATTTCGGACTCTATCTATATAATTCCTCCATCTCGAGTATTTCTGCCTACACAGATGCGGATTGGGGTGGCTACCCGGACACACGTCGTTCCACTTCCGGCTATTGTGTGTTCTTGGGTGATAATCTCATTTCATGGTCATCCAAATGACAATCCACACTGTCTCGATCAAGTGTCGAGGCAGAATACCGAGAGGTGCCCAATGCTGTTGTTGAATCGTGTTGGCTCCGTAATCTACTGTTGGAGCTTCATTGTCCGATTGAAAAGGCAACATTGGTCTATTGTGACAATGTGAGTGCGATCTACTTATCTGGCAATCATGTTCAGCATTAACAAACGAAACACATTGAAATGGATATCTTATTTGTCCATGAAAAAGTTACATGTGGACAAGTCTGTGTTCTCCATGTACCGTCCCGTTATCAGATTGCTGACATCTTCACAAAAGGTCTTCCGCACGTATTTTTTGATGATTTCAGGGACAGTCTCAGCATCCGAGAACCTCCAGCTAAGACTGCGTGGACTATTAGAGTAATTACGGGGCTATCCCATAATTACCTTTCATCATCATTTATTATAATTGATAGTGTAATATATTGTAATTAAGATGATTGTAATTAGCATCTTCTATTTTAGGTAAAGTAGATTAGTCTTTCATAAGACAAGCCTATTATTATTGTATATATATTGTACCATGGGAAGAATAATAATCAAGAAATTACTTTCCTACACATACTACGTAATAGCTATTGCCAGCATAAAATGTTAAAACTATTAGTAAATATTACCATATATGTTGTAATTAATAGTAGTGTATAATTATGGTAAATATAGGATCCTTATTCCATTAGGATTAGTGTATAATTATGGTAAATATAAGATCATTATTCCATTAGGATTCAACATTGTACACACTATATATATTGATATTAATGATAAAGACTCCCCAAGGGGAGATTAATACAATTCTACATGGTATCATAGCCAAATTCTAGCCTCCTCTCACCCAAATTGATTTTCAATAGAACGAAATGTGGCCTCTCTGGTCCCACCATCCTCAATCGTTGTTCCTCTTATTATCTTCCTACTATTATCAAAAGTGTTTGCTTCCAATTAGGTGATTCTTTTTGTGGCTTTCTTCCTGTCATAAATACGACATTTCCTTCCTTCCATTTTTCTATTTTCTCGCATCTCATCATAAGATGATGTAATCTTCTTTACTCCAACAGCCCGACAATGTGTGGTGTATGGATATGGGCGCCATGTCTCACTTCACCAATAATTTTGGTACTCTTCCTCAACTGCTCAAGTTAAATACTCTTCAATCTATTATGGTCGAAAATGGTCATCGCATTCCAATTCAAGGGTTTGGCCACACACTAACCCCACATCCCCACTTCTCTTTTAATAATTTTCTATATGCCCCTAACATTATCAAGAATATAATCCTATTAGAAAATTTTCCACCGTTAATTCAGTATCCATTAATTTTGACCCTTTTGGTTTTTCTGTAACAGACCTACGTACCGGGAGACTTCTTACGAGATGCAATAATGAGGGAGACCTCTATCCTTTCCTATCCACGTCCACTGCCAGTGTCAATCTTCCCACATCTCTAGATGTCATCTCCTCATCAACATGGCATAGTAGACTTGGACATCTCAAAGCTCAAGTTTTTTATTTTCTTAGAAACCACAAGTTAATCCAATGCGATAAAGGGAACCTTGCCCATAGTTGCTCCTCTTGTCATCTAGGGAAACATGTTAGACTTCCATTTACGTATTCTTCGAATATTACTTTCTCTCCCTTTGATATTATTCATGCGGATTTATAGACATATCATATAACCAGCAACCTAGGTCATAAATATTATTTGGCATTTTTGGTTGGCTTCTCTCACTTTCTTTGGGTCTATCCGCTTAAACTTAAGTCTCAAGTCTATTTCAAATTTCTTGAATTTCGTACATTGGTTAAAACACAATTTGAAAAAGACATCAAAACGTTTCAATGTGATAATGGTCGTGAGTTCAATAACTGACACTTTCATAATTTTTGTGCGGCTAATGGCATGGTTTTCCATTTCTCTTGCCCTCGTACTTCCCCTCAAAATGGTAAAGCCAAAAGAATTCTCCGCACTATTAACAATATGATTCTTACCCTTCTTTTTCATGCATATCTCCCATACCTTTTGGGTTTATGCATTAAAAATGGTAGAATACATTCTTAACATCTTACATACCGTACGATTCAAAATCGGACACCCACCAAAATTTTATTCTGTCGGATCCCTTCCTATGGTCACCTTCGAGTTGTCTTTGTTACCCAAATCTGGCCTCCACGGCCCCTCACAAATTAGCACATCGCTCTACTCCGTGCGTCTTCCTCAGTTTCCCATCAAATCATATGGGGTACTTGTGCTATGAGATATTCACAGACAAAATCTTAATCTCACACCATATCACGTTTGTTGAGTACGTCTTCCCATTCGACAACATCCAAATATTTTGAGTCACTGATTACAATTTCCTTGATGATTCGGACACCTCCCCTCTACTCCAAAATACACTACAAAATCTGCAACCTTCGGCCGTCCGAACACTCATACCGCCACGGCCTACCACCTCACCACACCACACCACCCGCCACCGTCTGCCCAGCCCTACACCACACTGCCAAATCCCGTTGAACCCCTCCTCACCCACTGCCACTGCCTCATAACCCGAGACCCACCCCGTACCTACACACCAAATGGAAACTCATGCCAAACATGGGATTTTCAAATCAAAAGTCCAGTTTAACCTATCCACACAATCCATATCACCAATACGTAAAAAAACAAAACTAGACAAACTCGACCCGAATTGGAATGCGGCCATGCATGAAGAGTTTGATGCGCTTACCACTCAACGCATGTGGGATCTTGTTCCGAGGCAAGAGGGGGTGAATGTGATTCATTGCATGTGGCTCTTTCGTCATAAGTTCATAGATAATGGTGATCTTGAACGCCACAAGGCCAAACTTATGGCATATGGCAGCATGAGGGTATTGATTGTGGTGAGACCTTCAGTTTGGTGGTCAAACCGGCTATTATTCGCACTGTTCTGCATAGCTATGGGTATGAACTGGTCGATTCATCAGCTTGATGTGAAAAATGCATTCTTACATGAAGATTTGAAAGAAATAGTTTACATACACCAACCGCCACGCTTTGTACATCCAGAGGCTTCTAATTATGTATGTTGTCTCTGTAAGTCCCTGTATGGTTTGAAACAGGGCCCCAGGGCTTGGTATGAGCATTTCGCTACTTACATTATGTAGATTGGATTCGTATGCAGCAAATGTGACCATTCATTATTCATTTTTCATTTTTCATCGAGGTAGTGACATTGCATACTTGTTATTATATGTGGATGATATTGTTCTGACTGTTGAAAAATGAGATCATTCGGTTGTTTAAATCCGAATTCGCTATGACTGACTTAGGGAAGTTGAGTTACTTCTTGGGGATTTCTGTGACTAGATCTGCAGATAACATGTTCCTAAGCCAGCGTAAGTATACGGAAGAAATTGTGTACAGGGCTAAAATGACGAAATGCAAAATCATGCCTACTCCGGTCGACTCGAAATCGAAACTCAGTGTTGCTGATGGGGATCCGGTGTCCGATCCCACTCTTTATAGGAGTCTTGCAAATGCACTTCAGTAACTTACATTCACCAGGCCTGACATTGCATATGTTGTTTAGCAGGTTTATTTATTCATGCATGCCCCTAGGGAGCCTCACATTACAACTCTTAAATGTATCATTCGATACGTTAAGGGCACTCTTGATTATGGATTACATCTCTATCGCTCTGCACCGAACATGCTGATATCATACACGGGAGTCGATTGAGCAGGCTGTCCAGACACGCGATGTTTCACGTCCGGCTACCGTGTGTTCTTAGGTGACAATCTTATCTCGTGGTTTGCCAAGAGACAAGCCACACTCTCCCGATCGAGTGCAGAAGCATAGTATAGAGGCGTTGCAAACGTCGTAGCTGAGATCTGCTAGCTCCGAAACCTCCTCTTAGAGCTTCAGTGTCCCTTACGTAAGGCTTCTATGGTTTACTGTGATAACATATTCGCGGTTTGCTTATCTCATAATCCGGTTCAGCATCAGAGAGCTAATCACATTGAGATGGATATACATTTTGTTTGTGAGAAGGTTGCTATAGGTCATGTTAAGGTGTTACATTTGCCTTCTTCGTATCAAAATGCATATATTTTCACAAAGGGGCTTCCTCGGCAGCTGTTCATCGACTTCAGATCCAGTCTCAGCGTCTGGCCTCCTCTCGCTCCGACTGAGAGGTGTATTAGTAAATATTACTACATATGTTGTAATTAATAGTAGT
The DNA here is from genome assembly GCA_029783415.1 of Anisodus acutangulus. Classification (NCBI taxonomy): domain Eukaryota; kingdom Viridiplantae; phylum Streptophyta; class Magnoliopsida; order Solanales; family Solanaceae; genus Anisodus; species Anisodus acutangulus. Next base: position 56,698,528 of record CM056494.1, read on the forward strand.
GTATAATTATGGTAAATATAGAATTCTTATTCCATTAGGATTAATGTATAAATATGGTAAATATAGGATCCTTATTCCATTAGGATTCAACATTGTACACACTATATATATATTGTTATTAATGAGAAAGACTCCTCAAGGGGAGATTAACACAATTCTACAAAAACTTTCTATATTGTTATAAATTGATGTCTATGTCAAACAATATTGCTAATCATAATAGAAAGAACATAACTTATATTATGTGGTTGCTATTATTGTTATGGCTTTGTGTATCTAACCATCTCAAGTTTCGTCAATATGGCAATCGAAGTAGAACTAGCAAAACAATGTGTACCTATCAACAAGTTACAAAAATATTTATTTGACTGGGTCATAAAAGTTAGTAATTCGAAGAGATTCAGTAAGACCACACAAAAATTCAAAACACAGGTGCTTTTGATGCCTATAGTATTAGTTGATGAAAAGGTATTATCATCCTTAATTTTTATTATATTCTTTATTTATTTTGCCTTTATCAATGACATCTGTAGTTGGTTAAATCCTTAATAAGGCACAAGATCTAAGCAATACTATCTTTATAATCATGTTCAAGAATTGAAGTACTTTTTTTTAACCAAATAAAAGCTAGGAGTATTACACTATCGGTACGCTATTAGATCATCTAAGCACCTACTACTCTTTAGTACACAGAACTTAAAATGACTTTTACTGACACTATCATTATAAAGGAATTCGACAATGCGTACCCAAATTTTTTTAAATGGTTTTGTAGCATTGAAAGAGGCGAAAAACTTCAGTGGTACAACCTTTGATAATTTATTACGGGGATTTATGAAAAACTTATTTAATAATTACATGATACTTATCACTATTACAAGTTAAAGTTACACAAGTTTCCATGAAAAATATTCATGGAATGTACTATATTGACAAGTTCATGTAATAATATTCATTTAATGTACTATATTGACAAGTTCATGTAAATTATGCAATTTATACGTACTATATTGACAAGTTCATGTAAATTATGCAAGTTATACACGTGCAATTAGTGGCGAAATTAAAATTCTTACTAAGAGGTATCAAAATATGAAAAAATAAATATATCATGAAATTAAGGGGATTCAACACATAGTATATATACGTAAAAATATTTTTATATATCTACGCAATGCAATTTTCCAATGAAGAGGTGTCCATTGACACCCCTTGGATGCATGTGGCTCCGCCACTGCGAGTAACACACATGCTGAAAGTAGTATTATCCTAAAAGTAATTGTATATAACCTAGATAAATACTGTGGGGGTGGGCTAGGGTGATGGGGGGCTCTATAGGGATGGGGCGAAGATGAGGTATATTAGAGGTGGGGAGAACACAATCAATGTAGAATAATACTCGTGGAACTTGTTTTCTTGGAGAAAATATTTGACCAAACAAACATGAGAAAATTGGAAAATGTTTTTCTCCACAACGAACAGAGCCTAAGTAAATAAAAGAACATTAAATTCGTATCAGAATAGTTCTTTTCTTTAGCAAAGTTCATACTTTAGGGATGCAACTAAAAATCCAAAGAACTATTAAGGGGAGTCCGCTCAAAACTAAAAGATTGCAATAACAAAAACATTATCCTTCTTTATTAGGTTCTTCACACTGGCTGAGAGACGATCTTTTTAACGGCCAAGCAAATGGAAAATATAGAACGTTATATATGTCGATATTCAAGAGTTAATAAATGCAAATATGAGAATCAACAATTTTATATATGTTCCTATAATAAAAGACACTATGGATATTACATGAACCTTGTACAGAATATGGAGAACTCATCCGACAGAGATGCTTTAGGTGCTGGAGTGAGCAGGCAAAGGATTCAAGTCCATTTCAACTTGGTTAATAGTCCACTGCATACTCTCCAATTTCTGCTTGGATATGAGTCAAAGTTAAGCCTTTATCTCCAAAAAAGGAAAAGTAATGAACTATAATAATTAACAAAACTCGCAAGAACCATTCTTTACCTTTACAATGTCATGGTACTGCCTAGCAATTTCGTCAAAATGAGGATCAACCCCTTGATACTCACAAAGGCGGGAAGCCTAACATATTTCAAAGTAAAGGACATATCAGTCTTGTGGTGCCAAGCACTAAACAGAGCTAGATTCTACTATCTTAATGACTCCGTATATTTTAACTTCATGCCACAGATGGAACTCTTTTTTTAACCTACATTTCAGCATACAATTAACAGATGAAGTTTACTCAAGTATTCAGCTACTTTCGTCAAACAAAATAGTTGGGACAAAAAGACGAGCAAAAATATGACGGAAAGAGCTCTTAATCCAGTGAAGTCCAATTTAGTTGTCTTCAATCTCCTAAGAGATCACCTTTTCATCATCAAGGTCCTTCACCACCACTGACAAAATTTACATGGAAAATGAAAGCTGCCCATGAACAATCTTAATTGAGGCATTTTTGGGAAGATAAATAACATGATACCAAGCTAGCTTCCAATTGCATATAACATATAACTTTTTATTATAATGGAGAAATCTCCAGTGCCAGTTGGCACATGGTTAGAAACTCAATGCATAATGGGCCCACCACTCAACCCTTCTCCACTTAAATACCAGCCATTTGTCTAGCAGGGTTCAACTCGTGACATACACTTAATCACTTACCCTCTTACCACTAGACCAAAGCCATGGTGGCTAAATAGTATTATATAATCTTTGACTGATCAAGATTCCATGATTCTCCCAAATGAGGTGTGAGAGTCCAAGGAACAAATGTAAGCAAATCAAGGAAATGTGGTAAACATGAAAATGATCCATCAAACTAAAAACAAATATTAGAATAGTATAAGAAAGTGTACCGCTTTCTCATAAGCAAGTGATGCTTCTTCTGTTGCTTCAATCAAATACTTCCTGGGATGATGGTAAACTGAGTATACATTCTTCGACATAAAAAATGCAATAAGGATTTCCAAAGTCATGTTTCGTTACCTTATTTTGTGAAGAGCGGGAATAGTTTCCGGGGTATACGTCTCAAGTAGGAGAATATGTTCCAGAACTCTGGTGAAGAATAAGATGCGTTAAACTAGATGACCATAACATTAGTATTTCAAAAGCACAAGTAGAAAAGCAAGATATTGTGTTCTTTATTTAACAGAGTTACGGGATGTAAAAAGTGCAATTAAACTTGATTACAAAACTGTGATGGTAATTAATTTCTGGGGTTTTCACATTAAAAAGAAACTACTCTCATTGAACTTAACATGTTATTAAGTAAATTTCCCAAGAAATTTCAACCTAATTTTATGAAGTGCGGAAATTGTTTTCGAGGCATAAGTCTGAAATAGGAGAATATGTTCCAGAAATCTGGTGAACAATAGAAAGTCCCGGAAGCTGTTACACTTGATGACCATAATATTAGTATTTCAAAGGAATAAGTCTCAAAGCAAGAGAGCCTGTTCTTTAGTAAGAGAATAACAGGATATAAGAAAAACTATTGAAGTTGATGAGGACTGTATTATGCTAAACAAATTTCTGGGGATTTCACATGAAAAAGAAAAAAAAATGCTCTCATTGAAAGTAATACATTACTATGTGAGATTTCTCAAGAAATTATATCCTTTTTGACGTAAAGGAGAAAACCGATAGAACACACTAGCTTGAAAAGATCATGACATATAAAGAATAACTATCACTGCTTTGGAGTCTCCTGGTTGAAAAAATTAAAACCCTCAAAGAGATCATGACAAGGTACTTCCCAATAGATAAAGAAAAGAACACAAAAACTGCAACCAGGACTTCAACCACTGAAGTGCAAGATCACTACCTTCATAGCAGGAATTAGGCAATTGACAGGGGTCATCATACTAAGGCAGAGGAAGCAATAGATGAACTGAACTTTGCACCCAATCCCAACCCCACAATAATCTAACAAAAGAAAGAGAACCATTCTGACTGAAAAAATTAATAGCCATACTATGTTCACACAAAAAAATAGAAGTTATTCAACTCTCCAAATCCTCTCCAACCCAAAAAAAAAAAAGTCACCAGTTGGTACAACAAACCAGAACAAGAATCAGGTATGCCATACCTTAATTTTGCCCTCATGGTCTCACATCTTTTGCACAACCACGTCTTTTGCAGTTCATCCTATTAATGGATCCATAAATTATAATCAGAATAAACATCTATCCTAAGAGAAAAGGACCATCAGCAGTGTCCACAAAATATCCAAAACTAGTGAAGTGTTACGGACCAGAGTCCATTAGACGAATCAGAGGAATGAGGATGCCTTAATTTGAAGAAAAGAAACAACAGCAGAATGGTAAACTTACATATTTATGTTGATGGTCCAACTTTATATCTTTGACAAGCTTAATAAGAACACCAAGTATCTGCTCCAGAACCTTAGACAGGCAACATATAAAGTCAAATATTTTCTCAAGTAATATGAGCCTTTAGACAAATCTGTGGAAGTACCTTAGAATGGAAAGGCTGACAAGAAGAAATAGGAAGACAAAAACGATGAAGAACGGCATTCTTACATTATAGTATTCTGCAAATTTTCTGTTAGACGAATATAAATCCTCACGCCATGCTTCTTCTTCTCTCTCAATCTCCTCGATGATCAACTTTACCCTGTTACATCATTGATTAGAAGCTCCCCTGCCTAGATCTAAAAAGCTATCAAGAATATTACTATATAGTTTATTAAATTGTGTCCAGGTCAACATGTGCATAACCTACTATTCCACTGGCATTGAGTACCTATTACCTCCTAGCGCAGGTACATGTTAACTCTACCCACCAAAACTTAAATTGATGTCTAGACCCGTCTCTGCTATATTCAAACCTGGTTCCTATGGTTATTACTCCAACTCTTCAATCTCTAGATCACCTCCTAGGGGGGCAAGTTGAAATACATGATTATTGAATATTGTACAACATAACAAGCCAATCCATTATTCAGAATATAAATTTTCTTTTTACCACATGATTTATTCTTAACGTAAATCCAATGTAGAGTCTATTCTATCATGGAACTAGGAGGAATACTCTGTTGAAATTAACAAGCTAAAATAAAAACACAACCTGTTTTATAAATGATTCACATAAATCATAAAACATAGAAAGATTGGTCAGAGAGAGAGACCTTTCTGGAAGTCGGGCAGCTGAACTTTGACTGGCAGCAGATATATCTGTAGAATCAAGGTAGGTAATGTTCTTACATACATCTTGATATGAGAACAACAACTTCTAAGAGTTTTCAGTTATTTAAATAGTAAGAGAACTACTCAACCAGCCTCTGAATAATACACTGACATGAGTACATCTAGAACTTTTTTTTAACCGAAAAATCCCCGATGGAAAGTGGGGTACAGTTTTGCGTCAATGAATAACGAGTAAATCTAGAACTTATGCACCTCAGCGGTAGATCTTTCCTATTTACACCACAATTTGAAACATTACTATGCAATTGACAATATATATTATAAGGGCAGACGGTGCACAAAACTCCCGCTATCCGCGGGGTCTTACCTTGCATTTCTGCAAGAAGTTGTTTCCACGGCTTGAGCCTGTGACCTCCTGGTGGCAGCAACTTTACCAGTTAGACTCTATAAGCAGATTATTATGTGAATGGGTACAATATATATTGTACCCATTCACATAATAATCTACTTATAGAGGCTAATTATAAAACTGACATACATGCCCAGGCCGGGACGAATTTTGTGTTCAAAATTTTGGGGCACGTGAACCCATGGTCTTTCCGCAAAACTAGATATTTTATGTACATATTTTCTGGAATTGATTTAACATTACCTGATGGCTCCCATGCTACAAAAAGGCTTAATGGTGCACTTCGTTAAAAGCTTAGTTATTTACCAAGAGGAACAAGGATCAATTCCCACTTAATGCATTTTTTCTCCTTTCTTTAGTAGTGCACCCATGTTCTAGAAATCCTAGACCGCCTCTGCGCCCAGGTCCTATGTACTAATGCTGGTTTTGTTTAAGAGGAAACAGATAGAAGTTTGGCAACCAATAAACATACTGAAAGACAAAGGACCAAGGAAAGCTAAAGAAAGAAATTAGCAACTTAACCTTACCAATATCATCAATAGCAACTGCATCGGCTAACTTATCACATTTAGCATCTAACCGGCTACCAATCTCCCGTGAAAGCAATCTCTGGTATTCTGCGACGTCCTACAGTGGAAGATATATAAGCATCTAATGACGTGTAGAACTAACAATTAAATAACCAGATGAATACTGATTCCACATTTGTAGATAATTCACTTATAACAAGCAATTGACCAATCAATAGAAGCATACTAATAAGACAGCCATGACGATTACTACAACACTCTGTTGAAGAATTAATAGGAAAAAAAAAAGATTTCCCCACAAGATCATGAGGTTTTCTACGTCGCAAATAGGTGTTATACCACTGATGACATCTGATGTAATTGAGTTTGCCATAAATATGCAGACGTAATTCCAAGGAACCGATTGGGAACACCACCAACATCTGGTTCTGTTGCATCAGTTGTACTGGTAGTAGAAGCACTGCTTGCTGCAGGAACAGCTCCAATTACAGATGCATTGGTTTGATAAGTTGAGTTTGAGCTCGAGCTTAATGTAATGCTGGTGCTTGTGCTATCAAAAGAGCTTCTTGACAGTGTACTCCACTTTTCAATTTCCTCCTCGTGAATCTCGCCATCTTTGGAGATAAGAGGAAGCCTCAATCTCTGTGCTGCTTCCGCAACAACCATCCTATGCTCAAGAGCCTCATAAACCTGAAGTCATTTCAGAGTCAAAATCACCCAGAGAACTTAAATTATTTAAATAATGAACCCCCAAAAGCAAAAACTTGTACGAAAAAAGGCTATTTCCAGATCCTCAATATGAACAATGCATAGCACCTGAAATTTATCATTTATTCCCATCTATTGGTAATGGATTCTTTTATCGTTACGTACTCGATACAGGTGTGCATAAGCATTCACTACACGGGATGTCCAATTTTGGTAAGTGTTCGTGTATTTTAAGAGTCCAAGTGAACAAGTTAGACCTGTAATGTAGGGGAACTGAAGGAGAGGGATCCGTTTACACATAGTTGGCAGTTCATCATGTAAAACTGCATCGATAAAATCGAACGAACTGAGAAACATCAACCTAAAGTCAAATATGAAAGAAAAATGGAACCTGAGGTGGGTTTTTCAAGCCCAATTGAGAGTATAAACCCTGGACATCTCGAATACCACCGTGATTGGCCACAGAAAGGGCCTGTTGGTAATCCTCTACCATCGCAGTTGCTTCGATGTATATTGCCTATAAGGTTTATCCAAGCAAAGGGTATATGCAACAATTAGACTACAAAAATCAGTAACGAAATCTATTCAAAGAAAATGTCAGCCAAAATAAAAGCCCTACCAAGGATTCCAAATAACGCTGCCTCTCCTTTGACATTTCTTCTCTCGCCTGCATTGTCAAATAAAATCATCTCACAAAATTACTGCCCACTTAGAGTCCTCATTAAATGGTGTGTTGATATGACCTAATGGAAAGAGGGAAAACAAGTTCTAATACTCCAAGTTCATTACCTCCAACCCACCCACTCAACGCCCTCAATCCCCACCTCTTGATCGTCCCACCATCCACCACCCCCGAACACCCACTTATCTCATATAAATTTTTTGGAATGATATTTTTTCACTCACTTACCAAACACTAGAAAATAAGTAAGAAATTAAACTTGTTTTCTAGGAAAACATTTTTCTTCATGCCAAACACCCTTTGATATGACCTAAATATTTTCTTCCTTGAAACTTGCTTTCTCATGGAAAAAATATTTTCTACCAGAAAGGGGGCAAAAAGGACTTCTCATTTTCGTTTACAAATATCTCCAAATCTTATCCAATCTTACTTGTTTCAATCTAACACTAGAAGATGATTCAGGAAATGATTACTATAGTTTCCTCCACACTAAGGGTGTGTTTGGTAATGACGGAAAATGTTTTCCTATTTTAACTTATTTGATTGCACTAAATATCTTAGGAAAATGTATTCCTTAAAAATTTGAGGGAAAATATTTTTCAGATCAATAAAAACACACCAATGCATCCCAACTCACCCCGGCACTATCTACCCACCCCCTACCTGCCTACCCCACCCATCCCCCAGTCCCACCTACCCCCCCCCCCCATTGCCTATCTCCTGCTTAACCCCCGTGACATTTTCCAACTTATGTACCAAACATAAAAAATGAGTAGGAATTTCCCTTTTTTTTTCTAGGTAGAGGTACCTCTTGGATTCGGACTTTTCCGAGAAAACATTTTCGGTCATACCAAACACAGCCTAAGTGCATTTAAATATTTCATCAACAATCAAATGGGTATTAGTGAGAGAGAGAGAGTACGAGTTGGAGATCGTAGTAAGTGGATTTGGAGATGAGAGATCCATCTGGTGCTAAGCAATGTCGCTCTAACTGATCCATCACCTGTGTCACATCCGCCGGTAGGTTCGCCGAACCCAACCCTCTTCCCATTCTTCTCCGGCAATTCAATTCAAATTCACTTCCTTTTTGTCTTCACTCTTTATCCTTGTGCTAGTAGTAGTAATGTGAGAAAATGGCAATGGTCCCTTATGTTTAAAATAGTCTCTTAAGTTTGCACTCATGTTTTTAAGTCTAACAAAAGTTAATAGTTGTACCATGTTTGTAATCTCTACTATTTTTAATTTATTATTAGAGTTTTTTAAGCAAATCTATTAGACAGGATGCCTAGTAGCAAATTTTATATTTTGATACTATAATTTGCTAAGCTATAAATGTGATAATCACCTAAAAATTGACAAAAATAGTAAAATAAATATTTTATCAAGAATGTTTGAACTCCAAAAGGCGCCCTAGATCGTAGTTGTGGGGCGTTTGGTGCGTCTTGCGTCCTGCTTGTATTCGTATTTTAGTGGCTTCTATACTCATGATATGATGTTTTTTGGAGTGTACTCGTTTATTTTTGTAGATTATGAGACTTTCAATTTTAACTTATTAAATGTGCTCACATTTATTTTTTTGCTTATTGTAAAAAGTGGATTAAAAATAAGTTCACCTATCTGATTGGTTGTTGGTGTCATCACGACATATTAAATTTTTGAATCGTGACATAAACTCTAAGTTAAATCCTTTTTATCGATAAACATATCTTCTTACTTTTGCAAAACAAATGAAAAATTATAACAAAAGGATCAAAATAGAAGCAAAATTAGGAAATATTTAGTATTTCTTTATCTTAGTTTACTCCTCTCCAAACTTACATTCATAAACACATCGACAACGAAAATGTCTACCAAAGGGTTGACAATATCCGATTGTAGGTGAGACACCAATCTTACAATAGTCAAACACCCCATGGTACATTACATATTTTTCCTTCAGCAAACGATATAATTCCATACTCTGCTTTAAAATGAAGTCCATATCTCTGACAATTAGCTAATAAAATACAACAATTAACAAACATAAATAACATTAACAAGCTATAAAGAAAGATAATTCATATGGTAAAAGAGTGTTGATTCTTAAGGTCTCATTCTTTTTAAATTAAGATTAAGATATATGAATCATAATACATATTTGAATATTAAGATATGCGTTAAGATTTAAATGTATAAATATGAATAAGCATCTGAATATTAAGATGTTGTATTAACAAATAAAAAATAATTAAAATTAATTAATTTCTCAACATCTGAATATATATAATTTATCTATATGTAAAAATTAATAAATATTAAACCAATCTAATATTATGTCAAAAAAATATTTTTAAAGTTACATGACAGGTTGCGGTGGTGATGGCTAGTGATGGTGGTTGTGAGTGTCAATTAGGGATGATGTTGGATTATTGAGGTGGTTGTGGGTAGTAGCTAGTGGTGAAACTGACAGATAGTAATGGTTACTAATGGTGGTAGTTGGTGGTGACGACTGGTAATTGTAATGGATTGTGATAGCTAATGGTGGCGGTGAATAATGAGGGCGATTCGCAATATACAGTGGTGGTTGTTGTTGTAATGGTGGTTGGTTGTGATGATTGTAAATAGTGGCTAGTAGTGATAACTACTTATTGTGGTGATTGGTGGTGGCAGTGGTGGTTGTGACTGAGGATGATAGTTGTGGGGGTGTGGTTTATTGATAATAATGTGCCGCAACAGTTAGAGGTGAAAGTGAATTGAGTTGTTGTGAATTATCATCTATGTATAAATATTTGAATAGACATCTTAATGATATTAAGACTTTGTTATAAATCTTCATCATTCAGGACTATTCAAACTCATTAGGTAATTTTAAAATAGAAGTAAAAAACAAATACACTCATTAAGATTTAAACGATTATGATTCAAACCAAAACATACTAAATGAATGAAATCTTAATCATTCCGATTAAAAATTTCATAAAACCATCTAAATCTTATTAAAAATTATTGTTAGGTCATATAAAAAGTGAAAATCATAAAAAAAATATTAGAGAGAGAAATTCAATTTTGAACAAAAATTGACAACTCTTTGTTGCAAAAATATGAAACAAATAGAATCTGAAAAGTTGCCAAAACTTCTTTTGCACCTTGTTTTCCTTCCAAAATTCATCTTAAATCCCCTCCATCAAAACATACATGAGAAAGATTCTGCAGCATAAATGAATTAAAAACAGGGAAAAGGACATAACTAGCCATGGGATGAAACTATTGACATTCAATGGTCCAAGAATCTTAAAAGTCATTTTTTAGTCTTTTCAAAATAATTTCATTTTGTAGCCATTTTTTAACTAATCTCAACATATGTATAGAAATGGTATAATTATTGTATAGAATATGTGTCACTACTGTATATATATAGAAAATATATCATACTTATAGAAAACGTATCAAAATTGTATCACTATGTGTATAGAATATGTATAAAATGTATCATATGTATAGAAAAAGTATAAAAACGGTATCATTGTGTGTATAGAATATGTATCAATATACTATGTGTATAGAAAATGTATAAAATGTATCATACGTATAGAAACTGTATCATTGATGTATAGAATATGTATCTCTACAGTATATGTAGGAAAAATATATCATTGTTGTATAATTTATGTACAATAATAATAAAATCAGTGTATAATGTGTACACTACACACTAATGATACACTTATTATACAGTTATTATACACTATTTATATGCAGGCAAGGATTATAAAAAAAAATGGAGACCGCCGAAAAATATTTTGGGCAAATTTGTACCAAACAATTATAGATCTGATGATTTCACAACCATAGAAAAAGAAGTGCAGATGAAGATTCAATAGAAGGAAACATTCTCTTTATTGAAATTCTAAATCTGTAGATCATAGATATCCTTTGTAATGTATAACCTAACTTTTCATTTAGTATTTTCTCTATTTGATTCTTTGGAACTTTTGAGTGCTTTAACAGACACTCAATCTCTTGCTTCATTAAAAAAGAGAGATCTTTTCAAAATAGAAGAAAGATAACTTTCTTAGCTTGTAAATATCCAACCAACAATGATCGGCAGCACGGCGACGGCCTAACGGCAGAAAGGTGGGAGATCAGAGAGTGTAGAGAAGAAGACAAAGTGAAAATTTGTAGAACTCTTAAAAAATCTGATGTACAGCGATAAATGAGCTATTACTTTTTTATTTTGGGTCTAATGGTTATTTCGGGGCATTTACTTAAAATGGGGCCTTCTGGATTTTTTTTCTAGTGGACACACCATGTCCTTTTCCCTTAAAAATAATCTATTGTACAGGAAGGAGGATAAATGTGGTATCCTAAAAATTATAATCCGGATTACGTAAATAGTTTTAGTCGTCACTAATAGTTTTTTTCTTCTTCTTTCCCCCTCATTTTGAAGGATCTATAGTATTTCTACATTTCTCTTACAGCGTGACTCGAATTCTGAACTTATCGATCATGGGGGTGTTTTACCAACTGAGCAAACCCTCAGTTATCGTCACTAGTGGCTTTATTCATGAAAAAAGTGATATAATGACATTTTTTTTTTCATGTTTCTTTGATTAGTTTAACAAGAAAATTAGTACCTGATGCAACAGCAACAAGGGCCGTCATAATCAACACTGATTTCAAGAGGTTCGCATTTTCAATCCCAGAGCTGCAACAAATTAAAATCACTTTTTTCTTATACTTAGTAAGTCTTCGTTTGAATTATGCTTGTCCGAACGGCGACGAGGACTTGTACTAGTTACCATGGGAATGATGCATTTAAACACAATTAGTAATTTGTACAACTGATTTCTTTACAGGTCAAAGTCTTGAAATATGTAATCTTGTAATCTCATTTTATATTGTCATATGTTAGACAGTTGAGATGATCCTAGTTTGTTGCCAAATGTGTATAAAATCTGAAGGAATTTAAACTCAGAGATTTTTGCGGAATAATACATACCTTTGTCTCTAGAGTAAAGCAAGAGTAAGGAGTAAAGAGTAAAGCAAGACAAACGGTCAGACTCAGATAAAGAATTAAAGCAGTATAAAGTGTATTCGAACAAAAGGGAGCAGTAGCTAACACAACTAAATAATCTAAATAAAATACCTTAAAAAACACATAGCAACAGAAATCAAACTACAATGAATTATAAAGCAATAATGTGTCTATAAGTGTGATAGGCTAATCGGGCCTATAGTAAAAAAAAAACCATGATTAATAGATATATAATTAAAATCACAAATTGTGTCCAACACAATAAAACCATCAGATAAATAACCAGAACCATAATAATTATTGCCATGAACAATGTCAACAGAATTATTGTGAAAATTTAAATTGAAATCTAATTTAAGAAGAGAAACAACTGAAAGTAAGTTCTGTCGAATATTTGGTACATATAAGACATCATGTAAAAGTAGGATTCGACCATTACACAACTCTAGTTTGCATGTACCAATTTCTTTTACTTCAATTGAAGCATTATTTCCTACATAAAGCCATCTGCTTTCTGAAGGCAACCGACAATACTCAACAAACGATCCTCTGTTTCTGGCTATGTGATTTGTGGCATCTGAGTCTATCGTCCACAAAGAATTAGCATCAGCCATTAATGTTGTACTAGAGACAAACAAATTAAGGATTTTTAGTATATGGTGTTACCTTATGCAGTTCAGGACAATCCCGCGCATAATGACCCATCTTGTGGCAGGAATAACACTCCACTTTGGTCATATCAACCTTTTTATCACCACGTTTTCCTCTCTTCTTAAATTGAAGTTTACCCTTATGATTTGGCTTACCAGATCTCTTTTTCTTCCAAGTTTTTTTGTTCGTGTTCTTTTGCTTAGGATTTGAAGTCCTAACAGATTCAGCTAGAAAAGCTTGTTCAGTTGTTTTTGAAGCGTCACGACGCTTATCTTCAAGAACAAGATGGTGTTCAATATCTTTAAAAGACTTGATACTTTCATTGTGGGTCATGTGAACTTTTATATATATTTCCAACTAGCAGAAAGAGATCTAATAACAACTTTTACTTGTTGTTCATCAGAAAGATTATGACCAGTTGATTTAAGCTCCCTTATCATGTTTGACATATCTCTTAAATGTTGCCTTATCGATATGTTAGGGCGCAATCTGTAGGTGTCAAACTTGATGGTGAACCTCCTAAGTTTTGTAGCAGAAGTGCCACCAAACTTATCTTCCAGTGCTATCCACATTGCTTGAGCCGTTGGATAGGATTCCAAATTCACACATCAGATCATCAGTCATACTGCTCAACAACGTTATGCAAGCAATACTGCTCTTTTTCTTTCAGGCTTAAAAAGCCTCTTTTTCTTTTGTATAATGCTCTGTGTTTTCACTAGTCGGCTCAACCATCACATTGTTGAGAGTCTCCAAAACATCCTGCTCTTCAAGGACTTATTGAATTTTACGATGTCAAATGTCATAATTGTCACCATTAAGTTTCTCGCCCTTATTCAATTCAGCAAAAATGGTCTTTGAAGTCATTTCAAAAATTTCTAAGCACATAAAAATATATAGCACATGTGAGCACATACACAATATATATTTTTGCTTCAAAAATTGCACCTAAATTAATATCGATATACTATAGGCCCATGTTCAAAAGTCTATGTTTGTCTTACTTTCGTCACATATAACCTTAAGCATAGCAATATTTTTCTAGATCAATTATGCTCAAATAAATTAATAATAACAGTTCCAAATGAGCAAGTTATCAATCAAATTAGAACTCCCACTCGAAAAGAAACATGTCATTATTTTTTAAAAAGTGACATAAACTATGATCATGAACATCACACTTTATTATTTTAAAAATTTGAAGGTGTTCATGAATCAATTACAACAAAAATATTATCACAATTCCTTTTTTTCAAAAAAGAATTGTACTTTTTTTCTTCAAGTGAAAAACCGTGGATTATACCAAAAATTACTTCTTTTAAATTTGAACACAAATGAAAATGTTAGTCAAAATAAAAACATCAATAAAAACCAAAAACAAAACTTTTTTATACCATCAAATAAAAAAATAAAGAATCGAATTCAAGAAGCAAAAGAACCCGCAGGTCAAGGAGAAAGAGAGCGTGGATCAGATATAGAAAACAAAAAAGTAAAGGATTTTGTACCCTTTTTTGTTTTTAAGCAGCCAAATTTAGACGTTAATTTCTCCCTCATGTTATATCAAAATTTTGCATATGATATGTCATCAGAAAGATCTTAAAAATATATTTTAAATGATATATGGCTTGCTCTAAAATATAGCCAATGGTTGGAGCAAAGTTCGTCAAAACTTCAGGCGTTTGTGCAGAAATTTTCAGTTTGTGTCTATTAGGAGCAGTCAACTTTTAACGCTCATATCTCCTTCATTCAATATCGAAATCTCACAAAAAATATACTGTTAGAAAGATATCGAAAATATCTTTACACTGATATATGGCTCACATATAGTTGAATCCTGAATAAGGATAAAAAACAGATTGCAGATCTGGACGTTAAAGCTGAAATTTCAAATTTCTTTCTGTTTCGGACAACCAACTTTTGACAATTATATCTCCTTCATTCGATATCAAAATCTTACAAATAATATATCACTAGAAATCTCTCGAAAATATCTTTTCAGTAATATAAGTCTCGAGTACGAAAGCAACAAATACAAGGAGATAATACAGTCAAAAATATGATTGTTAATCATGTTTTTTAAAAGAACTTTTGTCATGCAATATCTTTCAAATGAAATATTGTTATCCACCAAGTTTTAATCATACAATGGTGAAAGTAAACACATCTTACTATGATGCTTTGATACCAATGAAGGGATATAAACTCGGAGATTTATGCAGAATAATACATATCTTCGTCTCTAGGATCGATTTGCTTCACTACCACCAATTGCCGAACGGTTTCTTACAAGATCACTTGTGGTGTCTTGTAAATTTCCACAATAATCACACTCTAATCTAATGATGTTTATTTCTCTCAATTTGTGGTGTGTGGAATGACCTCAAAGTCATCCCTTTTTATAGTAGAACAAACTACCTTTAACTCCTACTTTAAAAAAAGAGCTTAATAACTCTTCTTTTATTAACTAGGGAGTTACAACTTGCTTCATTCATGAACCACACTCGTGTGAAGAGTAACTTATGTATTCACCCATTAAGGGTGAAGTTACACTAGTTCTAGCAAAATCTTTTAGTATAAAAAAGTCATCCCTTAAAGGTAATATTTGCATTTTTCTCACTCCTGTCTCTAGTTATTTATATTCACGCTCCTTTTATTTCTTGTTATTATCTATTTTTTCGTAGTGCGACTCATCTATCTTACTTTTCCTCCACCACAGTCATCTTTTCTTCAAATATTTTTTTTAGTTCAATCTATGCTACAATGTTTACTGAAGTAGGGTGCAAATATTAAGAATTCAGAAAATAGGACAAGAAAAATATGTGACTACCAAATGAAAAAACATAATCAAATGGGCTAACAAGGGGTACACCTAAAATATATCAAATTTAATCAAAAAGCCTATTATTTTCTAAGCTGAGCAACACTAATTTCGCTTTAACATGAAGGACAAATTCTAGACTAAGATGCAACATAAGAAAATCTCACCTCTCTTGGCACAATGTGCTTGTAAACATCACTTTGCACCCCCTCTATTCCTGGTATATTCCCAAGCAGCTTTTATTGTGATCTGACCCTTAGTTTCAAGCCTCCATCAAGGTTGATCAAGCTCATTGCACAGTTAGTGACGGAGGCAAAATTTTCATCAAAGAAGTTCGAAATATGAAGATAAATATACGAAATTTGAAGGACGATAAACGGGTCGGGGCGAGGCGGGCAAAACTAACCTTAAACCTCTAATTTTGTCATGCTACATTTAACATGTTTTCCTACTTTTTCCCCTACTTCATCGAGTCTTCTTAAAAAATTGAGTTTTTTTCTTTCACTTTTTTATTTTCTATTTTATGTTAACTTTTTTTTTAGTTTTTTCTTTTCGAATTGGTACCCGTTCAATCATATAATATCTTTGAAAATCGCTAAAAATAATCCAAAAATAATAATAATATTAATATAAATAATTTTTTTATAAGTGACCTACAATGTGAAAATAAGCAACTAGTATATACGTGGGCCTTACTTTTTCCAATGATGGAAGAAGATTTTATCCAATGCATTCCTATGCAATAGGAAAGAAAGTTGTGGCCAAAGGTGTAAAAAAAAGTGGAAACATTGCAGATATCCGGAATCGAACAACGACCTTGAACAAAATTAGACCCTACTTGGCCACTGAGCCAAGCTTCTCAATTGCGTCAAGAAAGTTCAATGGGCTAAATATATAAGTGAAAATCATAATTGACCACAATCTAATTTTTCGGTGAAGGGAATTCGGATGAACCCCTTCCGTCACCCTAGCTCCGCCCCTGCACATTGCTTAGGTAGTTGCACCTCATGCAAAATATATACTAGTTCATAGTTTAAGTACGAAACTAATAAAATATGATAATTTAGGGGTAGAGTGATTTGGCACATGAAAGTAATAGTTTTGGAGTAAGTAGATTACACATAATTTAAGTATGAAAGTAATAAAAATGTGATAGTTTAGAGGCGGCAGAGGGGGGATTAGCACTTGAAAGTTATAGTTTAGTGGAACAACATAAATTAGACATATTGACACCCGCATTGGAGCTTGATTATATTCGAATTCGCACCGCGTAGAGCCCATTCGAGGGAGCGCTCCCTACCCAGGATTTTCCATATCCATAACTCGAACCAAAACTCTCTAATTAAAGAAGAAGTAGTCATATCTACTGCACCACATCCTATAACGTTTAAGGGTTTTGATTCATTATTTCTTTTTAAAATAATCAGATATTTAGCTCCCGTTTGGTCATAAATTTTGGGAGCATATTTTAAAGATTTATTTTTATATATTTGTTTGGCCATAATTTTTTTACAGAGTTTGAAAACAGATCTTCAAATCTCAAATTCTTGCTCAAACCTGTTTTTGGGCCAAGATCTATGTTTTAGCATTTTCAAAACTTTTAAAAATTATCCCAATTTTTTATATTTTATAGAAACAACCCCATCTATTTATGATCCAACTAATTATGTCTATCATGTTCCTCCGTTAAAGTCGTATCTATCATATTTCTACAATTAAAACAATCTCTTCTATAAAATGAACGAGCTAAGCTTTACTATCATTTTTTTAACGAATGAATCTTTATATTGTAATTTGAATTGAAGTAGCTAGTAAGTGTGTTATTAGCAATTGTTATGATAATATCATGTGAGATTAGCAAGTATGTATGTTTTGTATATTTGGATAGGCTTGATAATTTTTAGAATTTATAGATATAAATAATATTTCATATTTTTCAAAATAAAAAGTAAAATACATCTCGAAAAATTATGATCAAACACATTTTTAAAACTTAAATTTTTTTACCCGAATCAAATTTTCATTTTTTAAAAAAAAATCTATTCACAAACGCTAGCTAAAAAATTAGCCTAGAGTCTATAACCTCATTTTAGGCAGCCTCGTGCTGTTCGAACATCAATCGCGAACAATTGCCAACAGATGCACACAAGGAGGACCTGTCGCCGGAAAAGCTCCTAGTATTTCATAACTAACAACCACATCCAGTTGCCCATTCTCGATAGCTCCGCTACACATGGCACCTCAGCTCAACCTATTCAAAACTCCATTCTGATAAACCAAAAAAAGAAACCCAAAACCCATCTAAAACCCTTTCACATACAATCAAGAAATCAATGGCTTCTCCCTTATGTGTTCCCTCAAAAAATCCTATTTCTAACTCCTCCTCTTCACTCTCTTTCACTTCTCAACTCCTCAAATTTCCCATTTCCAACAGAAATTTCACTTTCCAATCATCCCAACAGCCCCTACCCTCAATTTACTCCGGTATTCGTGAACTCCGAGAAAGAATCGACACAATCAAGAACATCCAAAAAGTTACAGAAGCAATGAAATTAGTCGCAGCCGCCAAGATTCGAAAAGCCCAAGAATCAGTCATTTCTGGCAAACCATTTGCTGAAACCCTCGTCGATTTCCTCTACAACATCAGTCAACAGCTTCAATTAGAAGATGTAGAAATACCCTTAACAGAAATTAGACCAGTAAAGAAAGTTGCACTTGTTGTTATTACAGGTGAAAGAGGTCTTAGTGGGGGTTTTAATAGTGAGATAATCAAGAAAGCAGAGACCCGAATGGCGGAATTGATGAATCTTGGTGTTGAGTATACTTTGATTAGTGTTGGTAAAAAGGGTAATGCTTATTTTCGTCGAAGGAAAGATAAAAATGTCGACAGGTTCGTTGAAGGAGAGAGTTTTCCTACAGTAAAAGAAGCTCAGGTTATAGCTGATGATGTTTTTTCTTTGTTTGTAAGTGAAGACGTTGATAAAGTTGAGCTTTTGTATACTAAATTCGTTTCATTTATTAAGTCTGATCCGGTTATACATACATTGCTACCATTAGGATCGGTTTTCAATGTGAATGGGAAGAGTGTTGATGTAGATGAAGATGAGTTCTTTAAATTGACTACTAAAGGAGGAAAATTGGTTGTGGAAAGGGATCATTTGAGGGTGAAAAAGGGGACATTTGTGCAAAATTTAGAGTTTGAGCAAGACCCGGCTCAGATTCTTGATGCATTAATGCCTCTTTATTTGAATAGCCAGATTTTGAGGGCACTTCAAGAGTCATTTGCAAGTGAGCTTGCAGCTAGGATGAATGCAATGAGTAGTGCAACGGATAATGCGGTTGAGTTGAGGAGGAACCTTTCCATTGCTTATAATCGGGAAAGGCAGGCGAAGATCACAGGCGAGATATTGGAGATTGTTGCTGGAGCAGAAGCACTTACGTAGATGCGCTGATTCTGGTATTTGGATTCTCATTGTTTTGGAATTTGGATATCCTTCAATGTGTTTCATTGACTGCTTTTGCAAACAGAAGCTTGTTGGAGGCTTATATTCAGAGAAGTTTGAAATTCAGGATTTTCTTGAATCATAAAATGAAATGAATCTCTTCTTTGATGCATGATGAAGCTTCTTGTCTCCCTTTGCCACTCTGAATGACTCCTTTTTCCTAGTTTTCTACTATTTACTTGGGGTGGTTTATGTATGCTTAGTAAGTGTAGACATGAAGGTTACAGAAGTTGCAGTAGGAGTTCCCAGGAGTAGTATACTTTACTGGCTGTATATATAGATGGAGGAATTTATTTATGCAAGGACTCGTGTTTTCCCTTGAGCTGAGGATCTTTCGGAACCTTTCAAGGTAGGTGTAAGGTCTACGTAACTCTACCCTTACATGGCTATTGAAGGCCATTAGTTGGCTAGTTGAGGGTCATCTCCTTACACTATAAATTGAGTCTTTTGGCTCAATTGTTCAACACACTTGATATTTTTTTTGAAAGTTTTTTTTTCCTCTCTAGCAAGTTTTCTATATTTAAAGTTCTTCAAGAGTAACACTTGAGTTTCCTTTGCTTATTTGTTAAGTTGATGTTGTATCTTGGGAGACTATTGTCCGACACCGTAAAAGGATATATACGGGACAATCTTGTCTTAAAGACAGAGTGTCATCACTCGACTCAGCAAATCACAAGGAGTTTGTAATTGTTCTTATTTCCAGTTTGTTGTAATATTTAGTTTATCCTTTCTAGCAATTTGTAATATTTATTTACTTCCCGTTTCCTGCAATTGTTGTAACCCACATAAGATTCATAGTAACTGGTGAGAGCTAAATGTGTTGTTACATGATACTCCGTATATTTTAGTTTGATTAGGCACGTAATTTAAGAAATAAAACTTTTGAATCTTCTGATTTTAAATTAAAGATGTGTATAATGTATTAAAATGTCATTTTAATCTTGTGAATTATAAACTTGTCATTTAAAATATTTGAATTGTTAACTTATTAAATATAGAAAGAGACATTTTTCTGCCTATCATTCAATATGAAAGAAGGATGGTTTCCCCCTAATAGGCAAAACATCAATCATATAACTAATGCGGACATTCCTGGCTCACAAGTTAACGACCTGCTTTAAATAACACTCCAAACTAAGTCATCATACGTATTATTGTGTCGCACGACAATGGGCATTGTCATCTTATTTAAAGACTGCCAATTTCAGATTTTTTGGGTTCTACACCCATTCACGGATGTAATCCACATCTACTATAATAAATTCCGCAATCGACATAATAAATCTAAACTGATCGATCGCTATAACTAGCACCCGTTAAAACGACAAAGTAGGGAGAGAACCCTTACTAATTACCAGCTGAGCTATTTAAATGGCGCAATGACTCCCCAAGAGAATGTATACTCCCCAAAAGACATTCAATGTCACAAATGAAGCTTGAACTTGCGCTGGAAAATTAGGTGAGCTTTTACAGTAATGGAGAAAATTAATTGGAGTTGTTTTATGAGAAGAGTTAGGATAACAATGACTGAATTGGAGAATTTTCCATCATTGGAAGAGTGGTTTTCCAATTAAAAGCCTGAGCTTCAGAGAGGGGGGGGGGGGGATTTTACATGGAAAGGAGGAAAGAAAATTATTTTTGTTTATAATTTGGATTATATAAGGATGAACTATTTTGTACTTTTTCAAAATTTTGGGGATGAGACTTATCTTGTATTGGGGGCTGGGTGGAATTTTTGTTTTAAGACTTTAGAGATGAGAAATATTTCGTATTTTTCACGACTGAGTCTTTAAGCCTACATTTGCCTAATCATTAAAAAAGAGTATTCTCTTCATTTCTAAAAGTGGAAGACATTTACCCACATAACCTCTGACATCTACACAATTCCTTTGCCCGCATATAGACATGGTTTGGTGCATACGCCAACCTAACAAAAGGGTCACGAGTCTCATGTACAAGCCATATAGAAAATTGTTCATTTCAAGAAACTGCATCAATCAAAGTCTTCGAAAAATTAGCTAAACGATGACTACATCTGTTTTTGTTCCTTCTAATAAAAAAATCGAGCTACATCAAGGGTGGCTCAAAGCTGTCTGATATCTTCATATACGTTTTGCACAGTCAATCGTGCTGAATTCAGTCCCTGAATTATCATTAACGCCTCCATTGCATCCGATAGAATATGAACTTTTCTTTATCCTTTGCGCACCGCAAACTGAAATGCCTCTCCAACTGCAATTGGTTTAGCAGCAATGATTGACTTTCCAACTGGCTGAATTGGGGAGCCAAAGGTATGAAACATCGAACCACTAGCATCAACTGCCACAACACCAATACTAGAATCTCATGTGTCCCTTTCCACCCCTGCGTCTGTAAAACACAAAATCTCGGGATATAAGATTAGTTGCTCATCAATCGAAGATGTATTATTTATATGGTTACAACTAGAGTCAAATTCTTCAAATTCATGGTAATCAAATAAATGTTATTATGCTGTAGAATGTGGACAGTTCCTGAAGCTAAAGGCATATCAAGGATAGCACAGATTGCTGATCAAAAGGTAAGGTTAGTCTGCAAGGACGGTGATCCTACAACTTTGAGTATTATTATGCAAGAAAAGCGGACAGCAATGTAATCTTAGGTACTCTGATATTCAAGTTTGTCGGGCGCTAATGACTTTGGTTTTGTTGTTTTTAGCTGAAGGATGTAAAAAGTGAATCCAAGGATATTCTTGGGGAAGCTTCAAAGACGCATGATACCGTACAGTATGTTACTCATGCTTGTTATTCGTAGATTTTGTGAGAATCATGCTTTAATATAAGTATTATAAAGAGCTTTCTTCATTTTTGGCAAGTCAGCTGAAATTAATCACGGGCGATAGCCAAAATATACAAAACAGTATAAACTGATTATGGATATTATATGTATATTTATGTATACAATATGTATATTTATAGTTTATATACAACACATTATCTGGTTATTTTGTAAATTAGATCTCCAAAAGGCATTGGACTGTAATTATCTGTATTTAAAAAGTAAGAGTTGTTTATCACTTTTTTCTTTAACAAAATGCAGAACCCTGGATAAAACAATTTCAAATCTGGAGATGGAATTAGCTGCAGCAAGGGCCTTGCAGGATTCTATAACGAGTGGCTCTCCAATAACTGAAGATTTGAAGATCAATGAATTAACCAAAAAGAGAAAATATCTCATGGTCATAGGAATAAACACTGCCTTGAGTGTTTGTGTTACAATGTTAATAAGCGATATTGTCTCACTGGAGAATTATCATGTATGTGTGTTTGACACCTTCAAAATAGTGTCTTGAATACATCAAGTCATCACTGTCCTCTTCTCTTATTTCTTCTGACTGAGACAATTCTAAAATTTGCTACCTACCCCGCCACATCTTGAGTGGCCCTTACAATGGGGTGTGGGATGAATGGTGCATGAGTAAAACTTGATAAAGAAAAAAACGTTATTGACATTTAGTCATATTGGGCCATTCTACATAAAGGGCTGCCCGGTGCACTAAGTTCCCGCTATGTGCAGGGTCCGGAGAAGGGTCGGACCACAAGGATCTATTGTACGCAGCCTACCTCACATTTCTGCAAGAGACTGTTTCCACGGCTTGAACCCGTGACCTCCTGGTCACATGACAACAACTTTAACGGTTACTCTAAGCAACTTTACCATTTTATTCACGGGTGGAATGAGAAACTATACATATGGGTATTTCATTTACCGGAACGAGATGCCAGTTATAAATATATTTTTCTTTTGAGAAAGGTCAAATTGGCAGTTATAATTATTGCTTTGGGCATAACGACTTGCATTTTCTGGTACTCTATGTTAATAAATGATGGATATGTGAAAGATTGTCCTAAAAAAGGAACCACCTTCATTCTCTCACTAGTTTTTCATTCCTTTAATTTGATATCTACATATTTTTCTCTTTCTTTGGTAAGTGTCCTAGCGCATTTACCCTCTCAATATTGATTTATCACACATCCAGGTTATGGGCAATGACTCTTTGTTCTTTTGTGATCAACAATATCTGCAAGAGCTTCTTTCTTTTTCTGCTGTTATTCTTCAGAGCTTAATCGATACTGTTTTACAAGAACCAATCCAGGTAACATCTTGTTCATCCTTTGCTCTTCCATGAAAGATAAAAGAATAAGGGGACCATTATTAAGCTAAGTCTAAATAATGTCTTTGAAGGCTGCCCGAAGAAATCTTGCACTTGATGCTTGCAATGCTATTGCATCTTCATTTGAAGTAAGTCACAGTTCTTGTTTTTTTCTGAAATCTTTGACTGAAGGACCTCACGTCCTGGTTGGTATCTAAAGCTGCACCCAATATCCAAGATATTCAAATTGGTACCAGTGCCAAATACGTAAAAGAAAGATTTTCTCAAATCTCGCCTATCTCTTATGGACGGACGTTAAATTGTTGGATCGTTTGTAAGGTTTGATGCAAGTAAATAGTCAAAGTTCCCTTGTTAAATCCTAGAATGCCTGTTGAGCAGGTATGTCAAGGAGCATCTGATATTTGCTCCAAGCTAGTTGAAACTGTCAAGTTGTCTTTGAGCTCCAACAACAAATATCTTCAATGATTCAATCTACAATCAGGTTTTTCAACAGCCGTGGAGTTATGCAAGGGGAGAGTTGTAAAAAGCAGGAGATTAACTTGTTCTGTGAAAGTGATGTATAGCTTACTTTGTCACTGTAGTAGTATTTTGTTCTTAAATTGCCATCTATCATTTTCTTATCTTCGTCAAGTTGGCATATGTCATAATGTATACTAATTTAAGCTTTTCTGGTGCCCGAGAGTAGGTTGTTTATGTTGTTGGGAGTTTTTGCTCTATGGTACTTTATAAAGCAGTACGGGAAGTATATAACTATTACAGGTATTCAAAAGGATAAACAGAGATTCAATAATTCAACATGGAATCTGAAATTACAATTGTTACACAAGTAAAAACTAGAAATTCCAGTTTTGTAGAAGACGGAAAAATGTAAATTGTTTTTGCTGAGTCGAGTGTAGCACTCTGTCCTTAAGACAATATTGCCCCGTATGTATCCTTTATACGTCCTGGACAATTTGTCTCCCAAGATAAAACAGCAATGGAACACTTGAGCAAAGGAAACTCAAGAGCTACCCTGAAGAATATTGAGTAACGAAATGATGCTTGGAAGTTGTAGGAAGAAAGCTATTTTGGTTGTGTATTTTCGTGCACTGTTTTGCTGCATCTCTTACTGTTAACTCTTTCCTTCAACAATGGTGTAAGGGGGGTGTTTATATAGGAGAGGGATGGACTGTTTTGCTGCCTGAAAACTGCCTCCATAATAGCGAAATAATGGCCATTATGGAGGTAGTAAAGTCACCAACATAAATGGTGAAAGATTGCCAACGGATTGGCCATTATTGGAGGTGTAATTCAGCCAAAATAAATGGCTGAATTGAGTGCTGGAACGTTTCTGTTCTGGACCGTCGAAATTCTGACTTTCTGAAAACTTCAGGGACCAAACTGTACATCTGAAACTTCTGGGATCAAACTGTACTTCTGACAAAGTTTTCTGGCCCAAAAAGATAATATCAGAAGGCCCACAGCCCGAGGACCCGGAACCGGACGGGCGGGCGGCGGCGGCGCGCGTGTGGTCTTTCCTTGAACCGAAGCACATCTAGGTCCTCCCTCCTTTAAACACATGGGATACCCCTTGGGGTCCCAAACCCCAAACCAATTTCGAGTCTTATATACATAACAATTCTTTCTTCCTCTACCGATGAGGGAGAATTGAACACAATACCACACTTTCCATGCTTCAAACACCTTACTTCGTGGACCAATATCTCTTTCATTTCTCAATGAAATTTGACGATTCTTGGCCCTACGGTTATCTACGTACTTAGTAGATCATGCATGTGTGAAGAACCGGATTCTCCAACATACGTAACACTAGTGTTTAAGCCGTTAAAGTTGGTCGGTCGCAACTCCCGCCAAAGGCAAATTTCCAACATATGTTGTCTATAGGTGTCTCTTCATTTGAATTGTCTACTTTGGTTTATTCACTTAGAGGATTGTGTATTCTATAGCTTACTGGGAAAGTTCAGATAGGTTATACCAGATTCAAAGAAATACATTGGTTTATTATCTTTACCTATGTTGGCAATCATTTTTAATTTGTCGGAAACCAATATGTATTTAGATTTAGTTTTGGAAAAAAGAAATTACTTCTTGTTAGACACCTGCAAATTTTAATTCTCTTGCCCAACTGGAGATGAATGTTAACTCGGTAGCATATTGAATATCATCTAATGAGGGAAGGTGGTAAAATAAGCAAAGTTTGCGAGCTCTGAATTAGTTGTTTCTGTTAGGAGTTAACTTTTCTCAATATTTTCCAACTGGGAATTATTTATCCCCAATTTTGAGTAGTACTTAAAAACGGAGCTTGGAAATCTTCAGCAACTCAAACAGGGGTTTGCAAAAACTCAAAATTCCTTTACAAACTCCATTTTTGAAAAACTTCAAACAAACAAAGCTTCTTCATTATAGTTTCCCCACAAAATTTTTGTTTCGTTTCTGTTTCTATTTCTTGGCAGTTTGATAACAAAAGTAGGAGTCACGTAACATTATATCTTAGAGTAAATAAATCATACAAACTATAACTAGACATTTAGGAATACAAAGGTGCTTAAAAATAATTGAAGAAAAAAAAATACCACATCGTTATGCATTAGGATGTGTTGAATATACTACGTGTTAAAGGCAACCTAAAAGAGCAAATAAACAGAGAATATAGTTGGTAAAACTTAGATATATAGCTTCCATAGTTCTATGTACTTTTGCTGGGATTTTTTGATGTCACGTCTTCCACCGGGCAGTTCTGGTTTATTTTCTTTTCTGCCTCCAAAGTCTTCCTTAGTAGACGAAGCTCTTTTATGTAGTAGTGAAGTCTATCTATGACCAAAGCAAGGAACAATGAAAAACCTGCATTGGTACACCAGAAAAGAAGACATTATTTTATGACATGCACCAAATATAGCATGACAAGACCACAAAATTAAATATGCCTCAATTCTAAGCAAGTTAGGGCTAGGGTCAAGTTGGTAATTTTTCTGACTTCTCCCCTTCCTCACGGTCTTCTTTTAGTTAGGAAATTACATCCTGACCTTGGAAATAAGTGATCTGAAACTTTTTGACCCCGTTGGCCTCATGAGCAAAAACTTCAAGTTTAATAAGTTTTAATTTTGACCTTGAAGGTTTGTCCATGGGCAAGTGGGGATCAAAAGTTCAATACCACCCGTTTTTAAGGTCATTCTTGGAATCAACCCATTTTAAAAGTTCTCTATATTTTCTAAGATACGTAATTACTAAACCAATAAAACGTACTAACATGATTAAAACGTTATCCCAATTAATTTATAGCCTATATAAGTCTTTTTCTTCAAAATATAATGTGACGAAAATAAAGAAAGAAAAGACGTAAAGGTTGTAAGACAAGATTTACCCAAGAGTGAGGCTTCTAGGAGGTGAGTAGCCAATATAACTTGATCGGTTGGATTGACCGTGCCAGAATCCGTTGCACGATTTTGCATTAAAGTGACATTGAACAAGATTGAGACCAAAACCATAAATAATGTTCCTCCAGCACTCTTTACTATCACAGGTCCCCTCCCTTGCTTTGATTTATCCAATGCCATCAAAATTGGTTTTCTTAAAGGGGTTTTGAATACGAGGGTCAATACTACGACCACTTCAAAAAATACAAGCGCGAATAATGGTTGAATCATTGTCGTTAAATGTTCAAAAATACCAACTTTTGTTGTTGTTAGTGGTGATGATTTATTAGTAAGGTAAAATGAAAAAAGTATTAACTTAAGCTCTCAAAACGTGATAGTAACAAGATGCATCTAAAATGCTTAGAGACTAAGAAGCAGCAAAGAACAAGGGAAAATGCTTGTGGTTTCCAACTTATTTACTTGTTGTTTGGTTAAGGAATGTGTGTGGTGTCACGTAAATGGAGGCTTCTTTTATTGAACCTATGAACATGTCAAAAGGAAGCATTTTGATTTAATTGCAAGGCCTTAAATCACTAAAATTATTAAATGAGAATTTTACGTGGTAATTCATCTTCTAAAAGTTATTTGCATTAATATCAAAACTTTCTAAACATTTCAAAAACAACATTTTATAGAACAAATACAACCAATAATTTAAATGTGAATAGTGTCCAAAAAATCATGGATTATTTTCTTTTTAACTCTTATTAATTACCTCCTTATCTCTCGCCAATAAATAAGGAATCAATTTTAGTTATAAATTAATACTTTCTATCTCTCTCTCATTAAAATAGGGATGAATACTATTTTTTTCTCTTTCCCCTCTTCCAAAAACGTAATACACCATTTAATTAGGGATAAAATGCTGAAACACCACAAACAGCATATTCTAATTCTATTTTAATGGTATAAATGAAGTATAAGTGATACGTACTTTTTAGAATGTGTGATTGTGATTTATTATATACAAAATATTTGTCAAAAACTCAAAATTATGATATGTTCATAGTATATTTATGATATAAAAGATTTATACTAAAACTATACCACAATTATGAAAAGATTAAAGATAGATTATATATAGACACACACACACACCTACTTAAAACCTAATTATAGTAATATACTTAGCATATGTTGTTGATTTGTTGTTAAAGAGTTTTAAACATAAAAAAATCATAAACCGAAAATTACAAATAATCAAATTTGTGCTTGTTAAATAGTTTCCATTTAAAAGTTTTGTTTCTTAGGAGACAATTAAGGAAATAATGATTAGGTTATTAAGGAGAGAGATTTTAGGCTAATGATGGGGTTTCCGTTTGGGTGGGATATATTGTGGAAGGTTTTTTTTTTTTGGTGCTAAAACAGATAAATTATTATTTGTGCTAAAATAATGTAATGTGTTTTTAAACATTGCAAATTATGTAAAGTTCTCAAATTAAAGACCAGCACAAAATTGGGGAAAAAGTGCAAATGACCCTACCCAATCTCAACAATGGATTTCAAACCTTAAACCCAATGGTGGGAAAATAGATACTTTTGGGCCTTATCCAAACGCTATGTGCGAAATTTGGTGTGGAAATAGAGTCAAGTAGTCACTTTTGGACATGCCATTTAAACTAAAAGCTGGATTTTAGGACATGCTATTTAAAGTTGAGATATGAAATTACGCCGTAGCAGTTAAAACTTTAGACTTTTGAATCTGAAGTTTGAAAATTCAGATTCGAGGTTTGTAACTTCATATTTGAGGTCTGAAGTTCTAATTGAGGGGCTAGACTTTGAATATTTTGTAAATTTCGACGATATAGTAAAATTATGGTCCTAAAAAACAACTATTTGTGCACTTAATCCAAATTTGATCGGGTGTCAAATGGACGCTGATAAGAATTTGGTGAGTCAAAACATATAAAGTAAAAGTATTGGTTAATTCAACTTGTCCATACACTATTAGAAAAATAAAAAATCGAATGGTGGGGAATTTCTAACTTATAAATACTTCTAAAAGCATTTCTTCTTGAAATTAGATATGAAAAATATTTCTTTTTTTATACTTCCTATTATTCATTCTTAGGTTTAATGTAGATGATTTAATAATTTTATCCCGCAATAACGAATCAAAAATCACTCTGTTCCACACTCTTTAGCCAATTTTAGCACATGCATAAAATGTAAGAAGTGCATATATAGCCTTTAGGACCCTATTTATAGAATAATCAAAATTTATAAAGTGTTACAAGTTTAACTGTAACACCCCGTACCTCTAAACTAAGCTATGTTTATGATTCAGTGGTTTAGTAAATCAAAACAGAGAATTTAAGTAGAAAAAATAATTTCAGTTCTGCAGATTCAGATTTTTACGCTAGGATTTACGAACCGTAAACTATTCTACCACCCATCAAAATGAAACGTCAGTCTCATTTTCGAAATTGACAGCACACCATAAATTCTATGGACGATATAAATTTGTACGACCTGGCAAAATCCAACCATCTCAGAACCTCAGCTTTTACAAATCACTGAAAATTGGCCTTTTTCAAGACGACCCAATTATTGACGACCCAGAACCATACCGTATAATTGTTGACGGTTCGTCAATATTGACCGTCAAATCGTTTTGACAGCAAACAGTATAAATACGCAACTTAGTTTTAAAAATCAGATTTCACTTCTCTCAAATCCTAGAACGAAGGCTCTCTCTTCCCAATCATCTCCTACATTTTTAACGAAGGCTCTCCCCCCCCCCCACACACACCCCACCACCACCACGGAACCCTGGTTTTTTCGCCCACTCCTCCTAAATTTCATTCTTCATGGCTGACAAAACCAAATTTCATCATGCACTTGCAGTCAACAACATTAAAAATTTCATCTATGTGACTCTTGAGATGGAAAATGGTCAATACTCCTCGTGGGCGGAACTCTTCAAAATCTATTGTCGTGTCTACGAAGTTATCGACCACATCATCCCTTCTAAATTGAAGTCCACAGACTCACCCTCGACTTCACATTCTAATGATGTATTTTGGTCTCGTTTGGATGTCGTTGTCCTCCAGTGGATATATGGCACGATCTCTAATGATCTATTGCACACAATCATTGAGACCGATGCCACAGCCCGCCAAATGTGGGAATGTTTGGAAAGTATTTTTCATGACAACAAAACTCAACGTGTGTTATACCTTGAAAATCAGTTCAAGGACGTTCATCAAGACTATTTCCCAAACGTATTTGCATATTATCAAGAACTCAAGATGTTTGCCGACCAACTCTCTAACGTTGGCACACCAGTCAGTAATCAACGATTGGCAATGCAACTTATTGCAAGCTTGAACGGATCCTATGACGGTGTTGCTACCATCCTTCAGTAATGCACGCTGTTACATTTGTTTTATGAGGCCCGTTCGAAGCTAATTCTTGAGGAAACCCAAAAAATCAAACGAATCACCACTCAGGCCAGCATTGCAGACACTGCCCTCACTACCACCATCGGGCCCTCCGCCGACGGCAGGGCTCTAATTCCCGCAACAACCGTTGAGAGCGGCAATTCGACAAGGGCCGTGGCGGACAGAATTCCGACAGCAACGGCGGTAGGAAGGGACAGTCCCCGCCGGTAGAAAACAGCCATCAGCGACCGCGTCAGTGGCAACAGCCTCCGCCGTAGGCAGCCTACTCGCTATGGGCCTCGTGGGCCCCACCGTTATGGGCCTCTCCTCCTTTCCCATATCTGACATCCTCGTGGACTCCACTTTTGACCCGACATGCCCAACCTGGCATACTCGGCGCACGTCCACAACAGGCCTACACAGCATAGGCCCCGCCCTCAACTTATGCACCAACTAACATTGAGGCAGTTATGAACACAATGTCACTCAACGCTCCAGACGAAAATTAGTATATGGACACAGGCGCTACATCTCACATGATGGCATTATAATGTACTCTCTCGTCTTATTCCAATTTGAGTAATTTAAATCAGAATATTATTGTTGGTAGTGGACAAAACATTCATATTCGTGATTTTGATCATTCATCATTATCCCCACCACATCCACCACTAATTTTAAAAAATATCCTCTATGCCCTTAAACTCATTAAGAATCTAATATATGTGCGATGTTTCATAACTAATAATAATATTTCCCTTGACTTTGATCCTTTTGATTTTTCTGTGAAGGATTTTACGACATGATGAATAATGAGATATGGCAACACCGGAGATCTTACCCTATTTCAAACGCCGTCAACAAACCAGCCTCAGTTCCATCAACATTTGCTGCCCTTTCGTCTTCCTTATGAAATTCTAGATTAGGACATCCGGGAGATTCTGTTTTACGCTCCCTTAAGAACAATAATTTTATTCAATGCAACCGTATTTCTAAGATTTCTATATGTGAATCATGTGTTTTTGGAAAACATGTTAAATTACCATTTTATCCATCCATAAATTGTACTTTAATGCTTTTCAATATAATACATGGTGACTTGTGGACTTTCCCTGTTTAAGTACGATTGACCATTGATATTATGTGTTGTTTTTGGACGATTATTCCAATTTTCTATGGACTTTTCCAATTGGTAATAAATCTCAGGTCTACCCCATTTTTTTCTCATTTAGCGCTTTCGTAAAAACACAGTTTGAAAAGAGCATTAAATATTTTCAATGTGACAATGGCAGAAAATTCGATAATAACCAATTCAAATAATTTTGCTCCAAAAATGGTCTTACCTTTCGTTTTTCCTTCCCTTACACGTCCTCTCAAAATAGTAAAGCCGAACGAAAAATCCAAATCATAAACAACCTAATGCGTGCCCTACTTTCCCACGCCTCAATTCCCCCTCAATTTTGACATTACGCATTGTCCATGGCCACCTACCTCCTCAACATAATCTCAAACAAGTCTCTAACTCTACGGTCGACCACTCAAGTTCTGTTTCATAGGAACCCCTCCTACCAACACTCGTGTATTTTCGAATGTCTCTACTATCCTCTCCATCTGACCACTCACAAATTCCAACTCGGACTTCTCTGTGTGTGTTTCTAGATTACCCCACCAATCATCGTGGTTACTCTTGCTGTGACTTATCAAACCGTAAAATAATTATTTCACACCATGTCCTATTTGATGAGTCTCAATTCCCTTTTGCCTCACTAAACTCGTCACCTCGGCATTCCTACGACTTTCTAAATGATGGCCTGAAACCCTTTCTAATTCATCATTTACATAATCCGACATCCTAGTCCCCGGCACCCGAACACACCACGATCAGTTCGGGACACGTTGCTCACCCGATTCCGCCGACGGTGGCTCATAATAGCCCACTCAGGGTGATACCACAGTCACCTATCGGCAAACCGAGCCTCGGCCAGTCGATCCCGCCACCCCTGCCTTTTCTCTTCTTCCCGGCAGTTCCGCGGCACCCCCTCCTCCCATCCCGCGTCCCGAGGCACACTTTTGGACAATGGAAACCCGTTCCATGCATGGAATTTTCAAACCTAAACGGTTGTTTAACCTATCTGTTTCAGTAGTCCCTTCTCATATCCCTCATAATCCGAAGGATGCCTTGTCTGACCTAAATTGGAAAGGCGCAATGATTGACGAATATAATGCTAGTCCATTCCAGCATCTCACTTAAGGACATTATGTTTATGAATAATAGACACCTAAAGATATATTAAAGTAAAATCAAGAGCTCAAAAGATATGGGATGGCAATTGCAAGAACTGAGGACTTCACATGTGTGGCAGTAGTTTGCAGATGGAACCAACTCTGCAAAACCAGTTATAGCAGGTTTCTTTGGCTTCAGCACAGATTTCAGTTGCTTGAAAGTTATCTGTTATAGATCAAGTGCGTCTTTTAAGAAGAAATGAGACTCAGGAAACCAGAACAATTACATCAAGGATATCAGATTACTGAAAACAAAGAAGAAACAAAAACTGGATATGTATCTTAGAGGTTAGGTTTATTAAAGACATTGAATCCTTGTCCATCAACTTAAAAATAAAATATGACAAATGAAAAAAAATCTGCACAATTCTGATTTGGAGTAATTTGTTTTATCAAGTAATTCTGATTTGGAATGTTAACAACACCATGATTGTTTATCCAGCATCGCTTCACCATATAACCATCCCACCAAGTTGCCTCTTTGACTGTGATTAGTTGTAATGAGAATTGGAGATCCTTCAGGTGCTAATGTCAGGCTTGACAGTAAGAAAAATTCCATAACTCGTTGCCAAGATACCTACTATTCTAACCATGGGCCTAAGAATTGTACAGTCTTCCATTACAATGAACAGTGGCAAACTGCTCTAACTCATCCAAACAAAATCAATTAGAAAATCTAACAAATAATTTCCTTGTTGACTTATACACGAGGATGATGACAAACTTAAGTACATTATGAACTAAATTTGAGTCACAGTAAACGCATATGACAGCAGTGGACACCAGATACTGGAAATTAGGTGCCAGTTGGCCACAGGGAGGCAGAGGTAGTGGTAAATGTGAAGGCTATACCTGGTAAATGGACTAATGTCCCATCTTCAGTGTATTGAGCTTTCTGTGTGATGCGCTCCCATACCATATCCCCTAACATATCTAGTATTTCTGTAGCTAGAACAAATAGTGTTGGATACAATTGTAGTACTGATGTATCCGACAGCGACAGCAGCTTAGCAACCTATACAAGAGAAGTCAAGACACATTTAGCTAAAAAATAAAAGAAGTAGAAAATGCCAACAGGCCACCTGATGTTATAGAAGAGTCTTAAGTTATTATATCTGTGGTTCCATTACACCAGTTGACTAATTTGATCCTTCATAGTTTTTATTATTCGTTGTACTGTTGAAATCAATGAGAAGAGAAGAAACTTTTACTGTTTATGAATTGTAAGAAAGCAATGCAATCATGTTCTTTCTTTAACTTACGCTATTGGCCCACTTGTTTAATTCTGTGGGAAAGAAAAGCCGAATGTTTTCTTAGAAGAATAAACCAATAACTTCTTTCAGTTATCCTAAACCAATAACTTCATTCATTTATCCTTCCAATCCTTTACAATATCCTTTCTTCGCTTTGGGTTCATGCCAATTTCTCACACTATTAAATCACAATGGCTGAGCACGTTACTTGCATGTGCAAATTTCCATTTTTCAGCTTGACCGAAATTTTTTCCTTAAAACCCGAAAACTGAGTAACCAAAATTTTAAAAAATTAAAACCGAAACCGAAAACAGAAGTATTCGGTTCAGTCAGTTTTTTGGTTTTACGAAAAAATCCCATCCCTAGTTTGTACCCAAGAATAGACTGGGTTAGCCAACTAAGCTATGAACCAAGTATTACTAAATAGCAAACTTGAAGCTGACTTATTGAACGACTGCCAAATAAAAAATTTAAAAAGAGTGGTACTTATCCAAAAAAGAATGATCACTTGATCAGGAATAACCCAAGTGAACCAGACAAACCCATGAGCCCAGTATTAAATAGCAAGTTTGAAACTGACTTACTGTAAGAATACCAAATAAAATTGTTAAACTGAGAGGTACTTATCCAAAAAGAATGATCACTTGATTGGTCAGTGCAGAATCCAGCAAGAAGCAAATGTGACACAATTTAGAACAAAGAAATACCTTGATTGACAAATTAAGGGAGGTTACACGGTCATTTGCATGCCAGGCACAACTAATTTCATCTTTAAGTTCCGTTAAGCGTGAGACATACTCCTGCAGAGTGATATATTTAACACCTTCTTCAGCAAATCTCTGAGGAAATGTACATTTGCTAAGGATTTCTCAGGGCCTACAATATTTTATCATCATAG
This sequence comes from Anisodus acutangulus, assembly GCA_029783415.1. Taxonomy (NCBI): domain Eukaryota; kingdom Viridiplantae; phylum Streptophyta; class Magnoliopsida; order Solanales; family Solanaceae; genus Anisodus; species Anisodus acutangulus. The sequence goes on from CM056494.1 coordinate 56,733,406, forward strand.
CAATTATTGCCGAGGAAATACAATAGCTAGTCTAACATATCAAACAAGTTCAAATGATACCCATTCTTTTTACATTTTTCTCACCTGTATCAGAAAATAAAAGGATGAGAGAACTTTAAAAGTCCATGCAAATAAAGAAAGAAGTTTTTATATCACTTCTTTTGTCCTATTTCATATGGCAATCTTTGATTGAACCACATAGATTAAGGATTCAGATGACCTAATATAGATTTTGCACATGTAGAAAAAAATTTAAACTGGTTTTGGATTAGGTATGCAAGTCAGCTTTATATGGAAATAACGTATCATAAGCTTAAATCAAAATGATTTAAACATTGTAAAATGTAGAATACAATATATGTAATTTATTTTGGATATATCAAAATAAAAATGAGTCGTGGAAAGTTGTTGTCATGTGACCAGGAGATCATGGGTTCAAGTCGTGGAAACAGCCTCTTGCAGAAATGTGAGGTAAGGTTGCGTACAATAGACCCTTGTGGTCCGGCACTTCCCCGGATCCCGCACATAGCGTGAGCTTAGTGCATCGGGCTGCCCTTTTTTTATATCAAAATAAAAATGAGCCACATAAAGTAAATATAGCAAGGATATAAACATACCCTTGCATGTCTTCATAATTGAGCTTGACAACTGTAAGGAGCAATAAAATGGTTATACAGAAACCCAGAACACATAAATAGAAATTGATAAGTCAACTTTAAAACAAATTTAGGGTATGTTTGGTATGAAGGAAAATGTTTTCCACGAAAATGTTTTTCTTGGAAAATAAGTGATTTTCTTATTTATTTTCTGGTGATTGGTAAGTAAGCAAAATAAATTAGTCCTAAGAACATTTATATGTAATCTAGGAAAAAATTGGGGTGGGGCGGGGGTAGGGGTTGGGGGCATTGGGGTGAGAAAGAGCCAATGGTCTTAATGCTACTTCTGGAACTTGTTTTTTCTACTCCCTCTAGGGTAGTCCTGATTTTTGAGGAACTTGGTTTCCAAAACACTTTTGATCAACCAAATAGGAGAAAATTGAAAACAAAATGTTTTCCTCTATACCAAGCACACCCTTATACCATAAACTATAAGAAGACCACTAACTAGGGATCCACTAAGATCACCTCCTTTTTGGACAATTTGTAAGTAGCTAAATAGCAAGTGTATGAAGAATAAAAAGGCATACTGACCGAAGAAACAGAATTCATTTTGGAGACAGGAAATTTTTGCATTAAGACTTTGTTGTAAGATGTCCATTCCTTGCCCGGAAATTGAATAGCAACATCTTTATATGGTTCTGCTGTGATTTCAGTAGCTGTACTTCCAAAATCTTTCATTGAATCCTCTGGTTTTCCATAATTCTCCCTTAATGGATCAAAAAATTCGTCTCTGCCATTATCCGTAACACCAACCTACAAACTCAACCAAGTGATGGAAAAATTAGGAAATGACCAAACATCTGGATATGCTAAGAACTACAGAGCCCATGATCAATCATAGCGTAAGGTTATTAACTTAACAATTAATGAAACCAAGGTGGTATATTGGTTTCACCATTACAATTTTTAAAAATATTGAAGCAACCAACAGTGGCTACAATTTTAGCTACATATCGTATACACAATCATCTGGTTTTCTTTTCCTATGCTGGTTTTGACTCTTCTTGAACAAGCTTATAAATCCCTTCTCTTGTAGGAGTAGTTTCTTTTGTCTTAAGTATTTCTTCTCTTTTTCTTTTTTTAAAACTGTAGTGTGGGGACCAGCTTGCTAACCTATTTCGTCGAGTACGTGCATCTTCTTACATAGTGTGGGATCTGTCCACCAAAACTTATGCAGAAGCTGGGACGGATTTATAGGGAAATTTATGGTGCCCGTGAACCCATGGTCACTCCGCCAAATTAGATATTTTATGTACATATATTCTAAATTGATCTAATATTACTTGTTGGAACCCATGCTCTGAAAAGGCTAAATGGTGCACTTGATTGAATGCTAAGTTATTTACCTAAAGGAGCAGGGCTCAATTCCCACTTGATACTTCATTGTTTTTCCTTTTTTAGCAATGCACCCATGTTATAAAAATCCTAGACCCGCCTTTGCGCAGAAGGGACTAAGGTCTCCCAAGTTCTTCATTTCTGCACAAGCTTGGGTGCACTTCGTTTGTCCTGAATTTTAACATAAGGAGTAATGACTAAGGAGTATGGGAAATCCAAACAACTCTGGTGAAATTGCATTGCCTATACCCAATAAAGTAGAAATCACACGAACACACAAAACTGGAATGCAGTTCTAACTTATCTACATCTTAATAACTCTCTTTTTCATAATTAACCACTGTAAAAAGGACTTCACCTGTCACTAATTAACTTAAATTTCTCAAATTGAAACTTAATCCACACTGTTTTTTTGGCTAATCTGTTTAGAATAACAAGAGATTTAAGTATTTAATCATGATAATGAGTAGTTTGTGTTCATGCTTCTGTTTAAAACACTGATCATACCTTAACTGAAATTCGTCACCGTTGATTCCACTTTTTGGTACACAATGTCCTAAAAACTTACTACTCCCACTGTCCAATTTATGTGATACTTTTTATTTTTCGAGATTCAAATTATGTATTATGTGACCTTTGACCGATATTTTAAAATGTATTTTTTCATCATATCGACAAGAGAAAGAATTGCAACTTATAGTATTTCTCATATAGTTTTTGAATATCACGAAAAGTACAACTTTACAACACTTTCCATTGATTGAAATGCAAGTGGTGGTGTAATAAGTTGCTGCGATTAAAATAGACGAGGAAGAGAGAAACATTGAACCTGGTCGCCGCACGACGGTGATTGAACGGAGAGAGGATCAGTTTCTGCTGCCACCCGTCGGAAGGAGTGAACATCTTCTTCAGCTTTATAGTCTCCATTTCGAAATTTGAGTTCCATTGAAGAATCAAAGTGAAGTATTTACCAAAATTGTGCGTTTAGCTACACTGTGATTTTTGCTGGCGGGATAAACGGAATTGAAGCTTAAATGATCCAAAATGGTCCTTAATATAAAACTACCTCTTAAATTATTTAACTTATTTTTTAAAATTAAAAAAATATCACGTGATTTTTAAAAGAAAATAAATTTACCTACTTTTTTAATAGATTTACTCTTTTTATTTGGGTCAGGTCTGATCTGATCCATTTAAAATAATGAATAGGCTTATTTTTATAAAATCTCGTGACATATTTTAATTAACGAGGATTATATTTGTTATAAATATATTTATACCTTTTTTATTTTTTTATTTTTTTATTTTTTTGCAAAGGGTCCCACAAATTGACAAGTATACTAGTAAAACACAAAAATCTAATTTAGATTGAAAAAACGGAAAAGGATCAAATATACCTCCGTCAAAAAGTCATTTTTTTTATATTTAATTTTTTGACTTACGTCAGGCTATTTAAATTGTAAATATATTTTTTTTTTTGATAATTCAGGTCTCCAGGCTTGTATCTAACTACGTCCTGGGGGTAATAGCACCGATCCTTCAACACTATTATCAGGTAAATCGCGGGATGTGCTTCGGTGGCCAGTTTTCTGGGAGCGTACAACTGATCAATGAGACAATGTCAAATTCCCCAACATGCAGAGTTTCTTCGTACTTGCGGAGAATCGAATTCACGCTGTCCATGTCAGTGCGTCTTACAGCGCCCAGACTTTACCACTGGACTATGCCCCGGAGGACTAAATATATTCTTAATTTGACGAGACGACGCCATGAGATAAAAAACCAACTCAATGTTAAAATTTCCTTACCCGCCTCATAACCCGTTGGACCCCACTCCAAATTAAAATACCCACACGAAAAGACCTCTCCCATCAGCAAAAATGGAGAAAATCTGCAGGTGCAACTATTGGATGCTTGAAATTTGAAGTTGAGCAATAATCCGAGTTCACCACAAATTTTCAGTTCTTGTTCTATTATCGATTCGATTACATGATCAAGATGAGGTTCATTGCTCTTGTTCCTCTTCTATACAACGAACCCATTCCTTGCGGTGCATGAGGGAAGAAAATCAGTTTTTGATTTATTTATTTATTTGGGTTTTGAGATATGAAGAAAGAAGAAATTAGGTATTTTTGTTTTTGATATGTAGGGAATTTGTGGGTTTCGAAGTTGAGAGAGTGAAAGGAGAAGAGTGATGAAAAATTAAAAGAGGGGAAATGGGTCGGCCGGGTCTTAGATTTTATTCGAATATAGGTGTTTTTAGTTTGTTGGTTGGTTGTTTAATTGAAGGTTGCCACATGTATCTCCGTTAGAATGAAGGGTATATTTAAAATTTTGATGGACGATACGAGTATAAATAGCTAAAAAAAATATAATGTGTGATAAAGTTTAATAATGAAACAAAATAGAGGGATATATTTGATGATCAAAATGGTTCTCAACGTTTGGGTTTTGATTCCATTTGGTCCTTAATATATAAACATGGTAGAAATAATATTTAATGTACTTTAAAGAGTGAATAGTTTGATCCTAAATTATAAAAATAAAGATAATTACTATTTGCTCACATCAGGATTCAAACTCACGCGGCAGGCCTCCTGGATTTTAAGTTACCCTCATTTGCCATTCAGCTATACCCGGGGACGATATTTGACTTTTAATTGTATGACCATTCAATTTCTTAGAGCTTACCTCTTATTTTCAATCCTTAGATTATGGTAAGTCATTAATATGTGTTTATATAATTTCCTTCATGGGGATTTCACGAAGTAAATTATTTAAAAGAACATGAAGTTGAGTATAATTATCTCTATATATGCAGATCCCTCCTATCAGTGTTCAGTGTTCTTGTAGCAATTTGAAAGTATCATAGAGAATATTTATGGATACGAGAAGAATACAAGTGAAAACTACAAAGATCTAATAGTTGCTTCAAGAGAAATAAAGGATGACCTATGCACTAGTTTTACATCTCCATGTGAGCGTGCATTTGAAAAATATAGGCACAGACATGTGTTTATCATTACTTTATATCATCTGTTGGATTCATCATTTGGGAAAATGACTTAGAATTATGTGCCTAGATTTTAGGTTCTTTATTTTTAGTTGATCCCATGAAGAGTGCGATTTCTCCGCCTCTTAGAGAAATTTTTATAATGCAATCTCTCGGTGATAATAAATTTGCCAAATTGTGATTAGATTTTCATACAAAAAATAATTCCTCTACTCTGGATATTAGGTATATTATTAATTTTAATATTTCTTGTGTGCCCCATAAGACAGAGTACATTCTATATGCATCTAATATGTACAAATGGCTAAATAACGTAACATGTAACACAAATGAAATCCGTATATGTTTTGTTTTACATAGATGTGGTCAAATGTCCATGACATGCATGTACTGTCTATGAAGCCTCTATGAATACTTATATTGAACAATTAACACAAGTGTCGGGACAGGCCCCAAGCTACCCATAATTTATGACATCAATGCAATTAATTGATCTGACTCAGCCCTATGTAGAAGTAGAGTGTATAACTCTTTTGATGATCATCTACTATCTAGCGAACAAGTCTGACAACTTGTATAATTAGACCTGTAATGTGAAACATAACAAATGCAACGTCCCCCGGCCAGTATTGTACCAAGTACGTAAGGCAGACATGAAACATATACAATAAATTGAAGCTCATAGAAGATAAAACTGAAATGTAATCAAATAGATATAACTAAAAGCTTTGAAACTTCTATAGGAACACTTACTGAACCTTACTGTACTTCTGTCTTTCTGAAATTTCTTTAGGATCTTTCTGATAATATCTTTGGGTCGCTATGTGGAGCGACATTCTGGGATCGACCACTGTAACACTTGGGATTATTGTTAATTACATTCTTTTCTTATATAACACGTGTGTCATGCTAGGCCAAATGAAATACAATACATAGTGTCGATGCAGTGATGTACATATAAAATACCATGATGTGGTACCTATGCTTTTCATAGACCGTTCATAGGACTCACCTTTAGTGTGCGCCTATGTGTATCATAGCATGTCCATATGGCATACAATAGCTGAATAAATATGTGCCTATGTGTTTCATAGTACGTCGATAGAGCATACAACTTCTGAATAAATGTGCATCTATGCGTATCAATCCATAGGACATGTAACTCATGTATGTGCAATGAATAAATATGCAATGGCCATTATGCAAGTGTTGATAACATGCTCGTATGATATACATATGAAAGCATGTAATAATACTTTAGGAATCTCTGTTCGTTAGCTTATGGAAGCACTTGACATGATTATTATGAGATCATTCACTTGTAGAACTGGTTCCTCTAACGTACTTGGAACATATAAATTGCTCAGATGACGGAAATTGACATTCTTACTAAAACTTAAGGGCTTTATACAACCATATAAAAACTTTGATACAATAGACATGAGATCATACGAGAGGAAGCAACTGCATACAAGTAGAATGCTACCATTATTTACTCTTTTGAACTTATAAAAAGAAGGAATGTGTGACTTGAATTCATGTCGGGGGATACGATGGGAACATACGTACTTACGCTTCTATTACTCTCATTTGGTACTTCAAACTCGTGCTCTAGCCACTTAGGACCACTGTATACTCGTGGAGATTCATACATATCTATGTCAACATGACTCATCCTAAAATGATGCTCTATAACTCAATCAGAAATATCATGAACACTTATCACTATGATTCATCTTACTTTACGCTCTATACCCGTAATGATTACTTAGACATTAGCCATAGGATATCATTTATCTTAGACAGAGATATATTAACCATTCTAACCATACTTTATAGAGTACAATCACCATCCCACCTAACTATATTGACATAACTCGTCTTAAGGGATGCTCTATGACCCAACAACAGTAACTTGAGTATTATCAATCAACATTCATCTTACATTATACTCTATAACCTCTTAACCATTACATGAATACCAACCATAAGGTGATGTTATTCTTAGACGGTACTCTACTGTCCCGTTATTATAGTTCATAACTATCGAAGTACTTTACCTTATTTAAGGTTGTTAACTTCTCACTATCCTTCGACAATTGTCATACAATCCATCTTAAGTATTGTTTTATAGTCCCATACCTATAGCCTGTAACCATCAAGTATCATATCTTAACCATAAATATATATCTCTTCAACTAACATTTAGAGGTTGTAATACAATTGACCATAAACATCATTCACTAGACGACGTTCTATAATCTCATTGGTCCTACTTTGTAATCTATCAACATCATCCCGCTTAAAGGGTAGCTTCATTATCACTATAATAACTCTCAGAGCGGTAGGGTTATCGACTAGCAAATATCACCAAGTAAGTCCTCTTCACTTATACTACTGGCCACTAGGACAAACAACAACTATTTAATATGCAAAACTCTCATTTCATCACCAACTAATGATCGTCACGCTACGGAAATTCTTTTAAAGGTACCATTATGGTTTGTACTTACTCTCTAGAAGGAACAATGGACTGTCAATACACCAAATAGGCCATACATGAAGCTATTCAACACATAAGTAGAGAAATGCTTCTAATCATCATTATGCCACCGAAATTCTTACGAGGAAATAGTTGTGGCTCATATACACTTTATGGAAGGAGTACATGACTTTTAATAGACATATGTAGCTCGTATTGTTGATGTGACATCAAATTGGAAGAACTTGAAACTTGAAACTTGAAACTTGAAAGGAGCACCTCTAGAATTCGGTCTTGGAATCATACTCTATAGACTTCTAGTATAGTCCCACCTAAGATGAAACTCTATTCCTTTATGAAAACTCATAGCTCGACCTTGGGAGTAATACGCTTGAGTTACAACTGGTTTTGGTCACACAACATCTCTTAGGGAACTCTTAAGGCTCAAAACATGGAATTACTACACTTGTGAGCTCTAGACTTCATAGTTCACATAAGAAGCAATTAATACATATCGTGCCATAATGGTGAGTGAATGAATAGCCTCATGTACCTTTAAGTAGACCTTTCAGTTGAGATGGCAAGATAAGCCTCCTTCATAAGTCAAACTACAACAAGAAACAACACTACTATCAGCAAAGGAAAACATAACAACTAGGCGTCAATGACAACTCACTCCATAAGAGATTCTATTGCGTCTAGCTTCGCCTAACTGTCATCTATTCTTCATAACATCATCAATAACACATGGACACAGTTACTTCAACATTTCCAGTCTCCTCCACACAACAAGAACAACCCCACTTACCACACAACACAATTAGCAATTCAACAACATCAATTCAATCGTCAACTTACTAACTAGTGATAACTAAGTGCTTTTAAAACATCAACTAGATCATATACAACACTCTTATATTCTAGCACCTAAATCATTATAAGACCAACCTTATAACACTATATAGCACTCAATAATTCATCGAGTGGAAAACTCGTTCTATAGTTAATCGAACAACATCTCCCCTATTTCTTTTATATTCCTCAAGTTTAAAATAACCAGAACAACAACAGCCAACAATTGCATCTCCAACACCTTTATACAATCGAATCAGCCCGAACATACTACATAACATGTCGAGCAACTCATTTATGACGTCCAACTACCAACTTGTAACAACTAAACACATTTAGAGCTTAAACTAAGTTATACATATGGATGAAAGAAGAAATCTTACCTTGCTGTCCAAATCTTGATTTTTCTCTACTTGTTGTCCTTTAATCCTTCCCCAAACAACTAAAATAGGAAAGATAATTTAGCACAAACACCACGTGACAACATAGAAAAGAACATAAGCTTAAAAGTCAATCTTCTTACCTTAACCTTGGAGGAGAGGGTGCTGTCTTGGGTTGTTTGGTGTAGAAAACTTATTGAGAGCTTAAGAGAGAAGAGAAAATACATGACAACCATAGGAGATGATTGAAACTTGAAGCTTTTCCACTTAGAACCCTAAAAGAAATAAGGGGTGGTTGTTTGGGTTGAGAGAAAAAGAGAGAGTTGTGAATCTATTTTGTGATGAAGATATGTGTAAAATGGCCAGATGTTGGCCTTAAAATGCTCACTTGGTCGACCTCCATTGCCCCTTAATGAGCCTCCCTTTATGGATCAGATTTGGTCACTTACCACCCCTTTAGTTTAGGCCTCTCATTTCCCTTTAATTTGGGCCTCTCGTTTCAAGTAGGTGGGTCACCTACTTGTCACTTACTTTCTTGTTTAATAGATAGGACGTGAAACAAGTAGGACGAGAAGTAAGTAGGTCAAGCAAGTATGACGTGGAAACAAGTAGCTCAATCAAGTAGGTGTAAACAAGTAGCTCGAGTAAGTAGGACGTGTAAGTAGTAGTTCAAGCATGTAAGACGTCCAAGAGAGTAGGTAAAACAAATAGGTGAAGCTAGTAGGCCATCTACCTTTGTCCGACGCCTCTCATTCCTTTTATAAACCTCATACCTTAACCAGACTTAACATTTGCATACACTTGTATTCTTAGGGCTGATTCTTCTATAGTCAAGTAACCTCGTTGACTTCAACTTAGTCTCACACACGTTGAGAAGTACGGGTGTTACATCTAGTGAGCGAATAACATGACATTTTTATAACTCCAACAAGATGCTTAATTTTTATTTTTTAATTAAAAAAGAGGAATTAAATATACTTGTTCATGAACAATTATTTAGTTGGCAATACTTTGCGAGGTGCGTCATAAAGGTACTTAGTGAATGCTATTTTCTTTTAGATAAACAAATCACAAAGATAAATATAAAACGAAAAAATTGCACAAACGTAATAATACTAAGTAGTGTACAACTCTATAACGACTGGTATAAAAAAAAATATAAATAAAAAGTTGTAGTTTAGACATATAGAAAATTAAGGCTCCATATGTTTTAAAATTATAAAACAAACTCCGAGGAGCATTTAATAAACCCTAAAACATTTATTGAGCTGAAAAGAAAAAGAAAAAGAAAAGAAGAGGTATGTTGCCAATTAAAGTCCTTTTTGCCAATCTAGTAATCCTTCAATCAAAATATAATTTATGAAAACATGTATATGTTTCCTTTGATTTAGAGGCAAACAAAATGCAATCAGCAGAGCAACTTGTGCTTGAACTCAGCAACCCCGATCTTCGTGAAAATGCCCTTCTTGAACTCTCTAAGGTCCCTCTTCAATTTAACCTATATATATGTTTTTTTTCCCGTAGATTTTATGTTGTTGTTGTTGGAATACTGTAAACTGTGTAAAGTGCCTATATATGTTTCCTTTGATTTTTTGTATTTTATTATTCCAATTTCGGAATACTGTAAGGTTTGGGTGTACATCGTAACCTACCCAGACCCACTTGTGTGATTACATTGAGTATGTTATTGTCGGAATACTGTAAACTGTAAAGTGCCTATATATATAAGTACGAGTTTAGGATTTCCACAATTGCTTGTTTGCTGTACTAGGGTTTTCTCGTAGGTTGATCAACTTATATAGTATTTTTTTGTTTTGTTAACATAAGGTCCCCTAAATTCGACCTATATGTTTCCTTAGATTTTTTGTATTTTATTGTTCCAATTTCGGAATACTGTAAGGTTTGTGTACATTCTAGTTGTTGGAATAGTGTAAACTGTGTAAAGTGCCTATATATAAATACGAGCTTAGGTTTTTGTACAAGTGCTTGTTTGCTGTAGTAGGGTTTCCTGGTAGATTTGATCAACTTGATCCAAACACCTCCATAATTTTAAAAAATTAAAGTGTTTTTTTTTATAAATTAAGTCCCCTAAACCTATATGTTTCCTTAGATTTTTTGTATGTTATTCCAATTTTGGAATACTGTATGTTTCCTTAGATAATTTGTATGTTATTCCAATTTTGGAATACTACATACGTCCTATCCTCCTTCAGACCCCACTTGTGGAATTACACTGAGTATTGTTGGAATACGGTAAACTGTGTAAAGTGCCTATATATATAAGTACGAGCTTAGGATTTCCCACAAGTGCTTGTTTGCTATAGTAGGGTTTCTTGGTAGATTGATCAACTTGAACCAAACACCACCATCATTTAAAAAAATTAAAGTGTTTTTTTTAAAAAATAAGGTCCCCTATATTTGATCTATATGTTAACCTTTCATTTTATATTTTTGTATTTTTTTCAATTTTGAAATACTGTAAAGTGCCCATATATAAGTATGCGGAGGCGAATTTAGGATTTAAACTCTTTGAATTCAACTTTAAGGTTTGTATTAGTGAAATCGTGGGTTCATATATGCTATTTGTTGTAATTTTAATGTATTTTACACATAAATTTGTGCTCCGCATCAAAATTACATGGTTCAGATGTACCAGGTGTCAGGAGGCGCTTAGGATTTCCGAAAGTGCTTGTTTGCTGTAGTAGGGTTTCCTGGTAGATTAATCAACTTGATCCAAACACCACCGTCAAAAAAAAAAAAGAACTGAATGAACTGATATAGTAGATTTTTGAAAACTATTTAGGATGGTAGTTACTTAGAGTTTAATTTTGGAAATATGAAGAACTGTTTCATTTTATTTTCTTAAGATTCTGTTAGCTGAAAGGGCAAAAATGACACCTTTTGGTAGTGGCAGGGGCAAAAAACAGCCCAACTATTAACAGAGGGCAAAAATGCCACTCGGTGGAAAGTACAGGGGCAATTTAGGCCCCTTAATGAAGCGATATAGTAGGTTTGTGAAGCTATTTAGGATGGTTGTTACTGAGATAATTCAATTTTGGAAATATGAAGAAGTTTTCATCTAGGATTCCAGCATTGGGAAGGGGAATGATGCTAATGAAAGCAATTTACAGCGGGTTTTTGATGTGTGAGCTTTTATATTTTGTTTTGAGAAACCTTTAAAAGTTGGTTAAGAATGTGCACTACTATTCGAGCCTATGCTAACACTTGTAGTTCCTTTGAATGTAGCCATGCTCTCGAAATTGGGTTCCCAAATCTCCTATCGGTTGATCGAAAGATTAGCTTGGGATAAGGGGCTAACTAGCTAAAATACCCTACTTAATGTATTGCTGTTTATGGTTGACTACTTTGCGTCTTCGTTACTTTTTGTATTATGTGGAGTCTAAAGCTAGCTGTTTTGGTTGTTCATAACTCTAGATCACATTAGTGTTTAACTACTTTCGTAGATGAATTATCATCTTTTGGGATTATCTGTTGCTTTTGTGATAGAAATCGGTAGTATTTAATGGTAAATACTAGTTTAGGAGACTTACGAGTTTCTTCTTAACAGAAGCGGATCTGCAACAACCACGTCTCGTGTCACTGGTTGTCGGGAATCCTCATGAAGCAGATGAATTCCCTTCATCCACAGCCTAGATATCCTCAGGGAGATGTAAAGCATTTTCTCTTTGTATAACTAACCCTAGCCATCATATTATTGTGGAAAAATCATTTTCCCCAACATAATGGCGTAGTTTTATGCCAACGGTTAGGGTTTAGGAGGAGGACAAACTAATAGGCTAAAGAGATAACTAGTTATAGGTGGACCCAACCCAATAGCTATTTTCAATAGGAACATATATTAATTGTTAGGTATGCTACCTGTTTTATGTATATTAAGGAGTAAAGAATATGCATGAGTACAATTTATTTATTGTTATTGGTAATTTGTCTTTTGTCTATTTCCATATATTAGGCTATTGGATATTTGAACAAATAAGAACTGCCTTCCAAGCAGAGGCAGTCACCTTCCTCACTAGCTCTTTTTGCCAATCATTCGTAGCTTCAAATCCCCAAAAATGGAAAAGAAGATATAAAAACATGTTTAGGCAAAAACTTCTTGAGATTGTGTCTGGGAAGGTATGGTTTAATTATTATCTACTTTGTTTTCCTTATAGATTTGAATTTTATTTTCTAATATTCTAGGTTTTAGAGAATACTAAATTGAGAACAACTACAAACTATAAGGTGGAAGTTACTTTTACTTGGTACTGTAAAAAAAAAGTAAAGAAAAAGAAAAACTGTTCGAAGTTGTAATCATGTTAGTGTACAGATGAACTTTTAGCAATTTCTTTGCTGTACTCATTTTTAAGTGATACATAAGCAATATAGAGGTTATAACATGTAATAATTACAATAGTTGCATTGTTTTCAGGGGCACAGGACAGTGCCAAGGTCTGCTGTGGCTTTAAGTGCAAAGAGCAGTTATTTCACGAGTTTTAGTAATGAAAAACACAAATAAGGAAAAGATTTAAAAAGTTATGTAGGTACTTTAAAAGCAAATAACTATAAACACCTACAATAATTATGTGAACAAGAATTGAAAAGCCTACAGTATGAAAGAAAACTCACGTAAATCAAGGTAAAAAAACATGTCAATTTTTCTTGTACTAAATTTCTAATTTCCTATTCCTAAACAGTAACAAATCCGATCACAAAGTTTCATTAAAAATTAATAGTATATTGTATTGCCAGCTATATTTATTATTTAGCGCCTCCTCTATCGAGATAGAGTGCATAGGCGATGAGGTGATCACTGTAGCGCCTTGATGCCTACATGGAAATGCCTCCTATGAAGTGCCTAAGATGCACAAGGTCAAGTTCTTAGCGAGCCTTTAATAACAATGAATTGTCATGTTAGCTTAGTTATATTTTCTATCTGCTGAGGAGTTTTTATTCAGTGAAAAAAGTAAAGGCAATAAATGGAATATTTTTTACAAGTAAGAAATAGTAATTCTTTTATTAGTAAAACTTCAGTACCAAGATATTCTGAGTTTTACAAAAGTTATCTGGATTTATGCCCTTTATAACTGTAAGGATTCCAAGAAATTCAGCATGATACAACATCATTAATGCTTAGACCATAGTTTTAGATATTGGATACATCTATATATCACAAAAAGCAACATTCTCCTCCTTTCTCTCAAAGCGTCTACTGTTTTTGTCTAACCAAATAGTCCACAGAATGCATAAAGGGATGGTCTTCAATATGAGCTTCTTGTTTCTTCCTTGTCTTCTGGCCCTGCCAGCAGCACAATTCTTGGTTTAAGTTACCCGGCATTAACCACTGAACTCCATATAGGTTCAGGAATATGCACCAAATCTGCCAAACATATTTGGAATGTAAGAATAATCGATTCATAGTTACAGAATTTCTTAGCATAGGTGCCTATAAAGGATCTTGATAAAACAAAAAGAATTTCTTAGCATAGATAGCACCAGCTACATAAATTAAAACCTTTCCTTTGTAGGTTTATCTGCATCAGACATGGAAAAATTACAGCTTTCCATGAGCAAATTCGGAAATTTTGGATTGCTGAACCTTTTGTTGGTGAAGTTTCAAATCACCATATGAATTCTTCTATCATACTTGTAGTTAGTGACTGCAGATGTGCTTACAAGCACAGAGTATTCTTCCTGTCATGAATACTGGTGATATGAACTGGAAAAATTTCTGTTCAAGCATACCCATCTTCATAGCATTCTTCTTTGTCAAGCAAATAACAACATTAGAGCTCGACTTTAAATTCCAGTTTTCTCCCTATGGCTGCAACTGATATGATGGTGGAGAATAAACACTAATTTCTTCTTTTCTCCAATATTAACAGCGAATTGTTTAGTGTCTGCCCCAGTGACTTATTTATTTACTCACCTATCTTTCCCCATCTACACATATTTGTGAATGTGAGAAAATTTTTAACGTTTCGTACTGGATATTTTTTTCTTTTCTATTCTGATTTGCTCCCTCTCCCGTTCCCACCAAAAAGAATATTGTTAATCTTGTTTTCCTTTTCCAGAAGAGGGAATTGTTCCAGGACTTAGCCCCATTACTATGGAACTCATTTGGTACTATTGCTGCGCTCTTACAGGTATCTTTGAAGTGTTTCATTCTAATTCTTCAGATTTTATCCCTTCTGCCAGTAATGCACATGCATACAATACCAGCTTATACTGTAACACTGCCATATCCTCCATCTGTTTGAACAAAATATCTTGTGCCCTACTGCTAAATTGGTGGCGCTTTACATTTTGTGACATTAAAAGGAAGGACTAAGTGAAACATCTGAATGACCTTGTTACAAACCGAAACCTAGCTAGATACTTTTTGAACAGAAAAGTGAGTTAGAATCTCAGCCAGTCAAATGAAGGGGTGAAATAGCAGCAGAGTGATGTACAATACCATTCTGGAAAATTGTTATCAATTAATTTAAGCTGAAATTCAGGAGTAGAACTTGGATGGTATCTTTTGCTTCACGGGACGAGTGGGAAATGCAATTGGTAAAAACTGAAGACGTATGTACTCTTGCTGGTTCTTTCATCCTGTAATATGTACTCAGCTGATGGCGTTTTGCTTATTTTAGTGAAGGAAACTGGATAATGAGTGACAGTTTAGTTGAATACTGAGTTGGATTATTTTACGCTCTCCCTGGTATAGTGAAAACTGGAATTTGTGTACGGTGGAAGTACTAAATGATAATCTTGATACTTTTTCCTTGTGTTAGAATAGGAATAGGAATAGGAATATGATTTGTATATAGTTTCCTACATGGAAAAGAATTGGGATGTAGAGTCTATAAATAGGGATCAATGTAATAATGTAGATACACAATTCAATAATATATTTTTCTCTCATAATTTCTCACATGGTATCAGAGCATCAGTGAGAAACATCCGGGACAGAAAATTGAGTTGTCGTGCGTCTTTCCGGCGACTCAGGTATGATTTGCGTCACTTAACCTTGGGTGAGCGTTGTGCAAAATCCAACACTAGGCGACCAAACCCCAGAAACCGCACCGTCGGATCTGTCGCCACACGCCGACCTAAGCGTTAGCTCCGGCAGCGAGTAACGATCATGCGCCGGTGCGTGCAGCCTATCCAGATCAGATTCAGGCGAAAGTTTTCTTGGGTTGTGCTTGCCCTTCAGTTCCGAACCTACCCCATTAATTTTTTCCTCATTCCGATCACTTTTGTTTTTCCGGCGAGCTTCCCAGTGGTTCCAGCAGCTTCCTACAACAGATCCGGCAAGTCCAGCAGCTTGCAACGACAAATCTGGTACCTTAGGAGCTGTCGAGCCAGATCTGCCAGCTTTTGACAACTTCCGGCCACCGGAACCCCAAACTGGCGACTGCGTTGGCCCTTTTCCGGTGATTTCTCTGAATTATGTCATCTTTGAAGCAGATTTCTGCTCTCCGGGAGTCATCCAACCTTTCCAAGTCATCCTAGAAATTTTAAATTTTTCCGGCGACCTTCCAGCCAACTGCTGAACCAGCAGCTTTCCAGTCACTTTCCAGCAGTCTTTCAGCTATATTTTGTGACTATTTGCTTAGAACTCTCTTCAATCCAGCTATGTCTCTTGGATCTAATGTTTTTAATATGAGTGTTGAAAATTCAAGTCCTATGATTAATTCACAATCCTTAGTAAGGAGATCAGAAAATCAAACATCACAGTCTAAAAATCGACGAAGAAGAGGTCGTTTTGGAAGATCTATCCCTAAGTGTAGTTATTGTCATAGGCTTGGACACACTCGTGAAGTATGCAAATCTCGACCTAAGAGTAGTTATTGTAATAGGTTTGGACACACTCATGAGGTATGCTATTCTTTGCACGGTCGACCACCCAAGAATGCTTATGTTGCTCAGACCACCTACAGGTGGTCAACGGGTTTATTTATCCGAAGAAGAATATAATGAGTACCTTCAGTATCAAGCACGTAAGTAGAAATCTCCACAAGTAGTCTTAGTCGCACAATCTAATACCGCTGGATCGTGAGTTGTAGACTTTGGCGCTTCTGATCATATTTCTGGTGATAAATCACTTTTGTCGGATATTAATTATTCACCGTCTCTTTCCACTATTACTTCAGCCAATGAGATCTAAACAAAAGCAAAAGGAATTGGACAAGCTCAACTCATATCCTCTGTCACTCTAAATTCTGTTCTCTATGCCCCTGGTTGCCCTTTTAATCTTGCATCGGTCAATCGTTTGACTCGTGCCTTAGATTTAGCCATACTATTTCTTGATGATTCTTTTATTATACAGGACCGTAATACGAGACCGACGATTGACATAGGATATGAATCACAAGGCCTCTACTACCTTACCTCTACTCCTAAATCATCCATAGTAAGTTACAGATCCCCAGACTTAATCCATAAATGATTGGAACACCTGAATCTGTTCAAGCTACAAAAGATGGTGCCTAGTTTGTCTAGTCTGTCCAAATTAGATTGTGAGTCGTGTCAACTTGGGAAACAAACTCGCACTACCTTTCCACGTAGTGCTGAGAGTCGTGCACAATATTTTTTCAATAGTTCATTCTGATATTGGGGTCCTAGTAGAGTCAAGTTACCTTTAGGATTTCGTTGACGATTTTTCCAGATGCACTTGGCTATTCTTAATGAAAGATCGTTCTGAGTTTTCTCTATATTCAAGAGTTTTTGTGTTGAAATACAAAATAAATTTGGTGTTTCTATTCGTACTTTTCTTAGTGATAATGCCTTAGAATACAAATTCTCCCATTTTCAGCAGTTTATGACTCACCAAGGAATTATTCATCAAATATCTTGTCCCTACACCTCTCAGCAGATCGGGGTAGCAGAAAGGAAGAATATACATCTCATTGAGATTGCTCGCACTCTTTTCATTGAATCCTATGTTCCGTTGTGTTTTTGGGGCAATGTAGTCCTCACGTCTTGCCATTTAATTAAGCGAATGTCCTCATCTTCTATTCAGAATCAGATTCCATATTCTATAGTATATCCTCAGTCATCTCTATACTCTCTTCCTCGTGCTTTTATGAGCACATGTTTTGTGCATAACTTAGTTCCGGGGATAAATAAATTAGCTCCTCGCTCTCTTAAATGTGTCTTTCTTGGTTATTCTCGAGTTCAAAAGGGGTATCGTTGCTTCTCACCTGATCTACGTCGATATCTCATGTCTGCCGATGTCACATTTTTGAGTCTTAACCTTACTTTAGGTCTTCTTCTAATCATCATGATATCTCTGAGGTCTTACCTATTCCTCATGTTTTACCTACATGAACCGACATTTGATGAATCTATAGTTACTTCTACATCTCCAGCCACAGTGCCACCACTTCTGACTTATCATCGTCGACCGCGTCCAACATCAGACCTAACATCAAGTCCAAATGATTCATGTCCTGCATCGGACCCTGCACCTACTGCAGACTTGTCTCTTTCTGATCAACCATTTGCACTTTGAAAAAGTAAGCGGTCCACTCGTAATATTAACCCACATTATACCGTCTTAAGTTATCACCGTCTATCATCATCCCATTATGCCTTTGTATCATCATTGTCCTCTGTCCCCATTCCTAAGTCTACCAGTGAAGCTCTTTCTCATCCTGGATGACGACATGCTATGATTGACGAGGTGTCTGCTTTACACATAAGTGGTACTTGGGAGCTTGTTCCTCTTCCTTCAGGCAAATCTACTGTTGGTTGTCGTTTCAAAGTTGGTCCAGACGGTCAAGTTGATCGGCTTAAGGCTCGCCTTGTTGCGAAAGGGTATACACAGATATTTGGGCTTGATTACAGTGATACTTTCTCTCCTGTGGCTAAAATAACATGTCCGTCTTTTTCTATCCATGACTGCTGTTCGCCATTGGCCTCTTTAACCGTTGGACATTAAGAATGCTTTTCTCCATGGTGATCTTGAGGAGGAGGTTTATATGGAGCAACCACCTGGTTTTGTTGCTCAGGGGAGTCTAATATGGTGTGTCATTTACGGCGATCACTTTATGGTCTGAAACAATCTCCTCGAGTTTGGTTTGGTAAATTCAGTACAATAATTCAGGAGTTTGGCATGACTCACAGTGAAGCAGATCATTCTGTGTCTTATCGGCATTTGAGTATTTATTTGGTGGTTTACGTTGACGTTATAACTAGCAATGATCAAGATGATATCACTAATTTAAAGCAACATCTCTTTCAACATTTTCAGACTAAAGATCTCGGCAGACTGAAGTATTTTTTAGGTATTGAGGTTGTCCAATCCACGTCAGGTGTTGTTATTTCGCAATGCAAGTATGCCTTAGACATTCTTGAGGAGACAAGAATGATGGGATGTAGACCCATTGACACTCCCATGGATCCGAACGCTAAACTCCTGTCAGGACATGGGGTGCTACTCAGTGATCCTAGAAGATATAGGTGGCTGGTTGGTAAGTTGAATTATCTCACAGTGACCAGACCTGACATTTCGTTGCCTGTGAGTGTTGTGAGTTCGTTTATGGATTCTCCTTGTGATAGTCATTGGGATGCAGTTATCCGCATTCTGCGATATATTAAGTCAGCTCCATGTAAATGATTGTTTTTCGAAGATCGAGGCCATGGGCAGATCGTTGGATATACATACGATGATCACCCTTTGATAGATGTTCTACATCCGGATATTGTGTGTTAATAAGAGGTAATTTGGTGTCCTGGAAGAGTAAGAAACGAAGTGTCGTTGCTCGATCTAGTACTGAATCAGAATATCGAGCAATGGCTGTAGCAACTTGTGAGCTAGTTTGGATTAAGCAGTTGCTCAGAAAACTAAAATTTGGAGAAATCATCCAAATGGAACTTGTGTGTGATAACAAAGCGGCCCTTTATATCGCATCAAATCCGGTATTTCATGAGAGGACTAAACACATTGAGATTGACTGTCACTTTGTCAGGGAAAAGATACTCTCCGGAAATGTTGTCACTAAATTTGTGAAGTCGAGTGATCAGCTTGAAGATATTTTCACAAAGTCACTCAGTCGTCCTCGTATTAAATACATCTTTAACATGCTCGGTACATTTGACTTGTATGCACCAACTTGAGGGGGAGTGTTATAATAGGAATAGGAATATGATTTGTATATAGTATCCTACATGAAAAAAGGATTGGGATGTAGTGTCTATAAATAGGGCTCAATGTAATAATGTAGATGCACAATTCAATAATACATTTTCTCCCATAGTTTCTCACCCTGTTTGTCTGAGATAAATGACAAGAAAGGAGCTTAATTCACGTGCAAACTATCTTCATCTTTGTTGAGTGTCCAACACTTCAAGCATCCTAAAACTCCAGCTCAGCAGATAGTTTAAATCTGTTGAGTAACACAAACTAGGATATGCCAAAGATAACGGTTAATTGAAGCATACTTTAACTTGCTGGAGAATGACCTTTCAGAGGTCCTTCAGGGAAGTAGTGACCTGGCTATTTCTCACCTTGACAGGTTTGTTGTATCTCGACAGTAAAAATGAGACACTCCTTATAAAAGAAATGGATCCCAACTGTTTGATTTCTAGTTCTTTAAGTTTTACTTGGAATATGACAGCAGTTTCTCTGTATTGATTTTCCTTCATGCTGTAAGCTTACATCCATTACATGCTTGCAGGAAATAGTTTCCATCTACCCGGTTTTGTCACCGCCGAATCTGACTCCAGCACAATCTAATAGAGTTTGTAATGCTTTAGCACTTCTTCAGGTATAGAGATTTCTTTTCCAGATGGAGTTACAGTTTATTCCTTGTGTTGTTTCCATTGCTCATCTCTCATTACAATGTTCCATCATAATAAGTAATAGATTTTTGTTAATGAAAAAGCTTTCCATTAGGAGTATTTGTTCAGCAGTAGGATGTATAAATTGGATTCGTTTGGGGTTTTTATGCATCAAGAGGGAGAAAGGAAGGAGAACAACCTACTGGTGGGCTTACATTAATCCAGTTGACTGTTGCATATGTTCAAATCCTATATATGGTAGCTTTTGCATTTCATCTTAAGAGCAAATTTCTTTCAATTTGTATTATTACTTGGAACACATTGCATATCTTATTTTTACTACTACATGTTGCTTCTTTTGCTTTTTTTCATCTTGCTATTCTGCTGTCGTTATTTTCTTTTCAATTCTGCTTTGACTTCACTTCTTTTGAGCCGAGAGTCTATCAGAAACAACCTCTCTACCTCATAAATGTAGGGGTACCCTCCCCAGACCCCACAGGATTATACTAGGTATGTTGTTGTATTTCAAGTGTCAAAGATTTTCATACACGTGCTTTTAGAATTGTAATCACAATGCAAGTTGGTACCTCATAAATGTAGGGGTACCCTCCCCAGAACCCACAGGATTATACTAGGTATGTTGTTGTATTTCAAGTGTCAAAGATTTTCATACACGTGCTTTTAGAATTGTAATCACAATGCAAGTTGGGATTCAACTCATAAGGATGGGTATGAAGTCACACTTTTGACAAAAAAAGAAAAGGCAGCCCGGTGCACTAAGCTCCCGCTATGCGCGGGGTCATTAAAATTCATTGACGGTTTACATATGATGCTAATTGGTTGAAATAGTAGGATTGTTGCAAAGACATGATGATTTTGTGGATAATGAACAATGTGAGTTAGGACTGTTAAGTGAAATTCTTTTTAGATTTAGTATATATTCATTATACTAGAGGTGCTTAGCCCGTGCGGGGTGTAGGGAAGTTAGCAAGTAAAATTAGCCTGGATTGCCTTGGACTCAGGTGAATTTCCTGAGCAAGATTGGTCCGAGCTTATAGCGACCTTTAGTAAAATAGCTTCGGTTATGAGCAAAGAACTAGAGCAATGTATAAAATTTATGTAACTTTGAGCGTAAGAATACAAATTGTGAGAATAGGATGCCCTTCTGACGTGAAGGTTGAGCTCCTTTTATAGCTATGAAATTAAGGCATTTAACTATAATTCTTCATTTAATTATTATGGTGGTCAAACGTCCAACTAATGACTGTCTTTCCTCCCATTTTTATTTTTGCAGTGTGTAGCCTCTCACCCTGACACCAGAATGTTGTTCCTCAATGGTAATCCTTTTCCCCCTTTTTATGGGTTTTACTCAATGGTGATCATCTTGGTCTTTTTGCATGCAAAGCCTCTTTGGCTTTACTTTTAAGTGGAATGGTTTCATTTAAGGGAAAGAAAATGCAATATCCTTGTACATCCATATTATCTTGCGTTATGTAGTCGTGCATACTGTGCATCATTAAGAACATCTTTGTTTCAGTTGAATCATGGATCATAAACCATGGAAATGAAAAATTCCTTTGACTGCATTGAATTGTCTTATTACATTATTTTAAAGGGTGTACGAATGCTAGAAATTTATTTTACTTTCATTTGCAGTTGTACTTTGATGTACTTGTTACTTTCACGAACAATGCTGACATAACACCTGGCATAGAATCCTTTAGAATCAATTTGATGTCAGTTTTGGCTAGATAAATCTTTATGGAAAATTTCTATTTTTATATACTTCAAACATAAAAGCATTGTTGTTCTGTTGATTTTCCCGGAGATCAAGCAATAGACACCTTCCTTTCTTGCCACTCCCAAACATAAACACTTATATGCTTGTGGACTCATGTTCATTGGAGCATTGACTTAAACAAATGGGTATTTATTTGCTTTGCTATCTAAATCTCCATTATCCGTGGTAAGTGCTTTGGAAACTATAACTACATATACTGTAACTCTTAAAGAAACACACCTACATGTCCATTCAACTCTTGATGTGTTTCCAAGATATGTAACAACTTGTGTGTGATGATAATTAGGAGAATCTAACTCAAGTATGATTTGTAGAGTTTTTGCCGAAATGGCCCCATAAGTATGACATGGACAAATTTGATCCTCAGATGTCTCGTTTAAGAAAATTTAATGGCTTGCTCCCTTACATGTTACCTCATATGATCAACCTAATAAATGCCCAGTTCTGATGATCCTATTTGGGGAAGAAATCCTAGATTTCTTTGCTTAAAACTTATAATTGAGGGAAAAAATAGCCACTCCTCATGATCTTAACTCAGGTAACTTCTTCCTCCACTGGAGGAGTGAAGAAGCCATGCCGCTTCGGCCTTGGCTACGATAGCCCCAGGGACATCTGTAAGTGCTAGAATAGCACTGAGCTTCTGATCTAGAAGCTCGACACACAGAGGCTGGTAAGAAAAGTAGTGCAGGACTTCAAGGGTGATGTTAGATCCCAAACCACCTCTGTGGCAGCACATGAGGCTGCTGAGACCTACTTGCGGGTCTCATTGAGGTCACCAATTTGTTGCCATTAATGCCATGAGGGTTACCATTATGTCTAATGATATTCAGTTGGGCAGGTGCTTTAGAGGTGAAATGGCTTAATCTTGCTCTGTTTTCTTACCAAGTGTTGTAACATTCATGATGAAACTGATATTTAGTGGAGTTTAGTTGTTTTTGCTTGAATTGCTTTGAAACGTAAATCAAATTCCTCTAATATAAAATTTGGATAAATTCTCAGTTCTCATCTCTATCTGCTTTTGTCTCTGTGCCCTCGGAGGATAAGCAAACTCCTCATTGAAGCTTTGAAGCAAGACTCATTTTCGTTTATCTTTATCTTTTCTCTAGTAAGTGAAAATTGGATAGGAACATGAAAATACTGCTAACATGGACTCTAAGACTCGTTTACTAATTGTCTAATGGTGGTTTTGCCAAATCAATAACCGACAAAGAATTGATTGCACTTCTTTTGGCTGAGTTGAACACTTGTGATTTCAATTTAGTGGATTAGATAATGCATATACACAGCTGTATCACCTGGAACTTCTCAGGTGGAGCAGACGCGCAAAGGAACCTTTTCTGTTGCAATTTCTTTTCTTTTAGTTTCAGCTACATGCTGGTCAGGTTTTGTAATTTCTCCTCAATTTAGGGATCCCAGATTGGAGCAAAATAGGATTGTCTTTTAGATAGGGCTCGTCAATTGGGCTTTATTGAGGTTAGTCATGTGGGTATCTGATGTTGCAAATTGTTAAGTTCCTTTATCCGTCAGGTTGAGACGATAAGTGCTGAACTCTTGCATAGTTGGAGGGTTATATCCGTGAAAGGTGATATTCAGAGGATCAATTTGTGAAGTGTGATAATGGACTATTTTGAAGGGGAGCCTTGGAGTAACTGGTAAAGTTGCTGCCATGTGATCAGGAGGTCATGAGTTCAAGCCGTGGAAACAGCCTCTTGCAGAAATGTGAGGTAAGACTGCGTACAATAGACCCTTGTGGTCTGGTCCTTCCCCGGACCCCGCGCATAGCGAGAGCTTAGTGCACCGGGCTGCCCTTTTTGATAATAGACTATTTTGGTGAAAGCTCATGATTTCTTCTTTCTCTTGATTTCACCAAATACTTCAAACGTTTTTTTACTTTGCGATGCATGTTTCAAGATCTGCAACAACTTTAGTGTGATGTTAAGTTGGAGTTCTTATTCGTGTGTGTTTTTACTTTCTCCTAATCTAATGAAAAGTTCCAAACTGCAGCGCATATTCCTTTGTATTTGTATCCTTTTCTGAATACAACAAGCAAATCAAGGCCTTTTGAGTATCTGAGGCTTACTAGCTTAGGTGTCATTGGTGCCCTTGTGAAGGTAATATTTATACTGTATTTTTCGCATGTCTTCTCTTCTTTCAGTATTTTTTTCAAGATTCATTAATCTCATATTACAATATATATGTATTGGGAATCACTGAAAGCATGAGAAGCAAACCACATAAAGTACAATTTGAGAATCTGAAGATGCCTTTTGTGGTACCTAGAGATATTGTCAGATACGCGATATATTAAACATGTGGTAGTTACCTTTGTTACCTCTGCTTTATGAAATTTCATGTGTTAAAGTGCAATATTCATCATATGCATCTGATGTCATTTGTGCTCTCCATTTTCGATGACTTACTGTAAAAAAAATTACTGTGATTTCTTTGCAGGTAGACGATACTGAAGTTATCAGTTTTCTACTATCAACAGAAATAATTCCCCTGTGCCTGCGCACGATGGAGATGGGTAGTGAACTGTCAAAAACAGTTGAGTGCTTCTTCAAATCCCTTCTTTTTTCTTGTAAATGAATTTTATGTTGATCATAAAATCTTAATATCGTCATCATATTCTTCAGACACCAAAAGAAAATACAACCTATGCTGCACAATTATATTCTATTCGTGATAGATATTTTTTTATTCTACATCCTGTTTGATTATTTCCAGTTACATCCTCCCTCGGTTTGTATCTGCTTTTCATACATCTACTTGACAGGTTGCAACTTTCATTGTGCAAAAAATACTTCTAGATGATGTCGGTTTGGATTACATATGTGCCACAGCAGAAAGGTTTTTTGCTGTAGGCCGAGTTTTGGGGAATATGGTTGGTGCACTTGCTGAACAGCCTTCATCAAGGTTACTGAAGCACATAATTAGGTGCTATCTTCGGTTGTCCGAAAATCATAGGTGAGACTTCTGCACATCTACGCTTCAAATATCCTTTCATCTTTGTTATGTGAAAAAGATCAGGTCTCACGGACCTTCCACCTCTTACGATGCACCTCTCATCTTTGTTTATGTCAGGGCATGCGATGCACTAAGAAGTGGTCTCCCTGATATGCTTAGAGATACCACCTTCAGTAATTGTCTTCGTGTATGTACATTTTCAATTCAAGTACTTCATCTTTTTCACTAAATTCCTCCTATGGTTATTATAGACCCTTGTTTTTTCTATCCATGATGGGTTCTTTTTCCTTGTGCTCAACAGGAGGACCCTACAACGAGGAGGTGGCTACAACAATTGATTCACAATGTTAGTGGTGCCCGTGTTGGTCTACAGGCAGGAGGATTTGATCATATGCTGATGAACTAAGCTGAGACAATCAGTAAATCTTGTGTTGTCCGGCAGTCTTATTTATGCTGATAAAAACCCTACGCGCTCACTGTGAGTCTCTAGAAGCAGTTTGGTGTAGGGTTCTTTTAGGTGCTTGCTAGGAATATAACTCTTTTGGTTCGGTTGCTAGATTCTGTTTTGGATATTTATAGTGTGATTTGGGGGTACCCAACTTGCAAACTTTATTCGAGCAAGATTCATATAATTTATTCGTCAGTCTGCAGGTTCATATGATTCTTTGTAGTGGACAATTTAGCAAATTGATTCAAACTGTGCTGCTGGCATTTTCCTATAATTTGTCTACAATTGAATCTCTTTTAATTTTGATTTAGGCTGTATCGTTCCAAGTTTAGCCTAAAGGGGCTGACTCTGTCATTTGATTAGTAATAATAAAGGGAGGATTTTTCATTCGATTCTTACAAATGTAAAGAAAGGGCAATAGTTATGTTTTACATGGATCAATAAAATATACCGTCAGTATGCATCTAATTAGTTCTCTCTTTTTTGTAGAGAAATGGTTATTCACCCAATTAACTAAAACATTGTTGTTTTCTATGCTCCTTTCCTTCTATTTTTTGCCAGCCTTTTCCAGCTCGAGCCAAACTTTTTTATAATTATAAAGAGCAACCCTGAGCATGTAAAATGGCTTAAGAGGGTAATAGAGGTCCTTAATATTTAAAGAGTCAGTTAAACTTCATTCGATTTCTCTTATAACAGGCTAGACATAAATTTTCCTTCTCTATGGAAAAAGACCGACTATCATTCATTATCATTAGTTAAGCGTGATAATGAGATGAGTTATGTGCCTAAAATGGTATGTAAGCAAATTGTGCATTCTACAAATAGAGTAGCGATGTTCGCAAATATCAATACACATGTCATCCAAAAGATAGGAAGTTTAAACTTTAAAGTAGATTTGGTCTATTATTTAAGAAATTGACGATAATGTTACATATCATATTGACGCATAGTGGAAGAAATGAAGGCTCACATCCGGAGTCTTGTATGATAAGAAGGTGCCACCAAAACTTAAAGGAAAGTTCTATAGAGTGGTGGTTAGACCAACTATGTTGTATGAGACATAGTGTTGGCCAGTCAAGAACTCTCACGTTCAGAAGATGAAAGTTGCAAAAATTAGAATGTTGTGGTGGCTGTGTGGACATACTAGGAGAGATAGGATTAAAAATTAAGATATTCGAGACAAGGTGGGAGTGGCCTCGATGGATAAACTGCGGAAAGAGAAGTTGAGATGGTTGGGGCATAGTTTCTATGTAATTAGCCGGACAAAGCATAATCTTAATTTTTCAACAAAATTTTGTTTTCAGGCATAGTTACATGAAACTATACCCCTTAAGGCATAATCTCTATACAACTTTGGCAGAATAGGCATAATTTCTATGAAATCTTGTCTTGCAATTTTTTTTCTTTTTGACTCTAATGGGATTCAAACCCACAACCTAGAGGTACTTTTGAAGGCATAATTACATAGAAACTAGGCCCTTAAAACATAATTTTTATACAACTTTGATCGAATAGACATATTTTCTAATGAAATTTCTCCTTGCGAATTTTTTTTCTGCTGAGATTCGGACAACAATCTCAAGGGTATTTTTGATCAGTTTTTTAACGAGGGAAAAAAGATTAAAGACCACTAATTTAAGGGGCAAAAATTAAAGACCACCCTAAAATAGAGACAATCGTGCGGATTGCCCAATTAAAAGTGACTAATTTGCTTGATTAAAATTGTTGAAAGTTAGGTTGCATTACACGTGAGAATTGTTGGGTACTATTGTAAAGCAGTACGAGAAGTAAATAAATACTATAAGTATTCGAAAGGATAAACCGAATTGCCAATATTCAGAACTGCCGCAAAGTTGTTGAGTCTTGAATCTTGATAACCTGAAATTTAGAAACACTAAATCTGGATTGTTACAACTGTGTGCTAAGTCGAGTGATTGCACTCTGTCCTTAAGACAAGATTGCCCCTTATATGCTTTTACGTTAACGGGCAATAGTCTCCCAAGATAAAACAACACTTTAATCTCAACACTACAAAGCAAATAGGTTGAGTCTGACGAAGAAAACAAATATGAATCGACTTGCTGAAGAAATGGAAAAAGAAGGAAGAGTTTCTATTTTTTTCCGTCCCAACGTTACTGCTCACGTTTTGGACTGTGTTTTACTCTTATGTTTGTCTCTGTGTATATATTTCTGTCTCGTTTTTGCTTCTGTTTGTGTGTTCTTTTGTACTGCCACAATTGAGCCAGAATGCTCAATATATAGTATGAGGGAGGGACTCCTCAACTGCCAAAACATGGTTGTTAATGACCATTAGAGAGGTTGTTTATGGTCATTGAAGGAGGGTTGTTTATGGAGGAGTTAACAACCAAGTAATGACTGGTTAATGCTCCAAAAAACAGCCCAAACGGTAGGCAGAAAGTTTCTACCTTCCGTCATTCCCAAAATCAACTTTTCAGAAACTCTAGAGATCAAACTGTAAATATTAAGTAATTTGGGGTCCAAAAAGATAATATCCCAAAGCCGAGCCCGGACCGGACGGGACCGGCGGCGGCGCGCGCGGGCTTAGCCTTGAACACAAGCACATATAGGTCCTCCCTCCTTTAAACACATGGGATATCCTTGGGGTCCCAAACCCTTAACCAATTATGAGACTTATAAAGAGAGCAATTCTTCCTTTTTCCACCGATGTGGTAGATTTGTCCCACACCATATTTTCATGCCTCAAACACCTTACTTCGTGGACCAATATCTCTTTCATTTCTCAACAAAATTTGACGATCTTTGGCCCTACGGTCATCTACTCACTTAGTAGATTATGCATGTGTGAAGAGACAAAGCCTCCAACATGCGGAACATTAGTGTTTAATTCATTAAATATGGGTGGACGCACCTCTCCGCCAAAGACAAATTTTCAACAAGAATTCATGCCCAATTGGGGCAATTTGGACGTGAGATTTTGGTTCCCAAAAAGTCAAGAAGTTTGTCACTTTTTTCCTTATTTGTTAGGGAAGAAGTTTGTCACCAATTCATGAGCAATAATGACATTATCTGCTATCCTCCTCCCAGAAATAAATCCAGCCTGAGACTCAAAGATTAAACTAGGTCTGACTTTTTAAATTCTAGCTGCCAAGACTTTAGATATAATTTTGTATAGCACAGTACAACATGCAATAGGTCTAAACTCCTCGACAATCGAGGGACTTGAAAGTTTTTGGAACTAGGGTAATAGTTTATACAGCTTACCAGTAGCAAAGAACTCCTTCACAACCTCTATAACATCAGTTTTAATGACAGGCATGTCCTCTATAACATAACGGGAATTTAGTGCACCGAACTGTCATTTTATGCTTTCTTCAATTAAGGACCACTTTTCTAGGTGCTCCAAAGTTTCCTTTTCCAACTTCAGCAGTGCATCACTATAGGTTTTGCCTACCTGTTCCTGGATATTTCTCAAATCCAATCTAGCCTTCTCAACTTTCTGACCAACCCCTTTAAATTCCTCCTCATTAAGCTTTCTGAACAGGGGCCTCAATGTCTTGAGTTTGAGACAAATATTTTTCATACCCCATTGCTGGCAAATTCTACTATTTCGGTTAATTGCTACGTTATCACATTTTATTCCTCTAGTACATTTTTCACTTATTGACGTGATACACGTGTAATAAATTAGTAAATTATTATAAAAAGATTACATTAAAAAATTCGCACACTTTCTATTCCTTTTAGGTTTAGGAGTCTTTTTTCTTCTCACATATTTTATAGTATTCTAAAGTTATTAGTAAATGCGAAGTGTTAAATCAGTTAATATCCATAAAAAATTAGCAAGTTATGTTGCGTGGATAGCGACAATTTTAAATCCTTTTTTTTTTAAAAAAACAGAGAGATACAATAGAGGATAAATAAGTAACATTGAAAGTAGGTTATAAATTTATAGTTGTACATCAAATTAATCTTTTAATCACAATATTGACAAGCTCTTTTATGCTTTGAAATGTGTACTCCATGTTAGACAAAATTGCAATTATAATATTTATAAATAATTTAACTCCTTCAAAAGGTTTATGCTACCTAAAATATAAGACGTTGAAGTCCGCTAAAAAGTTGCTACGCTAAGTTTTGGTAAATAAGCAAAACCTTGACATCTTTGAATTTTGATCAATTAGAAAACTAACCAAACAGTTTGTTTCGTATGAAAACGTTAAGTTGGTGATAATAAAAACTAAAATCAAAATAATTACTCTCTCCGTCTCAAATTATTTATCATTTTATTTTATTTTATACGCCCTTAAGAAATATTAATTAGGAGGATATTTGACCTTCTTTACCCTTATTTACGTCTAAGTTATAATCTCTCTTCATTAAATGTTTACTCTATTTATGTGTCATCTTCCTTAATGACAAAAGCTAAAATGGAGAAAATATAATTAATTATGCCTTGAATTTTAAAATAATAAATAATTTGAGACAACTATTTTTAGTAACCACGACAAATAATTTGAAACGGATGGAGTAAATAAGTGTCATCTGTAAATGAGTACGTTCACGGAATTGGTAAACTATTGACGTGGATTAATTGGAGTTGAAACTTCTCATAATGAAAAATTTAAGATTTAAGAAATATAAAATATAGAAATTACCCTAAATATTTTCGAACAAATTTCCTTTTTATAAATGAACTTTGATTTAAATCTCCTCAATATTTGTATATTCACTGGTATTATCAAATATCGACGGATGGATGAAAACTTCAATTTTCCCTTAATGAGTTGTGTATATACAATTAATATTTTTAATTTTCAGCAACTTACGTTTTTTTTTTACTCAATATAATAATATACAATTATTTTTAAAAATTAACTATTTAGCCCGGGCTCCCGTTTATCATAGATTTTGAAGTTGAAATTTGAAATTTGAAACTTAGAAAATTTGAGTTTTTGGAGTAGTGATTTTTAGAACTTGAAGTTGTGTTTGGACATGTATTTTACTTTGAAAAAAATAAAATTTTATGAGTGTAAGTTCCAAAACCCCTAAAACTAGTCTGGATCAATATTTGAAATTTGAAATTTTGTAAAAGACAATTTTTTAAAAATTTATGCCCAAAAGCTAGCTTAGACTAGTTTAAAATAAAAATTTGAATTTTTATGAGTGGAAGTCTCAAAATCCAAAAATTAAGTTATTGGTACTTGTAACTTGAAAATATTTAGAAGATAAATTTTCAATATCTACTCCAAAATTTATATCCGAATAGATTTTTGAAGATAAAATTTTAAAATCCGATTCAAAATCTTTGGTCAAAAGCTAGCTTAGTAAAAAAAATTGAAATTTTATGAATGGAATCCCAAAACCCAAAAAGTAGTGAGGATAAATTTTCAAAATGTGCTCGAAAATGTATTACCAAACATAAAATGTTTGCCCAAACTCTGGGTTAGAATAAAAATAGTGGTATCATACAAGACATTAACGCTCCTTGAAGCTTTGACAACAACAATAAAATTATGCAGTCGCCGGAATCATACCCCAACAAGATCCTAATAATCCCCGATGACATGGAGACATCAATTAGATCAGTGGAAGAAATCTTGAATTACAAATTTAACAACACCAAACTTGTGGAAGAAGCCCTTACTCATTCTTCTTGCACTAATTGTCCTTCTTATCAACGTCTCGAGTTCGTTGGTGACGCTGCTCTCGGTTTAGCCGTATCCAATTATGTTTATTTGGCTTACCCCGAACTTGATCCTGGTCAACTTTCCCTGCTTCGAGCAGCTAATATCAGTACTGAGAAACTTGCTAGAGTCGCCGTTCGCCATTGTCTTTATAAATATGTCCGCCACAATACCACTGCCCTTGATGAAAAGGTACATTACAATTATCTAGTTTTTAAATATGTAAATTTATGAGACTACTCTGTATGTGTAGTTAAATTAATTGAACCCACTAGCTATTTGTACCAAATAAAAAATAATTAAGCTTAAGGAAGACTAATCAAAGTGAGGAGAAGTTTATATAACATGTTGGTTTGGGGAAAATATTATGTGGGGTTAGTCTTTTTGCAGGTATGTTCTATTTTTGTTTGTGGCAAGATAAGATTCAGCTTTCTTGCTCAATTATTAGTTTTTTTTTTATTAATCCTTGTGTCGAGGCTAGTTTGTGCCCACCTCACCTCGACTAATTTTACCCCTTTCACTAGTATAGATACCAGATAACTGTGTCCATCAGTCTTAGACAGATGAGAAGAAATAACTTGGAGGTAGTTTGGTTGCTGGTTAGGAAACAAGTATCATATTTGGTACTGTATTTTAGTTGTTTTATATAAAATTTAGCACATCAAGTACACTAGTAGGTCACTAGTTTTACATTCTACATAAGCAATATACTATGTGTAATGTAGGGTAGAAGATGAAATAACTAATATATGAATAATTAAACCCTGCGTAACTCTAGCCAGCAACCAACCGACCCCTATGTATTTTTGTCTCCACAGATTTGAAGCCGAGACCTCATGGTTCTTATTCCACTTCATTGATCACTAGGCCACACCCTTGGATCCTCAGTTATTAGTATACCTTGAATTGATTTGATGATTCTTTTGAGAGTAGTGAATTGAGGGACTTAAATTTTGGATATAGGTGAAGGAATTCGTGATAACGGTAGAACAGGAGGAGCAGGCGGAGTTCCATGGAGGAGCAATGAAGGCGCCAAAGGTTCTTGCTGACATTGTGGAGTCAGTGGCCGCGGCTGTATATGTCGATTGTGGCTTCGATTTGAAGGCTCTCTGGGTGGTCAGTTGTCTCTCTGTTGGCTGTTTATATTTATTGGTTGATCATACTTTCTGATCTTTTTTTCTTGTATGAATTTTCGTTGCATCTCGAGAGAGTAATTGTGTGGAGTTAAGAAGTCTAGGAATACTGTAGGGCCTAATATAATGTTCTTTATAAATACCTTTTTCATTCATACATAATAATTTTTTCTAACTTGGGTCAAAAATTCACTTGAACAGTAATCCAGTTTCAATCTTGACACCTTACTTCTCCAAAACTGCTTTAATACATCCGTGTTCCGTAAGAAGAAACAGAGTTAATGGTTACTTCTAAAAGACAAGTCATTTTTATTTCTTTTTTGGCACTGTGCTAAAGCTGATATCTGTGAAAATAAATATATAGGTTTCTCTTTCTAGAATGTCATTTTAGATTTGTTTACAATGAAATATGTTCATCTGACCTAAGCAAGGTTTTGAAGTCGTGTGTGCCTCTGTGTGTGTGTAAGAGAGAGAAAGAGAGAGTATGTTTTTCAAATTTTACTAATTGAAATTTGAAAATGTTAGTATGATATTGAAAAAGAAAAAAATATAAGTTCACATGAAAGGAGTGTTTCTTCTGTCTTTTCAGTTTGGATCATTGGAAAACCAATTCAATTTGTTTTTTTTCGACTTAGAAATCTGGCATTTTGTCTTGCAGATGAGAAATGATATCCTGATGTTCTGATTAGTTTAATTTCATTTTGTGTTAGATATTTAGAGGCCTCCTCGAGCCTATTATCACGCTGGACTTGTTGTCACAACAACCACAGCCTGTAACAATGCTGTATGAGCTTTCCCAGAAAGACGGGCACCAAGTTGATATAAAGCATTGGAGAAAAGGAGAGAAAGATATAGCTAGTGTTTACGTTGATGGGCAATTTATTGTCTCAGCTTCTTCTGAGAACAAGGAAAATGCTAAACTTCACGCTGCAAAGGCTGCACTCAAAAAGTTGGCCTATAAATCTACTGGAAAGTTGGATATTGAAGTCGAACCAAACACAGAGATTGAAGGAGCAAAGCAGAAGTTGAATGAGCTATGTGGAAGAAAGAAATGGCCCGTACCAACTTACAGGTTTAAACTTTTTCTTCGAGTGAGATAAAGTTGTTGCAAAATGAATCTTTAACTGCAAAGTTAAACTCCCTCAGTTCCAGTTTATGTGGAAACATTTTCTTTTTAGTTCGTCCCAAAAAGAATTGATAACTTTTTGAGTTTTGAAATATTTTAACTCAAGTTTCCCATGTTAACCTTAATAGGAAGCTTTTATAGCTTACACAAATGTTATGGAAAGTTTAAGACCACAAGTTTCAAAGGTCTTATAATCACACAAATGTTATGGCATGTTTATGACTTCAAGTTTTAAAAGGCTTTCTTTCTTTCTTAAACTCCGTGCCTATTCAAACTCTGCCACATAAATTGGAACGGAGGGAAAATTTAAATTTTCAGGTTAGCATGCATAACATGTAAGATACTTAAACCATAGGGAAATCTATTATTTTCTTCTTTTGGCTGCATATTTCTTTGTCACTTCAGTTGAGGAAATTTGCATGGGCAATTGTAACCAGACGCCTCAAACCTGCTTCAATCTTGAACAGCGAAGCTGTCTATCTTTTATAGTAGAAATAGTTTTTGAGGTATGACTGCACATAATAGGTTGGTAGTAATCTAAATACAAGAGTATAAAGGATGAAGTATGATATCAATGGATGTTAGATGTATAAGAAATTAAGAATATATGCTAACGAACCTCTCGGACTTTTGTTTAATGGATAAGGTAGTACAGCCCGGGTGTGTGATAGGTGCATTGCACGAGTTCAAAATTTAGCTAGTAAACCAACTCTGGTATTTAAGTGGAGTAGGGAGAGGTGTGGGTTAACATCCATCAAGTATCAAAGCAATAAACAATGAATATATCGGTTAGAGAAAAGAATATATGGCCAACTTGTACTTTTCAGGTGGCAAAAAACTGAACCCATACAAGTTTTGTTTCTACAACAATTTCTTGATCTGTGAGGTTTAGTATTTTGAGTAAATTCAACTCTTCATATTTTCAGACTGGAAGATGTTTATGTGTGTTTTGCACGTAGGAGATACTTTTTTCCATTATTTCTTTTTTGAGTTTGTGTAATGAACTGTGTGATACTGTGATTTAGCTTCCTTATTGTTTGCTTTATGACGGGTGCAGAATAGAGAAAGAGGTTGGTCCTGCTCATGATAAGAGGTTTATATGTTCTGTGCAAGTTACAGTTGCTGAAGGTCTGCTTTTTGTGACGGGAAAGGAGAAGTCGCGAGTAAAAGAAGCAGAGAATTCAGCAGCTTCGACAATGATTTGGGGTCTGCAAGATTCTTAGCTCACATTAACGTTACATTGTCTATGGTGGTTTAAATAATTGCTGACGTCTCTTTGGGCTAGGCAGGCTACAGGAAAGGGTGTAAAATATCTTGTATTAGTGTTCGTATAATTCGAAATCCATGACTTGTTTAGTTTCTAGTGTTTGTGTAGCATTCTTCTTTGTTGTAGCTCCATCTTATCTGGATAATGAGATTTGGGCTATACAAAGAAGATTTACACAGTTGTAGCACATGGCTAGATGCTTCACATTTCTTGGAGTTTTTGTCAAAAGTAAAACCAATAGAGCTAAAAGGCAAAGCTACTCGTTTTAAACTCTAATTGACTAGATCCTTGAAGAATTGAAGCTACTTGCCTTTAACTTCGTATTGTTTGTTCCTTTAAGAAATTTCTTAGATGTCGTGCATTGAGTATCTTTTGGCGAGTCCATTATCCACTGAGTTTTGAGCCCGTACACCTTATCAACTGAGTTTTGAGCTATACACATTAACCTTTTGGAATTTCTCGATTATTAAAATACAAAATCCATGAATTAGTTTTCGACTAAAGATCTGTTATTTGTAAGTGAAGAATTCGAAAGTAAATTTTCGGCGGACAATCCTTTATAAGATTATACAATGTTTAAATATTCTTTCAATGATTATCTCCTAAAAATTGTATTTTTCTCATTTTAATAAATATTTATTAGATTAATAAATAACTCATTAGTAAATCACGTAAATCTGAAACTTCACGTAGAAGGTTAAATTTGATTGCCATTCGAACTAGTTTAACCTCACTATCCAAAGCTTGAGAAGCAATTAATGATGATTTTGTATTTTATTCACATTTAAAAAAAAAAGGCAGTTCGGTGCACTAAGCTCTCGCTATTAGCGGAGTCCGGGGAAGGGCCGGACCACAAGGGTCTATCGTACGCAACCTTATCTCACATTTCTGCAAGAGTCTATGTCGGCTTGAACCCATGACTTCCTGGTCACATGGTAACAACTTTATCAGTTATTCCAAGGCTCCCCTTCAATTTTTTATTCACTATTGCATCTCGTAAGGAGTTTCCCGGTAAGGATGTCCGTTACAGAAAATCCAAACTGGTCAAAATTAATTGAGACAAAATTATCATTGGCAAATTTTCTAACAGAAATTAGATTTTTGATGATGTTTGGGGCATAAAGGACGTTTTTAAGAGAGAAGTGGAGATGCGGTGGTGGGGTAAGAGTGGCCAAATCCTTGAATTGAAATGCGATGACCACTACCGACCATAATAGATTGTGGAGTTGGTAACTGACGCAGTTGAGGAAGATTACCTGAATTGTTGGTGAGATGAGACGTGACGCCCGTATCCATATACCACACATTATCGGGATGTTGACGAGTCAAGGAAGCCATTGATTTATTCTCGGGTAAAGAATAAAATTTTAATTATTTTCAGCTAAAGGACAAAAAGAGAAAAGTTTTCTTGGTAAAGGAAACAGGCGGAAGGCAAAAAAAAAAAGTTTTGATTGTTTTTCTCGGTTAAAGGAAAAGGTCAGATAGGGAGCGGACAATTATGCAAAAAGCAGTCTTTGGCAGCCGAGAATGATTTGTGTTTTTGATTGTTTCTCGTGGAAAGCCAGAAACCAAAAAGTTGTTTTCGGATTTGAGGAGAAGCAAACAACAGTCAGTTTGCTTTCGGATTTGAGAGGCAGTGAAGGAAGAAAGAAGAAGAAAGAAAATAGAGTTTAGGTTTTGACTCTTGATATCATATATAATTGTATTTGTTAAATATACACAATATACTTTATGTGTATATTGTGTATATTTCTCTTGGAATTTCCCCTTCAAGTACCGTATATAGAGTATATATTTAGGTAATATTGTAATGTAATTAGTATTGTACACTTATCATAATAATTGTATTACCATAAATGTATAGTTAGTATCAAAGTAGAATAAGGTTTTAGGAATAAAATAGTAATATGATTCTCCTATTATGAAAATATGTAACTTGTATAAATAGTTTTTCAATTAATAAAATTAATCAAGGGATTATTTCTTTCAGTATTAATCTCCCTTGGGGTACAACGTGGAATCACTATACAACAGGAATCCTAGTTCTACCATAATTACATCACCTTAAATATGGTAAATACAATAGTGGTACACAAGTGCTAACACTTATAATTTTGCACCCCTAATGTAGGCTCTCTTTTATGATTTGCGCTATCCTATTATTCTTAATGATTTGCACCCTAATTTTATTATTTCTTTGCAAAACAATAAAAATACTCTTTGTCTTGAATTATTTTTAGGACAAAATAGGAATATTACTAATGAAGAAATATATAGTTAAAAAAAATACTAGGTGACCAAGTATATAACAAGTTGATGTGATTATATTGAAAGAAGATTAGAACAGAATCCATAGAAGTGCATATTTGATATCACGGTTTGGACGAAATTTATTTGGTTCTCCTCAATCAAAGAATACCCAAGATGATTATAGTCTCCTTACTAACCAAACAAAATTAGCCAACAATTGAAGCATAAGTACGATCATTAGATGGAGGAAAAAAAGAATGAACTATCGGGGAAAAGAGAATCTAGAATTACGAAAAAGAGTAGCGGGGGAAGTGGAGCAAGAATTTCTGCGACTTTATTTAATTATCATTAAAAATAATAGAATAGGATGTAAATCACAAAAAGAGCATACATTAGGAGTGCAAAATGCTAAGAGCTCTATTGATATATTTGATCTAGTAAAACATTATTATGTTAATTATCTAACAAGGATAAGTTCTAAAATAAAGACTTACACCAGACTTTCCGTTAAAAGCTCTAAATTATTATAGATTGTGTGTTTAAGACTAAAAGCTATTAATTAGTACGGCCTCTTGATAAAAACGAGAGTTCACTTAGTCATTTGTACATTTCTTAAGAAAATGTTAACTTCTAGGCACAAATAGGTAATTTGACTAAACTATCCCTAATTAAATAGATATTGAAATTTGGTCACTTGACACTTATTAAAGGTAAATCTGAAAAAGTAAAGTCATTTTTTTCTTAATTTGCTAAGTAGATATTTTTTTGAACTAAGAAAAAAAACTAAATAGATACTCTTTTTTATATGGAAGGAATATTAAGTTATGTAATTACCACCTTGATAATTATATAACCTAGTAATTTACCGACATGCCCTAATGTATTGGTTGTAATAGATTTTAGGAGAAATGGACCTATAAAATCCATTCCCTATGTATGAGGAATGTAAAAGGCCAACCACTTCAAATGAAGTGATCATTTCATTGTAATCATATTTTATTTTTAATAAAACATAACAGAAGTCAATTAGCCCAACTCATTTCAATAAAATGCCAACAAGAGAAGGAAGAATGAATAGGTTATCAACTTTCTGGCATTTCTCTTCTTTTTTTTTTCTCAACTTCCCCCAACTATTCTTTAAATTAAAGGTTTACGCGGAATTTGTAATCCTCAAAGTCTATTATAGATAAACAAATAGTAAGATTTATTGACTTCTACACCAACTTCTATGAGGACAAATATTACAATCATTCTATATATGGTGGGGTTAGGATTAACCCCCCCCCCCTCCATTTGTTTTTCTAATTTTAAAAAAGGCGAGTTTTACGAATTTCGAATTTAAATAGTTAGTTTCGATTAGATGACTTTATTGACTTTATATTTGGTTTGAACATCGACTGTTTATCATACATGTGAATCTTTAATAACAAATTTTAGTTAAAACTCATAAAGTCACAATCTTATCACCTATGTTGATTGTGTAGCGTCTCATACCTTATTTACATATGATGATTTAGTCGAGAGAGTTTAACAG
Organism: Anisodus acutangulus; assembly: GCA_029783415.1. Taxonomy (NCBI): domain Eukaryota; kingdom Viridiplantae; phylum Streptophyta; class Magnoliopsida; order Solanales; family Solanaceae; genus Anisodus; species Anisodus acutangulus. The sequence continues at coordinate 56,772,091 of CM056494.1, forward strand.
GTGAATAGAAAGATTTATGATTTCATGTCAAATTTGCTTATTTGACTGAGGGGAACAATAGAATCTAAAAAGATGAACAAATACTTAACCTAATGACAAAAGAAACTATTCCAAATAATTATCAAAGATTGAACCCAGTAATAAGCATCTTTACACTAAGGAGCAAATTATTTGAAAATCCTTGAGGAGCCAAAATGGCATGGACAGAAACAATGAACTTCCATTCCCTCACCCCCCCTCCCCCACATAATTTTCACTATTAATCATTGCATGGAAGCAGTAACAACAACAACATATCCAGTGTAATCTCACAAATTGGGGTTTGAGGAGGGTAGAGTGTACGCAGATCTTACTGCTACCCTAAAAAGTAAAGATATTGTTTTCGATAGACGCTCGACTAGAAGAACCACAAATCAAAGCCGTTCAGAAAAAGAAATAACATAAGTAAAGATAATCATTGCATGGAAGCAACTAAGTAAATGTGAAACATCTTACCAAATGCTAACTCTAATCGAACTACTCAGCTTCTCCTTGAGGTCAGTAAGTTAGTTAAAAATAAACGTTGAGAAATTGCATGGTTTTTGTTTTACCTTTATGTTACATGTATACCTAAAGCAAATAACTTAAAGTAGTCTTATTTTTTTGTTAAGAGTCTCACATCGAAAAAGGGATGTGTAATTGGTTTTCTTATATGCACTTGGACAATCCTTATCCTATGAGCTAGATTTTAGGTTGAGTTAGACCCAAGATTCATTTATTTTCATGGTATCAGAGTCGTCCCAATTATTTGTTCACTAATGTTGAGCTCTCCATATTATATTGTCCACGCTCCGGTTAACGAGGTCCGGACGTGCGGGAGAGTGTTAATAGTCTCACATCTGATATGAGATGGGTAATTAATCTCCTTATATGGAATTGGACAATCCTCATCCTATGATATGATATCAGGGGCTCAATTGCTCAAACTTCTCCAAGGACTTGTACTAGAAGCCGAACCAAGGACTTTCAAGCTTTAGAAGTCATGTTCATGGAGAATGAAGCTATGGAAGCACTTGAAGAGAGCGAATGGAGGGCCTTCAAGCTATAGGAGATAGCATTGAGGAAGATTACAAGAGTCCAAGAGCCCAAGGCCCAAAGCTTGCCTCTTAAAGAAGCTCAAATGTTTGATGTGTTGTTACAATTGCAATTGGGTAGTTAAATATCAAATATGACTATTTGTTAAATAACTGAATATGTATGTAAAATCAAAGCTATATAAACTTGCCTTAGCCTATTTTCATTCTTAGCTTGAGTTTTGATATTGATGAAATAGCTCTTTGAGTGTAGTTCTCCTTGTATGGAGTTAGGTTAGCTAGGATAAGCTAGTGTTAGGATTAGGATGGATTCCCTTAACTCTTACCTTGAATCTCTCTTGGATTAGATTTTCATGTATGAGATTGAGTCTCTTTCTCCCTTGAATTAATTCATCTTTGGTTGTTGATTATTTACTATTTGAGTTGAATTGATCCCTTCTTTCCTCTATTCTTATCTCCTATTTCTTCATTCTCATCTATCGATTTCTTACTATCTTAATTTTCGCATTTTGTTATTTGATTCCGCTTATCTCCGAGTCTGATCATATCATCCTATGAGCTAGCTTTTAGAATTGAGTTATGCCCAAAATCTATTATTTATCTTTTTAATTTAAGAATTTAATAAAATGGTATTATTAATCATATCAAAGCAGGCAACTTCATTCATTCATGGCAATCGATCTAGTAAGGAAGAAGTGAGCTCTAGCCTTAGTCGTAGTACGCACACTCCGACCTATGGCTATCCTAAATTCAAGCCTTATTGATACTATCTTCTATTCAAAATAAGTGTTCACTTAGCTTTTTTCACACCCTTAAAAAATACTAACTTCTAGAAAGAAAAAAATACGCATTTTGACTAAACTATTCTTAATTAATAAGTCTCTTCCTTATTTATTGCCTTGAATAAATAAGAAAAAACTGAAAAAATAAAATGAATTCTTTTTTAATTTTGTAAGTAGGCACTTTTTTGAACTGGATGGATTACCTTTTACTAAATATTTTCTTGACCCAAAAAGGAAAAAAAATAGGCATGTATTAGACACTTGTCAACGAGAGATCTTCCTAGTCTATATTTAATACTCTCTCTATCCATTTTTAGTTGTCCATATTTTACTTGGCACACCCCTCAAGAAGCACTAAATGAAATGATAATTTTACTTAATCTCTCCTAATTATCATAACCATCTGAATAATTGAAATTAATACACTTTAAAAGTTGTGCAACCACTAACAACTTCTTAAAATTTTCAACTCAATAACTAGTAATAAGGGTAAAATAGATATGAAATGATAAATTATCTCTTGATTATCCAAACTGCACATCTATTTTTAATATACTGGTGTAGACAATAAAATTCGCGTCGAGGAAATAATAATCAAGACATGAAAATATAACAACAATCGTAGTATTTGATTTCAAATATGAGTGTTACAATCTCTATGAATTCTATGATTCTTCCTTTCAATAATATATTCAAGGGCTTTTGAGCTTGATCTTGAACTTGGTGAATTTGATCTTGACTTGTACTTGAATTCAAGGGCTTTAAGATTGATCTTAAATAAGGTGATCTTGATCTTGAATTATACTTGGATTCAAGGGCTTGCAACTTGATCTCGAATCTTTGTCTTGATCTCTTGAGCTTGTAGATAAATATTTGAGTGCTTGAATGCTTGTAGCTTGTAGAGAAATTTGCGGCTTTGATCCACGAGCTCTCTCTGGCTTTTTGTTAGAATTCTTGGTCCCTTTTCTGAATTATGGGACCCCTATTTATAGTTGTAGGATGGAGGAGTTGTGATAAGGACGAACTCCTTTCGGCCAATCAGATTTAAGTTGACACGACGATATTTAATTAGTCGGAACATGTCACTTGTACATGTGACACATTTTTATTGGCTCCTTCGTTTGACTTGGCATGCCACGTCATTTGACACGTGGCACAAAAGTGGGCCTCTTGGATAAGATGACATTTTAGGCTTGAAAAGTGGGCTCATCATTTGTAGCTCAAATTAGTGGACTAGCCCAATGCATTTAGACTTGTGAATTAAATTCATATTTATTGAACTTAAATAATAATTAACTCAATTATATTAGCCCACAATTTATTTGAACTAATCTCTTGAGTTTAATATAATTCAAATTATTTTACGGATTTGAATCCGATAAATTTTAGATACTTATAACTGGACAAGTAAAAATGAATGGAGGGAGTACTTAATTTAGTATTTTGTTTTGGTAAACTTCCATTTAAATTGACGAAATGCACTTTTACTTAAGTTTCAGCAACGTGTCCTCCTTTTCTCCATTTTGTTTCTTTAAATTTTCTTATTTTTGTTTTTCAATTTCGTAACAAACTAAAAGTTAATGGACCAAACGACCCATTATTCTCAAACGATAATGTCTATGTTTAGGCATACAAATATCCGAATAATAGGCGTTAAAAGTAATTGTTGGAGTGTGTGTTATGAAACTCTATCATGTGGCTTCCCCAATCTTCAGGTGTTCGGTAAATGCCTGAATGTTTCAGTGAATTTTGCTACAAATCAGTTCTAGCTTTACAGAAGATGTCGGCGAAAGCCAAGTTGTGAATCTCTGCATGTTCACTTTCCTTAATGAAAATATAATTTATTCGACAGTTTTCAAAAATATACGACCAATATAATGTATTACACTCACGCAGTTATATTCTTAGTTTATACTCGTACCGGTAAAACTATTGTCATGTGATCAAGATGTCAGGGGTTCAAGAGATAGTTTCTTGCAGGAATGCAGAGAGGTTGTGTAAAATAAACTTTTGTGGTCCGGCTCATCTCCGAACCTCGCACATAACGAGATCTTAGTGCATTGGGATGTCCTTTCTACTCATATAACTATTTTTTTTGTAATATTAGTGTTTATATATTAGGTATACAATATTATGCACTTATTGTAGATAATGTATAAACTTTATATAAAATGATATAATAGTATCTAAGAGGTGTTTATACACACTTTTACACTGACACAAAATTATACAAATTTAAATAAAATTTGAGTTTCATCTCATACGAGCTTCGCCCACGAAACTCCATCTGAAATGGATCAAAAGCATCGCCAAGTAACTCAAATCTTCATCGAATAACTTTAAATTTTAACCACAAAGAAATAACATCCCTAAAGAACTTCAATCATCAATTTGCTAAAAAAATCAACAAATTGCAAATTTCATTTGTGAGTTTTCAAGCTTTTAAAAACCTCAACTATGACAAAATTCTTGATTTTTACTTTAATTCAACTAACAATGTTTCAATTGAGATGATAAATATGATTGTCACTCTCAATTAGTTTTAAGCATAAAAAATGAATTATAATCACAAATTTAAAACTTATTTCATCTTCTCTAAGTATTTCAAATTATACACAAAATAGGCTAAATAGAGTAGATCCGGAAATATTGGCTAATTTTAGTTATAAACTTAGGCAAGTGATATAACGTGGGAATGGGGAGGGAATTACAATGTGGGAATTCGAACTCTTACCAATATATAAATAATGACTTGCTTATGCCAACTTCAGATATATTTATTGATATTGTAGTCTTGGCCAGATCAAATTTCAGACATATAGTGTTGCATTCAAACATTTTGGCATGAAGTCATACATATATTTGGCTGCATTATAAATATTTCGGCATGAAATTCAGGTGTGTTAGACTTTACTTTTAACTACGACTTATCTAATTGTGCACATTTTACAGGAAAAATAAAGACCTCGACACACAAAAACAAGATGGTCTATTCAAGGAAGTTAAAGAAGGCAAGGTGGATTGAGTGTCAATTAGGAGTGGCCAGTGGGCTGAGATCGGGTTAGTCGGGTCGAGACCGGCGGGATCGGATCGGTGCGGGACGGGGGAAGGAGCGGGTCGGGACCGGCGGGATTTGCCATCGTCCCGTCCCGTCGGAATTGGGTCGGGGTTGGATCGGGAAGTTTTTTTTTTTGCACTTAATTTAAAAAATAACATATATATATAAAAAAATCAATAATTAAACAAGATAGTGTAATAAAAATATCTCAAAGCTGTTTTTGTGCCTCTTATATTATTTAATAGACATATGATTTTTTTTGTAATACAAATACAATTGTAAAAATTGCAACTTTGTGGTGTTGTTCAAAAGTTGCAAATTACATAGTAAAATTACAATTAAAAAAATTACATTTTGAAAAAAACCTGTTCTAGTTTCTTGATAATTTCCTGTGGTTCATCGATTGGAATTGGTATTTGTTGGTCAAATTGCTCCACGTCGCTTCCACCACCTTCGGATAAGATTTCGTTGTAGTTTTCGTCTTCTTCTTCGTTGATCTCCGGTTGACCGCACCTTCTCTGCTCCGCTCGTATCCAATCTCTGAATAATACTACAATCTCCAAGCTGTCTCTGGCTAATGAGTGTCTGTGTTCTCCTATTTGATATCTGCCGGCAGAAAAAACGCTTTCAGACGCCGTTGATGACTCTTGAATGTTCAAAATATCTCGGGCCATCATTGGAAGTGTCGGAAAGGTCTTCTCATTCCCTCCAAAGATTTCAAAGAAGTCTTCACGTCCTTCTTCATTGAGAACTGCTTGGTACGGTACAGAACCCTGCAAAACAAAAATATCAAACTCGCTAATTTGGTTAGTAGCGGTACGGCCACACATTCTATTTCTGAGGCTTTCAATACTAGCCGCATAAACAATATGTCTTTTGTGAGGTTGTGTTGAAGAAGAAGAAGATGGTATGGAAGCCAGTAGGTTGCTAGCACTTTCTTGTTGGTAAAACCTATATACTTTTTTGCATTCGTCTTCTACGCTAGACAACACTTCTTCTTTAGTTTGTTCAATAGGTGGTGGGTGATTTGGATTTTTGGGACTTGAAGGTGGTAGTACTGTTATACAATCGTAAATAGTTTCAATAAGTGATTTAGTACCGTCTATTTTAATTATCGGATTTAATACAACACCAATATATAAATAGTGGAAATAGGAATAAAATATTTTCTTAATAGCTGGTTTATCCATATATTCATTAAGCATTAAAAATATTAGAGCTATATAAAACAACATAGTTGAAATAGTAGGATAATATATACCGAAAAATTCTTTTGTTGCTTGAAAAAATTTCTCTAAAAATATAATAAGTTTGAAATTTTTTCCCCAATCGCTATCTACAACCATATCAGCTGAATTTTGATTATGAGAGTTAAAAAATAAAGTTATAGGGTTTTTGTAGTCATAAGCAACAAGTTGTTGCTCGTATAAAGAATTCCACCAAGTGGGTACTTCTTCTGGAATTTTTCTTTAAGGTAGTTGACAATCGTGACAAGTTTTTTTATATTCTTTTCTTCGTTGTATTCTATTATTTTTAAAAATAAAGTTTATAGCAAATTGTATTTTACTAAGAATGTCTTCAAAAAGTGATAGACCATCATTTACAACTAAGTTATATATATGACACGCACATTTTATATGAAAATGATCTGAAAAAGATGAAGTTAAACTATTTTTTAAAATTGTAATAGCATAATTGTTAGAAGAAGCACTATCTAATGTAATAGTCATAATTTTATCAGTTATTCCGTAATAATCGCACACTTGATAAATTTTTTCTGCAATAAAAGTATTAGTGTGCCTATCATCTATATATCTATACGCTAAGATACGTTTTTGCATATACCATTTATAATCTATCCAATGACAAATTACCGTTAAATAATCATGGTCGTTAGTACTACGACCTATATCAGAAGTGATAGTCACTTTGCCATTAAAATGATATAATGAATAACGTAAATACTGTTGATATTCATGTGCAAATTTAAATACATCTCTCTTAACAGTTGATCTAGGAAAACCATTAAAAGCAGAATTATATATATCTCTAATGTAATGAATAAAACTGGGAGATGAAGGAAATGAAAAAGCCAAACCCTCCACAACAACTAATTTTGATATTGCTTCCTATCTCTATGTTTATCGTATTTAGGGCCTACAATTCCCCTCGTCATAGGGTTAATTTGACACTGTACTTGGTCCGGGACAGTATGTGAACATTGTCCCGATGGAGAGGACGTTCGTGCACCCGGTTTTGAAGCCTCGTATTGGGCATACCTAGCTGGATGAGCCCTTGCTATGTGTCTCGTTAAACCCCCCGTCCCACCGTGACCTTTTCCAGATTTAAATTTTAAAACATCTTTACAAATTTTACATCTAGCTACTTGATTCTCTACGTTCCTATCAAAAAATGTCCATGCATCTTATTTTAATGGTCGTTTTGCTGGACCTCGTCTCATACTAGGGGGAATATGAGGTATTTCAGTTGAAGGTGCACTAGTGAGTGTGTTGTCATCTACATTAGTGGATGTATCATCTAGATCATCATCTAAATTAAAGTTTTCTTGAGTTCCAGAAAATAGCTCATCGTCTAAATCTAATGGTATTGTAGGAAAATGTTCAGTATCAACAAAATTATCATGTGTAGGAATAAGATTCTAGTCTAGAAATAGGATGACTAGCAGAAGTACTCTTGCCCTTGTTTCCCCTACTAAAAGAAGCATGACCCCAACCGTAAGCATACATTTAAATCCTTCCATTATAAATTTCTAATTATACTAATAAATAATTAAAGTAAATAAAATTAAGTGCGCTAAATAAAATAAACATATAATAATAATTTAATGAATGAACGAATGTACCAAACACCGACGTAACGTCGACGTGTAATCGAGAGGTTGAAAATTAAAACTTTGCTCGATGGAAGATCCTCAAGCTAGTTGCCAACTTCAATCCCAAATGAACAAATAAAATTCAATATTTAGTAGACAATGTAGACTTGTAGAGAGCTAGATTGAGAGAATAGAGAGATTGTAGGACGATTTGAGAGAAAGATGAAGAGAAAATGAGGTATTTATAGTTGGGAAATTGGGTTAAAGTGTAAATATAATAACTTATGGATTAAAAATAAATATTAAGGGGGTTGGGGGAGGGGAGAGGCCGAAAATGGCCGTTGGTGCAACGATTATTTGTGCAAAGGGGAGTTTCGGGCGGGATCGGGTCGGGCCTGGCGGAATTGGGGCGGGCCGGGACGGGTCGGGACTAGACCATGTCCCGTCCCGGTTCGAGTCCCGATAACGTAATTTTTTTAAAAAAGTCGGGTTCAGGCCGGACCGGACCGACCCGGCCCAATGGCCAGCCATAGTGTCAATCAAGGAAGATAAAGAAGAAAAGGTGAATGTACATTTCAACGAATAAATCAAGAAAGTTTCAAGAAGAAATTTTGACCTACGGAGATTAAAAGTACGACTAAAGCAAGTTTGGAGTGAGGATTCACTAAGTTCTTCCTTATCTTCATCTATTTCTCGTAGTCTATGATTTTTACGACTTGTGAGATTATTACCATGAACAATTGTGACTAGTTATTTTTTTTAGGGTTATGGAATATTCATGATAGCCGTAGTTTAAATTTGAATTAACAATTTTGATTATCAATATTGGTTTGTTTATTTATATCATGTCCTTAGTTAGTTATGTGTTTAGCTAAGAAATGCTATCGAGAATTGAATTTGGAAAGAGAATTTTAGATTACAATAGGATTGAATAGGGCAAGTTCTTGACCCGAGCCTCGAGATAAACGGTTAAGATAGGAATATATCTACATGTCTTGCGTAGTTGCTATATAGAAATTACACACGCATTGTCATTGTCTTAATTTGATAAGAATATAGGCATTAGATTAACTTGAATAGACAAGTAAGAACTTAGAAGATTCCTACCAATAAAATTAACCCTATAATCAATAATCAGATAAATCAGAAAGTTAATTTAAGTGGATTCTTGACGGGATTGATTGTCTAACTCATAATCTTGGAATTACGGTATGTATTATGTGTACCTTTTGGACCAAACATCCTACTATTATGATCAGATCAAAGAGGCTAAGCAATGTCTGAAAATAGTATGAACTCAGAAGCCGTTGAGTCAGAAATTGATAGACACTGGTCCCCCGAGCATAGCTGGAGGATAAAGGAGGGGAACTTAAAATTCAGATGGAGGCCTGCAGTGTGGTTTTGAATCCTGGTGGGATCAATTTGCTCTCTTCTTGGATAGACCTTGTAAGTGATATTAGTTGCTCTGTTCTCAAACCCTGATCATTCAGACACATCTCGCAATTTATTGATAGTAGTACTAAGGAACCGAAATTACTATCTTCAGAAATAATCTGACATAAATAAGAAGGTGTATATATATATATAAAAAAGAAATTAATAGACACTGACAAGATTTGACGTTTATTACTCCAACAAAGAATCAGTGTGTGACAGCGGCAGTGTGGGGGTTTCTTCTTGAAATAAAGGAGGGCCCCTTGTGCGCAGCGTGGTACTGGTCTAACCTTTGAAATCAATTGAGTCACCATGATTTACCTCCTTCACCTGGCCGGACCAAGGTCTCTGCAGGGTGGGAGATTCCACCTTTTGGAATAAGAATCAGTGTGTGACATGAAATTGTTGGGAGCCGTTACTTAGGAGGATAACACACCATACAAGGGTGTGGGGTTGGAAATTTGTCACCTACTGCATTAGATTCCTTATATTTTATCATTTCATTACCCACTAAACAGCTACAGCTGGCAAAGTCCAACGTTCATATTGGGGAAAAATCCAACACTCTTTGTAGGCATTTGGCCATAGAAACCAATTTTTTTTTTAGAATTTTTGAAGTTGGAGTTAGAGTTATGCTTGGCCATAGCTTTTACAAATAATAGTTTGTTATTGAAATGTACTTTTTCAACAAGATTTTGATTGTGAAAAAAATTAAAAAAAAGGTTTTGATTTTTTTTAAATTATATTTGAAATTTTCATGGCCAAATACTGAATTTTGAAAGAGGTAAAAAAGAATTTTGGAAAAAAATAATTAATTCTTATGGTCAAATCTGTTCCTCTTTTCAAATGCATATAATCATTACGGCCTAATTGGCATTAGTGGTAAATGGGAAAAGAGTTATTGCATCGTTAGTTGCTTTTCCGCATTTTCTGTGAGGAGTTGATCATCACCTTACATTTAGTGGTAAATTTTTTTATATGCATATCACATTTCTATCACATTAATGAATGCGAAAAATATAACTGATAGTAGTAGTATTTATTTTCACTTTAAATTGTAACAATTAAAATTAAAATTTTAAATTTGATGTAAACACTAAATATCATTTCCGTGAAGAGACCGATAATATATTCAAATAAGCAGTGTTTTGATACCATAAGGAACATGAAAAAGAAATTTCAAAAAAAGAAAAGTTGAATCTATATCCAACAGATTATACCTAACAAGAAAAAATAATTTTTTTAGTTTGATTTGTCATCGCATATGAAATATAGAATAACATAAATTTAGCAACTTTTTTTTCGCCAACTCTATTACAAAAAAGGAAAAATGTGCCATTTCAGATTGTCAATTATATCCTTTATAAAAATGACAAATCGACTCGGGTAATTTATGATATAAATATTTACTATCCCGGGCTCGTAATATATAAATATATAATTCATCCCCGTAAACTCTACGTGTAGTAGTTTCTTTCACTATATATATATACAATAGCTATTAAAAGATGTACACTAATAATATCTAGCTCCTTTTTTTTTTTTTTGCAGAATTAAAGAACCAACATTAAATATTTGGCGATCACCAACCAAAGAAATTGTCAAAGTAGGCCACCAAATTATTGGATCGAACTCAGTGTCTATCTTCTTTTGTCGACATAAAACATCTCAGGCCAAGAGTGGAGACACATTTATCAGACATTCAGACTTTACTTAATGTATTCTTTTAATCACAGGGGCCAAATAATAGATTGACCGAGCTTGTGTAGGTTTATAAACACGGTACTATGCCTACCATAATTAATTGAATTTACTTATGCATTTATATTGTAAACAATATTTATATAATCAAACTATTTTTATGGTAATAACAAGTAAAGTAAATAATTACGGTAAATGTTAATTAGTAACTTGATAAATATGTTAATTTATTACGTATCATAGCAATGATAGTATAAAAATACTTTACATTGTTAATACATGGAGTATAAGTTAGCTCCTTATTTAAAAGTGCCTCATCAATTGAACTTTGTAGTTCCTAATTCGTTACCTTATTGAATTTCTCAACATGATCTGTTATTCCTACATTGGCCACTCATTATTCTGTAATTAATAAATTAGCCTTTCAAAGATCATGAATCTAATACATCTTATTAAATCTTTGGACATTCACATTCTAGCATTCGTCATAATATTTGTTTTCTTAAAATAATTTTAAATATATATACTGTTAATCATCGTGATATTTTTCAAGCAAATTAATTTGTTTGGAGATAGAATATGTGGCTATATGTTGCCAAAGAGGTGTATCAAATGATTATGATTTGCCGACCAATTAACGAATATATATATATAAAAGAATTGGATTGAGATTTGAAATTGTACGAGGATTTTGCTAAGGAAAAGGGGAAGGAATAAAGGAAATAATTTCTTTTATAAAAATATTACAAAATTATTAATTAATGTTTATCAATAGATTTTTGGTAATCACCTAAATAATGATTGACCAGATTCTTTTATGATATTAGCAAATATTAACTTGTAATATTACTTACCATTTTTACTAGATTATCAACTAATGCAATAATGCTTATAAAGAATTTCATATAATTACTTTATTATTGACCTCATTATGTAAATAATTTTTATATCATTAGACATTAGTGCATATAATATGAACTGAACATACATGGTGGACCATAATTTAATTGATCAGAATAGTTTTCGTGAATTAAATAATCTATATTTAAATGAATAAGTATGTTTACACCTAAACAGCCTCATCCGTCCATTTCATAATTTAGAAAGAAAAAGAATAGAAGTCTATCATGTTATGAAAATTTAGGGTTTATAAGGTGATCGTATAATTAATATTAAACAATCGAATTTATTGAGGTAATTATAAGTAAAACTTTTTAATAAATATGAAGTAATTTATAATTTACTCCTACTAAAAATGAGAAGTCTAACTTCATAAGGTAAAAAATCTTTATAATATTGTATATATAACTTAAAAATATTTATTTGCATTAAATGAACTTGTAGAGATGACCCCACTTTCACCATATTAGGTTAATTTCTCCCCAATCCACTCCGTTTACTTTAAAGTTTTAAGTTTTAACCACTAACATCCCTCTACCCCACCATATTTACACATGCACGACTTTTTCTTCCCCATAAGTACTGCAACTTCCCTTTCTCTCTATATAACTGAACTCAACCATAATCACCAAAAACACAAAATACTCTCCTCTTTCTTCTCCCCTAAAAAAAATCTCATTGCTCTATTTTCTCCCCAGATTTACGAGCATGACCACTTTTACAAACATGGTCACTTTTACATTACCATCTCTAGTGATACTACTACTTTCTTTGCTCTCCGTTGCGAATTCGGGATCCATTGGAATTAATTATGGCCGAATTGCTAATGATCTTCCATCTCCAGCTAAAGTTGTTCAGCTCCTTAAAACCCAAGGGATTAACCGAGTTAAGCTTTACGATACTGATTCCAATGTACTCACGTCCCTTTCTGGCTCGAATATATCCGTTACCGTTGCCCTTCCTAACGAGCAACTTTCCGAAGCAGCCTCTAAACAATCATTTACTGATTCATGGGTCCAATCCAACATTCTTCCTTATTACCCAAATACTCTCATAGAATTTATCGCTGTCGGAAACGAAGTGTTCGTAGACCCAAAAAATACGACGCCGTTTCTCGTACCCGCTATGAAAAACGTTTATTCATCTCTTATTAAATACGGTGTTGCTTCGTCGATCAAAGTTTCATCACCTGTGGCACTCAGTGCGTTAGAAAATTCCTACCCTTCATCCACCGGTTCGTTTAAGCCGGATCTTATCGAACCGGTTATTAAACCCATGTTGAGTTTCCTTAAACAAACCGGTTCACCCCTCATGGTGAATATTTACCCGTTTTTTGCGTATATCGGGAATACGGACACGATTTCCTTGGACTACGCTTTGTTTCGTGATAACAAAGGCCAAACGGATCCAAACAATGGGCTTGTGTACAAATCTCTTTTTGAGGCCCAAATTGATGCTGTTTATGCAGCCATGAAAGCTTTGAATTTCGATGACGTGGCAATGGCTATATCTGAAACTGGTTGGCCTAGTAAGGGTGATGAAAATGAGGTTGGTGCAAGTGCTGCCAATGCTGCTGCTTACAACGGCAATTTGGTACGTAGAGTGCTTACTGGAAGTGGGACCCCTTTGAAGCCCAATGAACCTCTTAACGTCTATTTATTTGCTTTGTTCAATGAGAATCAAAAGCCCGGGCCCACTTCCGAGAGAAACTACGGGCTTTTCTATCCCAATGAAAATAAGGTTTACGATATTTCGCTTACCATAAAAGGTTTGGAGAGCGATCTCATCGTGAATAACGGAAGTAAAAGCAAGGTGGTGACGACGCCAACAGCGTCCCCATTGCCGGCTCCGGTTAACGGTGGTGATGTGGAGGTGAGTAAGGTAGTGAACACGTGGTGCGTAGCCAATGAAAAAGCGACACGTGAGAAGTTGCAAGCGGCTTTGGACTATGCTTGTGGAGAAGGTGGGGCTGATTGCCGTCCGATTCAGTCGGGTGCCACGTGTTACGATCCGGATACACTGGAGGCACACTCTTCTTATGCGTTCAATAGCTATTATCAGAAAAAAGCACGTGGTACTGGCACGTGCGATTTCAACGGAGCAGCCTATGTTGTCACTCAACATCCTAGTGAGTATTCATTCATTTTCTTGTCTTCCAACTTGCGTGAAAATAGGGTTTCAATAAGTCCATTATATATTGATATTTAATTAGAAGGGTAGAGTGATGTTATGTTAATTGATTTATTTAAGTTAAGTAATGGTAAATAATTACCTGTAACTATCCATTAGGTAGCCAATCATTCAATGATTTGCTTATCGATCAAATCAATTGGTTTAATAATCTTCAAATAAATTTAATCCTAAATTGTATCTCTTGTTATATTATTCGGATTTCTTTCTTAATAGAGACTAATTTACAAAATTCCTTAAATATTATGGATAGGAGATATGAAAGACTTAATTTGAATAGCCATATTTTTTGTGATTATTGAAATTTGAACTTGTTCTTTATTGACCTCTAGATTGGCTTTGAAGGATTCTCCCAACGTATTTGTTTCTTTATCACAAAACGATATTTAATTTTTTTTTTACAATGTTTGCGAGAAATAAAATTAATAAAAAGGGTAAAGATAAATATTTTACCAAGAAAAAAATTCCTATTTTCATTCTTGTTGCAGAAATTAAAATGTTTTAGGCATTAACTAAAGATTGATTTCTTCCTATTGCAGAATATGGCAGTTGCAAGTTTCCAACAGGATATTGAAGAGGTTTGGTTGAGAAAATTAGCATGCAAATGGTCCTAGTTATTGGATAAGGGACCAAGGGTCGACATTCTTTTACTTAGTATTATTATTTTAGTATTACGGAGTAGTATATATATTAATTCGTAGGTGGATGGTTTGGTCTTATTATAGTTTGAAGTTTTCTTTGTAATTATACCTACTTTTTATAAATACAGTTTAATTGTTTTAGACGCTATTTCATTATTTTATACATTAGATGTCGGAAAAAGTTGATTTCCTTTACGTGTCTTGGATTAGCTTTCAGAAAAAGTTATAAAAAAATACTCGTATTAGGTAGTTTTTCCCACTTATTTAACTTTTTACTAAAATTATTCAATACTCTATCTAACTCAATTTATGTGATACTTTTTCTTCTTTAGAGTCAATTTTACTAAACTTTAAAATTAAATTAAATTAACTGTATATTTTAAGACTAAAATTTATATATTTGAAAACTACATCTTAAAAAGCGAAAATTATCAGATAAATTGAGAGAGAATATATATTTGAGAAGTAATAGATTAATATGTATTTGTTGGAATAGTTAAGTGCGTGTAAATTAATTTGAACACCTTTATTGAAAAAAGAAAAGAAAAAAGTAATGCTTGTCAATGGACAAATGTAATCTATATCTTATACTATACACAACTACGAGTGAAACTGATATTTCACCGTACAATACAAGTACAAGTGGTCATCACCTGAAAAAAAAATTACTCGTGAAAATATGACGGGGTAGAAATATTACAAATGGTCAATATATATATTCACCATTTATCCATTATAATTATAATATTGAAGGGGAAGCAGCTAGACGTTTGCTTACCGTGGTGGAAATGTATTCATACTTTTCAGTCGTTTGCTTCAAAATATTGAAGAAAAGTTCAACCGAAATTTTATTTTGAATTTAAGAAAAAAATTGTTTTTCAATAAAACATTTTTCCAAAATATTAAGAAACATGTTTTGGAAAGAAAGGAGTACTATGTTAAATGCAGTCCGTTGCTTATTAGCATAAATAACAACAACATATTCAGTAAAATCCCACAATGTTGGGTCTGGGAGGGTAGAGTGTTTGCAGACCTTACCTCTAACTTGATAGGTAGAGCGGTTGTTTCTGAGAGATCCCCGGCTCAAGACAAAGCCCAAGCCCAAGCAAAGTACGACAAACAAAGTACGTAAGTCGTGATAGCGAATTCTGAAAAAGAAAAGAAGCAAAAGGAAGCAATAACTAATGCAAGTAAATAAGACAAACAAGATACACATATCAGCATAAATCGAACGACAAAGGACTATAAGGTAATATTGTGTCTACTAGTATGATAGGCTAAGCGAGCCTACAATAATAATATTACAACAACCCGTTTGTAACCGTACCCTTGTATCATAATACGTGTCCTCCATAACTCTCTATCTCAGGTCATGTCCTCAATGAGTTGCACCTACGTCATATCCCGTCTAATCACCTCTCCCCAATACTTCTTTGGTCTACCTCTACCCCTCATGTACCCGTTGCTTATTAGCGTAAAGGAAAAATAGCAGTTTATGCGTTTCTACGTGTTAAACACTTAATTTTTAGAGAAAATGCTTTTTTCGATTTCTGCTTAAAAGCTAAAAGACAACTACTACTATTCAAAAATATTTTATTTCTTCACCAAATGATAGCCAAACTCCTTTATTCTTTAAAATAAATGTATATGCTTAAAAAAAATACTTTAAACCTTTCAGAAACTTGACCAATTAATCTAAAAAATTTGAAATTGCTCAACCACATAATTCGGTAAGTAGGAGACCAAAATCTACATTCAAATTTCAGTATATATTCTGATATGTCGACGCAATTCATCTTCACTATTTAGTGTAGAGGGCATTTAAGGTGGCGTTCGTTTCAAAATTCTTGGACAAGAGTAACAATCTCTGTTTTTGCCCAAAGACTGTTTTACAACTAGACAATAAGAAAGAGACTTATTTCATTTTGGCAAAAATTATTCTTCAAATGTTAAAGCAAACGCCACCTTAACGAGACTTGTTATATGTTTGAATTTGTGCATTTTATATGCCGTTGAGTTGGATCTGTTCAAGATATCTTTATATGCTGGTTTCGTGTTTACATGTTGTTTGGATAACGTTATCCTGTATTATGTCTTGATCTTATCCAGTACTAATTTATATGAGTAAGACATGTTAATAGTAAGTATTCTAAAGGCTCGTTACTACTTTATTACGGCCGGTCTATGATACTTACTGGGTACAAGCTATTTTTGTACTCATGCTATATTTATTGCATTCTTAAGTGTTTGAACGTGAGTACTAGCGGAGCACATGAAGGTGTCAAGGGAGTTGCTACTTGGAGTTTTGGGGTGTGCTGGTGGTTAATCCGCAATAATGGACTCTGATTCTGCTTTCTTTATTTGTATATGTCTTTCTATTTTTAGAGAAATATCTTTTACGAGTTATCACTATTATGCTACTTGATGCATGTTAATAAATGAAAATAGATAAAAATTGGAAATAGTTCACCAATTGGGTTGGGTGAAATTGCCATCACGATTTTAAAAAAATTTGAGTTGTGACACCAGTTTTCCAAGCACTCTGCGTACACCTAGTCCAACTGGGGTTGCACGACCAATGATCCAATGTGAGAATTGCATCTGATAGTGAATATATTCCATATATATTCACAATATATTCTGTAATTAATATTTAGTGAATTAATGTAAAATAGAGATCTTAATTCTATTAGGACTACAATTATTTTCCTCTCTACAGCAGGCCGTATACCCCTGGTATACAGCTGATATACAACACTCTACTCCCTTTTACTTCTCTACCAAATTTTGGATACCCTCATGGCGTCGCCCGCGACCCACATATCTTCTTCCGCTTCCTCTTCCTCAACACCGTAGACTCCAATATATGAAGCAGGATGGTGCACATCCTTACACAATTTGTAGGACTGGCAAAAAATAAAGGTGGGCTCGACCTGTACATAGCATGCATACAAAAGACACCTATCATATAATGTAGGGAAAAGAGTCAAAAATGCCTCTAAATTTGAAATAGGTTAACTTTATCATTCGTTATGTTTTGGCTAAAATATGTCATTGACGTTACGTTAAAATTACCCTCCAATTAGTCAAATAGCTTTAAAATATACTATTGCTCCAAAACAAGAGAAAATTGACCAATTTTTCCCTTGAACTATAGGAAATGGGACAGTTCCCTTGAAAAACGAATTGTAACAATAATCTGATGTCGTTTATGCAAAATTTTATTTTCACTATCATTTTCCTTCCTTCCTGTTTTCATGTTAACTGATCTCTGTAAGATTCAAATTGATTTTTATGTAGGAGCGCACACAATTGGAAGAGCCACATGTGAATCTATGCAATTCAGGTTATACAACTACAATGAAACTCGCAAAGCAGATTCAAGAATCAATCCTAGTTACCTCAACTACTTGAGGAGAAAATGCAGATGGTCATCTCAATATATGCAACTTGATGCTGTTTCCCCTAAGACATTTGATGTTCAATACTACAAAAATCTCCAAAAGGGAATGGGACTTTTGTCGACTGACCAATTGTTATACTCTGACCAAAGAACTGCACCTATTGTCACTGCCTTGGGTTCCCATGCTGCTGGCTTTGAACATCAATTTGCTGCATCCATGGTCAAGCTTGTCAATATTCTTGATTATTTTGGCAATGGTGAAATTCGACGAAATTGTAGCCGTCTCAATCGTTAGTTCAAGTTGGCGAAAAGATTGGGTTTCTTTTTAGGCAGAATACGTGGATAGACACTTTAAATTCGCCTCAACGGACACCTTAACACTCCAATTTTGAGAATGCACATCTAGACACTTCAACTCGTCTTCATTGTGTCCATTGAACACTCCAACTTATAAAATGATCATCTAGACACATTCAAAATTTATGTATCAAGTCAGTGTCGGGTGTCCACGAGACACAGTGAAGATGAGTTGAGGTGTCTTAGATGTGCATTCTCAAAGTTTGAGTATTTAATTAGTTGCATGTCGAAGCCAAGTTAAGATGTCTATATATGTATTATGTCTTCTTTTTATTTCTTTACTTCTGTTAAAATGATTTTGAACTTTTTGCAAATTAAACTTCCCAACGCATATTTAAGTTGACATTAATGATGAGTAGTTGAGGAAGAATGTATTCTGTATCCGGACAATGTACTAATGCTGGTTATGCAACATTTTAGGCTAGGGGTGTTCATGATTCAGTTTGAGTCGATTTTAAGTTAAAACCAAAATCAACTTAATCGTTTTTTCAATTAATAAAACCAAACCAAATAAAATGTAATGCATATTTATCGGTTTGATTGTTGTCAGTTTCGATTTGATTTGATTTGGTTTTTTTTTTTGATTTTTAAGAAATCTAATAGTATCTTTCTTTTTTCCCATACAATTAGAAGAATTTTTCATTACTTTGCTAACTTAGAATTCTTTTATTATGGTGACTATAATTTCCTTGAATTACGGAGAAGATCTCTTGAGATTTATAAACTTTAATTAGGTGAATGACGTTTCCTCTTTCTCCTCATCAACTTTCCTATATAATCATTCTCTATTGCTCACGACCATATCTATTTTTTGTTTATCTCATCAGAAAATAATGACAGCAGCCGAAAAGAAATAAGAGGCATTAGATAATTGAATTTGGACCTTCTCTTAAGCAATTAATTCTCCGGCGGAGCATCTTTCCGATGTAATTCAATTCCAAAAGTCAGTCAATAAATTATTTCATCTGAATTTCTATTTTTAAGATTATTTTTATTTCTATTTATGTGCATGCTTGAATATGAAGTAGCTTTTGATTTTAGTTTGAGATTCAATGTTATTTTGCTGGGTTTTCTCTTTCTGTTGGAAGAAATCTAAGGAATATAAATGAAACCATTGGTAGTGGCGACAGTGTTACAGCCGCAGTAGATCGGAAGTGACTGCAAAAAATTGCTATTGGTTTAGGTCAGAATGTCCATTTTTTTTTTGTCAGCCATAGATGGATAGAGAGGACCAAAATTTTAGGATCTATATATATATAATAATGATACAAATAAAATATAAGGGTAAATGGGACCATTTTAAGATGTTAGCCATTTTAGACTTTAGAGGACTTCCACGCGCTTAAATTTGAGCTTCACACACATAATTGCCACACATTTGTGTCCAGGTGACACGGAAGTTCAAGTGTTTAACTTATAAATGATGTTAAATTTAAGAAGCTATCTAAGTATTCAATCAATATATTAATAGAAAAATGAACATTTCAAAATTTAAACATCGTTCTTAAGTTTTATTTGTTTACACTTAATTAAGATTTTAATGTTAATTATTTATATTTCAAATGAAGAGATGGAAACGGATCAAAACCCAAATCCAATCACCTATAAGCTAAATAAGTCATTGACTAGAAGCAAAATAAGTTCCAATTGTTTGGACTCACCTTCAAGCCCCTCGGATTTCAATCTGAACATATTCATAAGTCCAGAATCATCATAGTAACCTACGAAACCTTAAAATTATGAATCTAAGCTTTTTAAACACAAAAATGTTGACTTTGGTCAACTCACTTAACTTAAGACTTCTAGTCCAAGCTCAATAATCTCATAGAATTCCCGAACCTCTCGAAACTTGTTCATCCATATATGCAATTCATAACACTACTAAAGAAATCAGTTTTTTGACCCAAAATCGACCTCAAGCTCGGGTTGGAAAATGGTTGGTAGGAAATTTAACCGGCCTTATGAGGTCGGTAAATTAAATGGATTTTATTTTATTTATAATAATAATTAACAAGATTTCGACCTTAATTAATTATTTTTTTGTTCATTACTGAGGCCAGTAGTAAGAAAATCTGGAAAATTCAATTAAAATTATCGATATGATGAGGTCGGCTTTTAATAATTTCTGGGCAGATACCGACAAAATTACTGCCATAATTTGGTTATTTTTGCAACAATCCACCTATCAACATCAATACAATTCTATAATTTATTCAATATCAGATAAAGCCGGCTTAAATAACTGCCTTATATTCATTAATTTAGTACAATATAATACTATATATTATGAAACCATGGGTAACGACTATTGTAACAGATAAGAAAATACTAATTTCTAGAAAAAAATTAGATATTTTGACTAAATTATCCTTGATTTAAATTTACATATTACTCCATTTGGATAAAAAAGAATGACCACTTAGACTTTATTTTTTGAGACAAAAAGAGTGTACATATTCCGAATCAAAAGAATTTCCCCCCCTAGATTTTCCCTTATTAAATGTTAGGTAATCAAATCGCAATATCTATTTAATTTGAGATATTTTAGTTAGAGGGTGTAATATTGAAATCTCTTTAATTTTTTTTGTTGTTGTTATTTTGTACTAAGTGGACACTTGTTTTAATATTAATTGAGGTGAAGAAATTGCATCCTTGGAGATCTGAGAAGGTTTACAATAAATATTTGCTGTATGTTTGTTATTAGTTTAGCTTTAGCCCAACTTGGTCTGAAATTTGAATGATTGAAAAGGGGATTTCAGAGGTGGTCTGAAGTTATGCAATTTTGTGTGATGTGTGTATGATTTTTGTGTTGAATTGATAATGAATCCTCCTTCAAGTATTGATAAAACTAGGGTTTTGGATGTGAAGCCTTTGAGATGTCTTTCCCCAGTATTTACATCCCCAAGTGACATGTCATCTGTTTCAACTCCACAACCCTCACCTTTTGTGTGTGTTTCTCCCACTGGTCCCTTCCCTACTGGGGTTTCTTCATTTTTCCCTTTTGTTGCTCCAAATGAAACTACTCAACAACAAATTCCAAGTAGAGTTCTGCCTGGCAGATGTGTTGGAGCAGACCGCTTAGCGGTAAATGAAACTACTAGTCAACAAACTCCAACTGGGGTTGGGCCTGGCAGAAGTGTTGGAGCAGATGGTGTGCAAGACTCTAGTACTGGAAGAAAAAAGAAAAAACTGAATAAGCCTATGGAAGTGGTGGATGTTGAACCTCTGTTAAACCAGCTGATCGCGTCGTTTAAACTTGTTGACTTGGATCAGGTCAAGAAAGCTGATGGTGACAAGGAGGTAGTAAGGAGGATACTATTGATTTTTGATTTGTTCAGAAGAAGGATGACTCAAATTGACGAGTCGAGGAATGGGTCAGGTTCTGGTACAAGGCCAGATTTAATAGCTTCTAATCTGATGAGGAAGAAGGAAGTTCGTACAAACCAAACAAAGAGGATTGGTAATGTATCTGGGATTGAAGTTGGTGACATATTCTTTTTCAGGATGGAATTATGCCTAGTGGGCTTGCATTCACCAAGTATGTCTGGGATCGATTATATTAGTTCCAAACTAACAATTGATCAAGAACCTCTTGCGGTTAGCATAGTGTCTGCGGGAGGATATGACGATGATGGAGGTGGAGGTGATGGAGATTTGTTAGTTTACACTGGCCAGGGTGGGGTTCAAAGGAAGGATGGGAAAATGTTTGATCAGAAACTTGAGGGGGGTAATCTTGCTTTGGAAAAGAGTTTGCATCGCGGCAATGTGGTAAGAGTAATTAGGGGCGTTAGGGATGTCGCAAATCCAACTGGTAAGATCTATATTTATGACGGACTTTATAAGATTCGGGAATCATGGGTAGAGAAAACCAAGTTGGACTGCAATGTATTCAAGTACAAACTTCTGAGAGTACCTGGGCAGCCTGAGGCATTCAAAGTATGGAAGACAATTCAGCAATGGAAGGATGGTGTGGCGTCACGTGTTGGAGTCATCCTACCAGACTTAACATCTGGTGCGGAGAGTCAACCAGTTTGTCTTGTTAATGATGTTGATGACGAGAAAGGACCTGCCTATTTCACATATATTCCTAGTCTGAAGTATTCAAAACCCTTCTTAATGCCTAGACCCTCCCCGGGTTGTCACTGCGTTGGTGGGTGCCAACCTGGTGACTCTAATTGCCCTTGTATTCAGAGGAATGGAGGCTTTCTGCCTTATAGTTCACTTGGAGTTCTTATGAGTTACAAAACCTCGATACATGAGTGTTATTCATCCTGTTCATGCCCTCCTAATTGCCGAAATCGAATATCCCAAGGGGGTCCTAGAGTTCGTTTGGAAGTCTTTAAAACAAAAAATAGAGGTTGGGGACTCAGGTCTCGGGATCCTATACGTGGAGGTAGTTTTATTTGTGAATATGCTGGAGAAGTAACTGACGTTGGTAATGACAGTGGCAACAATTACATTTTTGATGCAACCCATATATATGAATCACTGGAAGGCATACCTGATTATAATGACGAGTCTTGGAAAGTCCCTTTTCCCCTTATAATAAGTGCCAAAAATGGTGGTAATGTTGCTCGTTTTATGAACCATAGTTGTTCACCTAATGTATACTGGAAGCTTGTTGTACGAGAAAGTAACAATGAGGCATACTACCATATCGCCTTTTTTTCCATTAGACACATTCCTCCCATGCAAGAATTGACCTATGATTATGGTATTGACAAAGCAGATCATAGGAGAAAACAGTGCTTATGTGGCTCGTTGAACTGTAGAAGGTGTTTTTACTAGTCTGATGACGCAAAAGGAGTTTCGTAGTCACATATCCCACCAGATCAGGTTAGGTTTCCTCTCTCAAAAGTTGAATTCTCATTGTAACTGCTCATTTTTTTCTTTATAACACACGAATTGTGATTATCATGTGAACGTTGTGAAATAAGTTGGTGAATATGTGAAGTCATGTTAATGTAGTTTAAGTAAATTGGTGAATATTTTGAGGTCATCTGAACATTTTAAGTAAATTGGTGAATATTTAAAGTATCATACTTTCTTTTTTCAGAAAAATTCGGTTATTATGACTTACACGTGTTTAGTTTGTACAACTGATCTTCAAGTCGACTTGTTTTCCTTTTAATTTGGCTGTTAGGCCTGTTATGTTAATTTTGTGAAGGGCCTTATGCCGTGTTACCCTAATATTCTGCTTTGTGGTGTCAATACAAAATGACACTAGTGCACAGGTGTGTGTCTGTGTCAGATTTGACTCAGTCTGGGTAAGTAAGAAGGAAGGCAGTTTATTTTTTTATTGTTGAAGTAAATGGGTTCAATTGAAGGCATCCAGAAGATGCTAAGAGTACATGATATGGCATTTAAGCTGACAAAAAATTTCCAGCTGGCTTCTATACATAACTGACTAAGCCAGTTCTAAAGAGCTAATGTAATCTAAAAATTGATCAACATTGTGAACAGGGTGCATTCTAGACCAACAGTACAAAATAGCAATGCACCTAGCTTTTTAAGAGCCTAATGAAGTTGAGCTTCCATCAAAATATTTTTGTTGTTTCTCTGTCCAAATAACACCTAAATATACAAGCAGGAAGTGTTGCCCAGATTTTCTTGATGGCTTTATCAACTCTTCACGAACTCCAGCTCTCATAAGCATACTTCACCGTGTAGGAGTGACCCATTTGAGATCAAACATACACACGAACATACTCTAAATATCCATAGCCACTTGGCTGTCAATACAAATACCATGTACTTTCAGCTTCCTTTGGCACATGTAGCATCTGTTGGGTAACTAGAAGTTCCTCTTAATCAGGTTATCTTGAGTAAGGCATGCCTCATTTAAGGCTTCCAAGTGGAAATCATCTAAATATGGTTGTTGTTGTGGTGGAGTAAAGACATAGGAGGGGTAGAAGGGTTTAAAGTTGGTTCCAAACCGAGCTTGTTGCTCGTCGCGTTAACTGGTAGTTCGTTAGTGACGCTTGTGCACTTGTTGTGTAGATTGAAGTGTGTTATGCGCTGCTTAAGTTGTATTGTGGAAACAAGAAGGCTAAGGTATGTTAAGGCACCTTCATTCCTTCTTTTGGCATGATTCCAAATGAACGAAACATAAACGAACGATATTCATAAACGACTCTATTCTTAGTAGTTTTAGAAGCTTATGTTCATTGTCTTCCATGATGTATTTCTGATCTGTATTGCATTAACCTTTGGCTTCTAATGAGTTGTATGATGATGATGTTAGATTCATAATGATAATCGGAGGTATAACAACCTTACGTCACTCCGATGAGTTCAAAATGTCTTTTTATGATTCTTACACATGCATACATGTAATATTATGATATTGTGAGTCCGTGTGTGGCTCCATAGCATTATATACACATATATATGTACAACTTGATGAATATTTCCTACAATAACAGTCATTATTTTGTCAGTTATACCATAATAATCGCAAACTTGATGAATATTTTCTGCAATAAAATTTCCGGTGTGTCTATCATCAATATATCTATATGCTAAAATACGTTTTTGCATAGACTATTTATAATCTATACAATGACATGTTACAGTTAACTAATCATGGCAGTTAGTACTGCAACCTATATCAGACGTGATAGATGCTTTGCCAGGAAAATGATATAATGAATAACGTAAATATTGTTCATATTCATGTGCAAATTTAAAAACGTCTCTCCTAACAGTTGATCTAGGAAAACTGTTAAAAATGAGATTATACATATCTCTAATGTAATGAATAAAATCAGGAGAGGAAGGAAATGAAAAAGGCAAACCCTCTACAACAACTAATTTTGCTATTGCTTTCTTATCTCAATGTTTATCGTATTTAGGCCTACAATTCCCCTCGTCATAGGGTTAATTTGACCCTGTACTTGGCCCGGGACAGTATGTGAACCTTGTTCCGACTAAGAGGGCATTGGCGCACCCGATTTTTCAGCTAGGTATTGGGCCCACCTAGCTTGGTGAAAGTTTTGTACGTGTCTCAATAAACCTCCCGTCCCATCCTGATCTTTTCCCATTTTAAATTTAAAAACATTTTTACAAATTTGACATCTAACTACTTAATTCTCTTCGTCCTATAAAAAAAATCCATGCATCTGATTTTAATTTTCGTTTTGTTGGGCCTCGTCTCATACTAGGGGGAATAGGAGGCGTTCCAGTTGGAGATGCACTAGTGGGTGTATCATCTAGATTAGTCGCTGTGTCATCTAGATTAGTGGGCGTTTCATCTAGATTATCTTCTAAATTAAAGTCTTGTTGAGTTTCAGAAAATATCTCTTCGTCTAAATCTAATGGTAGTTCAGGAAAAAATTCAGTATCAACCAAATCATCTTGTCTAGGAATACGATGACTAGAAGAAGTAACCATGCCCTTGTTACCCCTACTAGAAGAAGCCTGACCCTTACCCTTATCCTTAAACATACCTCTAAATCCTTCCATTTCAATTATGCTAATAAATTATTAAAGATAAAGAAATTAAGTGTGCTAGTTAAAATAAGAAACAATAATAATTTAATGAAGGAACGAATGTACCAAACGCCGACGTAATGTTGATGTGTAATCAAGAGGTTGAAAATTGAAACTTTACTCGATGGATGATCCTCAAGCTAGTTGCCAACTTCACTGTCACATAAATAAATAAAATTGAATATTTAGTAGACAATGTAGACTTGTAGAGAGATAGATTGAGAGATTGTAGAAAGATTTATGAGAAAGAGGAAGAGAAAATGAGGTATTTATAGTTGGGAAATTGGATAAAGTGTAAATATAATAACTTAGGGGTTAAAGTGTAAATATTAAGGGGGTTGGGGGAGGGGGAGGCCAAAAATGGCCGTTGCACAACGGCCAAAATATAAAATGGCCGTTGTGCAATGGTTATTTTGTGCAAAGGGGAGGTTTCGGGCGGGACAAGGGGTGGGATCGGGGCCGGACGGGTCTATCGGGACTGGGGCGGGACGAGCCCAGATCCCGTCCCGGTTCGAATCCCGTTACCGGTATATTTTATTTTTTAAGCCGGGTAGGGGCGCGACCAGGGCGGGGTCGGGTTGGGACCGGGCCGACCCGCCCCGTTGGCCAGCCTTAGTGGAATGTCCACCTTCTCTCTCTCTTTAAATTTTCATTCTTTTTCCCCAAGGAAGGGAGATAAGGATGGGTTTGAGAAGTTTACTTATAAACAAGATACTTCGTATTTTGGATGTTTTTCATTTGTGTTTTTGCATAAACAATTTCCTTCCACCCTTCTGCATGATCGTTTTTGCTGAAGGTTTCCCATTCCTTAACATCAGCTAATTATCTTGAACTTTTAGGTAACATGATATTTTAAAGCCAAAAGTTTAGTATACAGTAGTCGGCTTAGAAACTATAGTCTCTAGTAAAAGGTTCTTATTGGAAAGATGTTACTGTGAATTGGTTATTTTTGGAATGTCTAAAATGAAATGGTCATTACTGCTCTGGCTGTTTCAGTTCTAGGTGTGTGTTTAGTGATTGACTACAGGGGGTGGAGTTGAGGTTAATTAAAAAGTTTTAGTCTAGTTGCAATTGTTTTCTCGGAATAAGGTTTTTTATTAGATGTTTGGATTCATTCTAGTTGCAATTGTTTTCTCGGAATAAGGTTTTTTATTCACAAAAGAGTGCTAAGAAAGTATTGTGAACTGTGTGTCATGATGATGCTCTGAGGAGCTTCAGGGTTCTTGTTTCCTTTTCTTTTTTCGATAAATGGTAGACTTACACCATATATTCAAGAAGCTAATACAAGAAAACTTAATAAAGGCAAGAGCGGCTGCTTGTCCTTTGGAGCGTTTCCTATTCCTCTCCTTTCATGAACTCCACATAATCTGCCGGATGTTGCACCCTGAACTGTTCAACCTTCTTCAGCACTGGAGTCATACCCCAAATAGATAAGAAAGCAGTCTAGCACAAATCGTGGCATGTCCGGGGGACACAATATATTCGAACTCTCTTTGCTACTTTGCGTTAAAGTAAAAGGTGATATTTTCATTCTTCAGCAATTTCATGCAAAAAGCATTTGTTGTGCCACGCTTTTCCTCTACCTTATCCAAAAAAAGAAACAAAGCCATGTTTGCCCCAGGGCTTTGGAGTAGTTGAACCGTTTCTCAAGTTCTGTTTTGATTAGATGATATTTTCCTTTAACATGGATGCTCATTAAAGTACACTGCAACACTTGATAAAATCTTAGTCCTGCTGTTACTCAGACAAGCACGAGGGTTCTTCCATAATTTTGGCAGGAGAAGGAAAGGAGACACATATCCAGTGACAAATCTTTTTGTTTTTGAGACTGGTAACATTGAAAAAAAAAGAAAAAGATGTCACTGGATATGTATCTCCTTTCCTTCTCCTGCCAAAATTAGGAAGAACCCTTGACATAGTTATCATAGCTAGATATCTGATAGTCACCATCTAGATTTGTGGTGTCTATGTTGAAGCGTTAGTTTGTTGAATTTCTTTGCAATGTTAGGGGAAGATGGCTATAACTCAAGAAGGCAGCAGCTATATATCAATTAGGAACAGATCGCTTTGCCTTGTATTCCTCCATTTTGTAACTTTTCTCTCATATTTTAGCCTATCCACAGTGGTTTGGAAGTAGATACCTTATGAATCAACTGTATTCTCACTTGGGGGTGGTCTAAATTTTTGTGTGTTTCTCATTTCTCTTTTCTCTTTCAATAAATCTGTGTGTTCTTCCTGCACTCATAAAACAACTATGGTGGACAAAATGCTAAGCATGCTGGCTTTCCCCCTTTTCAGATTAGCAGAAGTTGAAAATATGAACAAAGGCTCTGAGCACCTACCCTTGAATGGATGGCGTCAAAAACTGTAGATTTATCGCATCACTGGGAGACAAGCCCTTGGTGTTTCTAGTTGTATCTTATCAGCTCACTAAAGCTTTGTAACTGTTTGTAGTTTTGATGCATTAAACTTTAGGATTGTAGTTTCTAGTCAGCTTGGTGAGGCATGTGTGCTCATCTTAATTTTGGTATTTCTCGTTGGCCAGTAGTATTGAACTTACTAAGACTGTTATTTGGTTGTGTCTGCTTGTCCCCCACCAGCACTCCTCTTTTTCTTTCACATTTTACAATGATATGGCAGGTCAAGCTCTAAGCCCAGAGCTACTGCTAATTTTTGTATTATGCTTTGATGGACTGCTAAGTCAAAATGTTATTCACCTTCTTGCCGCCTATAGGACTGCACTTGCCGACTGACCTCCATCCAAGTTCAATGTGATCCAATCCCTATCCAGTGTAAGCAATGGGATCTGGTTCCAAAATGTTTCCTCTTTCTAATTATCACTAGATGGTGTTGCCCGTGCTGTGCACGGGCCCAATGATATAAGTTTGTTTTATATAAAGTTGGAAGTAAAAGCTGAAAGAAGTTTAGATTTACAGCAGGAATGCCATTTTTATGCGTTGGAGTGTCAGTTGAACACTCCAACTTACAAAATGATTATCTAGATATTTTTAAAATTTATGCGTCACGTAATGGGGACGAGTTGAGATTTCTAGATATGCATTCTCTACATTGGAGTTTATAGTTATCAGTTGAGGCCAAGTTAGGTGTCTATTTATGTATTATACCTTCTTTTTATTTCTTTACTTCTCTTAAAATGTATTTGAACTTTGGCAGATTAAACTTCCGAACGCATAGTTTAGTTAGACATTATTGATGAGTAATTGAGGAAGAATGTCTGTCTTCGGATACTGTATTAATACTGGTTATGGAGCATTTTAATATGAAAATGCTCATCTCAAATAGGATTCTTAAGCCTCATTTGTTTGCACTTAATTAATGTCTTAATTATTCATATCTCAATTACTAAGTGAGTTTGTTTTTTAATTTGTTCTGAATGTGAATCATCCAAATAACATGATTCAGATTTCTAATAAACTAAAAAGGATTGGTTCATCACATTATTCACCACCTAGAAAGACATTCATCCTCGAATGTGCCTAAAATTTTCAATACAAGTTGGAATTCGACAAGACCAATTCCTACTAGTCTCAAACGAAGAAGTGGGACTAACAGACTAATCAAAACCAAAAATCTAACCACCTTTAAGCAAAACAAGACGTTGACCACAAAATCTGCAATTTCAAAATAAGTTCCAATGATGATGCACCTCCGAGCCCCTCGGGTCCCAATTCGGACATACTCATAAATCCAAATTCATCCTACGAAATTATAAAACCTAAAAATTGTGAATCTAAGCTTTTTTTTTTAACTCAAATTGTTGACTTTGGTCAACTTTTTTAACTTTAGGCTTCTAGATCAAGATAGTTTCAAAACACTCTCGAACTTCTCGGGATTCTTGTCATCCAATTCTGCAAGTCATAAATCACCAAATGATCCTACGAAAAGTCTCAAATAGGAGAATGGGGTCCTAAAACTCAAAACATCTGATTGGCTGATACACTCTAAGCATACTAAGGTCATGAACTTTATTGAGGAGGGAAGATGGAGTATCAGTAAGCTTAGAGATTTCCTACCGAATAATATCTTCAACACCATCCTGGATATTGATAATTATAAGGACATAAATGACTGTCATGTTTGAATAGTTGATTCTATTGGAGTGTTTACTTGCAAATCAGCATGGCATAATATGAGAAAACAAAGGAACATGTCCCTCACTACCTCAATAATGTGGTATAATTTCCTTTTAGAGTTTCTTTTAAAAATGTTAAGAATAATTCAGTCAAGGATTCCTACTGATGAGATGCTTCCGAAATGAAAGGGACTAAACAGGAACAAGAGGGATCCACTGAAGAAGATCCTTCTCCTTCCTCGGCAGGATGATACTATGCAAGTGTTCATGTTGTACCACCAATCATAATGTGGAGATTGTCAAACATCTGTTTTGTAGGAGTCAGATTGCGTTTCACTCCACTTTTACTTTCATATGAGGAAAGTCGACTTGCACTTACAATATCGAATTTGACTTTACGAAATCCTTGCTCCCGGCTTATATTCACATAGGCCACTGAAAAATATATTTTGGTAGTTGTTGTGGTATTATAGTTAGTCTGGGTGATATCAGGCATGCCCTAATGTGTTAGCAATTGGTAAAAACAAATAATGGAGTTTATGTTACTTTATTGCAGTCTTCCATTAGTCATTTGTTGGGAGTTATGAAAGAAAAGGTGTGTTTCCAAATTTGAAAAACTCACATGTCTTGCAAGTATATAATTCAACAAGTTATATGATTGTCCTATCAAAACTTTTCCCAAAGTGATTTTCCTCAGTCATGGCATGCATTTTGCTCATCATTTGAGAAGGCAAAGCAGGTCATTAGCAGTCAACACTGTTTATTTCAAATTTCAGACTAAGACCACGGAAGAACTATTTTATAATTAGTGATGTTAACCTTATATAGCGATGATGTTTGTAAAATTTTTACAACACTAATTATAACTTCTTTTTGTGAAGCTCAATGTGTACAAAATGTAATGGAGGTATCCTCCCAAGTTAGACATCTTTTTTTTCCAGGTGTACACAAGAATGAGTCCTATCATTCTTCATCATATCTTGGAGGCTAAAGTTTATGTCCTCCTCAGTGTACTAATACCTTGATTATCTACGAGTCGGGGTACTGCCTAAATCCCCACAAACATGGCTACAGAAAAACTAAATTTGTTGGCATTATTTTTACAACTAAAGGATTTTGTCAAAGGAATTTCAGTTTACAATTGAAGAAAACGTGATGCAGAGCACCCCGGCAAGAACAGCAGAAGTAATGACTATCCTCTTGGGCATCCTACCATGGTCAGATCTTAGTAGCATTGCCTCATAAATAGGCAAGCAATTCACAACTGCAAATCCGGCAACAAATAGTTGGATGAAGAACTCATCTAAACGTTCCATCCTAAAGATAATTGTCGTGATTCCTCTGAGAAATGCTACTAGATTGATGATTGATACCGTTGCTAATGGCACGAACATAGGTGACGGAATCCTAAACGTGAAGACACTTTGGTCATACATTTTTCTTTCATCCTGCCCTGCTATTTTGCTTGTAACGTTGAATCCTTTTGCCGTGACGCCTAATTTCTTCGTTAGGTACTCACTATAGGCGAAGAGATAAGGTGACAATGCCTTCACGTACCACATTCTTTGGTCGTTCCAATACCTTTTTATAGTACCTTTGAACAATATAAACTGTACAAAATCATGTGCATAGGCTCGAAAGAACAGGAAGACATACAAGAAGAACCATGGATCAAAAACCTGTCACAAGTTCCAGAAGGAGTTATAAAATCAATTGTCCTACATTTCTACACTAAGTGGTCGTTTAGTTGTTGGTTAGAATTATGCAGGTATTAGTAATGAAGAGATTGGTTATGCAGAATTTAATTATTCATGTGTTACTAATTTATGATTAGTTATTTCATCTTCTACCTTGCATAAAATAATGCATAAGTTATACATGCTTTAGTTATGTGAGATTGTAAACCGGTAACCAAACTCCGTACTTGGTGTGCTAAATTCTATACATAGTAACTAAAATATTATCAAACATGGTATTACTTATGCATGATTTAATACATGAATAATTTAGCTCCTAACCAGCAATCAAACGACCCTTAGTTGAATGAAATGAGCATATAGAGGAGACTAGGATTCACATTTATACCTTGGGAAAGATGGAGATATTGTTGAGTAGACTTAGTTGTGGAACGCAGGCATACAGAGTGACTGGTATGCACCAAATTGGCCACAAAACATAGTGTATGTAGCAATTAGCCCTTAAAATTCTCAAAGCTTTGGTTCCAAATGTCAATGGGCTGTATTTACAGGATAACACCTCAAGGTGTCCAAATGACCATCTTTTAACCTGGCTTAGTACATCATTTAGATTTATTGGTACTTCACCTAAAAATGCAGGCCTTTCAGTGTTGCAAAATATTGAATCCCAGGCTTCACAGTGCATCATATAACCTGTGTATATGTCTTCTACAAGTGTTCCATACTTGATCCCCATCTGAAAATTCGAAATGTGTGATTGTCATTGCTAAGAAAAGAAAAGAAAAGAAAATTGGTACTGGAATATCCATCATTGTTAATTAACTTACTTTCTGGCTCATTCTCAATTCTAACTCACACTCAAACAAACATATAAGTACTTATACTAGTGTCCTTCACCCTTAATATTTTTATTTTCTTTTCTAGGATCAATAGAAAGAAACTTTAATGAACCCTGTGTAATAGACACGTTACAACTTAATTAAATTACCTAATAAGGTCATTTATCTATTTTTTGTCCCGTCACTCAAGTTTATACATTCATTTTACAAAGTAACAATTGCTTGAAAACTCCTTTAAAAGTGAAAGAAAGGGTCCAAAATAGTCCCTTAAGTTTGAGTTTTGAATTTAAAAGTTCTTAATCTTTTGTAAGTTAAGTGACCATGTGAGGAATTAACTCGAAGAAAGCTATAAGCATTGAATAACCTCGAATCTAATTTATCCAATATTACACACACTTACCTTCTAAACTGAAAAGTGACAAGCTATATGGTCAATTGTAGTACCCTTTTTTCTGGTTCTTATAGTGGTAATGCGCTTTATCTAGAATAATGTTGAGTCAATTTCATCAATTATTCACACGATATATATTTATTAGCTCAAAAAAGACAAAAAAAGGTTTTAACGTGCTGTTTCAAAGATTTCACATATTCTTATGCTGTAGTGCGGGTTGAAATGTATATTTTAAATGATATATGGCGTTGTGCTCTGAAATTTAACTTGTTTTTATATATCTGTTTCAGGTTTGATCAAAGATGGCAGAAGTGGATGCTCAAAATCTTCTTCTTGGAGAAACAAGTTGTAGTTATCTACTACAACAGTTGCAGGCAATTCTTTTATTCTGAATTTATTCTTGATGTTAAGTTTCTTGTTTAAGAAATAAATCATGCATTATCTGTGAAAGTAATGCAGTACTTCCTCCATTCCAATTTATGTGACGCCGCTTGACTAGACACAAATTTTAAGAAAGATTAGAAGTCTTTTGAAATTTGTGGTCTAAAAAAACCCGTAAAATATTTGTGTGGCTATAAATCATTTCATTAAGGTAAAAGGAAAATTTCGAAGTTAAGTTGTTTTTAATTATAGAAAGGTGACATTCTTTTTGGGACGGACTAAAAAAAGAAAGTGTGCCACGTAAATTGGACGGAGGTATAATATTTATAGTATAATGACTTATGGCTAAAATATATTTTCCTGTTAATGCAGCAAATTTGGGATGAAGTTAGTGAAACTGATGAAGACCGAGATAAGATGCTTCTTCAGATAGAGCAAGAGTGCTTAGAATGTCTACAAGAGAAAGGTTGACCAAGCCGTGAAGTCACGGGCTCACCTTCTTCAGGCTTTGGCAGATGCCAAAGTTGAACTATCCAGGCTGCTATCAGCCCTTGGAGAGAAAAGATATGATGGAATTGTGAGTGGCTGAATTTAGTTTGGCTATTGATAGGTGGAACTATTTAAGATTCTTGGCTGAAAGTCATTAGACTATTACCTTTTCTAATATTTGGGGTTTATTTGCAGCCTGAGAAGACTTCAGGCTCAATCAAGGAACAACTTGCATCTATAGCACCGGCGCTGGAAAAACTGTGGAAACAGAAAGACGATAGGGTAAAAGAGTTTTTGGATGTACAATCACAAATCGAGAAGATTAGCAGTGAGATTGCAGGGACTAGTGAGCAAGTAGAGAGTCCTAAAGTAGACGAGTCTGGTTTATCTCTTAAAAAGCCGGTGAGTTTCATGCATAGCTTCAAGATCTTCAAAAAGAAAAGGTTTAGCCATATTTTAGTAGCATTTATTCCTTTTACAACTGTTAAACTAGTTCAGCCTCCAAGTAGCTACTCACTGTACATCCTTGTTTAATATTGCAGAGCGAGAGACTGCACAAAGTCCTTGAATTCGTGAGCACAATACATGATCTATGTGCTGTTCTCGGCATTGACTTCTTTAGTACTGTCACCAAAGTTCACCCGAGCCTGAATGATTCCACTGGTGTACAATCAAAAAGTATAAGCATTGACACACTATCAAGTCTGGCTAGAACAGTCTTAGCATTAAAGGAAGATAAGAAGCAAAGATTGCAGAAGGTAAATGTCCTTACTGTTTTAAGTTGGTCCTTTCATGTTGCCTGATACTTCATATGAAGTTAGGATGTATTGTCAGTGAACTGACTAATGGACATGTATTGAAATACCTAGAACTTTTATCAAATTGTGTTCTACTGGAGATTTTGTCTATACTGAATAAGGGAATTGCTGCCTTGCTGTATATGGTATCTGCTTGTCCATCCTCTGCACACGATAGGAAATTTTCTCCTCTGAATTGCTTAATCACTATTAGGCTCTCATAGTTCATTCAAGTTCAACTGCCCATGATATCACTTGTTGATGTTTGACTTGCTTGCCAATGCTGATTTGATTCTCTGCAGTATTTTCACTATTATTTGGAGATCACATCAAGATGGAATTTAACT
The DNA here is from genome assembly GCA_029783415.1 of Anisodus acutangulus. Taxonomy (NCBI): domain Eukaryota; kingdom Viridiplantae; phylum Streptophyta; class Magnoliopsida; order Solanales; family Solanaceae; genus Anisodus; species Anisodus acutangulus. Next base: position 56,806,988 of record CM056494.1, read on the forward strand.
GCGGACTGCGATGTGTCACGTCTAGATGATAAATATTTTGGTCAGTCCATTTCTTCAAAACACTCGCTCTAACATATATCCCCTCTTGCAGCACCAAGAACTTGCAACTCAGCTGATTGATTTATGGAATTTGATGGATACAACTGAAGAAGAACGAAGCGTGTTTGACCATGTCACCTGCAACATATCGGCTTCAGTTGATGAAGTGTCCATTCCTGGGGCTCTTGCTCTTGATCTTGATCTTGATCTGATTGAACAGGTATTAGGAGATGATATGAGTTTTGAAATCCATTTTCAGCATTTACAATAGCTTGTTGGTAATTGTTTTTAGCTTGTTCATCCAGGCTGAAGTGGAAGTTGAAAGGCTTGATCAACTTAAAGCTAGCAGGATGAAGGAGATTTCTTTCAAAAGACAGGCTGAACTGGAAGGCATTTATGCTCGTGCCCACATAGAGATTGATACTGAGGCAGCTCGAGAAAAAATTATGGCACTGATCGATTCTGGGAATGTTGATTCTGCAGAGTTACTAGCTGACATGGACAATCAGATTGTAAATGCAAAAGATGAGGCTCATAGCAGGAAAGAAATATTGGATAAAGTTGAGAAATGGATGGCAGCTTGTGAAGAAGAGAGCTGGCTTGACGACTACAACAGGGTAAATATACCTTGTCTTCTTCATGCTGTCTGTTTATGCAAATATGAGATGAATTGAACTTGATTATTTGGGATTCTACTTTCAGTGGATACACCACCTCGTTGCTCTTCTTTTCTTTCTTTCTTTCTAAAATAGTTATAATTCTTCTTTGCTACCATATTTCTTGGTCATATGATGCTAGGACGTCAATAAATTGTACTCTCATCAATTTCAATTCATGAGTCTTTCTATTTGGGGCTCTCCAAAATGTTTTGCACAATTCTATTTCTCTACAACTTTCACAACGTTCAAGAATTTTAAATTCATTAAAACTATTCACATTTTAACTTCGATTGGCAAAGTGTGATTGATTCTCTCATTTCAACCACTAATTTAATATTTTCTTCCATCATCTATAATACTTATTTTAAGTCATTAACATCTTAAAATACCGTTCCCACTCAAACATTGTCACATAACATGAAATGCGGGGAGTAATTGAGATCACAGGGAATCTATCTTGAAAAAGAATCTGGGCATTGATGGTTTGTGCTTTTCATACATATAGCTTCCAAAGATATCAAGTTGAAGAAACCAGTAAAGATATTCTTTGATGAGAAAATAAAAGATTCTTGAAAGTGTAATGAAGTTTTAGCTACTCGCATTACAAAATCTACAGCATGAAATTGAGTTTGATTACTAAAATAATATAGTGACTGCAGTTTTCATAGAAACTTTAGCTGTTGTGGGAGCAATAGTGAAAATGGGCTTATTGATGCACTCATATGTGGTATATGATAGTTTGAAGAGAGCTGAAAAGGCTCGGATATTGGTCAGCAAAATTCCAGGTGGTGCCAAATGGTGGTACATATCCTTAAATAGGGGTGTGCATTATTCGGCCTAAACCGGAAAACCAAATCGACTGGATTTTTTTGTTATTCATCATTCTACGAGAATTTTTACGAAAGTCTTTCATTTGCTTCTCTTCGATGGAAGTTTGATTTTCCCAAAATGTATCCTAATTTTTTATTAGATTTGTTTTTTTGGTTTGATCTCGGATGAAAGATTTAAAATTTTGGTCTCGGATTTGAAAAAGAAAAAAAACTGAAAAATGATTAAACCGAATTATTATAAAACACATTTGATTCTTTATTAAAACAGTATATATATATAGTAGAGTATTTTTTTTATGTAAAACACATGATTCTTGGTATGTGATCAGTAAAGGAATCAACTGACATTAAATAATGCCTATTACTTGGCATGTTTCTGGATGTTATTCATGTTGGGTATTTTTACTCTATGGTACTTTATAAAGCAGTACGGGAAGTATATAACTATTACAAGTATTCGAAAGGATAAACAAAGATTCAATAATTCAACTAGTAATCTGAAAATTACAATATAATCACAAAACTGAAATTACAATTTTGTTGAAGACGGAAAAATGGAAACTGGTTTTGCTGAGTCGAGTGTGGCACTCTGTCCTTAAGACAATATTGCCCCGTATGTATCCTTTATACGTTCTGGACAATTTGTCTCCCAAGATAAAACAACAATGGAACACTTGAGCAAAGGAAACTCAAGAGCTACCGTGAAGAATTTTGAGTAACGAAATGATGCCTTGGAAGTTGTAGGAAGAAGAAAACTTTCTGCTTGTGTAAGCTTCTGAATTTCGTGTATATTATATGTGTGTTCTTAGTGCTCAACAATGGTGTAAGGGGGTGTTTATATAGGTGATGGAGGGGCTGAAAAACTGCCTTCATAATAGCCAAATAATGGCCATTATGGAGGTAGTAAAGTCACCAACATAAATGGTGAAAGACCAACGGATTTGGCCATTATAGGAGGAGTAATTCAGCCAAAATAAATGGCTGAATTGAGAGCTTGGCGTTTCAGCTTTGTTGTCCAAATTCGACGCTCGTCCGAACTCGTACATCTGGAACTTCGGGATCAAGCTGTACTTGAAAAAGTTCTCTCGGCCCAAAGATAATATCGAAGGCCCTCACCCTCGGCCCTCGGCCGGGCGAATCGACGGCGGGCGGCGGCGCGTGTGGTCTTTCCTTGAACCGAAGCACATCTAGGTCCTCCCTCCTTTAAACACATGGGATACCCCTTGGGGTCCCAAACCCCAAACCAATTTCGAGTCTTATAAACACAACAATTCTTTCTTCCTCTACCGATGAGGGAGAATTGAACACAATACCACACTTTCCATGCTTCAAACACCTTACTTCGTGGACCAATATCTCTTTCATTTCTCAATGAAATTTGATGATTCTTGGCCCTACGGTTATTTACGTACTTAGTAGATCATGCATGTGTGAAGAACCGGATTCTCCAACATACGTAACACTAGTGTTTAAGCCGTTAAAGTTGGTCGGTCGCAACTCCCGCCAAAGGCAAATTTCCAACAATTCATACCGCGATTACCATTACGAGGATTCCTTTTATGCTCTATCTATTTGTCTTAGATCACTAAATTTACCCTTCCACTCAAGGAGCTTTGAGATTCTTTGCTCTCCGGAGGAAGTCCAATAATTTAAGTTTTCATCAGTATTCATACATATTGCTGAATCTGAAAATGTAATCCCTTTATTTGCTAATTGACAATGTTGTCTATGTAGCTTTTGATTGCCAAAACAAGAGCATGGGAACAAGATCGTGCCACCACATTCACATATGATGGTGTTCCACTGCTTGCCATGTTAGACGAATATATGATGCTCAGGCACGATAGAGAAGAAGAGAAAAGAAGGTTGAGGGTAAGTGCATTATCTTTTAGGCGTGTGATCAAGACCAGAAGAAGTTCCATGAGCAGATTCAAAGAAGAAAGAAACACCATTTGGATCAACACCAAGCCCAGCTCGACCGCTTAGTACAAAGAAGGTGGTGGATCCACGAGAAAATGGGTCAGCCAACAGAAGGCATTCTCTTAACTCACACCAAAATGGTTCGAGGTCAACAACTAAAGATAGGAGAGAGACCCCTCGAGAACGGTTGCACCTGTGAACTTTGTTGCCATTTCAAAAGATGATGCAGCCTCTCACATTTCTGGAACTGAACGTATTCCCAGCACACCATTGTAACTACTGAATTAGAGACATGTGCATTATCTTCTGTTATTAGTAGCCCGGAACATGTAGCGGGATTAATATTTTGACGAGTAATCACATAGTGAAGACTGATTAGCTGTGTGTTATAGTAGTAATATTAGAAATTCCTTTGAATTGTTCGCATTGTCTGAGTTCTGCATCGAGCTTGTTTAAGCTTTTCTGGTAAATGTGATTAGCTTTCGAGACGGCAATTTTCAATCCTTTGTTCTAACAAAGATACCTAACCATTTAACTGATAAGGAAAATACATCTTTACCAAGTACAGCACGCTTAACTTGATTTTATTCCTCAGATGCAGCAAGCAAAAAATTTATGTAACAGCATATTTGAGCGTAAATTCGCAGGAACACGCCTATCCATCAGCAGGCGTCCTTTCCAAAATTTGGTGATTTAACTTTTGTTCTCATTAAAAATATTTGTATAAAAGTAGCCTCGATGTTATACACCCGCCAGAACTTCTCCTTTCTATTTTTTCTCCATCTTCTTCTTCCCCTTTTCTCCATCTTCATCTTGCAATAACTTATGAGCAACAACGTACCCGGTAATCCCACAGGATGGGGTCTGGAGAGGGTAGAGTGTACACAGACTTTACCTCTATCATAGAGGTAGATAGGTTGTTTTTGATAGACCCTCCGCTCAAAGAAATAAATTATGAGCACACAACTAAAATAAAAAATTCAAGAAAATCATTTTTGGGTTTTGTTGAGTTTTGGAAAAACCCTTTGAAGAAGACAAAGTGAGTCTTTCGATTGGGTCTATTGATTTTTGAAGGTTTAGATTGAATTTTACCATTGAAAATTGTTGGGAATTGATATTAGTACATTTGATATCAAATTTGGAGTCATTAGAGTTGTTTTGGATCCATTTCCAAGCAAAAACTTGATAGTAAATTTTATGTGCATTCAGGTGAAGGTGATCCACCAGGATTTATGAACAATTTATTACCAAGTTACATCATAATTTGTACTAAAATACTGGTGATCACTAGCTCTTATGACAATAAAAGTCTTTGCCCTCGTTCAGAAACTCTTGGTAATCCACTTGGACTTGTTTACATCACAATATGCTATTTTCTTATGTGTCATTTGACTTGACTAAATTATCTAATAAAGTTAAATTATTTTTAAATATAAAAAATTAATATTTTTTTTTGGGACTGATCAAAAAGAAAATTGTGTCACATAAATTGGGACAGATTGAGTATTATTATTTACGTTGTTGATAGAAGAGACGTGATTTATTTACCAAAGATGTAGGATTATTTGTTTGTTTTCATGATAGATGATATGTCATTTCATATATGAAAATAAAAAACCACTATTCAACCGAACAGAATAAATCCAAAGAGAATTGGATGGAATTGAATACGCATGTCCTGCTCTGACTTTAGGGTTAGTGTAATTTGTACATTAAGATTAATGTAACACTCATTATCTTTAAATTCTGGATCAGCTTTTGATAAATGTCATGACATAATTAAATTACCAGTTTAAAATCTCTTTGTTTCTTCGTATCCATCAAATAAGTACACATAAATTGAAAAGAAGAAAATACAATACTTCGTAAAAAGTAGGAAAAAAGAAGAAGTATTTTCTGGTTCAATGTATGTAACTTATTTTTTCAAATTTAATAACTCTTTTATTTAAACATTCAAATATATTTATGGTCATAAAATTCAAGAATATTTTAGTACATTACATATTTTTAATTTAAAATGATGAAATTTTAAAACCTTTATATTTTTATTAAATTTAAAATTATGTGAAATTAAGGCTTATAAAGTAAAATGGACGTAGTATACAAAAGGAGAAAAACGAAGTTTGGTCTAAGAAGGGATTCAACAAGACAAAAAGGTCAGGTACGAAAGAATACCCCACAATTATCCATAGACATCTATACTCCGACAAAATTATAATGGACCAATAAAGGAATTGGGATGAAGGTGATTTTACTATCTAGCTTTATTTACTCTGCTTGGACTAAGGGGACACCAAATATTCTAGACCATCATTTATCAACCAAACTACAGTAGTAATAATGTCATACTAAAGAAGAGAGGGAAATCAGATAAGAATAACAACATCTATTGAATTGACTTCTCTTTTTTGCTTCACCACTTTTGACCCCCACCATGTTCACCTTTTTCTTCACTTTCTGTGGTTGAGGTCGAAGAGGTCCCCCATTTTCCCTTTTCTATCCTTATGTAATAATAATAATAATAAAAACTTAAAGAGATTATATAGATGAATGAAAGGGTATGAAATTATTTTCCTTTATAGTATCAAGAGCCACAAAATAACCTCTCAAAATGTTTCCTCTTAGTCGGACAGATATTCTTTTCTTGACTTTCAGAATCATCATATTCTTTCATTAAGCCCCCCTTCTTGCAAATTTGACCTTGAACGTGTGGTCTCGATATTCTATTCTGTCATTGTTTCGGTCTATCTCTCCCAAACCACCACTCATTTCGATTTTCTTCTACTTTTCTAAAAGAAACAATGTCCGACCATAAAAAATTTCACCCCACTCTTGTCGTAAACCACGTCAAGAACTTTATTCCAATTATTCTTGAGATGAAAAAAGGGCAATATTCTTCTTGGGCGGAGTTATTCAAAATTCATTGCCGAGAATACAAAGTCATAGACCATTTATTCCTCCCAAGTCTTCATCGAAGACCACCGTTGTTGACAAATATCTATGGTCTCGCTTGGATGCTATAGTCCTTTAATTGATTTATGGCACCATCTCTAATGACCTTTTGCACACCATTTTGGAACCGGACTCTATGACTCAACAAGCTTGGGAACGTTTGCAAAACATATTTCAAGATAATAAAATTTCTCGAAAAGTTTATCTTGAAAACAAATTGGACGACTTTGCAAATGTACATATTGTCAAGAATTGAAAATGCTTGCCGATCAACTATCCAACGTTAGTGCACCGATGTCGAATCAAAGGTTAGTGCTCCAATTAATTGCGGGTTTGAATGAACAATATGATGGTGTCGCAACGTTCATTCAACAAAGTAACCCTTTACCACCTTTTTATGAGGATCGTTCAAGGTTGATTTTTGAAGAAATTCGAAAGCTGAAACAAGCGGCGACGACGGCAAACAATGTCGGCACCACCCTTCTTTCCACCAACGCGATGGCGGATCATTTTGGCGCCCAAAATACTAGTTCGAGAGGAGCTCTAAATCGTCATAATAACCGACCAAAAAGGGGTCAAAATCGCAATAACAATAGAGGAAAAATAATGGTAGAAAGAGGAGGGGCAGCAGGATCAGAACCGACCCCACTGGCAGTCGTAGAAGTATGGTGGCAACGGGCAGTGGGGAAAGTTCCCGCCCTGGGCCTGGAACCCACAACAGTGGGGCCCACCCTGCCCATATCCGACGGCCCAATTAATAGAAGTTGAATTAGAATGTACCTCTTTTGAGTTTTCTAGTGCAAAATGATAGAATAGGCCTATGCATGAGATGGGAGGGGTTTCATCATTAAAATATTTCCTCTCACACTAATATAAACATCAGTTAACCCATAAGAAATCGTATCAGCTTTTGATCTTCATTTATCTTGATGTTGTGTGTTTTTGCTCATACTTGCACTCACAACTACTAATCATAAAGTGTTTAACACCTTCAATTGATCCTAAATCCTCTTGATTTTTGTGAAATATCTAGCTAAATCACTGGATCCTTGACTGATGTTGTTAAGTTCTCTCTACAGCTGAAAGAGTTTGGTCCCATATGCTTGGCCATACCTTTCTTCAAGTTCATTCCACAGCTCTTCTACAGTTTGTGAGTAAATGACACTCTCATTATGTCCCTGCTGAGTGAGTTAAGATACCAAGCAATGACCATGTCATTACATCTTTTTCACTTCTCAAGCAAATGTGAATTTGGAGATGGCATAAGGCAGGCTCCATTGATGAAACCCGATTTTTAGCTGAAAGAGAGATATGCACTCCTCTCCTCCAGTTTCCATAACTGGATCCATCGAAGCTCACATTTATCATATTAATATCAGGGTTATCATAAAAAGTTAAGAAGTACGGGTGACAAGCATCAACTTGTTGTGATGCAGTAACAGTAGGATCAATAGCACCAACATGTGGTGTATTAATCGTATTCCCATTAATTGTTTGTTATGTAATTCCATGAACATTATCAGTTGTTGACATAATGAATTAGAAAGAAAAATGATTTGCTTATAGCAAATGCTCTGATACCATGAAAATATTAAACAAGAAGAAGGAGATTTGCAGAAACCTTTTCTATTTCAGTGTGTGTATCACTGTATAAGCTAGGTATATTTACACAATGCATCCACTATTCTAGATCTTTTATATATCTAACCAACTCTAACAAATTCGTAATAGCATGTACAAAAGAAAATATTTAATCAACAATTTACAAAGTAAAATACCAAAAATACCTATACAATATTATTCTAGAATCAAATATATCATTCCTCACGCTATCCTTTTAGAAGCTGGGCACATGAGCTATCATGTGCAAAGTGTGTAGAAGTCACTTTACTCTTTCTTGTTCCTATCGTCTTCATCACGAGCTGTACCACATTATTCACCGGAGGAAGTATCTCCGGCAACATAAATGCTGAAGTAGTTGTATTTAGAGGCCGAGCCGGGATTTGAAGCTTATGCATTCAAAAGTTTTAGATTTTTTAAGTTAGTGAGTTCTAAATAGATAATTTGTACATATAGAATGAATTGCTTAAGATAAATATATGGTTTGGATTAAAATTACAGAGTCCGGCCGAACCGATAAGCTACACTCTAGCTCCGCCCTGACTGTATTTGCAGGTGAACTCCAATATTTAAGTGAATTACAGAAATTCAGCATTGTGGATATTGAGATATTGGTTAGAGTAGTAATTTTCAATCACAATTATCTTCAAACTTTTCTAAATAAAGTTCATGTCTAAACACAAATTCAACTTTCACAAAGCTTTTCTAACTTACAATTTCAAGTACATACTCTTTTTTTGCAACTTCAACTAAACATTATCCAAACACCAAACTACACGAGAGAAAGTGAAGCAACTATATGGAAAAACTGAAGCTTTTCAATAAGCTCATTAGCATGGAGCGAGGCTCGACGCTTCACTCGGTCGAACAGCTCGTCACTGAGTTGTTCGCCAATGTGAGCGTCGACAAGGACGCCACTGACACTTCTGCAGCTGATGGCTAAGGCTCGTCCGACTTCAGTTGCGTCGTCGGGGTGGTTGACAACTAGAGGACTCCCTCCCCTGAAAACTTGGAGCTTGTTGATAGTGAATGAGCCGTTGGCTTCAACCACCTCCTTGAAATCTTGTATGCTTGGTGCATACACTGGGATATTGAAGTCGTTTCTCTTCTCACTTGTAATTAGCCCCTGTCATTCAAACAAATGTTCATTATTACGCTAGTACGTAATCCAATTAATAATAGCCAAGAATAAAGTTTCTTCACTCGAATAAAATATGATAATTCTTCCACAAATAAAATAGAGAAACAAGATAAAACAAAGAAAGGTGAATGACATGACAAAAATGATTGGAGAGAAATAAGGATTACACAAATTGGCTATATTGTCAATTGGAAAAAAACGATCTTATCAAAATATAATTAACTACCTTTCATTTGAAGTAGGTATAAGAATAAATATCAAATAAAGTAAATAAAAGAATGTACTAGATAAATATAATGATTTCTTTTTAAAATTTCGGGTTTAGATCACCTATTCTATTAAGCCACTCTTGAGTAGTATTGAAAAGAAACCGATTCTTATCGAATATCATTGGTCAAATCTACTTACCGTGAAACAAAATTTTTACCTTGAGTAGAAAGAAGTTAAATAAGTTCAGGTAATTAAAGCTTATATAATATATCAAATTATGCCACACCCTTTTGTTTGGTGTCATCATTTGTTTTCCTGTTTCCGAAATTATATGAACAATCTAATAACGGCTGCTTATTATTACTATACTAATTATAGTCAAACAGTTTGACATAGCCACTTGCCATTGCTTTTTGTTATGATATTGGTGAAAGGATGATGATGAAAGAAGTTAAGACCAGTCAATTTCTAGTCGGAAGCCCCAATTGGCGGCCTAAAAGAATGATAACTATAAATCATGATTTATGACTATTCATTGAAGTGGCACCATGCCGACGCTTGCTTAGTCACAATCCTACTTGTATATTTTGTCAACGAGACATACTTGGTCTAGACATATGTTGAGTTGTATTAACTTGCATTAAGAATCAAATTGGAGAATGGCAGATCTTCTGATTGAGACTCTCAAGACTAGTCTAAATCAGTATAAGAAGAAAGACATTTTTAAACAATATTGTTAGATGTTATTGTCAAAAGTATTTTTTGTAATAATAAATTTTTTTGTAATGCCGTTGTAATAACTTTCGATATGAAAAGTTTTCGCAACAATAAATTATTCTTTTTTATTGCCATTTATATTTTTAATAATAATATATTAAATTTTTGCTATCATTTATGTTTTTTAGCAACAATATATTAAATTTTTGCTGTCATTTATGTTTTTTAGCAACAATATATTTATTATTGCTAAAATTTTATTGTCAATTCTATACTTTCTTGTAGTGAATGTCCCAATAATGACCGATTTTTTACTTTCCAGAAAAAGGAAAAGACAAAAGGCAATAATACGTACAAGTTTTAAGTTATATGCCCGATCGGATTCTTAAAATATTGTTGTACTTGTATCGAATCTTTCGAAAATGCATAGCTTTTGAAGGTCTCGATATATAAGAGACGACAATTTTAAAGGATCCTACCAATATATCTACTGATAATATAAAAAAGTTTTATGCTATCAGTGTATATTAATCTGTTATAGAAATTTACTAATCTATCTTCTAGATTATTATATTTGACTAATAATATGAGTAATTGTCTGTTAATTCATTTGTCTCAAAATATTTGTCATGTTTCGCTTCTCGAGAGTCAAATTACATGAATTTTAATCAATATTTTAACATATTTTTTTACCATGAAAAGAATTGTAACCTATAGTACTTTCGTGTAGTTTTTAAATATCTAAATTTTAATTTTAAAAAATTAAATAAATCTAATCTAATTATTTTTAAAGATTATCAAATTGATTCTCTAGAAACAAAATATTACTAAGTATTTTGAAAGAGAATATAAAGGGCTAGTCCTATATTATGGCATAGAGAAGAATGGAATAATTACCTCTTGGACAAGATCATCCCAAGCATCTTGAAAATGGGTCCCAAAGAGGAGTCCGGCCCCACCTTGGTCCGTGGGGTCCACAGAAGTCCTCCCTAGGCAAACCAAGAACATTGAACCACCTCTCTTCATTTCTTTAGACCTAGCAGCAAGGAAACCAGCCAAATCAGTTTGGAATTGCTTCTTATAGGCGTTGGCAGTGATCTCATTAGCACCATGGATGTATATCCTTCCCTTGTTGTACGCCACACTTCGCTTATCCAACACTACATCCGGCACCTATCACATCCCAAACACCACTTTAATTAAATTGGTACACCCGAAGATTTTTCGGTACTCTCTATCCTAATTTTTGCGGTACAATTCGATGAGAGTTAAACTTTTTAATTTTGATCGTAAATTCAAATATAAATTTTTTAATTTTTTAGGATAGAGGAGTATTATTATTCATCCATCCCATTTTAATTGTTACTTTAACTTAGTAAAAACATTGTCTCAAAATAAGTCTTGCTTTTAGAAATTCAAGACTAAAGTTGACCCTTAACATTAAAGACGTAGTTTTTTTATATTGCTCAATTCTAAAAAGAATCTAATAAATAAGAATAACTTAATAAATTATACCTTATATTTTTTTTATTATATATGATTGTGAAGAAAAATTAAAACGACAGTTAAAATCGGAGGATGAAAGTATTAGTAATAACTAATAAGTAATAACCAAGATCAAAAGACTAATTTTCTAAATGACTTAAGCAAGGCTAGTGGTTTTGAGAAAACTAGTGGCTATTATTTTGAATGCTTTTTTCTTTTTGACCTTCTCAAAGAAGATAAAGCAGTTAGGATCTTCATGCATTTTCAAACTTGGAAACCATATAAAATTCATCTGTTCTCCATAACTGTAAATCGTCCTCGGGATTGGCAAAGATGACTATTATTTCCACATTTCTTTGTGAAGGGGAAAGTCCCGAAGGCGAAACCCCCCACCTGTATCAGAGGTTTTTTGGCCAGATGGAATGTAAATCGAGGGATATGCGCGAGTGGCATCCCTGCAAGGGAGAGGACCAACGGAACACGAATCCAGCAACAACCCTTACAATATTTCAGTAAAGATTGTCACCACACGAATTCAAATCCGTGATGTCGGAATGGTTGTACCCCAATCACCTTGACACTTACCAACTCATCCGTGCCCTGGGGCAATTTCCACATTTCTGTATCTATTTCTCCATGCTACGTAAGTAAGTCTAATTATGTGTATTATTTTAGCTGACCACGACACTTTGATGCCATACTACTTTTGACTTCTGTTAGGAAGATACTATATGGGACCAAGAGCTCGGGAAATCAAGATCGTGTATGGTGGTGAAATATAATATTTAACGTTATAGAAAAATAAGAAACTATTTGTTACGTATTTGTTTTCCAAATTTATATGTATTAATCAAAGTAGTAAAGTGTTAATTAGTTGAGACATTTAAGCAAAGACAAAAATCAATTTAGACTAATATTGTTATAATTAAAATTATGGAATGACATTCTAAAGAGTGTACACAAATCTTATTAGACAGAAAATATGGACTATATGGAGTAAAAAAAGTGAAAAGATTTAAATTATGTACTCCCCCGTCCTAAAACGAGTGTCCTAGTTTGACTTGACACAAAATTTAAAAAAATAAAGGAAGACTTTTGAAATATGTGGTTCAAAACAAACATTAGATATTTATGTGGTTATAAATTATCTCATAAAGTTAAATTATTTCTAAATATATAAATATATCAATCATTTCGGGACAAAGTAATAAATAAAGTAGGACAATTTGGCACAGGGGGTACTAGTTTACACTTTACACTATCAAGTTGTAGTTACTTTTTTTTTATCAAACTAATAATCAAAACTTATCAAGTACGTATTTATTTGTACAGTAAAACTTCGATAAATGAATATCATTGGGACCGGCAATTATTCATTTATCGATAAATGAATAAATTAATAATTTTATATTTTTTGTGTGACATGCATTTTGTTATACATTTTCATTATTATTTTAATTAAGGTTCATGCATGTAATCTTAAATATATGTATTGAAAGATTAAAAAATTAAACTAAGTACATTGTAACAAATTTAGTAAAGGGTGCACATAAACATCACGTATGCATGTATTTTATTTTAATAATTATTAATTATAATTATTGAAAAACTAAAAGATGAAATTAAGTTAAACTATCTAACAAAAAAAGCTAGTAAATATGTAATACATGCATGAAATTTATATTAATATTTACTTATTATTAATTGAGAAACTAAAATTTGAACTAAGTACTTTGTAAGAAATAATTTCAAAAAATGAAACGCATGAATTGTATATTGATAAAATAAAGTACATTGTAACAAAAAAAATATTAAATGTTATGCATGAACACAAATTCTATAAATACGTTAGTTTTCTTTTCATTCTCAAATCACTAGATTTTTCTTTTATTTATCCTTCATGGCATCAAATTTGAAAGGAGTGAAAATATTCACATTGACTGATGAAATGAGAATAGCATTATGTGAACATAAAAATGAGCAGCCCACTTTAAGTAAAAAAGATTTGCAGTTATGGATGAAGCAAAAGTTCAACATCTCTATCAGTCAATCAACAATATCAAATACTCTTAAAAGATCAGTAAAGTATTTATCAATGGAGATAAAGAATAAAAACGTCAAGAGGCACAAATCATCAAAATATACAGAGTTAGAAAAAGTGTTGTATGAATGGTTTCTCCAATATCAAGAGAAATTTAATATTAGTGGAGAAATGATCCAAGCCCAAGCAAAAAAGTTTTGGCAAAAAATGTATGGAAGTTCTGATCAAGGATTTAATTTCTCAAGTGGCTGGTTAGAACGGTTTAAGGCGAGACATGAAATTAAATCTTATTGAAGGTTTGGTGAAAGTGGTTCAGTTGCTATGGATAATGTTGATGATGCTTTACCAAGTATACGAGCTAAATTAGATCAGTTTCAATGGAAGAATATCTACAATATGGATGAAATTGATTTATTTTATCGTTTGGAAGCAGATCATTCACTTGCAAGAAAGCAATTGGAAGGACGAAAGAAGGACAATGAAAGGATTATTGTTGTTGTTTGTTGCAATGGCGACGGTTCTGATAAAGTGCCACTTTGGATAATTGGTAAGTGATAATCCTAGATGTTTTTAAAATGTGAATTTGAATAACCTTAATTATCACTATCGAGCTAACAAAAAAGTATGGATGACTGGATTACTTTTTCAAGAATTTGTTTGCTGATTTGATAAATAAATGGATGGCAGAAAAGTTCTTTTGATATTGGACAATTGCCTTTCCCATCCTAAGGTTATTGAAGGCTTGTGAAATGTTGAACTATTTTTCTTGCCTCCAAATACAACCTCAAAGATTCAACCATGTGATGCTGGAATTATTCGGGCATTGAAAATTCATTATCGATGTCGTCTTTATTCAAGCATCTTGCAACTCTACGAGCCCAGAGAGACAAGTTCAAATAAAATTAGTGTGCTGAATGCTATCAATTTTATTAGTGCGACTTGGAATATTGATGTGAAAACAACTTTTGCAAAATTTGGTCAGACGAAGATATGAATACTGAACAACCACTTGGTGAAGATGAAGGCATCCAGGGATTACATGAAGTTATCAATGGTTTGGGTTATAGAAATGCAATGGATGTGAAAGACCTTTTAAACTATCCTGGTGAAAATGATGCACTGATGGAGTCTCCTACTGATGAAGAAATTATTCAAGGAATAATGAAACATTTGTTGATAATGATCAAGATCCAGATGATAGTCAAAATTTGTCAATGATATCAACAAAAGAAGCAATGCAAGCAGTGGAAGCCTTAAATAACTATTTTTTACAACAAGAAAAAATGCATAAAATGTCGTGCATGCTTTGTAGAAAATTAAGGATGAGATTGAGTTAAACATAGGACCAAATAAAAAATTTAGATGAATATTTTCAAAAGAGTTGAATTTGAGAAGTTGTCATAGTAATATCAATAAAAATAAGAATATTATGTGTTATTTTTTATTAACATTTTATTTTACATTTTATCAATTATTCATTTATACTATTGTTGGGTCTTTAAGGATTTTCAAAAAAAAATTATCTTATGCATTTAGAAAAATTAGTCATTTAGTACATTGGCCCAAGTTGGGATCGAAAGAATTTATTCATTAATCGAGGTTATTCATTTATAGAATATCCATTTATTGAGTTTTTACTGTAATTATCCAGATATATATTCCTATAAATATTGTACTCCATCAGTACGTTGAAGTTAGATTCAAAATGAAGAGGAAAATAACTAACCTGAGAAAGCCAGTGCAAAGAAAACGCAGAGTAGAAAACGTCAATGGATCTCGCTGGAAAGAGACGGCGATAAAAGGAACCCGGAACTCCGGCAGCAAAGTACGAGCGGTGGCTATTGGAAGCCAAGCATTCCTCCATGCTACCACAGCCATTATTAGCCAACGGCGGCAACAGCTGAAACAGTGTGTTAAAGTCATTGGAAGGAAGGTCAGAGAAGAAGGCGGAAAACTCCGGTGGTTGTTGACCCATCGCTTCGTATCGCTTGCTCATATGTTCCACAATTACGTCAATTATGTACACGGTGTTGCTGCCGCAGGAACATCCTAAGTCCACCATCACGAAAGGAACATCGTCCGCTGGGCTCAGCTGGACCCCATCGAGGGTTTCTTTCAATAGGTGCAGCATTGATCGAGCATGTTGTCCCTGTATAACATAGAGTTTATGTTATATATACTGACAGTGTAAATATATTTTTTTAGTTTTTTGTTTCGGTTGCGTGAGGAAAAGGAGGAGGGGAAGGGTGATAATGAGAGTTGAATGCGCACCTATTGTGTGAAATTTTTTATTGATACCACTAGACTATAGACATATTTTTGTGACAAATGGTGGCGAAATTTTCCAAATGTTCATCAACCACAAGGTTGCACAAATAGCATTCCAAGGAAGTAAGTAAAGAGAATAGTTATTCCCTTTGTTTTAATTTATGTGGTATCTTTTGGATTTCTAGAGTCAAATAATTTTTCTTGCACCATATTTTTATCATATGCTTGATAAATATTCTAACTTATAATACTTTTTACATACTTTCCAAATATATAAATTTCATTTCAAGAAATTTAAAGAATTTCATGACTGAATTCAAGACCAAAATAAAAAGTTTGACTTTGGAAATCCAAACAATATCACATAAATTGAGACAGAAAGAATAAGTGCGTGAGAATGATTACCTGGGCTTGAGAATTGTTGACGTAGCTAGCCTCTCCTTTGCCTCCTTTCATGCTGAGCATTCTTTCAAGTTTCATGTTTGATACAACAACGTTGTCCTTATTGTCTCCTAAGGTAGCCATATTGATAAACAAAGAGATTGTTTTTTATCAGTAAAAGGGGGAAGTACTATAGGGAAGAGGTTAAGTATGTTGAGAATAAAAATGACAAATGTAAGTAGGGTATATATAGAGTTTGAAAAAACTGAAGAAGGATTTGGTCTTGTTCTAGTGGTTAGGATACATACTCATGAAAGATATACTTTATTGACAGAATCTGAAACATAAAAGCTAAAATAAAGAAGAATAAAATTGGTGGTGAATTGAAGTCAATTTGGGGGTGGGTGGGTAGAGAGCATATGGAAGATATGGGCTTCAGATGGAAACAAATAACAAAGCAGGCCCAAGATTGACGCCGGAATTCCATAATTATTGAATCTCTACGCAAAATTATGTAATTAAAGAGCCAAAGAGATCTAATGGGAGTAGGAGATGATTGAATCAACTTTCTCTCCATTAATTGTGTAATTTGATCGATTTATCATGCTAAATATTAGTAAGTCTTTCCATAAGAATAGAGCCCTAAATGTCATTTTGACCACTAATCCACGTATTTCAATCAAATATTTTAAATCAATCGGTACTGAAATACAACTACATTTTACATGTTTCAATCAAAGGCGAATCCAAAATTTTAAATCAATAACAAATATTCGATGTAATCTCACAAGTGGTGTCTGTGGGTGGTATGTACGCAGCCTTACTCCTATCTTGTGAAGGTAGACATATTCGGTGTAATCTCACAAGTGGTGTCTGGGGTGATATGTTTACGGCCTTACTCTTACTTTGTGAAGGTAGAGAGGTTATTTCCAAAATTTTAGATCCTTGGCCATAAATTATTAATATTCTCCCTTCAAATTGAAAGCTAGATCCCCATGATTTTGACAAACTTATTTGATTATTTGATTATTTGATTATTTGATTATTTTTCTCCTTGTAAGTATGGCAAAACTCAATATAGTTTCCGTAAGATTATATAATTGCATTGAGACACCATATTGGGAATTTGGAAGCATATAGTGGCTACTGGCTAGTGCATTCTAACGTGCATGCCATAATCAGCTAATGAAAGTAATTAGGAAAACCAATTAGCTAAAGCATCCCTCTAATAGTAATTGATTATAACGGTTTGTCCGTTAACATAATCATTAGATAAATGAAAAGTTATTATACATATATATAAAATAATAAAGGGCTTTTGAAAATCATATAAAGCAACAATGTGTGGGTGCAAATTTCGGACTAGAATATTATATGCCGATTAGGGCAAACCTAACACAAGCAATAAGAAAAACGGTTTCTCTATAAGCAACTACCAAAGTCCAAAGTGCATAATATATAAAATGTTCCAAAATGAAGCGCAAGAATCAAAGCAGCACAGGATCGAAGAAATCAAGTATAAGTTATGTGCTTGTTGAAAGTTAAGTGTATTATTTTAGTTCCTTTAGATAATGGCAAATCATGAACTAGTAATACTGCTACTTTTATTCTCAAACTACAGTCAAATCTTTTATAATAACACCATTTGTTTGAATACTTTTTAATTGTTATAATAAAATATTGTTATAGAAATATATAATATAGTATAACATGAAAAATCAGCTTTAAAACAAATTTGGCTAGTACAATCAAATATTGTTATAGAGAACTGTTATTATAGAGAGATTTGACTGTATATACATGTGACGATAATAACTTGTTTTGATTTTCAAAATAGCTATAAACTTTTATACTTCTAACTAACCCCATCATTTTAATA
Source organism: Anisodus acutangulus (assembly GCA_029783415.1). Classification (NCBI taxonomy): domain Eukaryota; kingdom Viridiplantae; phylum Streptophyta; class Magnoliopsida; order Solanales; family Solanaceae; genus Anisodus; species Anisodus acutangulus. Next base: position 56,825,130 of record CM056494.1, read on the forward strand.
CACCTAAACCATGATTTGATACTCCAAATTCAACAAGTTTCAATTTTCTAATTTTATATGTTTGTCGTATCCAATGGTGCATCATTTTGGAAGTTGACATTTTGTCTACTACAGGAACTAAGATTAACTGAAAGCTAAGTGATCATTAATAGTCTTCCACCTAATTAAGAGTCATCACTCCAGAAATCAAGGTCCAATTTGTTCCCGAGTGCCACATTCATTAGCTATAGGGTCTAAATTCTAGGGGGCTAAAGGATCTTGCTGAGCCAATAGAAAGATTGGGATCAAATAAATGAATGTTATGTCACAAACTTATACATCTATATATCTTTCTAATTATTTAATTATGGTTAAGTGATACATTTTCCGTTTAATTTAACATTTTATGATTAAATTCTTTTATTTGATATAAACACTAAATGTGAATAAATATTTAAGTCTCTCCTTCAAAGAATAATGACGTTTAAACTTGTCTATTTTAGCTAAGTAAAAAGTGGAAAAAGAATATAAAAGAAAATCTAAGCAGGACAGGGTGGGGCGGGCCTCACAACCCTAAAACATATATTATCCTTTCACCCTTAATTGTTCGAGCCTTTAGTAATGGTGTCCAAAGAAAACCGACAAACTGCAAACGAGAAACCGAGTCAAGTGGAGAAAAAAATTTCAACTAGTGTTTGATTTGATTTGGTATTGAAAAAAAAATCTATCATAATTGTTTTGGCTTGATTTTAACTAAAAGAAAGTCAAACCAAAAACAAACCAAACTGGTCTTATATGTATACAATTGTTAAAAATATTTTGTACTTAAAAAATATTTATTAAAATGTAATTTGTAAGTATTTCTTAAACTTTTTCACGGTTTATGTTCTTAACATATTATTTCAGGTTTGAACTTATAATTTTAGATGGTCCGAGAAATTTGTTATAGAATTATAGCCCATAGATGTATAGTTACTTAAATAAAATCAAGATCAAACTATGTTCAGTTTCATTATCTCTTATAAATAGTACTAATTGTTTTATGAATTTTCATTATCTTTATTGTAGGTGACACTATATTTAAGTATAATGTCATGACTGATCTCACATTTTGAGTTATTTTATTGAGAAGCGCTATATATAATTGTTATATCTTACTAAAACAGCAAAAATATTAAACATTAGTTTATATGTTTTGTGTCATGGATACTTTACTGAGAAAAAAATTCCAACTAAACAAAAAAAAAACATGAAAAAATGAGACCGGAAAAATCAACTTTTGTTGGTTTGATTTGGATTATAGATTTAAAAAATCGACATAGTTGATTTGATTTGACAAATGAAAGATCGAACCAAACCAACATATGTATACCCCTGGTCCTCGGAACTAAAAAAATCTTTATAGGAATCGGTTCCCCTTATAATAGGTCTTTAATGATGCGAATCTAAATTAATTAAGGCTAATATAATGAATTCGTGTAGGAGAAGGTTGAATTTAAAATTGATGTACACAGAGTAATGAAATTTTAATTACAAGGATAATTTAATCAAACTATTCAAGAGATTATTTTATACTTACGTGCTGATTGCTGAGAAATGACGAATTCTTCCAATACAAATTTGTCGCAAGTCATGTTGCTTCACTTCTGTTTGGCCTTTCAATGGATCAAGGTAATTATGCACTGAGTTTATTTCAATAAAAAAACTGTAAAATGTGCATAAATGAATGATAACACCTTTATTTATACATCATAAATTCTTGATAAGGACTGATGACATGCATAGTAAGTTAATTGACCCAATTTGACTAGTTATAATTGACCTTATCTTGATTAACTAGTTATAATCGATCCTATCTGATTTTAATAATACAAGTGTATTTTGTTTTTGGTCAATAATACAAAAGCCAGAAATAGTTAAGAAATTAAAGACTTGCCAAGAACATTGAGAAGTATATTGAATTAATTTTAAGTTGACCAGATGAAAGTTAAATCTGATCATTAGGAAATACTACATAGACAGTGCTGCAAGAAATTATGGAAGAGTGTTAATTACTCCCTCCGTCCAGTTTTACTTGTCCACTATACTAAAAATAATTGTTCAATTTGAAAGAAATAATCCCTTGATTATTTTCATTAATGAAGAGGTCTATATATACAATATACAATATATAAATATGAAAAATCATATTCCTACTATAATACTAATATCCTAATTACACGTGTGCAAGGATTCTACAAAATATGATAAGTAACTTAAATATACATAAGTTGTCCGTGAGATACACGGTTTTGGTTTCTATCACAATTTTACTTGTCTACTTTAAAAAATCAAGAGATAATTTATCACTTTTTCCCTTATTTTACACTTAGTATTAATAAGTCAATTTTTTCAATTCCTTTTTTTCAAGACTCCACTCTTTAGTCTTTTATATGAGAAATATGTGAATTGTTGAGACTAATTACTTTGGTTGCACGTTTTTTTTAGTAAGTTTTAATTAATTTCGATCATTAGACAATTAACTTCTTAATATGTGTGAAGTAAATATGTAACAAGTAAAACAAGAAGGAGGGACTAATTCTCCATTCTCGGATATAGAAAGTTTGACTAATGAGTTTTGAGTCTTTGACCATCCCACAAAGTTGATCCAACTTAACCTTAAAAGGTAAAACGACATAAAAAGAAAAAACAATTATGTACCTATCTAATTTGAATGACACATTTCTTCTCCATCAACCAACTCCAGGAATAATATAATTTCTTCTTTTGCTATGTGTCTACTGTCTAATACTCCATAATTCTATGTAATGTTGGCTCTGATATGAGGCCTTTTGAAGCATCGAATAAGCCAATAAATTAACGTAAGGAAATTAATTGTTTGCAAGAATTACAAGCATTATAAGAGGAAACAAGATTTACTTGCACTCTGTACGTGAGATTGGAAGTACAAATAAGTTGTTAGGGAATTAAAAAGTGTCGAACCTATTATATGTGTCCTTTCATCTTATTTTCAGTGGCCGGGCCAAATTTTTACTAAAAAAGTTCAAAAATATAAAGAAGTAAACACATAAAGAAGTCAAGAGAGTTTAACATTGTTAAACATTTAATATAAAAATATAAAAATATAAAAATAATTTTAACCTTATATGTAGTGTAATTTTTCGATAAAGGGGTTGAACCCCCCTTGCCGTTTACCGGCTTCGCCCCTGCTTATTCCTATAAGAAAACGAAAGAATCAATGTTTATATCTGTTTTAAACTCTCATTAGTACTACTCTTTGCTATTGAAATTCTATAATTTGGGTATTTCTTAAGATACAATACAAGGTGGGGAGAATGAATTAGGAGATGGTTTGTTTAGTTTGAACGGCTGATCACGTGCTTCTCACAAGACAATTCCGTCAAACATAATTGCTGCCATGTGTTTTAAATATGACGAAGATGAAAACTGCTCAATTTTGATAAATATAAGGACTTAAATTGTGTAGGTATGAATTGAAAGGACTAAAATTAGACCAACTTCAAAGATGATAGTCTATTTTTTCGTTCTTTCTCAATTATCACAAGCAAAACTTTTATTCAAAATAACACTCGTATTAAATAGAACCGCTCTCTTTTTAACATTAGCTTTCAATTGAATGTTCATTAGATTATGTTGTTTCCTTAGGAGATTCGAAATTTATGAATTAGTAAAAGTTATAGAAGTAGTTAATCTGAAACGAAAGAACGATACCCACTATCATAATATCACGAGTCAAATTAGAAACAGAAAAGAGCTAAAATACCTTTAAACTATTCGAAAGAGGCAACTTTTACCTTCCGTTAAATTTTGACAGCAATTATACTTCTGCTATTTAATTTCAGGACCACACCTATTACTACTAGAAAGTAGAAACAAAGGTTTTTCCCATTGATATATTGAGTGAAAAAATTGTGCTATAAAACATGATTTTTTCACCTCATTCCCATTAGAAAAACGCATGGTGAGAAACATGTTTTCATTGAAACGCTGAAAAACTTGCTAATTTTTCGTGTGAAAATATTATTATTTAAGTTTTTTTCACCCATATTTAATGAAAAATAGCCATTGAATATTTTTCAATTAGAAATTTAATAAGAAAATATATATTTTTTAGCAGTGTACGAAGGCTCCACTCCTATTTTAAGGCAATATAATTGATGACGGGGTTGTCCAAACGGACAATAATATCATGAGTCAAATTAGAAAAAAAGGAAATTCTATCCAGAGGGGTCAGTTTGCTGGCAGGGAGTCAACTTTGCGGCCTTAGGGTCGCAAGTTCGATTCTCTCTTCCGGATATCGTCCTCCGGGGCACATACATGTGGTAAAGCATGGGCGCTAAAAGCCGCGCGGGCATGTTGCAGTGTGGGTTCGGTCTCCGCCAAGCCTTGTGGATGGGGCCTGTGGGGGGGTCAACCTTGTAGCATTGATCCGTTGGACGCAAGCAGACACTGACCATGTGTGCACATCCCGCGATTTACCTGGTGGTGGGGTGCTGAAGGACCGGTCCCATCATCTCCAGGACGTCTGGGTAATACCAGTGAAGTAGTCAGGCGCAAGCCTGGAAACCTGGATTATCAAAAAAAAAAAGAGGAAATTCTCATTTGAATGAATAGATGTCAAATCTACAAACCCATTGGAACCTTAAAGTGCACTTTCTCTGAATCCTGAGTCACAATCACATAAAGAAAAGGGGTGAAGGGATGTTTGGCTTTGTTCTTTATATTTGCATAGACAAAATATGAGAATCGACAAAATACTTTGCACACACCGGAGCTTTGTCTACCAAATAAGCCAGTCTGCCCCCACCCCCCACCGCCACCCCCATATATCACAGTCCCTTTTCTTTAGTCTACTCTTTACTTTCCCTTTGAAAATTACTTTACTGTGTAATAAAAGAAAGAGACATAGACTGATAGTCGCGGGATCATATGATTCTTACTAGGTATTAGAACCCTCTTTTAACGTCCCAACTACCCAACCACTGCAACAAGGGTCGTGGTGGAGTTGTAAGAATGTAAGTACTCATTCATTCTTAATCAAAAGTCTCGAGTTCGAGTTCCTCTAGATATAAAGTCGTCTTTATTATAGTGCACACGCCTGATTTTACCAACGCTGAGTGGTACTCCTTCAGCTACTCTCAGCCCGGCTGTATCACGTCCCTCGTCATCATCTACTCCACAGTTTGGGATATCGAGACTTCAAATTGAAGACAGTAGCCCTGAGTCTGACGCTCCTACAACGGATGGATCTGTTGGATATGTAAAGCAATACGGGAAGTAAATAAATATTACAAGTGTTCGAAAGGATAAACAAATAGCCAATATTCAAAACTGCCGCAAGCTTGTTGGGTCTTGTATCTTGATAACCTGAAATCAAGAAACACTAAATATGGATTGTTACAAATGTGGCTGAGTCGAGAGATGACTCTTTGTCTTTAAGACAAGATTGCCCCGTATATATGTTTTTACGTTAACGGGCAATAGTCTCCCAAGATAAAACAACAACTAATCAACACTACAAAGCAAATAGGTTGATTCTGACAAAGAAAACAAACACGAAACGACTTGCTGAATAATAGAAAAGGAAGGAAGCTGTTTTTGACCACTGTTTCTGCTCACGTTGTTGAACAAAATCTGTGTTGTTCTCTCTTCTGTTTTTCTCTGTGTTGTATATATTGTTTTGTCTTGTAGTCTCAACAATTGAGCCAAAAGGCCTCAATATATAGCATAAGGGGAGGGACTTCTCAACTGCCAAGTAATGACTGTTTATGGCCATTAGTGAGGGAGTTAATCAACCAAGTAATGACTGATTTAATGTGCAACATAAATGATCTTTTAGGGAGGAGTTATGGGCAGATTAATGGAGTTTTTAACGTTCCAAAAACTAACCCAAACGATAGGCAGAAAATTTCTGCCTTCCGACGTTCCCAATTTCATCTTTTCAGAAACTCCAGGGACCAAACTGTAACTATTAAATAATTTGGGGGTCTATCAGAAGAAGCCCAAGGCCCATGACCCGTGACCCGTGACCCGAGCCCGGACCGGACGGGCGGGCGGCGGCGGCGCGCGTGTGGGCTTAGCCTCGAACACAAGCACACCTAGGTCCTCCCTCCTTCAAACACATGGGTTACCCCTTGGGGTCCCAAACCCTTAGCCAATTTTGAGACTTATAAAGAGAACAATTCTTCCTTTTTCTGCCGATGTGGTAGATTTGTCCCACACCATATTTTCATGCCTCAAACACCTTACTTCGTGGACCAATATCTCTTTCATTTCTCAACGCAATTTGATGATTCTCTACGGTCATCTACTCACTTAGTAGATTATGCACGTGTGAAGAGATAAAGCCTCCAACATGCGGAACCCTAGTGTTTAAGTCATTAAATATGGGTGGACGCACCTCCCCACCAAAGGCAAATTTCCAACAGGATCATCCATACCAGGATCATCTACTCCACTGAATGAGTCTTGTGACGATTATGGCCGACTCGTCATCGAGCCTGTGGGATTTAGGTATGATTTATCATTTCGCATAAGTTGCTTTGTTTATGTTTTATTTAACCTCTAACCTCTAATTGTTTAATTTTTTTTCATGCAACTTCTATCCGGACTGAAAAAAATAATCCATTGATTATTTTTATTTATTGAAAGACTATTTATACAAGTTACATATTTCCATAATAGGAGAATCATATTCCTATTCTACTCCTAAAACTTTATTCTACTTGGATACTAACTATACATTTATGGTAATACAATTATTATGGTAAGTGTACAATACTAATTACATTACAACATTACCTAAACTAGGATACTAATTATTTACCTAAACTACACGGTACAAAGGGTTGAAATCCGAGAGTCAATCGAGAACCAAATACACAAAATATACACATGTATATTGTGTATATTTAACACACCCCTGCAGTCATAGCGGGCGGTCTTCAAACGATGAGACTGTCCCTAAAATCTTCAAAAAGGACCAAGGGAAGACCCTTTGTAAAGATGTCGGCAATTTGATATCTTGACGGGACATGACAGACGCGTACCTGACCACGAGCAACCTTTTTGCGGACAAAGTGAATGTTCATCTTGATATGCTTAGTGCGCTGGTGCTGAACCGGAATACCAGAAAGGTAGATGACACTAATATTATCGCAATAAACCAAGGTTACTTTCTGAATGAGACAATGAAGCTCCCAAAGCAAATTACGTAACCAACATGATTCCGAGACCACATTAGCTACCCCTCGATACTCAGCCTCCGCACTGGATCGTGACAATGTTGACTGACGTTTTGCCAACCAAGAGACCAGGTTATTACTAAGTAACATACAATAGCCAGATGTAGACCGTCTGGTGTCCGAACAGCCACCCCAATCAGCATCTGTATACGAGACAAGTGTGTATGTTGAAGAGGGATATAAATGCAAACCATAGTCCAGCATACCCTGAATATACCGAATGATGCGTTCGAGTGCATTCATGTGCTCAACTATGGGATCATGCACAAACAAACACACCTGCTGGACAGCATACGTAATATCTGGCCTCGTGAATGTAAGATACTGAAGGGCCTCTGCAAGACTGCGATAGCGGGTCGGATCCTCGTATGGTACACCGACCGCGGCGCTCAGCTTGGGCTTAGTATCAACTGGAGTGGAAGTGGACTTACATGATGACATCCCAGCACTCTCAATGATCTCAGCTGCAAACTTCCTTTGAGATAATAACAACTCATCTGCATGACGAGTGACGGCAATCCCCAAAAAATAGCTCAAGGGCCCCAAGTTTTTCATAGAAAACTCAGAGCTGAGCATTGTCATGATAGACTGGCGTAAGGCATCGAAAGAGGTAGTCAAAATAATATCATCCACATATAACAGAATATATGCCAAGGACGAACCACGATGGTAAATGAACAAATAATTATCCGACCTACTGTGAGTGAACCCAATAGTCGAAACATAGTCTGCAAACCGCGTATACCAGGACCGTGGAGACTGCTTAAGCCCATATAAGGACTTCTTCAACAAAAAGACATGATGAGGATGTTTAGGATCCCTAAATCTCAAAGGCTGATGCATATAGACTGTTTCCTTGAGATCACCATGTAGGAAAGCATTCTTTACATCTAACTGATGAATAGGTCATGCTTTCGAAAGAGCTAAGCTGAGCACAGTGCGAATGGTAGCCGACTTGACCACCAAACTAAACGTCTTACCACAATCCATACCAAATTGTTGAGTCTTACCATCGCCCACAAGCCACGTCTTATGTCGGGCAAATGACCCATCTGAATTTTCCTTATAAGCAAAAATCCACATAGACCTAATAATATTAATACCAGATAGACGGGGCAAAGGGTTGAAATCCGAGAGCCAACCGAGAACCAAATACACACAATATACATATGTATATTGTGTGTATATTGTGTATATTTAACACGAACAATACAATAAAAATCATTTCTAGGATGATTAGATAACTATATGGGGAAGCCCTCTGACTTGGGGCCATATGCCACCAGAACTTAAGAGACAAATGTTTTTAGAGATTAGGGTAAATATGAATTTATAATTTTTGAAGTCAAACAATATAATTCTATTGATGGATTCCTTATTAATTCTATGATTTAAATTTCTATTGCAAAAAAAATGTGTCTCGCTACCACAATATGAGTATGATGTAGCCCAAAACTTCGAGAAGAAAGTCACGACCTACTGACTGACATGATGCTTAGATGTCGGAGGTATAACAAGAGGCCTAGGTGGATCCTTCAAGACAACTGTGAGAAAATATTGCATTATTGGGCGACTAATGCAAGGTTTAAGCAACTAAGTCAGATAGGATAGAAATCCAGAGCCTCTACCAAGGGTGGATCACTACACACTAGTTGGGCAAAGAGCCTAGTGACCATGAGGAGAAAGCTGGTATGTCTCTGTTAAATATACATATGATATACAATATATCATATGTCTATTGTTGGTCTCGGTTTACTGTACATATGGAATTGAACATATTAGTTTAGGTAATATTTGGGTGTAATTAGTATTGTATACTTATCATAATTGTATAGTTAGTGTCCAAGTAGAATAAGATTTTAGGAGTAGAATAGGAATATGATTCTCCTATTATGGAAAGATGTAAATTGTTTATATACTCTTTCAATTAATGAAAATAATCAACGGATTATTTCTTTCATGGTATCAAGAGTCTAGGTTAATTTTTTCTCCCACTTTCACCCAAAATTTTCCGTCCAAACAGCCGATTCCGAGCTCCCTTCCTCGATTTCCGTGCCCGGAAATTATTTTTCTCTTCTCCAGTTTTTATCCCCAATCCCTACTTCACGTCTTGCGCTGCTATTATGGCTAAGAACATGTTTCACCCTGCCCTTACTATTTCTAATATCAAGAATCACATCTCTATCATTCTTGAAATAGAAAACGTCCAATATGCGACGTGGGTCGAACTGTTCAAAGTGCATGCACGCTCGCATCAAGTTATCCATCATATTATCCCCGCGGCTCCTACGGATACGGCGGTGCCCAAACCAGAGGATGATCCTAAGTTATGGACAACCCTTGATGCTACTGTTCTTCAGTGGATTTACTCCACTATTTCTAGCCACCTCTTGCAAATGATTATCGAACCCGACGCTACGGTGATGGAGGCATGGAATAGAGTACGTGATATATTCCAAGATAATCAGAATTCTCGTGTTGTTACCCTTAAGCAGGAATTTTCCCACGTCCATATGGAAATTTTCCCAAACATTTCAACATATTGCAAAAGGTTAAAGGAGTTGGCGGACCAACTCCGCAACGTTGGCGCGCCTATTTCGAATGATCGTTTGGTCCTACAAATGGTTGCAGGCCTCTCTGAGGCCTATAGTGGTGTTGGCACGCTTCTTCGTCAGAGCAACCCTCTTCCGCAATTTTATCATGCACGTTCTATGCTTACACTCAAATAAGCTTGTTTGGCTAAAAAGGCGGCTACTAGTGCTAGTCCCGTAGTCATAATGATCGAGTCCAATTTTCCTCCTACCGGTTCCAACAACTCGGGACAAAATCGCAACAACGGTGGCGGCAACAATGGTGGCGACACCGGAGCCACTACCCACATGACATCCGACCAAGGTACTCTCTCGTCTTATTCCAATTTGAGCAGTAATCGTGGTATAATTATTGGTAATAGTAATTCAATTCCGATTCGGGGTTACGATCATAAAACTCTATCTCCCCCCATCCGTCACTTGTCTAGAAAAATACCCTTCATGCCCCTAAATTGATTGAAAATTTGGTGTATGTCCGTAAATTCACCACTGATAATTCTGTTTCTGTTAAATTTTATCCGTTTGGTTTTTCTGTGAAGGATTTCAAGACGGGGAGTCCTCTCATGAGGTGTGATAGTAGGGTGATCTTTATCCGATCACCCCAAGTTTCGGTCTTTCGAGTCAAGCATTGCCATCCACATTTGTCGCCCTTGTTCCTTCCTTGTGGCATGCTCGTCTAGGTCATCCGGGGTCGTCTATTTTGTCTTTCTTAGATACAAATAGATTTATTTCTTGTAAGGTACGCGTAGTACTCCGAATTGTCAATCTTGTTCTTTAGGAAAAATTGTTAAGTTGCCATTTGAAGACTCTAATTCTCATACTTTAATGCCATTTGATATTATTCATAGCGATTTATGGACGTCTCCTGTTCTTAGTTCGTTGGGTCATCGGTACTATGTTCTTTTCTTGGATGATTATTCTAAATTTTTATGGACTTTCCAATAGCAAAAAAATCTCAAATTTTTTTCACCTTCCTAAAATTTAGAGCATTCATTAAAACCCAATTTGAACGAGAAATAAAGAATATTCAATGTGATAATGCAAGGAATATGACAATGGAGTCTTTCGGGAATTTTGTGCTACTAATAGGATAAATTTTCGTTTTTCTTGCCCCCGTACATCTTCCCAAAATGGAAAAGTCGAACGCAAAATTCGTACCATTAATAACATTGTCTGAACTTTATTGATTCATGCTTCCGTACCCCCTTTGTTTTGGTATCATGCTCTATTAATGGCTACATATTTTCTTAATATTCTTCCTTACAAAGGTTTGACATATTCGTCCTCTCTTCAAATTTTATATAATAAGACTCATTCGTATTCACATCTTAGGGTCTTTGGGTGCATGTGTTATCCACTCTTTCCGTCCACAACAATTAACAAACTTCAGGCCCGGTCTACCCCTTGTGTGTTTTTGGGTCATCCGTCCAATCATCACAGTTATAAATGTTTTGATTTATCATCTAATAAAATCATCATTAGTCGCCACGTAATATTTGATGAATCCCAATTTCCATTTGCTAAGGTAAATAGTCTCATGCCTAGTTCGTATAATTTTTTGGGTGATGATATATCTCCATATATCATTCACCATTTTTTGGACGTGTCCCATACCCCAAATCCACCACGCCTGCTCGGCCCCGCGATTCCAAAGAACAATTCTCCTAATCGGAGTGGCAGCGGGCCAGCTTCACGACCCGATAACACGGCTTTGTTCCAATAACGGTATCGATCCGATTCACGAATTCGGTGTTGACGGCCACGCCCACCTTGCTCATTGGCCGATCCATCATGTGTCCCACTAATTCCCAAAATCCACCCAATTTTCCTCCGAGTCATAGACCGGTCACTCGTAGTCAATGGGGTATTTTTAAACTAAAAAGACATTTCAATTTAAATTCTAATGTTCTTAAATAACCCCTACCCCGTAATCCCGTGTCTGCGTTAAATGCCCCTAATTGGAAAATTGCTATGACCGACGAATATAATGCTATTATTGATAATAAGACGTGGGATTTGGTGCCCCGTCCATCTGGTGTTAATATTATTCGGTCTATGTGGATTTTTGCTCATAAGGACAATTCTAACGGTTCTTTTACAAGGCATAAGGCTCGTCTTGTAGGTGATGGTAAGACTCAGCAGGTTGGTGTGGATTGTGGTGAGACGTTTAGTCCAGTGGTCAAGCCGACTACCATTCGCATTGTGCTCAGCTTGGCTCTTTCGAAAGCATGGTCCGTTCATCAGTTAGATGTGAAGAATGCTTTCCTACATGGTGATCTCAAGAAGATCGTCTATATGCATCAACCCTTGGGGTTTAGGGATCCCAAATATCGTCATCTTGTTTGTCTGTTGAAAAAGTCCTTGTATGGGCTTAAGCAGTCTCTACGGGCTTGGTATAAGAGGTTTGCATACTATGTTTCGACTATTGGTTTCTCTCACAGCAGGTCTGATAATTCATTGTTCATATATCGTCATGGTTCATCCTTGGCTTATATATTATTGTATGTGGATGATATTATCTTGACTGCCTCTTCTGATGCATTACGCCAGTCTATCATGACAATGCTCAGTTCTCAGTTTGCTATGAAAGACTTAGGGCCCTTGAGTTACTTTTTGGGGATTGTCGTCACTTGTCATACATGTGGGTTGTTCTTATCCCAGAAGAAGTATGCAACTGAGATAATTGAGAGGGCTGGGATGTCATCATGTAAGTTCACTTCCACTCCGGTTGATACTAAACTCAAGTTAGGTGATGCGGCTGGCTCACCTTATGAGGATCCGACCCGTTATCGCAGTCTTACAGGGGCCCTTCCGTATCTTACATTCATGAGACCAGATATTACGTATGCCGTCCAGCAGGTGTGTTTATTTATGCATGATCTCAAGGTTGAGCACATGAATGCGCTCAAACGCATTATTAGGTACATCCATGGGACACTTGACTATGACTTACATTTATATCCTTCGTCGACATCTACACTCGTCTCGCATACTGATGTTGATTGGGGTGGTTGTCCAGACACTAGACGGTCAACGCCTGGCTATTGTATGTTTCTTGGTAATAACTTGGTCTCCTAGTCTGCAAAGCGTCAGTCGACGTTATTAGGCTCTAGTGCCGAGGCTGAGTATCGAGGGGTAGCCAATGTGGTCTCTGAATCCTGTTGGTTACGTAATCTTCTATTAGAGCTTCATTGTTCTATTCAGAAAGCTATCTTGGTTTATTGTGATAATGTTAGTGTCATCTACCTTTCTAGTAATCCGGTTCAGCACCAGCGGACTAAACACATCGAGATGGACATTCACTTCATTCGCGAAAAGGTAGCTCGTGGACAAGTACACGTCTGTCATGTCCCTTTCAGGTATCAAATTGCAGACATCTTTAGCAAAGGTCTTCCGGCAGTACTCTTTGAATATTTTAGGGACAATCTCAGCGTACGAAGACCGCCCGCTATGACTGCGGGAGTGTGTTAAATATACATATGATATACAATATATCATATGTATATTGGCTGGTCTCGGTTTGCTATACATATGGAGGACGAATTGAACATATTAGTTTAGGTAATATTTGGGTGTAATTAGTATTGTATACTTACCATAATTGTATTACCATAATTGTATAGTTAGTGTAAGGTTTTAGAAGTAGAATAGGAATATGATGTTTCTATTATGGAAAGATGTAAATTGTATATATACTCTTTCAATTAATGAAAATAATCAATCGATTATTTCTTTCAGTCTCCTTAAAATACTCAATTTATTTACTCTATTCCATTAATTACTCAATCAATTTGTTTACGGGAAAAAGAAGAAGAGGAAGAAGAAGAGGAGGAGGAAGAGGAAGAAGAACCACCCCGAGGATCCATACACATGAGTTGAGCCACGGGCTGAGAAAACTTTCGTAAGCTTCTAATTAAGAATAGTCTGCAAAGCGTCAGCCGACACGCCGCTTATCCAAGAACAGATGGAGCAGGAGTGGCTAGACACTGTTGGTGGCCCGACTAGGTTTGGGACAACTTATGGCATGGCGAATCTTGCATTTCGTTGATTCAAGTCAGCCCTGCAAGGCATAGATACTTCCCGTGATCCCGAGTCGGTGGATCCTGTGACATTTAAGGCCATGGAGCAGAAGATTTCTGAGCTAACAAGCTCACTTCAGGCCTCGCATGCCCCAGATAGGGTGAGGGACGAGCAGTTTGCTGGTACGAAGGCCCAATTAGACCTCTTACTTGCTTCAGGAGCGTTTCCAATTCCTCCGTGTCTCGATGATGCTCATAACTCCCAGTCTCGTCATAGGTGACAACCTCAAGTATATAGTCCTGATCACCAACTAGTTAATGTGGCTAGTAGTGAGGATGATGATGATACGGATCACGTGTGAAACACACAACGACATTGTTGATTCTTAATGTTTCTAAACTAACTTATGCTTTTTTTGGTGGATTTGTAAGAATTTTATTAGACTTTTGCTAATGTTTGTGAAGATTGAAGTAATTTACGTTGTAGATTGACTTGTGTGTTTTGTAAATGTTTGTTTGAACCTTTGATTCGAACTTGAAGTAGTTTTGACTTAATTTGATGTGTTGTGGCTTGTACAACAGTTAAGAGCTATAGTTTTATTGTTGGCAGCTATTTGAGCTGGTTTTAGCTGATGTAGAATAAATTATAATTGTTTTGATTTTGGTAGGTGGGCTGCTGGAAAAGCAGCTGAATTCTGCCAAATATTTTGCAGAAAATCAACCTCATGAGGTCGGTTCTTCCTAGATATTTTAAAAACCGGCCTCATGAGTTTTATTTTAAAAAAATTAATATATTTTATATAATAATTATTAACAAAATTTCGACATCATAAAGTCGGAAAGTTTAAACATAAATTAATATATATTTAACTAACCGGCCTCATGAGGTCGTTAATCTTTAAAATTATAAATTTCGAAAAATAAATTACCAACCCCACGAGGTCGGTATTTTATTTAAATCGTTTGCAATGTAAATAACATACCAACCTCATGAGGTCGGTTAATTTTCCGACCAAGTCTATTTTGACCTGGGCTTGACGTCAGTTTTGAGGTTGAAATTAGCCATTGTCCGACCTCTGAAACCTATGAGGTCGGGAAAACAATTTTTTTAATAGTGTATATATTTGATCGATCTATATATATTTATACATGATTTCAAATTCGTTATAACCTATAAGTTAGGTCAACATTAAATTTCATGGTTTGTGAAGCAATCACTTAATTTGTTGCTAAAGATATAAGGAATGTTAAAAATGGATGGACTCAAATGAAAGATGTAGGAGGGGGGGGGGGGGGAATGAAAGCCTTCATGTAGAAGTAATTTAGTAAATTAAAATGAGAGCAATTATTAGTCAATTGAACCTAATAATACAGACAAGGCCCAAGGGTAGTGACACCGAGGAGGATAAGTACGTTAGAGGTGAGGGAAAATATCATATTATATTGAGGAGGATAATGATAAATTAGATTATAGACTGGAGGAACACACTAATGTAATGAATAATATTTAAGCTCCAAATTCTAGTGCATGATCCAAAATCATTAATTAGTGCAACCTTGATGGGTGTCAATTCTTCCTAGTTTATAGACCTTGATTTATTTTATCAATTTGGGCTGAATATTCGCTTTAAGTACCTATAATATTAAAAAAAAAATTGTGATTTTGTTCCTTGTGATATCTGATTAAGCAAATTTAATCTTTAATTAATTAAAATATACACTTTTATCTTTCTGCTTATGAATTTTTACAAGTTAATGAATTATTAAGTGTTGAACCATTTAATTACTTATGTGTTGTATTAAAGTTGTACTGTTATTGCTATTTTAGGGAAATTTAGTTCTAATTAAAAAAAGTTCATGTGTAAAAGAACCAAAATACACACTTTTTAATTAAATCAAGGTTAAAATGTATAGTGTAATACAAAGGTGAATTCATGATTTAAAGTCTATGGGTTTTACGTCGACCTCCGGTTAATAAATAATACTAATAATTGGTTTTAAATTAATTATTTATAGATATTTAGTAAATTTCTTAATACATATATATGGTTTGGACAGTAGTCATAGAATTAACGTGAACCTACATGTTATATTGTGGGTGTGCCATGAATTGGTGAATTGTCACCAGATACAAAATCATAATTTACCAATAATTGATGGATCAAAATTACAATTGTATGTCCCTTTCATTTAGTTTATGTAAGTTTCATCAGTTTGTCTCCTTGATGCAGTTTATATATCTTGACGATCAATTTAAAGACTAGTGTTGCTTAGAAGCATGGATGCAAGTGGAAGGATTTAAGGGAAGTTTTAGCGAACTTGCAGAGGTATATAGTCTAAAAAATCACAAGCCTGGGCGCTAAATTGGAAGAAAATTGAGGCTGTGTTTGATAGAGAAAATATATTTTAATTATCTCATATTTAATTGATCAAAATATTATAAAAAGATATATCGAAGAAATAACTTTTTAAAATTTGAAAAATTACTTCTCTAGTGAAAAGAGACAAAAAAATGACAAAGTAGGAGTTTCTTCATTAGTTAATACTGTAGGTTTCTTCATTAGTTAATACTGTAGGTTTCTTCAAATAGTCGTGTGTAGGGCAAAATTTGTATAATACAATTGTATGAATCATATTGTGACACATGACAAATAATGTTGAGTCGGGTCCATATCAGCCTATGACACTACCGGTAAGACACAAGCAGGACTGGAGATATCGTGCGTACATACCGGCAATTTAGAAGATCGGGTGAACCGTTTGAATCCCAACGGGCGGCCGTTACTGGCCCGATCACACATCTTCAAACGGAGCATTAATAACATTTATAGAGACACTAATTTTCCACTTATTACAACATTCATTCCCTTGTATTAACAAGGGCATATATTGTAGGGTATGTACCCATGATCTCATGTATAAATAGGACTTCTTATCCCATTGTAAATTACAATCCGCAAGTTATTACAATAATCTCTTTAACATTACTCTCGATTCTTACGTTTTCACACTAGTCTCAGAGGCTTCGCCAAGAAGCTAACACAAGGCTCAGACTAATTATTTCTTTACTTTGTCTTAATATTATTTACTAGAACTGTATTTTATCTAATATTATTGTTAAATCAATCACTTGAGATCCACGTGTCCTTGACCATGTATACAAATTCAACTGTACCATTTTACAGGTAAACAGTTTGACGCTTACTGTGGGACCTAAGCAATTGTGATGTCACAAGTGACCCTTTTTTTACTAATCTTATCTTTTCTTTGAGTCTTGATTTTTGTTTTGAACAAACAAATGACAAGAATTGAAGAATTCTGAGACAACAGCAGCACTGGGGATAACACTAACAATCTCCCCATCGGACCAGATAGTCTACCGATAGAAGATACGGTACCAAAAGATCTGATGGCTGCAGACGAAGCCACCTTTGGAGGCGGTCAGATCCATGAGGAAGATGTTCCCAACGATGACACACTCGAAAAAGGCATACAAAACCTGAAGGTGCAGAATGCCGCAATGAGCGGACAATTGAAATACATGATGCAGTTTTTCTTTGAGTTCGTGTCCAAAAATGCTGGTAGTACCCTGACGGTCGCAGAATCACCGCCAAACACCACCGGAGTTGCGGGGAATAATCAAAATAGATCGAGAAATGATAGTGCTTCAGAAAGTAAAATTGTTCCTGAAAATTCATTCCAGGAGCAGGTTTTGAAATTTATGAAGGATATGAGAAGCAAAGTGGATATCAACGCAGAGAAGGCCCTTTCTATAGTCGAAGGACTGAATGCGAGGAGCTATATTCAGTTGGCATATAAGTCAAAGGATGCGCCCGAACTAATCCCTAAAAGTTCAAAATGTTGTTCGTACCCAAGTACGATGGGACTACTGATCCACAGGAACACGTAAAGGCTTAAACTACCTCCGTCAAAGGAAATTATCTAAGGAAACACAAAATAGAATATATTCTAATCAAAAAGTTTGTTGAAACGCTCGCTAAGGGAGATTTGACATGGTATTCACTCCTCCTTAAACACTCGATTGGGCCATTCGCCCAGCTTGCCGACATGTTCATAAAAGTTCATGCATGGGCACGAAAGGTGAAGACGAGGAAGGTGGATATCTTTTGCATTGCGCATAGAGAGACAAAACTTCTTAGAGACTTTGTTACACAGTTTCAAAAGGAGCGGATGGTGCTACCCGCAGTCCAGGACGAATGGGTTGCAGAGGCCTTCACAAAGGGTTTGAATCCTTTTAGTTCGTATGCCTCACAAAAGCTCAAGTGGAATTTTTTGGAAGTCCTGGATATAACCTGGGAAGATGTGCACAACCAGTATGAGTCCAAGATCTGGATAGAAGATGATTTGCTGGAGACTCAGGCCGGAAGTATTTTTTGGAAGTCAGACAAAGGAGCCGGAACAGACCGGAACTCCTCGAGAAAACAAATAACAAAGGAAGACCCGGAAGAAACAATCAAGAATTGGCGAGTTTCGACAAAAGAGATTCGTCCAACTCCTCTCCAGAGGGTCCCGAATACCCAAAACTATCCGAGTACAACTTCAGCATCAATGAAGACCAGATTATGGTGGTATTAAGAACTCATACAACATCCCAACCTCCAAAACCATTACAGTTCGACCAGAACAAAATAGATTAATCTGTTTGGTGCGATTTTCATGGCACGCACAGACACAAGACCACATATTGCAGGCATCTACGAGAAGAGGTGGCAGGGGCCACCTTCGAGAATATTTGAGCCAAAGAGCTTGTAACAACTACGAGCGGGGACCACCCGCCAATGATAAGTCTAATTCGGTCGCACCACCTCATGTGATAAACATGATCTTTGGTGGGTTAATGATTGACGCTACATCTTTCACTGCGGTTAAGAAAATAAAAATTCCAGTGACTCGGGAGAAGAGATTTCAGGAGATATTAGATGAACATACTATTACTTTCACTGAGAAAAATGCTGCCGGAGTAATCTTCCACCATAATGATGCATAGGTGATTTCGGTATCTATTGATTGCTTCCATGTGAAGTGAGTTCTAATCGATCTCGGGAGCTCTACTAACATTATTAGGCTGAAGGTTGTAAAAGAAATGAACATGGCAGACAAGATTGTTCCGGCTTCCAGAACCTTTTCATGTTTCAATATGTCCAGTGAAACCACTAAAGGAGAAATTGACCTACCAGTGAATGTTATAGAAATCATAAAAGTGACTAAATTTTATGTCATACGGTGATATGAGGTACAATTCTATATTCGGGAGGTCATAGATACACGATATGAAGGTAGTCCCGTCAATATTATATTTGCTGGTGAAATTTCCAACACCGGAAGGAATCTAACAAATTAAGGGGGAACAGCCCGCTTCTAGAAAGTTGTATGACATGGATGAACTGAAGATAGTGGCAGATCCTAAATAGCAATTAAAGAAAGTGGAGATCACATCACAAGATGTCCACCTGGTTCCGCAGTTAGAAATAGAATCAACCTATCAGAAATAGAAATTTTCGGATCATTACCAGGTGCCTAGAGGTGCTCGAGAAAATAGCTTTGCATGAAGAAACTCCCGATCGAAAGGTATATCTGGGCACATGGTTAACCCCGGACCTCAAGGATTTAATTCTTAATTATCTTGCAGCTAACAGTGATTGCTTTGCGTGGTCACATAAGGATATGACAGGCATACCTCCAGAAGTTGCAACTCATACGTTGGGCCTGGATCTCAGTTTCCCTCCCGTGCGGTAGAAGAAGTGGCCCATCGCCAAACTCTGCAACAAGTTTATGAAAGAAGAGGTAGCTATTTAACATTACTCTTGATTCTTACGTTTTCACACTAGTCTCAAAGGCTTTGCCAAGAAGCTAACACAAAGCTCAGACTAATTATTTCATTACTTTGTCTTAATATTATTTACTAGCACTCTACTTAATCTTATGTTGTTACTAAATCAATCACTTGAGAATCACGCGTCCTTGATCACGTATACAAATTCAACTGTACCGTTTTACGGATAAACAAATTATTTTTTACTCTTTAACCAAATATTGTGGAGGCAAGGCCCGAATCTTTTTACGTATTAATGGTGATGATGATCAAGTGAAAACAGAGTAATTACCCTCAGGCCTCAGCCTCATAGGTCCCCCACCACTATTCCCTCCCAAACCTGTTTACCCCATATAATTGCACGTCACATTACATTGTTTTTTGGCTTAAACACATCGATAGCCTCTTAAATTTATGAGTAAATTTTATTTAGTTGATATGCGCAAAAGTTTTTTCAAAATTTGAACCGAAAGTGTTTAATAAGAATAATTTATCACGTATTAAAATGTTCAATTGAAATGAATCGTAATCCGAGTGTCTAAATAAAATTTACTGACAAATTTAAGAGGTCGTTTATGCATTAATTTAGCCTTTTTTTTCACTTGCGATATTTTAATTTGATTTTCTCACTAGTTAAGTATACGTGGAGAAGACGAAGAAATAGATTGAAAAGAAAATATTTAAGGACCTTAGGAGGAGTATTCGGAAAGGTTGGATTGGCATGCATGCAAATTTCATTGTCAAGATAGAACAAAAAAGGGGAAAAGCAGCGAAACCCACTAAAGAACCAAATCAATGTGTATGTGTTAAAGAGTCTCACATCGGATATAGAATGAGAATATGGACTCCTTATATGAATTTAGACAATCGTTACCCTACAAGCTAGTTTTTGGATTGAGTTAGGCCCAAGATCCATTCTTTACATGATATCATAGTCAGACGCATTCCAATTCTTTGTTCACCAGTGTTGGACCCTATATTATATTATTCACGCTCCAATTAACAAGATCTGGGCGTGCGAGAGAGTGTTAAGAGTCTCACATCGGATATGGAATGAGAACATGGACTCCTTATATGAACTTAAACAATTCTCACTCTACAAGCTAACTTTTAGGGTTAAGTTATAACCAAAATCTATTCTTTATCGTATGTACTATAATCCACCTAACTAAGAAAATAACAGGTCCGTCAACTTCCACCCCTCAATAATTTTCAAAACATTATTTTTCCTTTTTGTCTAGCAATGAAACTTTGTCCAACAGTGTTTCTCAATCAAGCATTATTCATAACGACAAGAAAAAAGTCTCTCTTATGATCCTTCCGACCAAAGGAGGAGGATAATAATAGAGGACTGAGGACTTGACTAAATCAGCAGTAATTACTCATCATATTGTGCCAATAAAGGATGGGAATTACAAAATGGAATTTTACCTTCTATAGTCGCCCATCAAAATAATAGTCATTAAATTTATAGTTTTTATATATTAATTATAATTCACGTTCGAATTGGGTTCTAATGAATGTTCTAAATTTTAAGAAAATGGAAAAAACTTGAGATTTTTTTGATATTGAAAAAGTCCATAAAAATTTAGAATAATCATCCAAAAAGATAACATAATACTGATGACCCAAAAAACTAAGAACAAGAGACGTTCATAGATCACTATGAATAATATCGAATGACATTAAAGTATGAGAATTAGAGTCTACAAATGACAACTTAACTATTTTTCCTAAAGAACAAGATTGACAATTCGGAGTGCTACGCTCACCCTTACAAGAAATAAAATTGTTTTTCTCTAAGGAAGACAAAATAGACGATCCCAGATGACCTAGACGAGCATGCCACAAGGAAGGAGCAAGGGCTGCAAACGTTGACGGCAAGGCTTGACTCGATGGACCGAAACATGGCGTGATAGGATAAAGATCTCTCCTACTATCACACCTCATGAGAGGACTCCCCGTTTTGAAATCCTTCATAGAGAACCCAAATGGATCAAATTCTATGGACACGGAATTATCAGTGGTGAATTTTCGGACATACATCAAATTTTTAATCAATTTTGGAGCGTGAAGGGTATTTTTCAAAATAAGGGGTGGATGAGGGGGAGACAATGTTTTATGACCATAACCACGAATTGGAGTTGAATTATCATTACCAACAATTATACCACGATTGTTGCTCAAATTAGAATAAGACGAGAGAGTACCTGAATCGGATGTCATGTGAGTCGTGGCGCCGGTGTCCATGTACTAATTTAGGTCCGAAGGATTTATTCCAAGCGTGTGCATCGCGGCTTCGATGTCGGTAGAAGTGGGGCCTGCTACATGATGGGCCTGGTGGGGCCCAGGCCTGCCTCCCTGCTAACCCGGTACCCCACAGGATCGTTGGACCGAGACTGGGCTGGAGTATCTGGGCCGAAAAGAAGGCTGAAATTGGGCCCAATTACTGTGGGCTGGAGTTGCTGAAAAGCCGAGATTGTTGGGCCACTGCCTACTGGTCCAGGCCCACGACCAGGGGGCCCAAGGCTGGGACCAGTGGGGCTGAGGCCCATTGTTAATGGGGTGGGGCCTACTACCGCCGGTACTGCTGACGTTATCACCGCGTTTGCCACCGCGGTTTCTTCCATTATTCTTCCATTATTTTTCCTAGTATTCTTGCTGACGAAAATCGATGCAGTTTTTGGTCGAGAAGGGGCACGAAAAACTGAGAGAAATTTTGGAGAAGAGCGGAAGCAATTTAGTCCTAGACTTCTGATACCATGAAAAAATTATCCATTGATTATTTTCATTAATTGAAAGAATATATATACAATTTACATATTTCCATAATAGGAAAATCATTTTCCTATTCTACTCCTAAAATCCAATTCTAGTAGTACAAGACTTCTATAATTATGGTAAGTGTATAATGCTAAGTAATACAAATATTCTACACTAATTACAATCCTAAAACGGACCAAAGTCCCGTGATATACACTATGTATATCACGGGAATATACACTATCTAACAATAATATATATATATATATATATATTATACATACTTAATGTATATTTTTCGTGTATTGACTAGTGGGGTAATTACTTTTGGCTGAGAGATTAAATATATTAAAAGTCCTTCGAGAAATTAGAGATTGGAGACTCGGACTTGACATATTTTCAAAGTTGATAGATTCAAATTTTAAAAATTTTAGCATTAAACTCATTTTTTTTCAAACTAAGATTGAAATCACAGGTTCATAATTTACTATTTGTTGAATGTTAGTATTTTTTTTTCCACATATATATATATATATACATACATACCAGTTAGACTAAAAGTTACATGAGCCTTTGCATAGTATAGTTGAAGCTCAAAGTGATTGTCAAACAGTCAAAGGGCCAAATGCATGTTGAACTAAGACGTGGGATTTGAACAGGACATCACTGCTTGCCAAGCTCATGAGAAATGAATAAAGAAAGAATGATTATGTCCCATTGCAACTTGTGTACGTGTCTCTTCTAATTTTTGCATCATGTATATCCATAATATCTTCACGTTTGAACAGAAACATAATAATACTAATAATACGTATAAGAGTATATTTTGCATCAAAAGCTGCAAGAAATAAAAAATAATGTAGTAACTTTTTCGATGAGAGACGACACGCTATATATGGTTCTAAATAATAGTCGTATCATTTTCTACTTTCTTTTATTTAGAAAACCTTTTACTTATGTTTTAATGTCTATCTCCTCGAGTAAATTCTCTGGATGGTCATTCACATTTTGAAAATTACCTACAAAGATCACCTTTTTTAGGATAATAAAATCACTCTACTATCACTATTACCTTAAATATATACTAAACACCTCAAAAGTCTCCTCTCCTAATTGGCATGTCATATCATTAAAACTCCATTTACTATTACCGTAAAATGACAAATTTGCATATAATAACTCATCTACTTTACCATGACGTATAAGTAATTTTGTCACTCTATTGTTATATGAGTAAAGTTCAGTTATTTTACAATGATAAATAAATAATTTTATGACTCTACTATTATATGAGTAAAGATTTAATATGATAAATAAATAATTTACCTCTGAAAATTATAGTAGGTAGAGTTCTATTTCTTTAATGTGGCAAAAAGAATTTCGTAACTTTACTATTATAGTGGTGAATTAAACCAATATTTGTACGCAAAAAATCACTTTGTTCTTAGAGCTGGGCAAGGTATTCATGGTTTCGGTCTTGGATTTATCAGGCAAAATAAGATCTGGATCATGTCTTGTAGTGTTGCATCTGCGACAATTATTAATTTTAGTTAGCCACTCTTGTTCTAGGCATGACTATTACATTTTTCTCTAAAGTGAGACTCTATTGACCTATCTTGTAGCCACATGTTCAACGAAAAACATTACTTAAAATTGAAGAATGAAAGACTTGTATAACATTCATTCATTGGGAGGACCACCTGATCAGATCTCCACTAGAAGCTTCTTAGGGGCTAAACCATCATAAATACTGCGAGAGTAACTTCCACTATTAAAAAATCACTATTTTTCACTCAAATTTTTCATTAAAATATGTTCGGTGGCTATTCTAATAGATATTTGTTAGGATTTGTCCTAAATTTTCTACCTTATTTGAATTTTATTATAATTGTGTTTTGAGAATTTCTTGATAGAAAATATTTTCTTTATCGAAAAGGACTCTACTATGTATATCCTATTTCTTGGAGGAGAAATTTGGACTTTTATAAATAGAGGATCCTTTTTTTCTCATACATAACACAGTATCATCCATAATGTTGTCATCAAAGAGTCTTATTTAGGGGGAGATATTTTCTCAATAAGTTTTATGCTTTCTTTTATATTAGATTTTTTATATGTAGGTCATTGGTCAAATAATATCAAAGTATTATGCGCTTTTAGTATATTTTTTTATTGTCCAAATTTATCATCGTTCAATGTTTGCAATTATTAGCTTTCACATGACACCCTAATTATTTTGATCCCCAACAAGTGATAGCAGAGCTAATGGTCAACGAGTTGAAGACAGGTTCAAGGCGGTCGGTTTAAATCAAGCTGCACGTAATTTCACGGTGATAAAGGTTATGTCCGGAGTACTACATGTGGAGCTGATCTTTCAACCATATTTTCAATATTCCAGCTGATGCATCTTTAAAAATAAAGTAAAATAGTTTAAAACCAACTTTTAATCACAATATTTTTAACCTTATTTTTAACCATGGCAAGCAGCATTGATGAAGATTATGTGAAGATGGAGAATCAAGATTATTTTGCAGAAAATTCGAGTCAAGGGGAGATTCTTAGTATTTGCCCTGAATTTCATGCTTATTTGAATTCTACAATAATTGTGTTTTATTTCAAAAATGATTTCTTGGTAGAAAAGGTTTTCTTTGTAGAAAATGACTCTACCGTATTTATCATTTTTCTTGGTGGAGAAGTTCTATAAATAGAAGTTTTTTTCTTCTCATTCAATAACACAATAGCATCCACAATGTAGTCGTTTAGAGAGTTCTGTTTAAGTAGGGATTTTTTCTTTCAATAACTTTAGATTTTTTTATATTATTTTTATCATATGTAGGCCAATTGACCAAACTCATATCATATCATAAGTCTTTTTTATAGTTTTTCTTTATTGTCTGATTTATCGTTGTTCAATGTTTGCATAGCTTCTGCATGACGCCCTGATTATTTTGAACCCAATAATATTTTGATTGAATCAGTGAGAAAGGAAAGAATAGTTGTATTTTCACACGGAAAAATTATGAAATTTTCCAGATTTTAATGGGAATCTGTTTTCCACCATATTTCAGTGAAATAAGGTGAAAATCATGTTTTATTAAATAAATTTTCTGCTAATCCGTGGTAGAAAAAGTCTTTAATTCTGGTAGTGTTCAATGTTGATGATAAAGAGTACAAATTAATTTGTTATATTCATATATGGAAAAACAAATGATGCTGATATGTTGACAGTATTTCGATAATTAACTTTTCAACCTGAGTTCCATCGTGAAATATTTCAAAGATCTAAAAAGAAGGACTAAAGCATCTTGCTTTCTGGGAAGGAACCATAAAAGATTTTTTTCTTATAAATTAGTAATAATTCATTCCCTCGTTTTGAGAATCGATATTCTAAATTGTGGTTTGAGCATTTACATATGCTTATATAATCATTTGTTACTTGTAAGTATGGTTTGGATTGAGATCTGAGGGATCGGAATTACTTAAGACAAATTGGAAATCAAAAATAGCTTTACATTTTCAGGTGCACGCGATCGTGTGACTCAGTTGTCGCGATCGCGAAGAGGAAATATGTCAGATGGGATTTGGGCTGTTAAGCCTATGCAAATGCGGGAGATGGACTATGATCACGATGGGTTGCGATCACATAGAACCTGATCACGAATGTGGAGGCTAGTGGACCAGTCAATCGAGAAAATTACCCTCCGCGGTCACAATGAGGGACAAACCTAGGTATATAAGTTCACTGCCAAGATGGGTGAATTTCAGCCTACATCATTAAGCTAACGATTTCTTACAATGTATGGCTTATTATACTTGAATTTGGTTGAATGATCTAACCATGGATACATGAGATTCAAGTGTCTAAATTGGGACCTAGTTCCTAAAATAGAAAACTAGGGCATTGACCTAGTAAATGAAATCTAGATTGAAGAAATGAATTCATGAGCTTATGGGTAACCCGTCCATGTAACTTGTTTCGAAATTTGAACGGTCAAGAGTTGACTTTGATTTTTCCTAAAATTATGAAAATAAACCCCCTAGCATAGTTTGACACATTATTCAATATTTTTTATAGATTGAGGCTATTGGAGGTCGTTTGGGCGGAGAATTGGACAGTACTAGATTGGGAAATCTCACTGACTTCGAGGTGAGTCAGACATTGAAATTTGTACGGCTTGTTTCTCCAAAAGCATGATCGGAACTTGCATTACTATTTTCAAATAACTAGTATGTTGTGGGTTAAGAGCGTGCTAGGTTATTTATGTTATTTTGAGCTACTTGTCATATGTTATACTCTTTTATGACTATAACATGACTCTGTTGGGGACTTAAATCATGATTAAAACTATTTTACTACGAACTGAGCATGGAATCCTAGAGATTTCACTATCAACTCGTGAATGCTTCTCTTTCTCTTCTTGTACTTTAGGCAGTTTATGTGGTTATATACCCGCACTCTCACAAGAGGAATCCTAATGATGAATAACATGTATTGCTTAAATAACCTCGTTGAACGTGAAATTATCTGTGTAGACAAAGATCATCGCATAATTGACTATTCTAACTTCAATAAACTGAGTCTTTTGAGTTTATATAGTAGCCCCAGCATAACCTCTTCTAGTATTGGCGGCTATTACTCGAAACTAAGTTGTTGTAAGTGTCTCGATCTGTCCTTTAGGCCTATTCTTTATTCCTTTGGGAAATTCTTGATACAATCTTAAGCTCCTGAAAGCTTGGTCAGGTCTAAACATACACGCAAGTATAATGTGATCGGTCTGTAATAAAGTGAGAAGTAGAGTATCATTCTCACAGGAACTTGTTGTTTAGCTTAAACAGTTTTATACTATTAATCTAACAAGATTTTCACAAGATTGGTTGTTTCTTATAATTACTTGCATAATTTGTAAAGTATATAATCAAAACTTCAAGATGTTACTTTTGGATTGGTGACTGGTTTGAAGGTCGTGGCCCTGAAATGCCATGATCTAGTTTGCAGAGATTAAGATGAAACTGATGAAAATTTGAAAGTGGAAGCCGAGAAAGTAAGGATTTAAGAAGGAACAAATGAAGAAGTCTTTGGCATAAATAGGAGAAGAAGAAGAAGAAGAAGAGGTGAAAGAAGGTGGTGACATCATCCCCAACATGGTCTCGCCATGTGTCCTGGATACGAAGTCGAAATGACATCCATCGTTTCTATCTGAAATATTTTTCCACTTCTCTAACATCTCATGAGAACTGGCTGGAAAGCAAATATACAGGGATGAAAAGCTCTTTGACCAGACACATGGCAAGTACGAAAGGAACTCATAATCAACCCTAAGTATGCCGATGACAGCTTAGCCGAACAGTGAAGAACTCTTAATCCGTTCGGAAGATTCAAGGTACATGGGCAATCATAATCCCAATGTTGTCCAACTTTGAAATACTTGGGATTCCACTTTATCACGTCCAACAACTACGATCTTATCCCGGAAACGTACGTGCGGGAGAGGTGTTAGGGGTTATTTAGGACTAGTTTGTCCTATAGATATCTCCCTCTTTCACACACGTTGATATACAAAAATTCTGGCAAAGTTAATGATCATTTAGTCCTTCATACTATGGTTTGGTGTTGTCTAGCCCGGATCAATCAATAAGAATTACTTCATTTTTCTCTTTATTGTTTCAGCTTGATTATTTACTTGTTATAATTATTATGTTATTCCTATTATTTTTTCATTATCAAAGGATTAATCGAATTTGGTTTAATGGGGCCTTAATCAGACTTTTACCAAGCTTTTTCGACCAATATATTCCCTCATTTTAATACAATTACAAAACTATCCATCGAGGCCCAAATTATGAATGGTACTTGATGTTTTAATAAGGGAAATTGAGACTTATATCCTGCCGGTTAGCGAAACTTTTCCGGTAGTATGCCATGGTTCCTTACTTCGACAGGGTAGATCTATTGGCATCTGCTTAGCCAATAACTGGTATTGGCAGTTCTAGCTCGACAATATTTGACAATAGGTAATTCCTGTAAGTTTCCATCTCTTCTCATTCACATTTATCTCAATCCACCCTAATCTTCTTCTCTAACAACCCTTCAGTAACCCATAAAAGTCTCAAAGATAATCCTCTGTAGTTGAAAAAAGGCTGATCGAGGGAAAATCTCATTTTGGCTCATCGTTGTTCAAGATTAATTCTATTTTCCATCTAATTTTTTTTTGAATGGGTATGGTTGGAATTCATTGGAAGATTAAAATGATCTGTACTAGCTTGGAGTCAAAATTCAGATCTGAAATGGACCCAAAAAGCATCACTGCGGCAATGCATATCACATTCACACACATTTTCATGGATATGTACATGTATACTGGAGATACACTGATATACATGAAAGATATACACAAATATATATATATTCCCACATTCACAAAAGTACCATTCCAGTTTTTTAAAGACTCATGGTCACAAGCCCACAACTATTCCAATTCTGAGGTTCCCTAGAGCATAAAATTGCCAATAAAAGAGCTTTTGTTGAGATAAAAAGAGAACTAAAAACCTTGCTATTGGCAGAAATCATAAGAAGGATAAGGGTTTGAGTTTACTCGTTTGGGAAGGGTTGAAATCATCCCTTTATATTTTATGCTCATATCCTTGTAGCTTTCTTATCCATAATGGCCAGAAAAACGACTAGTTTTGGAAGTGAAAAAGGAGCTCTTCTTTTTTCTGAAGAGTGAGAAATTGAAGAATTTTAAAATTGAATTCCGATAGGATAACATTTGCATTTAAGAGTGCCCATTTTTTTCCTTCTAAATTTGACAAATTGGGCTGCTAATAAGAAAAAGCTAGGCTATTTCTTGCCACTATGCGTTGTTAGGTGCTCCGTATTATTTTTCCATTAAGGCCGAACCTAAACCTGTGCCAAACTCCCTTTCAGGGAAGTGCACCGATAGCTAATTGTGCCGGATTCCTTATCGCAATAGACATAAGTTTTATTTGAGGGACAAAAATTAAAGACCAACACAAAATAGGAATAAAAGTGCAAATGACCTCACCATTTAAGCCATGAATATGATTGATCCATAAACTTTTATAAGTTTAATTACTGTAAATAATTTCAAATATATGGGACTGATTGTAAAATAGGCTGAGTTTGACCGAACTTTCGACAATTGCGCCTGATTGCCTTATACCAAACTTCAAATATGTATGCTTAAAATTCCAGACATATATATTCGAAACTAAAAGTTATTTTTCTAAAGATCTCTACTAAAACTTTCAAACTTTTCCAACACCTTTAAACTCAATCTTCATATTTAAATTCACTCTTCATATTGAAAATAAAAGACTAACTTCTTCAAAAAATTATACTTCAATTGCTATAAATTCAAAAAATATTATGGAAAGAAGAAGCGGAGGATGCCCGTTTTTCTAAAGTTTGCCTATATTGGCTAGGAATACAAAAAAAAAAATGCGCCTTAAATGACGATGTAAAAAGTAGGTGGAATTCAATTGCAATAAATTCAAAAAAAAAACTATAAAAAAAAAAGAAGCAGAGGATATTAGTTTTTCCAAGTTCGCCTATACTTCCTACCAATATAAAAATATTACTTCCTCTGTTCACTTTTACTTATCACCTTCCGCTTCTCGAAAGTTAATTTGACTAATTTTAGGAACTAAATTGAATTAGATTAATTCAATATTTTAAATTTTAAATTTTAATATGCTCGAAAACTATACGAAAAATGCTAGTCCCTTTGTCCCAAAAAAAAGACTCACTTTCTTTTTTAATCCATCCCAAAAAGAATGATATATTTCCTTATTTGACAATAATTTAACTTTAAACTTTACCTTTTACGTAAAACGATATAATTTATAACCACACAAATATTTTTGACTTATTTTAGATCATAAGATTCAAAAGTTTTCTTTTATTTCTTAAAGTGTGTCAAATAAAAGTACATCACATAAATTGAGACGGATGGAGTACTATAAGTTACAATTTTCTCATACTAATATGATAAAAAAAATACATTTTAAAATATGATCAAAATTCAAAATCCATGCCGTTCAACTTTCGAGAAGCAAAATGTGACAAGTAAAATAAACGGAGGGAGTATTTAATAAGTAATTGTGCCTTAATTAGCGATGTAAAAAGTACTGCCCTGCGAAATTAACACATTCCCTTCTAACAAAGATAACTGGTGCTCTTTCATTAGGAGCCCAGCGTTAAATTCTAAATCATACAACAAGTAAGCAATGCACAAAGAATGCACAATTATTAACAAAAGGAATTAAACTTAGTGAGCCCAAGCAAGCCATATTGACCCGAAGCTCCTCTCTTATGGCTTCTATAATTAGTACAAGTACAATCATATAAGTAATACTTCACCAAAGAATGACTTTGCCCTGCTCCAAAAGTAATGGCAGGAAGAATACCTTAAAACTAATCATGCCCTGCACTTGAGAAGTTTTGGCAGGAAGAATGGCAAATAGGTATGAGTATCTAACATATCTGCTGCCTGTGTAATTGCTGTGAGCTCCATGAGCTATTTAGCTGTGAAGGAAAAATGATCGTTGGCAACCTCTTGCTTTCCTCGACGTCAGGACAATCAATGGTGTAATGAAGCCCGCGACTCTCGTGTCAAGAAAGAGCACTGCTAACTACCAGTTTGGCACAACAGAAGAGATTCCTCATCTCACAAGCCTCTAATCCAACCATGGTTGGTTCCCAGCCATGCTGAAATAAGTAAGTTTCCCATTTCAATTCCAACTCTTTGATTCTCTTCTCTGCAAGGGTTAGTCTTGAGGTCGACCTAACAATTCCAACATACTCCCTCATGATTGACTGCAATTCTTTCCTCACTTCCCTTGTCTGACGAATGACTTTGTTAAGTACTGTATCTCCTAGTAACACGGGGGCAACAGGCCGCGGCCATCAACTTGAAGCACCATGATCAATTTTAGATACGTTCATGTGATCAATTGAAGGCTGTACAGCTCTTCGTGCAAACACTAGTGCTTCAGCCAACGAGTTGCTTGCAAGTCGGTTCCCACCATGCAAACCAGTACATGCAACTTCACCTGCCACATAAAGACCTCGTACATTAGTCTCACCGTCGAGCCCAGCCCAAACACTCCACTTGCTAGAAACTACAACAAAAGCTAAACCAAAAATTCCGTACAGCAAATTAGATCTTTCAAATCTAAAAACCTCAGCTACTACAACATAGACTAAAATCTCGTTAAATTTAATCAACACAGGTATCCTCTCCCTTCACTTTTACTTATCCATTATAAACTTTACACCTTTTTTAAAAAATAATAAATAAAGTGTGTAATTTACCATGATACTCATATTAATTGTAATCTTAATAAATTTGGAAAATGATTTGAAATGAGTAATCTATACTAAGGATAAAACAAGAAAAATAAATTATTTTTCTCTTGTGAAAGTGAACAAGTATTTCTTAAAATAGACAAGTAAAAATTAAGGATGGAGTAGCTTAAATAACATAAACCTCACACTTCCCAATGTATACGATAGATGAAATGAACCGGGGTTAGCTTGACTGCACTTTATCTCGTCAACTTGGTTAAAATGGCGCTGATTACAAAATAGAATACGCACATCCAGCTTGCTTACTCTATTGTCAGTCCAGCCAGATGAAGGCCACCACCCTTCCAATTCTTAGTTCGTGGTGACAACCCCAATTAAGTACTCCCCCATTTCAAAATATTTCTCATATTTTTTATTTACATGTTCTTAAAAAAAATACTATTAAAAGAAATATTTGACTATCTATTGTTATTTACTTCCCTCCGTCTAGTATTACTTATTCACTTTCTTTTTTAAGTCAAACTATATAAGTTTTGACCAATATTTTGATATATTATATATTTTTTATCATAATGATATGAGAAAAATTACTACTTATGATACTTTTCATGTCATTTTTAAATATCTAAATTATAATTTTAAATTATTGAATTGATCTACTCTAATTTAAATTCAAAAATTAGTTAATTTGACTCTCGAAAAGCTAAAGTGGATAAATAATATGGGACGGAAGGCGTATATCTTAAGATATAATATCTCTTCATTAACATTTAATTATTATTGAGGTGTTTGTAATCTTCAAGAACAATTACTACAAAGGGTAATATGGGAAAGAAATAATTAATTTTATTTTGAACTTGTAAAATGACAAGTATTTCAAGACGAATATTTTTAATAAAGACAACGGGTATTTTAGAAGGGAGAAAGTAATAATTTAAGAGGCTAGTCTCTTTGGATCGGATCGGTAGCTTTTCAAGATAATCTTAATCTGATTTTTCTAGCATACACAGGAAAACAATCAAATCTTTAAAACAAACTTCATATGGCAAACACTCTTAAACAATTTTACGTGCTAGACTTTTTTTCTTTATCCGAGTCTTATCATTTATCTTTTTTTAACATGGCATATTCAATTTTACTATCATCATGTTCATATTGCTTTAATTTTTTGTCCGAGTCTAACCGTTTATCTTGTTTTGCTTTGCTTTGCTTTGCTTGTAATTATGCTTTGTCTTGAACCGAAAATCTTTCAGAAACAACCGCTCTACTTAACAAGATGGAGGTAAGGTCTACATACACCTTACCCTTCCCAGACTCCATGTTGTGAAATTTCACTAGGTATGTTGGTATTGTAGTACTCTTTTTTTTAGATTTGCCTTTTTCCTGATCTTTTTTCTTTTTTTTCCACTTTTTACTCCTATAATTTTTTTAAAAAACTTATTTTACGAAATCGAACAATCACACCTTTTTGTATTCTACGCGAGGAGTTTGGTGTGACTGACAAAGAAAAACCTTATGTTTTAAAATCTTTTTGACCTAGATTTGAAGACTAAAATATTTACATATTAAGAAAAGATTATTTTGATTTCGCACGGACTTATATACCAGTATTATAGATGCAGCACTAAGAAGGTGCTGAGATATGTTACAAGGGAGTTTCTTCCGCCAAAAATCTTATAACATGTGACAGGAAACATGAAAAAAGTCCTTAGGCACACCGTGCAAGAACCACTTAGCAAACTCCAAAGCTCCAAAGCACCAACTGACAATAGTAGCGATATCTATATTGAAAATGGAACATTCAGTGATGAAATTGGCTTGCAATAACAATTTTAGGTATTCACTTAATCTTGTTAGGTATAAGTGCTTTTCTTCTAGTATTCGAGGCTCTTTATTTGGGGGGCGTATATGATACCTGGGCTCCAAGAGGGGGAGATGTAAGAAAACACTCAGTCACCTGCTTACCTCCGATGATGCTTGTAAAAGAAACTCCTAGATATACTTGGGCTGCTACAAACCAAATCATTGGAATGGTGAGTTGATGCGAAAGCAGGCCAAGCTCCGTAAAAGCCCAACAGGGCTTTAACGACCATAAGTTCCATGCCTTCAATAACTTTTAAATCCACAAACTTTCCTGACAAGCCATAATCTTCTTATTCTAAGCCAGAAAAGTCCTCACAAGTCACAACGAAGAACTCATTGGCCTTCAATTCAACAGGCTCCACCACTTGATTATATGTCAAGTACAAATAGCATTCTGTAGACTTAGAAGAGAAGCAAATGTAAAATTGACGAAAATGTTTAAAACAAAATACGAAGGAAACAAAGTTGTATATAGAGTATTTTGGATATCCGAGCAACGCTACTAAAGACAGCCTTTTAACATTGTCTGCGCCTATGCAGGGCTGAGTTGAGAACTGTGATACCTAAAACTAGGATGTCAAAAGCAAGGACAGTTTTATTTCATACTTCGCTGAATGAATGATATTCAAGCTACTGCTCTCTTGGGATGGCAGTTACGACATATAGAAGGATTGGTTTCTCACCTCTAGAGATTGCTGTAATATAACAAAAAACGAAAGACAAAAACTAGAGGGACAGGACACAAATAACTACTGGAAGAATGATACAGATCGGACCTAATACTAAATAATGTACACAATTTAAGACTTCCTCCACAAATGTCAAGCGGTCAGTGCTGCAACAAGCTGCATATTTTAGAATTAAAAGCAAGTTAAAATCATGAACAATATTAGAAGAGCTAATTCACAATATTATAAGAAAACGTGTGATTTCAATAACTTAGGTATTAGCTAAAAATCTTAGGTCACTGTATAAGCTTTCATGTTTTCCTCCTCTCATATCCTTTCCTTTGCCTCTCCTCCAACCTTTCCTTTGCCTCTCCTCCAACCCCCCCCCCCCCCAAATACCTTACTCGCAATATAACAAGTTTAGCAACATATACAGTTTTTAGTCCAAGCAAACCTTTAGGCAATTAAAGTCCACAGTTCAAATCGTCAACAAGAAGAGAGACTTCGCGAGATCACCAATGTAAATGTAAACTTGAAAAAAAAAACAGCAAGAAAGCTTGTTAACCTGGTAACAAGTGAAATGGAGCAAGATACAGGTTCGCAGGGAAAATTTTCAACCGCAAGAATTAGGTGCGAATGCTAAATCAAATTTTCCGGGAACCAATGTCCAAGAGGTGTAAATATGATACTCTACCAATTTTATCATACTACTTTTAGTTGTACAAAGAGTCAGAAAACTCCTAACATTTATTCAATTTTCGATAGCTACCTTGCACTGGGAGAAAAGGTTTAAACTTTTACAAATTGATTATTTCTCTACCTTCGACCAGCTTCAACATAATAAATTCTCCCTCCATCCATATTGCTTTCCAATAAGCAAAAACCTTGACCATATCTTTTTAAATAGTTTTTGCACATTTTAAAATGCAGTGCTCTTTCCTTTTAATTTTCTGAACATCTAAATTTTTTTCAGAAGTCCATTTCATTATAATCATATTTCATACTGGAATATGATGAATTTGACTTCTGAATAAAAAAGGATACTTAACTTTTAGCTTAGTACAAGGGTAGATTAATAGAGCACAATGATGAAGGAAGCTAAATCTTTAAATTTAATAGGGCATCCAAAATGATGAAGGAAGTAAATCCTTGTAAGGAAACATTATTTTACCCACAAAATATAGCGGCAACAAAAAATATCACAAGCACGATGAGATTGATGCAACTGAAACGAGCGACTGTTTGATAAATAGATTATAATATCATTACTTAATACAGCAAGTTGAATAAATTTACTATGAAATGCAATCTAATTATATAATTAGGTCGAGACCATACATCTGTTAGAAGATACAGTGCTCCAAAATAATGTCTATCACATGCTCATTGTTTTGGGTTATTAGAGGTTTCCCCTTTTTGCCACAGAGATAGATTTCATTGGATTGAACGCATGCATACATACCCACCTTTCCCTGGCCCACACAACCAGCACCAATAAGGGGGGGAAGCAAAAGAGGCAATAAAGAGACCCGATATTTTCCATTATTACCAAAGAAAGATGGCTACAACCTCAAAACAGATGTGCCACGTCTCACTTACCTGATAAAAGCCACAAGCCAATAGCAGTTGAAATAGACAGACAATTATCATCTGACCCCTATCAACAAGAGACATCACGAAATAGCCCTTTTGATTCATCATAAATCCATCTGCATAAAAAGTTGACAAAGTCAAATACATTTCAAATAAGAGATCCGAAACTAGGGGATCTCGACGTGCCACTGATTATAGATTTGTATGTGTCTAATTTATTTATTTATTAAAAAAGCCGCTACATATAATCAATTCCTTATTTAAAAATCTGAAGTGTTTGCTATAGTGTTATTAAAAGCGCTCGCTTCAACGCTTAAAGCGTGAAGCGAGGCGAGGCGACAGGCCAAGTGCTTTTGTTCCTTGAAGCGAGGCGAGATCAGAAAAGCGCTCGCTTCAGCAGAAGAAGCGAGGCGAGGCGTTATGCGTTGCTTTTGCAAAAAAAACTAGAATTTTTTAAATTTAATTGAAATAAGGGTTAATTTTAGCTCTAATTTATAAAACAATTGCAACAGACTTGTGCATCTTCCTTGCTGCTCTTTTCTCCTCCAATTCTAGGGTTTCAAGGTAAGTTCTCTTCTTCTCTTATCTTCCTTTTTGCTTTTCTCTTCTCCTCTTTTTTCGATTTTTCCTCTAATTCTTTTCTCCTCTGTTTTCTATTCCTTCTCTTTCTTCGGTTTTTTCTGTTCTTTTCTCCTATGTTTCTATTCTTTTCTCTTCTCTTCTCTTCTCTTTTTTGATTTGTTTTTCTCTTCTTCTCCTCTATTAGTTTACTGTGGCCTTTTTTTGTTATCTGTTTCTCTGTTTTTTTCAAACTTTTTATCTAGTTCTAATATCTACTATTCACTTTCTAATTTAATAATTGAAAGATTTGCTATGTTATCTCTATCGAGTTCTTGGTTATTTATTCTATGCAAATCTTAATATTTTTTATTTTTGTATTAAACTGCGCTTCAGTTGAAAAGAGTGTGCTTCAGTAAAGCGAGCCTCTGTTGCTTATTTCCGCTTCTCGCTTTCCATAACACTGGTTTGATATCTTCCTTTCTTTCGATATGCTAAATCCCCACCCAGCAAACCTCCTGCCCAGAAGTCAACAATGGCCCTTTTTGCACTTTGCACCCTTGGCGACTCGAACTACCAACCTTGTGGTTAAAAGTAGTGTGTTGCTGCCACTTGAGCAACCTCATTTATGAAGTGTAGTTTATCTACAAAGTTGATTCCAGCAAATCCAATGGTTTGCTATCGAATCACTCCTAATCAGCTTCGAGATGCAATTAATATCTAAACACCATTTAATGAAACAACGAATCAAAGTTAAATTTCTACTTGCTCTGTTAAGATTCAAACACACATTGCAACTCAATGTAAATGTCTCAAATCTAAGTTAAACCAATACGAAGAAGCAAATGTATGATGTATCATGCACTATTTAGGAATTGGTCCATTGCTAGAAGGAGAAGTGCAAATGCAAAATGTTCAACATACTTGCATATGTAAAGAGGCCGTGATACATCAGTTGACCCTTTTGCTAGGCGAGCTCTCCTCTCACTTTCCGCAGTAAACTTTCGTGGAGGATGTACTTCACACGGACCTTGTATCAAGCCAGCCATTACTATGCTACTATAAGTAGACAAATAAACCTGTAAAAGGACCAGCAGTGATATATAAGGTTATACAGCATGGAATGTCTATTATCCCATGCATGTTAAATTATA
The DNA here is from genome assembly GCA_029783415.1 of Anisodus acutangulus. Lineage (NCBI taxonomy): Eukaryota > Viridiplantae > Streptophyta > Magnoliopsida > Solanales > Solanaceae > Anisodus > Anisodus acutangulus. Next base: position 56,862,744 of record CM056494.1, read on the forward strand.
TCGGAGCAGGATAGATAAAGATGCAGGTTGGTGTTTTATGTGATACATTTTCTGCAAGATCTTGTAGCTTTATGCCTTCATCAACTAATTGTAGTCGCATGCAACCCGCTGTTATGATTCAATATCTTGTTCAAGTAGTTTAACATAAATAAGTTTAATGGATTCTTGTAGGACAAAAATGTCTAAAAGCATCACTAGAGATGTGGTCAAGAACAAAGAGCCAAAAAAAGAGCCCGCTTTTTCCTTACAAATTTAAAAAAAGAAACATCCTTGCTACAGAACAGCAGTGAACACTAGAATCTCTCAATCAGAGTACATGACATAGGATAAACCTCAAAAAGTTAAATATTGTCTTTTAGGGGAACTCTACACCTGAAAATATTTAAATTAATTTCCTTCCAAGTCTAGTCATATAAACACACGATGACAAGAATCTCTCAATCAGAGACATGCTGTAAGATAAACCTCAATAAGTTCATATTGTCTTTTAGGAGGACTCTATACACCTAAAAATGTTCAGAATATTTCCCTTCCAAGTCTATTCATGCATGTGTCTACCTCTAGGTTAATCAGTAAAACAAATTATCACGTAAATTGAAATTTCATTAATAAATCATCCAGTAGATGCTGGAAGATACAAGCTGCAGCAAAAAAGAGTTAGCTCCTGAATAGCGAGACCTTCTAAATGCTTCCTAAGGGCCAAACAAAAGTAAAAAATAAAACAAAATTATTTACGGTAAGATGGTTACTCCAACAACAAATGTTTGTGAGATAGTATCCATATTTCAGAAGGTGGATAGGAGAAGAGTTTCCTTCGAAGCATCTGCTATTACTTTCAAGCCAAAGGCACCAAAAACCGGAGACTGGAACAATCTGCCAGACTTTTCCAATATAATTGGTTGGTCAGTGTTTTGACTACTCCATGCTTTATTTTATTGTGCTGAAACATGGACAGCAAGTTTGGTTGACACCCGGCTGGAAATCTTTTGAAAGTTGCTGGACAGCTTATCTTTCGAGCTGCCATCCTACTTGGTTGCTAAGCAATTTCCCCTAGTAAAGGCTTACGTTATTCCAAATTACTTGGAAGAAGAATATTTCAGATATTCTTATGCGATTCGAGTCTGCCGCTCTCTGCTCATATCCCTCTTCCCGCCTTCTTAGTTTAAGTAAATTCATCCAGTCTCAAAACATCACTATTTCCCTAATTCATCACTCTCCCCAAGTTCCATCAGTTTAAGCCAAGATTCAACAACCCTTTCACCAAGGTGTCTTCCGGGCAAGATGAGGTTATGTAGGATATCATATCCTTTCATATTAAATTGTACAAGAGAAATATGCATCGGATCGGGATTTTTAGAGAATGAATTACACATAAATTTTTCATTCCTGAAATGCCCCTGGGCAAATTTTACAAAACTTCACCAGGTAAATTATACACCAAACTTTCAGAACACAAATTCAACAAGCCAAAATATATAATTAAAAATAAAGGGCAATGTAGAGCCATAAGTGGGGAACGAATCAGCAGAAACATGGTTTGAGATGATCGCTTGAGATGATTTTAAATGGATAAACATGGTCAGTGAGGAATGAGGATTCATGTAGCCAACCCCAACTTGTTCGGCACTAGGGCATAGTTGTTATTAAATTTATTCACAACGCATGATGATGAAAAGAAAAGACCACACAATCATGAATTTCTATCCCTAGTCATAGCAAGTACACCAAAAGACAGAATGCAAAATTTAATTAGTTGTTTACCTCATTATTGTTCTCCAAGCATGGGCGGCCTACAGACACTGGTAATTCACGTGCAAAGTAACATCGATTGACAGTAACCCACTGTGTTCCCGCTTTTTTGTCCTCCCACATAGCCTGCAGGTAAAAAGTTGAGGCTTCTCCAGATGAATCACATCGATACATATCAAGAGAGTAATGTGGTAGCAAGACTACCAAGAACATAATCATGCATAACATGTGACTTTTGCTATGCTCGTAAACACTAAGAGAAAATTTCTACGCAATAGCCGATTCAGAAATAGCATTAGAAGAAACATTGCAACTAGTAAATACTACACTTTTAAGGAAAGAAAAGCACAAATTTTCACAAACCCAATGACAGACTAAAATGCTCATATCTTTTTACTCCATTCCATTATATATGACAGTATTGACTGAACAGCCTTTAAGATGTCATGAGACTCTGCCCCAGGGCTTTTGTCTAGTGGTAGGAGCGCAACTTGTGATGTGTCGGTTAGACATACATCACGGGCTCGAGTCATGTCTCAGACAAAAGCTTGTTATTTAAGTGGAGAAGGGTAGAGTGCGGGCCCATTATCCACGGAGTTCCGAACCATGTGCCACGGATTATATGCAATTCTAGCTTTTACTATGTCTCAAAAGAGTACAATATTTTTAAGAAATTATTATTTTATAATTATCCTCATCACAAGTTCAAATATCATCTAGAGTACTACTATTGTAACTACTTTTAGATGATTATATCAAGCTGGGGCTTTTTGCGGACTTTATTGAGGAGAATTCTATTATCAGAAAAAGATAGTCCAAACTAAAGTAATTAAGTAAGCATAAGAGAATTAATACGTCCTTCAGTGAATGAATTGTTTTGTTCATGTTCTTCTTTAATGATTTGAAGTCGTCCAAAATTTAAAGAGATCTCAATCTGTCTTACATATTTTTCTCTTCCAAGATTTTACATAATCATTATAATATCTCTGTTTCTCACAAACCAAAATTATGGTTGTCGACTCCTCAGACCTTTCATATGTTGTCTCTACGGACTCCTTAAAGTTGAATCCAGAAAAGGGGCATCAATAAGATGTTTTTGTCCCTCCTACCGCTCTTAAAAAGTAATGTGCTTCTTTGTCCTAAAGTTCATTATTGAAATCGTATATCTATTTCTTTTCTAAAGATGTTTTATTAGAATCTCAACAATTAGAAACACTTTTGTATGCTCTAATATCAGGTTTGCATACTCAAATTAATTTTTAAGAATAAATGTTATAAAACTCTAGTAACTCAAAAAATATAAACTACTAACAGACTGTAAGATGCATGAAAGTAGTTGGCAGAATAACAAATTAAAGGCAATTATAAGATCAAAGTGATTTGTGAAAACTAATAACACCACAGAGCCAGAAAAAGGAGAAAAGGAGGAAGATCAACAGGACACAATTGAACTGGGCAACGCGAGGACTTCCATTACAGACAAAGTCAAGAAGAAGACTCTCAGGAGGTCCACAGTATGAACATGCAAGATAGTGAGATAGAGAAGGCAGTGGGATGGGCTATTGAAGAAGCAGTGCCACTAAATCAACATATTCTTGAGGGAGAAGACTTAGAATTCGATGCATCAATTTGGGTGCATCAGAACATCATCAGATTGAGTAAAGAATTCGGGGTCGATTTTCAGGGGTGTGAAAGAGAAGCGCTGGAACTTCTAATGAAAATCGACAAGAAAAGACAAGAAAACAGAGAGAAAGTACGGTGAGATTTCCATCAGAAAAAAAAAAGAATTGTAATAGAATCACAAGAGATATGAATGACTTTTCAGAATTTATTGAAGATATGAATCTAGTGGATCTCCAATTAGTAGGAGGTAATTACACATGGAGAAGAGGTGACAGACATGAAACAGCAGCCAGGTTAGAGAGGTTTCTGGTCTCAGTAGAGTGGAATGAAGAATTCAGAAATATCAAGCAATCAATTCTTCCAAAGATCACATCAGATCATGCAACCATGCACCTTTGATGCTCCAATGTGGTAACTGGGAACCTTAAAAATCCTCCTTTAAATTTGAGAATTGGTGGTTGCAGACTGATGGATTTAAAGAGAGGATTAAAGATTGGTGGACTTCCTTTATTTGTGAAGGGTCACCTGACTTTATTCTGACCTTTAAGCCAAAAGCTTTGAAGAATAAACTGAAAGAGTGGAGCAGATCCTTACAATGGAATTTGGGGTTAGAGAAAAAAAGTATACTCACTCAACTCACAGAAGTGGAGGAGATACATAATCAAAGAAGCCTGAGTGAAGAAGAAATACACACAAAGGTTGCTTTGTCTATGGAGTTTGAGGAGACTGCAAAACATGAGGAGGTGGCCTGGAGACAGATTTAGGGCCCTGTGGTTGAAAGAAGGGGACAAGAATACAAAACTTTTTCATAGAACCGCAAATGCACACAGGAGGTATAACAATATTGATCAGCTACTTATTGAAGGGGAATATGTTCAGAATGCAGAAGAGATCAAGAAGGAAATTTCCACTTATTACCAGAGACCCTACACGGAAACAAAGGAGTGGAGGCCACAGAATGATCTTACAAATTGCCCTATGATCTCCTCTGTGAGGAGAATATAGTATTGCAAAGCCCATTTGAAATCCAGGAGATATGGGAAGCCGTAAAGGCATGTGCAGGCGATAAAGCACCTGGAACAGATGGCTATTCAATGGCTTTCTTCATTAAATGTTGGGAAGTAGTGCACAAGAAAGTGGTAGCTACAGTTCAGAACTTCTATAATCAGGGGATCTTTGAAAAGAGTTCTAATGCTACATTTGTAGCCGTAATTCCCAAGAAAGTGGGGGCCAAGGAGCTTAAAGATAACAGGTCTATCAGTTTGATAGGTAGTGTATACAAAATCATCCCCAAATTGTTGACTGAGAGGCATAAGAAAGTGGTGAATAAATTGGTGGATGTGCAGCAGATGACTTTCATTAGAGGCAAACAAATCATGGATGCTATTCTAATTGCTAATGAATGTGTAGATGCAAGGTTAAATAGCAAGGACTCTGGCATATTATGTAAATTGGACATTGAAAAGGCATATGACCACTTGAATTGGAACTTCCTACTGGAAACTTCGAGGAAATGGGTTTTGGTGACAGGTGGGTTAGCTGGATTAGATTTGTATCAGTACTGTAAAATTTTCAATCCTAGTTAATGGCACGCCTGCTGGTTTTTTCTCTTCTAAAAGGGGCATAAAGCAGGGGGGATCCTCTTTTCCCCTTTTTGTTCATAATTTCCATGGAAGGTCTGAATGCTATGATAAAGACAGCTCAGACAAAGGAGTATCCAGGGATTCAAGGTCAGTTTCAGGGCTGAGAGTAGGCTGATGATATCTCACCTACAATATGCAGATGATACCTTGATATTTTGTGGCAGATAGTGAGCAATTGTTGGTGCTGAGGATGATTTTTGTTGTATTTGAAGCTATCTCTGCACTTCACATCAACTGGAACAAAAGCTTCATTTACCCAGTTAATGAGGTTAATGAAACACGAGCTGGCTGACATTCTTGGAGGAAAAGTAGGAACCGTGCCTTCTATATACCTGGGGATGCCTCTAGGGGCCAAGAGCAAGTCCAAGGGGATATGGAATGGGGTTGTAGAGAAGTGTGAGAAGAAGCTTGCCAACTGGAAGAGTCTGTACTTATCCTTGGGGGGCAGATTAGTGCTAATCAGCTCAGTTTTGGATGCTATGCCTACATATATATTGTCTCTATTCCCTATTCTTGTGAGTATAATCAAAAGGATAGATACTTTGAGAGGAAATTTCCTATGGGAGGGAAACAGTGCAAAGAGGATGATTCATTTGGTACAATGGGATTCAATTCTAGCCAGTAAGAAGGAAGGAGGACTGTGTATTAAGAATATGAAATTGCAGAACCAAAGCTTGATGACAAAATGGCTATGGAGACTCGCCACAGAAGAAGAGTCTCTATGGAAGGAAGTAATAGGGAAAAGTACGGTATGGAAGGAAAGTGGACTACCAAAATGGTGACAAATCCTTATGGGGTTAGTCTTTGGAGGTCTATCAGGAACCTTTGGCCTACACTCACAAACAAATGTAGCTTCAAAACAGGAGATGGCAGGAAAGTTTCATTTTGGGAGGACAACTGGCTAGGTCAAGGCCCTTTGAAACTTCTTTTCTCTGATATTCATATTTTGAACCAACAACAAGAAGCAACAATAGATAAGGTGTGGACTGAGCAAGGGCAGGTGGACTGCTGGCCATGGAAGATGATATGGAAGGTTAAAGTCCATTACAAAGTTGCTTGCTTTACATGGCTTTTGGCAAAAGAAGTAGTTTTGACAAAGATAATCTTATCAAAAGAGGACACGATATATGTCCTACATGTTACCTATGTGGAGAGAAGGCAGAGACAGTCAACCATCTCTTTGTGCATCGTAAGTTGACAGCACAACTATGGAGAATGTTTATAAACCTACGGGGGGGTGCTTTGGGTTATGCCAAGAAGAGTATCTGAAGTTCTAGCATGCTGGAGTAAAGAAGGTAAACTTGCTAATCATAAAGAGAGATGGAAGATTGTCCCTGCTTGTACTTGGTGGACAATATGGGAAGAGAAGAAACAGAGCCATTTTGAAGATAAGTCTAGCAACATTCAGAAGATAAAAATGAAGTGTTTGGTTCTGATTTATTTTTGGTGTAAAGGAAAGTGCTTAAAAGATCACGAATCTATTTCTGATGTTTTAGAATCCTTGTGAGATGAGAAAGGATTAGGAGTGTTCTTTCTGTTTTACACTTGTGATTATGGGAGACAACACACTTTTTGTGGTGTAGCTTAATTATATATATACACACAAATGTTACCTTCCTAAAAAAATAACAAAGGTAGATATAGAAAAACAACGGATTATCTGTGCTGCAGTGATTTTATAGCATCATATGATGTAATGAAAATTGCCAAAAAAAGGGTAGTCCGGTGCACTAAGCTCCCGCTATGTGCGGGGTCCAGGGAAAGTCTGGATCACAAGGTCTATTGTACACAGCCTTACCTGCATTTCTGCAAGAGGTTGTTTCCACGACTCGAACATGTGACCTCCTGGTCACATGGCAACAGCTTTACCAGTAAACCCAATGATCCCTTTCAATTGCAAAATAACTCACCATGAAATAAAAGAAAGAGAGAACATTGTTCAATGCTTTCAAATAAGTCTGCATGAGTGAGAAACAACTAATTTTGACATTGTTCTCTTCATCTTTATGTCTAACCTCTTGGAGAATAGGTTGATAGATGAATTAACCAACCAGGAAACTAAACCCTAGTATCCATGGAGAATAAAAAATTGTGATATTAATGGACGTTTTAAACCCTCTTTTATAGGGATACTAAATACTAATAAGTTTCCTACTTATTCTATTGTTCTTTTTTTTTCCTTTTGAACCTATGCCAATTTGACTTCTCTTTAGTAGGGATATTAAATAAGTTTCCTACATGTTCTCCTATTAATTCCTTTTTTTAACCTACAACAATTTTGTTCCTATTAACCTACTTGTTCTTCTTTATTTCCTTTTTTGTCATGCGCAATTTTGTGTTTACTAAAAAACTTTATTTGTATTTGCTATTTTATACAACTTACTACTTAGAATAAACTTACGAAGGGTAAAAAAAATGTGAACAACATTTCGCTAAGGTGCTTCATGCTTTAATATATAGATAGATAGATACATAATCGTTAAAAAGTTAATTTGACAGCAAATATCAGATCAATAAGTATAAAACTTGAACAGTTAAAGCAATTTGAATTCTTAAACATAGTTAAAAATGTAAAATAATATAATTAGTGGAATGGTGTCAAACATAATGAAACGTTTCAAAATAGAAGAGTCACAATAATTGGAATGGGAAGAGTAAAAGATATCTTGAATTTGAACAAGCGTAATGCTAGTACTTGGAGGTGAAACATGTTAACTTGCAACAAATGCTAAACTTGCAAAAGTCAATGACATAGCTCCATGGGTGATATCAGAATGCAACAGGAAATAATCTCAGTATTAAACCTAGTTCACATACAATTCGGAATGATTATAACCCCAATAAATGCTAATTTTGGTACAACAAATGCTCAATATTTCGTTGAAAAAACAATGTTATCGTTGATTGTACACCAAGACAGTGGCAATAAGCTCAGTAGTTTTTACTTTATTCAGCCAAAACATTTGAAACATTGCTACAAAGAAATAAATAATGCATCCTTATCCCAAGAAAAATCCAAGTAAATCATAATATTTTGGAAAGAGAGGTCAAACTCTGATGAAGTGAAGTCTTACCAGAAGCTTTGAAGGAATCAATCTCTCATTCTCAAAACGGACAAGAGCATAGTCCTGAACACTGTATATGAATCCATTAATACGGCAAGATTGATAATAATACTTGTCATCTGCAACTTGAAGAACCTTGCCAATCCAGTCAACATTTTGAAAATGATCAGCTGATGAAATACTACACTCAGCATCCTCATTGGTGGCTACAGCAGTTTCATGAGGATTTAATTGCTCAACTGCTTGCTCTTCTTTTTTAGATTCATTACTTGAACTGTTACCTACATTTACTATAGCACTGGATTCCCTAGCATCGCTGGCCATGGTCTGAGTTTCATAAAACTGCTTTGATGGCATCTCGGTTGTGTTTGCCACCTCTGCATGGTCATTTGTTTGCAGGTGATTAAAAGCTTGTGAGGGATCAGATGAATGGCAAACTGTTTCAGGTTTTACAGGAGCCTGAGGTTTCAACTCAACCACTTTCACTTCACAAGATCTATCAACTGATGAACCAGCAGACATAGAAAGATACTGATCACCAGAAGATACTGTCAGATTATTTGAACAGGATCTCATGGAATCTTTACTCTCCATATTCTCTTTACCCGACACGATATGATTTCCTCCCATTTCTTTGTCATTTTCCATCTTTGGCTCAGATGGTAGATTCCTATCATTATTTGCTATAGTAACGGGAGGAGAATTCTTCAAAGGAACATTTCCGTTTGCTATTATCTTCTGTTGAATGACGTTCTCATATAGACCAGAAGCTTTTTTATCCGATGATGATTGAACAGCTGATGCAATTGTAGATATTTTAGAGGCACTGATATTCCTCATTACACGACCATATTTAGGAGGCAGTGGTTTTCCATTAGTCATCGACAAACACCTTTCACAATGCCATTCCCCTTTAGGAACTCCTTTTTGATTTGCCGTATTGAGACATTTTAAATGATACCCTTGCTCACAAGCATCACAAACCAGAACATTATCAACCTCATTTATCGTTGACTTGCACGTTTGGCAGGTCAAAGACTTACTCATATAATCGCGAGATGGCGGAATCCAGGCAGGCCGCGCAGAGAGGTGTGGTTGTAGAAATTTCTGAACAATATTGCCAATTTCAGTATGAGTATTGCTCAGAGGAAGAGACTGGACAAAGCTCATCCCTTGTAACCGTGGATTTCCAGCTGTGGTCTGAGTGATAAATGGCCTAGATGCTGTCATTTGTGGTGCCATACCTGATTTGACATCATCTCCTCCCTCAACTTCAATAGTTGTCTGTGCTGTCACCCTGTTATCTGGTCCACGTTTAGCTGCTGGAACTGATGCAGGATGCGCCGACCAGGTTGGAGTTCTTACAGCTGATTGATCTCCAGAAGTTGCTACAAAAAAAACAATATACTTGTAATGGTTCAGCCCAACATTACAAATAAAAAGCTCAAAATCCAACAAACGAGTTGATGGAAACACCAATTTCCTCGTAGCGAGATTAGAATACTAAATTTCTTTATATGCATCTAACTACAAAGAAATGAAACACGAATTAATAGATTAATTAAAGGTAGAATGAGATTTTCTATGCTGATATTAAAATGGTGATATGTAACATTTGGAATCAATTTCTAGAATGAGAAGATAAGGATGCAGATCAGTACGCATGCTTAATTAAAAAATCACGTAGCATGCTCTTTTATAACTTGTTTGACGCATGGTACAAGAATGAGACCAAGTAAAGCAATTGTAGTACCACCCCAAGCTACCTCATTTGGATAAGAAATCCCCCATATGGGAAGTCAAAATACAAATCCAGGACAAATTAAGCACTTCTGGCAGTGAAGAGGAATGTATTTTTGTTACCTTGAACTTGCAACATATGGGATGATCCATTTGGTTGTGCATCCATTCTGAAATTCGGCCTTTCAACTCTGGGCAATGCAACTAGAGAAGAGTCCCTTACTGGATTACCAGAGACTACTCCACTAGAAATTACTGGCCTGACCTCACTGGTAGGCAGCTGATAAGGTAATGGCGCAGAACTTGCCGGAGTTCCATGAACCAAAGGTGAAGCAGGTTGGAAGCTTCCGGAGGGATTCACCACATGACTTGCTTTTTCAGGAGGAAACTTACGAACATGTGATGGACCACGATTTTCAATTGCTATAGCCATATTAGCTTGAGGCCGTTGTGATGAATATGCGGCAGCGGGTACAGAAAATTCAGCAGTTTTTCCCAACTAAAAGCACAAGCGGAAAGACAAAGTAGAGCTTGATAAGATGTATAAGCCACAGCTCAATGAAATCGATTTCAAATTGGTTATATTGGAACTAGAATCCCTTAAATTGCCGGATTTTTCAATTGAAGAACAATGAATATAATTTGCGTTCAAACTCTAATTCCACATGCACTTCATATATTCCTCATCCCTCAATATTCAATAAGTCATCACTGACGTTTTATCATGATAGGAAACATCATAATTGTATACCAATCAAAAATGTTAACTAAATCCCTACACTTGGAAAGAAAATCACAAGCTCCAACTCCACCACGCAGCTATGTGAAACATTTGGGCAATTGTTTTTTCTCCAAAAGGTTCATAATTAACAAATGAGCACATGAATACCCATCTACTAATTCAACAGAACAGGCAAGCCTATTACACAATATACTTTCTGCACGTGAATTCATTTTGCTTCTATTATACATTGCCCGTTGCAAAAGTAAATAAGACTCAGATACTTGAACTAAATAACCTCGTCCCCCCCCCCCCCCACACACACACACACAGAAAAGGAAACAAAATGTTGACCTACCTTTTCTTTGGCTATCAATAACTTCTCAGCAATGGACATTTTGGGAGGGCGAAACCCTAGCCTTTGTTCCTTCAGCTTATTAAGACCAAGATCCTCAATGACAACACCAAAAGAATCTCTCGGAAAGACATCCTTGGGCGCAAAATTTTGGCATATCTCAGCCAACTTTTCCCTGGCCTCTGCCATCATCTCCTTCTCGGCAGCAGTAGGAACCCTACCTCCTCTTATCTTCCCCATAGCAGCAAGTACAAGCACCATTTCAGCAACCTGATACCAAAAATGAAGGTATCGATTCAATTATCACATAAAGCATGCCTTCAATCCTTACATTGCTCCTACTTATACTTATTGGAATCTAATACTAGTAAATAATGGATAAGTAATAAAGAAAATAAGGAATAGGTAAGTTATTCCATGACTATATCATTCTTTTCCTTTTATTTCAAAAAAGAAATTATTAGGTCTATTACATTGACAAATAAGATGAAATTATGTTGAAACACTATGATCTAATTTACACCGCATCATTAAAACACTTTAACATGGTCCACGCATCGCGCGGGTACAAATATACTGCCTCTGTCCCAATTTACGTGGCACAATTCGAATTTCGAGAGTCAAATCTATGACTCCTAATCCATGGAGAGGGTTAAGGTCTGCGTACACTCTACCCTCCTCGGACCCCCACCTTGTGGGACTATACTGGGTATGTTGTTGTTATTGTTGTTGTTCTTCGGACAAAGAATCTTTAAGCTTTTTAAGATAAAATTTACATATTTAAAAACTACGTAATAAGTACAATAAGTCACAATAATTGACAATTCAAAATATTTAAAAGACATGGAAAATAGTGGTCAAAGAAAAACTCGTTAGAATTTCGAAATGCGAGCAAGATTTTCTAAGTAATAGTCAACAAATTGGAATTCATTTATGAACATTTTTCTTCCATTTGAACTGATTTCAATAATCCTTTTACTTTCTTTAATAGGTGCAATTTTTGTAGCGAGTCAATAAAAAATTCTATTAAAACTTGGAACTAAAATAGAATTGTGTTATGTCTTATCACATTCATTTTCCTTCAATTCTATTTGAATTCCATCTGTATAAATCGAAAGACTTTAGGTCAATCTGTATAAATAGAAATAAATTGGGATGGAGCGAGTAATAGTTAAGCAATAAAACAAAATACATACAGAAAATAGAAACTAAAATTGTATCACAACCTTCTTCGTATTTCCGATCGACATACCCCTCGCCTTCGCCTTCTTCGGAGCTGATCCTTCCAATTCCACGTCATCATCAGCAGGCCTCTTCACTCCTACACCGTCAGATCTGAGTACCTCCGGTTGAATCATCTCAACCGTTGAATCCATCATCAAACCCTAAGCAATCCTCAACGACGCCGTTTACCTAGAAATCGCTGCAAAATGTCAATTCTACGTCTTTAGAGTACACTGAATCAGTATAACTATCCTCCAGAGACCTGCGAATACGAGAGAAAAAAGAAGCCATAGATAGGAAAAAAGGGGGGAGAGAGAGAGGAAGAGAGGGAAATTTGAAAAATAAGGGGGATTAAGATTTTGAAAGGGTTAAAAATTATACCTTAAAGAGCAGCCCTTCGGTGTGGGTGTTTTTGGGTGGTGTAATTTGTGAAGTGTGTAATGTAAGTGACTATGTGTGTGCGTGAGAGAGAATGGGTCGTAACCTCGGAGCAGGAAGACAATTCGTTTTTGTTTTTAGAGAGAGAGAGGCGCTTCGAACCCGGGTTTAGTATTCTCCCTGTTTATTTATTTTCTAGTCTTTGTACGCCTATTCAATCCTATCATATTTATATGAGCATACATATTTGATTAGACTAGATATAATTTGAAATTTCAATTAGGTGAAAATTATTTACACTCCTAATTTTGTATTGAAAAATATTTTTTCCCTCTAACGTTGATCAGTAGATATCCTCCTAGTATAGCTCAATTTATTCTTCTTGAAATACCTAATTTACCTCTTTTCAACATTTATCTATGTTCTTTTCTTACTTTTTTAATATCATGATGTTTTTATGAACTTATCTATATGAATAAATCTCATTCTCAAAATCAAAAAATATTCACCAAGCGTATAAGTTAATAGCATTGAATAATGTAAAAATGGATGTATTGTACATATTAGCTATGTCGGGCTTAGGTCTTTTGGTCATTCAATTTTATATTTCTGGATTATGTGTTGATATCCTGAGTCATGCGGTTAGGACATCTCCACCTCTTTCAGATGGATACTTTTGATGAGATTTTACCTACTTCTTGTAGAGCTTATGTAATGACTCTTTAGGTCATTTTAGTTATTTTGCATGTTTCTACGTAAATAACCATTTCCCTAGCTTTATTTTAATTTATTTGACTTGCGAGGATGTGTGGCGCGATTTCCTAGGCAATCGGATGAAAAATAACGGAAGAAATTCTAATTTTTGAAACTTTGAAGTTCTAAGTTTGAAAACTTTGACTAAGAGTTGACTTATGGGAAGACGCGCTCAGAATTGAATTTTGATGATTTCGTTAGATTCGGAACGTGATTTTTGACATAGAGGGATGGTTTGGACAAGTCCCGAGTGAATTGGGTGTGATTCGAGTAAGTTTGTGGATATTGGAAAGCTCTTAAGTTAGAAAAATGATTTCTAATTGACTAAAGTCAACATTGAGAGTAAATGGGTCTTTTTTTAAGTTTTCTTGATTCCATTAGGTCCAAAATATCGTTTATGACGTAGTCGATTCATTGGTTCGATTTTCGATGAACCGGGTGTATTATGGACTCTTGGTTGGAATATTTGGCTTTTAAGAGAATTATAGTTGACCATAGTCAACATTGGGTCAAGACGACCTCGTATGATTATTTTGAGTGTGCGAGCACGTTCGTTGCATGTTTTAGGAGTGATTTGCATATTTGGTTTGTGTCCGGAAGTCTCGAATAAGTTTCGGAATTTGATTCGAAGTTTGAACTTGATTTTGGAGTTTCTGGTTATGGTGCGCCTGCGAGGCCGCAGATGCGAAATTGGTACAGGTGGTCAAGGGTCACACCTATGAAGGGGCCTTGCACCTATGAGTGCGCACATGTGCATGGAGCTCCGCAAGTGGGATAGTTGTGTCATAGATGCGAGATCGCTGGTCGTATGTTTTTTCATTCTCCATTTCAACTTAAGCTCATTTCATTTTCATGTTTGGGACTTGGGGGCTCAATCTAAGGTGATTTTGAGGGAATTTTCAAGAATTATCATTTGGGTAAGCTTCTTATCATTCTTTTATGATTATTCTATTGATTAGTAAAGAATTTTATCGTAGAAATTATGATTCGGGGATGATGATTTAAATGATTATAAACTCTAAGCTTGAAATTGGGAGTTGTTGATTTGACCAACATCTAGTTCATATTTGATATCTAGACTTCATAGATGATGGGTAAACTGATTTTGGAATAGTTTTTCCGCTATGCCCTTTATGGCTCGGAATCTTATTTCTGGATGACTTTTAGAGTAAGAAACTCCTGTATAGAAATATGTGTATCGTTAGAATCGTGTGTTGACATCAGACTATCAGACTCTTATTCTATGCAAGTTGAGATCTTGTATCATATTTAAAGCGTTATGATTAGTCTAATAAACTAAGTAAGAGGGTGTAATGGGGATAATAACAGGGTCCCGACACTTGTGAGGTGACGAACACTCGTATCCAATTACCCCCTTAAAAATTATGTGTGTTACATCAAATCCGGACAAAGGTTGAGATGTAGTTTAGGCATTTTCTCAGATTTGTGGATTGTAATAGTATTAATTGATTTACGTGTCAAACTATCATCTTAATTAAATTATTATTATTGATATAGTATTAGTGAAAATATATTCGCACACCCAATGTATAACAAATTATAGTATTTTATCATGGTTAAATAAAAAATTAAGATCAAAATGTGCATCAATTAACTATAATTTAGCAACAATAGTTAAAGTTAAGCCAGGTACATTATTCACTGGATTGATATATACAACGATAAGTGTTTACCATTATAATATTTGGATGTCACAGGTTTATCCAAAGAGGTGCGGTGTGTTGGCATATGCATGATTTACTAAGGGCAATTCGCATGAAAGCCCTTATCTTGGGGTGGTCTTTATTTTTTTCCCCTCAAATTGAAATTTTAATTTTTGTCCTTCGCCTAAAGTCTTTGGGTTCCGGATTCGAACCTCTGCTCAGGCAAAAATAAAAATAAAAAATTTGCAAACTCTGCATTATCCAATAGAGTTTGTCTTAAGGTAGCAAACTCTACCTTAAAACAGACAGAGTTTGACTCAAGGCATAAGACAAACTTTGCATTGCGAATTCAAACTCAGTCTTGCGATTTTTTTTTTTTGACTCATCAAAGATTAGAACCTAGAACCTTGAGATATTTTTAAGCGAAAGGCAAAACTTAAAGATTTCAAATTGAGGGGCAAAAAATAAAGACTAGTGTCTTTGGAGGAAATTCGCGCAAGAAAATTTTAATAAACAAACTATTGAATATTTGTTAGTGGTTTAAAAACTATAAAACTAAGCTTTAAAGATTGGATTACAAACTTCAATTTCAATTAAATATACAAATATTGTAACAAATAATAAAATAAAGATGTCAAATCCTAAAATAATTTTTCAAAAATAAAAAGATGTAAAGTCCCAAGTTAGTATTAAATTATTTTGAGCTTAAATGAATAGTCACTAGTGTGCCACATGATCATTGGTCTGATGCTTCGTGCGAAACCAATTCCCAGGGTGTGACGGGCAGTGTGTACAAGGCCCGAGTACATATTTATAGCGGTATGTTGATTCACCATTAATAGATATTCCAACTTTATGTTCCCGAGTTGCAGAGAACAATCCGAACTGAGGCAATCTTTTCGGATTCGCTCTGCCTTATAACCTTGCTTCCCATTGTAATTGCCATTGTAGCACGTGTGTGGTCCAGCCCATAAAGGCCATGTGGACCTGACGTCATCCCCACCTTCCTCCAATATATCATTGTCAGTCTTTCGTGAGTGCGACATACACCTTTTTATTTGTTTCGAGCCGTTTGTTTGGGCGGGACATACTAAACTCACTATGTACCACACTACCGGGTGGCTCGCTTGATTGACGAGTCTTTCTTTGCCGTCAACTCGACGTAGTCGTCACCTGCAAGATAATGCGAAAAAGTTGACTTTACTAAATTTGTGATTAAATTTATACTATGTTTGATTGACTATATAATTTATACGTCAATCAAATATAATATAAAATTTAATCCTAGACTCGATCTTGAAATATCTTATCTTATGTATCGATTAACTATAATTTAGCAACAATAGTTAAAGTTAAGTTATGCACATTATTCATTGGACTGATATACACAACGATAAGTGTTTACCATGTTATAATATTTGGATGTCACAAGTTTATCCAAAGGGGTGCGGTGTGTTGGCATATGCATGATTTACTAAGGGAAATTCGCATGAATGCACTTATCTTGGGGTGGTCTTTAATTTTTCCCCTCAAATTGAGAATTTTATTTTTTGTCCTTCACCTAAAGTCTATGGGTTCCGGGTTCGAACCCCCGCACAGGCAAAAACTAATTTTTTTTTTGCAAACTATGCCTTATCCGGTAGAGTTTGCCTTGAGGTAGCAAACTCTACCTTAAAGCACGCAAAGTATGACTCAAGGCATAAGGCAATGTTTTCGATATAGAACTGGATAATCAAAAACTGCGGTTTTTTTTTTTGGAATCGAGCGAGATGATATGCTGAAACGGGTTCTAGCTTTTAGAGGGAAAATTCTCGATCCACTCCAATCAAGGCTTATAAAAGCATCAACTTTGCATTGTGAATCCAAACTCAGGCTTGCGATTTTTTTTTTTGGATTTTTGACTCAGCACAGATTATAACTCAGAACCTTGAGATATTTTTGAGCGAAAGACAAAACTTAAAGATTTCAAATTTGAGGGGCAAAAATAAATACTAGTGTCTTTTAAGGGAAATTCGCTTAAAAAAAATTACTAAACAAACTATTGAATATTTGTTAGTGGTTTAAAAGTTACAAAACTAAGCTTTAAAGATTGGATTACAAACTTCAATTTTAATTAAATATACAAATATTCTAACAAATAATAAAATAAAGACGTCAAATCCTAAATATTTTTTCGAAAATAAAAAGATGTAAAGTCCCAAGTTAGTATTAAATCATTTTGAGCTTAAATATGAATAGTCACTTGTGTGCTACATGATCATTGGTCCGATGCTTCGTGCGAAACTAATTTCCAGGGTGTGACGGGCGGTGTGTACAAGGCCCGGGTACATATTTATAGCGGTATGCTGATTCACGATTACTAGATATTCCAACTTCATGTTCCCGAGTTGCAGAGAACAATCCGAACTGAGACAATCTTTTCGGATTCGCTCCGCCTTACAACCTTGCTTCCCATTGTAATTGCCATTGTAGCATGCGTGTGGCCCCAACCCACAAGGGCCATGCAAACCTGACGTCATCCCCACATTCCTCTAGTATATCACTGACAGTCCTTCGTGAGTGCGACATACACTTTTTATTGTTTCGAACCGTTTGTTTGGGCGGGACATACCAAACTCACTATGTACCACACCACCGGGTGGCTCGCTTGATTGACGAGTCTTTCTCTGTCGTCAACTCGACGTAGTCGTCACCTGCAAGATAATGCCAAAACTTGACTTTACTAAATTTGTGATTAAATTTATATTGTGTTTGATTGACTATATAATTTATACGTCAATCAAATATAATATAAAATTTAATCCTAGACTCGATCTTGAAATATCTTATCTTATCCCGCTTACCAAACAAATTCTAATAAACCTGTAATAAAAACTCTAGTTCTGCCCAATTACCAAACCAACCCTTGGGTTATGCGAAGGAGACACGACGAAAACGTGCATATTCTGCCGGAAAACAATCCTTTTAGAAAAAAAGAAAAAGAAAAAGAAAAAGAAAAAGAAAAAGAAAAAGAAAAAGAAAAAGAAAAAGAAAATTGTAAACAAAGTCAAAATAGTTCTAAAGTTATCATTGTCTGAGTGCGCGTGACGACGAGGACGACGAAGCTAGACAACATTGCCGGAAACTAGTTTCCCTTCTCATCGATTCCTTCCTCAAAACGTCATTAAGACTCCGTTAATTCAATTCCACCTAGAAAAGGTAACATCCCCCCCCCCCCCTCCCTTTTGAACTGTTCGGAATTGCCCTTTTAATTGCTAGAATTAATTAACTCGAATTGGCATTCAATCACCTGTAATTTGGCGGCGTTTCCGGTGTTTAAACTCAAGTATTAAGCATTGTACTCTTCTTTCCTCTCTTTCCTGTTGTGGACTTGGAACTACAAGTCGTTTGATATAGTTGCTGCTGCTTTGACTTCCATTTAGCTATCTTTTTTAGCCGAATTTATACTTCTGGAAGCGAAAATTTGCAATTAGCTTATCTGGAAACGAGCTGTACATTATTCTCAATACAGTAGTTGATTGATATACACAAAATTCTATCATTTGATTTCAGATGTGTTTAGCATGGCTAAAATAATTAGTGAGGCTAGTTTTCTTTATTTGTCTTTAAGGTTGTTTACCCATAAAACGGTACAGTTGAATTTTTATACGTGGATCTGACACGTTAGATGGTAAACCTATATAAAATATATCGAAATTAAGCAACAATAAGGTAAAGAACAGTAATGATTAGCATGAACCTTGTGATAGCTTTTCGGAAAAGTTATGTAACTTGTATGTAAGCACAATAATTGAGAGTATATGAATATGTGTATTGTAATAACTTGAATCTGATGAGTTACAATGGAACAATGCGTCCTATTTATACATGAGCTACACGTGTATACATCCCACGAAATATGCCCTTATTAATACATGTGAATGAATGTTGTAATAATTAGACATTAATATCTCAATAAATGCCATTAATGCTCTATTAGAAGACGTACGACTGGTTTAGTAATGACCGTCCGTTGCAATCTAAACGGCTCTCCCGATCATCTGCATCACCGGTACCAGCTATGCGTACAACGCTTTCGGTACCGCTCGTGTCTAATCGGTAGTACCTTAGTCTGACGTGGACTTGACTCAGCATCGTGTTCCACGTGTCATACTATAATTCGTACAACTGTCTTATACGAATTTTGCCCTATACAAATAGTTTCCGCACTTTCCGGGCGCAAATCTTGCACGCCCGAAAAGTGGATTTGAACCCTTGACTGAATGAATCTTATACTTCGGCGGGAAATTTGAAACGTAATGATTACAAGACTTGTCAAACGTCACATCTATTCAGTGCTTCTTAAACAACGACAACTGAATCATCGCTCTGATCGACGTGAAATACAACAATGATGGTGCACGTCTTTTCATCTCCAAATGTTATATTTTTATACCACAAATAGAAGGCCAAATCTCCCACAAAAGGTAACTACAAACTTTACGACATCCATTTGCCTTCATTCCTTCTTAAAATCTTCTTCCACAATGTCATCCACCAACTCTTCTCCTTTTCGTTCTTCTAATAACAATGCTGACCTTTCAAGCCGTCATCATGGGAAAGAACCTATTTTCCCTATGACTTAGAAGATCGACTTACACTCCACTGCTGCTGAAATCCTTCCTTCGGATTTTGATTTCTCAGGAGACCTCCGTGTTCAAAATAACTATGAACTTGTCGAGAATTTTGACTTCTTGTACCTGGAGCCTTAACTTTTTTTTGTTAAGGTTTTAATAAGGGAGGGTTCTTATTTTTAATGGTGCTGTAGAACATGACGTCTCCTGTTTATTATGGCATCGAATTTTCGATATATTTAAGATAACATACGTTTTATGTTCGTGATGGAAAAAATTTATTAATCATAAAAGGGATTTTTCATTAATTTCTTTGACTTACAAATGTGAAGACAAGTGCAAGAATAATTTGATTGCCATCTAGTGTGGTCAGTCCGGTTACATATAGTTTGAATATCCGGGCAATCCCAGTATCAAGTGCTTTCCTTCGTAGCGCTAAAATTTCATAAAATTCACTCCATCCCGGGTGTATATGCCCCCCAGTATTTGGGAGTTAATGCAATGAAGACTCAGATACTGGATAGCTCTCCTCGGTAGCAAGATAAGTAACATGCTTACTTTTTGGTGTTGCCTCGTTAAAAACCTTGCCGAAAAAATCCAATTAGGACAAAAACCCGACGAAGGAAAAAGAGTGCAACGCATGTTCTATCTTACTACACAATACATCTTCAAATGACTTACATTTCAATTACGAGTAAGTTTGTTTTCTTGTTGCTCTGTCAGCTGATAAGCTCCTTTACTAGCAATATCGGTGACCGTATACGACCTTTCCCAATTTGCACCTAGTTTCCCTGCATTATGCTCTCGGGTACTATGAGTTACCCTCCGGAGCACCATGTCCCCGAGTTTGAAGTGTTGGAGATTTGTGCGCTGGTTGTAGTAACACTTCATTCTTTGTTTTTGGGCTACCATCCGGATGTATGCTAGGTCCCGACGCTCTTCGAGCAAATCCAGGTGCACATACATTAATTTTGCATTTGATTTGTCCTCAGCCTGGAGATATCTCAAATTGCGGTCCCTACTTCAACCGTGATCAAGACCTCTGCACCGTAAACCAAAGAAAAAAGAGTTACTCTGGTACTAGTCTTTGTCGTGGTCTGATATGCCCATAATATCTTGGCAACATAGACGGCCAATTTCCTTTTGCAGCTTTCAGTTTCTTTTTCAAGTTCTGGATTATAGTTTTGTTCGTTGACTCTGCTTGGCCATTCGCACTGGGATGATAGAGAGTAGAGGTGATACGCTTGAAAGTCAAGACGTCTAGGAACTCCGTGACTTTGGCTCCAATAAAATTTCGGCCATTGTGACAAGCTATCTCCTTCGGGATGCCAAAACGACAAATGATATGTTGGCAAATGAAGTCCTTATCTCTTTCTCTCGGATTTTCGTATAAGCTGTAGTTTTAACCCACTTAGAAAAATAGTCTGTTAGAAATATAAATTGACATACATGTCCTGGTGTCACTGGCAAGGGTCTGACAATGTCCATCCCCCACTTCATGAACGGCCACGAGGACACTACCGGATGTAGTTCCTCTCTCGGTCGGTGTAACAGCTGCGCATGTCGTTGGCACTTATCACAGTTCTTGACAAACATTTTGGTATCCTCCTCGATCCGTGGCCAATAGTAATCGACCCTCATGATCTTCTTTATTAAGGATTATGCTCCCGAATGATTTCTACAAATACCTTCATGGACTTCCCTCATCACGTAATCAGCTTCATCGGGGCCCACACACTGAGCTAGGGGACCATAAAAACACCTTCGATAAAGCTTTCTGTCTATAATACAGTATCGGGCAGCTTTTGTCCTTAAAGCTCTAGATGCATTCAGTTCTTCCGGGAGCTTTCCGTTCACGAGATAGTCTAAGAATTCATTCCTCCAGCTCCAAGTCAGGCTAATTGAATTTACCTCATCGTACCCTATATGATCTAGTGCCGAATGCAACAGCTGAACTACTGACTCGGTTTTTGAACCCTCGGCTTTTGTGCTGGAGCCCAAGTTTGCCAGTGCATCTGCCTCTATATTTTCTTCCCGGGGTATATGCAGTACTGTCCATTCTTGAAAATGAGACAAATTGAGAACCTTCTCGAGGTACCTTGACATGCGCTCTTCTTTGGCTTCGAATACCCCGTGGATCTGATTCACTACCAACAATGAGTCACACTTGACTTCGATAATTTGAGAACCCAACCCTTGGGCTAGTTCCAAACCTGCAACCAAAGCCTCATACCCAGCTTCATTGTTAGTCAACGGAGTGGTATGTATTGCTTGCCTTAAAATTTCACCGGTGGGAGTTCACAATACTACTCCTAGATTAGTCCCCTTGACGTTTGAGGCACCATCTATATAGATCATCCAGACCCCGGGGGCAATCCCCGAGACCAGGATAGCCTCTTTTTCAGCATGCGAGGTTACTCCCGGACTGAAATCGGCCACAAAGTCTGCAAGGACTTGTGACTTTATCGAAGTCCAAAGCCTATATTCAATATCAAATTCACTCAACTCTAATGCCTATTTAGCCAAGCGCCCGGAATGTTTGGGCTTATGTAACACATTCTTAAGAGGGAATGTGGTCACTATGACAATTGGATGGCATTGAAAATACGGTCGAAGCTTACGCGATGACATTACTAAGGCAAACGCCAGTCTTTTGAGTAACATGTACCGAGTCTCGGCCCCTGACATTACTCGACTTACATAATAGACATGAAATTGCATACTTTTTTCTTCTTGTACCAGAACTGCACTTACCTCTACCTCTAAGACCACTAGATGTATGAGTAGTTGCTCCCCATTGTTTGGTTTTGACATGAGCGGGGGACTAGATAGGTAAGTTTTATTCCCGCAGGGCCTGCTGGCATTTGGGTGTCCAAACAAAATTGTTTGTCTTTAAAAGTGAAAAGAACCTTTGACATTTTTCTGACGACCGGGAGATAAACCTGCTCAGTGCCGCCACTCGCCCGGTCAATCGCTGCACTGCTTTCACATCTTCTAGCGTGTCTGGTATGTCTTCGATAGCCTTTATTTTATCAGGGTTTATCTCGGTCCATCTCTGAGAGACCAAGAAACATAGAAATCTTCCGGAGCCCACCCTGAAAGCATAATATTTGTGGTTCAGCTTCATATTATACTTTCTCAGCACCTCAAAGGTTTCCTGCAAATGGCTTAAATGGTCCTCTGCACGAAGACTGTTAACAAGCATATCATCTATATATACTTCCATTGTTTTTCCTATTTGTTTTTCAAACATTTTATTTACTAACCTCCGATATGTAGCTCCGACATTTTTTAGTCCAAAAGGCATAACGTTATAACAATAAGTACTGAAAATAGTTAAAAAATGTGTCTTTCTCTTGGTCTTTCGGGTGCATTCTTATTTGGTTATACCCGGAATATGCATCGAGAAAACTCATGATCTCATGCCCATCCGTTATATTCGGTAGCGGAAACGAGTCTTTAGGACATGCTTTGTTCAAATCTTTATAATGAATGCACATTCTAAATTTATTCTCCTTTTTCGGTACTACGATTGTGTTTGCTAACTAATCTGGGTATTTTACTTCCTGGATTGACCCTATATTAAGCAATCTAGCTACCTCCTCTTTAACAAACCCGTTGCGGAGATTGACCGTTTTTTCCGCCGCACGGGAAGGAAACTGAGATCCAGGCCCAACTTATAAATTGTGACTTCTAGAGGGATGCCTCTCATATCTTCATGAGACCATGCAAAGCAATCAACATTAGATATAAGATATTTAAGTATTAAATCCCTGAGCCCGGGGCTAGGTATACCTTCATGTCGAGAGCTTCCGGGTGTAGCGCGATCTGCTCAAGTTCCTCTACAGTGGACTTGGTGGCATCTGACTCATCCGGTACTTGAAAGTATCTAGGTACTTGGTACTGGTCTGAAAAATCCTCCTCTGGATAGATTGATTCTGATTCTGTTGGCGGGATCGGGAGAAAATTTATTGGTACGGCTTCGCCCCCTGTAATTGCTATTTGGGATCTTTTGCCTTTTTCTAGTTTATTTATGGCGAACATTTCCCTTGTTGAATCCCTTCTGGTGTAGGAAATTTCACTAATAGATGTAGTGTCGACGGAACTGCCTCCGTATCATGTACCACGACCTTATGAATATTGCATTGTATCTCATGTCACCATTAATGACATAGAATTTTGTTAACTTAATAACTCCTATCGCGTCCACCGATAGATTCACTTCCCCCTTTGTGGTCTCACTTGACATATTGAAACCCGAAAAGGTTCTGGCAGTCGGAACTATCTTGTCTGCCATATTCATTTCTTCAACCACCTCAGACGGATTATATTAGCGGAGCTTCCAGGATCAATTAGAACTCTCTTCACCTAGAAGCAGTCGATAGGTACCATGACTACCAGTGCATCATTGTGAGGAAAGATTACACCGGCAATGTCTTCGGTGAACGTGATAGTATGTTCATCAAGTATCTCCTGGAACCTCTTCTCTCGGGTTACCAAGATTTTCGTCTTCTTGGCCGCAGTGAAAGATGTGATTGGGTGGTGTAGTCGGATTTGTCATTTTCTGCGGGTGGTCCCCACTCATAATTGTTGCGAGTTCTCGCTCAAATATTCTCGGAGGTGGGCTTTATCAACATTGCTAAGCTTTCTAGCTTGTGCAGGCAACTGGTGGAACTCCTCAAAAGTGCCAGAAATCTCCTCATCAATGGCATAATTAGCTAGGCTATCTGCCACAACATTTCCTTCCCGGTACACATGAGAAAATTGATATTTTTTATCCCTTAACAATATAATAATTTTCCTGACTATTGTATCAACAGCCCAGGGTGCATACACCTCTTGTATCATGATCAGTCTAGCAATGGTTTAGCATTCCTGCCAGCTCTTCTTGGAAATGTCTGCAATTTGTAGTTTTATGCCCGTGAGTGCTGTGAAAATTGCACCAAACAAACTGACCTTTATTGCTAGGATCTGATTGCAATGGTTTCGACGGACGGGACGCCGGGTGAGTTCTCAGCACCGCCACCATTTGCTCTTCGTCAATGTTGAAGTTGTACTCGGATAATTTCGGGTACCCGGTACCCTTAGTAGAGTTAGACGAATTTCCTTTATCAGACACCAATCCTTGATTGTTTCGTCCAAGACCTCCATTGTCATTTGACTTTTCAAAGGAGTAAAAACCCTGTCTACCCCCTGCTTTCCGGGGTTAGGATAAGGTTGGAAACGGTTCTTCGAGGAGTTTCGATCAGCTCCGGCTCCTTTATCAGACTTTGCAAAGATACTCTCGGCCCTAGATCCCATCAAAGCATCTTCAATTCAGATCTTGGAGTCATACAGGTTGTGCTCATCTTCCTAGGTCATAGCCTGGAATTCCAAGAGAGTTTTCTTGAGCTTTCGGGAGGCGTCTGAATTTGAAGGATTCAAACCCTTTGTGAAAGCCTCCGCAACCCATTCGTCCGGGACTGCGGGTAGCAACATTTGTTCCTTTTGGAACCGTGTAACAAAATCCCTAAGGAGTTCCGTTTCTCCCTGCGCAATACGAAAGATATCCATTTTGCACATCTTCACCTTTCGAGCCCCCACATGAGCTTTTATGAACATGTCGGCGAGCTGGGCGAACGATCCGATTGAGGCTCAGAGAGGAGTGAATGTCATGTCAAAGCTCCCTTAGCAAGTGTTTCATCAAATTTCTTGATCAGAACCGATTCTATCTCATGTTCCCTTAGATCATTTTCTTTTACAGCCGTAGTATATGCCGTTATATGCTCATGTGGGTCAGTAGTCCCATCATATTTGGCCACAAAAGGCATTTTGAACCTTTTGGGGATTAGTTTGGGCGCAACCTCTGGCTTATAAACTAAATATATCTCCTTGCGCCTGGACCATCAACCACAGTAGGGGCTCCCGGTGTCTGATTGAATCGGTGCCGGAATTCCGTGGCGGTTTTCTCTGCCTTCTCTGCATTGGTATCGACCTTATTGGTCATATCTTTCATAAATTTCAGGACTTGTTCCTGGAGCGCATTCTCAAGGGAGGCTTCGCTTTCTGAACCGTCATTTCTTGATCTATCCTGATCATTTGTGGTTTCTCCATGAGCATTTGGTGGATGCGCCGGTTCGTATGTTGGAGTACTACCGACGTTTTTAGACATATACTCCGCTTGAAACCGCATCAGACGCTCCAACTGTTCACTCATAGCAGGGTTCTGTATGGCTTCTTCAGGTGTTTCGTCGGTGGGAACATCCTCATGTCGCGTCTATTCGTCTCTGAAAGTGACTCCGTCTGCAAACATAGTGTCTTCGGGTCTCGTGGCTCCTATCGGCAAACCATCCGATATGAGTGGGAGGTTGTTTGTGTTGTCCCGGACGTTGCGAATGCTTCCGTGTTCTCCTACTCCTGTCATCTGTTTGTCCTGAATAAGAGTGGCCAGTGGCCGCTCGTCCGCGGGCCGTCCGGGCGGGGTCCTGGTCGGGGCGGAGAGAAGCGGGCTGAGTCGGGTCCGGCGCTCAAGTGGTCCTGTCCGCGGGATCGAGCAAGTCGATCGATCCCGATCCCGTGGCCTGCCTGCCTGGATACGGGCGGGTTTTTTTTTTTTTTTTAAATACCATATGTCTAAAAAAAACTCAATAAACAAAACAAGATAGTATAATAAAAACATCCCAAGGTTGTTTTTGTGCCTCTTATATTATTTAATAGACATATGATTTTTTGTAATACAAATA
Source organism: Anisodus acutangulus (assembly GCA_029783415.1). Lineage (NCBI taxonomy): Eukaryota > Viridiplantae > Streptophyta > Magnoliopsida > Solanales > Solanaceae > Anisodus > Anisodus acutangulus. Next base: position 56,888,994 of record CM056494.1, read on the forward strand.
CAATTGTCTAAAATCTAAATTGCAACTTTGTGGTGTTGTCCAAAAGTTACAAATTACATAATAAAATTACAATTAAAAAATTACATTCTCAAAAACCTCGTTCTAATTGCTTGATGATTTCATGTGGTTCTTCGGTTGGAATTGGTATTTGTTGGTCAAATTGATCCACGCCGCTTCCACTACCTTACATTAAGATTTACGTTGTAGTTTTCATCATCTTCTTCGTTGATCTCAGGTTGACCGCACCTTCTCCGCTCCGCTCGTATCCAATCTCGAATAATACCGCAATTTCCAAGTTGTCTCCGGCTAATGAGTGTCTGTGGTCTCCTATTTGATATCACTGCGAGAAAAAGCGCTTCAGCCTTGATTGGACGGCAGAATGTTCAAAACATCTCGAGCCATCATTGAAAGTGTCGGAAAGGTCTTCTCATTCCCTCCAAAGATTTCAAAGCAAGTCTTCATGTCCATCTTCATTGATAACTTCTTGATACGATGCAGAACCTGCAAAACAAAAATATCCAACTCGCTAATTTGGTTAGTAGTAGAATGCGACCGCACATTCTATTTACGAGGCTTTCAATACTAGCCGCAGAAACAACATGTCTTTGTGAGGTTGTATTGAAGATGAAGAAGATGGTATGGAAGTTGGTAAGTTACTAGCATTTTCTTGTTGATAAAATCTATATATATTTTTGCATTGGTGTTCTACGCTAGACAATACTTCTTCTTTAGTTTGTTCAATAGGTGGTGGGTGATTTAGATTTTTGGGACTTGGAGGTGGTAGTACTTCTATACAATCGTAAATAGTTTCAATTAGTGGTTTAGTACCGTCTATTTTAATAGTAGGATTTATCTGAGAACCAATAATATAAATAGAGGGAATAGGAATAAAATATTTTTATTTTGAGAAACATTTTTTAATATTTGCCTTATAAGCTGATTTTTCCATATATTCACTAAGTAATAAAAATATTAGAGTTGTATAAAATAACATAGTTGAAATAGTAGGATAATATATAGGAAAATTCTTTTGTTGCTTGAAAAAATTTCTCTAAAAATACAATAAGTTCGGAAATTTTTTCCCAATCACTATCTAAAATCATATCGGTGACTTTTTATTATGAGAGTTAAAAATAAAGTTAAAGGTAATTTATAGTCATAAGCAACAAGTAGTTGCTCGTATAAAGAATTCCACCTAGTGGATACTTCTTGTGGAATTTTTCTAAAAGGTAGTCCACAATCATGACAAATTTTTTATATTCTTTTCTACGTTGTACTTTATTACTTTTAAAAATAAAGTTTATAGCAAATTGTGTTTTACTAAGAATGTCTTCAAAAAGTGATAGACCATCCTTTACAATTAAGTTATATATATGGCACGCACATTTTATATGAAAATGGTCTGGAAAAGACGGAGTTAAGCTATTTTTAAAATTGTAATTGCGTAATTGTTATTAGAAGCGTTATCTAATGTAATAGTCATAATTTTATCGGTAATTAGTAATAATCGCACACTTGATAAATATTTTCTGCAATAAAAGTACCGGTGTGCCTATCGTCTATATATCTATACGCTAAAATACGTTTTTGCATAGACCATTTATAATCTATCCAATGACAAGTTCTGATTAAATAATCATGGCCGTTAGTACTACGACCTATATCAGGCGTGATGGATACTTTGCCATTAAAATGATATAATGAAAACGTAAATATTGTTGATATTCATGCGCGAATTTAAATACATCTCTCTTAACGATTGATCTAGGAAAACCGTTAAAAGCGAGGATTATATATATCTCTAATGTAATGAATAAAGCAGGAGATGAAGGAAATGAAAAAGGCAAACCCTCCACAAAGAACTAATTTTGATATTGCTTCCCTATCTCTATGTTTATTGTATTTAGGGCCTACAATTCCCAGTCATAGGGTTAATTTGACCTTGTACTTGGTGGGACAATATTAGTATGTGAACCTTGTCTGATGGAGGCGGGCGTTTGCGCACCGGTTTTGAAGCCTGGTATTGGGTATACCTAGTTGGATGAGCACTTACGTGTCTAATTAAACCCCGCCCCACCGTGACCTTTTCCAGCTTTTAAATTTTAAAACATTTTTACAAATTTTACATATGGCTACTTGATTCTCTACGTCCCTATCAAAAAATGTCCATGCATCCGATTTTAATGGTCGTTTCTTTGGACCTCGTCTCATACTAGGGGAATAGGAGGTATTTCAGGTTGAAGGTGCACTAGTGGGTGTGTTGTCATCAACATTAGTGGGTATATCATCTAGATCATCGTCTAAATTAAAGTCTTCTTGAGTTCAGGAAAATAGCTCCTGGTCTAAATCTAATGGTATTGTAGGAAAATGTTGAGTATCAACAAAATCATCTGTGTAGGAATAAGATGACTAGAAGAAGTACCACTTGCCCTGGTTGCCCTACTAGAAGAAGCACCCTTACCCTTACCCTTAAACATACATTTTAATCCTTCCATTTTAATTATGATAATAAATAAATAAATAAATAATTAAAGACAATAAAATTAAGTGATCTAAACTAAATAAGCAGACAATAATAATTTAATGAAGGAACGAATGTACCAAGCGACGTAACGTCGACGTGTAATCGAGAGGTTGAAAATTGAAACTTTGCTTGATGGAAGATCCTCGAGCTAGTTGCCAACTTCATTACCAATTCAAAAATGAATAAATAAAATTGAATATTTAGCAAACAATGTAGAATTGTAGAGAGATATATTGAGAAATTAGAGAGATTGTAGGAAGATTTGTGAGAAAGATGAAGAGAAAATGAGTTATTTATAGTTGAAAAATTGGGTTAAAGTGAAAATATAATAACTTATGAGTTAAAAATAAATATTAAGGTGTAGGGGGTTGGGAGGGGCTAAAATGGCCGTTGGCTGGCCATAATCTAAAATGGTCGTTGGTGCAACGGGCATTTTTGCAAAGTCGGTCTGGCGGGCTCGGGGCGGGCTCGGGTCTCGCGGGCCTGGGGCGGGCTCGGGTCTCGCGGGACGAGACATCGTCCCGTCCCGAGTTCGAGTCCCGCCCCCGTATTTTTTTTTTTTTTGCGGGGTCGGGGCGGGCTCGGGACGGGCTCGGGTCGGGGTCGGGCTGTCCCGGCCCACTGGCCAGCCCTAGTCCTGAACAAAAAACAAGACTTAAAAAGAGAAAAATAGATTAGTAGAGGGGTCACTTGTGACACCACAATTGTCCAGGCCCCACGGTGGGCACCAAACTGTTTACCCGTAAAACGGTACAGTTGTATTTGTATACGTAGTCAAGGACACGTGGATGTCAAGTGACACGTTAGATGGTAATCCTATATAAAATAGACTGAAATTAAGCAATAATAAGATAAAGAACAATAATGATTAGCCTGAGCCTTGTGATAACTTTTGGGCAAAGTTACGATAACTTGTATGCAAGCACAATAATCGAGAGAATATGAGTATATGTATTGTAATAACTTGAATCTGATGAGTTACAATGGAACAATGTGACCTATTTATACATGAGCTACGCGGGTACACATACCATAAAATATGCCGTCATTAATACAAGAGAATGAATGTTGTAATAATTGGACAATTAATGTCTCAATAAATGCCATTAATGCTCTATTGGAATACGTATGACCGGTTCAATAACGACCGTCCGTTGCAATCTAAACGGCTCTCCTGACCCTCTGCATCACCGGTACTAGCTATGTGTACAACGCTCCCGGTACCGCTCTTGTCTAATCGGTAGTGCCTTAGGCTGACGTGGACTTGACTCATCATAGTGTTCCACGTGTCATACTATAATTTGTACAATTGTCTTATACGAATTTTGCCCTATACGAAAGTGTAATTGGAATTTAGGACTCCCTAGATAGGAGGTGTGGAGGCTGTGTCGGAGCCAAGAATTTGGAGAAGAATGTGCAAATTTTCTTCTCACTTTTGTTAGGGTGTGCGAAATTAAATATATACTCACAATAGCTAACATTTAACCTGTGTACACCGTGTAATTTTCCGATGAAGAGTGTGCAGCGGATCACCCTTCATCTAAGGTGGCTCTGCCCATGTGTGGAGGTCGAGGATTAGGGTACAGAGGTACTAGGTAGCCGAGCGGTGTCACACTTTAGGTGGGAGAGGTAGGGGCTTATTAGTGTTATTATTGTGTAATCGCATAATTTTTTAATTCTTCGAAGTGTACTACTATCTATTGTGCATTTGCTTTGTATCTTGTTCCTTTGCTGTCATATTTTTTGCATCTGCGTAAAATTCCTGTTCTTTTATTTTCCTTTTGAGCCGAGCGTCTTTCGGATACAACCTCTTTGCCCCACAAAGGTAGAGGTAAGGTTTGCGTACATCTTACCCTCCCCAGACTCCACTTGTGGGATTACACTGGGTATGTTGTTGTTGTTTGATTGGGCATGGAGTTTAAGAATGAACGGAGGACTTTTGAAGCTTGTGGTCCAAAATAAGCCATAGATATTTGTGTGGGTAGAAATATCTCATTAAGGGTAAAATGAGATATAAATTATTACTAAATATAGATAGGTGTCATTCTTTTTAGGACTGTCCAAAAAGGAAAAAAGTGTCGCATAAATTGGGATGGAGCGAGTCCTAATCTAATAGAGGGGTGGTTTCCTCTAGGATCATTAAGAAGCACGTAAATATGTATCCATTCTTCTACAAGTGCTAGAATGTTTCTGGGCCAATGGTTGTAAATGTCTGGGCTCGTCGTTTCTAATTTACTTTTTTCTTCTCCTTCATCTTCTGTCCGGTTCTTGTCGATTGTTTCTTCAATATGAATTTAAGTGCTCTAGAGTCTTTCTGGGTCAAAGGTTACATAGGCAATTTGGTCTTGTTATTCTATCTTTTCTTTCTGGTGCTCTGTTGATTGTTTCCTTGGGGAGAGTTAGGGGTATAGTTAAGGTTCTACTTTTGCAGATAACCACAGATAACATGTTTGGTGAATAAATGTCAAGTTCTAGTCTTGAATGTTCCTCTAGTTTCTTTACAGCTTCTTTTTTGGTTGTTAACATGGATGTTCCCTTATTCAGCGTTTGTCTATTTATCTTTCTGATGTCTCTTTAGGGAATGGCTTATTTTGGGGACTCGTGGATCCGGGAATATAATGAAGCAGGAAAACTCGCAGATGACATCAGTAACATGATATCTGAAAGAATCTCATTGCCCGCAACAGGTCCAGAAGCACAGCGTCATTCATCTTCAATAAGGAGGAAGATCACAATATTAGGAACTAGACTTGATAGCTTACAGTCTATTGACTCTAAGCTTCCTGGAAAGCAACATTTGTGAGTTTTCTTAATCTGAGTCTTCTATTGCTTAATGTTGTTTAAATGTATTAAATTGTTTGTACTTTGGCAACCTGTTCATATGACTCTCTTCTCGTGCTGTTAGCAAACTTTGTATCTTCTCCTAAATAGCTAGTGGATAGTTGTATTTCACCTGCACCGAGTATATTTTTATTTCATGATGGTGAATATTTATATTAGTTGAAATGTGTTTCTGGTATCATAGTTTGGATTCATATCCAGGGCGATCCATTTCTAATCCACTTTAATATTTGGTCAATCAAATTTGAAATCAGGAAAAAGAAATATGGGCAATCAAATATTTCCTTGCTTCCTTGTTTACACTTTAAAATTAAGCAAGTAAAAAGTAATCTGATTGACCTCACTTGTTAAAATCCGACGTTAGTTCAGTTGGTTGAGCGGAAGACTGTAGTTGGGTGTAAGCCTATCAAAAAAACAAAACCTCACTTATGAACTATGCATACTCAATTTGCAACTAATGAATTATGCGAAGTCAAATATTTTCTTCCTTTCCCTTGAAAATGTAAAGCTCCATAAGACGTGCAATTTGAAATGGAGGGTGTAATAGGGAAATGGATAGCAAATACAAGCCATCCCTTGTTTTTCCCATAAGTTGTTAGTGAATTGCCCATATGGAGGATTATAGAAGAGAGTTTTTCAAATAATCGAAACTCTCTTCTGTAGTCACTGTTAACAATGTCCAGAGTTTCAGTTGTATTAGTTTGTGGAACTTTTACTTTTATACTATGGGAATAATACCCTTTTTCTTATGGATATCTTGAGGGCGAAGGAGGGGCAAGTGTTACAAGAATTTGTAGCAGAGTCTGTCTGCATATCTCTTTGAACAAATTGGCCTTATAGCGTTACCATTTATATGTTGCTTCTGTATAGATTTGTTAAGCCTGCTTCATCTTGTATGCAGGACAGAGAAAGAGATGAATCGTCGCAAGGATGTGCTTGCAAATTTAAAATCAAAAGTAACCCAAATGGCCTCCACATTGAATATGTCGAACTTTGCCAATAGGGACAGCTTGCTAGGACCAGAAACAAAGGCAGCGGATGCTATGAGCAGAACTACAGGCCTTGACAATTATGGTGTTGTTGGTCTTCAAAGGCAAATTATGAAAGGTAAGTTGTTATATACTTTGAAAACTTCTGCTATTGGCTTTTCTGTTTCTTTTGTATGTTATTTGTTGGCTTTACTATTAATGCAGAACAAGACGAGGGGCTTGAGTATTTAGAGGAGACTGTTATGAGCACCAAACATATAGCATTGGCAGTTAATGAGGAGCTCAGCTTGCAAACAAGACTCATTGTATGAGTTATATTTTTGCTGGTTCCTATTGAACTACCTCTACAGCATACTTTCCCTGTCAAATACTGCTTTTCTATTATTGAAGTAGGATATTGACTTCATCGTGCTTTCATTGTCTGACTCAATGCAGGATACCCTGGACGAACATGTTGATGTTACTGACTCAAGACTTCAGGTGACAATTTTGTTGCTTTAAAACAACTCATGCAAACCTGATATTGCTGGTTGTTAATGTTTGTACTAATTTTTTCTGCGATAGCACTTCATAATTTCACTAAGAGTCTACCAACATCTTTCAGCTTCCATGAAAATATTCTAGGGAGGTCTATCATTTGGGATAAGTAATCATGCTATGTTTAGTTAGACAGAAGAAAAAAAAAGCTACTCCATATTGAGTTTGTATATGATACATGTGGAAAAACTGTAAATTAAGTTATTACAGCCCCACAACTTCCTTTTCTTCTTAGCTTTTGGTCATTCGTTGAAGTTGAAGAATTATGAGATGCAAATTTGTGGCGGATCTAGAGTGGTATATGCGGGTATTTATAAATATTTGACTGTGAACCTAGTTATTATTGTATATTAACTTTAGGGGTGGCCAGTGGGGCGGGTTTGGGGTGGGGCGGGTCCCGGCCGGACGGGACCTGACGGGACTAGGGAGGGCGGGACCGGTCCTCCGGTGGGCCTGGACGGGCGGGATCCGCCGATGTCCCGTCCCGTTCCCGGTCCTGTCGGAAAAGGGGACCGGTCTTATTGGGCAGGGCGGGATCGGGTTTTCCGAATTTTTTTTTGCATTTAATTTTAAAAAATAACATATATAAGCACCTCAATAATTGAACAAGATAGTGTAATAAAAACATCCCAAGGTTGTTTTTGTGCCTCTTATATTATTTAATAGAAATGTGATTTTTTTGTAATACGATTTCAAAATTGCAACTTTGTGGTGTTGAAAGTTGCAAATAACATAGTAAAATTGCAATTAAAAAAATCACATATTTATAAACACCTTTTCTAATTTCTTCACAATGTCTTGTGGTTCTTCGGTTGAAATTGAAATTTGTTGGTCAAATTGCTCGACGTCGCTTCCACCTCCGTCGGATAAGATTTCGTTGTAATTTTCGTCATCTTCTTCGTTGATCTCCGGTTGACCGCACCTTCTACGCTCGTTTGTATCCAATCCAATCTCTGAATAAAACTGCAATTTCCAAGCTGTCTCCCGCTAATGAGTGTCTGTGCTCTCCTATTTGAAATATTCCGGCAGAAAAAGCGCTTTCAGACTCTGTTGATGACGCTTGAATGTTCAACACATCTCGGGCCATCTTTGATAGTGTCAGAAATGTCTTCCCATTCTCCCTCCAGTATTTCAGCAAGTCTTCACGTCCTTCTTCATTGAGAACTGCTTGGTACGGTACAACACCCTGCAAAACAAAAACATCAAACTCGCTAACTTGATTAGTAGTGGTACCACTAAACATTCTTTGTCTAAGACTTTCAATACTAGCCACATAAACATGTCTTTTTGAGGTTATATTGAAGAAGAAGAAGAAGATGGTATGGAAGCCGGTTGGTTGCTAGCACTTTCCTGTTGGTAATGCGTATATACTTTTTTGCATTCATCGTGTATGCTGGACAAAACGTCTTTTTTAGTTGGTTCCTTAGGTGGTTGTTCATTTGGATTTTTTGGAGTAGGAGGTGGAAGTACTGCTATACAATCATAATTAGTTTCAATAAGTGTTTTACAACCGTCTATTTTAATAGTCGGATTTAATACAACACCAAAAATATAAATAGTGGGAATAGGAAAACAATATTTTTTTAATTTGCTAAACATTTTTTAATAGGTGCCTTATAAGATGATTTTTTTTTATATATTCACTAAGTCACAAAAATATTAGAGCTATATAAAATAACATAGTTGAAATAGTAGGATAATATATACCAGGAAATTCTTTAGTTGTTTGAAATTTTTTCTCTAAAAATACAATAAGTTCTGAATTTTTTTTCACAATCGTTATCCACAACCATATCAATTGGATTTCGATTATGGGCGTTAAAAAATAAAGTTATAGGTCTTCTATAATCATAAGCAACAAATAGTTCATATAATGAATTCCACCTAGTCGCTACTTATTCGGGAATTTTTCTATAAGGTAGTCCACAATCGTGATAAGTTTTTTTATATTCTTTTTTCTTTGTATTCTATTACTTTTAAAAATAAAGTTTATATCAAATTGTACTTTATTAAGAATGTCTTCAAAAAGTGATAGACCATCCTTTTCATCTAAGTTATAAATATGACACACATTTTATATGAAAATGATTAGGAAGAGATGGAGTTAAAATATCTTTTAAAAGTCTAATATCATAATTATTAGAAGAAACATTATCTAACGTAACAGTCATTATTTTGTCAGTTATACCATAACAATCGCAAACTTGATGAATATTTTATGCAATAAAATTTTACGGTGTGCCTATCATCAATATATCTATATGCTAAAATACGTTTTTGCATAGACCATTTATAATCTATCCAATGACATGTTACAATTAACTAATCATGGCAGTTAGTACTGCGGCTTATATCAGACGTGATAGATGCTTTGCCAGGAAAATGATATAATGAATAACGTAAATATTGTTCATATTCATGTGCAAATTTAAAAACGTCTCTCCTAACAGTTGATCTAGGAAAACTGTTAAAAATGAGATTATACATATCTCTAATGTAATGAATAAAACCAGGAGAGGAAGGAAATGAAAAAAGCAAACCCTCCACCGCAACTAATTTAACTATTGCTTTCCTATCTCTATGTTTATCGTATTTAGGGCCTACAATTCCCCCGTCATCGGGTTAATTTGACCATGTACTTGGTCTGGGACACTATGTGAACCTTGTCCCGACTGAGAGCGCATTGACGCACCTGACTTTGTAGCCTCGTATTCATCCCACCTAGTTTTGTGAAAGTTTTGTACATGTCTCAATAAACCTCTCGTCCCACCCTGACCTCTTTCCATTTTAAATTATAAACGTTTTTACAAATGCTGCATCTAACTACTTGATTCTCTTGGTCCCTATAAAAAAAATTCATGCAGCAGATTTTAATTTTCGTTGTGTGGGGCCTCGTCTCATGTTAGAGGGAATATGAAGCGTTTCAGTTTCAGTTTGAGGTGCACTAGTGGGTGTGTCATCTAGATTATCTTCTAAATTAAAGTCTAGTTGAGTTGCAGAATATATCTCATAGTCTAATGATATATCATTAAAAAATCCAGTTTCATCTATATGAGTATAATCAATCAAATCATCCTGTCTAGGAATAAGATGACTAGAAGAAGTACCCATGTCCTTGTTACCCCTACTAGAAGAAGCACCCTTATCCTTAAACATACCTCTTAATCCTTCCATTTTAATTATGCAAATATATAATTAAAGATAATAAAATTAAGTGCGATAATTAAAATAAAGTAACAATAATAATTTAAAGAAGGAGCGATGGTACCAAACGCCGACGTGTAATTGAGGTTGAAAATTGAAACTTTGCTCGATGGATGATCCTCAAGCTAGTTGTCAACTTCACTCCCAATTTTTGAACTTTGATATAGTTATACAAATGAACAAATAAAATATAATATTTAGTAGGCAATCTAGAGAGATATATTGAGAGATTGTTTGTGAGAAAGATGAAGATAATGAGGTATTTATAGTTGGAAAATTGAGTTAAAGTGTAAATATATTAACTTAGGGGTTAAAAATAAATATTAAGAGGGTAAGGGGGGTTGGGGGAGGGAAAAAATGGCTGTTGCACAACGGCCAAAATATAAAATGGTCGTTGTGCAATGACCATTTTTTGCAAAGGGGAGGGGGCGGGCGGGATTGGGGCGGGTCGGGCGGGATCGGGCCTGGGGCGTGACGAGCCCATGTTCCGTCCCGGGTTCGAGTCCCGTGCCCATTTTTTTAGGGGGGATCGGGTCAGGGTAAGATCAGGACCGGGCCGACCCGGCACACTGGCTAGCCCCCTAATTAACCCGAGGTTATGTAGGAACTCATAAACTTTAAATTTTGGATCCCTTGGATGGAAATAAGTCTTAGTGTGGAAGTCAATACCATTTGGGTCCTTGCAGCTATATGAATCCCCAATCTTCATTCCTCATAAATAACTATTTTTGCTCTAGTCGTCAACCTACTGTTACCTGTCTCATTTATACGGGAAAGGCTATGTTTTGCACATAGGCGGTGTTAATGGGTCCTTTTTTATGACATTGATAATTGTTAATTGTGTGGTAGCTTATGACCCTAGAAAAAATGCTTTATTGTTGGTTTTTTCTGGGGAGTAGGGGTGTAGTGGGATGGGCGCTGAATGCTCTAAACAAATTGATCCTTTTTATTGCTATGATGGAAAAATATGTTCAAAGTGTGGAGAATCCTACAGAAGTAGTGTCATTCTTGTGATTCAGAAATGAACAAAAAAAGAAAGAAAGGATTGTGACCATAATTTGGACAAGGGTGCTTTTAACTGTTTCAAACTCCCTTCTATTTCTCTCTTTCCATAAGTGCACATGGGTGCTAAAGGAGCCTACTTCATACATTCTACTACTCTGCTTCAACCTTTGAACTTCCAACCGTAACCATTCTTGACACCACCCGTTCAATTCCAAACATCTTCTAGGATATGCACCATATGCATGGAATCAAGTAATGGGACTAAGCAGGTTGATTATGCTCCAAGGGTTTTGTTAGAATAGAAATATGATTTCATATATAGTATCCTACTAGGAAAATGATTGTAATGTAGAATATGAATAAGATTTCATATATAATATCCTACTAGGAAAATGATTGTAATGGAGTGTCTATAAATAGAGCTCAGTGTCAGAGCTTTAGTGAGAAAAAGATTTCATATGTAATATATTGTCACATGGTATCAGAGCTTTAGTGCGAAAATTTGCTGTGAAATATACCAGCAACGTCCGGAAGAAATCCATCACCGAAAAAATAGGCGTGAACAATGTCGCGTGAACAGGGACTAGTGAACAGTGTTTCTGTCGTGAATAGTAATTTTAGCGTGAACAGTTACCAGATTCCGATCATGATTCCAGGCTGTTTCGGGCCATTCTTTTAAGAATTATTTTTACTGTCAGCATCGTGCAGAGATTCCGAGCTGACCCATGCCACTTTCTTCGAGGTTCAATAACTTTTTCGGCATAATTTTTTTCCCGTAGGGTCGTGCCATCATTCTGATCCTACCCATAAAATATCATCGCAGTCCCGTGCCTCAATTCCAGCGACTGTTTTGCATCCCGTAGGGTTGTTCCATCATTCCGATCCTACCCACAAAATACTATCACAGTCCCGTGTCTCAATTCCGGTGACTTGCGTCCTTCTCTTCCAGAGCATTAGTAAGAAAGTATCCGTTGTGCAATGTTCCAGCGAAGATTCGAAAAAAAAAAACAAGAAAACAAAAAAAACAAAAAAAAAGTCACCACCACTCATAATTTTTCCGGTGGCTGCTAGCGTCATATCTCTATCCAGTGGTGTTGTGCAAAATCTGACACCACCACAACATAGATCGGGTTCAAGCTAGTGAGTAACTAATTGTTGTGCAAATTTCCAATAATTTTCGGGAAAGCAAATCAGTCACCGTGCAATATTTCCGGTGACAACATAGTTGTCCGCATCAAAATTACTTTCGGGTAGTGTTGCGCAAATTCCAACACCACCACGAGGTAGATCAGTTCCTTTCGACCAAAATTCAGTCAGCGGCTCCAGCAAATATCCACTCACGCTCCACCACGTGCCGCTCGAAGTGTCAGCTCCGGCTAGCGCGTCAGATCCACGTGCCGCGCATGCACCTATTTCCGGTCAGATCTCAGTGATTTTCTTCTTGGGTAGTGTTCGCCAGATTCCATCCACCTTTCAAGTCAAATTTCACTACGTCTCTCAGTTTTGATATGTTTAACTCCAAAAATATGAGAATTGGAAGTTCCAAGTCCTATGATTACTTCAAAATTCTTAAGGAGGAGATCAGAAAATCACACATCACCGTCCATGAAGAAGCGACGAGGAGAAGGTCGTCTTGAAAGACCTCGACCTAGGTGTAGTTATTGTAATAGGCTTGGACACATTCATGAAGTATGCTATTCTCTCCATGGTAACCTTGAGGAGGAAGTTTATATAGAGCAACCACCTGATTTTGTTGCTCAGTGGAAGTCTAATCTGGTGTGTTGATTGCGTCGGTCACTTTATGGTCTGAAACAGTCTCCTAGAGCCTGATTTGGAAAATTCAGCGTAGTAATTCAGGAGTTTGACATGCCTCGTACTAAAGATCTCAGCAGACTGAAGTATTTTTTAGGTATTGAGGTTGCTCAATCCAGATTAGGTATACTCTCTGGTGATATTATTACAAAATTTGTGAAGTTGAGTGATCAACTTACAAATATTTTCACCAAGTCCCTCACTGGTTCTCGTATTAATTACATATGTAACAAGCTCGATACATATGACTTGTATGCACCAGCTTGAGGGGTAGTGTTAGAATATGAATAAGATTTCATATATAGTATCGTACTAGGAAAATGATTGTAATGTAGAATAGGAATATGATTTCATATATAGTCCTACTAGGGAAATGATTGTAATGGAGTGTCTATAAATAAAGCTCAGTGTAGTCATGTAGATGCACAATTCAATAATATATTTTCTCCCATCCCCTCAGCCATACATCCTTTTTTTTCTTTTGGCCCTTTTTGTATGGCATTGAACCCCACCCCACGGAGCGGGGCTGAGTGATGTCCTCCCCTCCCTAATACCTAAACAAAGTTCCGTCTATGGAGCCTAAAGCTTAAACCATGGCAGAATTTCTCACGGGTTTATTTAATCTTCATCTACAAACCTTAATGCTTTACATTCACCAAAGAACATGGAAAAGGAAGGGCATGTGGCAATTTCTTGGAGTACACACATGGATGAGGAAGGACAAACTAACTATTTTTGCTAAACATAGTGTTCCGCACCATGGATTCTCATAAGCATATGATGGAGTTTGGAGAATTGTGGAGCTTATGGGTGTGTTTGGTGTGAAGGAAAATGTTTTATTAGGAAAATAAGTGATTTTTTACTTATTTTTTAGTGTTTGGTAAGTAAGTAGAAAATATTATCCCAAAAGCATTTGTATATAATATATTCAAACACTATGGGGGCAGGGGTAGGGGTGTGGGGTTGGTGTGGGATGGGTGGCTATGGAGGGTGGAGGTGGGGTGTGTTCGAGAGTGGGGAGGAGACAATTAGTGTGGAATGCTACTCATGGAACTGGTTTTTTCCTACTTTCATTAGGAAAGTCATATTCCTTATTTTTAAAGAACTTTCTTTCCTAGAGAATGTTTTTCAAAAATTTAGACTAACCATGAAAAAATGTGAAATAAACTACTTCTACGCATGATCTATTTCTTTTATGGTGTGCAAATATAGCTATATATCTCAAGATAAATGTGCATGATTGATAAAGAAAGGGGGAGCACCGTCATATTTGGAAATAGGGAAATTTGCAAATTATAGAGTTCCTCGAATCCACAATCTTATCCAGAAGCTTTAGATCCGTCCCCATTTGATATTCTTCAGGCGAAAAGCAAAGAAAAGAGAACAAGAAAAGAAAATGTCCTCTTAATTTGATATTTATGAACTTGCAATCAGAGGGATGAAATACTTTTTTTTTGAGAATGGCAAGTTTGTATAAATGAAGCACCAGAGGGACAAATATTAAACATAATATTCGTAGTCAAAGAACTTCCAACTCTGGGCCTTAGGAGAATAAAGCGTTTGACCTGGAATTTTTTGGATATCCTGCTCTTACCTCACGGACTTGCACTTAAAAAGTTTTTCTTTGTTCTTTCAAGTTTGCTTGGCCTTCTATAATCCATTGATATGGCTGAGATTTTCAGTTTTCCGCTTTTATGCACGCGTGTGTTAGTTGCAGGATATTGATAAAGCGATGCAGTTGTTTCCTTTGTCTTTTTCTTCTACTATACTGTCTTGGTGATAATTCTCTGTTCACATTTAACTTACTGATTCCCCTTGGTTTTCCTGATAATTGAACAGCGAGTTGGGAGGAAGCTTGCAATTTTGGACAAACGGACAAAGGGTGGTTGCTCTTGCATGTGCATGCTTTTAGCGGTGATTGGGATCGTACTACTTGTTGCAGCTATATATATGTTGATCAAATATCTGTAAATGGGCGGAGAAAAGGTAACTGTAAATGCAAAAGAACTAGTACATTTGAGTGTGCGTCTGGAGAATATGAACTTGAATCTTCCCTCTGCTTCTCTTTTCATGCATTGCTTGGTGTGATTTGATATGTTCCATGATTCTTGATTGACTGCGTGTACTTTTGAGACAGATTTTAAGCTCATGTTCTACTTGCCAAGTCTTACAACGGCTAAAGGGGAGTGGAATATGAGTCGTCGAATTGAATAAATTTTGCAAGTGGAAACAAAGAAATAAGAATCAGTTATAAGTAAAAGTTATTGAATCTTTAATACGCAACAAATTGTAAAGGACCAAATATTAATATTTCAATCACATAACTCGATAATCAAATTTGAGGGAAATTGTTTTTCTTTACTATTCGTCCACTAAACTTTTAACCAAATCGGTCTTTTAAAGTTTTGGCGTTGATTTGACTTCTGGATTGAATGTAATGAATCTTCCAAAATTACAATCATGGGTCATATTTGGCCCAACAAATTACTTCATTTCTGATTTTAATGGCGATCGCGTGAGAAAATCACCAAAATCATTTCTTGAACTTTCATTTTGATGTCAAATATGACCGTAATCACAAAATGTCCGCTTTTTTAGGGGTCTAATGCACACATCATGGAGTCATGGTTGCTGTTTCTGAAGATCTCTTCTTGACATATTCAGTCTTGAAAAGAATTTTTTTTTTGGTATTTGATTGGTCGAATAGTATAGTAAAATCTTGATAAATGAATGTTCGATAAATGAATAACCTCGATTAATGAATAAATTCTTTTGATCCCGACTTGGGCCAGTGTTCTAAATGAATAATTTTGCTAAATACATAAGATAATATTTTTTTTTGAAAATTCTTAAAGGCCCAACAATAATATAAATGAATAATTGATAAAATGTAAAATAAAATGTTAATAGAAAATAACACATAATATTCTTATTTTTATTGATATTACTATGACAACTTCTCAAATTCAACTCTTTTAAAAATATTCATCTAAAGTTTTTATTTTTTCTTTGGTCCTATGTTTAACTCAATCTCATCCTTAATTTTCTGCAAAGTATGCACTGCATCTGATGCATATTTTTCTTGTTGTAAAAAATAGTTATTTAAGGCTTTCACTACTTGCATTGCTTCTTTTGTTGATATCATTGGCAAATTCTGACTATCATCTGGATCTTGATCATTATCAGCAAATGTTTCCATTACTCTTTGAATAATGTCTTCATCAGTAGGAGACTCCATCAATGCATCATTTTCACTAGAATAGTTTAAAAGGTATTCCACATCCATTACATTTCTATAACCTAAACCATTGATAACTTCATGTAATCCATGGATGCCTTCATCTTCACCAAATGGTTGTTCAATATTCATATCTTCGTCTGACCGAATTTTGCAATAGTTGTTTTCACATCAACATTCCAAGTCACACTAATAAAATTGATAACATTCAGCACACTAATTTTGTTTGGACTTGTCTCTCATGGCTCGTAGAGTTGCAAGATGCTTGAATAAAGACGACGTCGATAATGAATTTTCAATGCCCGAATAATTTCAGCATCACATGGTTGAATCTTTGAGGTTGTATTTGGAGGCAAGAAAAATAGTTCAACATTTCTCAAGGCTTCGATAACCTTAGGATGGGAAGGGCAATTGTCCACTATCAAAAGAACTTTTTTGTCATCTATTCGTTTATCAAACCAGCAAACAAATTCTTGAAAAAGTAATCCAGTCATCCATGCTTTCTTGTTAGTTCGATAGTGACAATTAAGGTTATTCAAATTCACATTTTAAAAACATCTAGGATTAACATACTTACCAATTATCCAAAGTGGCACTTTGTCAAAACCGTCGCCATTGCAACAAACAACAACCGTAATCATTTCCTTGTCCTTCTTTCGTCCTTCCAATTACTTTGTTGCAAGTGAATGATCTGCTTCCAAACGATAAAATAAACTAGTTTCATCCATATTGTAGATATTCTTCCATTGAAACTGATCTAATTTAGCTCGTATACTTGGTAAAGCATCCTCAACATTCTCCATAGCAACTGAACCACTTTCACCAAACATTCGATAAGATTTAATTCCATGTCTCGCCTTAAACCATTCTAACCAGTCACTTGAGAAATTAAATCCTTGATCAGAGCTTTCATACATTTTTTGCCAAAACTTTTTTGCTTGGGCTTGGATCATTTATCCACTAATATTAAATTTCTCTTGATATTGGAGAAGCCATTCATACAACAATTTTTCTAACTCTGGATATTTTGATGACTTGTGCCTCTTGACATTTTTATTCTTTATCTCCATTGATAAATACCCTGCTGATCTTTTAAGAGTATTTGATATTGTTGATTGGCTGATAGAGATGTTGAATTTTTGCTCCATCCATAACTGCAAATCTTTTTGACTTAAAGTGGGCTGCTCATTTTTATGTTCACATAATGCTATTCTCATTTCATCAGTTAAGGTGAATTTTTTCACTCCTTTCATATTTGAAGCCATGAATGAGAAATAAAAGAAAAATTTATTGATTTGAGAATGAAAAGAAAACTAACGTATTTATAGAATTTGTGTTCATGCATAACATTTAATAAATTTTTTGTTACAATGTACTTTATTTTATCAATATACAATTCATGCGTTTCGTTTTTTGAAATTGTTTCTTACAAAGTACTTAGTTCAAATTTTAGTTTCTCAATTAATAATAAGTAAATATTAATATAAAGTTCATGCATGTATTACGTATTTACTAGCTTTTTGTTAAATAGTTTAACTTAATTTCATCTTTTAGTTTCTCAATAATTATAATTAATAATTATTAAAAGAAAATTATGTAACATCCCGTATTTTCGGATCATAGTTTGAATCGCTAGGCGTATGTAAATAGACCCGAGCGTTGGAGGATTTTTGGTCATATTCACGTATGCAAATAAAGAAGCTTGGTATATGAAAGGATGCAATCCCGAAATAATTTAAGACTTAGTAAGTGTGACGACGTGGATTAATAATAATAGTTGTATGTCCCCAAAGAGGTTATGGACTGATGCTATATCGCACGATTATGACATTGAGTTTATGAAGATTTTATAAGTCATTAAGATTTAAGTGAATTGAGATCAAGAAATTATAATTAAGTAGATGTTGGATTGTATTTGAAATCAAGAATTAAATAATACTAGTGGAAGAGTGTTGGATGACAACACTTCCACATGGCAGCAAGGGAGTAAGCTATTAGTGACTATGCAATTGTTTGTGTTTGATGACATCTATTGAGGAGAATGGTTATTATGAGATTATTAAATGAGGTGTGTCGAGGCAGTGAATGGGAATAGAGTGGGAGAATGGAAATACTTCTACATCATTGGATATGAAAACGCCTTTTAAGTCACTTTCCTCCCTTTCGCTTTGGGTATGTTATTCTTTCTGCTATGTTTGGTTGGCTTCTGCAGAATGGCAATCCATTGCATGCGAAATGAGTTCCACAGATTAGGTTCTGTACACTTCCTTTCTTGGTTTAATTCTTTCAAGTATCAGTTTATATGGCTGCTAACCGTGTAACTTGTAACCGTGGAGAAGATATTTTATTTTCTCTTTACATTGAAGAGACAACTACAGCCAACATGCTAGAAGATTCTTTTGAATCATAGTGAAGCATGAAGCGTGATCAGTTGACATTTTGCACGAGAATTAGAACCAATTAAGCAGCACATGACGTTTTTTTTTTTAAGGAAGGAACATGTATTTATTCTCAACAACAACATATGGGTTTTTCGCACCGCACAAACTTTTTGTTCCGTTAGTCGTGTTATTGAATCCGGGCTTTCTTAAAAGTGAGGTAAGGTGGAAGAAGGGGGGTTCTTGGCAAATAAGATTGAGGTGCTAGATGAGCTGCATTGATTGGGTTGTTAAGAAGACCAATAAAGGTATGTTAAGGCAAATTACTTCTTTCTTTTGACATGTTCTAAGTACGAAACATAAACGTAATAATGTCTCGTAAATGATTCTACTCTTAGTAGTTAAGAATGTTCATGCTATTCATTCCTATTATTTAAAGCATGTCTAAATATGTTCCTAAATCCTTATTGAGGTATATGAAAAAGATGTTAGTATTCATAATGTAAATCGGAAGTGAAGCGATATTACATCACTCCGACGAACTTATAGTGTCTTATTATCATATCATTCATGCATTACATTCATGTACATACCTTGACCTCAAAAGGAGTTATATACTTTATTATATGTATGCATTATATATGTATGGGGTATGGGAGAAGGGAAGACGTTATATACGCACATCACCTACAGTTGGTACAGATATGCACGATGATGATTATGCCCACAGAGGCCGATATGATATGATGGGATGCCCATAGAGGCTTGATGTCGTTATATACGCATATGTGCATGACCGCATTGTGCATGACATTTAGGTATATTATGGCACTCAGAGGCATTTTACACAGACATGATACTTATGCATATTATGGCCCTCAGAGGCATTCTCCTCTGTGGCCATTCTACACAGACATGATACTTATGCATATTATGGCCCTCAGAGGCATTCTCCACTGGTTGGTTGTTTCTTGTCTCAGGTTACTTTCAGGTCTCTATTATGCTATTTTTCATGTCAGACATACTCGGTACATTATTCGTACTGACGTCTCTTTTGTCGGGGGACGCTGCGTTTCATGCCCGCAGGCTCAGGTAGACAGGGCGATGGTCCTCACTAGTAGGTTGCTGGTTCAACTGATATTGGAGCACTCTATTTGTTTCAGAGTTGCAGTCTAGTCGTGGTACAATATTTTGGTTATGTGTTGGACTATGGCGACGACCTTATGATGTTACGTACTCTTTAGAGACTTGTAGACAGATGTCTTGTGTATAGTAGTCGTGTGTGGCCTTGTCAGCCTTGATATATATGTATATAGGTTGGGTCCTTCTGGTTGCAGAATTTTACATAGCTCTTTTTCAGTTTACTATTTTCATATGTTAGCAGGGTATCTCGTGGCGGCCTCATGGGCCATGCGAATTTACGGATATATGCTAAACATGTGATTAGTGGTGCCCGACAGGTAGGGTCCGGGTGCCCGTCATGGCCCTCCAGTTTGGGTCGTGACAAATTCATGCATACGTGATAGTTTATGTTCATCCTTTACTAAATTTGTTACAATGTACTTAGTTTAATTTTTTTAGTTTTTCAATACATATATTTAAAATTACATGCATGAACCTTAATTAAAATAATAATGAAAATGTATAACAAAATGCATGTCACACAAAAAATATAAAAATATTATGTTAATGAATAAATTATTCATTTATCGATAAATAAATAACTTCGCTAAATGAATATTTTTTGCCGGTCCCAATGATAAACATTTATCGAGATATGAAGAAGAAAATTTAAGATGGTTGTAATGAAAATGACTTACATCCGTAAGTAAGTGAGAAAATTTCCGTATCGATGGAAAACGTTTCCCTTGTAGAATCAAACACCAGAATTATGACTTCCTCAATCCTCATGGAAAATATTTTTTTAGCAAATGACTTTCTTATGGAAACCATATTTCTAAAAGATGACTTTCACAATATTGTACACTGGATATGATGTTATGACTTTTTCAATATTAAAAACACATCGTATATGGATTCAAAACATACAGTGTCCCGAATGGTTGTGAATTTTTCAGCTGTGAATTCTAGGGACTCTATCTACCAATAGGAACAGTATCTGTAGCCTATACATGGTAAAATCTTGAATGTAATCTGTGACAGAATGGTTAAACCTTAAAATACTACTAAGTATATATTTTCAGGTGAAAATCACAAAAACAATCAACTTATCTAACCAAGTTGATAATAGTATGAATCCTAGTTCGGCTTGCTAGAGAGGAAATAATCAACTGGTACAAAATGTTACAGGCAGTAAACCTGCTGTACAAGCATGTTATAAGAGAAAAGCACACCAGATTATGGTATGCATCTCATAAAACTATGATTTCTACAGCTACATGCAAACGCCAATCTGACCCCTTGCGGAACAATAAGTAGAGTGCAAGGAATCCCAAAAAATTAACTAATAAAAAAGAACGTAGAGATAACAAACTAAGAAGGATCTAAAAGAACAGCTTTCGAGCAGGTGGTGGAGGTTTCGTGGAAGGAGAGTTTGATGACCTCTGAGTATCAGGTGATACTGTGCTTTCTGTGGTTCCTTTGCCCTTTTCAACTAGCTTTGCTCCTCGAGGGTTAGTTAGAAGAGTGTTCCGAAAGGACTGAGTGAAACCAGTTGCAATTATAGTCACGTGGATCTCCCCATTATAACGCTCATCAACAACAGCACCAAATATGATGTTGGCGGATGGATCAGCCAAACTTGTGACAACCTGTGAGGAAATATTGCCAAGCAATCACTACTAAAAGAATAGGAATTCGCCAACAGACAAATTTTGTAGCTAAACAACAAAATTCATTGTTGATCCTATTCAGCTACGGATGAACGACAGATTATCAGAAGAATTCTGTTAGCTACGGATTATCGACACTAAATTCTAGTTTATATGTAGTGAATCATTATTATAGATACCACTTTGTACATGAAGGTTGAAGGTTTCTTTCGAGAACTTCTTGGGATAGAGTGAAACTACATGTATACTTGCGACAAAATAACAAAAGAAAGAAAGTTTACCGTACCTGGGACTTGTATACTTGGGACAAAATAACAAAAGAAAGAAAGTTTATTGTACCTGGGACACCCTATTGACCTCCTGCAAAGTTATATCTTTGCCACCAGTAATGTTATATACAACGCCAGTTGCAGATTGAATTGAAGATCCAATTAGAGGAGCCAAAGTTGCTTGTTCAGCGGCTTCTTCAGCACGATTCCTACTAGAAGAAACCCCAACTCCAAGCATAGCCGTTCCAGAATCTTTCATGATTGCCTTTACATCAGCAAAATCCACATTTACTAGCCCGGGTATCTACAAATAAATAGAATGGATTGATCATAAATTTTATATAGATGTGTAAATAAGTATCTATAAATATGGTTCAAAACATGCTATCTAGCAAACATCTTGATTTTCATTACCCTGTTTTAATTTGTTAATCCCTTCAAGATAATAAGATATTAACAAACATAACATTCTAGCTATAATATATATTCATTCTTTGTACCTCGTCCAGCCTCACATCTGTTAGCAGTCCTTGGTCTCCTAATAGTTTACAATAGTAGTTATTTGTTTGTAGTAGTTATCTGCAGTTTCTTTGTAGTAGTTATTTGCAGTTTCTCATTTCAGTAATGTTAGGAAAGCATGTCCTAGTTTCTAGGGGTATTTATCTTATCAATTTTGTATTTAAACTCTATGTTTATTCCATGAAAGGTATGCAGAAAATTATTTCAGTCTTTCAGTACTTTAACTCAAGAGACCGCATGTTCTCTCTCAACGAATCAGCAGATCGTAAAAAGAAAACATCTTCCCAAACTCCTAAATCCCTCTACATTAACTCTGATTTTGTCTTGCAACATCCCATAACTAGATCCATATCAGGGGACTGTAACAACATGGTATCAGAGCCGGGAGTTATGGCAGACCAAATTCAACATCAACTGGCACGATTGGTGAACTTGTTCCAAGAAGAACGTGCTGCCAATTTAGCCAAACAGAAAGCAATAAATGCTCGCTTGGATACATTCATGAAAGATTTAGCAAATCCAAAGGGGGATGTTGAAGCAACTGAAAAATGGCAGTCACAATCGAGGTTGGAGAGGTAAAGCAGTGGCTGCATGTTCAGGATCAGAAACTAGTGGAAATGCCATCGTTCCTAAATATGAAAAGTTGGATTTTCCACGATTTCGTGGCCATGAGAACCCCTTGAGATGGCTGAACAGGTGCGAGCATATCTTTCGACATCGGCAAACACCAGAAGAAGAAAATTTGGACTTTCTTGTTTTCATTTGGAAGGAATTGCACAACTCTGGTTTCTTCAACTAGAGAAAGATATGCCTCAATGCTCTTGGGATGAATTCAAACGTCAATGCAACCTTCGTTTTGGACCACCAATTAGAAGTCAAACGTTGGGAGAATTGGCTAAGTTACGCCAAATTGGATCTGTGGCAATTACCAAGATAAGTTTGAACAATTGGTTTCGCGAGCTGGTACCCTTACACAAGACCAAAAAATTGAACTTTACGTCTTGTTGATTATATTGCAATTGAGGTAGAGTTGCATAATCCTCCTGATTTGGCTACGATGATGAGACGCAAGGAACAACCCCTTTGTTCCCAATTGTTAGATGCCTGTAGATTAAAGTCAAAGGATTTCTCACTTCAACAACCTGCCAGATTTGTGAAGAAATTGACCAGATCTGAAATGGATGAAAGACGACTTAAGGGACTTTGTTTCAACTGTGGCGAACTATTCACCCGGGGCCATCAGTGCAAGATATTATTCTGGATTTATTTCATTGACGATGATGAAGAATTTGCTGAAAAAGAGGGAAAGACTAGTACATTCCACACTTAGCGCTTGAGGACAAGCGCGATTTGAAGGAGGGGAGTAATGTTAGCAGTCCTTGGTCTCCCAATAGTTTACAGCATTAGTTATTTGTTTGTAGTAGTTATCTGCACTTTCTTTGTAGTAGTTATTTGCAGTTTCTCATTCCAGTAATGTTAGGTAAACATGTCCTAGTTTCTAGGGGTAGTTATCTTATCAGTATTGTATTTAAACTCTATGTTTATTCCATGAAAGGTATGCAGAAAACTATTTCAGTCTTTGAGTACTTTAACTCAAGAAAACCTCTTCCTAAACTCCTAATTCCTCTTCTACATTAACTCTGATTTGTCTTGCAACATCCCATAACTAGATCCATATCAGGGGACCGTAACAACATCCCTTCGCGGGTTGGTAAGAAGTCGGTCTTGTTTAAGACGGAATTGAGCAAAGAAACAAGAGTGCTCGACCAGAACACTAAATAATAGGCATTATGAGCTGAAAGGAGGCAAGGAAATGAAGGGAGGCATTACGGGCCGACTACAAGAAAAGCAAAGCTTTGTAGACTCGGTCAAGTCATTTGTAGAATGCCGACGGCTATTTTCCCACTTAATAAGTGAAGGGGAGAGGGAAGCGAGGCTATATGAATCATCTGTCTTCAAGCCGCTCTACTCAACATATGTGTTTTATATTAAAGAAAACTATACCATGAACTTGATTCAAAAGAGAATTTATGTGGAATAGATACTGAAGGAAAAATAATTTCGGACGAAGGAACTCACAGTGATTATATCAGATATTCCTTGGACGCCTTGACAAAGTACATCATCAGCAAGAAGAAAAGCATTTTGAAGTGGTGTATGCTCATCAGCAATATCCAGAAGGCGATCATTGGGAATTACTATAAGAGTATCAACATTTTTTTGAAGTTTTTCAATTGCTTCCAGAGCCTGAAGGTCACCAAGCTCAAATTACAATCATGAAAGAATTTAGATGACAGGGAAAACTGATATTTTCACATGAAAAATAAATTAACCAGTTAGTACAACTCTGAGAATCTTGTTGAGGTTTAGACTACTATACAATGTTGCCACAGAGAGCACTCAAAATAGATTCACCAAATGAGACATACTTACCAATACTTCCAACAACAACAACATACCCAGTGTGATCCCACAAAGTGGTGTCTGGGGAGGGTGGCCTGTACGCCGACCTTACCCCTACCTTTGTGGGGTAGAGAGGTTGTTTCCGCTAGACCCTCGCTCAAGAAAGATGTTTTACAAAACTGGTTTGAAAAAAATACAACAATATAGAAGCTGAGATGAAAAAAATCAAAGAAAAGAAAAATGCTTATAGCGGAAATAGAAAGGATAAACCAATGTAAAAGAAACAATAGTAGTGCTACTTTTTTGAAGAACTAAGGTAATGGTAGAATAATATTAATAATAATAATACTGATAAGGAGAAGATAGATCAGATTAAGTTTTCTAAACTAGAACCATGGGCCCCTCACCTAAAAGAAAGAAATTGCCCAACTTCCTACTAACCCTTATCTCGACCTCCATGCTCTCCTATCTAGGGTCATTGTCCTCGGTGCGCCATGTCCTGTCTAATCACATCTACCCAATTCATTCTAGTCTACCTCTACCTCTCCTTAGGCCTAATACTGCCAACCCACTCCCCCCCCCCCCAGATACACACACATAAGGTAAACCCCACAGCCGAATCTTCCCTACTGAGGAGCCAATAGAGGATTCTCACATAACAGGCAAAGAAGTATTCACTATACCACCTGAAAATAACATTTGAATCCAATTGTGTGATATGCATTAACTTTGCCTTCCATTTGATAGAAACCCTTAACAACTATAGATGGCCCGGATCCTATTAGCATTATGCCTTAAAATTGATGCATCATTTAGTACAACTTCACTTACAGTTTTAAGAATTTCCAACTCAAACCACCATCATGGTACCTTACTATCTTCTTTCCTGCACTGTCTTTCTATAGTTAGCCAACCTGTTGTCATACTCTTCATCATTCTCCTAATTAAACTAACTGAATTTCATACTAATTATGCTCTCATATTTCATGGATTAACACATGCATCTAATTGCAAATATTTTTAGTTCTTATGGGAGGAAGAGAAACCCATTTTTTGGACCTAAAGCAACTAGTTGATCTACGACAAAATTATATCCTTTTTAATTGCTTGTTCTTTATTTTCTTACATTTCTTCAACCCCCCCTTAAACAACCTACCTTTTTACTCTTGGATGTCCCTTAAACGGCATGGAACAAAAAATTTCCAAAAGTTCAGAAGATAGCAACAATCATAATTAGCTTCTTCTAAGAAGATGAAAATGACACTTGCCTGCAAAGATCTTTTGCGTCCTT
Organism: Anisodus acutangulus; assembly: GCA_029783415.1. Lineage (NCBI taxonomy): Eukaryota > Viridiplantae > Streptophyta > Magnoliopsida > Solanales > Solanaceae > Anisodus > Anisodus acutangulus. Next base: position 56,914,796 of record CM056494.1, read on the forward strand.
CAAAGCTGAATGGATATGTGACTACACCAACAGTTAAATAACCTGCTTCTTTTGCTATTTGAGCAACAACAGGAGCAGCACCAGAGCCTGTACCTCCGCCCATGCCTGCTGTTATAAACACCATATCTGAACCTTTCAGAGCATTTGCAATGCCTTCCTTTGACTCCTCTGCTGCTTGTTCCCCCAACAGAGGATTGCCACCCGTACCTGCATCTCTAGACGTGACTTATATGAGCAATAAAAAAAACCAAAAGATAAGTATATCTTTAGCTTTACAAATAACTGTTCTGAAAGAGAGCTTCTGAAGAATATATTTTTTACAGAAAGACAAGAAGGTGCGAACCAAGTCCACGAGTTAGAAGCTCTCCAATTTGAATTGAGTTATGAGCTGTAGACTGCATCAATGCTTGAGCATCCGTGTTTATAGCATAGAAGTCAACACCCTATTATTGGACATGAAACATTAAGATTTATCATGTGAAATGAAGATGTAAACAATTGAATGTAAGGCATTTTATGTTCCAGAATTGCCGTACATTTGTGCTTGGTTGAGTTTGTTATGGTGGGCGGATGAACTAATTCGAAAAGAAGCAAGAAATTGAGTGACAAAATAGAAAGGGCAAACCAAACAACCAATATAAATGATTTCTAGTTTTTTTTCCTAGCCCACAAGTTTGCATGACTCACACAACGAGAATACAGCATGCACTACTAAAAAAAACAGGAATTAGTAACAGATAAATTCAGTAGCTAAACAACAAAATTTGTCGCTAATCCTATTTAGTGACGGATTATTAGAAAATTCTGTTAGCAACGGATTAGCGACGAAGTTCGTAGGTAATTCCAATTTTTTTTTTAAGTGATGACAGTATAATCTGAATGCGAAGTACACAACCATGTGATTGATTTATTGTAAATTAAAGACCATTTCTCTGGAAGAGGCATTATATAGCCATCATAATTCAAACAAACAGTAAAGCATCTTTCACAGGGCAGAGAATTCAAATCTGGTTACAATTTTCTTTAAGTAAAAAACAAATCTCAAGGTGATTGAAGGAAAAGGGTGATTGTGAGGTTGTGTTAAAAACAAGTTTTAAAGATAAATTTTGATTATCACTGAGGAAAAGGATCATAAAACCAATTAAGAATCTGCAATATCCATTAGAATTTCAGAACAAGTAAGCAGTTATATTCTGAAGGCTTATTTCTAAATTCATATGCTAAATACAATGAAAACCAACCAATTTAAGATTTTAGAATAAGTATAACATTTTTACATGTCACGATGGTTGAAAAGAAAAGAAAGGTATTGAGGAAGAAATGATCTCAACATTTTCTATTAGGCTTCTTTCATTTCTGACCCGTCGTCCAACTTAATTTCAGGCGCTAGCCAAAATATACAAAACATATACACTAATAATGTATATTTATATATATATATCCTGTGTATATTTATACTCAAAATATACAAAATCTATACATTTGATGGCTATTTCATAAATTAAATCACGATCACGAAAGACATTGTACTGTAATTATCATAGCAAAATCCACACAGATGAATAAGTTAATAAAATAACCACTCAAAGACAACTTTTATTTGTGGCCAAAAAGTGAAAATGAAAATTTAAAAAGAAGATCCACCTGTAACCCGCTGCCAATCATACGATTAACAGCATTATTACCCCCGCCACCGACCCCGACAACCTTAATCTTGGCAGAGTTCGTTGAGGACAAGGAGCTGAAAATGCTGAAACGTCGTCGTTTGCATAAGCTTTTTCGACGAGTCATCGGAGAGAAACATTGTATAGGGACGAAAGAAGAACATGTCGTATGGTAAAATGATAAGGAATCGGAAGAAGAAGATAATAATATATCTCCTATGTTTGAGAGTCCTAAATTGGCCATTAATGTGTTCTGTACTTTTTCCAACAAAAAGGCATTAATCAAGTATTCCCCAATTTTTTTTTTTTTTTTTTTTACATTTTGATTATTTGAGGTGAGGAGAGGTATGTGCTCCATCCGTCTCAAATTATTTATCTGATTTTTTAAAGCACTTATCTCAAGTTATTAGTCTTTAGTAGTAATTGTTCTTAAAAGTAAAAATTTAATGAAAATAGATTATATTTTAAGTTATAAATAAGTTATAATAATCAAAATTCCTTCCTAATTACTCTCTTCGGATAAAGAAAGAGTGTTCATTTTAGTCTTTATTTTTTAGATAAAAAAGAGTGTTCACTTAACAAATCAAGAAAGAAATTAACATTACTTTGCCCTTATTAAGTGTTAGGTGACCAAATAACAATACATATTTAATGATGCAGTTTAATTAAATTATCTATTTTGCCTAGAAATTAATATTTTCTTAAGGGATGTGCACACGACTAAGTGACTCTTTTTTATCCGGATGAAATACTCTTTTTTCTTATGGACATGTAAAATAAAAACACGACAAATAATTTGAGACGGAGATAGTAGTTAGGAGTGTTGACGGTTTGAATTGTTTCGATTTTTACCTCAAACAAACAAAATGGTTTATTACAAATGAGCCAAATCAAATAGAGTGATTTTTATTTTGTCTTATTTTTGAAGTTTTTTCTGATCGAAATTTTATTTTAGTCAATTTGCTAGAGCTAAAAATCAAAATTTTAATATGTGAAACATATTTATTTAGCGAGAATTGAACAAGTGAATAAACCAATTATCAATTGACATATTTATATGTGAGAAATTTACCATAAAAAGGTGATTATTACACACTTTCATAAACTTAAACAATAACTTGTATTGATATATTTTCTCTAAAGTGCTTAGTTTACTGTATTGGTAAGTAAAGGACTGTGATGTTTTCTCTAAAGTGCTTAACTTGAGGTTTAAATATGTTAAGAGTCAAACATCGGATATGGAATGGAACATGAACGTCTTATATGGACTTGAACAATCTTCACCCTACAAGCTAGCTTTTGGGGTTAAGTTAGACCCAAAATCCATTCTTTACATGGGGTTGAGTTAAGCCTAAGATCCATTCTTTACATGGGGTTGAGTTAGGCCAAGATCCATTCTATTTGTGGCCAAAAAGTGAAAATGAAAATTTAAAAAGAAGATCCACCTGTAACCCGCTGCCAATCATACGATTAACAGCATTATTACCCCCGCCACCGACCCCGACAACCTTAATCTTGGCAGAGTTCGCTGAGGACAAGGAGCTGAAAATGCTGAAACGTCGTCGTTTGCATAAGCTTTTCCGACGAGTCATCGGAGAGAAACATTGTATAGGGACGAAAGAAGAACATGTCGTATGGTAAAATGATAAGGAATCGGAAGAAGAAGATAATAATATATCTCCTATGTTTGAGAGTCCTAAATTGGCCATTAATGTGTTCTGTACTTTTTCCAACAAAAAGGCCTTAATCAAGTATTCCCCAATTTTTTTTTTTTTTTTTTACATTTTGATTATTTGAGGTGAGGAGAGGTATGTGCTCCATCCGTCTCAAATTATTTATCTCATTTTTTAAAGCACTTGTCTCAAGTTATTAGTCTTTAGTAGTAATTATTCTTAAAGTAAAAATTTAATGAAAATAGATTATATTTTAAGTTATAAACAAGTTATAATAATCAAAATCCCTTCCTAATTACTCTCTTCGGATAAAGAAAGAGTGTTCATTTTAGTCTTTATTTTTTAGATAAAAAAGAGTGTTCACTTAACAAATCAAGAAAGAAATTAACATTACTTTGCCCTTATTAAGTGTTAGGTGACCAAATAACAATACATATTTAATGATGCAGTTTAATCAAATTATCTATTTTTGCCTAGAAATTAATATTTTCTTAAGGGATGTGCACACGACTAAGTGACACTCTTTTTTATCCGGATGAAATACTCTTTTTTCTTATGGACATGTAAAATAAAACACGACAAATAATTTGAGACGGAGATAGTAGTTAGGAGTGTTAACGGTTTGAATTGTTTCGATTTTTACCTCAAACAAACAAAATGGTTTATTACAAATGAGCCAAATCAAATAGAGTGATTTTTATTTTGTCTTATTTTTGAAGTTTTTTCTGATCGAAATTTTATTTTAGTCAATTTGCTAGAGCTAAAAATCAAAATTTTAATATGTGAAACATATTTATTTAGCGAGAATTGAACAAGTGAATAAACCAATTATCAATTGACATATTTATATGTGAGAATTTTACCATAAAAAGGTGATTATTACACACTTTCATAAACTTAAACAATAACTTGTATTGATATATTTTCTCTAAAGTGCTTAGTTTACTGTATTGGTAAGTAAAGGACTGTGATGTTTTCTCTAAAGTGCTTAACTTGAGGTCTAAATATGTTAAGACTCAAACATCGGATATGGAATGGAACATGAATGTCTTATATGGATTTGAACAATCTTCACCCTACAAGCTAGCTTTTGGGGTTGAGTTAGACCCAAAATCCATTCTTTACATGGGGTTGAGTTAAGCCTAAGATCCATTCTTTACATGGGGTTGAGTTAGGCTAAGATCCATTCTTTAAATGGTATCAGAGTCAGAGTCAGACCCATTCCAATTCTTCGCTCACCGATGTTGGGCACCAACTTCTATTATCCACGCTCCAGTTAACAAGGTCTGGGAGTGCAGGGGAGTGTTAAAAGTCTCATATCGGATATGGAATGAGAACATGACTCCTTATATGAATTTGAACAATTCTCACCCTACAAGCTAACTTTTGGGTTGAGTTAGGCCCAAGTTCTTTACAAAATATATGCTTATGGTGAGTAGGGTATCACTTATGCTCACGTGTAAGGAATTTTCTTCATGAGAGCTCTTTATCTTTATATGTCATGACCGAGCGTATAGTAAGTATAGCCCCATTGCATTTGAATGCCGCAATAGCTATGTGTTTGAATTGTTAAAACCAGATGAAGAAGGGGGTGCGCTCTTCTTTTTTATTTGTCGCACGTCAAAAAAATATTCTTGTTTATATCTTCACAGGGCCTGACTGTTTTTTTTGCTTTGCTTGTCTTGAGTCGAGGGTCTCTCGAAAACAGCCGCTTTAGCTACCAAGGTAGAGGTAAAATTTGCGTACATTCTATCATCCCAGCCCCCACGTTGTGGGATTTCACTTGTCAAATATGAAGAAGTACGATTAGAGATTGGCGGCTATAGGGTTAAAAGAAGAGATGTAAAAATTATATTTAAGAGAGGAGAGAAAGAGGTGATTAATAGCCCCCAGGGGTACATGCGAGTTGGTAAGTGGCAAGGTGATTGGGGTACAACCACTCTGACGTCGCGGGTTTGAATCCGTGTGGTGACAGTCTTTACTGAAAATATTGCGAAGGTTGTTGCTGGGTTCGTGTCCCGTTGGTCCTCTCCCTTGCAGGGCTACCACTCGCGCATATCCCTCGATTTACATCCCACCTGACCAATTGGCCTCTGATACAGGTGGGGGGGGGGGGGTTTCGCCTTCGGGACTTTCCCCTTCACAAAGAAAGAGGTAGAGGGGATTAATTTTTAAATTTTATATTTAATAGGGAAGAGAAAGAGGGGATTGATTCATAAATTATTATTTTTTTAGAAAAATATTATAAGTGTTATTAACTTCTAAAAGATATTCAAAGTTTATGTTATTTATGCTAACAACTTTCTTAACACATGATGAATCGTGTAAAAATCTCTTTAATTTTTGTTCGTCAAAAGAACTTATGCCAATCCAGCACAAGTTATATTGAATTTCGTAAAGAATTTAGGCTCCAATAAGCATAACTTCTATTTGAGGGACAAATATCAAAGACTAGCACAAAATAAGCACAAAAGTGCAAATGACCTAAAAATCTGGAAGAAGGATGATCTTTGAAGTTCATTTTTTTGCACGAATTATTCTTCAAACGCAATGGTATTACTTTTTCCCCATGCTACTTATTTAATAAAAATATTCAGATCTGCTTTACAAAGCATAATTTATGAACATTTTTGCCTCACTCAACATAAATTCTGTAGTAATTAAGTTATGATGCATAATTTTGTAGTATTTTCAAATTATGTTGAGTGTTGAAATTATGTCTTATCCGTCATAATTTATGTGGATGTTAGTACACATATGCTAAAGTCAAACATAAACTATGTCAAGCGAAATATCAAATTATGTCCATTTTTTAGATTATGTTGAGTGTTGAAAGTTTGTATTGTCCGACATAATTTATGTGTACGTTATGATACATATGCCGCGTTTGTAGAGTCTGGAAAAGGGCCGCAACACAAGGGGTGTGATGTAGACAATGTTAAAGGAAAAAGATTAAAGATTACAAATTTGAGGGGGGAAATAAAAGACCATCCCTAAGTAAGGGAATTTGTGAGAATACCCCTTAAAGTTTAGAAAATGGCCGAAATTGGTTTAAAATCAATCCGTTCTTGTTGCAATCATAACTACTCTCTTAATAGACTAGCCAAATTATTTGAAATAAAGCCAACCTTAAAAATTAAACTTTTTGAGGTAATTTAGACGAATTAATAATTCAATTAATTAATTAAGCTTTTTGACTTTAACAAGGTAATATATCTATTTTGTAAATACGGACTAATTATAGTAAATAAGTCGTAAATGACTTTAGTTTGACAATTTGAAATAAGTACTAAATTTAATAGTTATTTGAACATAATTAACTTAAAATTATAGGTAAGATATTATATATTTTGCCAAGTAAATGGCAAAATAGCATCAAAATACTCAGAGAACATATTTTTGACTTTTACAAATACATATTTCACTTTGTTGAGATTCGAGAAACTTGACTAGTTAATAAAAATGTGGAGGACAAAATTGGGTGTCAACAAAGTGTACCAAATGTCTGCGTAAAAACAGACGATTGTAATCGTAAGTCGTAAGTAAACGTTTAAATTAAAACTGAAAGCTTGAAAGTTGCTCCAAATATTTCCCAATTCACCAAAATAACTTCGGAAAAGGGGCCAAAATTAGCCCTGAACTATTTGAAATAGACCACATATACCTTCCGTTTGTTTTTGGTACCAAATATGCTCTCGTCGACAATCGAAGAGACCTCAAATACCATTCTCTTTAACTACTGACAAATTTGTTGACGCGCCAATGCCATGTGAAAAAAAATTGTCCACATGACCATCCACCTAGCCATATAACCTGACCCACATTTCCAACTGAATTCCCAAAATTATTATCTCATAAAATCCAACAAATTATTGAATCAATGATAAATTTATAATAATTCTTTAAAGAAAAATGAATTAAGACATTCTCTCTCCAGGCGCAGGTTACGCTAAGGGTTGCTAACTTACGCCTGACGGCGGCGATGGCGAGAAAACGTGTTGCTCCGACCAATCCACTACCACAAAAACCACCGGTGACAACTACCCCCAAAGATATACCAGTAGCACCACCGGAGGAATCGAATCGTATGGTAACTCCAAACACCGGAATCACACAACCATTAGCTCCGATGCAATTCACACAATGGTTGCCGGGTACGAGTAGTACTTCGAAGGTACAACAAGCACCTACAATGATGACGACACACCGACCACGTGACTTGCAATCGACAGTCACGCCCAATTTAACTTATGTTGACGACAACGCCGCATCACAAGCAGCTCGGAAACTCACCTACTCTGTGGGTAATGTCGGCGTCCCAGAGGCAGATAGAAGGAATACAGAGCCCCAAAATGAGGTAAACAACTTTCTTCCTATCCACCAGTGCTTAAGGAGGGTCAGAAAGTGGTCAAATTGAACCTAGCTGAAGTCGAGCAACAGAAGAAGAAATGGGATAGTGCCCTAATCGGATGTCGTGGGAAGAAACCTCTGTTTAAACAAATGCTTAAATTCGTATATGCAATATGGAACTTTGTTGAAACACCTAGAGTATTTCCTCATGCTGATGGGTACTATATTTTCAAGTTTAACACTGATCAAGCTTAACTAGATGTACTAGAGAATGGCCCATATACCTTTGATTACAGACCTATGGTATTGAAAAGGCGGACTGCTGACTTTCAGATGGAAAAGAATCAATTCGACAAATGCCTCTCTGGGTGAATTTCCCAAATCTACCTGTAGAATACTGGGCTACTGAAAATCTAGGTAGAATTGCTAGTTACATTGGGAAACCTTTATGTACTGATAGGCTAACAACTGAAGCGGAAAGATTGTCCTATGCTAGGATTTTAATTGAGGTGGATGTCACTCAACCTTTACTTGAGTAGATGATCATAGAAGAAGCTAAGGGCAAAGTTAGAACTCAGTACATAGAGTATGATTGGTGGCTTGAGTACTGTCAAGATTGTATGTGTTTGGGTCATGAAACTGATAAATGCCCAGTAAACAAAGCAGCAGCTGAGGCAAAGAAAAAGGAGGCTGCAAAGGGATCAATTGCCAATGATAAGCAGAAAGAGGTGGAAGATCCTAAGGGGAAGAGAAGAAAGGAAGTTCAATCTCAATGGCAAGCCAAAGACTCCACACTAGTAGCTGGTACTTCCCAAGATGTGATACAGACTGCTACTACTACAGAATTGCAGTAGAAAGAATCTACTAGTGATACTATAAAGCAGCCAGTAAGCCAAGCAAATCAGCCCAAACAAGCTGATACATATGCTCAAAAGTTGACTTCCCCATTGCCTAACCAAAATCAACTGAGTAACCTGGGCTTTGTGGGTGACAAGGATGTTCCTGAAGGTCATAAGCAGCCCTGCCACAACCCACCATGATCTTTTGCTCTTGGAATATTAGAGGGCTGAATCAACCCTTTAAGAAAAAAGAATTGAGATCCTTTTTGCTTAAAATAAGATAGATCTCTTGGGATGTGTAGAAACAAAGGTGAAACAAGGTAGAAGATAAAAAAATTCCTTGGGGGTGATTAGACCTGTTATGCTGACTGTACTGTGGAGCCTAATGGAAGAATTTGGGTCTGTTGGAAGCATCAAAATGTTCAGGTTACTATACTAGCAGCAAGACCTCAATTGGTGCACTGTTATGTTGAAGATAAGGGCTCTACTTTTTCAACATATATGACATTTGTGTATGAGTACAACACTGGCATTGGTAGAAAAGACATTTGGGCTGATCTGAGACTACTACATGCTTCAATGGGTGATCAACAGGTTGTACTAGGGGATTTCAATACTTGCACCTCATTTGATGAAAGGATAAATGGGGCACCAGTATAACAACAGAAAATACAAGATTTTTTGGACTGCATAGAAGACCTAGGACTGGGGTATGTAGCTAAAAGAGGATATGACTTTTCATGGAGCAACAAGAGAGATGCCTTGGTGAGAGTATACAGTAGATTGACTGGATTCTGGGTAATGCAAAATAATTCATGAAGTATCCCACTCTAGAGGCACTATTTGGTAACCCTGAATGCTCAGACCACTCTCCTATTATAGTGAATACCAATGTCATCTTTCAACCTAGTAGGAAACCTTTCAGACTACTTATAGTGTTACTGGCACAGGATCAATTCAACAATCTAGTTCACCAAGTTTGGGCTTGTCAGGTATAGGGACACAAAATGTTTCAGGTCTGAAGGAAATTGCAATTACTAGGGGCATAAGCTAAGCAACTCAACAAAGCACTATCTTCTCTAGAATCTAAACTAGAGGACCTCATAGCACAACTACAAGTAGTACAGACTCAACTCAGTAATAATTTGTTTGATGGTGGCCTGATAGCACTGGAAAGGGTGATACTTACTCAGATTCAGAAATGGGATATCATACATGAGCAAGTGTTAAGGCAAAAGTGTAGAGCCACATGGATAGCTTGGGGGGACTCCAACACAAAGTTCTTTCATGCTCATCTCAAAGATATACAAGCCAGAAACAGAGTGGCCTCCATATGCAATAGTCAAGGTGATAGAATAATTGATCCTTATCTGGTACAAAGAGAGTTCATTGATTTCTTCAAAGCTTTACTTGGAACTGCAGCTGAGGAATTACCATGCCTCAATCCTAGTATAGCTAAACATGGGCCTTGCTTAACACCTGAGCAACAGAGGAACTTAATTCAGCCCGTCTCCAGAGAGGAGGTCTACACAACAATGAAGAGTCTGCCTAATGATAAAGCACCTGGCATATATGGCTTTTCTACTGAGTTTTTCAAACAGAACTGGCATGTTATAGGCACTGAGGTAACTGATGCAATCATTCAATTCTTTGAAAATGGGAAGATGCTTAAAAATGTTAATTGTACAACAGTTACACTGGTCCCTAAAGTTGCTAATACAAATAAAGTAAAGGAATTTAGACCCATAGCTTGTTGTACTACTGTTTCTAAAATCATTGGCAAGATCCTTACCACAAAGCTGAAACAAGTGGAAGATTACCTAGTAGAACCTTCTCAATCAGTTTTCATAAAGGGAAGAAGTATTCTAGATAATGTAACTGTGGCACATGAATTGATCAAAGGATATGGACAAAAACATGTCCCACCTAGATGATTCATGAAAATAGACCTTAGGATGACTTTGTAGAATGGAGATTTATTTGAATGGTCTTAATAGAATTTAGAATGCCGCACAAATGGTCCATTAGACTTTGCCAAACAGTAATTATTGCTCAAAAATATTTTTTTAAATTAATTGATCAAATACAATCTGATTTTTACCAAAAGTATTTTTTTAAAAAACACTTTTCAAAATAAGTTGTTTTTAAAAGATTGGCCAAAATGGCTATAACTTGTGAAACAACAAAAACATCACATAAATAGTGTCTTGAGAATTTATCTCCATTCAATATTTACATCAAATATATAAAGATACATACTTTTAACACACATTTCTTATTTAATTATAATTAAGCCATAACTTTTTAAATTTAACTTTTAATAAAAATATTTAATTTGGTCTAAATACTCGTGGGCCGTTTAGACATAAAACAATCCTTGTTTTTTGAGAAGAATTATTCAAAATAGTGTTTGGTAATACTATTATTCAAAATAGTGTTTGGTTATACATTGGATTAATCTTTTAAAAATTTGAAGATGTTAAATGTATGTTTAATACTCCTTTTAAAATATTTTTATTTTTTTTTTCAATCATAACATTTTTTATGCTCAAACGCCTAATAAAAAACCCGGAGAACCGAAAAAATCGAACCGAAATTAGGTTCGGTTTTTTCTCATTTTTTTTTTATAAAAAAAATGATTTTTTGAAAAATCGAACCGAATCAGGATTTAGTGATTCGGTTTTAAAATTTTGAATACGAACCGAACCGAAAAAACCGAATTAAATATATAATTATTCTTATTTTTTATTTTAGACTACTACTATCTCTTGAATCATAGCCATTGAAGTTAATCTATGAAGCTTTTATGGAAGTCGAATGCGGCATGAACTTGATTAACATATCACAGAAGCATTGGCATAAAATGTAGGGAGAGAAAGTAGTTGTAAATTGGTGAAACTTTAAATGGTCATAACTCTGCGCTCGGATGTCCGTTTTACCCGATTTTTTTTTTGATTTTGGGTATTTTTTCGAGACGGAGTCGGTCCAAGATGCCGCAAGGCGGTTTGGTGCAACCAATTTTTATGAAAACGTCTGTTTTCCCAATCAATTTGTGTTTTCCTCCAAATCGATTTCTAATTTTCCTTTTTCTTTAGTAAACATCTCACGATACACAATAGATTTCAACGTCGAAATTTCATGGTAGTGTAGGTGTGAATGTCAATTTCAGTTTTGAAAATTCAATTTTTTTTAAAAAATAAAAAATTCCTCGATCCGACCCGACCCACTAGAAAAAATCGATATAATTCGATACGTTTGAAGATATAAACCGAACATATCGATTTATTTTTTAAAAAAGTTGTATTCATTTTTTTTAAACAATTTTTATTCGATTCATATTTTTCGCATACAAAATCGAACTGATATACGCCCGCCCCTAATATTACCACTCTTTGCTCGAACTTGAATAGATACAACCTAAATAAATCCCTACCACATACAACCATCCAACAAGTTGTTTCATTGCTACAACTTCCCTCCATCCCTTTTTAATTGGTTTCATAAATTGCAACAAATAATGTCTTATCCTCTAACGGGCTGGTAGGTTTGTCTTTGTTGTCGTCATGCTTTTGTTTTTCTGACATCAACTATGACTATGGCCCCCACTACCCCGTCCGTCGAAATTTCGAAATTTGCAAGTAAAAGTGGGAGTAGGAAAGAGGGTAATGATGACGTATACGTAAAAGCCTTTTTCGTCTCTTTGATTCCCTTGTCATTTATTACCACGTTGCTAAATTGAAAAACTAAAGTCCAGTTATTGTAAAATTTCTTTTTATCACACAAAACTCAAATTATATACTTTTAAGTCCATAAATTTTAAATTCACTTTTTTATGATGTAAAACGAAATCTTACATAATTAATATCAGTTGAGTCACAAAATAAAAAAAATCACAAAATAAAAAATTTCTTGCTAAACTTTTTATACTTTCCACCTTTTCTTTTTTTCTTTAAGAAGTTTCTTTATCGTCTTTTCCAATTTATTTGGCATTTCTCATTTTATTGAATATTTATTAATTAAATAATCCATTAGTGTAAAAATAAATTAGTGTATATTTTCAGGGAAAGTGGAAAATGAAATTCTTATTGCATCATCTTAGGTAATATTAATTCCATTGGTGTATTTTATCTTCGCTACATCTTATTTGACATCAAGAATAAAAATAATTTTATTTGAATTTATATTTCTCACATAATAGATTTAATTTATAAAGACTACACGTATAATACTTTATACAAAAATTTTATATATAATTTTACAAAAAAAAAAGAAGAAATCGATATTTGAATTGAAAGCGGAAATTCTATTATTTGACCTTCATAATTCCAGCAATTTATTGTTTTAGGACATAGAAATATCATAGTAGAATAAATATTAAAGTGGTGCTAAAATACTAGTTTGATAAAGAGAATATCACATTGCAAACCTAACTAACCACGGTTGTGGTGGAGTGGTAAATATTCATTCATTCTTAATCAGAGGTCTCGGGTTCGAGTTTTCCTGGGTATGAAGTCGTCTTTGTTAGGAATGTTTTACTTCCCAATGTGGGACTTTCCAGCGCGAATTCAAATTTAGTCGGGCTTCAATGCGGGTACCAAACACTGAGTGATAAACAAAAAAAAAGTACCGAACACCGAGTGAGAAACATAAAAAAACATCTCAAACATAAAAATTTGAGTACTTTAATTGGATTGATGAAATTTCGAATATTTGTCACGTCAACTTTTCTAATTCTCAATCATACTCAAATATCAATATTTTAATCCCTTCTGAAATTAAAGTATTAAAAAAATTATGGAAAAGCACGATAAACTAGATTTTTTTAAAAGGACAATTCGATATACTGAGTTTTTTCTATGTTCAAGTTTGGAAAAAAATCGGACCATGCTAGATTTATTATACGCAGCTTTATTTTGAATTAATTTTCTCTTATTGTTGTGCAAAATCATTTCTTTATGAATTAAAGTAATTAATTTACCTTGAAACCCGTAGATAAAGTTAAATAATTTGACTTGTTAAATGATAATGGTGCCAAAGAATGAAAGAAATAGAAGGGAAGTAGTGTTAAAGACGTGTTGGAAGAGGAAATGGGTAACTGAGGAGTTTGATAGACGGCAAGTCGGCAATCAACAATTTGTTGTTTCTTTACCACGCATTAATTCCCTTTCACTATCTTCTCCTTATGATATTTGTGTATGAAATATTTGATGCGTTAGGGAATGCCAAATAGACCACACAACGAGGAATACACAAAGAAGAAATTGCACGGTTTTCTCTTTAAATAGAGCATAATTTAATATTATAATGTGAAAATATAAATTTATATTCAACAACAACAAAAACAACATACCCAATGTAATCCTACAAGTGAGATTTGATGAGAATAGAATATACTCAAACCTTACCTCTACATTCGTGGGATAGAGAGACTGTTTCGGATAGACCATTTAAAATTTCAAACTTATGTCCAACAAAAAAATTATTTATCTTGAGGGGCAAAAGTTAAATACCAACACAAAATAGGGCAAAATGCAAATGACCCCACACACAACGTAGACAACTAGGGATGGCAACAGATCGGATCTAGACCAGATCCTACTAGATCCAGATCTAGATCCGTTTTTCATACCTAGATCCATATCCGAATCCAGATCCATCAGATCCATAAAATTCAGATCCAAATTCGGATCCATCGGATCCACCGGGTCCACGGATCGGATCTGGATCCACATGTAAAAAAAAATTACCTTGCTAAGAATGTAACTTTGCTAAGAAATTTTTTTTAACTGACAAACGATTTTTACTTAGCTAACAATTTACTGTGTTTCAATTTTGAAATGTTCATATGCGATATTTTGTTCGTTGTCTCGTTTTGATTGTGAGCTATTAATTGAAAATGTTGGACAATGACAATAGTTGTGGAAAATGCTGACTAGTATTTTCACAATGCAGAACTTGCATGTGCTTGAAATCTTCACAAATGAAGTGAATATAATTTTAACTACTTGTCTATGGAGATGTTAGTCATTCACTAATATAACATTGATTTTATTATCGAAGTTACCTCTTTATTTTTTGGTTTTTGAGTTAACGCGGGGATAAATTAAACTTGTTTTGAGAATTAAACTTGCAAGGATGTGCTTAGCAATTTTAAGAAAATACTTATAAAATTACAGTCTAGGTTATGAATATATTTAATAAAAAACGGATCTACGGGTCGGATCTGGACCGGATACAGATCTCAAATACAAGATCCAAATTCAGATCCGATCCGGTAGAAATGGATCCGGGTCCGATCCGGATCCGTCGGATCCAAATTATGAAGATTCATATCCTATAAAACGGATCTGGATCCACCGAATCCGGACCGGGTCCAGGATCCACTGCCATCTCTATAGACAACCCTCAATGACCCACCACCAATTTTTTTCTTGAGGTTTCGATTAATTTAAAATTTGAGTCGGTAAGAGCCACGAAAGAGAAAGTGTTTCTACTGTAATTATTTTTTATTTTAAAAGTTTTAATCTGAAACCTCTGGTTAAGAATAGAGGCAGAGACAAATACATGCTTATAACAACTAATCTATCTGAACCCAATAGTTTTGTATGGGATCGGAGTGTATAAATTTATGTGTAAAATTTCAACAAATTTTAAGTTTGAATTCATAATTTTGATATTATAATAGGTTTAATACTAAAAACCTTTAAAATTTAATTCATAAAATTTAAAATTTTAAATCATGAATTTACCTATGAAATGGAAGAACCATGCTCACCTTATCACAATCCTTTGTAATCGGTTTAGAGTGTTATTATACAAGAATTAATATATATATATATACTATCTTTTAAGTTAAATATCCTACTTAATAGTAAAAAAAAAAGTAACATAGTGCTATACGTCAATTTGACGTACGGAGTAAAGAATTTTCACTTTCATGGCAAAGAACATACCAATATATATATATATATATGTTAAGTAGTCTGACTAAACTATTAGGAAGAACATGTACGTAAATCAAATCAATTATGACTTGTTCTTATCCTGTAACCCACTAGACTTCCTCCATATCCCCTTTCATATTTGGACAAAAATTTCAATATAAATAAATTTAATTTATTACTTGGATAAGTTCAAAGACGATTTTGATAAGACATGTTTTCAAGCTAATCTTTAGACACGGTGTAACTCGATTCATGTTTTCCTTTCCTAATTTCAATAGAATTATCATGGCATTCATATTATCTCAATGATATAAAAAATAACAAAACTATTTAAATTCAAATATGAAAAGTATTCATATTCTAATAATTCAAAATTAAAGAAAGCTAATATATCATTAATAAGTTAATTTTGACCCTTACAAGATGGAAATTTTTTTCTAATAAATTACGTATATGCGTAGATCTTTCAATGGAAAACTTTCAAATTATTGAAGTATGTATCAATGTAATAGTTTCTGTCAGAAGTGGTGTAATATAGTAAAATTTTAAAATATATGGTCAAAATGCTAGACCTAGTATTAGTTAACTTAGAGATTCTATTTCAATTATGATTTTATAACAATAAAGCATTCAATATTACTTTTTGTGAAGTTTGAGAAGACATTCAAGTCAATTTCTACTCAAAAGCGGAAAGAAATTAAAAAAAAATCTTTGATGATTTTCGAGTGTTATTGGGATTTAGATCCTTTCTAAGAAAGATTTGGACCTAGTAGTATAAATACAAGCTAGCTAGGGTTTATTAAGACATACATAAATTAGAACATAAGTGTATTTCATCTTGTAACTTACTTTCTCCCTTGATAATAATAAAGTGTCGGTCGTTCTCCGTGGATTAGGATCACATCGATCCGAACCACGTTAATTACTGTGTTTTTATCATTTCCGCACTAACAATTGGTATTATAGCCTACAGGTCGTGAGATCTAGGAGATGGGGAGACTATGACATCTATGAAGTTTGAGGTAGCGAATTTTGATGGGCGAAGTAATAACTTCAACATCTCGAAGATCAAGATCATGGCCTTATTATGGAGAGATCAGTCTATGCTTTGGACGACTCGCATCTTGAAAAGACGACAGAGGCCAAGAAGCAAAAGATTGAGATGGATGAGTTTAGCGCAATTCAATTATCCTTATCAGACATCATGTTATGTGAAGTCAGTACCCAGAAAATGACTGCGAGTTTGTGGAAGAAACTTGAAGATCTCTACCAGAAGAAATCAGTAACAACTAGAATGTTGTTAAGGCAGCGTTTACACACCTTCAAGATGAAGATAGGTAAAACTTTACAGGATCATCAAGATGCTTTAATAAATTGGCTATGGATCTTACTCATGTTGATATTAAAGTGGGAGATGAAGAACTAGCGTGCACTCTACCGTTTTCATTATCACCAGCGTACAAATATGTAGTTAATTCAATGATGTAGAGTAAGGAAGTGGTCACGTTACAGATGGTAAAACATGCATTGAATTAGGATGAATTAAGAAACCTTATCAACAATGGTGAGAAAGAGGATCATGGTGAGGGTTTGACGGTTAGAGGTCGCTCGAGCCAGAGAGAGGGGCAAATTAGTAGCTAGATCAAAGTCTAGGAAAAAGGGTGAGTAGGAAGGATACTGAATATTTGGGTTGTCATCAAAAGGGTCAATTTGAGAGGAATTGCCCGAATACAAAGACTGATAAAACAACAGCCAGTGCATCTACGGTTCAGGTAGCTCAGACATATAGAGAAAATTATGTGCTAACTGCTTCAACAGATGACATCTAGACACATAAGTGGACTATGATTCACATGTGCTTCAGAAAAATTGGTTTACTAGCTACGAGTAGGCGAGTGAGACTGTACTTATGGGGAACGATGCAGTATGTGAAATAGCAGGCATTAGTTCAGTCTGTATACGGTGTTATGACGACATCATAAGAACATTATCTAATGTTCAACATGTTCCCGATATGAAAAAGAACCTTATCTCTCTTGGTACTCTTGATAAGCTCCGATACAAGCATGCAGATGAAGGTGGAATATGCAAGGTGACCAAGGGTTCTCTGGTCATGTTAAAGGCCAAACTAAAGGGTGGTCTTTATGTACTTATGGGTGGCACCATTCTAGGTATTGTGAATGCTGCAACCTCATAGTTATTAGACGATGATAAGGCTAAGATGTGTCATATGAGATTAGGTCACATGAGCGAGAGGGGGTTGGCAATTTTGAGCAACCTAAACCTTTTGAAAGGTGAGAAGATTAGTATACTTGATTTTTGTGAGCATGGTGTCCTTGGAATACAGAAACGGGTTAGCTTTAGCACGGGCAAACACAAAACCGAAGGGGTACTTGACTACATTCATTCAGATTTATGGGGTACATCTCAAGTTTCATCCAAGGGTAGAAAAAGTTATATTCTTACTTTCATTGATGATTTTTCACGCAAGGTTTGGGTATACTTCTTAAAGGCTAAAAGTGATGTCTTTGAGAATTTCAAAAACTGGAAGACATTAATTGAAAATCAATATGGCAGAAAGATTAAGTGTCTTCGAACAGATAACAACTTAGAGTTTTACAATGAAGAGTTTGACAATTTCTACAAGATTCACGGTGTATTGAGACATAGAACTGTTAGGCATACACCATAACAAAATGGAGTAGCTGAAAGAATGAATCACACTCTTCTTGAGAAAGCACGATGTATACTCTCTAATGCCAATGTGCCTAAGGAGTTCTGGGCTGAAACAGTAAATACTGCTTGTTATGTTGTTAATCGTTCTCCAGCGTCGGCGATTGACTTTAAAACTCCAAATGAGATATGGTCAGGTAAACCGTCTGATTACTCGTACTTAAGAATCTTTGGATGTCCTGTATATTATCATGTAAGTGATGGAAAACTAGAACTTATAGCTCGAAAATATTTATATATGGGATATACTGAAGGGGTAAAAGGATATAGAATATGGAGTTTAGATCATCTTAATTTTTTAATCAGTAGAGATGTTAACTTTGATGAGGCCTCTATGTTTGATACTGGAAAAACATCTATTGAGTTTGCAGAACAGAAAGGGGTAAAGCAACGTTGCTCCATTCTTACAACAGAATCGGTGGAGGAAAATGTGTTGAATGGGTAAAATGATATAGAATATGGAGTTTAGATCATCTTAAATTTTTAATCAGTAGATATGTTACTTTTGATGAGGCCTCTATGCTTGATACTGGAAAATCTTCTATTGAGTTTGCAGAACAGAAAGGGTAAAACAACGTTGCTCCATTCTTACAACAGAATCAGTGGAGGAAAATGTGAAACTCACCAAAGAAAAGGATCAAGTGACTCAAGTGGAGTCAGATAATGAAAAAGCTCACACAGTAGTACCTAAAGCTGAACCATACAATATAGCTACTGGAAGGGACAAACAAACTCCGAAGCCTAGTCCAAACTATTATCCTCATCATTCGCAAGCTAATCTTGTGGCTTATGCATTAGCTAATGCAGAGGAGGAAATAAAAGATAGGCAACCCTCAAGCTATACATAAGCTACTATGTGTGGTGAAGCTGATCAATAGCGTTTAGCCATGACTAAAGAGATGGAGTCTCCACACAAAAATCAAACATAAGATTTGGTGAGTCTACCAAAAGGGAAGAGAACTGTTGGTTGCAAATGAGTCTTCATAAAAAAGGATGACATTCTGGGTGTAGAAGATGTTAGATACAAAGCGAGATTGGTTCCTTAGGGATTTTTTAGAAGGGGGGAATCGACTATAATGAGATTTTCTCACCAGTCGTGAAGCATAGCTCAATTCGTTTATTACTAGCTTTGGTTGCTCATTATGACTTGAAGTTTCATCAGCTTAATGTCAAAACTGCATTCTTATATGGTGAACTTGAAGAGGTGATCTTCATGAATCAGCCCGAGGGTTTCCTTATTGAAGGAAAAGAAAACCAAGTTTCTCAATTGAAGAAATCCGTGTATGGTTTGAAACAGTCCTCATGAAAGTGGTACAAGAGATTTGATGTGTTCATGATTACTAAAGGTTTCTCGAAAAGTGCATTTGATAGTTGTGTGTATCACATGACGATGTCTGGTAATTCAACTATTTATTTACTGTTATATGTTGATGATATGCTTATTGCTGCTAATAGTATAACAAATATAAATGATTTGAAGAAACTGCTAAGTAAGGAGTTTGACATGAAATATTTAGGTGAAGCTAAGAAAATCCTTGGAATGGAGATTCATAGGAAGAACGATGAGGTACATCTTTCACAGAAGAAGTATATTGAGAAGGTACTTCAGAGACTTGTCATGGATAAATGTAAACCCGTTACTTTACCATTAGCACATCATTTCAGACTTTCTTCTTTGATGGCACCACAATCAAAGTAAGAGGTGAAGTACATGTCAAAAGTTTCTTATTCTAGTGCAGTTGGTAGCATTATGTATGTTATGGTTTGCACTCAGCCTTATATTGCTCAAGCAGTGAGTGTGGTATGTCGATTCATGTCTAATCCGGGTAAGACACATTGGGAAGTAATTAAGTGGATATTGAGGTATTTTAAAAGTTCTTTGAATGTTGGTCTAACTTTTTGTAGGATGAGAAATAAAGGCTTCTCGGCCCTTAGTTATGTGGATTCTGACTTTGCAGGTGATCTTGATAGAAGGAGATAAACAACGGGCTATATCTTTACTCTTGTAGGTAGTGCCATAAGTTGGAAGGCTACTCTCCAGTCTATAGTTGCTTTGTCCACAATAGAAGTTGAATATATGGCAACAACAGAAGCAGTAAATGAGGTTATATGGTTGAAAGGCTTGGTCTCAGAAATGAGTAGGGTTTAACATGAACTAACTCTAAATTGTGATAGCTAGAGTGCTATTCACTTGATATAAAATCAGAGATTTCACGATCGCACCAAACACATTGATATCAGATTCTATTTTATTAGTGATGTTGTTGAATAAGGCATAGTTAAGATCTTGAAGGTTGACACAAAGCACAACACAACGGATATGTTGACCAAGGTGATTCCTCTTGTCAAGTTCAGTCATTGTATAAATTTGGCGGAGTTCGCATCAACGGATGCGTCAGGATGGAGAACGGCATGGCAAGGTAGAGCTACTAGTATGTACAAGGTTTCGGTTAGTGTCTCTTGTTTCCTACACGGAGTTAGCTCACGTAGGCTTAGAGACATTGGACTGAATGACGTTCATATGGAAGCTCGAAATTCATCTCAAGGTGGAGATTGTGAAGTTGAGAAGATATTCAAGCCAATTTCTACTAAAAACGGAAAGAAATAAAAGGAATTTTTTTCTTTGTTGGTTTACGAGTGTTATTTGGATTTAGATCTTTTCTAGGAAAGACTTAGACCTATTAGTATAAATACAAGCTAGCTAGGATTTATTAAGACGTGCAGAAATTAGAACTTAAGTGTGTTCCATCTTGTAACTTACTTTATCCCTTGATAATAATAAAGTGTCGGTCGTTCTCCGTGGGCTAGGATCACATCGATTCGAACCACGTTAATTATTGTGTTTTTATCATTTTCACAGTAACACTTTCTTTATTATGAAAATAAATGACTAGCAATAGAACCGATAAATAGTAAATTAGAATAATTAATATTTGAGTTTAAATGTTATAAAGCGACTATTATAGGTAAAAAAAAAACTTGTTATAGAGAGGAAAATAAATTAACTTTTATAGTGAAAGTGCTACTATTATACAAGAATGCAATTATAGGGTGGTGAGCGGGTAGATCACTTTTAAGTATAAGCTAATAACAAATAAGTTTCTTGATTTCTTTGCATTTCACACTTAATAAACAGAAAAAGGTTAAAGATGCCCTAATATATTGAAAAAGGTTTATATTCATACTCTTTTTCCTCTATTGAATCATAATTATTTTTATTTTTCGGCTTAAAAATATCCCTCTATCATATGTTGGATCTAATTTTCCTTTAACGGTTAAAAATGTCTTTTCTTTTAATGAAATTGAAGTTTTAATTAAATAGGTGGTATACGTACTAATTTATTAGTCCCTTAGATATTAAACCTAACCCATAATAATCTGACTCATTCAAATTTATTTGTTCGAGATTGTTGGGGCTGTATTTCGAATAGTCCACCATTGTTAAAGGATGAGAAAGTCGAGTTGAACCTAGATATGGAATCGATTGGAGCTTGTTTGCATCGATTTTGAACAAAAAATTGCAGCTTCAAATAAAGAGACATTTGTCTTTTGAATTCATTTAGTCGCAAAACATGAAGCAGAACTGGGTACGAGCAATTAATTTCTAGTTGGTTTGAGTAACATGATGGGTTGTGTTATTTATGATTGGGACAACGTGGACCAATAAATCAGTGTCATCTATTAAATCATATCCGTATAATATCAGTTTACATATTGAGACATTTTTTACCTGAAAATAATATTAAAAGCAATCGAAGTCCAATAATTAAAAGGAGAACAAATTTAAATCAATTTTAATATGTTAAAAATTTCCTTTTAATTCGAGCATTTGGCTTTTCTGATTGCCTTTACAATTTGACATTCCATATGAACGAAATTTGATGAAGTTTCTTGATTATTTTTTTCGTAAATGTTATATCCAATCTAATATTGACATATAAAATAAAGTAAATATAGTAAGTAATAATCTGGTAATGATGATGACTTACCCTTTTTAAGAGAAGCAATCATCTCAATTATTATTTAAATCTTAAATGAGTACATCATGCCTGAATCAAAGATGGGGGATGCACAATCCATTGCATAGCATCAGACGTAGAATCTGCAGCCCTAACTAACATGTGTGCACATTAATTCATTGACAGTTAGATGTAAAGTCACACATGAATACTTTACAATCTTGCACAATAATATCAAAACAAGAATTGTCTCTTACAGATTTTTTCAATACTTGCTTGGACAAAAGACAATCCATCTCAACAACAATCTGGGATGGATGGTAGTTGTTCTTCAACCCGCTCAAAGCTTCACGAACGGTTAGAATTTCAGCCATTAGTGCATTATATGAACCTTCTAGTGGTGAACTAAATCCTCTAACAAAGTTTCCATGAGTATCAGAATTAACATACCGATTCTTGCCCTTCCTAAGTTAACATCACACGAAGCATCAATGTTTGAATTTCAGAATACCCGGAGAAGGAAATCATTTAACAATAAAATTTGATTCAGACACAAAATAATAATTACCACTAATACGTCTCGCAATCTATTCTTGCCAGAAGACTACTCTATGTATGACAGTGTCTGGCCGCGTAATTTTACCATTCCAGATTAGGATGTTGCGAGTATTCCATACCTGCCAGATGAGCATGATAACATCATGAATCTGATCACGCATCATAACATGTATTAGTGTTGTAAATCAGTCCATGAACAAGTTCCTCCTCGGCCGTCAGCTCAAAGAAAACTTAAGTCAGATCTACTTTGTTGTATTATACTTTACTAGACAATGAAAGATGGTTTCGACTTCCTGAAGGCATGGAGGGCAAATATTATGTTGAAGGACCTTTCGAGAAAGTAAGTTATCACCTGTTGGTAATACTCCTTTCAATGGCCGCCAAACAAAATTTAAGATCTTTGGTGGCATTTTAACTTCCAGATTTTCTTTCAAATAGTGCCATCCGAACTAGGAATATTATTTTTTTGTAGCACCAAATAACCGCTCTTAACAATATATCTTCTTTGTATATCTAGCTTCTGCATTCAAAAATTATCCTGGAACGTAAATCCCAAGGGAATAGTTTTGATACAATCTATCTCATCTACAGTAAAGAGAGTTTTCAAAAGATGTAGATTCCATATATGTTTTTGTATCTTTATCTATCAAATATGTCACACAAAATTTTATGGACTCATCATATGAAACACTTTGTATAGATATAGATTGACCATCTGGTAACCATGGATCGTAGTAAATCGGTATATCAAGTTCATTTTCGATTCTCTTTACACATCTCTTCTGGAGAAGATATTTTGCCGCACAAACCTACTACTACTACGGGATAAAAAATTTATTGAGAGTTTAGAAATTTTAATATATTAAAAGATATAATGTTTAACTAAATAAAAAATATACTCTCTTTAACAATTTAACTTTTTTCGATAAGATGTTCACACATTTAAACATGATATCAAGATAGACAAAAAATCTTAGGTAGGTATTTCACCCCACTCATGTTTGACCTATTAAAAAAAGAATCAAATCCTGTATATGTGAAGCTAGGAATGTGTTACAATATCATGAAGTAAATAAAAATATTACTCACACTTCAACTTTTGGATGAGATCTTAAGATCATAATCATAACTCTACCATCTATCATATGTTTGAAAAAAGAAAGAACTTGTCCCGGGCATAGGATGGCAAAGGAGGGGAACTTAAAATTCAACTGGAGGCCTGCAAAGTGGATTCGAATCCTGGTGAGAGCAATTTGCTCTCTTATGAGGTAGGACCTTGTAGGTGATATCAGTTGCTTCTCAAACTCTAATCGTTAATGCACATTCCGCGATTTACTAATAGTAGTGCTGAGGGACCGGGACTACTATCTCCAGGAATAGTTTGAGGGGAAGCTGAATATAAAAAAAAAAAAAACTTTGTTGGGAAAATATGAATAAATGATAGAACAGGTAAAGGGTGGGGCAGTGTGAATTGAACAAGGAAGTAGATTAGCAAAGACATCATGAAAACGTTAGGCTGACGTGAGAACCGTATTAGAAAAGAGAAAAGAAAATGTCTTCCCCCGCCCCCCCCCCCCCCCCCAATCCTCTCTTCTTTGACTTGCCAATTTCAACTCACGAACACCCCTATAAGTTGGAACAAAAACCTCACTATTTTAGACAGCCATTGCATAAAAAAATCAGACATAAAAATATATCTATCAGTACAGAAATGCCGCCCCGTTCTGTTGTCAAGAAATTTCTCGCAAGGCCTCAGCATGAAGGACTTGGTGCTGTTGTTAGAAGAAGCATTGGAAGGTACACTTTATTTTTCTCATTTAGAAACCACAGACGGAGTTAGGGGCGCGGAAAGGGTTTATCCGAACTTTCTTTAGTCGTAAAATTACACTATATATATATATATATATATATATATAACAATAACATATTCAGTGTAATTTTATAAGTGAGTCTGAAAATGATAGGATATACACATAACTTACCTTTCCCTACATTTATGCAGGTAGAGATGTTGTTTCAGAAAGAACCTCATCTCAAATGTTATATAATGTTAGATTTTTTTTATTTGATTATATAACCAAGAAGATTAATCAGTTTTATCCTTTTTTCAGGTTTGAGTTGAGATACTTTGACCCATTTCTTGTTTTGGATGAATTCTCAGTTTCTGCTCCTGCTGGGTTTCCTGATCATCCACATAGAGGTCACATTCTAATGATTCTTTTTCTGATATCTTTGTGCTTCTTTTAATGCTTAAGAGTTTTAAGTTACTTGTATATACTTAGATATCAATGTAAAATATTTTTTGATACCATCAAATCATTCAAATGATATCTATGTTGGAGTATAAATTTTCTTAAAATATGAAATTGATAATCTTGAAAAATAAATAAGTTACTTATTATAATAGATAGATGTGAGGAAAAGTTCCTTATATGTATATAACTTACCCCCAATGCTAAATTAGCAATTTTCCCTCCCTAACGTGTTCTAATTTCTCATACTCTGTTTCTAACTTTACAGGCTTTGAAACGGTCACTTACATGTTGCAGGTATTATTTTACAATAACAGTCACTCTGTTTCTCCCTTAATTTATTCAAAAACCCAATACAGACATAATCATAGTTTTTCCATTTGTAGTCGTATTCATACATAATCATGAAATATTAATATATTTCCACATTTTGGAAGGCAGTAGTCGAGCAGATGTGATTGTCTAACTTGTAAGAAAAGCAACTTATATGCTACTACTTGTTTACAAAAATTTAAAAACAAAATATCCTGTTTTGCTAACCCATGTTAATAAAATAAAAGTTCAACTATTTCTTATGGAGTGTAAATATCAAGGCTAACAAGGGATATTACTTGCTCAGTTCCAATTTACTTGACCCTTTATTCTATTTTTTTTAACAAGACCCATTTCAATACTTTAAAAATTATTTAATTCACATTTTTCATTTTACTTTGAAAAAATTTATAATTACACAAATGTTATGATATATTTAAAATCACAAATTTCAGAAGTCTTATAGAGCCACACAAATTTCCTGACCGGTTTCAAGTCTCAAGTTTAAAAAAATTTCCTTTTCTCTTTTAGAAATTCAGGTCAGGTTAAACGGATTAACTATCTTTGAAATGAAAAATAATTAAAATTGACCCATTTAGCGGTGCATTTTTTGGAATTCATTCAAATTCAATGGGGTTAACAACTTTTGTGGTGGAGCAATGGCAAAAAAAAGTACATGATCATGACTGATAATTATAACATGCTTCTTCTAGAAGAGTTTATGCTAAAAATAGAGAAAATTAATGGATAATTTTTTTTTATTTTTCTACTTTACTTAATCATAATAGTTTGAAAAGCAATTAATTATGATGCTGCAGGGAGCTGTGACACATGAAGATTTTGAAGGTCATAAAGGTACGATTGAAGCTGGTGATATACAGTGGATGACTGCCGGAAGAGGAATAGTTCATTCTGAAATGCCTGCAACTGAGGGAACTCAAAAGGGTTTACAATTGTGGATTAATCTCTCCTCCAAATATAAAATGTATGCATTATTCCTTCTATTTTATTAGTAGTAAAAGAATTTAACTCTGTACATTGCAGAGATAAAAGAATTCTTACTTTATCAAGTCATTTAAAAAATTATTATAAAATACCGTTCGTAAAAATAATGCATGTTACTTGTTACAACAGATAATATAAAATTTAGGGGTAGCTTATTTATGAATTCAGTCGAACTTTATAGTTTTTACTTAATTCCTATATTTATATCAATAAATTTACTACGTGTACAAATATTGAGTTTTGAACCTATAATTTAAATAGTCGTTAGGTTCAATGACATTCCGAAACCATAAAGTTCAAATCCTAGATAAAGCTGAACTTTGTATATGACAGGATACAGCCAAGGTACCAAGAGATATCAAGAGAAGACATAGTAGAAGCAGGAAAAGATGGGATCAAGGTGAGAATAATAGCAGGGGAATCATTAGGAGCAAAATCAGCCATATATACTAGGACTCCAACAATTTATTTGGACTTCACTCTAAAGCCAGGATCTCATCTTCAGCAACCAATTCCAAAATCATACAATGCATTTGTGTATGTTTTGGAAGGAGAGGGAATTTTTGGGCCTCATGAATCAGCAGTAGGAGCACATAATCTCCTTCTATTGGGTGGTTCTGGTGATGGGCTTGAGGCATGGAACAAATCAACAAAGCCACTAAGGTTCATATTGGTGGGTGGTGAACCATTGGATGAACCAGTAGCACAATTGGGTCCTTTTGTCATGACTACTCAACAAGAGATTGACCAAACTGTTGAAGATTTTGATAATTATATTAATGGTTTTGAAAAAGCTAAGAACTGGAGGTCTCAAGCCAGAATTCTCCTTGACTATTAGTTACTTCAAAAGCTAAAGTTGAATGATCGAAGTCTCCTTTAAATTCAGTTTAAGAGATTGAAGCGAAGTCTTCAATTCAATCATTCAAATACACTCTCCTAGAATACCAAAAATGCTAGCAAAGATAAAGGATCATTTGTGTCATTTTATTATTGCAAGTAGTTGATCAATCATTGATTCCGGGAAGAATACCTAAAGACCTCTCTAAATTTGATGCACTTTATTCGAATCCCCTCAAAACTATCATTAATCTGATACTCCTTTGAACTTGGCTATTCGATAGTCTTCACCCCCTACACTCTCTTGAAGAGTATTGAAAAATCAGCTCTCAAATAGGCTATTTTCAACTGTTAATTGCCACATAATCATATATAATGGTTTAATTATTTATTTTAATTGTGTAATTTTTTCTTGTTCAACTTAATATATTACCCCAACTTTGCATTGTTAAATTTGTCCTTTAAATATAATGACGACATGTTACAACTATGTATTTCTTTTTTTTTTCTCAAGCCGATTTGTTAAAAAAGAAAGAAAAAGTTGTCTCAAACTCTATTATTTTAGCTAAATAAGATTAGTGTTGTAAAAAATAATGAAGTGTCAACTATGTATTCTTTTTAAATGCAATGGATATTTATTTAAATATATATTTTCTTTTCAGGCTAAAATCAATTTAAAAAAACTTGGAGTTTCATTATTTTTAGTCAAATAAAAAAGATCTATTCATCAAAATAACGGAGTTTGCAATTATGTACTTCTTTTTTATTTCTTGTTTAAATGTAATAACTATTTATTTCAATTGCTATTTCATCTTTTCTCGAGGCAAACTAAAATTTTTTTGATTAGAGCTCGAATAAAAGGTTTAGTAGAATAATAAAGATTCAACTTAATATTTTTTAATTATATCTTATTTAATGTAAAGACTATCAAATAGTTAAGTTCATACGTTTAATTAGGACTATTGATAATTTTGGAATATTTAAATAAAATGCGTCAAATTTAACGGGTCTTTAGTATTCTGCCTTGATTCCTTTTGTAAATTTTCATTGTTTTCTTCCGACGATTATTTTAAGGTTTTCAATATATCCAAAGTACCCATTTCGAATTCCCCATTTTCATGGCAAATGATAAGGCTCATTTTGGCATGTCACCCACTGTACAATGATTCATCATGCCGTTACCTTTTTTTATTATAAAAGGATGGAGGATCAAGTTAAATATCGTAAAACTCAACCGAATTCTTGGTGTCACGAATAAGAAAAAATAAAAATAAAGTGACTGTTTATGCTCTTTATTTATTTTGATAAATTATAAACTTTACAAGCGTGTCACTCCTATCATTGAAGATGAAAGATTAGAAAAGAGATGCAATCGCCCCCGGGCACAGGTGAGTTGGTAAGTGGCAAGGTGATTGGGGTACAACCACTCCGACGTCGCGAGTTCGAATCCGTGTGGTGACAGTCTTTGCTGAAATATTGCAAGGGTTGTTGCTGGGTTCGTGTCCCGTTGGTCCTTTCCCTTACAGGGCTGCCACTCGCGCATATCCCTCGATTTACATCTCACCTGGCCAAGGGGCCTCTTATACAGGTGGGGGGTTTCGCCTTCGGGATTTTTCCCTTCACAAAGAAAAGAGATGCAATCATTATTTGTGTGGGAATATTTTAATGGGTAAAAGTTTATTACACCTAATTTTATATCAAATTAATAAATACAAGATAAGTATTTTTCATACATATTTATGATCCTGTGTTATGTATTACTATTACTTTTAATTTTTATCTGCTAAAATTAATCTCATTAATTTTGCATAAATTCAAGTACTGCGTGCGTATTTACCTTACAAGAAGCGTTCACAATGTTTTGACTTTCCTAACAGGTGCTCGCCAATATTAACCCAACATACTTTCTCCGTCTCATATTACTTATCCACTCTCCTTTTTAAATTTAGATTATATAAATTTTAACCAATATTTTTGAGATATATTTTTTCACTTCATTAATATGAGAAGAATTGCATATTGTGTAGTTTTTTAATATTTAAATTATAATTTTAAAATATTGAATTAATCTAATTCAATTTAAATCTAAAGACTAGTTAACTTGACTCTCGTAAAGTGAAACGTGACAAGTAATATAGGACAGAGGAATTACTTCTTCTTTTTTAGGATAAAAGATATTTTATTTATAGAAACAACCTATCAACTACTACATCAACGAGGATCGGTCCATAGGACATCCTGTACTTCCAAAACACTATTAGTACTAGTAATAGCATGCATGTCTCGTAGGACATCATGATTCCATAACTGGCTAGAACATTACAAACATTCATATTTATATGCTTAACAAAAAGAGTCCTTCCACTTCTATCTGCTTCAAGTTGATCTTCGACAAAGGGAGGTGGTCTGGCCATATATATAGTTTTATTTATTCTGGACTGTTTTGGAGCTTCCTTTGCCAAGAAGTGTGCCACTTCATTCCCCTGTCGAAAACGATGCCTGATCACCAGGGCCTTCAGCTGGAGCATTAACAACCTGCAATCAGAGATTAAGTTAGCATATATTGGTGTATCACTCTCAATGTACTGGATCACCTATGTGGAGTATCTTTCCATCTCCAATGGCCTTAAGTGGTTAGCTTTTGCCAACTTTATCTCTTCAAGAAGTGCCTGTAGTTCTGCATGCATTGGAGAATATGCATATCCACACTCTGTTGCTCCTATTATCCAAAACACCTTTGCAATTGCGGTCATGACGGGTACCCGGGCCTTACTTGCAGAGTACCACTAATCATGTATTTACCACCTAACCGTAATTAACCAATGAGGGCCGTTACGAGTTAACCTGCTGACACATAGAAATAATAAACTGGAAATGTGCTACATAAAATCCTGCTAACAGAAGAACCCAACCTATGTACATATACATACTAGGTCGACAAGGTCATACATGACTACTATACACAGGACAACTGTCTACAAGCCTCTAAAGAGTACGTAACATCATAAGGTCTGGACAGGGCCCCGCCATACCCATATGCATATCCAAAATACCGTACCAGGATTAGACCGCAACTCCGAAACAAGTGGAGTGCTCCAATATCAGCTGAACCAGCAACCTACTAGTGCAGACTGTCACCCTGTCTACCTGAGCCTGCGGGCATGAAACGTAGTGTCCCCCGACAAAAGTAACGTCAGTATGAATGATGTACCGAAGTATGTCAGGCATGAAAATAACATGATATAGGCATGAAATTAACATGAGACAAGAGAGAATCAACATGTACATAATGCCTCTAAGGGCCATAATATGCATAAATGTCTTACATGTGCGTATATAACGCGTAGTCATACATATTCATGTGTATATAATGCCATCAAGCCCCTGTGTGCATCCATCATATCATATCGGCAAGTGAAATCCATTTTTTAAAACTAAGTCTGGGTATCTATACTTTTCAGGCCGTTGTGACATATACCGCCAATTCGATGGATCGTCGAATTTTATACGATCTACCAAGGGACCGTCGAATTATATACGGTCTGTATAATCGAACCGTCGAATTAATTTAATTAATTTGTAACTTTCTAGTGACTTTAAAACTTGAGAGGCTTCAGACGGTCAAAAAGGACGGATCGTCAATATTGTACGATCCGGCAAAATGCTACCAAGCTCCTTCAATTTCAAAATTGAATTGACGGTTCAACTCAACAGACCGTAACTAATTCTACGGCTCGTATAATTCAGCGTCAAATTCAATCTGCAGAACTGAAACTGATTTTCCACTTTGAACTCCCTATTTTGGTTTTCCAAACCTCTGAATTATAAACATGGCTTAGTTTGAAGGTACGTGGTGTTACACTTGTAGCACCTATCCTTTGTGTGCCCTGTCTTCTTACAATATTCATAAAATAACTTTGACCTGTTATTACTGGCATTGTAACCTGTCTATCTATAATTTGTTCTAAAATTCTTTGTTCCTGAAGTACCAACAGCAAGAGCAGTATGTTCATGATACTTTGTTGGTGAAATCTCTCTTCCAAATTTCTTTGTTCCTGAAGTACTGGCAGCAACAAAAACAGACTCAGTAAACATTTGGTTATTAGGCCGAAGTTCCCTTTGTTTCTCATCTTGTACAAGCAATGCAAATGCTTGCTCCATGGAAGGCAGAGGGGTCATCATCAATATGCTCCCTCTAATGACTATATACACCTCATTTAGGCTCATTATGAATTGAATTAGCCTCATGTCCTGTTCTTCCTTGTACATGAGCTCTTTGGCTCCATATCCACATGCACAATTTCATACATGTTTGGCCGACAAATTGCTCAACTCTTGCCATAATGTGTTTCATATGAGTGTAATATCCAATTATATCCAAGGATCCTTGACTCAAATAATTTATTTCCTTTTGAATCTGATATAGTTTAGCCCCATTAGTTTGATTGTATCTATCCTCTAGTTCCTTTCATAGTTTTACAGAATCAACAACATATTCTAAGCTATTTGCTATTTCTCTTAAGAGTGAATTCAAAATCCAAGATGTGACCATGTTGTCACATCTTTCCTATTGACGAAGCTTTGCAGAATCTGCATCTGGCTTATTACATTCCGCAGTAACAAAACCTAACTTGTTCTTAAGGAAAAGAGATCCCAAAGCACTTTTTTCCATGAAATATAACCAATTCCATCGAATGAAACTGGAACCAACACTGCACCAGCATTATCAGATGGATGAATATACAAAGGGTTACTTACATCGATTGTGTTTTTATTGTTCTCTACATTTTGATTTTCAATCGCCATAGCTAAGCTCCAATTGCAATCTCAATCACGCACTACAGACGTCCAACAATCTCCGCAAATATTGATCTCAACAAGAATCAAAACCTTTAATTGAAAGAAAAAAATTGAACGATGTCGATCGAATCTTCACAAAAAGCGAACAAATGTTGAACGAATTAGGGTTTGAAAAATCAGAATTGAGCTGAGTAATCGAACCCTACCTCTAATACCATATCAAAAATTGTGTTCACCTTCATTAGTGATACACAGAAAACAATCAAGAACAATTGAGAGATAAATAGAGAAGAAAGCTTCAATGGTGGAGCTCATGAATTGGGAAAATGAATATTGTTTTCCATTACATGAATTATGCCAATATATACACAAGTATCAATTGCACAAAAAATATCTAATCTAATCTACTCTTAACCGACTCGAGGAATCAAGCTAAGATCCAGCTAAGCTAAGCAAGTCATTAACTAGCCTAACAAACAGTCTAACTAACTAACTGATTGTGCTGACTCCACATTACAAATAATTAATATCTATAATCTCTAATATCTTCAATAGTTGTAATAGGTAAATAATGCAAGTTCTTACTCTATAACGTCTACATTCTTTTAAGAAATATAAAGGAAATCTAGAAGTTTTATGTATATTAAAAATTAGATAATTGTGCATTTATCATGTGATAAATAATGATTAATGAACATATAGGTGACAACAAAACTGAAACTTCCAAAGGATGGCCCAAATGAGGGTAGCACAATAAATTCACTAGGAACTATGAAATTAGGATGAAACTGGAACTCTTGAATTTCTTTTTACTAGTCTAGCTATTTTGTTTTCATCAATATGGTGAAGACTAATCTTAGGTATTGTAAGTACTCCTAGTTTGTTTGATATTTTTTACTTGATCTAAAGTAATAGATACAGTAGGTAACTTTTGAATTTATTTGTTATTGTTTGATCTTTTCAACACTGCTTCACGAATAAATCGTATCATGTTCATTTATACAAAGGAAGCCGAAGGGATTTGCATAAAAAAATTGTTTGCTTGAAAATTGTCTACTGAAAATTGGAATGGCTCTATCGAGAAGTGTAAATGCTTCATAGAAAAGTGAAACGGGAGGTAAAGATTTATGATAGTTGAATGAAATAATCCCTTGATTATTTTCATTAATTGAAATGTATATATACAAGTTACATATTTCCATAATATGAGAATCTTATTCCTATTCTAATCATAAAACCTTATTCTACCATAATTCTAACTATACAATTATGGTAAGTGTACAAGACTAATTAAGGTAACATTTACCCTATAATATTACAACAATATACATACCAAATATACACCAACCCGTGATGGGCCAACCCGAGATGGGCTTGCTGCCTTTCCGTGTTGGGCTGTTTACCAAGAGCACCTGTGATATACACTTATGTATATCAAGTGTATATCACGGGTATATACCTTTGTTTAACAATAGTAAATAGGGAATATTTATCTACATGGGAACCCAATATCAGCAATGACTCTGAAGTTGGCTAGGACATCCAAATCTCCACATGTGAACGAAAAGAGTGATTAATCTTTTACTAAGTACTCCTTTTTGTTGTGCATGACATGCATATAGCAGGTATGCTAAAATCAGCGTGGTAGAAAAGATTTTTCATATTGAGTTCACCGTATAACATACCATGCACTATACATGTCATGCACAACAAAATGAACTTAATAAATGACTACTCGCTCTTTTAGTTTACAGATGGAGACTTGGACGTTTTAGAACCACTTTCAGTGTCATTGCTGATAATTGATAATAAAATTGTTGTTAGTTTCATTTGGGACAAAATTAGTAGTGAGCAGCTCCTCCAACATGTCATATACGACTGTTAGAGGATAGGAATTCATTAAAAGTCTTTACGTATAATCTACGCCAATTTCACGAGTTAACCTCAATAGCAACAGATTAACCTCGTACAGTTAATTCCAAACATCACACAAAATATTGTGTTCACTGGTGAACCATGAAGAGGCTGATCAGTTGTTTTTGTTATTGTAGTCCTATAATAGTTTTTAGAATGATGAAGTAGGATTCATAAAGTTGTATATATAGAGCCATATTTGAAGTTTTGGTTACATTGTATTTAATTATTTCGGTCTCCAAAATTGTGTGGGTAAGTGCAAATTTGTATTGGTAAGTACAAACTTTGAATCTCGTGTAGATAAATATTCTTTATTTAGTACTCCATAAATATTTACCTCCCATTTTACTATAAGGTATAGATATTAAACCCTTAAATGTACACTATAGTAAATTATTAGAGATGGTTTAACAACAAACTTCGCGCATGAGAAAATCAAGATAAGAAATCTGTAATGAATTATAATATTTAATTTTACCATATTAGTATTACGGTTTCTAGAAATTTTCGAGAAAGTGCCCTTTGGTTCTTTTCGAAAATCAGACTATTCAAGGGTTTGATATAGATTGATCTTGAGTTTGAAGATTCTACAAAATTTGATGTTTATGTAAAGATAATAAATATTCCTTCGATCGTTTTATATAGAAGTATTTTATTGAACAAAATTTTAAGTAAGTTTGATAATTGTAGAAACTCTGATGCTTTCTTAGTGATAGTAAATATTAATATCCTATGTATCATTTTTTACGAAGATGTATGATAGAACACACAATTTTTTTTGGGTATATATCAAAAGTACACATATAATTTAATTTTAAATATACCATGACAATTTAAAATTATAAGACTATGTCATTAGCCATAAAATTTTAAAAATTTAAAGTTAGAGAGTTGCTAATTTCTAAATATAAAAGAATATTATCCTTTTTTAAAAGGAATCAAAGACAAAACAGTGTGCATGAGATGAAACAGCGAGAGAAATGACTTCACAATGGAGAGTGTGGAATAGAACCTTTGATAATGGATTACTAGGTTGATTGATGATAGTGCATGCTTGTTATCATAATTAAAATATGCTAACACAAAGATGATGATCAGATGAAAACGAAAAGGAAATATTTGGAATATTTTGTTTCCTCTACATTTGTACTTTATTTAGCCCATCCCATTTCACACGACTTGATATTCCTTTTACTTTTCAGTGTCAACAGCCATTTGGCTTGACCCATGCTTCAAGTTTTTAGATGCCAATATTCCCTAATTCTTAATTAAAGATGTTCTTCATTCACAAAAGTAGAATATTAAACAAAGAAACTTAGGAGTTAGGAGATTACCCATATGCTAATTTCTTTTGAAATAAATCGATTGGGAAATTACTAAAGTAAAGAGGATTGTCATTTTTCAGACAAGTGCACATCGTTTGTTTGCTTAATCGATGTGCTAATCAAGAGATTGGAAGGAATAGATGCCTTAATTCTTTTCGAAGAAAAGTTTA
Organism: Anisodus acutangulus; assembly: GCA_029783415.1. NCBI lineage: Eukaryota > Viridiplantae > Streptophyta > Magnoliopsida > Solanales > Solanaceae > Anisodus > Anisodus acutangulus. Next base: position 56,950,131 of record CM056494.1, read on the forward strand.
AGTTGTTAGACACGATACATATTTATTCAATTAATTATGTTTTCAATACAGCCGCATATATGGTGTTAAACACGATGAAAATCTTTTTGGTAGCCGACGGTGAGACTCGAACAATGGATTTCTGTCTACTCTGATATCGTATTGAAGTGTGTGACGACCTTACCTAAAGTTATAAAGCACACTTTTATATAAATTCGATTAACCTATGTCTTCAACAATAAGTCTAGAGCCTAGCTTTTTCATTGACGCATATGTCATTGTCAATATGTATATATACTCTAGCAACCTAAGGCTAGTTCAGAAACTATTTGGCACTGTTCTCTCTGCTTTACAAATATCATCATCTTCATCAATTAAGACAACCATAAAAGCATCAACAACATGCCTAGGGGTCGACCACTTTCTTTGCAGGTTTCACTTTCACTCCCCTTTCCGCAAAAAATTCTTTCATTTTCTCTACCTTTTCATCAGTTCAACCTGAATATAATTTCACCTGATTTTCTACGAGTCACTTTATTGTAAAGACGCATATATATTACGGAGTAGAATATATCAAAAGATCAAGCACGTACAATATAATGGAAACATATATGTTAATTTATCAGATGGCTATATACGTAAGACCAAATTTTCCAAGATGAAATGGTATCTTTTGATCTAGTTTTAGATTGAAAAGGGATTAGGAGATATAAGCACATTAAATCTGTCATAAATGAGGTGGTAAGGGCCCAAGGGGATCAACAAAAATGTGAAATGATGATTAGGATTTTGGACGCGGATGATAATCTTTTTTCCACCCAGTGTGTGTACCCGCTTAAGGTCCGACTAATTCTGATTCACTTCAGGAAGTCATATTTTCAAGGTAAAGCACCCCTATCAAAGATTTTATTTTCAGAACTCGAACTCGAGAGCTCTGATTAGAGATAGAGGGGTATTTACAACTCCACCACGGCCTTTAATGGTGGCCATAGTTATTTATTCCCTTATTAATCATGTTTATTCTTTAATTTATTTTTGTTGTTTAATTCCGAACCATGTTCCGTTGTTTGTCTTAATTTTTTTTGTTAAAAGTTGTAGTTGACGTTCTACAAAATTGAGTCCAAACGATATAAGGAACAAGAAGACGGCAAGGGGACAACTAACAATGAAATTAAAGAAGCGAATTTGATTTAAAAACTTGACAAAGCTAGGGGGAATAGTAGTTACAAACTAAAAGGTCATGCACACAAAATATCTCGCGTTAGTTGGATCCGAGGAAGGGTCACACTCTAAGAGGTGTGATGTAGATCTTGATTTAAGTAAAGAAAAAGATTTTGAACATCCTTATTAAACCTTAATTTATTTTACAGACGGTGGAACTCAAAGTAAGAATGTGTTGCCCAGGTTGCGAGAGAGTTGTCAAAGACTCTATCCAAAAGCTTAGAGGTAAGCACAAATTCACATATATACAATCTCTATTGAAAAATATCACTAATTGCTATTATTGAAACATATCTTGATATAAAAATAGTTATAATTGGACTAAGTTATGATATGTCCCTCACAAATTTGTGACGAAATTATTTGAGATCTTCACGTATGTCACAAATTTTGTCCTCAATGATGAATTCCATCATAATAATATATGCCACGAGATTCTGTAACAAATTTATAATTTACTTAAATGTACAATAAGCGTAAAATGTTGACAAATGAATAGGGGTGGACTCTATCGAGGTGGAGGTAGAGATGGAAAAGGTGACAGTAGTAGGATACGTTGATCGCAAAAAGGTGCTAAAGGCAGTGAGAAGGTCTGGAAAAAGGGCAGAATTCTGGCCATATCCCAATCCACCTCTATATTTCACATCCTCAAATAATTACTTCAAAGATACAGCAACAGAGTATAAAGAGAGCTACAATTACTGGAGACACGGTTATAATGCCACTGACAAGCATGGTACTCTACCTATAAGTTATCGAGGAGATGACAAAGTCAGCAATTTGTTTAATGATGATAATGTCAATTCTTGTTCTGTCATGTGATGTATAGATAAAACATGTATCATATAATCTAATCTTATGAGGATTGTTATTCCCTAGTCTCTTGCTTGTAAGAAATCACAAATTCATAAATCATGATCATTCGAGGTTTATTTTATATGATATAAGAATACCATAAAAGAGACTACAAAAGGACCTAACCAAAGGCTATACATGGTTTTTGATTGATTTGACTTCTAACCTGAAAAAGTTATGAAAGACAAGTATTTCTCCGTATAATCCAACTTCTTTGGTTATACTTTCAGTGGCAAGTTATGTATTTGTTGTATAAAACTACAAAAGGACCTAACCAAATGCCATATATGTTAAAGTAAACATTGTAAGACAAAAATAGACTTCCATAGACTAGTGCTATTTCATCATAGGCAGGGGACCTAGAAAGACGAAGGGGTTCATTCGAATTCCTTTATCGAAAAATCATACAATATATATAAAGTGATGTTTATGAACTTGATATGGAAAATATTCAATTGATAACTAAAACGGTTTCTATATTTATGAACTTGAGACGAGATATAACTCAAAAACGATAAAAATTGAAACCCTAGAAAATGAGAAGGGATAAAAAAAAAAAAAAAGGATGATGGATCCAATTGGGACTAATTGTTTGGTCAAGTAAGAGAGAATAAAATACTAGCCGCGAGGACTCTAGGGTATTTGAAGACATGTTCATCAAACTTCACAATTTTTTCTTGGAGTTTAATGAGATACTGAAATACAATTTGAACTGTGATGGTTCAAAATTCCATGAAAGTTTCTGGAGTTTGAACTATCACTTCATGCTAGAGTTTTAAATGTCGAAGTTCAAAGCTCCATGAAAAAATGTTGAAGGTCAAATCCAATAAAAAAGAGATGAAAAAGCGGTTGTCTCTGCAACTTTCAAATGAATAAGACAATGTAAAAGATTATCATAACAAAAAAATTATTATTTTTCTATTACATTTTATCTAAAATTAATTAATGAGCCGAGGTTCTTTTGAAAACAACATCTCTACCTTCTATGGTAGGGGTAAGGTCTGTGTGAAATTACACAGAGTATGTTGTTGTTGTTGTTTGATAAACACCCGTGATATACACAGTATATATGCCATGTATATCACGGGCTGAATAGGCAAAGATGGGTTGTTAAACCCGTGATATACACGGTGTATACATACCGTGTATATCACGGTTTGATGGTCTATTTTAGATAATGTTTTGTTGTAGCTAAAGTAGAATCGTACACTTACCATAATTGTATAATCATTGTACAAGTAGAATACGGTTTTGGGAGTAGAATAGGAATATGATTTTCCTATTATGTATATTGTAAATTGTATATATACTCTTTCATTAATGAAAATAATCAAGAGATTATTTCTTTCATGGTATCATAAGTGTAGGTCAAATATTTTCTCTCCCAAACCTCTCTTCTCGTTCCTCGATTTCCGAGCACATTGTTCCCATCTCTCTTCCAAAATTTTCTTCCAAATCCCTACGTCACGTCTTGCGTTGTTATTATGGCTAAGAACACGTTTCAACATGTCCTTACTGTTTCTAACATCAAGAACCATATCCCTATCATTCTTGAAATAGAAAACGTCCAATACGCGACGTGGGCCGAACTGTTAAAAGTTCATGCACGCTCGCATCAAGTCCTCCATCACATAATTTTCTCGACTCCTACTGATACGGAGGTGCCTAAACCCGAAGATGATCCCAAATTATGGACAACCCTTGATTCTACCGTTCTTCAGTGGATTTACTCCACTATCTACAATTATCGAACCAGACGCTACGGTGATGGATACTTGGAATAGAGTACGTGATATATTCCAAGATAATCAGAATTCTTGTGATGTTACACTTGAGCAGGAATTCTCCCACGTCAATATGGAAGACTTCCCAAACGTTTCAGCTTACTGCAAGAGGTTGAAAGAATTGGCGGACCAACTCCGCAACGTTGGTGCGCCATTTACCAATGATCGTCTTGTCCTTCAGATGGTAGCAGGCCTCTTTGACGCCTATAGTGGCATGGGAACTCTTCTTTGTCAGAGCAATCCTCTTCCGCAATTCTATCAGGCCCGTCCCATGCTCACGCTCGAAGAAGTAGGCTTGGCTAAGAAGGCGGCCACTAGGCCCCTTCTGTCGTAATGATGACTGCGTCCAAATATTCTCCCTCCGTCTCCAATAATTTTGACCAAAACTACAATAACGGTGGCGGGAAAAAGGGTATGAATCGCAAAAATAATGGTAAAAACCGTGGTGGTAACTTAGGTGGCAATAACGGGGGTGGCAATGGGCCTCGGGCAGTGGGGCGCAAGTCAACTGGCCACAGCCCTGGGCCCATGACCATGGAACTGGGCCAGTGGCCCTAGGCCCAACATCCCCTATTACCCTTCGCCGAATTCCTACCCGGGAAACTTGGCCCAAATTCCCAACAACAACAGCCCAATTTTTTGGGTCAGCAGTGGTACCCGAAAGACAGTTCTGGTCTGGGGCAGCAAGCGGGTGTGCTTAGGCCTCGGCCTCCGCAGGCCCACCATACAACAGGCCCCACCCCTACTGACATTGAAGCCGCAATGCACACACTTGGATTAAATTCCCCGGACGCAAATTGGTATATGCACACCGGAGCCACTACTCACATGACGTCTGACCAATGAACTCTCTCGTCTTATTCCAATTTGAGCAACAATCATGACATATTTGTTGGTAATGGCAATTCCATTCCAATTCGTGGTTACGGTCATAAAACTTTGTATCCCCCCATCCACCTCTTGTCTTGAAAAATGCCCTGCATGCCCCTAACTTAATTTAAAATTTGGTGTTTATCCTTAAATTCACCATTGATAATTGAGTTTCTGTTGATTTTGATCCTTTTGGGTTTTCTGTGAAGGATTTCAAGACGGAGATTTCTCTCATGAGATGTGATAGTAGGTGAGAACTTTATCCTATCACGACCGCCTCCGGTCTCTCTAGTCCAGCCTTGTCATCTACTTTTGTAGCTCTAGCTCATTCTTTATGGCATGCACGTTTGAGTCACTCTGGATCGTCTATTGTGTCTTTCTTACATAAAAATAATTTTATTTCTTGTAAGGGTACGCGTAGTACTCTAATTTTTCAATCCTGTCCTCTAGAAAAACATGTTAGATTACCATTTGTAGCCTCTACTTCTCGTACTTTAATGCCATTTGATATTATTCATAGCGATTTATGGACATCCCCCGTTTTAAGTTTTGTGGGCCATCGTTTTTATGTTCTGTTTTTTATGATTATTCTATTTTTTTATGGACCTTTCCATTAGCGAAAAAATCACAAGTTTTTTCCACTTTCTTAAAATTTTGAGCATTTTGTCCGTACCCAATTCGATCAGGAAATAAAAAAAATTCAATGTGATAATGGCAAAGAATATGATAATGGGTTGTTTCGGTAATTTTGTGAAAATAATGGTATCATTTTTCTCTTCTCTTGTCCTCATACGTCCTCTCAAAATGGGAAAGCCGAACGAAAAATTCGTACCATTAATAATATTATCCGAACCTTATTGGTCCATGCTTCCGTAACCCTTTCCTTTTAGCATCATGCTCTACAAATGGCTACGTATCTTCTTAACATACTTCCTACCAAAGGGTTGGCATATTCATCTCCTCTTCAATATATATATATAATAAGACTCCTTCGTATTCCCATCTTAGGGTCTTTGGGTGCTTATGTTATCCACTATTTTCGTCAACTACAATTAACAAACCTCAAGCCCGTTCTACCCCTTGTGTGTTTTTGGGTTATCCATCCAATCACCGTGGTTACAAATGTTTTGATTTATCGTCTAATAAAATCATAATTAGTCGCCACGTTATTTTTTATAAATCCCAATTTCCGTTTGCTAAAGTTAGTAGTCCCAGACCTAGTTCGTATAATTTTTTAGATGACAATGTCTCCCCTTATATTATGCATCATGTGTTGGACCAATCTCGTACCTCTGTCCCGCCAGCAGGCCCACGGCCTGCTGGCCCACTATCATCCCAGCCCACTCCCAGGTCTGTCTCGACCTCTTCAAGTCTGTCCAATAGGCCGTCTGCCCAGTCCAGCTTCCCAGCCCAATCCCTGCTAACTCCCGCCTCAATTCATGTTTCCTATATTGGGATAGCATGCCCACTGCCTGCTGGCCAGTCCGTCACCTTTTCGTCTTTTTCCCAAAATCCACCTAATTCTCTCTCCGAGTCACAGACCGGTCACTTGTAGTCAACGGGGTATTTTTAAACCAAAGAGATATTTTAATCTAAATTCTAATGTTCTTAAATCCCCTCATACCCCGTAACCCAGTGTCTGCGTTAAATGACCTGAATTAGAAATTGGTCATGAACGACGAATATGATGCTTTTATTGCAAATAAGATGTGGGAGTTGGTACCCCGTCCTTCTAGTGTTAATATTATTCGGTCTATCTGAATTTTTACTCATAAGGATAATTTTGATGGTTCTTTTGCGAGGCATAAGGCTCGTCTTGTAGGTGATGGTAAAACTCAGCAGGTTGGCGTGGATTGTGATGAGACGTTTAGTCCGGTGGTCAAACCAGCTACCATTCGCACTATTCTCAGTCTGGCTCTTTGGAAAGCTTGGCCTATTCATCAGTTAGATGTGAAGAATGGTTTCTTACATGGTGATCTTAAGGAGACCGTTTACATGCATTAACCCTTGGGTTTTCGTGACCCCAAGTATCCTCATCATGTATGTTTATTGAAGAAGTCATTGTATGGGCTTAAACATGCCCCACATGCTTGGTATAAGAGTCTACATGGGTTTTGACACAGCATGTCTGATAATTCATTGTTCATATATCATCGTGGTACTTTCTTGGTATATATTCTCTTATATGTAGATGATATTATTTTGACAGCTTTTTCTGATGATTTACGCAAGTCTATCATGACACTACTCGATTCTGAGATTGCTATGAAAGACTTGGGCCCCTTGAGTTATTTCTTAGGGATAGCTGTCACTCGTCATACATGTGGGTTGTTCTTATCGCAAAAGAAGTATGTTGCTGAGATCAGTGTGCTGGTATGTCCTCGTGCAAGTCTACTTCCATTCCAGTTGATACTAAACCCAAGCTGGGTGCTGCGGCTGGCTCACCTTACGAGGATCCCACCCACTATCGCAGTCTTGCAGGGGCACTTCAGTATCTCACCTTCACGAGACAGGATATCACGTATGATGTGCAGCATGTATGTTTGTTCATACATGATCCTCGGATTGAGCACATGAATGTACTCAAACGCATTACCCGATACTTACAGGGCACACTTGATTATGGGTTGCATCTATATCCATCGTCAGTCTCGACACTTGTCTCTTATACAAATGCTGATTGGGGTGGTTGTCCGGACACTAGACGCTCTACCTCTGGTTATTATATGTTTCTCGGTGATAACTTGGTCTCATGGTCAGCAAAACGTCAAGCTACCTTATCCCGCTCCAGTGCCGATGCCAAGTATCGAGGAGTGACCAATGTGGTTTCTGAACCATGTTGATTACGTAATCTTCTCTTAGAACTTCACTTTTCCATTCAAAAAGCTACCTTGGTTTATTGTGATAATGTTAGTGCAGTATATCTTTTTGGGAATCCGGTCCAACATTAATGCACTAACACATATTGAGATGGATATTCATTTTATTCGCGAAAAGGTAGCTCGTCGACAAGTACACATCTTACATGTACCTTGCAGGTATCAAATTGCACACATCTTTACGAAGGGTCTTCCCTCCGTTTTGTTTGAAGATTTTAGGGACAGTCTCAGCATACGAAGATCGCCCGCTATGACTGCGGGGGTGTGATAAACACCCATGATATACATTGTATATATGTCATGTATATCACGGGCTGAATAGGCAAAAATGAGTTGTTAAACCCGTGATATGCACGGTGTACACATACTGTGTATATCACGGTTTGGTGGTCTATTTTAGGTAATGTTTTGTTGTAGTTAAATTAGAATTGTACACTTATCATAATTGTATAATTATTATACAAGTAGAATAATGTTTTGGGAGTAGAATAGGAATATGATTTTCTTATTATGGATATTGTAAATTGTATATATACTCTTTCATTAATGAAAATAATCAAGGGATTATTTCTTTCATTGTTGAATATTAAAATGCGATCCAAAAAATGATTAGTCCATCCAATTTTTATTAAAAAATTAAACCACATGATTTATATACAATTAATCATCAAATATAACTTACTTTTCATTTGGTCAGTATTTAAGCCAACTATTGTATCTCTTGATTTTAGGCTTCCATTTTAATAAAACTTATCCTTCAGTCTTCTCAATTTTTTGTACCCCTCCAATTCATCTCTCTTTCACTAATGTTCTCCCAATTTTCGTTCTTGAACTTGTTTTGATTGCTGGATGTTCTTGACTTGAAATATAAGTAGATCAAGGGATAGAAGAGAAGAACAAAAAAACAAGCGTGTATTAGATAAATAGAAGGGGACTTAGAGGTTTTAAATGCACTCGATGTAGTCAAAATATAATGCCATAGCAATTGGGTGTTGTTCGATTTTGTTGGGAATAACTTGAAGGAGTCGATTATGAAGTTTGACTCCATATAGAACTAATTCTTACTTAGTTTTGATATAAGAAAAAAAAATCAAAGTCAAATTTTGCTAAGAAGGCGATTGCATACATCATATGTATATTATAACTATATGTCATGTGTGTATCTTATATATATATCATATGCATTAATACTATATACACGAAATACACGTGATATATAACTGACTGTTTTTTCTTCAATCTCGAATGTTTAATGTGATATTCAAAACAAAACCTCATCAAATTATTTCAAACTTGAGATATAAGCTTCTTCAAATATTCCCAAACTTTAGTAACAACACCAATTGAAAATGCTATCAGAATTTTAGCTTCAAACTTCATCAACGACGATTGAATCTGGTTCTTAACTTTTTAATTACAAAAATAATAGTAAATTACAAGTTTTCAAAATGTCTTCCAACAACTATTATCACAAGTGAACTCAATTTTTTAAAAAAACACACAATTTCAGCCGTGATTTGAGCCAACAAGACCCGTCAGTTTGATTTCAGAGTATACTATAAACTAGTTATTGATTCGCGTTTTCAACTTTTAAAATCTAATAATCAACTCAAACAAGTGACTAATAGTCGCACAATTTGAAATCACAAGTTTTTTAAAAAATAAAATTTTGAGAGTTTAATCGGATGTTATATATTACTCCCTACATCTCAATTTATGTGACACTATTTGACTTGACACGGAATTTAAGAAAGAAGGGAAGACTTTAAAAATGTGTGATCCAAAACAAGTCTTATATAAATGTGTAGTTATAAATTATTTCATAAAGTTAAATTGTTTCTAAATATAGAAATGTGACATTCTTTTTGGGACAGACAAAAAAAAAATGATGTCACATACATTGGAACGTAAAAAGTTTGTGCTATATTTTTGAAGTGAATAGTATTATAAATTATTATACATATGAATTTATTTTGTATTTATCCATAACTAATAAAATCCCATTTTTACTTTTCCAAGCATAACATAACACTATGAATATGGTCGTAGATCTCCCAAGTAACGGAGTAAATACGAGGCCCGCAATACAATAAAATTCGGGCAATTAGCAGGACTGCCTTTATTTTGGGGTGTTATTTAATTTTTACCTCTCAAATTAATTTTTTTTAATTTTATCTTTTTCTTAAAATTTTTGAGTTCCGAGTTCGAACCTTGCTCAGGCAAAATAAAAAAGAAATTCTCAAAGCATAATTTAGAGTTTGCAAGATCTCTTTCAAACTCTACGTCAGAGTTTGTATTCAGACATAATGCAAACTCTGCTATGTGAATCCAACTTAATCTTGCAAAATTTTTAAATTTTTTATTGAATAGGGGGTTCGAACCCGAAATCTCAGAGATATTTTTGAACGAATGATAAAAATTAAAAATTTCAAATTTGATGGGTATAAATTAAAGAGAAGTGCCCTTGAAGGGAAATCCGTGCAAAAAAAAGGATAAAATCCGGGTCAAGTAAATACAAGTAATATTTCCATTTTCCATTTGCAAACTTTTATTCGGGGGTTGTTGGTTAGCTCTATTCTCTTCCCAGTTGTCTTCCCTCCCAGGTTTATTCTCTTTTTCCTTATGATTTTTTTCAGTTAATATATGAACGATGATTTTGTATGCCACGTGTGTATCTGCTCTCCCGATTTATCATCGTCCTTTCAGTTTTGATAATTAAAATCTGTATTTGGAATCAACTGTTTCTAAAATTTTAAACATGAAGAATAAGTTAAAGGATCTATTGTATGTCTCAAATAATTGAGTGTTTTTGTACTCCTTGTATCCCTATTGATAGTCGATCAGAACAATTTATAAGGTTTTTTGCATTTAGAATGCAAACAAAATTCAGTGCCACTGATATTTCACCTCTAAACTTTATTTCCAAAGTAATAATTAATCCATGTACCAAAATGATTTCCTATTGCTGGTTGGAGAGTCAAACAAACTAATTTTGGCCAAGATATTACAAATATATCCTTTTATGATTTTGAAAATGAAAAAAAAAGTTTTAACTCATGGTTCTTATAATCCCTCAAAAGTCATTGTTAGTACGTTTAATACAGTTACTGCTATACCATAGGCCTTAACTGTCGTAAGGCCAACATGTCTTCGTCCCGAAATAAGTAGATGTGGAATCTCGTCAGTTTGAAAGGTAACTTGAATTAGCAGTCGGACTGTGAACCATTATCACTCGTTAGGCCTCCCAATATAATTGATTTGAAGGAGTGAAAGCCACTTGATCGTAAGGAGAGGAGCTCCAGCCACTTTTTTCTGTTCTCCTCAATTTAAATTTGTAAATTGTATATTTTTTGAAAAAATAAATTAACTTAAATCTGAGTTTTTAACTCTGAAAGTTGGTCAATTTTACTACTATTTAATGATTTAGCGCCTTTGGTAGTAAGCCCTTTACCCCAAAGTGGGACTTCCCAGCGAATTCGGATTAGTCGAGCGTCAAACCAAGTACCACACACCGTGTGGGAAACCAAACAAAAAAAATGATTGATTTGGGACGGGGAATATGTGATTCCATTTCTTCCAAATTAATTCAGATTTGTCCTAGAAAAGCTATAATGACATTCAACTATCTCAACAAAGCTATAAAATTATACAATTTGTTGTAAAGGAGTTGCAAACTTCGCAAATACACAATGCTATGTCTCTGCTATTAGATTATTCTTACTTCTGTATTGCATTCTTAATGCAGAATAGTTGAAATGACTTCTGCAAGTGCAAATGAGAATTGCGTTGGTTGGGCAGCAAGAGATCCATCTGGAGTTCTTTCACTTTATGAATTCAGCCGGAGGTACATTTACAGCTTGCGAGGATCGAATAGCCTTTTTTGATGCTGCATGTTCTTTACATGATCATTGACTAACTGTAAATGGTTTAACTATTGATTTGATTCCGCTTCTCGGGTTATCTTCTGCTAAAGTTCTATTTTACTTACCACAGGGCAGTTGGCAGTGATGATGTTCTGCTAGACATTGCATTTTGTGGAATATGTTTCGCTGATGTTGTCTGGACCAGGAATAAACTTGGACATTCAAAATATCCTCTAGTGCCAGGGTGCGAAGATTGATACTTTCTCTCATTTACTTAAATTGTAAAATTTGCACATAGATTGGCATAGAGTAGTTATCGTCTTTATATTTTATATTGCCTTATTTAATTTTTTCACGACTGCCAGACATGAAATTGCGGGAACTGTGAGAGAGGTTGGCGCTGATGTTAAGAACTTTAAAGTTGGCGACCATGTTGGAGTTGGAACATATGTTAATTCATGCAGGGAATGTGAATATTGTAGTGATGGATTAGAGATTCATTGCGAAAAAGGAGCAATATACACATTTGATGGTATAGACGTGGATGGTACAGTTACTAAAGGGGGATACTCCAGTTATATTGTTGTTAATGAAAGGTTAATTTATCCAACTCTCTGACAAATTAATTCATTCTCATCCCACTCATCCCAACGTAGTATACTGAAATATGTTGCTTACATGTACAGGTACTGCTTTAGAATACCTGAAAATTACCCGCTTGCATCTGCAGCACCTTTACTATGTGCTGGAATTACTGTTTATACTCCGATGATAAGACATAACATGAACCAACCTGGAAAATCTCTAGGTGTAGTTGGATTAGGTGGTCTAGGTCACTTAGCAGTGAAGTTTGGAAAGGCTTTTGGATTAAATGTAACAGTATTCAGCACAAGTATATCTAAGAGAGAAGAGGCGTTAAAGATTCTTGGAGCAGACAAGTTTGTAATCTCATCGGATGAACAACAGATGACGGTATGATATCAGTAATAAGCTTGTGGTCTGTACTTCTCTATGGATAAAGATATCACAGAAAATGCTATAACATGTTGCTGTGATTGATCTTTTACATATTTACAGGCGCTGAGTAAGTCGTTTGACTTCATAATTAACACCGCTTCTGGAGATATTCCGTTCGATCCATACTTGTCGCTGTTAAAGACAGCTGGCATTCTTGTTCTGGTTGGCTTCCCAAGTGAAGTGAAATTTATTCCAGGAAACCTAGTCCTCGGTATTGTTTTCTATGTCTGCTCACAATTTAAGCAAGTTTGTATTCTATATGTTGTACTCAGCTAAAAAGACTCGCTTCTGGCAGGTATGAAGAGCATCGTTGGGAGTGTAACTGGTGGAACGAAACAGACACAAGAAATGCTGGATTTCTGTGCTGCCCACAAAATTTATCCAGAAATTGAGATAGTCCCAATTCAGTACGCTAATGAGGCACTCGAAAGGTTAATAAAGAAAGATGTCAAATATCGTTTCGTAATTGATGTAGGTAACAGCCTCAAGTAAAGGTGGAGGAAGAGTATGTTCTCCTGCACTAATTTAAGAGTCGCAAAATCTCATATGAGCATAAATGTGGTTGTTACAGAGCTAGAAATAGAAAGAAAACCTGTTACACAGCTAAGTTTCTGCAATTAGATATGCCTGTATTTCGAAAAGTATTTTTTAAGTTCCAAGGTATAAGGGAGTAGTATTATGCAGCTAAACTAGAGAGCATGTTCATGCTCATCTTTTGTTACATGAGTTGTGCTTATCATTTTCTTTGTCTCTTTAGATATTGCTATAATTCATACAATTATTAACTTCCATCCAAAGGCATGTTTGTATAGTCGCTGGCTTTATGCATTTCAATCACTTTATCTTCTCTCCAAGAAGAACATAATTGCAAGAATGATGCTAATTTGACAAGCAATGAAACTGTCTCTGTATTTGTAGGAGTCCTAGCGCTTGTAATTCTTCTTTCTGATGGAGTAGAATCCTTTAAAAATTAAGGGCTAGTTTGGCCATGGAAAATTTCATCTTTTCACGGAATAAATAATATTTGGACAAAATTGTTACAATTTTCCGAAACTCAACTTCGAGTATAATTCCGGAATATTCATGAATTTGTAAAATTTCAAATACCGGTTTCATATTTTTTTACCACTCGCAAAAAAATTAATATTTTTTCAAGTTGTATCATATCCAAACACAACTCCAATTACCAAATACTATTTTTCATATTTTTTTTATGTCCAAACGTCCACTAGAAGTGGTCTATTCCAGTGATAAAATAGATACCTATCCGATAGCTGTCAATCTCTGTGGTTTATTCCATCGTTTCCTAATATCTTGACTTATTTCAAATCAGTAATCAGCTATTAAACTAGTATATGGTGTTTTCTTTTCGTGGTATTTTCATAATAATGTACAGAGGTGTATATATTTGTTGTAAAATAAATATTGGCGTCCTCCGGGGCATAGCTAAATGGCTTCAGCTGGAGGCCTGCAGCGTAGAGTTCAAATCCTGGTAGTAGCAATTTGATCTCTTTTGGGGTAAGACATTGTAGGTGATATAAGTTGCTATGTTCTCAAACACTGGTCATTCAAGCACATCCCGCGATTTATTGTATAGTAATGCTGATGGACCGGGACTACTATCTCCAGAAATAATCTGGCGTAAGTCGTGAAGCTGGATATCAAAAAAAATATTGGCTAGCTGGTGAAACTAAAAATGTGCTTACGTAAGTGCAATACAGTGTGTTGGACTGTAATTTGTGAAAATTTTCCTTTATACATCCTTCAAAGGTTTGTATAATCCGATTTATGCAACTATAGTAAAATCTCTATAAATAAATATTCTTGGGATCTAAAAAATTATTATTTATAAGGGATTATAAATTTATTGATAAATGAATATTTTATTAATTTATCGATAAATTAATATTTATTAATTTATAGAATAATTTTTATTTTGTACATTATATTTCTCAAATTAAACAATTAATTTTTTCAATAACTAAGAAAAGAAAATAAATAAATAATTAATTAATGATGGTGCGTTGTATCTAAGTTTATTAATCTTATCAAAAATAATTTTATTAATCTTGGGTTGGCGTGATTCAAAATAGAATGCATGTACATTAAAATATGAAGTGTTGTGAATTGTTTCAAGTACACAATATAGAATTTATAAATAGACATATGTACTTTAACTTCATATACCAAATATAAAAATTCATATATTATATCTTCTCTTCCATGTCTACTCATTTAAAAGGTGTAAAAACGTCTACGCTAATTAATGAGATGAGAAAAATATTATGCGAGTACAAAAATAAAAATCATCAAGTTATGTAATTTTAGGAAAGCATAAAGTTTAAAATAAAAATTGTTTAGGAACTGCTTTATTTTATGAATTATATATGTAATTTTCATACTTATTTAATGAATTATTATTTTATATTTTCAGTGGGCATTAAGGATTTTTTTTTAAAATTATTATCTTATGCATTTATCAAGGTTATTATTTTATCTCATTGGCCCAAGTCGGGACCGAAAAAAATTATTATTTAATCGAGATTATTAATTTATTAAATATTTATTTATCGAGATTATTAATTTATTAAATATTTATTTATCGAGATTTTACCGTAATTGTATTTCAATCTCGATGTATCTTCTTCTTTAAGAATAATAATCACTTTCATATTTTCTTTTGTCTACCACTTGTCTAATATATAAATCAAACTATTGTAGTACTAATATTTAAAATTTCTTATCTAGTCAATTTACATCGAGTAAAGTGAAATGAAGGAATATAAAGTTAGCACTACCTTTTTTTAAAAATTTCATAGAAACAGTTAAACATATACGTTAAATTTGATGAAAAAGACTTAGGGGCCTTATTTGTTTTTAGTTTCTATTAATATTAAAACGTTTGAATCTGAATACACAATGTTAAGTTGTGCATTAAGGCTTCATTTGTCTTTATATAATGAGATTTTCATTCTTAATCATTCAAATCTTAATTACTAAGTGTGTTTGTTTTATAGATCTAAATCTTAATCTGAATTGTTGGGTGTTGTATATGCGTGCCTTTGCCCAACATTAAACAAGTAGACATCACCATTTTGACAAGTCCATGCCCAATTAAAAGGGGAAACAACACAAAATATTCCTAAAATGTAAAATATTTACCCGTTCATGCCCTTTCTAAATTAATTTTACTTTTACCCAGTTGGCCAAAAATATTTATCCGAGTATTCCCGCCCCAAAATTCTTCCTCCATGGTATCATCGAAGACTTCCCAATATATTTATAAATCATGATGATATTGTGGAGAACTAGAGAAGGACTGAACAGTCTTAACCATCTCAGGATATTTATATACCATGACGATATCATGGAGGACTAAGAGAGTATCTCATTGAAGGACAGAATCAGTTCTCCATAGTACTATCTCAGTAAATGGTATATACTATGATGATCGAGGAGTGCTTCATTGAAAGATTGAAGTAGTCCTTCATGATACCATCTCAGTATATGTGTATAAAAAGAGTTTTTTTAGGAAAGTGTGTTTTATGAATAAATGAGCATGATCCTCTATGATACCCTGTCATTATATTATATATACTACTATATAGGTTTCATATCATAGAGGGCTGATGAGTACTTTTGAAAAAATGAAAGGATTCTGTGATATCATCATAGTATATAAAGGCAAGGTGATACCATATTGATATCATAATTTTGATAATATAACGGATAATTAGTTTAGAAAAGGATATGAGCAGATAATTATTTTGATGTGAGGGGGCATGCACGTTCTATCCCCTAATTAAAATTCACTTTGTGCAAAATACGTAGGTAATATGCAACCAATAGAACGCCCAAAATACAACCACAAATCCACACTAACACGTATAAATAGCACTAAAAATATAATACTCGAACCTCAAATAGATTACTTCATCAAATTTATAATCCAAATATTTTTGAAACACTGATTGGTATGTAGTACTTGGTCTAAAGAAAGTAGTCCACATAAAAGATGAAAGTCCAAATAATTATTTTACAAAATAATTTGACATTAATAAGAAAAAAATAGTGCTTTGGCCCCTTGTCCCTTGCTAACCTTCACTAATTATAAAAGTATATATTAGTTATATTGTTAGGTGACTTCGACTTGACATAGCAATTTGGTAAACCAAAAGGTGATTGAACTTATCCCTAATTGGCGCAAGGAGACAACATTTATACATTTGTAGTCATAATTGAAATTGTTTTTGTAGATATGCATGAAAAAGGACCTTGCCTACATATTATATTACGGAAAATCCAAACCTGACTTCAACATGATTTACAAAAGCTCAAATACAAAAAACATTAGATTAAAATAATTACACTAAAGAGGGCATCCATTAGGCCCCTACAAGTTGTTTTAAATCCTACTGTCATCATCCAATTATTCTTCTCTTAGTTTTATTTCTTTAATTACTCCAAATCAGACCGCATTATTTTGACCTGAAATTATGTCCTTTTCTGTCAAGGAGGACTAACTCAATGGCAAATATGGGGTTAGGTTTTGTCCAGGATAGAAATTATAATAAAAAAATATGTTTAAGAAAAAGAACATCTCAAAACTCAACAATAACAATATACTCAGTGAAATTCCACAATGTGGGATCTAGGAAGGTAGAGTGTATACAGACTTTACCTCTACCTTGATAGGTAGAGCGACTGTTTCTGAGATACCCTCACTCAAGACAAAGCAAAACATCTCAAAACTCAGTCACATTTATATTCTGAAAAAAATATTTTGCAAAAGTATCAGTAAAATTCCCACCCTATTACTTATGTCAAATGTGGGGAGCTAAAGGGTGGAAGGAGGTTCGGAGCCGAACGTGATAACACAATGATAATATGGTATAATGATAATGATGCATTTGTTATTGATCAAAAAGATATATGTACTTATACAAGATCAAAAATATTTTGTATACATAGCAGATGAAATCTCTTGTTAAAATCTTACCTCCGCACTGCTATCAAATGATTGAAAATATTGAAATACATTATTGAAGCAACATGTATTATACTACTAATGCACTATACCAGAAAGTCAAAACAAAAGATGACCAAAGAGGGTGCATGGCTAGGCGAATAAGATGGTCAAACTAGCTTATAAGTGTTTGATAAGATTAGAGATGGTAATGGATCTTGGACTCGATCCGGATCCGGTGAATTCATATCCATTTTATAGGATATGGATCTTTAAAATTTGGACCCGACAGATCCGGATCGGACCCGGGTCCGTTTATGACTGATCGGATCTGGATCTGGATCTTTTATTTGAGATCCGTATCCGGTGCAGATCCTATCCGTGGATCCGTTTTTTATTAAATATATCCATAACCTAAAATGTAATTTTATAAGTATTTTCTTATTTTTTTTTCATAATTTATGTATTGGGTAAATGGTTGAACCAGGATAAGGCACAAGTCACACATCCATGTAATTTGTCTTTGAAGTTTCATTTCTTTTACCTATATGCTCTCTGAAGTTTCTCATATTTTCATTTCTATAAAAAGAAAAAATTATCACTCTTTTTTAAATTTCCTTTCTTGAATCTGGTAGCCGTAAGCTTTAAATATATTTCTCTCATTTGTTTGATCAGCAAAAAAAAACTGAGACTTTTGATATATGACTGACATTATTTTATATTGTTTAATGAAGTCAATCAGTAGAACTACAAGTGGAGCATCACTAAAGCTCCAAAAATTACCTCAAAGTTGCAACCTGTTCAGCATCACTAATGAAGTCAATCGTCTTTATTTTCTTCTGATGCTAAAACTTTGTTCAGTATTTTGGAAGAATGATGTCATGTTTGTGTAAGTTGACTGAATGAACTCAATCATTTTTTTCAATTAGATTGCGTTTCATTTTGTCATAAAAGTTTCAACATGTGAAAATATTATTCAAGCCAAAAAAATTAACATGTAGATCCAGATTCGATCCGTGAATTCGAATATGAATCTAGTAGAATCCGGTTCAAATCCGATATGTTGCGATCCCTAGATAAGATCAAAAGTTCTTAAAAGCCAGAATCAGTCAAAGTCATAGTACTTAAGTTGGTAACCTCGATTTATGATTTTACAGCTCATGACATTTTTGGTTTTACCAAACATTTGTCCCTAATTTGTGTAATATCTGAAATATTCTTCCTAAAATATAGGAGTAGCTAACTTTTAATTATCTCACTATTTTACTTTCGGCATTCACTATTTTTATGTTAAAATACTTTTCAATTTATAGTTTTATGGATATTTCAGTCAATTTAAGATTTATCAACACATTTTTATCAAATACATTAATTATTTATTATCAATTTCAGCACTTCTATTCAAACATGTACAGATATATTAAATACTTTTTTATTAAATCAATTCAGCATTTAAAAACGTTTTTCAACATTTGATGTTTATCAACTAATTTTAATCAGCTAACTCAAATGGACTCTAATATTTCATGTTTTGTAGAATGTAACACAAGACAGTGAGTTTCAAATGTGCATGATTAACTCAAATGGACTCTAATATTTTAGTTACTGAAAATCATCAAGATTTTTACCTTGTTGTAATCAATTCCAAAATGTGCATGATTAGTTACTTTTTGATGGTTCAGCTCAGTAATGATTATTCATAATAGTGGTATCTTAATTTATTTTAAATTGAATGCCCAAATCTTTTTATTTAGACAAAAGATATGACCAACTTTTGAACAAGAAAAACCATTTAATGTATTAAAATCAAAGATACTCTTTTCGATTCTGATTTCCATTCCAATTTATCATCGAAAAACATGAAACTGACATGTTAATCAGATGATCTCTTTATGCTTTATAAAATACATGTAACCTTTCAATGAAAATCAAATGACCTTTAATTTGATTGAAAGGGTACTCATTTCAATAGAAATATGTTTTCCGGATACATGTTTAACAGTGTTTGTATTATAGATCTGTAATTATTGTACTACTATAGATAATTTCTAAATATTTGAATTATTTAAAAAAAATGTTAGATAGATTAAAAAGATGTATTTAGTATGGAGAAAAAGAATTTATGGAAAAAATATTTTTAAGTTTTTTATTTTTGATTGGTCAATTTTTTTAGACTTTTACTATGTAAAGTAGAAAAATAAATTTTACAAGTGACATTCCAGTCCTCCCCATCCTCCAACACACTCAACCCTCTCATAGCCCCCAACGCCAATACCCCCACACCCTCACCCTCACGTTATCGCCATCCCATGTGGTCGTCCAGATTTGTCATTTGAATAACTCAAATAACACTTCCATTTAGACACTTCAGATGGGGCTCCACTGTGTCATTTAGACACTTTTCGCTATTTGGCAACTAGCGTGATTTTCACCTAAGTAAGGCACGTGAAAAATCCAAAAAATAGATTTTTCTTTTTCTTTTTATTTCTTATTCGTCATCGTCATTCTTTTTCTTTTTCAAATAATTTTCCGGCGAAATTTCATTATTTTTTACATGATTTCGTTCTATTTTTTTCCTGATCTGGATTTCAAATCTAGCAACTCCACTTTGTCTCTTTGAATTATTTCGAATTAATTGGGTCTAAACACCATTAATGGGGTCTTTAGAAAGCTTGAAGATTTAAAATGAGTTACTTGATTTGATGAAAAAATTGAAAAATTAATGTTGTGGTCGTCTTCAGATCGTCGTGTGGAGTCTTTAGCTAAAGTTATAACAAATTTGGAGGAGTATCTCTTGAAATTTTGGATTAAACTCGTGATTGGAACAAGAATACATATGAAGATGGTAAAAAACACCAAGAACACATTTTCTTTTGTTTTTTTGAAATATTAATTTTTTTCAAATTTTATTTTTTATATTACTATTTGATAAACGCCACATGTTCTAATTTAATTAGTCATTTTGTCACATCATTAGCGAGTGTGTTACACACATTTTACATATTTGACTGATTGTGCGAAAAATGACTAAATGACACAACAAAAGCCCACTTAAAATGTCTAGATGAAATAAACATTGTTTGAGGTGTTCAAGTGACAGATCTGGACGATAACAAGTGGTTGGCGATGGATTTGGCCAAATATATAGTGAATTTTAAAGATGATTTTTAAGTGAATTTTTTCTCACTAGCTAAACTTGAACTTTTCTCAAATGAAGAAGATAACTTCAATTTCGATTTTTTTTTTCAAATATCACACAATTCATATCCAAACACCTAGAATCACTTATTTTTTGATAAAACTATTTTCTCTTAGAAAAATATTTTCCAACATTTTCCGTCGTACCTAACACAGCCTAAACCTTGTATTGGATGGAGGGAGCAACTTTCATTGCCAAACCTAAACCTAAACCTTTTCAGAATGATTGAAATGAAAATTATAGTATTAAGGTTTGGCAACTTAAGTTCCAAATTCCCCGATCAGAAAGTACATGAACCCCATGTGCTTCAAGGTTCACTCCTAGCCAGTAGCCAGCTAACAAAATTTAAAATTATGGATCATTATCACATCAGTTCTTAGTATTATTCAAGCAAACAGTTGCATGTGGATGAAATATGAAACTAATAATGCTAGCTAATGTAACCATTTCCAGAACGACAAAGATGAACTAATAACATAACCAAACACCCCACATGTTAAACCACAAATCATACTTTGGTGTTTGGTTCCATTATTTTTGCAAGTTCCAAAACAGATTTAAAACTATATCAAAAGCAATAGAACAATAGTCATTTCATTTTGCCTTTACCCAACCCCAAGTCCCTATCTTGTTTCACAAAAATTTCCCTGTCATGAAATAGTAAATTATGTACTCTTCAAACAGCAAACTTCCTTGTCTCCTCCTCTCCACAAAGATTTAAAGAATCAAAAATTTCAATTTTTTTTAACCTTGTAGTAGTATTACACTACTAAAGTACCTTTTCATCATCATTGGCATCATGACCTCCTTTTTCTTCCATGTCACATTTTGCTTCCAACAATTGATCATCAACACCTTCTTTAGGACTCTCTACTAATGCCCTTTTCTCTTGCTCTTCATCTTCCACACTTGATTTTACTGCATTATTATTATTACTATTATTATGATGATGATGATGATGATGATGATTCCTCTCACCCCTTATCCTCAATGTTTCAAGCAATTCCAAAACTGCCTTGTCTTTATTCCTCCTGTTCTTGATCAACACTTCACTTATATCAGCTGGTGTCATTTCAGCCTTCTCAATCACATCCTCCAATTGCTCCAATATTTTCTTCTCCACATCATCCTCGTCGTACCCCAAATAATTCTTCAACAGAATCTTCAACGCCGCAAAGGAAGAGTAGCTCATGTGAATGTGCATGTCCATTCGTCCGCTCCTCAACAGAGCCGGATCAAGCTTCTCAATGTGATTAGTCGTAAACACGAATATCCTCTCACTCCCACAACATGACCACAAACCATCTGTAAAATTTAATAAACCCGAAAGTGTTATAGTATTCCCACCATTTTCTTCACCACCGCTCCCCTGTGCCGGCGGTGAAGAAACATTATAGCTATTGTTATTACTTGAACCTCCACTACAACTATTATTATTATTTTTCCTGTTAGTCAAATTGATAGAACAATCAATATCCTCAATGACAATTATAGACTTCGAACTAGTCTTCATCAACAACTTCCTCAACTCAGAATTAGTATGCACCTCAGTTAATTCAAGATCATAAATATCATAACCAAGATAATTAGCCATTGCAGCAATCATACTAGACTTGCCTGTTCCGGGCGGCCCGTATAGCAAATAACCCCTTTTCCAAGCCCGGCCCGTTCTCTGATAAAACGACTCACCACTCGCAAAATCCAAAAGATCTACCATTATCTCCGCTTTTTTCTCAGGGTCCATAGCAAGGGTAGCGAAAGTACTGGGATGTTTAAATGGTACAGATTCCCAAGGACGCCCTCGTGAATCAAGGGAACCCCCACGTGAGTTAGTGTACAACAAACGATCTTGATTTTTCCTTCTAATTTCATTTGCTTTTTCCATAACAAAATCTAAATAAGACGTTAATACAATACCTTTATCTTTTTTTTTGGCACGTAAAATGAAACCCCTTTTTTCTTCAGGTAACGGACGCCAAGAAAACGTTTGAGAATTTCTTGGTGTAACTATATGTTCCCATAAAACTTTAACACCGTTAAATGTATCAATGAGAGAATCGTTATTCGACAAACCAAAAGTAATGTTGCTGGAATTGAGTCCACGTGTCAGAGACAAACGATTTCCGGTGATGGAAGCAGAACTGCTTAAGTAAAGTTGAACGGCGTTATAAAGTTCGTTGGTGTTAACGCCGTCAATCTCCGTTATGTCGTAGTAACAATAAGCGGAGAACCAGTTGCATATACGGTGAATGAATTTAAGGGTGACATAACGGAGCTCCGGTGGGAAAACGGCGGTAAGAAGGCTTTGACTGAACGCCCAAATACCCATCATTGATGCTAACGTTGTCCACATCTCTCTCATACTTCAATTTTTTTTCAAGAAACAAAAAGATTTACTTACCCTTTTGCTCCTAATAGAAAAATGGTGAAAAAAATCTTGATGGGGTTCTGAAATCTTGGAGAAATAATGAGAAAAAAGAGTATAACAAAAGGTGAAGGGTTAAAAATGGAGATTTAGAAAAATTCTGGGTGGGTTTTGAAGTTTCTTCTTCTACTTTTTGTGTTGCTGCATCACTTATAGAGGAGGAGATTAATGGGTTCTGAACATGTTGAAAAAGGGATGAAGAATTTTGATTTGGTTTCAGAGGATTAAATTAAAGAATGAGGAAAAACGTGTCTGAAAGGTGGAAGCTTTTTTTGTTTTTGAGAAGAGAGTTGGCTGGCAATGACTAATGTAATGACACTACAAGTAATCAGATACTCTAACGGTTTGATTGGACACAAAATTTTTGAATTTTGTAATTTAAATAAATTATAAAAAGATTAATATAATTTATTTTTAATATTAAATTATTATTTTATTTATTTTAATTTATGTGATGTAATTTCATTGAGTGTGATATTTAAAAAATAAATAAAGATTTTTGAATTTTATTGTTCAAGATAAACCATAGATATTTGTGTGTTTATAAATTATTTTGTTATGCCTAAAAGATAAAATTTTAAGTTAAATTACTGCTAAATAAAAAATATATCTTTTTTTTGGATCGATTAAAAAGTGTCATAAAATTGAGATAAGAGAAGTAACTATTAAATATGAAAAGATATTTTATTTTTTAGATTGATTAAAAAGAGAAACGTTATTAGTACATGAATTGAGACGGTTTAGATTGATTTAAAAGGAAAAAGTAGTACTCCACAACATTTTCTTTGTCCAAATTTATGTGATATAATTTAAATTTTGAGAGTCAAACAAGAAAATTTTTATTTGTAATTTATTTATATATTCTTTAAATATTTTAAATTATTAATTATTATTTATACTTTTTATTTAATTTCTAACTATATAAATTTTATTTTTAAAATATTAAAAATTTCATATCTAAATTTGGAGCCTTAAAGTAACTGGTAAAATTGTTGTCATGTGACGAGGAGGTCATGGGTCTAAGTCATGAACTTAGTGAACCGGACTGCCCTTTCAGACTTTCATATCTAAATTTGCCCAGAGTTCTAATTTATATGACATGTTTTTTTTAGTCAATTTAAAAAAGAATGACATATTTTTTTATTTGATAATAATTTAATTTTAAATTTTATCTTTTACGCTCAGCAAAATAATCTATAATTATACAAATATATATAACTTATTATAATTCATAAGATTCAAAAGTATTCCTTTATCAAACTCCGTCATCATATAAATTGAAATCAAAGACGGAAAAAATAAGTGTAATTTTCGTTTTCCGAATCTAAGTCAAATAAATTAGAAGAGACGTATAAATTAGGGGACCCGCAGTGGGTGACAGAGGGGAAGAGGGTAGTCATGGATCAGTCTGAAAAACAAAACAAAAAGGTATTTTGGATGGCTGAGTTGGTTCTGAATAGATCAAAGATGGGACCTTATAGGTAGGTTGTAGAGTTGGAACTTGGAATTTAGTGAAGTACACACCTTTTATTTCAGACCTTTAACCCTTTTCTTTTTCTTCTATGTCATAATGGAAAACTAGAATCTGCTTCTTCTATTTCTATCCATTAATTTGTAGTAGTAACCACTAGGGTGTTCATGGTAGCAATTTTAAAAAGGGAAAAAGGGTCAAATATACGCATGTACTGATGGAAAATGTTCATATATATCCATTGTTATATTTGGGTAAAAATTTACTTTTATCATTATATTTTGAATAAAAATATACTCTTATCGTTATATTTTAGATATATATATACCTCTCTACTCTCTAATGTTAAAGTTGATCAAGGTGGAGCCTAATCCCACGTAAGGTTAATATTTTAATGAAGTAAATGTCACGTGACATGCCACCTCATAAACCAAACTCAATTTTACCCCCCTCCTTCCATATCATTTTCACAAACTCGACCTCAATACCAATAGGCAGAAAATATTACTAGATTTTTAATTTTAGTTCTTTGTAGGGAGAGATTTGAATACCCCACAATGAGGAGTTCACTTGAAATTTATTGTTCAATTTTTCAGAGAGGCGTACTGTAGGGGTATTAATATCTCAGAACAGAGAATAACAATGTTAAGACACAACGGAAAGTTCATCCAAGTTCCTCTTGATGAATGTTTACATAGGTCAAGCAGGTTACCGAGAAGAAAAGACAACTCTGTAATTGAGCATTTTGCATTCTGGTCCTCGAATTCGAACCTGAAGTTCCAAATCAATAGTTTTGGTGATTATGTGGCAGGTTTAGTGTTTGAGCTATCAAAGTGACAATCAGACATTCTAATGGTGAAAGATGATAGGGAAGATTGGGTTTGATTTGTGAGGTGGCATGCCATATGACATTTAATTCATTAAAATATTAAATATAACGGTAAGAATATATTTGGATCTAAAATATAACGAGAGGTATATATAACTCTTTTCTGATAGTACAGTGCATGTTTGGTCCTTTTCCATTTTAAAATTTATGATTCAATAATTTTAATTTTTGGTTTTTTTTAAATTCTCCATCACTATTATATTGAATTAATTTGATATGATTTGATACGTTAAGTTCGATTTGGAATTGAGTAGTATCATGAGTAGATAACCATAAATTGTTCCACTTCAGCTTACGCATAATAGAATTTTTTTCCCGACCTCGTTATGGAAAACTAGAATCAGCTTCTTGTCTTTCTATCTATGATTTCGTCCTAGGGTGTTCATGGTAACGTACCAATTTGAAAATTTCTATGTTATTTTAATTTTTGATTTAAAAAAAATATCTACTAGTATTTTGGTATTTTAAGTTCGATTTCAACTTGTGCATTATTGCAAGCCGATAATTATAATTTGTTCGACTTTAACTTACCTATAACGGAGAATTGTAACTTTGACAATGATAAACAACTTTTTCATGCTTGAAGTGACTGAAAACTATCTAGTGTTAATTGAAAATGAGACATATGCAGATATGCTTGAGTAATTTATATTGTATATTATTTACATGATTTTAAGTATTTAATTTTTAGTGGGTGTTCCTGGTCACCGACATACGGTGTGCCTCCAAGTGTATCTCATGGTGCTCCCATCTTGGTCAGACCGGATAAGGCGTCCCACTATAATGGTTGTGGATATTGACAACTTTGTTAGGCATTGGTAAACCAAACCAAAGGTGACTATCTAATCACTCAAATCAGTGGTTACGACCAGTCTTATAGAGACACGTATAGCTTCGTGTATTTGGCCATTTTCAAATATCTTTTCATTTTTTTAAGGATACTCTCAAAACATATCGTTTTCTTTGGCACCTTTGGCCCATAATCATAGTCTTCAAACTAATTACGATCGTTAACCATATAAAAAGGAGCAATCCGACCTTATCTTACATTTCTGCAAAATGTTATTTCTACGGCTTGAATTCATGACCTCCTGATTATATGACAGCAATTTTACCAGTTACTCCAAAGCTCTCCATGGTTAGCCAACATACCTTTCTTAAATCATTTTCATGTTCATGTATT
This sequence comes from Anisodus acutangulus, assembly GCA_029783415.1. Classification (NCBI taxonomy): domain Eukaryota; kingdom Viridiplantae; phylum Streptophyta; class Magnoliopsida; order Solanales; family Solanaceae; genus Anisodus; species Anisodus acutangulus. The sequence goes on from CM056494.1 coordinate 56,976,732, forward strand.
TTGCATCTTTTGAAAAGTCATGGCACGATATTCATGTTCCTTCAAAAGCTTTAGCATCTTGTTCATTTTCATTTAAATCTTGAAACATTCTTAGTCATTTTCATCATGTGAAGCACGACATTTGAAGTCATATTATTTGAGACGAACATGAATAATTCATGAATACTTGTATCCACAATCATAAACTATTACTAATATTTGAAGAAATGGAGTTGAGAGAACATACTCTATGGAAGAGTACATCTCAACATACATTGAGTGTCCCAAAGCTAGTATAGTTCCACGTATCTCAATTGACTCAAAAAGAGTTAATCTACAAGTTACAATAGGTATACATCATCAATAACCCATTCAGACTCTCATGGTTCTATTTCAAGTAAAAGAATATCCATTCTCTCAGGCAAGGTTTCGTTCTTAGGTTTCAATCTTAATTTCATTCCTTTTAGGTGTTAAGTAGTTCAAAATTTACCTTCATTAATATCCTACTTTATAATCACCCATGTCAAGAATTAGTGTTATTACCTTTGTTAGATGGTGGTTTTACTTCATATATTACCCAAATATCCATCTCATAAATATAGCAGAGTTTTGAGTAGGAAGCTTACTATTAGCGAATATTCTCTGAATATTCACAGTATATTTTGTAATTATGATAGATGTATATTTAAGGCAACTTATGATTCTTATTGTATTAGGAATCAACCATTTAAGGTAAGTTAGGCTTCTTATTGTATTAGGAATCAACCTTTGTACAACTATATATATTGTGATTAATGAAAGGAGTCCCTAAGGGAAATTATTCCAATCTTACATGGTATCAAGAGTCAAACTCTAATCCCTACCCCTCTCTACTCTTTTTCTCGGTCGACCACCACCTAAAATTCCCTTCCTCTCGGCCGGCGGCAACAAGGTTGCCACCATGTCTTGCCCCACTTCTCCCACTAATTCCGGTTCATCCACTGGCACACTTGACAACCCCCCTCAACATTCATTGTCTTCTTTTCATCCGGCATTCGCTTTTAACAATATCAAGAATTTTATCCCTATAATTCTTGACCAAGAAGACTGTCAATATTCCATGTGGATGGAACTGTTCTACATTCATGCATGTGCATACAATGTGCTCGACCATATTGATGATTCTGTTCCTCGTCCAACCGATGTTGCAGACTCAACCTGGCGTCGCCTTGACGCCATCGTCAAACAATGGATCTACGGCACCATCTCTAAAGACTTGTTGTGCACTATCATGAAAACAGGTGCTACGGCACGTGAACTTTGGGTTCGGCTAGAAGAAATTTTTCAGGATAATAAAAATACTCGGGCCGTGTATTTGGAAGAGCAGTTCAACAATACATGTCCGAATATTGTAAACAACTGAAACTCATAACCGACCAACTTTCCAACATAGGGACTTCTGTGTCAGAAACCAAGATGGTGCTTCAACTAGTTGATGGCTTACCGAAAGTTGAATATGATACACTCGCTACGATGATTCAACAGGCCGACCCCCTCCCAAGTTTCAACAAAGCACGTTCATAACTTTTGTTAGAAGAGACACGCCGTGCCAAACAAGAGGAGCACAATCACAAGGCATTAGTCGTTGACGGCATGACACCACCAGTGGTCAACACCACCCAGCCACCACCGCAAGACCACCACCACCACCAGTCCCTCGGCGGAGGGCGTGGCGGCAGTGGCCGCGATAACAACAATAAAGGGAAGGGTCGCGGCAAGGGCAACCGCAACCAGCAGCCAGGCATTACTCCCACTGTCTATCTCCCGTGGCCTGGACAACAACCAATGTTGCCCAATCAAGGGAACTGGGCCTCGTCTGCATGCCCATACCCAACTGCAGGGGCCCAGTTCCAGCAGGCTGCTTGGTCACCCGGTCTATTGGGCTCCGCCCCAGCCAACAGGCAGGCCCACCCGCAGTAGCAACAAGCCCACATGGTCTCGGTCCAGCAGCACCCGCAAGGCAGCAGCCTGGCCACACCGATTTGGGCCAGGCCTTTAGCACCGTGAACCTTCAACAGCCCGACGAAAATTGATACATGGACACCGGAGACACATCACACCTCATCCAGTCGTCATGTAACTTATCTCAACTACTTCGGATAAAGTGTCCTCAATTTATTACTGTCGGCAATGGTCATCGCATTCCAATTGAAGGTAACGGTAACACACATACCAAACATTCCCACCCGCTTTTCTCCCTAAATCACGTCCTCTACACCCCTAACATCATTAAAAACTTAATCCCTGTTAGAAAATTCACTCGCAATAATTCTATGTCTGTCGAATTTGACCCTTTTGGTTTTTCTGTGAAGGATCTCAATACGGGGAAAATTCTTACGCGATGCAATAGTGTGGGAGACCTCTACCCCTTCACTCAATCTTCCGTTGTCAGACCGCAATCACCTCTATCCCTTGCGGCTATCTCTCCCTCAACTTGGCACAACAGACTCGGACACCCCGGAGACCCTGTTTTTCTTTTCTTAGGACTACTAAGCGAATTCAATGTAATAATGAGAAACTTGCCCAACACTATTTTTCTTGCCCGCTCGGCAAACATACTCGTCTTCCATTTATGTCGTCAAACAGTGTTATTGTTTCTCCTTTTGATATTGTTCATGCTGATCTGTGGATATCTCCGGTTGTTAGCTCTTTAGGTCACAAATTTTATCTAGTATTCTTAGATAATTTTTCACATTTTGTCTGAATTTATCCACTGAAATTTAAATCTGAAGTTTTTGCCAAATTTTTCACGTTGCGAAGAAACTGGTAAATTCTTTCTAATTCCTTGTAATATGAGATTTTGGAGCATGTTCTAGGTTTTTCTCTACGGTAGCTTCGTAGTGACTTCGATTTCTCGGATATACTCTTTTCCGCGCATCAAAACATTGATTTACTTTGAATCTTAGTTGTATATTGTTTTCCGCCTCAAATTTGGATTAAGATGGGTATTCATCTGCCTAACAATAACCTAACCTCCACTGGGACTTCGAATAATTCGAGTGGGTTTACTTAGTTCACTATAGACCACTCACACCCTTTATATATCCATCTTTCGGATAGTCTTGATTTTCAATTGGTTCTTGTTCCATTCAATGGCACTGGATTCGTTTGGAGGAGTAACATGATAACCTCATTGTCAGCTAAGAACAAGATAACCCTAGTAGATGGTAGTTTATCTCAGCCTAAACCCAACTCCCCTGTATTCATTCTGGGAGAGATGCAATCAGATGGTCAAGGCTTGGATAACAAATTCACTATCTAGAGAAATTGCCATTAGTGTTATGTGCATGAACACTGCCAGAGATGTTTGGAAAGACATCAATGTCAGACTTAGGCAATCTAATGGGTCTAAATACATACATATCTAAAGAGAAATATCCTCAACTACCCAAGGATCTTCTGATATTGCTGGGTACTTCACCAAAATGAGGAGTCTATGGGATGAAATAAACTCTTCCTATGTTGGACCTGAATGCACTTGTGGAGCCTTACATAAGTTCATACCGTATCAACAACTATTTCAATTCTTAAGCGGGCGGTCTCAATGACACTTAAATCTATTATCAAAAGTAATACTCTTATGATTCCTCTCCCAAGCTTGAGTAAGGTGTATTTTCTTCTTCAACAAGATAAAATCCAGAAGGAAGATCAATCTGGTATTCACAGTTGCTCTGGTGATTCTACTTCCTTATCTACTTCTGTTACCAACAGAAACTTCCAACAAAAGGTTTATTTTGACTCCAAGAAGCCTTCTACCTTAGCTAATAGTTCTACAATACACAAGTACTGCAAGAGGCATGCTCACATTATTGATGACTGCTATAGACTCCATGAATTTCCAGGTGATTTCAAATTCACTAAAAACGAGAAATATTCTGCCTCTTGTGTTCAAGTCAAGCAGCAAACCACTCATGCAGTCTCAAACACTCCTCCTGCTATTTCTCCAAAACAAAATGACTTCTATGGTTTTAGTAAGGAACAATGTCAACAACTTATGAATGCTTTCCAACAAGCTCAGCCCTCATTTCCATATCACAGCAATAACACCATCGGTGAATCTTCTGGATTTGCTAACTTTGCAGTATTTCCTTATCACAGCAATACCTTCATAGGTGAATCTTCTGAATTGCTAACTTTACAGGCTATTTCTCTGAAGATGGCACTTTTGCAGGTAAGATTGGTGGTTCTATTTTTAGTGATACTTGTTACATTGTATGTGCATCATCTCTTTCAGGTATAAATCCTTGGATATTAGACTTAGGTACCACTAATCATATGGCACCATATAAACATTTCCTACACAATCTCGCACCTCTTTCTACAAATTTCTTCATCACTTTACCCAATAGTTACAAAGTAAAGGTAGTCTCCACTGGTTTATTACATCTCAGGGATGACATTACTTTACATAATGTACTATTGGTTCCTTCATTTCACTTCAACTTAGATTTATGTTTATCAGCTTCTCAAACAACTTCAATGTTTAGCCATATTTTTCATTTATGCTTGTTATTTGCAGGGCCCTTTTCTGAAGAGGCCACTGAAAATTGGTAGAGCTGCAAATGATCTTTACTACTATCATCATGTTGGGAATTCTGCATCCACTTACCATTTCATTCTTATCTCCATGCATGTTCCTGTCTCCTCTTGTAATTTTTTTAATAGTGTTAGCAATCATCCTTCTCCCAATCCCTCATGTAATTCTACTGTTTTTATTAATAAAGTGGATTTATTTTGGCATCAATGATTAGGAAATATTCCCTATAACATAATGAAATCTATTCCTTCTCTTGCTTCTGTACTTTTTTCTAAACAAACTTTTAACTGTTCTATTTGTCCAATGGCAAGACATCAAAGACTTTCATTTCCTCGTAGCCAAATACACATTTCCACTCCTTTCTAATTAATTCACTTTGACACGTGGGGACCTTACCACACAAGAACCTACTATGGGTTCAGGTATTTTCTCACATTTGTTGATGACTACACTAGAGTTACATGGACTCATCTTTTATCATCCAAAAGTAATGCTCTTTCTATTAACAAAGCCTTTACCTTCATTGTCAAAGTATATTTCAACAAATTTGTCCAGACCTTCAAGTCTGACAATGCTTTTGAACTTTGTAGATGTTTTGAGGTATCCACTTTCTTCTAAAGAAAATGGCATATTTCACCAAACTACTATACCACACATCCCACAATAAAATGGGGTGGTGGAAAGAAAATACAAACACCTACTTAAAACTTCTAGGGTATTACACTTCCAGTCCAAACTTTCTCCTAAATATTGGGGTGATTGTGTTTTAACAGCCACTTATATTGTTAATAGGTTGCCTTCCTCGGTCTTAACAATATTTCTCCTTTCGAAAAGTTACATGGCTCACCTTCAGGTTATGATCACCTTAGATCTTTTGGTTATCTCTGCCATGCAACCACACCTAAACCTGTGAGAGACAAGTTTCAATCCAGAGTCATTCCCTGTGTCTTTTGGGGTTATCCTACTGGTAAGAAAGGTTATAAACTCTTGAACCTTGTTACTAATTCTATCATCTTCTCTAGAGATGTTGTTTTCCAGGAACATTCTTTTCCATATTCTTCTTCTTCTACTCAAGTTTTCTCTGTAAATAGTAACTCTTTAAAAGATCTTTCTATTCCATATTCTATACCTACAGGCACTCATATACCTCATATTATTCCAACATCTCCTCCTTCACCGCATGCCTCTCCTGATACACCAGCATCACCTTCTCCACATGCTCTCACTCCTTTTCCTAATCCATCTACCCAACCTCATGTACATGCTCCATCCACTTCCTATGTTCCCTTAAGACACACTAGTAGATAGTTACAAAGGCATTTCTACCTTTCAGATTACATTTTCTCTTCAGTCATTTCCACTACTCTTCATTCTAATTTCAAGGTTTCATCTAGTGAGATTCACATGCATGAGCCTCAGTCCAACCAGCAAGCTGCTAATCATCATTCCTAGCAAAAGGCAATGCTACAAAAAATTTAAGCTCTTGAAGCTAATCAGACCTGGGAACTGGTTCCTCTTCCTCTCCACAAAAACTCATCTCTTGTAAATGGGCTTACAAGATCAAGAAGAAATCTGATGGTTTTGTGGAAAGGTACAAGGCCAGATAAGTGGTTAGGGGTGACACTAAAAAAGACAACATTGATTATACAGAAACTTTCTCCCCTGTTGTGAAGTTTACCACTATAAAATGTGTGATATCCCTTGCTGCCAAAAGGGGTTGGACTGTGTAAAAACTTGATGTTAACAATGCTCTCGTTCATAGGGATCTCTATGAGAAGGTATACATGAATATCCCTCTTGACATGCAGGCTCATTCTTCTTCCCCCTCTTCCACCCCTTGGTCTGTAAGCTCAAAAAGTCTTTATATGGCCTTAAACAAGCTTCCAGACAATAGTTTTCTAAACTGTCTGAGGCTTTGTCTTCTAGAGGCTACATTTCCAGCAAAAATAACTACTCTCTATTCACTAAAGTCATTGGTGGTTCTTTCACTGTGCTGGCATTGTATGTGGATGATATTCTATTGGCAGGATATAATGTATCTGAATTGGATAGCCTAAAGGTTTTCTTGAATGACCAGTTTAAAATCAAAGACCTAGGTATTGTACATTACTTCCTTGGCTTGGAAGTGACTTCTCATCCCTAAGGCTATCTCATGTCCCAACACAAGTTTACCACTAATCCATTTGAGGAGTTCAATTATCATCATTTCCCTCATGTTACTGCTCCTCTTGACCCTTCTGTCAAGATTATTCCTGACATGGGTGCACCTCTGTCTGATCCTAGCTTATAAAAAAGATTGGTTGGGAAGCTGAATTTTTTGCAACATAACATACTTGATATTTCTTTCTCCGTACAACACTTGAGTCAGTTCTTGCAAGCTCCTTCAAGTTCCTCATATGATGGATGGTCTTCATGTTTTGAGATATTTGATGACTGATCTTGCTTTTGGTATTCTCCTATTTAATTCTGCTGATTTCTCTTTAAAGGCCTTCTCTAACTTTGATTGGGCTGCTAGTGCCCTCTCTAGAAGGTCTGTTTCTGGTTTTCTTCTGACTTTGGGTGGTTCTCTCATTTCTTAGGAAAGTAAGAAACAACCCACCGTGTCTCTATCATCGGATGAGGTTGAGTACAAGGCTCTCCGAAAAGTTGTAGCTGAGATTTCATGGTTGGTACGGTTGTTGGGTGATTTGGGTCTCTATTTGTCAACATGTTCCAATTTATTGTGACAGTCAAGCTGCTTTGCACATTGCTAGAAATTCAATTTTTCATGAACGATACATAGCATATTGAGATTGATTGTCATTATGTTTGAGATAGTTTTCTTTATGGCCTTATTTCCTTACATTTTGTCTCCTCTTCTAAGCAGCTCGCTGACGTCGTCACCAAATCTCTTCCTAGATGCACTCACAATCCTATTCTTGAGATAATTAGATTTTTTGTATATTTTGTATATCTTATTCTTTGTAAAGCTACTGGTGCTGAAATAGGTAGCCCAACTAGTTTGTATAAGTCGGCCCAAATGTAAATATCCGGTCCAACTATCTCGGGTATAAATATTGCTCAGCCCACTAGAATTGTAATTTTGTCATTTTATTTTCTTTGTTTAAATAAAAATCTCTCTTCTCTTTTTATGGGAATTAGGGTTTTCAACCCAGCTTCATTTCTTTTGATGTCTTCTTCATTTTGAGCTTAACAAGTATTGAGGTAGAGAGTACTCCTGCAATAGATATTTCAGTTCAAGGTAAGAAAATTATATGAGTATAAAACCTATACAATAAAACTCCAAAATATATATTGTTTGGCCTATCATAATTCACTGTCCACTAGTCTCCTGTGTTAATTTAGTTATTATTCATTTAATGTCTGCTAACTATTAAGAACACCAGTAAAAGATTAGACTGTTTGAGCCATTATGAAGGCATTAATGTCCAGTTTCATTGAAATAGAATCTTGATTTTTTGTATCATCGTTAAGTTTTTGATCGCCTTAATAAGTGCAAACACAATAAAACTTTTTGCATATTGAAAATAGCAGTATAATTTTATTTTTGTGACTTATAAAATGATACAGGCTTGGCTTGCCATTTTTCATATTCCTTTTATTTATTTCTTTAGATATAATACGAAATTTTTGGAACCTCATAATGTGTTCTTAATGTACAATCGCATTTGTTCCAAAAGTGACATTTATGATAAGTTAAGAATTTTTTTCTCTTTATTTCATTGACTCACTATTTTATTTGGTGATGCGTTTAACGAATGATGATATCTCTAAAGTATACCTTAGACTTCATTCAAATCGATCTGCTTTCTTATGAAATATGAATTCAGCACCGTGATACCCAAATTACTACGACAAGTTGCCCTATTAATACATAAAGAACTCTAGTCTATTAAATTGGTACCCCGGGAACCCATACCACATTTCAGGCTACAAAATTTATATCTTATAATAAAAAAAGTCTTACGTTAAAATAGCTTTAAAATTTGAAATTTCCCCTCTTCTGAAAATTTTATCCAATTACTTTTTCTTAAATCGCTCAAATCTTCCCCCAAATCACTCTATCATTATCCCGAATACACTTTCTCTCTCTCCTAATGGTGGTTGGATATGTGTAAAGCAGTACGTGAAGTAAATAAATATTACAAGTATTCGAAAGGATAAACGAATTGTCAATATTCTGAACTGCCGCAAAGTTGTTGAGTCTTGAATCTTGATAACCTGAAATCAAGAAGCACTAAATCTGGATTGTTACAACTGTGTGCTGAGTCGAATGATGACACTCTGTTTTTAAGATAAGGTTGCTCCGTATATATGATTTTACGTTAACGGGCAATAGTCTCCCAAGATAAAACAACACTTTAATCAACACTACAAAGCAAATAGGTTGACCCTGACGAAGAAAACAAATACGAATCGATTTGCTGAAGATATGGAAAAGGAAGGAAGAGTTTCTGTTTTTCGTCCCAACGTTACTGCTCACGTTATGGACTGTGTTTTACTCTTCTGTTTGTCTCTGTGTATATATTTTTGTCTCATTTTTTTCTGTATATTTTTGTGTTGCGCAATTGAGTCAAAAGGCTCCAATATATAGTATAAGGGAGAGACTCATCAACTGCCAAATAATGGCCATTGAAGGAAGGAGTAATTCAGCCATTACTAGCCAAGTAATGAATGGTTAATGCATAATAACGCCCCCAAAAATCAACTCCAACGGAAGGCAGAAACAGAAACTTTCTGCCTTCCGTTGTTTTCAAATTCAACATTCCAAGAACTCCAGGGATCAAATTGTAAATATTAAATAATTTGGGATCCAAAGAGATAATACCAGAAGAAGCCCAAGACCCAAGACCCCGAGCCTAGACGGGACGGGCTCGCGACGGCGCGTGTGTGGCTTAGCCTTGAACCCAAACACATCTAGGTCCTCTCTCCTTTAAACACATGGAATACCCCTTGGGGTCCCAAACCCATAGCCAATTTAGAGACTTACAAAAAGAGCAATTCTTCCTTTCCCACCGATGTGGCAGATTTGTTCCACACCATATTTTCATGCCTCAAACACCTTATTTCGTGGACCAATATCTCTTTCATTTCTCAACGAAATTTGATGATTCTTAGCCCTACGGTCATCTACTCACTTAGTAGATTATGCACGTGTTGAGAGACAAAGCCTCCAACATGCGGAACCCTAGTGTTTAATTCATTAAATATGGGTGGACGCACCTCTCCATCAAAGGCAAATTTCCAACAATGGTTTCAACCAAAATCATTCAACACCACTTCCTTTTTCGGGTAAAAAATATTCATTAGTTCTTCATTGATTTCATGTGCCAATTTTCTTTCATTTTTGGGTGTTCATCAAATTCGTTGTTTAGTCTGAATTTTTATTCGTTTTTTGGGTTCCCCGTCGATATTAGGAAAATAAGGATCTGTAAACACCATTAAAAATCATTGAAGCTTCATTTGGATTTTTTTCGTCTGTTATTTGTGATTTGTCTTGATTCGATAATATTTACTTTTGTTTGAATCTGGAGGAGTTTGAATATCCAATTTTGGAGGTGTTTGGAGACGATTTGAGACGAATTTAAGTTGAATTTCTGATTGAATACTCGAGGTTGAAGACGACTCCATCTGTGTATCCCTACTGTATCTTGTGTATATCTCCATGTATATTACAATATATATTCGTTTTCCTATGTATTATTTATATATGCATGAAAATATATGTAAAATATATACCTGATATACACGATATACATCATGATATAGACGTCACAGGGGCATGTATGAAAATATGTATATGATATGGACTGATATACTCAAATACAATATACATATGGCATAGATGCATTTTCTACGTCTGATTTCTTACTTATATTAAGTTTAAATCACTTCTTATCTTCCTCAAATTTTATATATAATACTGTTCAAGTGCTTTTAACCAAATCCAATCACGCTCGTTCACACCAATCACACGCATTCACTCCGGTTCAATCCAAGAAGAAGAAGAGAAAAAAAGTTGAAATTTGTTTTTTTTTTCCTTTTTTCTCTTGACTTTTACTTTTGATCTGAGATGAACATGACTACGTTAATTTTTGCAAGGGATCGGTCGCTCAAGATCTTTGGTCTTTATCCGGACCCGATAAAAAAAATGGGATCACTTCTTATGGACTCATTGGGAATGATTCTGATCTAAGATATATGTCAAGTGTTAAATTAGGAGGAGAATTTTAAAAATCTCCTATTATCTAGTCGATTTCCGTTGGAGATTTTATATAGGTGTCAATATCCCTATATAATAAAATTTTGAATTTCGTTTCCTAAATTGCTTTGATTAAGATATTTTTGTATGACAAACTAATTAAAACCGTTTAGGATTCTATTTTTCAAATCTCACAGCAACAAAAACTAATCCAATACAAACATACCCAATAAAATTAGCAAGACCAAAGTTTTCATCCTAATTTATCAAATACATCTGATTTGTTGATTCTATCAAAATATCATTGCACCAATAACATGCAATGAACTTGTCTTTGTATTTCGAGCCAAGCCCGTCTAATTCAACTTTTTGATGCACTAGAATCCAGTTAGAGACTTGGTGCATTTTAGTGGCAAAATAAATATTTATTCAATAATTGTACATCTTGGTGTTTTTACCTGTCATTTGCTAATATATTATTTCATTTCACCTAACTTAGTAATTATTTAAACCAATATGAACTTGTATGCATCAGATTCATAGTTGTAATTACATTCAAAAATGGAAAAGATTAGCGGTTCATATTTTTAAAAAAAGATCGTCGTGTAGAAAACTTACTTTTAGGGGGTTCCCACTGATTTGTGAAAGTAATGGTAACATATTCAAAAATCTCTTAGTTAAATCCTATTAGGGAAGCCCAGTGAAGGAAAATTTTCAACTTTCTAAATTAATAAGATGTAAACTGGGAAATAATTAAGCATGACTTTGATATCAATAAAAAAAATAAGAACACAAAATTCATCAGATCATTATATTTGTTTAAATCGTACATGTTATAATAGTTTATACGGTTCAGAGAAAATTCTTCACACGAACTTTTCCGCGTTGAGAGAGATGAAGGAATTCTGTATTTTTCCTTTACTATGTTGAGAGAAGGAGAACGAAAACCTCCTCTAAAAAGACGCTTACTAATTTTTCTTGCACGGATTTCCCTTCCTATGGACTGGTCTTTAATTTTTTCCCTTCTTATTTAATGAAAATTTATGGGCTAAAGTACCCTTTATTCACGGGTCTACTAAATCAGAGATTTTGGGTTCGAATCCTAACTGAGGCAACAACAAAAAATCACAAGACAAGATTTTCATAGAAATTATGCATATTTTGCCAAAGTTTTATAGAGACTATGCCTTAAGGGGCATAGTTTCTATGTAACTAGCCGGACAATGCATAATCTTAATTTTCAACGATACTTTACCTTCAGTCATAGTTACATAGAAACTATGCCCCTCAAGGCATAATCTCTATACAACTTTAGCCGAATAGACATAATTTTTATGAAATCTTGTTTTGTGATTTATTTTCTTTTTGACTCTGTTGGAATTCGAATACACAACCTCATGGATATTTTCGATCATTTTTTTAAGTGAAGGGCAAAAATTAAAGACCACTCTATAATAGGATTAATCGTGCGAATTGCCCTACTTTTTATCATTAATAAGTGACACAATTGTTGGAACTCTTTCTAACATGTGTGTATTTTTATTTATTTTATAATTAGTAAATATATAATAATTATATATGTAAAGTTATTTTAATATGAATTTGAATTGACCCACATGAGCGATCCGTATTCAATTTCCTTCAATTAGAGTTGAGTTTGGTTCCTATGAAGATATCCTAAAAGTCAGAAAGTCGGTCTAACCTCTAGAAGCAAAGTTCAAATCTCAATTGAGAAAATATTAATTACTTGAATCTTTTTTATATGTCTAAATATTACGGAGTAAGTTATCAATATATATACTAATGAGAAGTAACAGATATGTGATGCATTAGTTAAAAGCATGTATAAGTTGGCTTGAACACTGATTATTTCTGTAAAAAAAATGAGAGTTATGTTCGGACTACATGTATATACTGAGGGATAACAAAAACACACACTTCTTCTTTTCGTCAAACCAATTAGATTTTAGTTAAGACAATAATAGCATACATACTTCTTTAGATAGCACTGCAAAAGCAAATAAAATATAGAAGGGATAAGTAGCGTAGGCAAAAAAAATAAAAATCATAGTACTAAATGTTGAAAAAATAATCATTTTAATATCTCAAAAAGAATTAGTATTCTATGTCTGTATTTACAATTTCAACATACAATTGAATTGCCTTAATGGCATCCATTATGAGAATATTTTGACTGTTTCCTGTCAGTTTCTTTTCTTAATGACCTTTATTGTATTTATAATCTTCAATATTGAAACGTTCTTCTCCAGAACGTTAGACCTCACATTTTCTTGCCTAAAGATTCTCATCGTCTTGACTGTGCAGTGATAGTGTAACAAAAGTAATAAATCCTTCATCCATTCATATTATCATATACATATATATTCCTTTGTCTTCTTTTGGATGAAAGATAGATCAAGTATCTTCTTCCTCCCATTTTCGCGTAATGAGTTTCTTTAAGATAAATCTTTGTTAAATTTTGACTCTTAGTTTTATACTAAAAGAACTTGTTGAATTCTGAGGATATACCCATACTAGGTGAAATATCCTTAAGGACAGTGTCTTTGACACGCCTCAAGCTTTGAAGAATTCCCTATAAGTGTTCGTGATCAAATATTTTCCGTAAGATTTTCAATAATCTTAAGGATATTTTAAGTTTTTGCTCTTATGAAAATAAATTACAATTATGCTGATGGTGTCCAAATCACTCCTCTAATTCCACCCTACGGTATAAGAATTTTCGCTCATTTTCTTTTCAGAGAAGGTCAAGGTATGTGCTCAAACTTCTTGATACCTATTGAACGTGTTCAGTATTGGAATGGTTCAAGTATCTATTTTTGAGTTTCTAACGTTTTCTTGAGTGTTGAAAAATGTTGTGTCATTCTACGGCTTATGTTTTAATAAGTTAATGTCGTGCTCTGCCACTAAATTTTACTATGTTTGTGATGCTAATTTTCTCCCTTCTGTTTAATATTTGACCATTAAAAGCTAGTAAAGGTTGGGTAAGACGCTGTTGCGCATTAGATTATGTTGGGCTAATTGTTACTATATAAATATATATAGACAGTGATAAAAATGAATGAGTTCGGCGTCTAAAGGATACTTATTTGAAATCAAAAAATCGAAATGGATTGTGAAGTACATGATAAACCAAAAAGGATTTATCGTGTAGTGCTCCACGATTTCAACGACTCAATTGCCGTTCGTTTGTGGCTCTCCAACTTGGATTTTTTTTTTGCATCGTAAAGCCCTACACGATTTGCAATTTTTTTTTAAAAAAATAGTTTTGCAAATCGTGAAGGGCTCCACGATTTGCCTAAACAAATTATTATGTTTTGGGCAAATCGTGGAGCCCTCTGCGATTTGCAAACCAATTCTTTTTTTGTTTGGTTATCCAATGATATAAGCATAATGAAATAATAGAAAAATATAGAAGGGTTCTTCTATGAAATTCTATAACGCATTCACTTGATCACGAAAAGACAAGAAATGTATAATAGTAGTATGTGTCTGCATAAATTCTTGGATTAAGCTAACCCCACTAATGAAAACAAGAAAAAGGGTGCAACCTCGAGTTATTTCAAACTTCTATGATAGTGAAGATGATGTTAACTGATGCCAAAATTACAGCATGTGGCTAATTCACGATGAATGCCAGAGCAGAATCCATGTAAAATAAGGCTGCAACCAGATTAATAGCTCTAGCACCGGAGAAAAGACTGACAAATGATAACACTAAAACAGACTTCTAAGTTATTCATGGGCGTGGCCTAGCTAGCAGTTTTTTAAGCTGGAATGATGATCATGAGAGGTATTCTTGCTTATTAGCTTGAAAGGAACATTATTTTTGGTGCTCCACAATTTGCAAAATTAATTTTTTTTTTTAAATCTTTTGCATATCGTGTAAGGCTCTACGATTTGCAAATTTTGTTTTTCTAAATTGGAGACGCCCAAACGGACAACGATTGATTCCGTTAAAACATATGCAAATCGTGGAGCACTACACAATAAACGCTTTTTGATTTATCATGTAGTTCACAATCCCTTTTGATTTTTTAGCTTCAAAGTGGTGCTCTTTAGGCGGGACTCAAAAATAAATTATGGCAAGTTCTCTAATTATTTATTTCAAAGCTTTTGTTGCTTATCATGATAATGAAATTTGATCGGATGATTTCTCTATATATCTAAAGGAACTCATGTACGTGTAATGTTGTCAGTTACCTTTGTCCGCACTTGCCTCACTAGAAATTCTAATGATTGCCGATGCCATTTTACCTGTCCTTTTTTTAATCTTTGAACTAAGAAATTTCTAAGTTACTTTTTAGATGGTAGAAATGGGAAGTACAGCAATCTTTACATATCGACTTTCTTCAAAAGTGATCGTGTGTCACATTAGTGCAGCCCATTTTAAAAAAAAATATTGCCTCTTTATATCAATTGGCTGCCTCAATTACTGCATAAGAATTCATGAAAGAATTGTAATGAAGTCTTTCTGTGAGTGGATTAAAATTCTTAAAGAACCTTTTGAGGATATATTTTATTCTTGAAAAAAGTGTTTATTGAATGATCTCCTTTTTGGTATGAGTTTGTGTTGTTTTAATATTATTTTAAGTAGTTCCTAATAATTTTCAGGGCCGTTTGAGTAGTGAATATTTATATTTGAGGTGTTAATTAAGCTGAGTGAAGATGCGTATGTTTTAATATATTGCTATCTATTGTGATGAAATTCTTGAAAAAGTATTGTGAGTGGGGTACTAAGCCATCATATATCCCTCGATGTAGAAAAAAATTCGACAGAAATGATAATTCCACTGAGTCAAAATAAATTTAAGTAAATGGATGATATAATTATGGTGGTCATTTCGCAAGCGAAATTTATGACTAATGTGAGAGATTAGGTGTTAGACGTTGATGCTACTAAGCATAAGTGTATTACAAAATTATATTTGTGTACTACACCCAAATAGAAGAAGAAAAATAATTTATTTATGTGGACAATTTCCTAAACTTAAAATTTTTGAAAATGTGCGGGCCATGGTACTAAGTGGATCTCAAAATCCACTAGAGTGGTTATGTGTTACCCTTTGTGGGGATGTATTAATATGAAAATCAACCAAGTAGACTATAATGAATTTGAGTTTGTGGTTTGAATTTGGTTGGTAACGAGGCTAAGATACTTCTTCGCGAGTATTGAGGTTGAAATAAAACCTACGTGTCTATTTATGTGGTTGTCAAACAGCGTTAGCTGTAGTGGAAAGATAAAATTTTGAGTGACAATAAAACACATGTGTTTGAGATATAAGTGATAAAAAAGTTGTTAAGAGATGGAATTATATCCATAAATCATGTGAGGAGGGCCCGTGATTTAGACCAAGTGAAGTGCATCAAGGATGAGGACGGTAAAGTTCTGGTGGAGGAGGCACTCATTAGACGGAGATGATAGTCTTACCTTCATAAACTCCTGAACGAGGTGGGGGACAGAGTCATTGTGCTAGGAGGGCTGGAGCACTTCGAAAGGCGTCGCGATGTTGAATTTTGTAGGCGTATTAAGGTTGAGGAAGTTAAGTGGCTATTTGTAGGATGCGAAGGGGAAGAACGACAGGGCCTGACGAGATCCCGATGAAATTTTTGAAGTATACGGGTAGGCGGGTATGGAGTGATTGATAGGGTTGTTAATGTCATTTTTAGGAAGGCTAAAATGCATGAGGAATAAAGGTGGAGTACAATGATCCATTTGTACAAGAACAAGGGTGACATCTAGAATTGTAATAACTATAGGGGTATTAAGTTGCTAAGCCACACTATGAAAGTTTGGGAGGGGGTGGTGGAGATGGGGGTAAGAAGGGGATTGTCTATTTAGGAGAACCATTTGAACTCATGCCGAGACGCTCGACTACATAAGTCATTCATATGGTAAGGAGACTAGTGGAGCAGTAGAGGGAGAGGAAGAAAGACTTACATATGGTATTCATCGACCTAGAAAAGACATACGATAAAGTCCCGAGAGAGGTTTTATGGAGATGTTTGGAGGCTATTGGTGTACTTATGGCATACACGAGAGCGATCAATGACATGTATGATAGAGCAAAGACTAAGGTAATGATAGTGGGAGGAAACTCGGAGCACTTCCTAGTTATAATGGGGTTACACTAGGGTCATCCCTAAGTCCGTTTTTATTTGCCTTAGTGACAGATGTTTTGATGCGATAAATCCAAGGAGAGGTGCCATGGTTTATGTTATTCACAGATGATATAGTTTTGATCGATGAGACTCGCGATGGAGTTAAAGCTAAGTTGGAGGTTTGGAGATAAACCCTAAAACCTAAAGGGTTCAGATTGAGCAAGACTAAGACCGAATACTTGGAGTGCAAGTTCAGTGAAGTAGCGCATGAGGATGATGTAGAAGTAATGCTTGATACCCATGTCATTCAAAATAGAGATAGTTCAAGTATCTTGGGTCTATTCTTCAAGGTAATTGAGATATTGATGAGGATATCATACATCGTATTGGTGCAAAGTGGATGAAATAGAGGCTTGAAGAATTCCTTATAAGAGGGTACCACCAAAACTTAAAGGCAAGTTCTACAAAGTGGTGGTTAGACCAACTATGTTGTATGGGGCAAAGTGTTGGCTAGTCAAAAACTCGCATGCTCAGAAGATGAAGGTGGTGGAAATGAGGATGTTGCGGTGGATGTGTGGGCATACGAAGAAAGATAGGATTAGAAATGAAGATATCTGAAACAAGATAGGGGTGACCTCTGTGAAGTACAAGATGATGGAAGCGAGATTGAGATGGTTCGGGCATGTGAATAGGAGAGACGTGGATGATCCTATGCGGAGGTGCGAGAGACTGACTATGGATGATTTCAAGAGAGGTAGAGGTAGGCTGAAGAAGTATTGGGGAGAGGTGATTAGAACTGACATGACACAATTATATCTCATCGAGGACATGACCGTAGATAGGAGATCATGAATCAAGATAGAAGGCTAGTAGGTAGTTGAGCATTGTCGCAATACTCTTGTAGTCTCTGTTCTTTTGATTTATTTTATTATTAGTTGTTGCACTTCATGGTCGTATGATATGGTGGTAGTTACGCTATTGTCATTTTTTCAGATTGTTTTGCCATGCTTTATTTAATATTTTGGTTTTGGCTTCGTTACTTATAGTACTTCATTTTGCGGATTGTTTTTTGGTTCACTACTTGTTGCTTTCATTTCGTTATCGTATTTTCTTGCTGCTAATACTGCTTGTTATTATTGTTGCTTTTTCATTTCTACTTGAGCCGGGGGTCTATCGAAAATAACCTCTCTACCTGTCAAAAGGTAAATGTAAGGTCTGCGTACACTCTACCTTCTCCAGACCCCACCTGGTGGGATTATACTGGGTATGTTATTGTATGTGAAGTCTAAGGTTAATTTGGTCGATTCACAGGACTAAAAGAAACATCGAGGGGAATGAGACTTTTGTCAATTTGAGAAGATCAATAATGACGGTAACCCAACCCATATGATGGTAGATTCCATAAATTAGGTTCATATGGGTAATAACAAGTCATTAGTTGATCAAACATGCATTATTAAATTATGTCTCTTCCTATGGTGTGTGAATATAGTGCAATACTGCAAGACAAAGTGAGGTTGAGTTAAACTCTTAATCCAATTCATGACCTTTATAAGTGGTGTATTGCTCTGCAAAATACGCTTGATGATTGGAACTATATGAGTGTGGAGTGGTGTCGCTCTTATGAAATTGTGACAGATTTCTAGAGCACTCGTGAATACCAAGACACGTGTGTGGCCTCTTAGCGCAAAACCGCGATAACGACAAAGATCGTTCGAGTATAAAGTGATAGAATAAGACCCTAGACTTATATAAGAGTTCTTGGTTCATTGAAATTCTAAACTTCACCAATTATTCAGTAAGTTTAATCTTATTTTATCTAGGTCTCGTTTATAGTCTACGAGACACCAGATTTGATGCGTTGTACTCATATGTGAAAATTCAGTAAAAACTTTTACTTCATTCTATTTTTCAATATTCTTTTTGATTTATGTGGGGATTGTTGAAAAAATAATCATTTTAATATCTCAAAAAGAATTAGTATTCTTTAATGTCTGTATTCACAATTTCAACAGACAATTGAATTTCTTAATGACATTCATTATGAGAATAATTTGACTGTTTCCGGTCATTTTCTTTTCTTACAATTAAATTATCACTGTGCTTGTTAATGAGCAATATTTATCCTTAATGACCTTTATTGTATTTACTAATCTTCAATACTGAAACGTTCTTCTCCAGAACGTTAGACCTCACATTTTGTTTCCTATAAAGATTCTCATTGTCTTGACTGTGCAGTGATAGTGTAACAAAAGTAATAAATCCTTCATCCATTCATATCATCATATACATATATATTCCTTTGTCTTCTTTTGGATGAGAGATAGATCAAGTCATCTTCTTCCTCTCATTTTTGTGTGCTAGGGTTTCTTTAATATAAATTTTTGTTAGATTCAGGCTCTTAGTTTTATATTAGAAGAGCTTGTTGAATCCTGAGGATATACCTATACCGGATGAAATATTTTTAAGGACGGTATTTTTGACACGTCTCAAGCTTTAAAGAATTCTCTACAAGTGTTCGTGATCAAGTATTTTCCGTAAGATTTTCAACAATCTTAAAGATATTTGGTCCACAACCATCCTTTAGATCCAACAAGCATAACTTCTTCCACCTTCTTCAAATCCGACCAACATGTGAGTGACGTAGTTGGAGAAGATGACGAGAAAAGGGGGGGGGGGATTAGAGAAGAAGGCGATAATGCCCTCAGGGGCACAAGTGAGTTGGTAAGTGGCAAGGTGATTGGGGTACAACCACTCCGACGTCGCGGGTTCGAATCCGTGTGGTGACAGTCTTTGCTGAAATATTGCAAGGGTTGTTGCTGGGTTCGTGTCCCGTTGGTTCTCTCCCTTGCAGGGCTGCCACTCGCGCATATCCCTCGATTTACATCCCACCTGGCCAAGGGACCTCTAGTACAGGTGGGGGGTTTCGCCTTCGGGACTTTCCCCTTCACAAAGAGAAGAAGGCGATAAGGTGGTTTGGGGAAGGGGATGACTCAGTGGGAGGGGTAGCATGAGGGATTTGAGAAACGAGTTTTGTAGTTAAAATTGATTTATTTTTTTACATCGATGTGCGTAAAGTCCATGCTCTTTATTTATTTTATTTGTTAGGCATGATTAATTAATAAACACATTTTGGAGGATATAAAGAGTATCTAATAGTACTATGATCCGTTGAAATGTCAAATTAAAATTGATGATAACGTCAAGGAGACAGTTATATGTTTGGCCTTAAAATTATGGATTATCTCTGGTCAATTAGGTAGTTTTTTTTGCATGTAATTGTTTCATTGAATTCATTTTTGAAAACTTTTGCGCATCACTGTTTAAACCTTCTATGTCACGATAAAAAAAAATGAAGTATTGTGACTGACATCTATCTAGCATAACTTCTATCAAGCAAACTTATATTCAATTGCATAAAAAAGAAATATAATACGGAGTAGTAAATAATGGAGTTTCATATGGCTTCATACCTTGAACATAGACCTGTCCAAATCTCAGGTCGGGCCGGATCAAGTGACTTTTTTTCTACTTGCTCGATCCTGATACTATTTTATTTTTTAATTTTCCGATCTTGACCCGACCCTGACCCTATTTTTTATGCAATTCTATCCAATCCGTTATCCGATATAATTTGTCACCAATTAAAAATTACAACAAACAGAAGCACGAAATCATTAAAAATTACACCAAAAAGAAATGACAAGAGGCAAGTACAAACCAATATCACGATAATTCATCAACATCATCATAAGCATCGTCGTCGTCATCATTAGATTCTTCTTCGTTTGTCCATTCACCTATATAAGTAAAAAACAAATATTCATAAAATAAAAAATAATTAAAATTATATTAAAAAGACACCCGGATCGGGGTGGATCGGTGGTCGGGCCGGGTCAAGTGGGTAAAAAATTCTAACTCTGACCCAACCCTACGTATTATCCGGTCCCCACTTTTTCGGGTCAGGTGGCTACGTATCAGATATAAGCTGATCCTGACCCTAATTTTTTCGTGTCAGGCAGGGCGGTCCCCGACCCGATCAACATGTCTACTTGAACACATGCATAATAGAGAGCAAGAGGCCCCATACCGTCTTGCAATATTTTAACATAAAGTAACTAAACATCAACAATGCCTTAAGGCTTCATCATAACAAAACAAGTCTCCGAGTGAAAATATATGTATACGACCCCCAATCTAGATTCATGAGTACATAATCAAGTTAGATTCAACTCAATACAACAAAAGAGAAAGCAAAGAAAAAACATTGGACTTGTAACGATCCAAGCCCAATTGTCGAGGTATTATATGCTCTGATTTATAACTATCCAAACCCAACAAAAAAAGGCACCTCTATAATTGACTCATGAACTCACACTCATACGATACATAACTCTCCTATTTTATTTTGATGTGGGTTTTTTCTAAGGCAAATTTCAAAGCGAACTTTTTGTTGTGTTCTACCCCTAGCGGTTCATGAGTTGCTACACTTCGCTAAGACTTGTCCTACAACCATACTAAAATAATAACCGATTTTGATACAATATATAATTTCAAACATTCAAGTGTGAAGTTTGATTCCGAGGCGGTTAAACTTAATTTATTTTCATAAGTTTAGGTTATTCTTCTAAATAAGGGTCCTAGAAAGGATTATTTGTGAATTCAAACTCATTATATTTGTCCATCATCGTATTATGAGAAGTACCAATTTTGATATTACTTGTAACGGTTCAAACTCGACTATCGGGGGGGTCATTTGATATGAGATATAAGAAAAATAATCATGATATATAATTTTATTCATTTGGTTATAATTTGAATCATGTATAACTTAATCCTTGTATAACTTAGTACATCAATTGGTGTATTATTTTATACAATCACCAATATGAAATAACTAATTTATGTATAACTTATACATGATTAAAGTAATAAAAGGATAAAACTATCTTTATTTTTTTTCTAGAAACTAATGATGGTCAAACATCTAAAAATAAAATTGTAAATTTATTACTTTTTAATTTAAAAATAAATAAATATTATAAATAATATCTTGCATATTCAATTTTAATGCAAGAAATCAAACATCCAACAAAAAATAATCTATATATTAATATACGTGATGACAAACGAACCTCAAACTATTATTTGCTAAAATCCAAACCTCAGAATAATTCACTATTGAAATTAACCCTTGAATAAATGAAACTATTAGCACACAAATAATTGACTACATTGCACATGTAAGGACGAGATTCATCAGAGGTATACTACCGCATCATAGAAGTAGATCTACACACGCGGAACGTGTCTTAATGTAACTGGATCAAACACGCCGAGTTACTCCCTTGCTCGTTCTATCACTAGAAGAAAAGGTGCCTCGCAGCAATTATTGCCATTTCCCTCTCGCTTGCCGATATTTCTCTACTTTAACCCCAATTTCACTTCTTTGACCGTGAGGGATCGGATCTTTGCATTCAGATTTACTTGTACCACAATGCCGTCGCAATTCGGAGGTCCGATGACTACATTTGAGGATTCCGAGAAGGAAAGCGAGTATGGATACGTCCGTAAGGTAATTTCTTCTCCTTAGATCTGTACCTTTTTTGTGGTTCCTGTTTACTTTCCTTATCTTCCAGGTAGTTATTTGCTTGTTTCGCTCGCAATTCCCCTACAGATCGATGAAGTCGTCTCCTCGTTTTATATTCATTAGCAATATTTGTACTGTGTACTTTTGGATTAGTCTAATTCGATGGGATTTTGACTTTGAGATTTACTTTATTCGATGTAATTGGATCGGTATGAATTCACTTACCTGGATGATTCATTCAGCCGTACTTTTCCAATTGTGTTCAGGCATAAATCTCTTAGCTTTGTCGCCACTGTTTTTCCACAAAATTTAGTTACTAGGACATTTGCTTTTGCGTTTGTCACTGCTGTTTCCATTAATTATTGAACCATCGATCAGAGACAATGGATGAAACAATGTGCATAATGCAAGTTAGAGGACTGAAGTGTGAATGTAGGAAGTTAGTAACTTACAATTTAGTTAGCTTAGTGTTAGTTAGCCAGCTGTCGAGTTTGTTATTGGTAGTTAAGTGTATAAGTAGCTTAGCTAGGATATTTTGTACAGATCAATTCATTTTCTTCATAGATTACTGATTTGAATCTAAAGTCGGTTGATGAACTCTTTCTTCTCTACTTAGCTGCATTTTCTCCGGATTGATTCAATGATGATGATGAAGATGGCTTTAAATTCAATATTAATTACAAATTCAAATATCTGCTTTTGCATTTGCTTGTATACAGATACTTGGTTTTTTAGCTGCTTGATTTAGTGATTGCTACTCCCCTTATGTGAAAATTACAGCTTCTCATTATTAAGTGTGTATTTACCTTTTCGTTTTTGTTCACAAATGTAGATGATTATATACTGATTAAAATCTATTATTGCCGATATCTTTGCTGGTTTCATTCTGTTCATGGATAGCATCTGTTCACCGAGCACGATTAAGTCTCCCTCTCCGCTATGAAAATTGCTATTAGAGATCTTATGTGGTTGTCATTGTGTCTTCCGTAACAGGTGTCTGGACCAGTGGTTGTTGCTGATGGAATGGCGGGAGCTGCCATGTATGAACTAGTTCGTGTCGGACATGACAATCTCATTGGTGAAATTATTAGGCTGGAAGGAGATTCTGCTACAATTCAGGGTATATTGTTCGTGGATTTCTTTATTCCTGCTAATAGCAACTGTCCCTGCAATATATTACCCCCCCCCCCCACTACCACCACCACCCTTGTTCCATGCTTTGTCTGTTCTTAAGTTTTTGCGGAAGGGAGATATCGACCAGCTTTAAAGTGCCATAAATTCACATAATTGAAACTAAAAGCAGGATTTGTTTGTTAAATTACATTTCTTGCAGTTTATGAAGAAACAGCTGGTCTAATGGTGAATGATCCCGTGCTACGTACACACAAGGTCAAAAGAAATTCTTCTTTTTAACTTCGATTGTTTTCTTTTAACTGTCAATTAAAATCTCAAAGTTGCAAAATTTTGATGTTCTGTTCAAATAACAGCCCCTGTCAGTAGAGCTGGGTCCTGGAATATTGGGAAATATCTTTGATGGTATTCAGGTAATGATCTGACAATGTCCTCCTAATTTTTTAAATAAATTCTTTTATTCAAGCTTTGTGAAATCAGAGCCATGGCATCAGATGATATTTGTATGTTTCTCTCTCAATAATGCAGAGGCCTCTGAAGACAATTGCAAAAAGGTCTGGTGATGTCTACATCCCTCGTGGTGTTTCTGTTCCAGCCCTGGACAAGGATATACTATGGGAATTTCAGCCTAAGAAGGAATTCGGTATATTATAACCTTTGACTATATGAAATTTTGGACTTTGAAATAATTACTCTGCTTTTCAAAAGAAAAAAAAGGCTCTGCTCATTATCATATCCTGGTGCCAGGTGAGGGAGACGTCTTAACAGGTGGAGATTTATATGCTGTAAGTTTGGACGAACTTTTTTTCTTTTAAGTAAATTTGTGATAACTTTTCAAGAGTCATATTCCAGTATCCTTGTTCCATGTTTTCAATTTTCTCTGTATATCTGAGTTTATTCATGAATTTTCTTTTGGCAGACCGTCTTTGAGAACAGCTTAATGGAACATCATGTTGCTCTTCCTCCTGGCGCCATGGGAAAGATTACTTACATTGCTCCAGCTGGTCAATACTCTTTGAATGTATGTCAACAATATAAGCTTTAAATAACAGTACACTTTGGTGTTATTGTTCTTGTTGTCTCATTAAGCTTGTATTTTAGATCCACGCTATAATTTCTACCTTTGTAGTGCATAGTAGTTTAAGTAATTTTCTTATAAAACTATGTTTTGACCGTCTTAGAGCTGGTCCAACTTGAATAATTTAGATGGCAATTAAGCACTTCCCGAGTGTGTGAGATTATTCAACAAATTGTCCTGTATTTATTGTTTGGAAAGGAAAACAGGATATCTACTCCATTTCCTGAACAGCAAAACCTACGTTCTAGATTGCACTTTTGATGGCTCCAGTAGTAATGCCTTTTCTTTTACCTGTACTCATTTAAAGCTTGGTTGCAGGTGTATGCTTTGCTCAATTTACTATTCATGTTACATCTTTTTAATGGTTAGATTTGTGTCTTGTAAGAAGCATGTAGTTAAGATGTTTATTTCTACATTAAAAAGAAAGTTCCATTATTTATCAAAGAAAGAAAAAATATAATATTGCCATAGGTCATCTTTTACTAAATCAGAGGAGATCAAATAAGGAATATATAAGATATAGCAAGCAATGCAATGACTATTATATCAGGAGACTTCATTGTTTTCTCTTCCCACTATGCTTGCAGGATACTGTTCTTGAGCTCGAGTTTCAAGGTGTCAAAAAGGAAATAACTATGCTTCAGGTCAAGAGCACTCTAGTTACATGGAGTTCCATAGATTATCTTTTGCTTTGTTCTTATCACGGTTCAGCAGTGGTTACTGACATTAACTTGTTTACATCTTTTTAGACTTGGCCTGTGCGTTCTCCTAGACCTGTTGCAACAAAGTTAGCTGCTGATACTCCTCTTCTTACTGGACAGGTAAATCTTGCTTAGATATTAGGCCTCTTTTGGGGTTTCATGTCAGAATTTTAGACATATGTCCTTAATTGCTCCATTTCATGTCAGCGTGTTCTCGATGCCCTATTCCCCTCAGTGCTTGGTGGTACTTGTGCCATACCTGGTGCATTTGGCTGTGGGAAGACCGTGATTAGTCAAGCTCTTTCCAAGGTAGGTCTCATATTTATTCACATTGGATTACCTACTTAATTTCAGTTTCCAAAAATTAGAAATGATCCTCAGAAAGCTTATTATGATTATTGTTTCGTGTTAATAATGAATGCAGTACTCTAACTCGGACACTGTCGTTTATGTTGGTTGTGGGGAAAGAGGGAATGAAATGGCAGAGGTATGGAGTTTTTCAACTCTATTTGCGAGCTCTTTCTTATTATCTTGAGTCACATAGCAGAAGATACTTCTTTGTAGGTACTTATGGATTTCCCTCAATTGACAATGACATTGCCTGATGGGCGTGAAGAGTCTGTCATGAAACGTACCACACTTGTCGCTAATACTTCAAACATGCCTGTGGCTGCTCGTGAGGCCTCGATCTATACAGGTTGGTACTTTGTCCACTCTCTGATATTCTTACTATTTCGATACTCCTCAGAGAAGGTCCTTGATTATGCCATTTACCAATTGATCTTATCTCATCATGTAATTTTCCTCTAGTATGGTAGATGCTTGTTCAGGGTGATTCACAATAGATGCTTGCTGTGAAATGTTTTTCCTATCCTGCTCTTGATAAACAAATGAATCACAAAATGCCCTGTAGAATAATTATAATTGCTTAGCCTTAATATTCTAGCTAACATAAGTCTATTTCCTCTTTTATCCGACGCCTGTTTATTTATACTCCATCCGTCCCAATTTATGTGACTCTGTTTGACTAGACACAGTTTAAGAATGAAAGGAAGACTTTTTTGTAATTTTTGGTTTAAAACAAAATGTAGACATTTGTGTGGCTATAAATCATTTCATTAAAGGTAAAAGGGGAATTTTAAAATTAAGTTGTTTCCAAATAAAAGGGTGTTTTACTTTCTGTTCTTTGTATGTTCATGTGGATGCTTTCTGCTGAGTGCTGCTTCCTAAACTTCCGAAATAAGTGTCATGTTATATTCCAATGATGCTTTTTCTCCTCTAAAAATAGCAAGCGTTTCTTGATAGACAAAGGCAGTTCTTCAGCTCGTGTCATTATGATTTTCAGGTATTACTATAGCAGAATACTTCAGAGACATGGGCTATAACGTCAGTATGATGGCAGATTCGACATCTCGCTGGGCAGAAGCTTTACGTGAAATCTCAGGTCGATTGGTGAGTAGGTCATTCATTCTATTGCAACAAGTCGAATAACCTCTTCATTCCTTTAGTTGCAACAGCTAAAATATTCTCCTGTTCTAGGCAACTGATGCTTTAAGGTTTCTGACTCGATATGTTGCCCACCCCTTGCACAGACAGACATTTTAAACTAAAATCTCTGTGAAATCCAAATCTTAGTAAAATCACGGTGGCAAGCAGAACTGATTCTGTAATATATTAAAAATAAAACGGATTTGACTGACCATTAGTGAAAAATGTACCATTAATGCAGCCTTAAAGAGGTTACTGGTAAGTCTTTACTGACTTGCAGTTGATATTACAGGGTTCAAACTAATTTCTTGACTTTCTTTTAGTAATTAATTCTTTAATCCTATCTGGGTGAGATTGTGATGAGTTTGCTCCTAAAGTAAGAGAAAAGAATTTACTTTTTTTTTTTAGTTTCTTAGCGTATATACCTTTG
This sequence comes from Anisodus acutangulus, assembly GCA_029783415.1. NCBI lineage: Eukaryota > Viridiplantae > Streptophyta > Magnoliopsida > Solanales > Solanaceae > Anisodus > Anisodus acutangulus. The sequence continues at coordinate 57,004,027 of CM056494.1, forward strand.
GACATCCGATCTGCTGCCCGAAGAGTCCATTTCAACCAATGTGGAAACTTGTGGGAGCATTCCACTTGGATTATGTAAAACCTTCAATAGAGTAGAAAAGTTTCACATTACTACTTTCCAAATGTGGAGATAAGTTGTTTTTGTAGTTACTTCATATATGTTGATACACTATGCACCTTTCAGGCAGAGATGCCTGCAGACAGTGGATATCCTGCTTATTTGGCATCACGTTTGGCATCTTTCTATGAGCGTGCTGGTAAAGTTCAGTGTCTTGGTGGACCAGATAGAACTGGTAGTGTGACAATTGTTGGTGCTGTTTCTCCTCCAGGAGGAGATTTTTCAGATCCTGTTACATCTGCAACCCTTGGTATTGTTCAGGTAAGTAAAAACACAATCTTCATTACTGGACGTTTGTGGTTCCTGCCGCTGCCAGCTTTCTCTAAGATTATTCTTTTGCAGGTCTTCTGGGGTCTGGATAAAAAATTGGCTCAAAGGAAACACTTTCCCTCTGTAAATTGGCTTATTTCCTATTCAAAATACTCGGGGGTATGCTTTCTATGCAGCCTTATGTGCTTATTCTGCAAAGTTGAAGCTTATTTTTCATCTTCTTCTGTTTGTGCTCATTGGCCAAAACTGTTTGTGCTCATTGACTTGTCATTTTCTTATATTCAGGCACTCGAGTCCTTTTATGAGAAGTTTGATCCTGATTTTATTAACATAAGGACAAAATCCCGTGAGGTGCTGCAGAGGGAGGATGACCTAAATGAAATTGTTCAAGTATGTGTTTTTTTTACTTTTTGTGGAGTTGTATGTGCTAAAGCCATCATACTTAATTCACCTAGGAGAAGGGGATGAGGTTGATGCAGCTCTACCTTTAGGCTTATTTTTTTTAAGGAGCCTTTTCACTTGTATTTGGTCTGACGGTTGTTGATATGGACATAGAAACATCCATTTCTCTCTGTCTTCCTTGTTCATATTCCTTGAAGGCCAGACTTAGAAGTCATGTTCCAAGGGAGGGAATTCATACTTAGAGGGATTGTATTGTGTGGAAAAGAAATTGGTTATAGTTGGGTAAATTTTGGTACCTGATTGTATGTCGAAGTTCTTCAAGTTTCCTGGTTTGTTGACCTTTGCAACTACTGGGAAGTGTAAAAGAATCCGAGCTTTCAGTTCAAAATTTTGTTAAAGAATCCGAGCATTCAGTTCAAAATCTTAAGGCAACGGGTAGAGTGGCCAAGACATTACAAACCCCTTTGGAGACCCTTACACAATTGATGACAAACAAGTGTACTTCTCTAACACCTTTCCGCACGTGTAACCCGGTTCTTAGGTTTACACATGGACTATATATTTCTTGTCTTTTTTCTTTGAGAAGATCGAAGAGTGGACTTAATGTAGAGAGAGAGAGATCAGGCTCAACAATATGAAGAGTGGACCTGGATATGAAAGGAGAGAGTAGGTTCAACAGGCTAAGGAATGAGCCTAGAGTGAAGTTTGTGCAAATGGGCTTACCTTACCAAAGTTTGGCTCACCACGTGAAAGAATCTGAGCATCCAACCCAAAAACTAAATGCACTGGGTGGCGTGTCCTAGGACATCATATACTCCTTTGGGGCCCTTTACATAACCAATGAGGGACGAGTATTTCTCTAACAGGGACAAACAAGTCTTGTATTGTCAAGAGGTCCATGTTGTCCCTTTTCAGGAGATGTTGGCTGCATGTTAATTTATTGGAAATTAATTCTATTTCTCTGCTTTGGAAGTAGGGATTTACTTGCTGGTACATCACTTAGGTTGCATACTGGATTCAGCTGTTCAGTTTAGGAAGTTCATAAGTTATTTATTTGATCTAGACTTCCAGTCGTGCCACATAAACAGTTAGTGCTGCTGTGTGCAAAAACTGCTTTAATTTTGGGTGTGCAGATGCCACATTTCTTCTGATCCTCCTCCCCCCACCCACCCCCACCCTCATAACCTCTTTCATGAACCAAACTCAGCATATACAACCTAGAATCAAAAAGTTGCTAAAATAATTCTTCAAATAGCAGCATAACTCTTCCCTCTTAAAAAAATATGAGGTCTCAACTTTTCATTTAAAAGACTACTCGAATTGACAATAATGTCAGAGAGCCTTTGGCTTTCATTGCCATCCAAGGTTTTCGAATTTCTACTTTTTGTTAGTTAAGAAGGGTAAATATGAATTTTCTGTCTTCTTTAATTCATTTATTCTCTGACCTTGAACAAGGACAATTGAGGAGCTTCACAGTCTCATTGGAGCTAGTTCCACATCACTTAATGCATCTTGAATGAGTTTATAAAGAATCTACCTGAAAAGGGAATTCAAAGTTAAGAATAGTCAACAAAGATGCATTGTTTCCCTTCTGGTTCCTTCAGTCAATCAATTCCTAATCTATTCCACTGAAATTGATTATTTATCTGGTTTCCAAGGCTGGTCCACAGCTATGTATCTAATTTATTAGCTATTACTACTGATACATGAAGTTATTAAGATGATTATTTTAGTTCTGTAAGAGAATTACTCACTGTATTTTGACATATTACACCAAAAAACTAAGAAACTACAGAGCATTCTAAATTGGATCTTGCCTTCTGCAGCTTGTCGGAAAGGACGCTTTAGCTGAAACAGATAAGATTACCTTGGAAACTGCAAAGCTTTTAAGGGAGGACTACCTTGCACAAAATGCTTTTACGCCGTAAGTTATATAAATCAACTGTGATCCCTTATTCTAGAAGGAATTGGGATTGTCATGGACTCACTTCTTTGTCTTATGACAGATACGACAAGTACTGCCCTTTCTACAAATCTGTTTGGATGTTGCGCAACATTATCCACTTCTATAACTTGGCCAACCAGGTAAAATAGTGTAGCATTGAATGCATCAATGGTTTCCTTCTGTATTTCCTTCAGAGTGTTTTCTTCTCATTCCGATAGATAATGCTATGTACTGATGATGATTGTAAATTTGTATGCTCTTACATCTCCTTTTGTCACATTTTAGGTTTTGGGACAATCGTCACTAGACCAGTAAGTATAGAAAATTGAACCTTGGGATTTCCTTGTAACATTTGCTGTTATAATCTTTTGTACAGGCTGTTGAACGAGGAGCTGGTATGGATGGACAGAAAATCACTTACACACTCATTAAGCACCGTCTAGGAGATTTGTTCTACCGTTTGGTGTAAGTTACTGCCTAGACATGGACTTTGTTCTATAAAATATCATATAAGTTCCCCCATGCTGCAACTTGGTAAAAAATAAAAAAGATGTTTCTGTGCTGCGAGTCCAATACATTGCCTGTCCTTACTTCTTCCCTTTCCCCCATTTTCCTGAATTTTACACCTCCATTTCACACAGGTCCCAAAAGTTTGAGGATCCAGCTGAAGGAGAGTCTGCTCTGGTGGCCAAATTTCAGAAACTTCATGATGATTTGATTGCTGGTTTCCGCAACCTTGAGGATGAAACTCGATAATCGTGATTTGCTGAAATGTGCAATTTTGTAGGGATCGATCAAATTCTTGAGCAACAAATAATTCTGTGGTCTTCTACAATGTAAGAACACGTCAAGTCAGTTGTGTGCAGTTTCACAATGGACATCTGGATCCATGACATCTGGAGAAATCAAAATGAAAAAAAAAATGTGTGTTTGCTCAGTCTTTTGTATGGCTGGTGTATCTATGTTTATTCAATAGCATGGCGAATGACAGGGTCATTTAGGTAATATTATCTTTAGTTTTGAGTTTATCATCAGATTTGAAGAATAAAGCTGCGATTGTGAATTTATACCTAAGCGAGACAACTTGGGTACACTGTTTGTTTGTTCTTTAATTTATTGAACGGATGTGCAATAATTAATAATAAGGTCTTGAGGGTGCTTCTCATGAAAATGCTGTTCTCCATTTGATTTACATTTTTCAGTCTAGAGTTGGTTATTCAACATCTCAGTTTAGACAATGGCAAGCATACAATTACGGTTTATCAAGTACTATTGGCTGTTGATTTCATAACAACAAGGACATCGAATAATGGTCGCGCGTAATTTAGCTATGCATTTTAGCTCTGTTGTCACCTAAGTGGCTTTTTAAATCAGGAGTTTCATCATCGAGGCTTCGAAAATGATCTCTTATATCTACGGTGTAGGGGATTCAATAAATTTAGATATATACTTCTTTTACCTATTAGTCTTTGAGTTCCATATGAATGGGTACAAACTATACATCGACAAGTTTTTAAACTTGTCAATTTCATTACATACTCGAACTACTCTCTATTTCTATTGAACATTTGAATACATGATACAATGTTTCTATTAAGTTTATGCGTGTTTTCAAGAGTTCATTACTAGATAATTTAACTCCTTAAAACATGTTCATTACTAGATAATTTAACTCCTTAATACATGTTCATTACTAGATAATTTAACTCCTTAATACATGTCAACCTCTTTAAATGCGGATCAGCCTCAATAAATCCTTGTTACAATTGATCCTGATATGCAGAATTAAAAGAGGATGCACATTTATGTAATAAACTTATTTTATGTATTGAGTTTGTGATCATGTACAAAAATTCTTTCAAGATAGGAGTCGAAATGTCTAATAAAAATACTCTATTATATGTTCAAATGCTCAATTGAAATATGTCATAATTTTGCGGGAAATGGTCAAATTTACCCATCTACAATATCAAAAGGATATAGTTTACCCTCTGTTATATTTTGGGTTCAAAAATATTCTTACCGTTAACAAAGTGGATCAAATATACACCTCTTCCGTTAAGTTGAGGTAGTAACACATTAGGTCACTCAAATATGTGTATTGTTCTCTCAAGGTCATGTTTCTTTGTTTTATAACTACAAGGTCATCCAATTTTTCATGTATCACATCTAAAGTCGCCCAACTAATATTTAGCCAACAAAATATGACATGTCATTTAATTTATTTCATATGACATTTACTTTATTTCACATGACATTTAATTTACGGAAAATGGTCAGACTTGCACTTGTACTCTCACAAATAAGTTAAATTTACACTTTGTTATACCTTTTTGATATATTTTCCCTTCTCATCCAACTTTCGGATCATATTTGCCCTTGTACTCTAAAAAACCCCTTATTTAATCCTACTTGGTTAAATCCATTTTCATCTTAATTTTCATATGTGGCGGCTACGTGGAAATTTTTGAAAAATCTGAAAATTTGATTTTTCAAACAAAAAGATGGAAACTTTTTTTTTAAATCTAAAAAGTGACTTTAAAAACCCATTTTTACAAAAAACTGAAAAATTGGATCTTTTTATTTTAAAATTTGAAAATTTTGTGTTTTTTAGAATATGGAAAACTGTATTTTTTTAAAAAAAAATCTGAAAAAATGATTTTAAAACCCATTTTTGTAAAAAAAACAAAAACTGAAAATTGGATTTTGTCTTCGAAAATATGGAAAAAAAGTTTTTTTTAATATGGATAATTGGATTTTTTCATAAAAAGAAAGTTTCCTAAAAAAATATAGATTTTAGGAACCTTTTTTTTAAAAAAAAATATTATTTTTTAACAAATCCGGAAATGGATTTTAAGAAAAAATCCCCAAAAACTGGATTTTAATAAGAAAAAATATCTGAAAAAACAAGATTTTCTTAAAATCTAAAACAAAATAATCTGTTTTCCTGATTTAAAAAAATGCGGCCTTTTCAGATTTTTTTTCTTCTAAAAAATAGGTTTTCCACATTTAAAAAAAAAAGTTTTTCTTGATTTAAGAAAAAATCCAGTTTTTTCATTTTAAAAAAATTTATTTCCATTTAAAAAAAAATTGCCCCATAGACATAGGAAAATTAAGATGGAAATGGTACAAGGGGCAAATCTGACCCTTTTCCGTAAATTAAATGTTATGTGAAATAAATTAAATGATATGTGAAATAAATTAAATAACATGTCATATTTTGATTATTAGTTGGGTGACTTTAGATGTGATATAGAAAAAGTTGCATGATCTTATAGTTACAAAATAAAAAAACATGATCATGAGAGAACAATATCCATAGTTGAGTGACCTTTTGTATTACTTCTTCTGGTTAAGTTTGTCCAAGGTGATTGTCAATCTCATGTGGCACTCACATTTTAGTGACGTGGACACCATACCATCTCACTACTCCTAACCCATTTACTCTCTCCATTCCACTTCTTCTTCCACCACTAGCACCTCCATTCCTTCCACCATCAGTGCCGTCACCACCACAACATTTCCATTTTCACTTAACGGCAGCAAGAAAATTCAATTTCCAGATATTTTTTACGCCCATTAACCAAAGAATGCTTTTCTTTTCGGGTGCTAGAATGATTTAACTGTGGCTAAAATATTTTAAATAGTTAATTTGATGAAAATTATATAGGAATGTGTGGCATATTTTATTGTAAATTTGCCTTTGGTGGGGAGGTTGCGTCCACCCATGTTTAATGACTTAAACACTAGGGTTTCGCATGTTGGAGGCTTTGTCTCTTCACACGTGCATAATCTACTAAGTGAGTAGATGACCGTAGGGCCAAGGATCGTCAAATTTCGTTAAGAAAATGAATGAAATATTGGTCCACGGAAAGAAGTTGAAACAAACATTTGCAGTGGTTTATGCAAAACCACTTTTTGGATTAGAGGGCCCTACCCTACTTGCTAATCGTAGTTTTTTGTTATTCAGATTTTGTAGATAGTTTCTAATCATATAACTCCTTGAGTAGCCTGCATAAACTTGTTCAACGGATACATTCAATCACAGTCCTCTCCAAAATTGTGATTATCTGAACAATGTCAGTTGCCTAGAGAAATGTATACTCAGTTTGATTATCCACCTTTATATTCCTGTTTCCTTCTTCTGAAGATCCTCATGATTAAACATTGATGTGGACTGTAGGGCCCGAGTGTCATCACAACTATGCAAGATAGCACATTTGAAAGGTCTTTGTGTCTTTATTTAGAAAAAAAGAGAGAAAATCAAGGTTATTAAGTTAAGCGCGGGACTAATATATTTTGTACCCAAGGATGTGGACTAGTGATCAATGAAGTGGGAGGAAACCATGAGGTCTTAGGTTGAAATCCCAGTGCAGTCAAAAAACATTAGGCGATTTCTTTCCATCTGCTCAAACCTTGGTGGATAGTGTTATCTAGTGGGAGGTAGCAAGGTGTGCACAAGCTAGCCCGAACACCACCGTCATTAAAAAGATATTTGTTCGGCATTAAACTTAAACATGAAGGATTACCCGTTCAATAATTGACCTTTAATTAGATTGTGATCTTTTAATTTCTTGATCCGGGACAAGATGGGTGTGGCCTTGATGGAGGACAAGATGCGGGAAACGAGGCTGAGATGGTTCGGACATGTGAAGAGGAGAGGCGCTGATGCCCTAGTACGGAGGTGTGAGAGGTTAACTATGGATAGCTTCATGAGAGGTAGAGGTAGAGGTAGGCCGAAGAAGTATTGAGGAGGGGTGATTAGACAGGACATGACGCAGTTACAGCTCACAGAGGACATGACGTTAGATAGGAGGTTGTGGAGGACTAAGATTAGGGTAGAAGGCTAGTAAGTAGTCTCGCTTATCCTTTCATATTAGTAGTCGCAGTATCACTTTATAGTTTCTTGTGCTTTGATTTCTGCTACTATTTGTTATTTCTTGTACTTCGATTATCCTATTTTATCTGTGGTAGCTACTGTCTCTTTTTCAAACTGCTTTATCATGGCTTAGTCGCTTTCGCTATTTTCATTTCGGTACTGCTTTGAATTTCTTGTCCTTATCTGACCGCTTTTTATGCTTTCTCTTGAGCCGAGGGTCTTTCGGAAACAGCCTCCCTACTTTGGTAGGGGTAGTAAGGTGTGCGTACACTCTACCCTCCCCAGACCCGACGTTGTGTGATTTCACTGGGTATGTTGTTGTTGTTGACCACAATAAACATTACATTTGCAACATGACAAAGATGCACTTTTCCTAACAACTTTGTTGCATTCTTTTTCCTTCCCCCTAGTACAAGATCTAATTTTTGAATTTTCTGCTAAGAAAATTACAGCGTTTACTGCTTGTATACGAGAGCTTTTCTCCACCATTAATAAAATTGTTTACCTTATAAAAAAGACAATTACATAGTAGATTAAGGGAAGAGGAGGGTTAAGATGATAAACAATTTGTATCTGTCAAAATTAGTTAAATTGTTTTTGTTTCTTTTCCTCTTTTCAAAGGGCTGTGTTCACATTATGTAGCCACTTTGTACATATACTGGTTGTTAGCTATTTTTTGGATAACAGTGTGTTCTGTCCAGCTTGCACATACCTTTAATTGATTTGTGGTACTTTTTACATCCCACTGGTATCAAATATTGGGCAACTTTGACCACGAAGGTTTAATCAGATAGGAAGAATTCACCTAGGAAGCGAACCTTGGTTTGCATGGTTATTACTCTAGCTCTTCGACTACTAGGCCACTCCCTTAGGGGTTTCGTTGTTGACTAATAGTTGTATTCCTCAAGATTGAACTAGTAACAGGAGATGTTAGCTTGAATGAAAGGAAAGGGGATGGAATACATGGTCTTAAGAAAAGGGGGACATATGCTTGTATCTTATTGTCTGATTTTTTCCGCATAAAGATAATAATATATTACCAATATGAGGAGAACCCAGTAGAGGTGTGCGCAAGTTGACATTGATACCACCGTCCTGTATCACATTGCATTACACTTGTTTTCTTTTTTTCTTGGTGAAAATTACCAGAGTATTAGGTTCATGTTTCTACACGATTGCAGTGCTTTCTTTTGGCGTTTTTTGCAAAATCAGAGGTCTTGGGGATATAGGATAGTATTGGCTGGTCCTTTCATTTGTTATTTGCTTCAACTTCATTGTTTTCATGGCAAAAACTGCATCTTCTGTCTTCTAACATATACTTTTGATGATTTTTTAACAGCCACCCGCTCTGATACTCCTGAAGAATGAGAACGAGAGTGGATCTTGGGATTTGTATTTGATATTTATATGATTTTTTGTACTGCTCTGGCGCTGGCAATGTACAGTGCTCGTCTCCTGGAGCTTGCATTAACTATTGATCTTCTAATAATGACATAGTAACTAGACGTTGGTCCTACACTTGTTGGATTGGAATCTGCAAGTGATTCGATGATCAGCAATAATATCTTGGCTATAATGTCTTAAAAGCCAAACACCTGTTGAAATATTTTAAGCCTTTGTTCTCGAGCATAACAAGTGATGGTTCTTTCTTTGTTACTGAAGTGGCTATCTCAAAGTCATCCTAAATTACATTGCCTAGTCTAATGCAATATGAAGCATGGTTCTAATATTAGAGACGACTCTAAAACCCAGGAGTGTGATAGATGTGAATTCATCTTGCTATGCTGTTAAAATTTGTGCTGCAGCATATTATTCGTAAACCCAAATTGAACTATTGCTTCTCTTTCTTTGTTCAATTGCATGCCAACTTTATGTTGAATTATTCCTTCTCCTTTTCTGAGATTGCCTTGGAAAATAAGATGGAGGGGATAGACTTCCATGATTGCAAGTAGAACTAAAGTATGCGTTTACCAACCAATTTTGTATTATCTTCAAATCACAGCGGCAATGAAGACGACTTGCGCAGCTTCTGACTATTTCTCTATTAGTCAATTTTAACTTTGTGTGGTTATAAAAGGAGAATAGAAAAATATGTAGGTCCGAAAAACAAGGCGAAAAGTTCAATTGGCTTGTATGAAGTTTGAATTTTGGAGGTAGAAGAACATTTACTTTAATTAACAACATGAAATAAGAGGCTTACAAAGGGTACACATTTATATCAACTCAAATAATGCGAGAGTTTTTTTTTAGTTCTTTACAACTCAAATATATATATCATATATCTGAAAAACACATAAAAGATATGAAAAAAGTCATTTTATTCTATTCAAATAGTAAAAAGGCAAGATATATCATTTCCTCTCAAATAACTTCACTTTAATAGCTAAAGTTTAAATGTAAATGCATAATGATTTAACCATTAATGGGTGCAGCGTAGTGATCAATGAAGTGGATTGAGTATCATGAAGTCTTAGGTTTAAATTTCATCATAGATAAAATACTTTGGTGATTTTTTCCTATCTATTCAAGTCCTGATGAATAAAAGAATAATATCATTCGAGGTGTATGTAAATTGAACTGAACACTATAATTATAAAAAAATAAAAGTAATAAATAATTCAGATATTATTTTTTATCTTGTGGTCACCACTTCCCCTCTCAACTTATAGGAAGAAAGAAGAAAACCATAAAAGTTGATATTGCAACAGAAATAGTTAGCCGGTTAAAAAATCTTACATACTCCCTTTTAAAATCTTGATATTTTATTTAAATAATGTAAATAAATAAAAGGAAAATTTAGTCAAGTAAATGTGAAATACTTGCAGAAATTAAAAAATTCCCAAATATCCAACTCCACTATTGTATCACTACCTCTTCTTATCGTCCTAACTTATATTGGTAAAAATAATAATTATACAATCATTAGTGCTCCATTACTATAAAGTTGCTGTCTGGAGTTTACGGCCGCGTAAATAACCTCGTGACAGGAATGTAAAATAAGACTGCGTACCATATATATTGGCCCTTGCCGGACCCACCTGGCCCCTTTACTATAAAAATAAAATTAGGCGCTTCTTCGCAGAAGCTTCTTCTTCCTCCCTGTCGCCGGCCTCTTCACGCTTCACTGACGGATTTTTCTATGTATTTATCTCTCTATTATAATACATAATAACACAATATCTCTATATATTTTTGTTTCATTTTTCTCCTAATTTGATGTTAATTTCGATTCTAATTACTGTAATCTACTGAGCTTTGCTGTTCAAATCAGTGGAGGTAAATACAATTAAATGCAACTTTCCTCCTTTTGTGTGTTTATTATTGGTCTTCTTATTCACATTTTGTATGATATTTGACTGGGTCTGTCAAATTCTTTTGTTTTTTTTTGCTCAATTAGGTCTCCCTCATGTGTCTGAGCATCTTCCATTGATTCATTGAGGTAATGTTAGTGAAATAATCACTATTTAAAAGTTCATTATGGATTAATTTCTCAGATGGTCACTCAACTAATTTAGTAATAGTTATTATCTCAGAACTTCACATTTCTTACTTGATTTCAATTTACTTTAACAAAAAAATGTGACTTTCTGAGATAATAACTTTAGTTGATTGACCATCTGAGAAATCAACTCTGGATAAAAGTAAGATATGGATTTATGGGTTGATTTCTCAGATGGTCATTGAACTAATAGTTAGTATCTCAGATCGTCACCTTTCTTCTTGATTTCAACTTCTTTTAATAAAAGAAAGTGACTTTATGAGATAATAACTATTAGTTGAACGACCATCTGAGAAATCAACTCTGTATTTATCTATTTGCCTGAAATTTAACCCAACATTATCATGTTATCAGCTGCATATAGTTGGCTCTTTAATAGTTATTATCTCAGAAAATCACCTTTCTTCTTGATTTCATTTTCTTTTAATAAAGAAGGTGACTTTCTGAGATAATAACTATTAGTTGAGTGACCATATGAGAAATCAACTCTGTATTTATCTGTTTGCCTGAAATTTAACCGAAATTATCATTTTATCAGCTGCATACTGTTGGCTCTTTTTTCAAGTGTTGAGATGGGATCTGTAGGGGAGAAAATAGACCTTGAATCTGATGAAGAGATCCCCTTTAGCTCATCTCATGCTACAAACAAGATAGATAGTCTGCATTTTGAGGCAGCTCATATGACGCCGCCTAGAAGTTTTTACTCGTCGAGAGTATTGAGGAATATGCATCAGATCAGCTCTTTCAGGAGTATATACATTGTGATTCTCAGAGCAAAGATCAATGTTTTGCTTCCTTTTGGACCATTGGCTATACTGCTGCACTATATTACCAAAACCCATGTAAGGAGTCTCAAGCTTTTGCCATATTACCTCTGTTTTTTGCTTTGCCAAGCAGGGCATGTTGAGATATAGGGTGTGTTTGGTATGAGGGAAAAAATTTTCCTAGAAAACATTTCCTTACTTTTTTTCTGGTGTTTGGTAAGTAAGCAAAAAAATTATTATTCCAAGAGTATTTATATGTAATCTAGCAAACCACTATGAGGGTGGAATGGGTGGGGAGCGGGGGTGGTGGGGGTGGGTGGGGAGGAGACAATGAACTTGGAGTGTCACATATGGATCTTGTTTTCCCTACTTTTGTTAGGGAAGTCATTTTACTCATTTTTTAGGAACTTGTTTTCCTGGAGAAAGTATTTTCCAAAACATTTTGACCAACCAAACATGAGAAAATTGAAAAACATTTTCCAGTTCCTCTTTACCAAACACACCCATAGCCCACGTTTGTTTTCCATCTCAATCGAACTTTTTTTTTCATCTTATTTATTGTACTTTTCTTTGGGTTCATCTTGATATTTCAGGAATGGGTATTTTTCTTCAGTTTGGTGGGCATTACACCGTTAGCTGAGCGTTTGGGTTATGCAACTGAGTATGCTTATGCTCTTCAAGTTATTCAGTTCTCCTCTGCTACTATGTTATTTTACATGCTCATTGACTTCTTTGATTATCATGATACAGGCAGCTTGCATTCTATACGGGACCTACAGGTACCCATTTTCTTTTGGTTGTTTTTCCATTTTCTTGATCTTTGTTTCTGTTTTTGAGGAATATAAGTTTCAAACTTCTCCCTTAGGAATTACTACATGAGAGAATTAAGTTTAGGCACGCAAGGGTGTGGCCTAGCGGTCAATGAAGTGGGTTGAGAAACATGTGGTCTCAGGTTCAATCACAGCGGAGACAAAAGCACTAGGTGTTTTTTACTACCTTTGGTGGATAGAGTTACCCGGTGGCTGTGCCGGTGGGAGGTAGCAGGTACCCATGGAATTAGTCGACGTGTACGCAAGTTGTCCCAGACACCATGGTTAAAAGAAAAAAAAGAATTAGGTTGAGCTTCTCAAATTTCTTGTTTAATCTTAGTGTTGTAGTTGAATGTGAATTCAGTCATAGAATAACTTGAACATGTGAGTTAAGTTTGGTTTTTACAGAGAAGTTGAGTCATCAGGAAATTGGAACCCCTTGAAGTAAATTTTTGGGTATTATCCTCCTTGACTCGAGTCACTAGATAGGATTTTCTTGTTCCCTATTTAAATGGTTTTATGCTCTTCCTGTACTTCTGTTCTTCTCATTTCCCTTTGCTGGAAGTGTTTTAGATTTTAACACGTACATTTACTTAAAGAGCTACTTGTGTTGTTGATATCTTTTGTGAGACGTAACTCCCCCCACCGACACTTCTTTTTATTATCAGAATGACTTTTCCTGTTTTCTGATGTATAGTTGGGGGCCTTCTAAATGCTACATTTGGCAATGCGACTGAAATGATAATCTCATTATATGCGTTGAATAATGGGATGATGTGGGTTGTTAAACAATCCTTGCTGGGTTCCATTTTATCAAATATGCTCTTGGTGCTTGGATGTGCCTTCTTCTGTGGTGGGATTGTTCATCACCAGAAAGTCCAGGTTTTCAGTAAGGTCATTATCTTCTGATCGATCAAGTCCTCACGAAATGTTCAATGAAGTTAGCACTTTTGTCTTTTGTGAATGTGATGCTTCAGTTTAATTTTGTATTATCAAAATCCTTAAATTGTAGGCAACTGCCCTCGTGAACTCAGGATTGTTATTGATGGCAGTCATGGGCATATTATTTCCGGCTGTACTTCATTTCACCCACACAGAAGTGCATTTTGGGAAGTCAGAGCTGGCTCTTTCAAGATTTAGCAGTTGCATAATGCTGGTAGCATATGCAAGTTACCTATTTTTTCAGCTCACGGGTCAACAAAATCTATATAGCTCTATCGATGAGGTAAATGGCTGAAAATCTTGGACGAGGTTGTTAGTTTATTTCCTCTGTTGTATTTCTCCGAGGTTTTCTGCAGCAATAACCGTTGACATTATGCTTTCCTATCTAGTAATCAGATGCCTGTTAATATAGGAGTTAGGTTTGCAGCAGATTTCAGTTTTTCCAGATTAACTTGTACCATATATGTGATTTTCATTCCAACTTGTGTTGCTGCAGGATGTATTAGTTTGATCTAATTATTCTCTGATATCTGAACAGGATAGAGAAAATAATGCTGAAGATTCTGATGAAGGAGAGGCCCCTGAGATAACAAAATGGGAAGCTATAGGGTGGCTTGCTATTTTGACAGTATCGATATCTGTGCTATCTGGGTATCTTGTTGATGCCATACAGGTGACCTTGCTTTTTCTTTCATTTTATTAAAAAATTTGGTCTAGGCCCTTTTTAGCCGGTGTATTGGAAAGGCTAGCATTTTCTTTAAGTTAGTTGCTAATATCCGTGTGATAACCTACCAAATTTTTACCTTGATATTAACTGTCATAGTTTACCTTAACCTTATCTTTTCTCCCTTTGTGGTAATTAATTATGAAAATCTATATAAATTTTGTTTTAAGTTTTTTTGACTTTGATTTCCTGTATGTTCTTTATCCTAATTTGTTCATGTTGCTAATATGATTTCAGGGAGCATCTGACTCAATGAACATGCCTGTGTCCTTTATTAGTGTCATCTTGCTTCCGCTTGTAGGAAATGCTGCAGAACATGCAAGTGCAATCATGTTTGCAATGAAAGATAAGCTTGTGAGTTCTTGAAAAACTGTATTCACTAACTCATTTGCTCAGAATAGGTTACTCAGGGGGTATTTTTTGCAGGACATTACACTTGGAGTTGCGATTGGGTCCTCTACTCAGATATCAATGTTTGTGGTAAGGCCTTAAAATGTGATGCAATAATCATTTGAACTAGCTTTAGAAATTATCCAATAACTAAAGAAAGGAGTAGTTTTTTCCAAAAAAATTAAATTCATACAGGCCGTCCTAAGAGCATACTGGATTTTTGTTTGTTTAATTTGTGCTTTTTGGTTGGTGTATATTTGGTGTAGTTAATTTGTAGTTATTCAAAATTTTATAATAGAGCTTGGTGGTCCATCTGGAAGGAAAGAAATGGGAGGTGTTTTGGAGACAAAGAAAACTCTATTCAGAAGATCAAGATGAACTGCCTACTTTTTATTTTATTTTAGTTTATTTTTGGTGTAAACAGAATTGTAATAGTGAGTCGGAGGAATTGATAGATCTGATAGGCCCCCTCTAAGAAGAGTAGGGACATACTCGTGCTATTATCTGTAAATACTTTTGCTTGCACCTTTTGGCCTCTGGGTCCTATTTATTAAAAGTTTATAACAGAGCTTATAAATCATGTTGCTTATTTGTAGATCTCATGTTTTTGACAATGCAGATTCCATTTTGTGTTGTTGTTGGTTGGTTCATGGGTAAACCAATGGACTTGAACTTCCAATTGTTTGAGACTGCTACACTCTTTATCACAGTGCTAGTCGTGGCATTTATGTTGCAGGTTTGTCTTCTTACTTACTTCCCTTCTGCCACATCCCCCCCCCCCCCATTCGCCCCAGACAATTGAATAATATAGATGTTGTTGTTCAGCCTTGCTACTAACTATAATTGTTGTGTTACACAATGCAGGAAGGAACATCAAACTATTTTAAGGGGTTGATGCTCATCCTATGCTATCTCATTGTTGCAGCAAGTTTCTTTGTACATGTTGATCCATCCAAAGGTTAGTTCCACATTCTTTCACTCTAAAGTCTGAGCATTTTTTTTTCAATTTTAAATAAGACAGTAATTTTGTTTAAGTACACTAAGTTGGTGGAAATTTGCAGAAACTGAAGTAAATTAGACGCAAAACAATGTCCAAAAAAATAGCATTCTGCTAACTACGGATACATAATATGATATGATGTTTTGCACCAATCATACAAATAGAATAGAATAAGCCCATCTCCATATTTTCCATCTCTTCAAGGTCTCTGTGTCCTTTCTCGTTTGAATCTGTTCCTCCAGTGCTCTCATCAAACACAGTCCTATCCAACAAATAACTGTCATATGTATGCAACCACCCCCAACTGACCTCTATCTCTTTATCTTCTCCCTCTTGTTACTTGGTTAGTATCAACTTCAAATATTAGTTCACAAATTTTGCTCCACCCTTCCTACTGTGACTCTTCCTTATTTCTTCCTTTATAGCTTATGGTACATGTCAGTCTCAGCGATTCCAATGTATTCATTTTTTCTAATTTCTTGATCAATATCAATAGTTTTATTCTGTTATCTATCTCTCCTCTCCTTCCAGTGTTTGTCTACTCTGGTTATAGAATCAATATTTTAGCTTCATAACCAGCAATGAGATACCTAAATATTTAGCGGATTTGGTAAGCCTGTGATGAGCCCATGCAGATCTGTTCTCCACTGTTTGTTCCATGCCATAGCATAACATTAATCTTCATGTCTTTAGTTTGCTACTACATTATTTGAATGCTTTGAGAAGCTCCATACTTTAATGTATTATCATCAACATTTTGATACAAAGGAGATAGGGCCGTCTATAAGGGGAAGCAAATAAGCCAGGTGCTTTAGGGCACCAAATTTGGTGGGCCCCATTATTTAGCAATAATAGGCTTATAGATTTTCTTTAAAAAAAATTAAATACTATTTGTAGAAAAAATAAACCTTTTCATATACAAGGAAAGAATGTTTCTTAGATTGGGAATAAAATAACATTTGACTTGCTTAAAATGGGAAGAATGAAGCTCTCCTAACGTATGAATTGGGATTGATTTGACAACTGAAATTATTATTACATTTTTTATTTTTTTAACCGAATTCTTTCTAGTTAAAGAAGCTCTTTCCCGTTGCTCTGAAACAATCAAGAGATTCTTGGAAAATGTGTAACTCTCTTCCTTTGTACAAAGTCACAATTTTTATTTTCCCGTCCCTCATAAGATTACAAACTTTCTCTTCTATATTCTTTCTTACTCTCTTTCTCCAATAGTTCATTAGTTCAACAATGCAAAGCTTTAATCTTCTGGTAGTTTTATTGCTCTATGAGAAACATTGTTAAAGAGTACATAGTTCATGTTTCAAACTTTGGAAAAAGTAGTGTGAAGCAGCAAGTATTTTGGAATCAAGTCTTCAAACTTCTTGAATCGAGTAATATCATTCTAACTTTCTAGTATTATTTTTATCTTATATTTTTATTTTTGTTATTTACTTTGTAGATATTTATAAAAAAATTACTAGAATTTAAATATTTCAATTAGAAAATGTGAGTCCGGTTATTCAAAAGTCAGAAAAAGTTGAAAATTTAATACAATCTCAAAAAGGTGCCCTTGATAAATATTTGAAAAACTAAATCAGAAAATGTAGGAGAATGTTCTTTAGATGAACAAGTCATTAACTTAGTTGAGCTAGACGGTAATAAAATCCAAAAAGAAGAAGAGGAGATTAGTGAGAAATTTGATGTAGATTCTCAACAAAATCAAGAACTTATAAATGAATCAAAGGGGAATATGGTGTTTTGTTTTTGTTGCAAGTTCTTTAACATAACTCCTAGTGCAAGGAATAATAAACTAGCTAGTGGAAGTAGTAGAGATTGGATAAATCTTAGTATTGCTTAAAAACTCATGAAATAACAAATTAACATATTATTAATATGTGTACATGGATCAATTTAGAAATGAGATTGCGCAACAAGGAAACAATTGATAAAGATGTTCAAGAACTAGAGATAGAGAGCATCGGAGAGATGTATTGTCAAGTAATTTTCTTGATAGATATTTCATTTTCTTCTCCGTCAATGCCAAATTATTTTTTTCCAAGATTTTTATGACGGAAACAATTCTCGGCGATACATTTTTTCAATGCTCTCTATCTCTATTAATTTTTCATTGAACATCTCTATCAATTGTTTTGTTGTTGCACAATCTCATTTCTAAATCAATCAGACTCATATTAATAATATGCTTGTTTGTTGTTTCATGAATTTTTAAGTTTAATACTAAGATTTCTCCAATCTCTACTACCTTCACTAGCTAGTTGGTTTACTATTCCTAGAACTAGAAGTTGTGTTAAACAACGTGCAACAAATATAAACACTATATTCCTCTTTGATTCATTTGTAGGTTCTTGAGAATTTATATCAGATTTCTCACTATTATCCTCTTGTTCTTCTTTTTGGATTTTATTATCATCTAGCAACTAAGTTAGTGACTTGTTCATCTAAAGAACATTTTTAATTAGCCAAATACTTATCAAGAGCTTTTTGAGATTGTATTAAATTTAAAACTTTTTTTTGGAGTTTTGAATAACCGGATTTATAATTTTTAGTTGACATACTTAAATTCTAATAAATGTTTTAAAGAAATATCTACGAAGTAAAAATAACAATTAGTATAAGAAAAAAAAAATACTGAAAAGTTAGAAATATTACCTGATTCAAGAAGTTTGAAGACTTGATTCCAAAATATTTTCTTGTTGCTTCAAAATACTTCTACCAAAGATTGAACCATGTATTCTTTAACTATGTTTTTTTTATAGAACAATTAAATTATCAGAAGCTTAAAGCTTTGAGTAGTTGAACTCTTGGAATAAGAGAGTAAGAAAAAATTTAAAAGAGAAAGTATGTAATATTATGAGAGGGGACAAGAAAGATTGTGACTTGAACAAACAAAGGAAGAGAAAGTGCAATAATAATTTCAGTTGTCAAATCAATTTCAATTCATATGTTAGGGGAGCTATTCACATTTCCCAATTATTTTTGAGAATGATATTCACATTTCCTTTTTTAAGCAAGTCAAACATTACTTTATTTTCAATCTAAACATTTCTTTCCTTTTATATGAAAAAGTTCACTTACAAATAGTACTCAATATTATTTTAAAGAAAATCTATAAGCCTATTATTGCTAAAGAAAATGGACCCCCCAAATATAGGGGCCTAAAGCAGCTGCCTCATCTGCTTCCCTTTAGAGTCGGCTCTGGGACGAATTCGAATTACTGACACAGATTTTCTGAAGGATAAATTCTTAATGCATTTTTCTACTACACATTATTAGCAAAAGGGGAAAGACATGAAAGAAGATGGTTAGTTTATTTCTAAGATTTGGATAGTGATATGTTTCTGTTGCAACTTGTTTAACAAAACTCCTACAACAACATACACAGTATAGCCCTACAAGTGCGGTCTGGGGAGAATGGTGTACGCAGACCTTACCCCTACCCTTGTGGGGATAGAGAGGTTTCCGATAGACCCTCAGCTCGAGAAAATTATTTTCAGAACATGTTTGAATTTAACACAACTCCTAGTGCTAGGAATAGTAAACTAGCTAGTGAAGCTAGTAGAGATTGGAGAAATCTTAATATCAAGCTTAAAACTCATTAAACAACAAAAGAACATATTATTAATATGAGTGCATGAATTGATCTAAAAATGAGATTGTGCAACAAAAAAACAATTGATACATGTTCAAGAACTGCTTATTTGGATATACTGCTGAATTGAGCTTGTGATGAGTTAAATATCCTGTTTGTTCTCTCCCGTCCCTCCCCCCTACAAAAATGCTCAAATCCTAAACCACAAACCATGGCACGGTGCAGAAGGGGAATAAGTATGTGCTCAGTGGTGATACTCATGCCTCGGCAAATGAAATCTTCGACTGCTGGCGATGAATCAAAAGCGATGAGCCTAACAATCTGCACTCAGCTCAAGTGTTGGCCAAATCTAGAGTGAAAGATGTGGTGGTGAAGTGGTAGATGGGTTCTTCTTATAGTGAAACACTTGTCGGTTGGTGAACCGTTGACTTCTCCTTCAACGTTTATCCATGTTGTATCATTTTCTTTAAGAAACAAACAATTTCTTGTTCTTCTTTGCAGTATACTAAAGCTGATTTTACTGTCTTCCACTTGGAGATAAATTGTAGAAGAAGAGTGGGGGCCTGTAAAACAAATTTTCTTTTCTTTTCTTTTCTTTTCCTTTGGACTAGCATTCCAAATGTAAGATTTAGGAGATATAAATTGTTGTAGCTTATTCCTGTATTTCTTTAATGATCCTCTGATTAGGATCAAGGTGTAATTGTTGTAATGGGTCCTTAGAAATATTTTTTACACAATATTAACGTATTGTAGCACGGCATGCTTGTTTTTGGATTATTCAATCTTTTGCGTAGTATTGGTTACCTGCATGGATTTGTGCTCTTCTGGTTAAAGACAAGGAATTGGCTATAATATTAACTTAGTTAAAACTTAAAAGGTTGACTTGTTTATGACATTGTATTTTACCAAAACTTTTACTTGGTCGTAGGACCTATGGTTCTATTGGTATGGAATCATTTTACCTATTGAAAATAATTTTTGGAATCATTTTCGACATTTTATATAAATAAAAGTAGGTGACGTGATAACTATACAAGGTGAAGGAAAGGGCACGAGGGTGGTGTTTAGTGATATATATTAAAGACACAATAATTTGTATGTACTGCCTCTGGTCGACAATAAATAAATTTCAAGGTTTTGGCTAATTCACTAAGAAAATTATAAATAGGAAATGTCAAGTATATATGGAAATTATTCATTAGATATTTGTTCAGACCATTTAAGATGTTAATACCTTCTTGGGTTTTAAATATCAGTTTTGAAAGACTAGAAATCACTTATTGTGGACCGGAGGTACTAGTTACAAATATTTGTAAAATAAAATAGCTTTCGTCCATAGACGAGGGACTAATTTTTGTTGCTTTGATGAAAAATATTTTCCTTGAAGAAAATGATGATAAATTCAATAGCTGAGAAGAAGAAATTTCTGTTAAACTGAAACAACTAAATGCTTATATTAATGTCATCGTACAAAATCTACCCTATTTTCACTATAATCCAATAGCTGAGAAGAAGAAATTTCTTTTAAGTTCAAAAGACTAGATGCTTACATAATAGGGTCAATCGTGCGAATTGCCCGAAGCATTCGCCCAAAATAGTCATAATTAAAATTTTGCTCGGCATAATTAGTGTTATATCTTCGGCATATGTATCATACACAACCTACAGATTATGTCGGATAAGACATAATTGTCAACACTCAACATAATATGAAAAAGACATAATTTCATATTTTGACAGACATAGTTAGCGTTTTATTTCAACATATGTATCATAACATCCGCACAAACTATGCCGGATAAGGCATAATTTCCAACACTCAACATAATTTTAAAAATTACTATAAAATTATGCCACATAATTTATGCCGCGCGAGGCAAAAATTTAATTTTCGAAGAAAAAAATATTATAGAAACTATTAGGGTTGTTCACCGGTCCAAACCCGGACCGAAGACCGAAAATTATAAAATGGAAGATCGAAGACCGGACCGGCAATTATCGGTCCTGGACCTGACCGGTTCTAAAGAAAGTTCAATTTGCTTTGCATTAGCTTTGTTATAAATCTGGTACGTTGAAGTAATTTGACTAATTTAATCTCTTTTAAATTTGATCAAAATTCATGTATTGAAGCTTAAAGTACTTGGATATTTATCATTATGGACCACGCGAATACGGTTCATGGGCAGTAGAGATCCAAAAATAATATGCAATTAAAGTATAAGAAAATAAGAAGAACTGAGTCACATATTACAACTTCGTGTCCAAACTAAATTACTAGAAATATTGAATCCAAGGCTATTAAAAATTAAAAAAATTCTCAAATCTTGAACAATAATGATACTAATGAAATCCTTACACCATCAACATCAATCTGCAACAAAAAATTTCAATAAAAAATTAATTAGTTCAAATTTAATATCAAATAAAAATCATGACGAGTTCATATTTACATTATATAGTATTAGATGATTGGTCGTTTACCTTTTTCATTACTTTGCATGAAGCAAATACAACTTCTAATTCACCAATCACCATCATTCAAAGTAGAGTTTTCCAATTTTGTATAATAATAATAATAAACAACCAAAATAATAAAAGTGAAGGTATAATATATTATTTTGAAATTATTAAGTATAATATAATTTTAGAAAATACCTTTCTCAAGTAGCTCCAATTCCTCCAACTTTTCCTCTACATCAATCCCCTTCTCTTTATCTTTTCGAGGGCGAAGCCAATCTTGTGCACAAATAAGAGCTTGCACCATCTTTTATTGGTATACAAAGTGTAAATAATAAAAATTGTTATAGAAAATTAATAAGTAAAAATAAAAAATAAATGAAGAAAAATAGAAAAATGATGAACAACCCTAAATGCAAGTGAGAATGAATGCTCATAGATATCCGACCGATTTTTGAACAACCCTAAATGCTGTTGTTGACTTACAGTTACTGTTGTTAATGGAGAAACCGCCTGCAATGCGGCAATGTCGACAACACGTTGTAAATTGATTAAGGGATTAGAGTTGGAAAATTGGAAGGAAAATTTTAAAGTAAAGAATTAGAGGTTGGCAGAGGCATGGAGTGGCAGGCTGCTAGTGTTGGTATTCAAGAGTTTTTTAATTGCGATTTGCTTCGTAGCCGTCATTAGCCATCATCTCATATAAATGATATAATTCCCTTGAGAATATACTAATAAATTAATAATTTAACTAAATTGGGAACTTAATCTTAGTAAAAAACAGACTATAGCCTAACGTAAAGGATTTCTTTATTTTTATAACCGGGTCCGGTCCGATCCCGGGTTATTTCGGGTTTAGACCGGACTGGACCGAAACCCGAAAAAACTCTATTATTATTAGTATACATAATTGACGGCTAATGACAGCCACATGTCCCTGCACGACCACAATATTTTAAGGAAAACTAACTGAAATACTCCCAAAACAAATTAATTACCCGTCACATGTTCCTTTTAAACTAATTACATGTTGTACCCCCTCACCAAAACTATTTACTCGATACCCCCTCTTAATGGTCTTGGGTGCTCACCTTAAAATTAACAAAAAATATATAGCTTTGATTAGGATTTGAACTTGGCTCCCGCATGATTTAACCTATAGCCTATAACCTTTTAACCAAAGCACCAACACCTTTTATTGCTTCTTGAGTACTATTTATTATTTTACACCAAAACTTTCATATTTTCTATATGTCTACACAAAGGATCCTCCACGTTTAGTGGGTGCTTGAGCACCAAATTAATACATGTGTTCGCCCCTGTTGAGGAGTGTCTCATTGAAGGACTGAAGCAGTCCTCCAAGATACCATCATAATATATATATATATATATATTGAGACAATGGTATCGTAGAGTTTTTTCGAGAAAAGTGTGTCTTTTTTGAATAAACGAACATGATCATCTATGATATACTATCTCCGTATATTTATATACTACGATGGTATCATGCAGGACTAAGAGAAGGACTGAAGCAGTCTTTCATGATACTATCTGAGTATATTCTTATACCATGTTTATCATAACTGGGAAGGAGGAGGGACATTTCGGATAAATAGTTTTAATTTTTTTAAGGGGCATGAAAAGTAATAGGGGTAGAGACGGATAAATAGTTTGGTTTCACGGGGGTATAGGTCATCTTTCACCATATTTTAAAGCTACTTAGTTTTTTTCTCACTTTTAAATAAGTAATTCTTCACATCTTTTAGTCGTCTAAAAAACTATTCATTTCAAGATATTTTTTTTAATTACATCACATACTAAAAAATATTACTACTATATAAGATGCGTATTTTTTTTATTATGAAAAAGAAAAAATAATATATGCTCCACCAACGAATAAATACTAAAGAGTAAGTAAATTTTATTATTTTTCATATGAATCAAAATGTTGCAACAACACAGAGAATATACGTCATCTACTGGGTTTTGACACTATCGAATGGGAAGTCAATCTTTTTCGTTTTGTTTTGTTTTTATCTGTAATTTTCACTTAGTTTTAGTAATAAAGTGTTATACTTACTGATATGAAATTTTCTGATGAAAAAGATTAATTAACTCAATATTTAATTTAGATAATTAACTAAATAACATTACTTTTCTACTTCAAACTACCTAATAGGATAGACTATTCACATAACTTAAAAAAGCAGAGTATTATTTGGAAAATTTATATTTATTTTATTATTTCAACTGTAACTTGAATATTTATTTATTTATTTTTAAAAAAAACATGTCTAACAAGTATTTCAACTAATGCACTCCCTTCGTCTCATAAGGATTGACATTTTTCGCTTTTCGAGAGTCAAACGAATTATTCTTTGATCGTAATTTTTTCAATTGTCTTTTAAATGTTTTAAATTATTTATTATGGTGACTTATAGTATTTTTTATGTAGTTTTTGAAAGAAATAATCTCTTGATTATTTTCATTAATGAAATAGTATATATACAATTTACAATTTTCATAATAGAAAAATCTTATTCTTATTCTACTTCCAAAATCTTATTCTACTTGTACAATAATTATACAATTATAGTAAGTGTACAATTCTAATTTAACTACAATGAAACATTACCTAACACTAACCCACTGGGCAGAGGGGACGTAACAGGAGGTCCAGCGGGCAGTGGGCCCGCTGGAGGATTTTTGGTGTGGGACAAGTCCGATAAATGGTGGATAATATATGGGGAGACATCGTCATCTAAAAAATGATACGAACTAGGCCCGGGACTACTGACTTTAGCAAACGAAAATTGGGATTCATCAAAAATAATGTGGTGACTAATTATGATTTTATTAGACGATAAATCAAAATATTTGCAACCACGATGATTGGATGGATAACTCAAAAACTCACAAGGGGTAGAACGGGCTTGAATTTATTAATTGTAGTTGACGGAAATAGCGGATAACATAAGCACCAAAAAATCCTAAGATGTGAATACGAAGGAGTCTTATTATATAGACATTGAAGATGGGATGAATATGTCAATCATTTGTTAGGAAGTATGTTAAGAAGAGATGTAGCCATTTGTAGAGCATGATGCCAAAAGGAAGGGGGTACGGAAGCATGGACCAATAAGGTTCGGACAATATTATTAATGGTACGAATTTTGCGTTCGGCTTTTTCATTTTGAGAGGACGTATGAGGACAAGAGAACCGAAAAACTATGCCATTATTTTCACAAAATTTCCTAAACAACCCATTATCATATTTTTTGCCATTATCACATTGAATATTTTTTATTTTCCGATCGAATTGGGTACGGATGAATGCTCGAAATTTTAAGAAAATGGAAAATACTTGAGATTTTTTCGCTAACGGAAAGGTCCACAAAAAATTAGAATAATCATCCAAAAATAGAACATAATAACGATGGCCCCCAGAACTTAAAACGGGAGAGGTCAATAAATCGCTATGAATAATATCAAATGACATTAAAGTACGAGAAGTAGAGGCTACAAATGGTAATCTAACATGTTTTCCTAGAGGACAATATTGACAAATTGGAGTACTACGCGTACCCTTACAAGAAATGAAATTATTTTTATGTAAGGAAGAAACAATAGACGACCAGGATGACCCAAACGTGCATGCCACAAGGAAGGAGCTAGAGCTGCAAAAGTAGATGACAAGGCTTGACTCGAGAGACCAGATGCGGGTATGATAGGATAAAGATCTCCCCTACTATCACATCTCATGAGAGGAATCCCCGTCTTGAAATCGTTCACAGAAAACCCTATAGGATCAAAATCAACAGAAATCCAATTATCAGTGGTGAATTTACGGACATACACCAAAATTTTAATTAAGTTAGGGGCATGAAGGGCATTTTTCAAAAAAAGAGGTGGATGGGGGGAGACAAAATTTTATGATCGTAGCCACGAATTGGAATTGAGTTGCCATTACCAACAATTATGTCACGATTGTTGCTCAAATTGGAATAAGACGAGAGAGTACATTGGTCGGACGTCATGTGAGAAGTGGCACCGGTGTCCATGTACCAATTTGTGTCTGGAGGATTCAATCCAAGTGTATGCATGACAGCTTCAATATTTGTAGGTGTCGGTCCCACAACTTGATGGCCCTGCGGGAGCCAAGACCCAAGCACACCTGCTTGCTGCCCAGACCCAGCGAAGTTGCGGAAGCCACTGGTCGAATTGGGCCTAAAGGACTGCTGATTGGCCCACTATCGAGGGGCTGAAGATGCTGGAAAATTGGGCCTGAAGGGCTGTTGGCCGGCCCACTGCGAACTTGAAAAATAAGGGTTGTTGGGCCACTGCCCACTGGCCCAGTCCCACTGCCAGGGGGGCCATGGCTGGGACCAGTGGGGCTGCGGCCCACTGCCACCTTGCCGAGCACCGCCGCCACTGTTTTGGCTGCCCCACCACCGCCGTTACCACCTCGATTGCCACCGTGTTTTTTGTCATTACTTTTACGATTCTTTTTGCCTCCACCATGATTACGATTTTGGCCCGAATTATCAATAAAACCTTGAGAATTAGTGGATGAAGTCATCATCACCACGGGACTGGCATCGGTAGCCGCCTTTTTGGCCAAGCCGACTTCTTCTAACGTGAGCATCGACCGAGCTTGATAAAAATATGAAAGTGGATTACTTTGATGGAGGCGAGTCCCAACGCCATTATAGGCCTCAGACAGGCATGCAACCATTTGTAGAACAAGACGATTATTGGTAACATGCGTTCCAACGTTACGGAGTTGGTCCGCCAATTCCTTGAGCTGTTTCTAATAAGTGGAAACATTCGGGACTTCCATGCAGACTTGGGAGAATTCCTGCTCAAGGGTGACAACTCGGGAATGTTGGTTATCCTGGAATATATCACACAATCTATTCCAGGTAGCCATAGCCGTAGTGTCAGGCTCGATGATCGTCTATAAAAGGTCGGTAGAAATAGTGGAATAAATCCACTGAAGGACGGTAGCATCAAGCGTAATCCATATCTGAGGATCCTCCGCGAGAGTAGGGGTAGCAGGAGGAATTATGTGATGGAGGAATTATGTGATGGAGGACTTGATGTGAGATTGCGTGAATTTTGAACAACTCTGCCCACGTTGCATACCGGACGTTTTCCATCTCAAGAACAATATGGATGTGGTTCTTGATGTTGGAAATAGTAAGGGCTGGATGAAATACGTTCTTAGACATGATGAAAGAACAATATATGAGGAAGGGATTTGGAAAATTTTGGGATGAGAAGAAGGAAGGGATTTGGAAAATTTTGGGATGAGAAGAGAGAAGAACGACACAGAACCTGAGATGGTGGGTCGGAATTCTTGTTGGCCGAGAGCTTGCGGAAGACAAAGATGGTAGAGGTATGAAAAACCTAGACTTCTGATACAATGAAAGAAATAATCCATTGATTATTTTCGTTAATGAAAGAGTATATATACAATTTACAATTTTCATAGAAAAATCCTATTCCTATTCTACTTGTACAATAATTATACAATTATGGTAAGTGTACAATTCTAATTTAACTATAACAAAACATTACCTAAACTAGACCACCAAACCGTGATATACACGGTATGTATACGCCGTGTATATCACGGGTTTAACAACCCATTTTTGCCTAATCAACCCGTGATATACATGACACATATACAATGTATATCACGGGTGTTTATCAGTTTTCAAATATATAAATTTTATTTCAAAAACTTTAAAGATTTAATATTCTAACACAAGATCAAAATTAAAAAGTTTTACTCTTAAAAAAAAATGTCAATTTATTTTAAAACGGCGTGAGTAGTTTTTACCCATAAAACTTTAACTTACTTCAAATACGGGTTGTTTCAACATCTAACTAAAAACATTGTCCAAACTTTGTTAAGCTAGAAGTGTGGAGTCACCTATATAGCTAGCTAAAAGTGTAACATCAAACAAGAAACTACTTCACTTTCTCTCTTCTCTATACTTGGTATCTGCTAAGAA
This sequence comes from Anisodus acutangulus, assembly GCA_029783415.1. Lineage (NCBI taxonomy): Eukaryota > Viridiplantae > Streptophyta > Magnoliopsida > Solanales > Solanaceae > Anisodus > Anisodus acutangulus. The sequence continues at coordinate 57,031,852 of CM056494.1, forward strand.
GATGTTGAAGCTTGCAGCTTTGTTAAGCTTCATTTGGGCACTGAGCCTTCTCTATGGCGAGATGTTCTCATTTTGGGTCCCTTTTTTCTCCTGTTCTTGGCCTCGTCTTCCTTCTTCCACGGTAATAGCTCCAAACTTTGATTAAGTAGAAATCAATGACTTTATCTTTACTTGAGCTATATAAAAGCTCGCATCAATCATTTCCCCTCTTTATTATTCTCTGTTTGGGATGAAATGAACAATGTTCAACTGCAAGTGAGCTAGGATGGAGTGGTTGTGTGATGTTAAAGAAGTGATTTTTCTGGTTAAATTGTGATGAAGTTTAGTTACTGTGAATGATTTCACATTTGTAAGTCTCTTGTTGGAATTGGGATCCTTCATCTTAAGCAGCTAGCTCCAAGCATATATTTAGATCAGGGAATACTACGCTCACATTGACTAATAGAGAAGAAATTTGTTCTTCCAATGGATCTGTGAAAATTACTGTATGCAATTATACCCACTTTGTCAACTGTCATCCTATTTTCTTTTTAATCTTCTAAACAAGTCAACCCTTTTGTTAAAGCTGAATCAATCATATCTGAGGGCATCTGTGGAGCTTTAGTTGGTAACGTGAAGTCAAAAAGACTCCCGATTGATTCAGCTTTAACAAAAAGGTTGGCTTGTGTATAAAGTTAAAAAGAAAATAAAAGAAATCTAACAGGAAAGTTAACTTATATTTACATTTATAAGTGATGAACTTTGTTTTCTGGATGCTTTATTGAGGAAATTTGTAAAGTTAATTTTCGAGCAATAATTTGGTAGTGCAAGATATAAGGAGAGCCTTGGCGTAACGGGTGAAGTTGATGCCATGTGACCAGGAGGTCACGGGTTCAAGCCAACCATTGTGGTCCGGCCCTTCCCCGTACCCCGCGCATAGCGGGAGCTTAGTGCACCGGGCTGACCTTTTTTTAAGATATAAGCCATGTATTTATGGAAACTTTCTAGTTATCTCAGTACTAACGTATATGCATTTTAATGCCTTGTCCCCTTCATAAAGATTCAGCTTTTTTGTGCTAGCGCAAAAACTATAGTAACAACTTTTCTTACTTGGCGTGTGCTAAAATACATACTAAGACACTGGCATATTAACCTTTCTTGTCCATATTTTAGACGGATGGAGTAGATCATCAACGTGACTATGTGAAAATTGCTGTTCTGACTGATCCTCAGGTATTGCTTCTGATGAATAATGGTGGCTTTACTGTGCTTATCTTTATATGTTTCTGTGCTTTGCCGTTTTGACTTCATATTCACAACATATCTTTTATTTTGACAGCTCATGGATAGAACCTCTCTTCGTCTTGCCCCGAAATCTCTTGCACTTGAAGCTGCTCAGTTCTATACAGATTTGTATATGCGCAGGGCATTCCTGTCATCTATTTTACCTTCCAAACCAGATATAATTCTGTTCCTAGGTGATTATTTTGATGGTGGGCCTTTTCTGTCTGATGAAGAGTAAGTACTAAGTTGTGCATGCTTAATGTTCTGTCTGAAAATTTTTACTCTCCTAGATAAAAGTTGGACTATTTTCTGGATGAAGATTGAAACCTAGCTCTGATAAACAAGAATATATTCCCATGTAATTCCCTTTTTTTTCTTATCAAAATTTGCGTTAATTGAAGTCCCATTCCTATCAGTTGATTCCTTCTATAAAGGTCATGTTTTAGTCATTTTCAGAAATGAAGTATCTAAATTTTCTCCTGTTATTCTTCTGTTTTGGACTTCAATTTATTTAATTTGATAGATGGCAGGAATCCTGGAGCCGGTTTAAGCATATATTTGACCTTGAAATGCTTGAACAAACAACAAACATAAAGCTGTACTACCTTGCTGGAAACCATGATATAGGGTATGCAGCTTTTCACTCGCATATGCCAGAGGTGGGTTAATTTTTCAGATAGAGTTAGAATATATTATTTGACTGATGTCAAGTTTGAATTGTTAATATGCTTTTTGACATGTTCATATCTCATGTTCTTATCATGTATCAATTACTCATAAGTTTCTGGAGAGATGGAGATCAAATCTCCTTCTAAAACATTGCATGAAACCAACTTATTATTTAATGGATGGTAGTTGTACAATGAGTAGTGAGAAATATTTCTTGGTGAGCCTGCGAGAGCTCAATTACCACATTAGGAAACTCAGCCTTATTTCTTTTTCCAACTATAATTCCATAGATAAGGAAGTTTTTACTTTCAGCTTTCTAAATCTTTCATATTTAGGGAAGGATGACTATCTTTACATCTCATGATGGCGATCTGCTTCTTCTTTTCCAATTTGATTTATCTGCGAATCAGTTGCATCACTATTAGAGATGCTAGTTATCTTTCCCAGCCAAGAGAAAGGTGTTTATCTTCACTATGTTTGAAGACATAGGGAGCTAGGCAAGCTGCATAATTCAATCGGCAATGAACTGGACATTTCTATATTGGATGCTATTCTTCGTTTTGCTGCAGTCAATGACTTCTTTGAATTTTCATACTTAAAATGCGTCGAGCCATTTAGCATTCTAAATCTGGTTTCCTCCTAATTCTATTGCCGGTGTTATCTGTGCACTCCATGATGCAGGTTATCAACCGCTATGAGAAAGCATTTGGTGCAAGGAACTATCAGTTTACAGCTGGGAAAGTAGATTTCATCGCCATTGATGCACAAACCTTGGATGGTAATTTCACAATCTACACTTCATTTGGAGCTCATTTTGCTGTTTCTATTAGTATATAAAAGTTTGGGGACTTCAACAGTTACTGTTTAGAGATAGAATTAACTTTTTTAGTTGTTTTCAGCGGCAAAGTTTTAACATCCATTTTGAGTAACTCTGTTCAAGAATATATTTGCCCGGTCTTTACTTTCTCTCATTTCAATGCTCCCCAATACCTTTTTATGTACATGTAGTGTCTACAAAATGCTAATTCATTTATTAACCGTTTTTAGTACGTCATGCCAATTTTATGTATTCATTAAAGGAATATGTTCCCTGCCTTTTTATTCATTATTGTGTATAATATATAGTAGTACATGTTTATTGACAAAGCTACAAGTTAGGCTACAAACTAGGTAACTAATTTAACATTAGAATATTAACTAACCAAATATAAAAGATATACAATGATATGACAATATTCTATCACACCCCCGCAGTTGAAGCGGGAGGTTCTCGTACACTGAGACTGGCTCGGAAATCATCAAAGAGTATGCGCGGAAGTCCTTTAGTAAATATGTCAGCAATTTGATACCGAGAAGGGACATCAAGGACACGAACTTGTCCACGAGCAACTTTCTTACGTACAAAATGAATATCCATTTCAATGTGTTTAGTGCGCTGATGTTGAACGGAATTTCCAGAAAGATATATCGCACTTACATTGTCACAGTAAACCATGTAGCCTTGCGGATTGAGCAGTGAAGTTCCAACAGAAGGTTGCGTATCCAACAAGACTCGGAAACAACATTCGCTACTCCTCTGTACTCGGCTTCGGCACTGGACCGAGACAAAGTATGTTGTCGTTTAGAAGACCAAGAAAACAAGTTATTTCCGAGGAAAACACAATAACCCGAAGTGGATCGTCTAGCGTCGGGACATCCACCCTAATCAACATCAGTGTAGTAGGTGAGACCAGAGATTGAGGACTTGTACAGGTGCAAGCCGAAGTGGAGAGTACTTTGGACATATCACAAAATTCGTTTGAGAGCATTTATATGTTCATCCTTCGGGCTGTGCATATGTAAGCATATTTGTTGCACAACATAGGATATATCGGGTCTCGTGAAAGTGAGATACTATAATGCTCCTGCTAAACTTCAATAGTGAGTGGGGTCTTCATATGGAGAACCCGAAGAGGCACTTAGTTTGGATTTAGTGTCCACCGATGTTGGGGCAGGTTTACAAGAAATCATGCCGGCTCGTTCAAGAATCAATTCGGCATACTTTCTTTGACAGAGAAATAAGCCACCTGCATGTTTCGTAACGGCAATGCCCAAAAAATAGCTTAGGGGGCCCAAATCCTTCGTAGCAAATTCAGAAGCAAGGTGTGACATAATGGATTGACGAAGTGCATCAAAAGAGTTAGTATAATATCATCAACATATAACAGAATGTATGCCATGTCATTACCCTTGCTATAGATGAAAAGTGAATGATCAAATTTGCTATGTGAAAAAACAATAGAGGATACAAACTCAGCAAACCGTTGATACCATGCACGAGGAGCCTGTTTTAGTCCATAGAGTGATTTCTTCAAATGACAAACATAATTTGGATGAACCGGATTCCTGAATCTCATAGGCTGATGCATATAAACGGTTTCATGAAGGTCCCATGCAAGAAGGTATTTTTGACATCAAGCTGATGAATGGGCCATGATTTGGACAAAGCAATGCTGAGAACAATCCGAATAGTTTCCGGTTTCACCGCGGGGCTGAAAGTTTCATCACAATCCACACCAACCTGTTGAGACCCGCCATCACCTACAAGATGGGCCTTATGCCTCTCAAAAGTACCATCAGATTTCTTTTTATGTAGAAAAATCCACATAGAACGAATAACATTAGCATCAGGAGGACGGGGCACTAGATGACACGTCTTTTTTTCAATAAGAGCATTATATTCGTCTAATATGATAGCTTTCCAATTTGGATTGGCCAAGGCATTTTTCGGATTGCGAGGAAGAGGTGAAGGGGCAACCGAAGTCGACAAATTGAATTGTCGTTTGGGTTTGGAAATACCGTGCATAGCACGAGTTTTCATGGTCCGTAGAGGTGCCGTGGGGGCTGGATTGGTGCGGTTTGGACGGGTTGTGACTGGGCTGGCTTTGGGCTTTGAGGATGCTTCGTAGGGCTGATTGCGGATGTGGGCCGAGGGGAGCCAGGCAAGCTGGGATCGGGAAAGTAGGGTTGTGCCGCAGGCCGAGAAAAGGCAAGGACTGGGAAAATCCGTAGCTCGAACGGGACCCGGGATAGTGACGGGTGGGTTGTGTTGTGTTTCCCGTAGTTGAGTTTGGTCGGGCTCCGGTAACGGTAGCGACTGATTTCGCAATTGATGAATTAAAAGGGGATTGAGGCCATCATTTAAGAAGTTATAGGAATCCGAAGGCGGAGAATGCAGTTTGGTAAAAGAGAATTGGGACTCATCAAATATGACATGCCTAGAAACGATTATTTTTTGGCTTGATAAATCGTAACAGTTATAACCTTGATGATTAGACGGGTAACCAAGGAATACACACGGGTTGGAACGAAGTTGCTGTTTATTGATTTTGGTGGAGGGAGGGGTAGCATAGACACCCAAAAATTCGTAAGTGCTTATAGGAAGAATTTCGAAGATAGAGAACTTGAGTCGGGGACTTGTGTTTGAGAGACTTGTTTGAGAAAATGTTCAAGAGATATGTTGCCATTGATAGAGTGTGATGCCAAAAAGATGGGGGATTAAGGCGTGGGCAAGGAGGGTACGAACTAAGTTATTTATGATTCTTATTTTTTGTTCAACTTTGCCATTTTGTGGAGAGGTGTGGGGGCATGAAAATCGAAAAACAAGACCATTTTTGGCGCAAAAGAGTTTGAATTGTTTATTGTCGTATTCCCTCCAATTGTCACATTGAAAACATTTGATATTCTTTTCAAATTGTGTCTTAATTAAAGTACTAAAGGATGAACAAATAGAATAGACTTGGGACTTATTGCCAATAGGAAAAGTCCATGGAAAATTAAAATAATCATCCAAAAACAATATATGGACGGGTTCAAGAGGATAAGATGTGGGAAGCGAGATTGAGATGGTTTGGGCATGTGCAGAGGAGAGGCACAAATGCTCCAGTGCGAAGGTGTGAGAAGTTGGCTATGGACGTGTTCAGGAGGGGTAGAGGTAGGCTGAAAAAGTATTGCGGTGAGGTGATTAGATGGGATATGACGCAGATGCAACTTACTGAGGAGGGGGTTGTGGATGAAACGAATTAGGGTAGAAGGGTAGTAGGTAGTTGGGCGTAGTCCTACTTACGCTTATATACTGGTAGTTGGAGTGTAAGTATTGTAGCCCTGCTTAGCCTAGCATACTAGTAGGCTTATTATTGTTCTATTATTCCCTGTCCTTTGGTTTCTTTTGCTGTATGTGGCTTCGTGTACTTTGTTTATCTTATCTTTTTTACCTGCGTTAGGTACTGCTTCTTTTTTTAGAATGTTTTATCATGACTTATTCGCTTCTGTTACTTTCATTTTCATATTGCTTTAAATTTCTTGTCCGGGTCTGACCGTTTCCTTTGCTGTTGCTTGTGCTTATGCTTTCTTGAGCCGAGGGTCTCTCGGAAACAGACTCTCTACTTTAGAGATAAGGTCTGCGTACACTATACCCTCCCTAGACCCCACGTTGTGGGATTTCACTGGGTATGTTGTTGTATCCAAAAACAAAATATAATATTGATGTCCAGTCGTGCTTAAAATAGGAGAAGTCCATAAATCACTATGTATGATAACAAATGACATTAAAGTGCTAGAGGATGAAGAATAAAACGACAATTTGACATGTTTTCCAAAGACACAAGATTCACAAACATTAGGGCAAGAAAAATGTTTGCAATCAATAAACTTTTTTTTGCTAAGGGAGCGTAAAATAGAGTTTCTGGGATGTCCCAATCTATTATGCCATAGAACAAATGAAATAATTGCAAAGGTTGACGAAGAGGAGGCGAGATAGCCGATAGTGGTGGTGATATGATAAAGATCCCCGGTGCTATCACATCTCATTATTCGCATCCATGTCAGGTCCTTCACAGAAAAACCAAAAGGATCAAATTCAAGGGAAACATTATTATCGGTTGTGAAACGACGCACAGCGATCAAATTTTTTAATAGTTTCGGGGCATGGAGGACATTTTTTAAAGTTAATGGGGGATGTGGTGGAGAGAGGGATGATTGTCCATAACCTCGATTGGGAATGCCTTGTCCACTACCAATAATAATGTTACGGTTTAAATTGCTCATATTGAAATAAGATGAGAGAGTATCTTGAGAGGCCGTCATATGAGATGTTGCACCGGTATGCATGTACCAATTTTCATCCGGAATGTTGAGAGACATCGTGTGCATTGCCGCCTCAATATCCGTTGGTGCGTAGGTTGATGGAGGAGAAACATGTGCACTGTATGCTATTGTGGACGCACCCCGAGAATTTCGGGCTAGGGCTGTTGAGACGGAGGTCGGGCCCACGAGGACGTCGGGTAGGGGCAAGGTGGAGCAGCCCAAGCTTGTTGGCCCCACGCTGCCCACGGTGGGTACGCAACCCGCAACAGAGGCTACTGCCACGCCCTTTGTCGGTCTTGCGGTGGGCTGGACTCTTTGTGGCTCTCCCGCCACGCCATTGCTGCTACTTCCACCACGGCCACTGCGGCCTTTGCCGGAATTTTTGCCTTTGTTGTTATTCTAGAGATGTTGACCTCGTTTTGGATCGTTGGTGTGTCGTTGATGCGGACTGTAACCCGAGCCCCTTTCTTCGGTAGGCGGGACGCCGGTGGTAAGGAGGTCGGCGGTGCTAGTGTTAGCCGCTGCCCGCTTGGCTTTTCGGGTTTCTTCAAGGATAAGTCTCGAACGAGTTTCATAGAACGGAGGCAACAGAGTGTTTTGTTGTGGGATTGTAGCGACACCATCATAATTTTCATTTAAACCCTCAATTAGTTGCATGACCAACCATTGATTTGTAACAGATGCATCGACATTGGAGAGTTGATCGGCAATCATTTTAAGTTCTTGACAATAGGCCGATGCATTAGGAAAATCGTCCTGTTGAATGTCCTTAAATTGATTTTTTAAATACAAGGCACGTTGTGTCTTGTTGTCATGAAAAATGCTTTCTAATCGCTCCCATGTTTGTCGTGCAGTAGCGTCGGTTTCAATGATTGTATGTAAGAGATCGTTCGATATTGTGTCGTAGATCCATTGTAGAACGACCGCATCTAATCGTGACCAAAGTTCTTCGTCAAAACCATCATGTTTCTCCATGTGCTCGTCAATGGGCTTGGGTTTAGGAGGAATGATGTGATCGATGACTTTGTACACACGACAATGAATCTTAAACATTTCCGCCCAAGATGAATACTGAACTTTTTTCATCTCAAGAGTTATGGGAATGAAATTCTTGATCTTGTTAATTGCAAGAGCTGGATAGAATTTAGGTTGTTCAGCCATTGAAAAGTGGGGACAAAGAGAGAGAGAGGGCTTTCGAGATGAAGAGGAGGAAGATGGCAGAGTAGGGCGACCGGGGGGCAACTGACGGCTTAGGGTAGGTTTTAAGTTTAGGGTTTGGCCATAAAGGAATATGTTCCATGTCTTTTCATTCATTATTGTGTATGATATATAGTAGTACATGTTTATTGACAAAGCTACAAACTAGGTAACTAATTTGACTAATTACAATTAGAATATTAACTAACCAAATATAAAAGATATACAATATTCTATCATTCATCTTCAAATTAGTCCTGACAGCAATTGGTTCCATAAACCTTTTTCTCAGATTGCTAGTGCAGAACTTAATTTATTGGAGTGCAACTTCTGGTATCCAACAGATGTGATATCCATGACCTGGATTTTCCATAATTCGATTAAACTATGATGTTGTTTTTGCTATCACCTAAATAAGTGTTTAGTTATTAATGTATAGTTCTCTGTATGACACATGACCATGTGACTTCTGTTTCAATTTGATCGTTTGTATCAGAAACTTGGCTATCGAAGTATCTTATGCATATTTCTTATATACCTTGAAAAAGTAAACCGACGAAAACTGATAAAATTTAATCCCTGTAAAACTCTAAAGAGGTATGCCACTGTTCAAGTCTACTTTCATTCTGAGCTAGTTTTTTGGACTTCTTTCTTCTCTCAATATGCTATTTGTTTCTTGTACCTTTCATAGAATAGAATATGGTGAATCCTATTTGTTAGTTTCGGCATCTTTAGCTTGAATATCGGTCCAATGCCTTAAGTGGCGTTTCATTGAAAATTTTTAAGAACTGAGTTGGCACATTTTTTTTATAGCAAGCTGTGCTTGTATGTGTTGTTTTAAATTTTTTTTTTTTGTTTCAAACTCACTCTTTCAAAGTTTGCAAAAACTCAAAAACTGCTTGGCAAACTCAATTCCGGAAATTTTCTACCAAACGCCACTTTAATGATTTTGCTTTTCTTCCTATCAGTAGCATGAAAACAGAGACTCAGTTGATTATGGTTCGATTCATGGTGTTGTTTTTTTGTAAAGACTCACAGCAAGATATCTTGTCTCCAGGGCATCCCCAAAACAATGAAACCCCTGCCACATGGAATTTCGTCAAAAATGTCTCTAAGCGTATGTTCTACCAATCAGTATCCTTCTATGTCGTGAATTTGACTTATGTGTAAGATACTCGGCTCATTTTGCTTTGTCTTATGTAGATCCATCTCTAAATCCAAGGGTTCTATTGACTCATATTTCACTGTATCGGCCGGATCTAACTGCATGTGGTCCATATCGTTCATCATCAATTATTAATCAGGTAACATTTAACCTTTTTCTAAAAAAATTATCAATTTTTTAGCTTAGTCTATTTATAGAGGAAGGATTCCCTTATCTGAAAACCACCATTTATGTACTATTCCTCTCCTGTAAAAGAGCGATTGAGTCTCGAGAACCTACGCATTAGGGATTGAGAGTGGAGAACCTAAACATCTTTAAAAACTCTTCTTATGCTTGCTTGTCGCTATTGTGAGGAGAAAAACGATTATTTCTTGTTGGTTAAGTAACATATCTCTCAATTTTTTTTTAATATAAACATATCTCTCATATTTATAATGAAAAATTACATTTTAAATATTTATTTCAGAGAATCAACCGTGCTGCTTTTGATAATGAAATACTGTAAGTTCTTACTCACTTCAGTGGCTTAGTATGTATTTACTGTGTCTGTACGCTTGGATGTTTACATCAGACTTGGTTACAATTACATCCACAGATATCAAAATTATATTACTGAAAATGGAACAAACGACCTGCTTGACTCGATCAAACCTGTAAGTATTTCCTTCCATTTTAAGATGCATATCCAAAACAAAATATAAAGGGAAGGAATTTCTATACAATACTAATTAAAAGGAATGATTTCCGTGTTGCATTATTTTGAGTTTGTGCAGGCACTAATTCTCTCTGGGCATGACCATGATCAGTGTACAGTGATCCACAAGTCCAAATATGGTTCTGTAAAAGAGGTACCACACCTTGTTCAATTGAAAAAGTTTGTATTGACTGGATGATGTTTGATTGATAGTGCTGTGCAGCATACTCTAGGAACCATAAGCTGGCAGCAGGGAAATTTGTTTCCATCTTACATGCTATTATCTGCAAGTAATCTTGTCTTACCGGACGGATCAATGCCAGAGGAGGCAATTTCCACCAAAGTGTGCTTTCTCCCTGTGCAGACATACATTTATATATGGTAATTCAGTATATTGAGATGAAAAAAATTTGTAAAGATGTGGCACCTGGGCCTAACTCAACCCCAAAAGCTAGCTCATGAGGGGTGGATTGCCCAAGTAACCATCAGTCCATCCCCAACCAATGTGGGGCTCAAACCCACTCTAACACCCCTCCCCCCCCTTCCTTCACGCCTAGGGCCCAACTGGAGTGTGGACCGGGAGCCCAAACGGTATGAACCTGGCTCTGATATCATGTAAAGATATGGCACTTGGGCCTAACTCGACCCCAAAAGCTAGCTCATGAGGGGAGGATTGCCCAAGTCCATATAAGCAAACCACCAGTCCATTCCCCAACCAATGTGGGACTAACCCACTCTAACAATATTTATCTTATAAACCGTGTTTCTTGTAATCTTAAGGTTTATTTGTGGATGTGTCAGGTATCTATTTCTGTTTGTGATGACCCTTCTTATTGCTGTCCTTTGGCCCACAAATGGGATGCTCTTTCCGCACTATCTTGATGGATTTCTGAGGAATATAAGAAGTCTAATTAGTTCTAGCTTTTCTGGAGGTGAGAAGAAACTGAAAAACGAAGATGAGATATATGAATATGAGGAGATCTGGGATGCAGAAGGATCGATGCACCTCATAAAGAAAACCTTTAAAGTTTCTTCTACACGCTCAGGCAAGAGTGCTTCAGTGGAAAGGTAAGTCCCCATTAGAGAGAACCAGTCATAGCATGAACTGCAGCGAGTCACTATTTCTATTTACTTGAGCATGCTTGTGTGTTTCTCGAAGTTGCCTCCTAGATTATGAACACCATAACCTTGTTTTTGAAACCAAATTCGATAGAGAAATTCGAGACACGTACAATTATTTCTGAAACTAAAACAAAAGCTAGGGTGAAATCATAATTTAGGCATATACTTTTTTTATCGTTAAAAGATATTTGTATTAAAAACTCAGGAACCAGAAGGTGTTTTAAAGATTTTTACCGGTCAACGTCACTGCTGTGCAATGAACTCAAGAAGTCTATCATGGCCTTTATATCATTTGCAACAGCCATGTTACACCAAAGAAACAGTAAGCAGATGCATCTGTACTTAATAATAGTTGCATATTCAAACTTGTTCCCAAAAATTCGTGCATTCTTTTCCTTCCGAATAGTCCACCCTAATTTAGGCATATTTTTATAACTCTGTTTTAGATATTTAAATTATTTTTAACTGAATCCTCACACTAGTACGTACCCCTGAATCTTTAAAATTTAGATCACGAAGGATAGGCACCCTTATTGGGCACCAACACTCGTGTCCGAGCAACTTAGGTAGTTGTCCTTAAATATTATTTTTTTCTTCAGAAAATTTGATTCCATGTTGATTAGTTCAAGATAAGCAAGCTATCCATGCTATTGGCACTTCAGTTCAATGGTTGTCATTCTTCTGTAATCCCTGGGGTGCCTCCTTGCATTTTAGACTATTTGATGCTCAAGTTAAATAGAAGAGATTAAAATTTTGTTGTTCAAAAGTTTAGATGCCTTTTTCTCCAATGCAGGGGTAATGCTGTCATGCGGTCAGTTACCAAGAAACCTAATGCACAAGAGACGGATGCCTCAAATCCCACGGATGTGACGTTACATATAGGATCAGATGGCGTGATAAAAGCACTGCCTCGGACAAACAAATCAAAGACAAAGATGGTAATTAGGAGATTAGTGCGGACATTAAGTATACTTTCTATTGTTGCAGCTTTTAATATCCCCCTATATATGATGCTTCTTTTCAAAGATTGGATTGATAAATGATGTACTATATTCATATATGCCAGTGATGCTGGTTTAGATTAGGTACTTTCCCCACTAGGATAGCAGCTGTCAACTCTCTTTCACATGTTCTAGGTGTTCAGTTGCTCTGTTGTTGTAATTGTCGTTGCTGTTGTAATAGGTTTTTTTTTTCCGTTGACATATCCTGTACTTGATCAAGTAATTAGTACCGTTGAGGATTTGAACAGAAGTTTGGTTTGTTTTAAACAACATTATGATGCGTATTTCTGCTATCCAAGTTCTCTGTTCAAATTTGCACAAGTTAAGAAGAGATGATTGGCATACAAACTTGGTTTTGTTTTCTGCATGTGATATATTTTTCTTCCCTTTTTCTTGTCTTCGAAGTGCTGATTAGTGCTGTAGTTTCAATGGAGGAGAGATTCTTTCTTCCCTGTGGCTCGTGGGAATAGGGAAAACAAGCTGTATAAGTGATATTCCACTTTGATTGTCTCCTCTCCACCCCCAACACCTCACCCCCTCGCGGAATTGGTTATCAAGACGGACCTCCGTTAAACAGTCGAGGAACTCATACTACGATCGACTTGTCACAAGCGAATTTGGAACTAGAAAGGTAAAGTCATAAAAATAATTTCTTGTAACATTGAAATAATTGAATTTCACTGACTATAACATTCCATTATAACAACACTAATGAAGAAGATCGTTGGGCTTAAGAGTGGACTATTTGGTTTGAAAGTTCAGTGCTGAAAGACGGTTAGCCTTTATGAACTTTTAATAGACCAACTAAATGTAGTAGCTACCATAATATTCTTTTCAAAATAACTCCCGCGATTCATGGAAACTAGCCTAATAAGCCTACTGCTTTTAATTTTTACGTCTAAGATTCATCTTCTATACGCATAATAAAAAACCCCGTGCATGGATGAAACTCTTACACTTTGATTTAAGGTTATTTGTTCTACTTTGGTCATGATGTGCAGTGTTTTAAGAGGCGGAGGCGTAAGTCGAGACGTTTTATGCAGTACGGGACGAGGCGTAAGCCCCAAGACACGGGGCATAAGTCCCATGGATCTACGGGGCGTATATTTTTAATTTTATTACTAAAAAATAAGTAAAGGTAAATATTTTAATAAAATTCTACAAATAATTCAAATACTTCACCAATAATATTATTAGAGAAAGGTAACAACACAAATTATGATAGCCTGGATAATCTTTAGAATAAAATCTTCTCCACTTCATCATCAATCTCCACATCTATTAAATATTTTCACCCTCAACTAATATTTGCACTGATTCTTATTTATATATATTTCAAAGAAAGAGAAGGGTAAAAAGTATAAGAGCAATGAAAAAAAAGGATAAAGCTGCTTCAGGAACATAATGCTATGAAATCTCTATCATACTAATTTCAGACATAATCATCTAAAATAACTATTTATGACAATGTTATTTTTTACGAGTGTTGCTTTCTTTCTTTATTTGTTTTAGGAAAAAATCACTACAACATAAGTACATGGTGACATAAAGTATAAATATCATCACCAATAATAAAAATCATAATCTATAGCAAAAATACTTTTAAAATAATAAAAATCAAATTTAACGCTCGGGCGTAAGCTTTTACGCTTGGGGCTTATGTTTTTGCACCCGGGCTTACACTTTTGCGCCCGGTACTTACGCCCCTATTGCCCGAACTAAGGTTTGCTCTTGTCACTGTAATCTTGTTGCGTTCTGTATAATTAAAATGTAAAAATACCGCCTTTCTGCATATATAGGTCCTTAGAAATGGGAGGTGGCAAGAAAAAGATGCGGCTACTCTAGTGCCAGGAGACATCATTAGCATAAAGCTTGGTGATATCATCCCTGCAGATGCCCGATTGCTCAAAGGAGATCCCTTGAAAATTGATCAGGCAATTCCTTATCCAAAAAATAGGACCAGGAATAGCCACTACTAAAAAAACAGGAATTAGCGACCGACATATTTGGTACAGCAAAATCCGTGCTAACCCTATTTAGTATGGATTAGCGATATATTATATAAATATTGTTAATTTAGCAACCGATTAGCGACGAAGTTCATAACTAATTCCAGTTCGTTTTGTAGTGAGCTTTGAGTTTTGGAACTGATATTTTATTTCAGTCAGCTCTTACTGGGGAATCTCTTCCAGTGACAAAAAGGATAGGAGATGAGGTTTTCTCTGGATCTACTTGTAAGCATGGAGAGATTGAAGCTGTGGTAATTGCCACTGGAGTTCAGTCTTTCTTTGGAAAAGCTGCACATCTCGTTGACTCCACTGAAGTCAGTGGTCACTTTCAGAAGGTTAGAAAATGAAACTTAGTGATAGTTCTTTCTTGATTTCTCAATATTCGAGAAGTCATATTTTCCAAGAGTTTAAAAGTTGCAAGCTTCACTATGCAGGTCCTTGCTTCCATTGGAAATTTCTGCATATGCTCAATAGCTGTGGGGATGATACTTGAAATTATTATCATGTACGCTGTTCCGCAACGTTCATATAGGACTGGAATTAACAACCTTCTTGTTCTCTTGATTGGCGGAATACCAATAGCTATGCCTACAGTACTATCAGTTACTCTTGCTATTGGCTCCCATAGACTCTCTCAACAGGTACACCGTTACCAATATTCTGAATATGCCTTGAACTAAGTCTATCTTCTCTAGACAAATAATGATAAGGGCTTTTTCATATTTGGCCCGTCGACCAAAATTAATTAGAGGCGCTAACCAGCAATAACCTGTACACTAATTATGTATATCATATGTATATTTTGTGTATAAAATATACATATTATATGGATATTTATACTTAATATACAACCTATATATTTGTTGGCTATTGTTCTTTTGAGCGGTCCAAAAATGTAATTATTCCAATAATAATGCATCACATCTCCTCCGAACTATCTCAAGAGCTAACATGTAATATGGCATTTGGACTATATTTCAGGGTGCTATTACAAAAAGGATGACAGCAATTGAAGAGATGGCGGGTATGGATGTACTATGCAGTGACAAGACAGGGACGTTAACACTGAATCGCCTCACTGTCAATAGGAATCTTATTGAGGTACACAAACTTTTCATTTGACCTTTTATTTCTATGATTTGATGAATCAAAACCTTCCTAAACAGGTGTTTTAAAGAGAAATGGACAAATATATGGTTGTGTTACTTGCTGTGAGAGCTACTTGCTGCGAGAGCGTCAAGACTGGAAAATCAGGATGCTATTGATGCAGCAATTATCAACACGCTTGCTGATCCAAAGGAGGTGAAGCCTTTCTTTATTGATGGAGTTTTATGAATACCCTTTAGGATATAACGATGAAATTAAAGCTACATTCGTATATGCAGGCGCGCGCAAATATCAGCAAGTGCATTTCCTTCCGTTCAATCCTGTGGATAAACGGACTGCAATCACCTACATTGATTCAGATGGAAAGTGGTATCGAGTCTGTAAAGGAGCTCCTGAACAGGTGTCGATGTGATTTAACCACATTATGCACTTAGATTATGAGTAGTTTGTCAGGAAACTGTTTTATGTTATTTACTATGTCCTTCTCTACAAAAGAGAAGCATAAAGAAACTACAAAATTGGCCATATTTCTCTTTTCTTAGCCAATGATTGCATGTCTGTAGTGAATAAGATGCGTTTCTTTTCTGCTTATGTTTCAGATTCTTCTTGATCCATTTTCAGTTTCAGTCTCCTTGAGAATTTGTTCTTATTGTTGTCCTTATAACTACCACTAATTCATGTTTGCCTTTTCTCCTGAAACTCAGATACTGGATTTGTGCCAAGAGAAGCAACAGATAGCTGCAAAAGTGCATGCAATCGTTGATAAGTTCGCTGAAAGAGGGTTACGATCTCTTGCTGTTCCTTTCAGGTAATAGTTTCCCTTCTTTATTTGCTAAAACAAATACTGTAGTTTTTCATGTTAATTAAAGCGGGGATTAATAAGTGAGAGAACAGCTGCAAAAGTATTTGATAAAAATAAATTAGGCTAATTGAAGGTTGATCTTTGTATTTATTGTATTAAAACTAGCCAGATACATGAACAATATATACAATTTTATGAAACATTCCTGATTCGCAGCACACAATTCTTCTGTAAGAAGCTTACTTCTTCATGCTATGAATATCATAGGAAATTCCAGAAAAATCAATAGAGAGCCCTGGAGGGACTTGGACATTTTGTGGATTGCTTCCCTTGTTTGATCCACCGAGGCATGATATTGCTGAGACCATCCGCAGAGCTCTCAATTTAGGAGTTTATGTTAAGATGATTACAGGTATGTAACTTAATACTAATCGGTTTAATGTGCACAAAATTACATGGTTAGTTCTCATTATCACGGCTCACTTAGTTGGGAAGGTGGAAACATGTCAATTTCATTTTAGTTGTTTTTTTATATCAAACTTCCTACAATCTCTTCTGAGATATACAAATGGCATAAGCAAGATATCATCAATGAAGTGTATGATGATAGGAGACAAGTTATAGAACAAACTCAAAGGTCCAAGTTTTTCGACTTCCACTACTACTCAACATTTTATTGGGAACAGTCGCACAAGTTTAAGAAAATATATTTTTTATTGATAAATATAAACTTAAATTATTTAAAATATTAAAAGGTGTTATTTTTTCTTAAATGAGAAAATGAAATATTTATGTAAAGCCATAAACTGAAACAGCCTAGGAGCTGGCCCTTACTTGATGTCTACCTAACTGTCTTATAGTGGGTGAATTCTTTAAATAATAGGAAGGACAAAATCACTAGATATCAGGCTTAAAACATCTCACTACATGTGTACTAAAAATGCCATCTTAAAATTAAAAACTCTGATTTGGAATAATGAGCAAATAAACTTGACGAAGTTTAGGAAAAATACAAGAACAACACGTTCTAACCACCGTGTCGTTATTAGTAACACTGTCACACAGGGTTTCTATAGGAACAGTCTCCTTCTGTAAATCTTCTATTGCTTCCTATTATTTTTCCAACAATTCAAATATTCTTGCCACTTCGGACTCAGTTACTCTGATCCCATTTTGAGCATCATCTTCTTCGTCATTTGAGGTAGGATCCCTTCCGGTGCGCCGTAACACCTGAGGAGAGAAGTCCCTTGCTCATTCCTAGCTCTTGGTTGACTACTTGTCAAATCAATCTCCTGACTGTTGTTCAAGTCCTTATTGTTTATGTTATTGTTCAAGTCATCTACTTCGTTCCAGATATTGTATGCCTTGATAACAAAAGTGTTAACCGTAAAAAAAAAAAGTAAGCGAGCTTAAACAACATCATAATTATCCTTAGTTCCACAGTGGACGTCAAACTGTTTACCTCAAAAATTTGGGTAATGTTAAATTTATTCAATGATTTAAAGAACACGTGGATTAGCTTAAGCAAAGTATAAAATAATGAAATTAATAGAACGATAACAATGAACGTAATGAAACAAAGTTAAGTAAATAATTGATCAGAAATATCATGTTTAGTTAGGACTCGAATGAATCTCATGATGACGGAATGACTTCGGCCTTAGGCTGAACAATAATAAATCAGAATGAAATGACTGGAAAAATTGTATGTATATTGCTAAGTTATGATAACTGTGATTGTTAAGCATAAAATTGGATGTGCTTCCAACATGAATGTTGGGCTCCTTTTATAAGTTGAAACCGAAGATCTTTATGCTCGTGAATCCCCTCTGAATTAAAGTGTAATAAGCTCTAATGCTAAAAAGAATAACGTTTGGCGCTATATCTTAACTGAATCAACTGTGATTAATGTCCGTAATTTTATTCGACTACAACCGCAATAATTTATCCGATTTAGCTCTCTAAATTTCTTACTCCGGGCTTACTTTATAATCAAACTGACGAATGTCACATTTTGCCTCGAGCCCACACATGTACTTGCCGCGTGTTACGTTCAATTTTACCGTATACACTTTACTCTATTTTATGAGATTATACTGAATATGTTATTGTTGTCAAGCAAATACGACTATAAAAACTATTTTTTCTAATTTCTCCCACTAGGCAACGCTATATTTTTTAATGATAACATTTTATATTAGGATTATAAAATCATACAAACAACCATTGTGTTATGCTTGAAAATTTTGAGACAGTATTAGAAAAAAGTTTAAATTCTTGCAAAATTTATTTTTCAACAAAACACAAGTATATTGCTTCAAAACAATTTTTAAAACTAATTTCAGAATAAAAAATTTCAGCTAAAATTTCAGCTTTGTTAGAACTGAATTTTTTTTCTTCCTTAGTATTTGCTTGAAAAACATGTTCTGCAAAAATTGAGAGAAAATAAGGATTTACAAAAACTTCCATTCAAAATTTCTAAGCAAACGCCAAGGATCATACATTGAAGTTAAATTCACGGTAGCTCAGGTACAAGATACTATTATTAATATCCGGACAATTAGACATCCAACCCGTAATCGCAATGATCCAGTTTCAAAAGCGGAGCTCTATCAACTGAGCTATATTCCCGAGCCAAGTGGAGCATGCATGAAGTAGTCAGATGCTTCTTCTATTATTTTTCCTGACGCAGCTGGATCATCCTGGACTTGAACTATAGACCTTGCCCGTAAAGTAAATCATCGCACCTGCAGTCCAACCAATTGGTAGAGAATCAATAGATTTCTTTTCGGGAGCGATTCATCTTTTCCGAAGGCAGACAGTTGCCAAAATGATTTTTTTCGGCATAGCCATGGTGATTTTCGCCGGATTCCGGCTAATCAAAAGAAAACAAGAAAGCACAGTGTTTCGACGGCGTGCAAATCGGAGCAACGGTTAAAAGGTCGTCAGAGTCAACTTCCTTTGGGTTTCACGGTGATAACGAAATGGGCGAAGGGCCGGCCGGCTTTGTTTCAACAGCGAGACGCCGGAGCAACACCGGAAAAGCCATATCTGGGCGTCGGTTGCGGTAGTGTGCAGCGGCGGTGTGTGATGGTAGTGTGGCGGAGCAGTGGTGCAACGTCGACCAGGTAGTGGGGTGAAGGGCGGCGGCTCGTTCTCAAAATCAGATCTAATATAGTAGTAACGTTTTTTTTGCGTTTCATTTCTGTTTTCTGATATTCTGATTTTCACCAAAAATCTGGTTAATCCGGTGGTATTATCAGAGAATGCACAATGCGTTTCATTTGCAACTGTCTTTAAATCTTTCCAATATTTGTAAGATCCGCTCTATGATGGTGTTAACATACTGTTCCTATTCACTTTGCTATATTAGTGGGGTGAAGGGTGGCTGCTCCGGTTCACCGGAGCTGGAGCTCCTCGCCGGAGCAGCGGTGGAGAAGAGGAGACGAAGGTGGAGGTGGAGGCAGCGGTGGCGGCGGTGGCTGTTGATTCAGTTGTTACCGATTGGATATATCCATTTCGAGTTGGTCTGTAATTGATTGTTCCAGATCTAAAAAGTTAACATAGAAGTTTTTTGGTCTACGATGGCGATGGTTGGCTGGAGTTTGGTCGGAGCTGGCGGTGGTGGTGTTCTTCGACGTAGAAGGGAGTGGAGTGGGGTGGGGTTATTTTGGTTGTTGGTTTGTTGGCATCGTTCCGGCAGTGATGGAGGGCGGAGTTTGGTCGATGATGGCGGTGGTTGGCTGCTCCGGTTCACCGGAGCTGCAGTTCCTCGCCGGAGCAGCGGCAGACGGAGAAGGGAGGGAGTAGAAGCAGTGGGGTAGTGATGTGGGTCCCACCTGCTATGTGTCTTCCACATGGATCCAATGTGGCGTCCACCTGAAATTTTCATGAATAACATATTTGACAACTTTGCTAACGAAAATGACATATTTGACCTCATATTTAAATGGAAGATAAATATGACCCTTTTTCAAAAATTTGATGGCAAATATGATATTTTTTCCTAAAATATATAAAATAGAAAATTTTATTTCCACAAAAAATATATTTTCTGAAATATTTTCCCGAACAATGAAAAGATGTGTTCGGCGGATCACTAAAAATGTATTTCTAGAAAATACTCTTTAAAAGAAGTGGATCAAGTTGAACGGGTAATGACTCACCCATTTTTAATCTATTTCAACCCAACTAATTTTTGGATCAATCTTAGCACAACCCATTAATGAGCTCACCCATTTTAACTATCTCAATCTTAGCCCAACTTACTCATTTGACACCCTATTTGAGTCCTTTGAACTGTATTTGGCTTAGCAGTGATTTTGCTAGACTAGGAAAGTTGAAAGGAGAGGGAAAGAGATGGTTGTGGTCACTCACAGAGTAGAAAGGAGTGAGTTAGCAGCAGGTGATCATATCTACACTTGGAGAACTTTCTTCGCATAGTCTACAACCCCATTTGACTAATTATCCCTTTAATTTCAGTTTGTATGATTACAATTTTTTGCTTTGTAAATGACCAAAAACAGCAATTTTTTTGACTTCTTCTTCGTGGGTCCTCTTGAATTAGTGAAGCAATTGTAGCTTTTCCTTAAATATTCTATTTCTTCTTGTGTCTGTAGCAGCATTTTCTTTTCCTTATGTCTTTGGAGTTGAATATTAGTGAAGGGTGCTTTAAAAAGAATATGTCATGCTCTTGGCATTTTTCTCTTTAAAGTAATATTGTGAAAGAAAAAAATAAAATGAAGTGTTGAGATGTTATGGTCATTCACAAATTTTGAGGTCCACAACATTGTATGGGGCGGATGTGCATAAATATTGAGAACTCACTTTTTTTTTTTTTTTACAATTGTGTTGTCCGGTCCAATTTCCTCGAACCTCGACTAATTTCATGACTTACGAGGCTTAGATGATAGGAAGATATCAAATTATGTTTTGCCTCTGCTGAAATTTGAACTTGATAACTTATAATTTTCAACTCACTTCATTGATCACTAGGCCACATCTTTGGGTGCATAACCTAACACACTTGCATTACGGGATGAATGTTTCTTCATTTGCATCAATCTGTGTATTTTACTCCAGCTTTTATTTTACACCGGCTTAACAATGCCTACGTTATTTTACTTGACTCAAAAGCAATCCTCATTTGTTAGATTACCATTTAAAATCATTTCTGAAACTCATGAAACATGAAAGTGTATGCTTTAATCTAGACAATAAGTTTGGTTGCCAATTAGCTACACGAATAGTATCAGTTCCATTACATAAGGATCTCCAACAATAAAAAGGACAGCGTGGTGCACTAAACTTCCGCTATGTGCGGGGTCCAGGGAAGGGTCCGACCACAAAGGTCAATTGTACGCGGCCTTACTCGGCATTTATGCAAGAAATTATTTTCACGGTTTGAACCTGTAACCTCCTGATCTAACTTTACCCGTTACTTCAAGGCTTCCTTCTTGAAATAAAGGACCTGAAATAGCATTGAGATGGCCTTCATCGAGAGGAACAGATTTGTGCCCCGTGCTTAAGAACCAGGGTGAAAATGTTTTACGCTTCTTCCATAAAGTTACACTGTTGTGGATTCAGTTTGATAGAAACTTTCTGGATTCTTCAATAATTTTTTTTATCGATGTTCCCCAAACGGACCATTCAGTTTTCTTGTAAAGAATCTTGGGCTTTTATAAGAAAGTAAAACAATAGGAAAAAGTCAAAGACCAACCAAACATCAGGATTGGTACCTCCTTATCTTTCTCTCCCCGTTGATTTCTTTGATGCCTTGGGTGCAACTGAATTTGAGGTTTTTCGTACACATAACAACATCATACCCAGTGTAATTCCACGACATATTATCTTTTCAAAAAGATAAGAAGCGACATATTATTACTATTCAAATGTTATTGTAACCGAAAGGACAAGTTCATTGTGCCAGCCTCTGATGGAGTTTGTATTCCGTTTGTAATCTTTGAACCGGTGGAAGTTTTGGTGCGAAATGTTTCTATAGAATTTTGAAAGACACGCCTTTTGTGTGTGTGTGTGTGTTTGTTGTGTAGGTTTAGTTAATGAATTTATTGAGTGAAAATTCTCAAACATATGAGAAAATAGATAAATGTGTTTTTTGAATAATGAAGTACTAATTATCCATAGTCAGGAATAGAATAATTGAGGGAAAAATATTATGATGATAAAAAAAAATTGACTGGCAAAAGATAAATTGTTTAAGTTTTCATTATTTAATTAAAAAATTCAATTGTTGATCATTAAAAAATACAAAAAAAGAATTTTAAATTTATAAGATACGATCTATCTGAATCTAAAGTGTCAATTCCAACAAATATTGAGCTAAAAAAAATTCTAAACTTCGAAATGATTTGCCATATGAGATGAATCTATTATTTAGATTTGTTATTTGTTTATTGAATTGTGTGGGTTTGCATGTCACATCTCATGTCGTGCAATTATATAAAGAGAGAGAGATTGGAGTTTGCACATTGCTCTTTGCTAGTAGAATTCCCTGCAAAGTAGCATTTTTTGTGGGTGATTTTTATGCGTAAGCAACTCTAATACTGATGACCAGAAGTCCCAAGATTTGTTTGATTTTGAAAAAAATTGATCTTTACTTTATTTTTTATAAATAAATAAATACTACTCTCTAAATTTATTTAATATATGGAGAAGGATTAAAAAAATATATTTGATGCTAGTGATTTATCGAATATAAGCCCTTCATTAATCCATCGGTTCATGAAAATCTCCAGTGTTATCTTCTAGTTTAGATATTCCCTGAACAATAGAAACATATCAAATATAAATATGGACGTGGCTTTTATCGCGAGGGAACATTTTAACTTTTTTTTATTATTCAAAAATAAATTTGAGACAGAAGATAATAATGGAAGTTTTTATGCGCCATATTGTATATCGACATTTAACTAGACATAACGCTTTATATATATCGGTGACAAAGCTTAATTGTATTAATTTGTTGCTATGAGATGAATGCAAACATTTTCGCAGAAGGAATAATTTCCAAAGCAAGACTTCCAATATACACCATCACTCTACATGTTATCACTCATCAAAGAATATTACAATATATATACTAAGCAATGACAATATACTTTTTACAAAAAATATTAAGCTTTCACTTTTTTATATCTTAATTTGAATGAGCATTTTAGAAAGTAGTAAATTTTTTGAATCTTGTCATTTTAAAGATGTTACGGTGGTGGTTGAAATTAGACTTACTAAATATAGAAAGTAAATAAAATTGATACATATTGTGTGTTTGGAATGGAGGAAAATTTTAGAAAATGTTTTTTAATTTTTTCATATTTGATTGGTCAAAATATTTTAAAAGTTATGGCTTATGGGACGGGACATTTCAAATTTATTGTCTACTTCGCACACACCGACGGTCCCAAAACCCACTCGCTGTCCATCTCATCCCTACCACCTTCGAATCCTCTCTCCCCACCGTATCACACTTATAGTATTTTATTAAATTATATATTAATATTTTTGAGATACTATTTTTTGACTTATCTATCAACATTAAAAAAATAAAACACACTTATTTTTCTAGAAAAAATATTATCCTTCCTATCAAACATGCTCAGGGTAGAAAATAATTAATTGGAGTTGTTTTTATTGATATTGACTGAAATTTAAAAGGAAAAACGAAGAAGTTAATGACTAAAAATATGGATTAACAATCATTATGAAAGCTCCCTCTGCGGCTCAGCCATCGTCTTGCTTTTGTTGATCAAATCAAATACTTGCGATATTTATCGCCATATCCATCTGACTAGCGAACGCAAAATATTTAAAGGTTTATTCTTCAATTTGTATTGGTCCTAACTTTTTCTTATTTATATAGAATTTACTAACATTTAGGTAAAGTATTGTTCGATCGATTTTTGGGAATCATTTGGATGGCGAATTATTATGTGAGGGCTGCTCCGACGACGGATCTGAATCGGAATACGGAGTGGTTCACGTACCCTGGGGTTTGGACTATCTACATATTCATACTCTTCTTCTCATGGCTCGTTGTGTTGTCTCTCTTTGGATGCTCATCTGGCATGGCTTGGACAATCGTCAATCTCTCTCATTTCCTTGTATGATCACTTTTTGTATGCTTTTATGATTCGAATTCTCTAATTTTTGTGTTTTTAGAGGATTTTAGGTCATATGCCATTTTGATATATTGTATCGCTAATTGATCTGATTTAGGACTATTCGTTCATGATTACTTGATTGTGTTACTCCCTCCGTTCCAATTTATATAATTTAGTTTGATTGGACACGGAGTTTAAGAAATAAACTGAAGTTTTTTGAATCTTGTGATCTAAAACAATCCAAAGATATTTGTGTGTTTATAATTATCTTGTTAAGCGTAAAAGGTAAAGTTTAAAGTTAAATTGTTACCAAATAAGGAAATGTGTCATTCTTTTTTGGATTGAGTAAAAAGAAAAGTGTGTCATATAAATTGAGACAGATGGAATAACATTTTTGATATCTGGGATTTTGGGAGGGACTGGATTTTAGATGGGCTTTCTGTTGGAAGAGTTGTATGATAAAGAGTTAAATGGTCAAAAAACATATCTGAACTGTAGAATTGTATTAATCTCTCTTGGAGAGCATTTCTCATTAATACAAATATATATAGTGTATACAATGTGGAATTCTAATACAATAAGGATCCTATATCTACCATAATTGTACAACACTAAATATTACAAAATATATACTGAATATTTTATAATATTGCTAATACACCCCCTCAGTCAGAGCGGGAGGAGGCCGGACGCTGAGACTGGATCTGAAGTCGAGGAATAGATGTCTAGGAAGACCTTTCGTGAAGATATCCGCATATTGGTACGAAGAAGGCATATGCAACACCTTAACATGACCGATAGCAACCTTCTCACGAACAAAGTGTATATCCATCTCAATGTGCTTGGTTCGCTGATGCTGAACAGGATTATGAGATAAATATATTGTGGAGATGTTGTCACAGTAAACCAAAGACGCCTTACGCAAAGTACACTGGAGTACCAAAAGAAGGTTTCGAAGCCAGCAGATCTCAGCAACAACATTAGCAATGCCTCTATATTCTGCTTCTGCACTCGAGCGGGATAGGGTGACTTGCCTCTTGGCAGACTAGGAAATGAGATTTATCCCCTAAGAATACACAGTAGCCAGAAGTGGAGCGTCGCGTTTTCGGACAGCCTGCCCAATCTGCATCCGTATATGATAGCAACCTAATCGGTGTAGAGAGGTATAGATGCAATCCATAATCAAGTGTGCCCTTAACATATCGAATGATACGCTTAAGGGTAGTAAAGTGAGGCTCCCTGGGGCATGCATGAATAAGCACACTTGCTTAACAGCATAAACAATACCAGGCCTGGTGAACGTAAGATATTGTAGTGCACCTGCAAGACTCATGTAAAGTGTGGGATCGGACACTGGATTACCATCAACATCACTGAGCTTTGATTTAGAATCAACCGGAGTGGACATTATCTTGCAGTTTGCCATCTTAGCCCTGTACACTATCTCCTCTGCATACTTACGCTGACAAAAAAACATAGAGATCTGAAAAAAATAGCTCAACTTTCCCAAGTCAGTCATGACAAATTCGATTTTAAGCAATGTAATGATCTCATTTTTCAACAAATCAGAGGAGGCAGTAAGCACAATGTCATCCACCTATAACAATAAATAAGCGATGCTACTACCTCGATGAAAAATGAAGAGAGAATTATCGCAGTTGCTATATACAAACTCAATCCGCAGAATGTACTGTGCAAAGCGATCATACCACGCTCTAGGGGTCTGTTTCAAACCATAAAGTGTCTTACGGAGGCGACATACATACTGAGGGGCTGCTGGATGGACAAAACCAGGCAGCTAGTGCACGTAAACAGTTTCTTTCATATCCCCATGTAGAAACACATCAAGCTGATGAATTGACCTATGCTTGCCCATAGCTATACTCAGAACTGTGCGAATGGTAGCCGGTTTAACAACCGGACTGAACGTCTCACCACAATCAATACCCTCCTACTGATTAGTGCAATTAGCCACAAGTCTCGTCTTATACCTCTCTAGATCACCAATGTCTTTGTATTTGTCACGAAAATGCCACATGCAATGGATCACATTCACCCCCTCTGGTCTAGGAACCAAATCCCATGTGTGCTGTTTCGTTAACGCATTAAATTCCTCACACATGGCCGCATTCCAATTAGGGTCTAGTTTGATCAATTTTGGGTTTTTGAGAATTGGGGAAATAGTTTGTGTTGATAAGTTAAACTGAATTTTGGGCTTGAAAATCCCGTGTTGGGTCACGAAAAAGCCACATGCAATGGATCACATTCACCCCCTCTGGTCTAGGAACCAAATCCCATGTGTGTTGTTTCGTTAACGCATTAAATTCCTCACACATGGCCGCATTCCAATTAGGGTCTAGTTTGATCAATTTTGGGTTTTTGAGAATTGGGGAAATAGTTTGTGTTGATAAGTTAAACTGAATTTTGGGCTTGAAAATCCCGTGTTGGGCACGAGTTTCCTTTGGGTTGGGGGGGGGGGGCAGCGGGTGGATGGATATTTTGATGGGTTGCTGGTTTCGGGTCACGGATGGGTGGGTGGTGTCGGGTTGTTGACAGGTGCAGTCGACGGAACATGGCAGTGGGTGAGTTGTGGCAGGGACTGTCAACGGGTTTGGTGGATGCGAAGATGGGTCGGGTAGAGTCGACGATATGGGTAGATCGACGCGGTACGGGGTAGGCGATGTCGGGTATGGTGTCGGTGGTGGGTTAGGACTGTAGCGGTGGTGTGTCGGTGTGGTAGTGGTGGTCCGGGTACTGGGAGTTGTACGGGTCGGAGTTTCGGTGATAGGTAGAGTTTCAGTGGAGGCGTGGGTGGCTGGGTTGTCGGCTATAGTGGTTGTTGGAGGCGGCGACACAGGTTGTGGTGGTTGAGGGTTCCTGTTGGTGGTAGGGTTGTTGACCGATGGTGATACAGAGATTCTGGGCTGATTGCCGGTGGAGGTGGCAATCGGCGATGATGGTTTCTGAGACGGAGGCGGTGACACAGACGCAAAGACGCTGTCGGTGGTGGAAATGACAGTGATACGGTGGCGGAACCTGGGAGAGGTGGAGCAACAGTAACTGACAGTGATGGAACAATACTGTCACATCGGAGGAGAGAGCTGACGATGGGGGAGAGGTCTGACTCATCGAGAAATATGTAAACTATCACCATTTATTTATTAAAATACATTTAGTAGAATAGATTGTGATAGTTCAGGTAGGAAAAAGGAACAATCGATAGTTGGAGTGTGAAACTCGCGAAAAAGTGATAGTTCAGATGTATTTTTGACCATTATCTCGTATGATAAACCCACCTATGGCTATTAAATCCCGGAATTTGTTTTCTGCGGGTCATTCTGTTACATGCCTACGGTCCTTGTGATCACCAGTCTGTGGCATAAGGAGTACATAGTGAGTTGGCACCTTTATTGTTGGGGATCTTTTTGAAAAGAGAATTTTTTGGCTTACTTAAAACCTTTGTCGTATTAGTACCTTTCCCTTATAGTGGCTAAAGCTGTTCTTCCTTTTTCTAGCCTTATATTTCAATTCTGTACTCTTATATTCTTTTGGAGAATGTTAAAAGATACTTAATACCTAAGAATTTTGGGTGTGTTCGGTAGGAAGGAAAATGTGTTCCAGGAAAATAAGTCTTCCTACTTATTTTCTTGTGTTTGGTAAGTAACCAAAAACTATTATCCTAAATGCAATGCATTTGTCTATAATCTAGACAAATACTATAGGATGTGGGGGTTAGAGGTGGTGGGAATGGGGGGCTATGGGTGGGGTAAAGATGAGGTGTGTTGGAGGGTGGGGAGGACACAATCAATGTCCAATGCCACTTGTGCAACTTGATTTCTCTACTTTCACTAGAGAAGTCATTTTCCTCAGTTTTAAGGAACTTGTTTTCCAAGAGAAAATATTTTCCAGAACTTTTGATCAACCGAACAGGGAAATTTGGAAAATATTCTCTAAATATATTTTCCTCCATACTGAACACACCCTTAGTAGGCGCTAATTTGTTTTTCCTTTTTGGTGCTAAATTTTGTTATTTCTCTGAAATCTGACTTATAGGAAAAATCCTGAAATTACCAGATGATATAGCAGAGTTGGGAAGCTTGTTGTGCACCTAGCCGGCTTTTCTGTCTCATTTGTGCATAACTTTGTCTTGTCTGTTTTCCTTCAGGTCACGTATCACTGTTTTCACTGGAAGAAGGGAACACCATTTGCTGAAGACCAGGGTATCTACAACAGATTGACATGGTGGGAGCAAATGGATAATGGCAAGCAGCTTACTCCCAATAGGAAGTTTCTGACATGTGTTCCTGTGGTGCTGTAAGTATTCATTTCATTGTGTAAATCATTGGTTGGGCTTTTCAGCTATGATGTCATTAATAGCTTTGTGCTTGCAATGATAGTTGAGTTGTATTTGAATCACTGAATCTAACATAAAAACTTCTTCATTAGCTGCACCCAGACTATCAATCGCTGAGCTATATCCTTATTTCTCTAATTACCCCAAAAAAACAAAAGGAGACAAAATGTCCCTTGACTACCAATTCCTAAGCTGAGTAAGCTCTATTACTTAATGCTCGGCATTCTTCACCACCATGATGTTGGTCATATTGTAGTACATATCCTTTTAGGACTCGTGTGTATTTGTTGTATAAGAAAAAATAATATCAATATAGAACTTTGCATTATTGATACAATGTCTGATTTTCTATATAAGACTTAGCAATGATAGTAAAGACTCTGCATTACTAATACTATAACATTTGATTTTTCAGTATAAATTTTTGTATCACTAATATAACAAATTATATGGGAATCTATGTATTCTTTATGCAATATAGAGTGTGATATGCTAATATGTCTATTAGCAATAAAATGATAAAGCTAATATTGGTTTAGGTATAGTAATTCTTTTTTGTTTTTTGAAACGGGTAAAGTTGTATACCTAAAAGATCTACTAACTGTTTAGCTTCTTCTGTACAATGTTCTTTACACCAAAAATAAAAAGTAGCAATGCATCTTCCTTTAACTTTCTGAATGTTGTTAACTTTGTCATAAAAAAATCTTTCATTCCTCTCCCTCCAAATTGTCCACCAGATGCATGATGGAATTAATCTCCACCATTTCTTCTGACTCTTACTGCCCTTTCTCCTAATCCAACAGTTTAAGAGGTCTGTTGTATGCTCAGGCATACTCCATTTGCTCTCTGTTAGACTGAAGAACAAAGACCATAGTTAAGTGTTTTACTTGGTTGATTGTCAGAAAAGCTTGCCTCACTCGGGAGAGACTACACAGAAGTAAGTTTCATATTGCTTCCAGGTGTTTCCTATGCTGTGAGAAAGGAGAGACAAATACCCATCTGTGACAATCAACCAAGTAAAACACTTAACCTTTGTTGGTGCCATATTTTTCCAAACCTACTTCCATGGGCCTGGCCTGATCTGAGGCTGCAGCATTGCTTCCTTTTTATAGCTTCTGCCAACAAAAATTTCCCATCACTATCATGTTTCCATCTGATGGTATCATGAGCTGTAGTATTACCACTGAAACCTTCTAGTACATTCATAAGCTCAACAAACTTGTTCACTTCCCAATAATTCAGATGTCTTCTAAATGTGATATCCCAAATGTGATATCCCACCCCTGTTGAGACCAACTATCATCCACTGTAACATTTGGTACAAAGCTGATATTGAATAAATTTGGGAAGGCTGCATCAAAGTCAACTTGGCCAATCCGTAGATCTTTCCAAAACAAAATTTTGCTCCCAGCTCTCCATATTGAGGTTCCACAAGTGCTAGTGACAATATCAGTACACCAATGTTCTGTTTGCCCATAATTGCTTATGACCACTTCCTTCCATAATGCCTGTTGTTCCCCATTGAATCTCCACAACCATTTAATAAGCAGAGAATTGTTTTGTCTCCTTAGATCCCTCATTCCAAGCTCTCCATAGTTCTTATCTAGCTGGACAATTTCCTAATCCACTAGGTGTAAGCCTTTGCCCCCTTGTTTCCTAGCCACAAAAAATCTCCCCTAAGCTTATCCAACTTTTTGATCACTTCGGATGGAATAGGAAAGAGAGACATGACATGTGTAGGTAAAGAGTCCAACACACTTAATCAAGGTGACCCTGCCACCAAGTGAGAGGTATTGTGCCTTCCAATTTGCTAATTTCTTCTATGTTTTCTCCACAATTCCATCCCATATCGCCAAATCTTTGTGTGTTTCATAAAGGCATGCCTAAATATTTAGTTGGTAAGTTATCAACTCTACGCCCCAAAATATTTGTTGTGGCCTGGATCTGCTCCACTTTCTTGACAGGAAAAGACTACTTTTCCTCCAGTTGACACTAGACCAGAAACAGCTTCAAAAACAATGAGAATTATCCTGATGAAGCTGATCTGCTCTGTCTTTGCTTCACATAATACCACTATATAGTAATCCCTGCATAAGAATCTGTGTATTACCATTTATGGTATAACAATAAGTGCATTATTGTTTCGCATAACAATCCCAATTTATAATCTCTGTATAAGTAATCAATGAACTAAGCTTGCATTTGGGTAGGGTGTCTACATCACACATCCCTAGGGGTGCGGCCCTTTCCCAGACCTGGCTAAAGCGGGATACTTTGTGCACCGGGCTGTCCTTTAACAAACTAAGCAATCCCTTAATGCTGTGGAATAAATAATGGGATACATATTTACAATCCTAATGAACTAAGCCTAATTATATAAAATATGTGTATGGAGGTTGTAGCAGGATGCACTTATGAGTGTCAGCCAGAAGACTAGTTCGCATAGCCTTTTAAAGACAAAACTGGTAATCCTGGGCTTAAGTTAGTTTGGGGATTTGAGGTGCACGTCACGAGTTTGAAATCTGATGTAAACCAAGTCTGGAGTGTAAGTGGAGAAGAGTAGAATGACGGACCATACTGGAGTCAGTTTTTGTGTAGTTGCTTAAGCCTGGATCCCTTATAAACTTTTTGGTACCTTCTTGGCACTATTTTTTTTTAAAATAAAGCACTTTACCTTATCCACAAAAAAACCATTATCAACCAAGTACCGAAGTAGGAAACAACGGTTTTCTCAGTCATAGGAAAAAGTTAGTCAGAGTCTTTGAGTTAAATAAGTGAACTTAATAGCATTGGTTCAGCTGTATGAAAGACTGATTGCTCTTTTTTTTTTTTCCTTTTTTATTTCATTCTCCCGTTCCGGATGAGTTTGAGGTCTCTGCTGCCTTAATTTGATGTTGACCTATATGTAAGTCAGATGTTGGAAAAGGAATCCTCAATAATATAAGCACAATTTCTATCAGGTCCTGTACAAAGAAACTGAAGACTGGAGACCTGAATTTTTTATCCAAGATGCTTCAGTGATTTCGTTGGATGATCAGACATGGCTGCAAAGGAATTTTGAGGAGGAGGAGATCTTGGAGTGCATCAAGTTATGTGCTATAGACAAGGCCACGGGACCTGATGGGTTCTCCATGTGTTTTTATCTTACTTTTTGGGATATGCTGAAGGGGGATATTATGGGTACTATGCAGTATTTCCATGATTAACAGGTGTTTGAAAGGAGTCTTAATGCTACTTATGTAGCCCTTATTCCCAAGAAGGTAGGAGCAGTTGAATTGAGGGACTTCAGGCCAATTAGCCTCATTACTGGGGTGTATAAAATATTGCAAAAGTCCTAGCAGAAAGATTGAAAAAGGTGGTGGACAGTCTGGTGAACAAACATCAAATGACTTTTATGAAGGGAAGGCATATCATGGATGCAACACTTATGGCAAGTGAGTGTGGATTAAGAACAAGAGCGGATGCCCTGGGATCACGTGCAAGCTTGACATTTAAAAAGCTTATGACCATGTAAATTGGGCTTATCTTTTAAACATCCTCAAAAAAATGGACTTTGGTGATAGATGGTTGAACTGGATAGGCTTTTGTATTAAAACTGTTAGGTTCTCAATTCTAGTTATTGGAGAACCTGTTGATTTTTTTTCCTTCTGAGAGGGGCCTTAGACAGGGAGATCCTCTTTCCCCTTTCCTATTCATTCTGGCAATGGAAGGTCTTAACAATATGGTGAGGATTGCTCTTCAAAACAACTGGTTAAGAGGTTTTAAGATTGGAGGTGGGGGAGGAGGAGCTGGAAATCTGTCATCTGCTCTATGCAGATGACACAATTACTTTTTGTGAGCCAAAAGTTGACCAGATCAGGCACATCAGGCTAATGCTGTTAGTTTTTGAAGCGACTTCTGGTTTGAAAGTAAATTGGAGGAAAACAACTTATTCCCCATAAAAGAAGTAGCTCACATACAGTCTTTGGCTGGCATACTTGGTTGTAGGGTGGAGAATTTGCCTACGGTCTATTTAGGCATGCCACTTGGCCGTAGATATAAGGCTGTGGAGATTTGTTATGGCATTGTGGAGAAGACTGAGAAGAAATTTGCTCAGTGGAAGGCACAATACTTATCCTTAGGGGGAAGAATCACCTTAATCAATTCTGTTCTGGATTTTCTTCCAACTTATGTGATGTCCTTATTCCCCATTCCCTCCAGTGTGGTGAAGAAGCTTAACAGATTGAGAAGGGACTTTTTGTGGAAAGGAAACAAAGAGGGTAGAGGCTATAATTTAGTGAAATGGGATATAGCTCAGTTGAGCAAGAGGCATGGTGGACTTGGCATCAGAAACTTGAAGATACAGAACAACTGTCTTCTGATGAAGTGGTTATGGCGGTTCAGTGGAGAGGAATCAACCTTATGGAGGTGTTATCTTGCATAAATTTGGCCAAACTAGCCCTTGGTGTTCTAATGAGGTTAATACAACATATGGAGTGGGAGTCAGGAGATCAATTAGATCTCTATGGTCAAAACTGCAGGGGGATCTCAGTATTAAGGTGGGAAACGGTACCAGAACTATGTTTTGGAAGGATATTTGGGTTGGTCAAACTCCTCTGATGGATTCATTCCCTGACGTATTTTTGCTCTGCAACAGACCTGATGTAACTATCAGTGGTTGCTGGTCCCCACAAGGCTGTAAGTTATTTTTTAGGAGGCATTTGAATGATTGGGAAGTGGGGAGGGTGGCAACCTTTTTGAAGGAGATTGAGGGTTTTACGGGTACTTTGACTGAGCCAGACACCTTGAGATGGAGACATACTACAGATGGAGTTTTCTCAGTCAGCAAGATCTATAAGGAGGAGATCAGTGTAGAGGTAGGGAGCTGTTCAAGGACTTGGAAGAATATCTGGAAAAGTTTGGCACCAGGTGAAATGTTTCACATGGTTGGTGGAAAAAGGACTTGTCTCACTCATGAAGTATTACAGAAGAAGGGCTTGCCAGTAGTGACCAGGTGTTTTTTATGCAATGAGACGAGCGAATCCAACAATCACCTATTCCTTCATTGCAAATTTACTGCTCAAATATGGAGTATGTTTTTTAGTCTCTCAGAGATCAAGTGGACAATGCCTGAACATACTGCAGATCTGATGAGTTGTTGGATCAGAAAAGGGGGAAGCAAAACTCAGAAAAAGTGGTGGAGGATTATACCTTCCTGCATTTGGTGGGCTGTATGGAAGGAAAGAAATGGTAGATGCTTTGAAGATAAAATCAATTCCATACACAAAGTGAAGTGGAATTGTATTGTATCTTTATTCTTTTGGTGTAAAGAGAATTGTATAGAGGAAGTAGATGACCTAGTAAATTACTTAGGAGCTTTGTAAATCTGTTCTTACTTTCTTTTCTGTCTTGTTTTTGGAGGTGGCCAACATACCCTTAATGCTGAGGAATACAACAGTACCAATTTAAAAAAAAAAATATATATATAAGCACAAAAGAGTTATATGTAGAGCTTCCTCTATTGTGACAAAGCGAGACTAATCAATTGCGAGAGAGGATTGAATGCTGTACTTGAAACAGCATAATGTCTAATGGTTGGTTTCCGTAGCAGTGTGTTCTACTGTAAAAGGCAGGAAGTGAACATTTTGACAATAGAATTGTATGCAACACTCAACTAGTGTATGCAATATAATTGTGCTGAAAGGATTTTGAGAATAGATTCCTAGTAGTTTCTTTAACAATTTATCACCTTAGTCTGAGGTAATCTTCCAGATCTAATACTATAAGCAGTTTTTGGTGGAAGCCATATTAGGAACCATAATGCTAAATCAAGCAATCCAATAACCTATCAGTGTGAAGAATATATTTTGATTTGGTTGTTATGAGATCTTTTTAACTTGAGCTTGTATGACTTCAATACATTATATAGATATGTTACACTAGTGAGCTTCTTTGATTTATATATATGTTAGGAAACATAGATGCTGGTTCCAATTAACTTTATTATATCGTAAAAGTTAAAATATAACATTTTAGGGAAGTGTTGGCACATTATTAGACAAAACATGCTACTATGTTTATGTTCTTAAAAAAACACTACTATGTTTAAATGTTATCAAATGTGAAGAGCAACATGTATCGGATTCAGATCTACTGATGCCTCCATAAGTGTGGATGAATGATGGTCTGGATACCTAATTAGTGCTCATAATGTGTTTGCATGTTCCTAGATCAGGACCCATTGATATTACTTATCTATTGAAAAGAAAAAGAATTGCATTCATATTACTTACTGATTCTGCATGAAACTTTTTTACCCATCTTTACAATGAACTGAAGATCTCTTGTCTGATAGCCTGTTCTCGGATAAAGTTAATATAGTTTACTGGTGAAAGCATTATGCGTACATTTTTTTTATAAAGATCCCCTTCATTTGAAAGGTCATGTATTTGAATTCTACTGGCAGTTGACTATGATCAATTGATGGAAGCATTATGCATAAATCGTTTTCTGATAGTAATGTCCAATCAAATGGTCTTGTGTGGTCAAGAATATAGAGGTGATGAAAACCTATGTTTGACTCTGAGGCTGGAAGAATTACCTAAACTGTAGACTTGAAGCAGAGGCTTGTAGTTCTTAGGTCACAAGTCCCAACCTTTGCCATTTGAGAAAGGTTGTATTCGCCTGCCAGGATCAAGTGGTTGAAAATATTGTTCTCCTTACGAGAGCTCAATTTTTTTTTGATAATTGAGAAATCCCCCAAGGGCCAATGGCAAACGGTTCAAAACATGGTAGATAATGGGTCTGCCCCCTCTACCCTTCTCCACTTAAATACCAGAATCTTGTTTGTGGCAGGGTTCGAACCCGTGATGTGTGCCTAACCCACACATCCCCGTTGAGCTCTTACCACTAGCCCAAAGCCTAGGGCAGGGGGTCTACATGAAAGCTCAATTTCTAAAGGGAGGAAAGAAATACTTGAAAAGATGTACAGTTACCAGTTTCAAAAAAAATACTTGAAAAGATGTGAAGTTCCCTGTGCGTGCATCCGCAAGGAAAAGGATTAGTCTTTACTCTTTGAACGCATTACTAATAAATATCCACCAATAATGACCAACTTCTCTAATATCTGTTAGAGAATGGAATAGTAAGAGAAGTACTACACCATTGGTGTTTGGGAGATAGAAGATTTTCAGAGATTGAGTTAAAACATACTAATATTTTTCTTGTTTCTTTAGAGTTAAGCTTCTGAGATTATGATGGGAAAGGAAGGAGGGTTGGAACTGAAGTGTGAGTGGATTCTTTTGGGGTTTGGCCGAGTTCTTTCCTCCCTATCTGGACATTATGTATATCAAAGAATTTGGCATTTGCAAATCATGAATTGTGAACGGACTGTAGTAAAATGGCACAGTGTTCACTTCTTTTTGTCCATATGCTACTACTTTCCTAGATGGTGGTTTTATCCCTTTTCTCTAACTTAAGTATTAAAAAAATAAACTTTGGGTCTAACACAATTCCAAAAGTTAGCTCATGAGGTAAGGTTGTCCAAGATCATATAAGGAGACCACAATCCATTTTCTCAATCAATATGGACACTTACCACCCTTGCATGCATAGGACTAGACAGTTAGAGCGTGAACAACATAACATGAGGTTCAAAGTAAACCAAGGAATGAGATGTGTTTGGCTCTGAAAATAAACTTTGGGCGTAACTCAACCCAAAAGTTAGCTCATGAGGTGAGGGTTGCCCAAAACTATACAAGGAGACAATAGTCTATTTCTTTAACCAATGTGGGGCACTTAACAATTAACCTTGAGCGCAGTCAAAGAGATAGTATCCTTCTTTTCCTTTTTACTCTAGTAATCTTGAACTTTCTACAACAAATATTCCCTAAAGTCCTTCAGGGCCAATCTCCCTTCTCTAAAGTAGGCTTTCTCTGCTTCTTCCTCCCAGGCTTTTTAACCATTACATTTTTATGTTGTAGTTTCCATCTTTACGCACATTCATATACATGTTTGGCTTTACCGTCCATATAGACATGTAGTTGCTTTTCCTCTTCTTTTCTCCTCTGTAGGTGAGTCATTGAGGAACATAACTTTTAAAGTCTTAAGACAGTTTAATTTATGCCAGTTAAATGATGATGTTGAACTTTCTCTTTATGAATTTTAACCTTCTAAAAAAAAGCTCTCTTTATGACTGCCATGCTTCTTAAAAAGACTATTGATCTGTTTGGCTGTATCAAAGTTAGTCTATCAAGTTCTTGTTCTTTTTAGAATGGTTTGATAGTCTTCTTGAGTGAAACAGAAAGAGATTTAAAAAGATGGATAATCCCTTAAGTTTATGTATCCTAGCATTTTCCTCTGATTAAGCAGTTAGCATACCCATAGTTCAGTTTCTGCAAAAGTTTGCAGAATACTCTGAAGTCACCCTGAACTTACACCCTCAGAACCAAAACAAAGCTGATGGGAGTTTTGGTTTCAAAGGCTTATTAAAGTTACTGTTTCTTCTCAGTTGACTATTACTTGTACTACAATCGTGTGAACAAACTAATATATATTCTTGCTACTTAATTCACTTTATCTTATTTAATAGAAAGTGAACTATGCTACATGGGACTACACATGGGCAATGGTTGACATCTTAAATACGACTCTTAAGGATCTCAATGTAAAGCATATGGTTTTGTGCTCTAATTGAGTGATATTCTGTCTTGTGAATGATAATTTCACTTATGGATGATTCCATAGACCCATATAAAAAAAACAATTTTGCATGATCTTGCTGGCACTTAAGGAGGGTATATAAAAATTGCTTGTCAAATTAGAAGAAAACTGAGATGATAAAGAGGAAGGGGAATGATTCGTGTCCTCGTCTATTATATTCACAAGTAACAATAAGTGCAGCCTTTGTTCTAATGATGTTGATAGACTTGATTCATTTGCCATTTGTCTTGTCTCTGCCACAGATACACGATGATCCTCTTTTTCTCTTTCCCTGAGAAAAAAGACTTCGTTTTTAATTGATTTCTGCTTGTTTAAGACGATTTCACCTTTCCCATGAGGTGCCTTTACAAATATGTTATAACTTTTTGATACTTGCTTCTTTCAATAGGTACTTGATAGCTTCCCATACAACTGACTATCAACACCCAATGTTGTTCTTCAACACATTGGCAGTTTTCATACTGGTGGTTGCCAAATTTCCCAACATGCACAAGGTTCGAATCTTTGGGATCAATGCAGATCAATGAGCTACAAATCAATTCAAAACATTTAGTTCAACTTTACTGTCAGCTATAGTATTTGATTGCTTTACCAATTTTGAGTAAACTGGGAACTCCTATACAAATGCAAGAACTGCAAAGCGTAAAATTATATATAGTAAAATATCAAGAGCCGATATTGCTGGGTATGCTTAGCTACGGTCTTTTCTATTAACCCGTTGAGAGCAATATGCTGCAACTTTGCCTCTGTATTCTTTTGAATTATATCCTTTCTATGCTTGATTACCAGCGAAAGTGAAAAAGAAAAGTTAAAGTTGCAGCTGAAGTTCAAAGATCCGAGGCTGCAAATTTCTGTTTCTATGTGGTTTCTTCTGATTTTTGGAAAGTAGTTGAGAATGAATAAATGATAAAAGTATAAAGAATTTGTTGCAAATGAGATTGGAAGTTATAATAGGCCAATTGAGAGGTGTTTTTGTCTATCATGCATACAATTTCAGAGTACCCCACACAGCTTTTTATGAAGGAACAATTAAATGTATGTTAATTAGGAGAACAATGTTATCAAAATTAATTTACCTTTTTAAATCTTACAAAAAAAACTCACTTCCTCCTTTTCTCTCAGTCACCCTACTCTCTCTGCTGCCCTACTCTCTCTCTTTGCCTCTGCCGCGTTCTTTTTCCTCCGCTGATGGTGGAGCGTAGGTGGCGGAGATGAAGTTATCAGCGGTGGGGAAGTCGTAGGAGGTGGTTGAGTCGGCAGTGGAAAAGAGGCTCTCAAGGAAGAAGATGGACCTGTGAAGCTCCATTGATAGGATTCATTTGTATAATGTTCTATAATACGATATACGGGTGTATACACACCTCTTATACACTATTGTACAGTTTTATACGCCTACTTACATAATGTATTTATTTTGTATAAAAGTGCAATTCTTATACATAATCAGTCTGAATCCATGTTTATACCCACTTATATAATATTATATAATTGTGTATAAGTGCGTAGTATGATATTGCTCCATATAATTATATTCTTTAGTGTATATACCTATATATTACACTTTCATACACCTATATACCTAATGTATATGTCTTTTGCATATAAATGAATAATGTTGTATAAAAATGCTTTTGGATTATATTTTTGCCATGTAAATTTTAGTTTATATTTTTGCAATATAAATTAGAGAAGTATACTTTTGTGAAAATTCCCCAAAGCTGGCCACGTCTTCTAAATGAGACCAGTACTTTGAATTTCGAAAGTGGCAATGGGCAGCAGGTCTGAAGTCTAAAATTCAGAACAATATTTAGACCAACGGTCTAATTAGAGAGGAAAACAGTTTCTAAATATAAGGCCATAAAAAGGCCAAATAAGTAAGTGGCCTCTTAATTAAACTTGTCATGAAATATCATTTAGACATCTCAACTGAGGGGTAACTTATTGAGCACCTCAAGTACCGTACAAGTGTGCCTATTGTAAATATCATAAATTGTCTTCGAACTTCTGACTTTAGCCATCTCTTGAATATAGATCCTTGTAATTTAGGTCTGGGCCTTACGGGTGCGCATCCCCCTCCATGCAAGTATCATGGGTTGACATCGATCGAGAAATAAAAAATTCATCAGTTCAGGTTGAAAATACATACATAGCCGCATAAGTAGTGATTTAATGTCAAAATCGATAACACAAACATCATTTAGATACGTTTAAAATAGAATATGAATGACTTCTTTGCCAACCGGTGCTTCTAGAAGGAAGTAAGTACAAGTTGATCTTCCAACATACATTGCAGGGAAGGACCCTTCCAATAGCATAATGGCATACTTAACAAAGAAAGGCTTCCATCGTCCTCCGGGGCATAGTCCAGTGGCAAAGCCTAGGCGCTATAAGGCGCTCTGCATGAGACAGCGTGGGTTCGATTCCCCGCAAGCACGAAGAAACTCTGCATGTTGGGGAATTTGACCTTGTCTCATTGATCAGTTGTACGCTCCCAGAAAACTGGCCACCGGAGCACATCCCGCGATTTACCTGGTAATAGTGTTGAAGGACCGGTGCTATTACCTCCAGGACGTCTGGTAATAGTGTTGAAGGACCGATGCTATTACCTCCAGGACGTCTGGGTAATACCAGTGAAGTAGTCAGACGCAAGCCTGAAAACCTGGATTATCAAAAAAAAAAAAAGGCTTCCATCAGTAGACAGATATGTACTTTTCGAAATACACAAAAAGACACGTAGAAACTAAGGAAACCCTCTAGGGGCTTGAAATGGATAAAGATGAGTTTGGCACCGAATTCAATGTAAACAAAAAATAGTAAATATGCCTTTGTCTTATTTATTTATTACTCCCTCGACTTAATAAAAAAATGTGTTCACCTACTAAATTATTAAAGAATTAATTTTATTTTTTTTAGATTTATCTTTATAAGTGTTAAATGACTAAATCTCAATAATTATTTAATTAGAATTATTTTAATTAAACTATCTATTTTTACCTAAAAATTAGTATTTTCTTAAGGGACTAATACTCTATTTGATTCGGAGGAAGTACTATAATAAAAATCCATGCAAAATTGATTTCTTCTCTAATCTCAAAGTTCATGTACTGCCAAGGCTTTAAATTTGAAGTTGTTGAGACCAGTTCCCACAGAGATACTTCTTCTCTCTCCATTTTAATTAAGTTCTTTTTAATTTTGAAATAATCAAAAACAACATCTAATTTCCCTTTATAAGTTTGTCCATCTCTTTTTCTTTTTCACAATTCATCACACGTTAATTTATTTTGGTAATTCTCAGCCATGGTTTTCAATAAAGAGATTGCTCGTTTTGCTTCTGTCACCTTTGTAAGCTTCAACTTCCTTCTCTCTCTTTTCTTTTTTTGCATTACTAAGTTTTTATGATATATATATATATATTGAAAAAAAGATTCTTAGCTACGTCTTATTTACGTAGCTTTTCCGCATGACGGAGTTATAAAAAATTTCACTAATGAAATTCAAAATATAAAGAAAAAACTATACAGAGAACATCTATATATTATAACAATAATTTTGATCTTATATACAATATACTTTTTTTATGAATAGAATTCCGATGAATTCACTAGCTCTGCCTCTGCCTCTGCCTCTCAGTATCACGAGAGTATATGCAACCTTCCTATCTAGAAATTTTCTATGACCTTTTTTTTATCAATATCGCATTCAACAACAAAAAAAGGGGGGTAAAATAAACAAATTAATTATTTCATTTATCACAATTTATATGACACAATTATTATTTAAGAAGTCAAACAGTTTGTTCTTTAATTATGATTTTTTAAATTGTTTTTCAAATATTTTGAATTAGTATTGTATTAACTATGACGTACTAGTACTTTTCAAACCATCTTCAAATATTTAAATTTTATTTTCAAATTATTAATGTATATATTAAAATATACTCCACATATTTTGTAATAATTAGTGTTGTATAATTATGATAGATATAAGATCTTTATTGTATTAGAATCTCACATTGTACACACTATATATATTTGTATTAATGCGAAAGACTCACCAAGAAAAATTAATACAACATTACATGGTATCAGAGCCATGTCATTCCAATTCTTTGTTCACCAATATTGGACCCCCAAATTATATTATCTATGCTCCAGTTAACAAAGTCTGGGCGTGCGGTGGAGTGTTAAGAGTCTCCCATCGAACATGAAATGGGAACATGAACTCCATGGAATGGGAACATGGAAACTTGGACAATGCTCACTCTAGAAGCTAGCTTTTGAGGTTGAGTTAGACTAGACCAAAATCATGATGTCACAAATCAACCTGACCTATTAACTTTAAACCAACATTAAGTTTAAGAAAGGTATTAAAGGGATTTAAAAAATTGTGATTGTTAAGAATGAAATTGACCGACAGGTCAAATATGTAAAAGGGATATACTATTGTATTGTGCACATATTATCGTATTGTGAATCCCCTTTATATACGGAAGAAGACTAGTGAAGTGGGAAAGGGTAGTTCAAAAATTACTTTAGGTATAGGTTCAATCCTCAAGGGTGACATTTTATTAATTTTTTTAATCCTCTTATATAAATTCTTGACTCCACTGTTGACGTTACCTAATTTTGAACCAGATGATATATGGGCGAGTTGAGGTTCGACCACAAGTTTCAGTCAATCCTCCCAAACCGGACCATTTCTCACTATTAGACGGAGTTTAATAAAATTAAAATGATTTTAACATATATAATAACATACTCCGTGCGTCACGATCAATGGGGGCCCACAATAGTAACAGAAATAGAATAACAAACCTTCAGGGCATAAGCGAGTTGGTAAGTGGCAAAGTGATTGGGATACAACTACTCCGACGTCGCGGGTTCGAATCCGTGTGGTAACAGTTTTTGCTGAATTATTGAAAGGATTGTTGCTGGGTTCATGTCTCGTTGTCCTCTCACTCGCAGAACTGTCACTCGCGCATATTTCTTGATTTACATCCCATCTATGGAATAACAAGACATTACAAATATAAAACTACAACTACCAAATATATCCTAGATTGTGTGGTTTTCAACACACCATACGCAAACATGTCATTTCCAATAACCACCACCTATCTTTCCTAATCTCCCCATTATTTCCTCATGACTCTCTGCTTGTTTCCTGGCTTCCCTTTCCCAAATTACTGTTTTACTCCTTTCTCCAAAAAGGTCACTACTTTTTCTTACTGTTGTTCCTCCAAAACCTTTCACTTCAAACTTAAAGCTTCGTTGAGTGAGGGTGAGGGTGAGGGTGAAAACAAGGTTGTTTCGGAGTTGTTAGATGGTGAGTTGATTACTCGGATTTCTGCTGCCAAAGATGCGAGTGAGGTATTGGATAAGATAGCACAAAAGACGGGGAAAAATGGTGGTGTTGTTACTTCTAATGATTGCTGTTTTATTATTTCTGCTGCATTTGATCGTAGCAATGCTGACTTGGCACTTAACGTGTTCGACGCTATGCGTTCCACTTTTGATCCTGGTACATTTCCTTTTTTGTCTGTCTTTAATTGAGGTAGAAAAAATGAACGATATTTGATTTGTGTTTTGCTAACTAATTGGTGATAGTTAACTAGGAAACTCAAAAAGAAGTGTGTTTTTATCCTTTTAACTCTTTAAAATAATAGGGAACCAAGAGATGATACTAACTTGTGGTGTGAAACAAGTCGCAGACATTTGTTTATATAAATTATCCGGGATAAAATGAAAATTTTAAAGTTAAATTGTTTATAAATATAGAAATGTTATAGTAAATGCTGACTTGGCACTCTCCATATTTGATGCTATGGTTCCACTTTTGATCCTGGTACATTTCGGTTTTTCTCTGTCTTTAGTAGTCAATTAAAATAATATGGAACCAAGGGAAGATACTAACTTGTGTGAAACAAGTCATAGACATTTGTTTGATATAAATCATGAGGGGTAAAATAGAAATTTCAAAGTTAAATTGTTTCTAAATATAGAAATGTGACATTTAAAAAAATAAAATAGTCTAATAAGTAAAGTGTGCCACATAAATTAGGGGTAGTATTTAGCTTTGAGAATGTCTTCTTATGTTAATGGATATTTAATTATCCCCATGTTTGGAAGATTAAAGAAGAGATTTTTTGGTCATGAAGAATTATTAATTACAGTAATATTTTAAAATCATTTTTCTTTCTTGTCCTTTTCCTTTTTTGCGGGTTGTTGGGTTGGAGGTTGAGTGGTTTTAAAAGAAAGGTGAATGCTTTATGGTTCTTCCTGAAGACTTGAGGAGATATAGGATTGAATGCAAAAATACAGAAATATTTCGAATACTCCGAAGTTTTTTGTGTTGTTTGTGAGGTCTAAATAAGTGAAAAAGGTTGCTTTCGTGGGGTTGAAATTTGTCCATTGCTTCTATCTGAAGTTGGAACTTTAATGATGTATGTGATGCGGTAACTAAATGACCATTTGCATTCCATGTTGAAGGCAAATAATCATTCTTAAGGAAGTGATTCCATCACCTTTCACAATACATATTTGTGTTGAAGAACCTACTACGATCATTGCTTTTTGGCATCAAAGGAGAAAAACAACAACTTTTGTTTTACTGAATAACTTGTGAATTTGATAAAATCTTTTTCAATCTCATTGAAAGATACTCCACCCGTTTTGACTTGTTCGATACCATTCAGTTTGTATTAACTTTTCAACTTTCAAGACTTCAAGTTCATTGAATAATTTGAATTTTGAACAACAAGATGAATTTTCTTTAGCAAACCAGCTTTTCAAATTATACGTTCCTCCATCTTCCCCCCGATAGGGGTGGCATCTTTCAGCAAGCTCCTTCGTAAATATAGTTAAGCTTTCAGATTTGAGGAATTTGAGATTAATAAAAGATGTGGAACCTGTCATCGCTACTTTTTATGATACGCAGTACTGCCCTCACTATTATTCTCTTGTATCTTGTGACCAGTTTGCATTCATTATCCCCCAATATTGATGCACTTGACTTTCCCATATTTAAGGGACATCTGTTTCGGACAGAAGCCCATCCTATGATAGATGGAGGTGGTCAAGGCCAGATGTTACTACATATACCTTGTTAGTTCGAGGGCTTGCAACACTGCTGAGGGTTTCAGATGCCCTTAAAGTCATCACCAATGTTTGTCGAATGGGCATTTCTCCTAGTGAAGAGGTCATTATTTCTTCACTCAAA
Organism: Anisodus acutangulus; assembly: GCA_029783415.1. Classification (NCBI taxonomy): domain Eukaryota; kingdom Viridiplantae; phylum Streptophyta; class Magnoliopsida; order Solanales; family Solanaceae; genus Anisodus; species Anisodus acutangulus. Next base: position 57,076,394 of record CM056494.1, read on the forward strand.
CCAATTTGCTTTTGTATTAGTCTGCTCTAAGTATCTTAATGTGTTAGAGTTGTACACTTCTCTCTATATGAGCACCAAAGCCGATATGAAGAATTTTCTGTGGTAAATTAAATATATTACCGACTGTTCTATCCGGATAAGTAGTTTATTTTGAATCACTTATGTAATTATTTTCAGACCTTATAAACTACTTTGGAATTTTAGACGACCAAACTGCAAGGAATGGACTATGTATTTATAAGCTTGTTGAAGATAAAACATGCTATAGAAGAACAGTATGGATTACTTAACTTTCGACTGTCTAGACAATGTAACTATATGAATCATCATTCTATTTTGTTAGCTTTCTTTACTTAATCAAGATATGAGTTTGAATTTATAATTTCTTTTAATTCATTTGTAGTTGTGGTATATTAATAGCAACCTGGGCTGATATCTTCCCTGAAAATTGATAAGACCATTGGTTGTACAACGGTCGATTAAAAGAGTTGATCTGAAGTCTTGAATATGTTTAAGTTATTGTTATATTTTCAACCACTTGTCTTTAAAGTGTGATTTAGTACTTTACCACAAACTCATGTATGTGCAACTGGCTGAAGGAAAAGTACATGCCCATTTCTCTTTATTGTCTCACTTTTCTAGTGAAATATGTTCCAATTTCAGTTCTTAATTTAAATGTAACTGTTCTACATTCAAACGTCTTCCATGGTAGACAATCCTATATACTGTTAGGGTGTACTGATTTGTCCTTTAAGGTCTGTGGTATCACATCAATGCAGTCAGAGCAAATTCAAGCCCATTTAGTTGAATAAAGTTTCCACTAGAAATCCTAGCACTTAAGATCTCAAATATAGGCTATACCTAAATTGCACATCTTCTCCGAATAGGGAAAAGGAACTTGCTGTCATCTCACTGATATACTCAGTATCTGGTATCGGTAACTTTGTCATCATCAATTTACATATCGAAATGTGTGATGGTATAAGAAGACTCTTGAAGATTCTTTTTAGAAATAACCTGAACGGCTGAACCTGGGTCTTTTTACTCAGCTTTCTTATTATTGTTCGATTACACATAAAAGTAACATGCAGCTTGGTGTCTGGGTAGGTACTCTTCGGCAAAGTTGTGCGATGTCCAAGTTGCATGATTGCTGTTGCTGTTGCTCAGCCACAAGATGGTATCCAGGTATGCACAAAATACTTAAGATTGTCAGTTCTTTTACAACAAAATGTTGTTAGTGGTGATTTAATCCGCATAGGATCAACCAACCAGATTCACTGAGGATAGAGCCGGCTCGCTGTTGGTTGGCCTGTTTATTTTCTGTTTTTAACCTTTTCTGTGAAGTGTGAACACATAAAATTGGCTGAAAAAAAGTGCTCTTGTTAAAGGACTACACTTATTTACCATTTTCTGGCCAAGATAAAGACATATGGTGTCTTGAGGTGGTTTAAGAAAGGCAATTTTAGTAGTTTATTTCTTGTTGTGATGATGACTAGTTTGTAATTTCCATTGAGAACAGATGCTCCTCTCGCATCCAATTTATACTAGGCATTCCTGATCAACCCGGTCAGTTACTAGTGTGGGTTATGTCTAAAAAAGATACTCCATCAGTATTATGGCATGCTAAACCACTTCAATGTAAACTTTGTGATAGTTTCTCCACTTTTAATTTTAATGTGCTTATTGTATTTTATTTCTAGTACATGATGTAAGAAACCCACTTCTGCAGGTTGTGTCCTGTTCAAAATGCCGCTACCAGTATGAGCTTGTTTCAGGCAATATTATTAGTATAGAGTCGGAAGAAATTAGGTTGGTTTTCTTTAACTATTGTGTGATCCAGTTTCTTTTGATTGAAGTAGTTGTACTTTGTTAAATCCTTGAAAGCAGACTCTGTACACATTATTTCAAAAAAACTTACAGACATATCACCGAAGAGTAAAAAGAAAAACATAAGCAACACTCAGACAACTGCCGTGATTGTTTATATACTATTTTTGTTTTAGATTTTTTCATAAGCTCATATGCTATTGTTTGCAACAAATTTTGAATATGTGGAAAATAAACTGCAACCACAAGAAGAAACATAGATTTTATTGCTAAATATTGCGGGTACAAATCTGTTTATTCCCTTGATTCTTCTCTCCTAGTATTTTCTCCGTGATTCGATGGACGTAGGAAGACCTCCTTGTGATGTATTTGATCTCCAAGGACGTCAGGCAGTTTGATAAAGGCATTATTTGTTGCCTTGATCTCTTTGTGAATATCCCAGGGTTTTATGGGATTTTCGAGATTTGATGTATTGATCTCCTTATGAATGCCCGTAGATTTATGAGATATTCGAGATTTGATGTATTGATATCTTATGAATACTCATGAATTTATGGGATATTCGAGATGTCTTTTCAAGGGAATATGTGTCATTTTATATAGGCGTGAGCTAGGGTTATGGTAGAGTAGCCTCCAAGAAACCCTAACAGACCTTAGAGTTTGAAGATCAATTGAACTCGTCTTGTATAGTCCCATAAAATTTTGATGTTTACAGCTACTTTTTTATTTTCAATGCAAGGTCAAACATATTATTACTAATTTAGTCTTGTTCCGTTGTTTGTCATGAGAAGTGTGTTAATGTATGGTGTTGATCCTGGGATATTCACTTCTTCTAAGGTTCTCCTCCTGCCGAACGCAGCATGGATATTCCTGCATGGAGAAGGGGACTAAGATTCCTGCCGATAAAGCAAAACATTCCAGCTGCTGTTCATTCGATTGTGGTATATTTCTTTTAAAAGCCATATGTATCAGTAGTTAATTTCTGGTTTTCCCACCTTCACCTGGATCTTTTCGACTTTTTCCCTGTAGTGGAGTTCTTGCTCCTATTATTTTGAGGCAATTCCTATCGACCAATCTTTTCATATTTCTTAGAAGAGGCTTCTGGAAATCAACTCTGGCACTTTCTGTAGGTGGAGACCCCATCTGGAATGGCACGAACACATAGATTTGCTACTGAAACAGTTGATCTTCCTGCACAAGAAGGTGAGAGAGTGACCATTGCTGTAGCAGCACCACCAAATGTTTACCGAAAGGTGGGTCCATTAAAGTTCAATCCAAAAGCTCCAAATGTCTACCCAGGAGAGCCTTTGTGCTTGACTAACCATAAAGATGGCCGTGAATCACCCTTAATAAGAGCACCCAAAAAAGATAAAAGCCCATCACTATTAAATCCTTCCATCCTCGTTCCTCTTCTTGCTGTATTTGCCACTGGAGATACTGCCTCTGGAATGATAGATCCCAACTTGCCTCAGATTATAACAGTTGCTGCAGTTTCCTCAATCACTCTTGGCGCCGCTTTAAACAGCCTGGTTTTCCCTCAATTCGGCAAGGTAACATAATGTGATATTTCTTGCAATTAACTTGATTGATGAAGGATAATATCTAAAATTTGTATTCACAAGCTTATGTAAGATTTCAACAAATGTACTCCTCTGGAGTTTACCAACCCACTCGCAAAGGAAAAAGGAGAACACAAAAACTATCTCCCTACAGATTCACTTTTGCCTTTCTTTTCCCCTATTGAGCATCAAGTCAGAAGTAAAATCATAGCTTGAGTTTCTTTTTATAGAATGGTTATATTCACTTTGCTGGAGTTCGTTCCTAGACACACCCAGGTGATCCTTCTTATTAGGATGGTCATCCTTTGTAGTCTTATATAGCCTTTACAAGGTACTGTGGAAATATGGCAGAAACTAATTTTTCTCTTATTTTTGGTGATAGCTTCCTCAGAGATTCGTTGATACAATTGCCATCAGGCAGCAACTCTTATCTCAGTATGATTTGCTCCAATCACGGATAAAGGAGTTAAAAGAATCTGCTGAGAATGAGGTATACTCCTCCTGTGCAACTTTATTAAATCACTTGTTCTCTGGTAGATTTACGTCTAACAAGCTGTCAATCAACATCCTGCCTGGGGCCTGAAAAGATAAGAGGCAGCTGAAATGAAAAAGAAAGAATGAGAATCGGGATATGTTTGCTTAAGTTGCGTCGTCTCATGCCTGCATACTTGGGTTGAGGGGCACATGCTTTCTCTGCTTCCTTTGTCTGTTGATGGCGAGAATTGTCTACACAGTAATAAGGGACTAGGTTTATATCTTCTTGAAAGTCATTTTGGCTAAATCCATAAAAATATATATTTATACTATGCACCCACTGTCACAAAGGAATAGCTGGTGCAGTATAGAAGACTAAGGGCAGCGCGGTGCACTAAGCTCCCGCTATGTGTGGGTCTGGGGAAGGGCCGGACCACAAGGGTCTATTGTACGCAGCCTTACCCTGCATTTTTGCAGAAGCTGTTTCCACGGCTTGAACCCGTGACCTCCTGGTCAATTAAATTTGTGAGTTCAAATCGTTCCAACATCATTTATATTTTTGCTTTCTTTGATTTTTTTCCTGAAAGTCCAATCTTCCGTCTCTGGCCGTTGGCATAGTTGAGACACTTAGATGAAGACATTAATGAATTACACTTGTATGTTTTGAGTTCAACAGTTGTTTTGATGGGACAAAATCATTTCTATTATTGATGCTACCCCGTTCTTTTGAAATAATCACTTAATCATGTACTTTGAGGTGAAATTTTATTTACTAATTTTGTAGGTCTGGATGTTGGCTCGCATGTGTCAACTGGAAAACAAAATCTTTGCTGTTGGAGAACCTGCTTATCGGTAAAACCCTCTTCAATCTCCTATACATGTTCTTGTTTTTATTATCAGCTTCTGTTTAGACTTTAATGTGTATACTTCATTGTCACACACTACATGGCTTTCTCTTTGATTTAAGGGCCCGGAGAAGTAGAGTGAAAAGGGTGCGTGAAAGCTTGGAAAGCTCCCTTAGGAGAAGGATCGAGCTAATTGAAAGCTATGCAAGAGTGTGTTATCTTTCCAGAAATTCTCGTTTGGATCAGTTAAGCTCAAATACCATTGGACATGCATTCCAAATTTAATGATTAAATATGCCTTGTGTATTGCAGATCTCTTCCATTATAGAAATTGAAGTAGAGATGGATTCAGATGTTCTTGCTGCTGAAGCAGCAGGTAATGCGGTAAGTATCATTCTGTTATAATTTTGACATTCCCTTTTCTCTAAATTACATTTATTAACCATACCGAGGTAGTTATACAGCTGTTTGAGATGGGAAATGGAACAAATAATATAATCACCAGCCAAAACGTAATTGCGGTCTTCTCTTACCTAGTTTTTGTAGTTCACATTGCTCTGTGAAGGTGCCATTTTAGCATTCTACTGGCCCTGTTTTCATCTTCTTTACTCTATGCAGGAAAATATCGCTGAACAAATACAACAAATAATGGAGCTTGAAAATCTTGAGGAAGTATGTGTTGTTTACTTTCAAGTACTTTTTTTTATTATAATTGTTTTAAACACCATTTAGTCTTGGCATTGATACTGTTTTTCGTCCATTATTTGCAGAAATGGAAAATCCAAGCAGAAGTGAATGATGAGGCTGAAAGACTTCTCAGTACTGAACCCATAACTACAGAAAAAAATTCAGAAAGAAGATAAATGTGCATAATTTGTAGCAGAGTAGATATCCACCTTACTGTTCGTTTTTACTGTATTTGGCTATTTCTTATCGACGTATGCTGGATCAAACAGATGTTCATTTCTGGGCTTCATACATTATCATTACCTGAGTTTAATTCCTAAAATTTCAGTAAAAGTCTGCCAAAGATCCTAAATATATGGAAAAACTCATTTAGAAAATCGTTGTAAAGGGAGAAAGAGAACTTGCATCACAATGGAAGCTCAAAAGTGATCCATATTTTTCTTGTTTAATCTTTCTTTTGTTGATCTGTGAAGAAGAAAAGATACCTTATGTACCGACTCTTTGACGATTATTTGTGTAATTGTTGAACTTCACTTGCATATGACCTTATGAAATAGATATTTTTTGAGTTTCTTCAAATAAAATTTGCATAAAAGTTTTTGTAAGTTCAAAATTTTAGAGTTAGTGGTATATTTAAGTGGCTAATTCAAGATTTGAAGTTTATGGTTTCTGAAATTTACTATATATACATATGCAGTGAATTATTCAACAAATATACAGGATCTTGACCAAAGTTAACTTCAACCTTGGTGGTTTCCCACTATTTCTTGAGTTAGTATTAACTAATCCTTCGTCTCAATTTTGGTGTCACCATTTGACTTGACATGAATTTTAAGATAGAAAGAAAGATTTTTGAAATATATGGTTCAAAATAAGTATTATATAAACGTGTGATTGTAAATTATCTCATAAAATTAAATTATTTTTAAATATAAAAATATAATTTTTTTTTGAGATAAAAAGAAGTGTCATATAAATTGAGATAGAAGAATTATATTGTGTTTCTCTGTCGGTAGGGGAGGAGGGGGGTGGGGTAGTGGGTATCACGTGGCCAATTCTTCGTGACAGGCAAAAAGGAGGAATCAACATGTAGCTATTATTATCATGGATGCTAGGTGACAACATGACAGTTAACAACGACAAACAAAGGGCTAACATATTTAAAATTTGGAATTTTCTAAAGAATGATGAATTCATAATTCAGATTAAATAATGGGAGTTTTTAGTTTATTCACTAGGATGAAACTTGGTGAACAATGTCTCTACCCCCAATTATTGGGAAAATAAACAAGTAGAATAGAATAACATAATGAAAACACTTGGGGCCCAGACAACGACGTCGTTGTTGACTTGTTTTAACCAATATAAAGCAAAAGAGGGAGAAAAATGTATTCCAGTTCACTTTTACTTGTTAGCGGACTTTGCACTTTATTTAAGAAAATTATGAATGAAGTGCATATCTTATTATAGTATTTATGAGTCATGACTATTAGCATTTCATATTTTTTTGGGAAATGATGGAAATTAGTAGTTAATATTAAGGGTAAATCAAGTAAAAAATATTGTCTTCTAATATTTCGGGGATCTCAAGAAGACGAGAACTTTTAATGTTTGATTTTTCATTGAAGTATAATCTCCTATTTCATCAATGCTATTTTCTTTGTTTTGATTCTCAATATTTTTGTTTAAAATTAACTAATTATATGCGTCCTTTGAACAGTGTGAAAGAATATTGTAGAACTAATTTATTTGGTAAAAAAGTGAAATCAATTGCTTTTTTCAAACAGAGATATAGGAAGATACCTTTTGCAGTGTGTCAATATGAATAATGAAACTAGAACAATGGGTCAAATCATTAGGTGTAAAGCTTTCCAGAAGTGAAATATTTAATCTTTTTTTTCCTGTTAGTCTATTTAGTTTCTTACTTTAGATGTTTGTCACGTCTTTATTTATTGTGTTTCAGTTATCACACAAGATTGTTCTTTTCTTTGAATGTTCTCTACTACTTTCCTTAATAGTTGTCATGTTTTTTTATTGTCGTGTTTCTTTTTTCATAACTACTTTGATTTATATCTTTTAGAAATAGTCTATCTACCTATACTACACGGTAGGTGTAAGATTTTCATGCACTCTATCCTCTTCAAATTTCACTTGTGAGATTATACTGTGTATGTTATTGTGTATGTTATTGTTATTGATGTTTTCTATTTGGATCTAATGACAATGGACCGAAGGGTAGATAGAGTTTTGGAATTCTTCAACAAGTATACTCTTTTTGAGTTTATATTTCTTGAAGGAATAAGAAAGAGCAACCCAAAAGCAGGAGAAAACCTTAGGAATTTGATAATTGAATCTTTAATATTTTTTTTTGAATAAAGCGACTTTGGCATTGTCACCATTTTTCTATTTTTTATTAAAAGATGCAAGTTCCCTTTTAAGCATATTCTTTGGTTATTGATCGTGTAGCAAAAAGATGCGGCACCCAAAGAAACAAGTGAGGGAAACAAAAGCCTCGAAAATGAATACATGGCATAGGTGCAATTAAATATGTACTATTGTATTACATTTCTAGTTATAAAAATATCACGAATTTATTGAGTTTTGATTTGAAATTTACGAGTTCAATATTTTTAGTTTTTTTAAGTTATTAAATTTTAAATTAATAACTTAAAATGATTAATTATTGGCAAAAAATTCTAAATTTATAATTTATATATTTAAAATTTATAGATAAATATAACATTTGAATTAAAACTATTGTGATTCGATCGAACTTATAATAACCCGAGTTGCCCTGGTCACCGATAGCCCGAACTAATCATTTCCCCGATGTCACTTCCACCCTCCCCAAAAATTGATAAAACCTTCTCGCTGGTCCATTCTTTTCGTCTCTTTTTCTTCTCCCTAAAACTATTTGAGTGTCCAAGATAAAATTAAAAAATTAAATTGAATAAAAACATTGAATCATATAAGAAAATTATTTATATATATATATATTGTGTTTTTTGAATTTGGATGAATTTTTTTTGGTGTTTTCTAACAATTAGAGTTTGGTGCAGTGGAAACAGCCTCTGGCACCGCGTATAGCTGAAGTTTAGTGCATCGGGCTGCCCATTTCATTTTCTAACAATTAGAGTTTGATATATATTAGATAGAGAGTAAGTATTCACTTTTAACCAATTTTAAAATTAAAATTGTTCAATTGATACTTAATGAATTACTTAAACCTATGTATCAAAGATAAGAGACTTTTTGTCATTTTCTCCTATTGTAACCGGCATGAAAAGTGGTAAGATTCTTTTCCAATAAGACTTCATCATTCATAATTTCCTCACATGATTTTAATTGAGAAATTATTCTATATATACTAAAGTTATACTCATCACGGTCTTAAAAATCTTGTAATCATAAGTCCATCCACTCATATCGAACCCATAATAATATTATTACCTTAGGGTGGTCATATCTTTCCTTCAAACCAGTCCTCAGTTTAAGTGGATATTATCAAATATTCAGCTTTAAATTCTTGTCGAAATGATGAGGAAAAAAAATATAGCCTTCATTTTATCTTGGCTCAATGTTTCATTATCTTGAGTAAATAGTGCTATCAAAACTTTTACCGTCTACGTGAATTTCAGCATCATAAGTCCATAATATAATACTGTTTTTTTTAGAGATATCAAGTATTACGAATTTAAATATCGACATGTAAGGATCTAGTAGCTTAGTTGATTGACTACCTGAACTTTCACTTTGTTGGTGAGGGTTCGAATTCTACGTTATAATTCCCACCCCCATTTTTCTTTCGCCACTCCCTATGTAATTAAAAAAACTTAAATATCGACATGAAATCGATCTGAAAACTGAACAAGAAAATAAGCTAAACTTCGAGGTGCGAAGAAATTAGAAAACTAGTACTGACGACGTATTGAGAAATCAAGCTAATACTAATATCAACCATTAAAGTAAAAGACAAAAAGAGGAAAGATTTTCTTATTTCTTTCCAAATGTGTAACAAATAGGGGTGAGCACACGTAGAGGCCAGATACCGATCGGAACCGACACTAACGGGTAGGTTCCGGATAGATATATTATAATAACGGATAGATTTCGGATAGATATATTATAATAACGGGTAGGTTCCGGATAGTAAAATTAGAAACCAATCAATGTCTGGTACGGTTCCTGTTCCGACAAATAAAGACAAGGTACTCGGACCCGGAACAATTACCCGAAACCTATGAAATATTAAATATTTTTACTTTTTTAATTTCAAACCTATCAAGATAACACTTCCCTCCACAAGATGGTCCAAAAGTTAGTGAAGTCCTTGAGGCTTGAGGAGAACTGATATAGTTTTTCACTTTATATTGGTAGACAGTTCTTACTAGTTCGTACTTTCACAAGAGCTTTTAAGATTCTTAATAGGAGTTCTTCAGGCACCATCAAACATAACGGTTAAAAGATGATATTCTATATGTATTGTTGCAGAATCCTTTATAAGCTTCACTGTCTATTATCAAGATAGCTGCTTGGGCAGAGGGTAAGGCAGTTGCTTATGTATTGATTAGTATGTTCTGTAGAATGTTAAGCACTGATTGAAGAAAATCACTGATGGTCAAATTTTAGTTCATTGGTTCGTTGATAAAATTAGAGGGCTGTGAGTTATATAGAATCCTGTAATATTGTTTGAACTATGAGTGGAATTGCTATTCTCGAGATTCGTATGCTGTGAAGACGTCTTAAGAAGTTATTTCTTTACAGGGTACTCGGGAAACTACCCGGAACTGCAGGGTCAAGGTAGATTCCGGGTAATGATTGCTACGGGTAGGTTCCGGGTAGTAAATTTAGGAATCGATTTTTTACTGGATAGGGTCCGAGTAGTTCAAAAAAGTTAGTGTACCCGGAGCCGCTCACCCCTAGTAACAAATCACTTGCAATGCCTCTACTTATAATATTTCGTTTGTATCAATTTATATTACACATTTTCTTTTTTAATCAGTCTAAAAAAGAATAACACATTTATTTATTTGATAATAATTTAACTTTAAACTTACTTTTTACTTGTAACCGCACAAATATCTTTCAGTTATTTTAGATTACAAAATTCAATTTTTTTTTAATTTTTTAAACTTTGTATCCAGTCCAACTACATCACATAAATTAAGACATAGAAAGTTATAAATTGGTTGCCTTAAAAGAAAATTAATTTAAATAACATTTATCATTTATGTAGTGGACATTGGAATTATTATAATTTACAAAATTCACAACATATTAGCAAATTTTACACCCCCCTGTAATAAGTGACATGATGAAACCTCCTTTCCCCATGGGTTAAAGCTATTCTTGTTTGATCATATCATATAATGACAGAGAAGAAGTATATAAATCAGATCAAATCGAAGCTCTTTGTTGAATTGTGATTTGGATCAATGTCGAAGAATATACTAGTGACGGGTGGAGCTGGGTACATTGGGAGTCACACCGTCTTACAGTTACTGCTCGGTGGTTATAACACTGTCGTTCTTGATAATTTGGATAATTCTTCTGCAATTGCTGTCAAACGGGTTCAACAACTTGCTGGTCAATTTGGCCCTAATCTCTCTTTTTACAATGTAGGTCCTCTTTAATCCTGGATTTTATTATCTGGGTATATATAAAGATTGGATTTTTATCTATTGCATCTGTGTTCTTATCAAGGGTGATGATTTGAGTCTATCATGATATTTACTCTATTGAGATGTGAACCTTTAAGTTTAGAAATCTATAGAATTTGGTACATTTCTCAAGTGTCAAGCACTTGATTGTTGTTTCATTTCCTGTATTGGTGATCCTGATTTCTCTGTTTTGAACTTCAGATTGATCTACGTGACAAGCCCGCAGTTGAAAAGCTATTCGAGTCTAACAAGTAAGTTCTACCATGCTAGTTGCAAGATATACTTTAATTTCTCCATCCGTACGAGGTAGGGGTAACGTCTAACTTTAGGCTCCCCAGACCCCACATGTAGGACACTGGGTATGTTGTTTTGTACAATCTTATTCTTTGTTGATCACCCTTCCGTTGTTATTCTAGCCCATGTTGTGCAGTAAGCTGAAAACTTGATAAGCATTGTCATGAATTATATACTGTTGACCAGAAAATGTTCTTCTCTGGCATTTTCAGACGTGATGGTTGTAATGTTTACATTGCCGATCATCTCCCCTGCTTTACTTCATTTCTTTACATCAAGGTCTATTACAGTGCTTTCTTGGTCGAGCTCGTGCACGGGCTTGCCTAGTGCGGTTTACCTTTCCGGTGTGGTTTGCGAGCTATTACACTTGAGCGGACCCAAAGAGTAGCAGCTGCAGGTCTCTTGTAAACAAAAAAACATCTATTAGTGTGTCAAACCCGTCTCTATAATAGCATTGTTTGTCTGGATATTCTTTGGCTGTTACAGAGAACTGTTGTTGTATAAAATATATAATATAACATAACATGAAAAGTCGGTTCCAAAGAAAACTTGGTCATTATAGTGAAATGCTGTTATAGAGGATGATTGTTAAAGAGAAGTTTGACTGGACATATGTAATGCAGGTTTGATGCTGTTATCCATTTTGCTGGACTAAAAGCAGTGGGTGAAAGTGTTCAGAAACCTTTGATGTACTATAACAACAATATTACAGGTACAATTACCCTGCTGGAAGTCATGGCAATGCGTGGATGCAAAAACGTATTTCTTCTCTCCTCTTTTTTTTTGCTTATCTTAATAATAGCATCTTTTCTCTCTTGCAACTTATTATATTTACTGGTTTCTGTCTTCTTCAACCATTCAGCTTGTGTTCTCATCATCGTCTACTGTCTATGGCTGGCCAAAAGAGGTTCCTTGTACTGAGGAATCTCCCATAAGTGCTGCAAATCCTTATGGAAGGACAAAGGTATCTTTTTGAGTTGTCACATCTGGTCATTTCAGTGCTCAGCTGGTTTAGTGAAGCGGATATCTGCAATTCTAAAATCCAAGGGGTCATTTGTTAGGGTGTATTAGGTAGAATAATGCTGGTACTAAATTTTATTACAATGTTTGGTTGCAAATTTAAGTCCGGTACAACTAATACCAATATTACTTGTATACCCTATTCAGTACTACTCTTATACATGGTAAACCATAGAATTAACAACACCAATATTATTCCTATTCTAACACACCCTATTCAGTACCATTTAGAAATTATGCAATGCGTGTTATTTAATACAACAAACCAAACCGTCGATAATAACTAATCCTAGCAAGACTAATCCTAGCATTGCTAATACACTCTATTCATAGATTGCCTCTCTATTGAGGCTCAAGTTTTATACCTTCTGTTGTCCTTTTATTTTAGAGGGAGGGGAGTCTGTGTTCTCTTTTTTCCTGAATAACCATAATTCTGGTTACGTGTATGTTGTGTGTTTATACTCAGAGCTAAGTAGACTTAATTTTCAGCTCTTCGCTGAAGATATTTGCCGGGATGTCTACCATTCTGACTCTGAATGGAAAGTCATATTATTGCGGTACTTCAATCCTATTGGCGCACATCCAAGTGGCCGAATTGGTGATGATCCACGTGGAATTCCAAACAACCTCATGCCCTTTGTTCAACAAGTTGCTGTTGGCAGGAGACCAGCACTGACAGTTTATGGAACTGATTATCCAACAAAGGATGGTACAGCGGTATGGTAAAATTTTCATTAGCCCATACTTAGTGATTATTATCAATGTTTTAACTTCTGATAGGACTATGATGTGAAAATTTTGTTCTAGGTTGTCAGAATTTTTCTGATAAATGTTGTAGATTATGAGAAATTAGCTCACTCAAATTTGGAAATCTTTGTCTAGCTACATGAAACTATGAATCCAAATGGATGTGGACTGTTGCATTTTTCTCTTTTCCTGCTCTATCTCACCCATGTACCTCGGAACAAAATAAGAAAAAGGATGAGTGGCCACTTTCTTCCTTATTCAGTCGTTAGTTAGCTTAAACTAATGGGAAGAAAGTGTGGCTATCCTTTGCCTGAGCATGTGAGTAATCATGTGCCAATATTTTCAGGTACGTGATTACATTCATGTTGTTGATTTAGCGGATGGACATATTGCTGCTTTGCGGAAGCTGTTTGATCCTTCGACAGGTGAGTACTTGCTACTTCTTGTGATTGTTACTACTTCTCTGTTTAAGTTATCTGGTGCTAATTTTCCCAGCAGCTTCAGAATCCATGACCACAAAGCTCTCTTACTTTTCTTTCTTGAAGACTGTTTGCCCTGAAATATAGTTTTAAATTCTGCTGTCGGATTCTTGTTCTTACATTGGCGAAGCTGTACTTTCATCATTTTTCCTCCTTGTGTTCCCTGTGACATGGTTAAACATGACGGTGTCACTAATATCCCAGACAAATAGTATCATGTGAGAAGCATCAAGTTTAATCATGGTGTGATCGTATTATTCTGCTGTGCTGTTTCTGCTTAACTAAATCATGTTAGTTCTAGGATGTGTTTGGTACAAAAAATATTTTCCTAGAAAATAAGTGGGTTTCTTACTTATTTTCTGGTCTTTGGTAAATAAGCAGAAAATATTGCCCCAAAAGTATTTGTATGTAATCTAGGGCAAACTCTATTGGGGTTAGCATGGGGGGCTAGGGGTGGTGGGGATGGAGGCTATGGGGTTGGGGGTGGGTATTAGATAATTAGTGTGGAATGTCACATGTGGAACTTGTTTTCCCTATTTCCACTAAGGAAGTCATTTTCCTGTTTTTAAGTAACTTGTTTTCCTAGAAAAATGTTTTCCAAAAATTTTGACCAACCAAACACGAGAAGATTGAAAAAACATTCTCTTTCATACCAAACACACCCCTAGTGTGGTTTGTCTTTGCATTTCTAGAGCAATATCATTTGGATGTCTTTAAAGACTTTTATTCTTGTTAGATGATAAAGCAATGGTGACCTATCTAAGTAAGTGTGTAGGTGGAAAAGTTCTCTTTGCTTGGTGTTGATTCTACCTATGATTTTGCTTAAACATTTCAGGTTGTGAAGTTTACAACCTGGGAACTGGGAAAGGATCGTCAGTCTTGGAAGTGGTGGCAGCATTTGAGAAGGCATCAGGAAAGGTAGTGTACTTTTCAATTCATCCTTGGGCATCAACACCCAGTTCAGTGAGTTAAAATTTTTAGAAATGGAAAGAGACACATAAGTCATGCATTCGAGCAAGAGCCTTTGCCTTATAACTTTTATTGCAATAATAGCGAGCCTGATTCTTTTCTTAGATCAAATAGATTGGCTTGGTGCATATTGATGTGTTTTTAAAGTTAAGCCTCTTTAGTGGAATGCCTGTTGTTTAATTTTCTGATCTTGGAGATGTATGCCTGCACATTTGAATGAGTACAAGAGTTGCTTTCCAGTTTTTCTCATCTGGAGGAAATTGGACTCGTCTCTTACAATTTGAAAGGCTCTATATGGTTCACACATAATTCCAGTTCTATTTAATCTCCTCACTGTATGTTTCTGACCTGCCACCTTGTGCGGAAAGGCTGGAACATACTAATTGTAATTGTAAAACTAATTAGTGTTCCTGGTGCACTAAGTACCTCTTATTCTGCTTTACTAGAAAATTCCACTGGTGATGTCTGGTCGACGACCTGGGGATGCTGAAATTGTATATGCAGCAACAGAGAAAGCAGAACGAGAATTGAATTGGAGGTAAGTGATTAAGTGATAATTACAAATATATCACTTTGTTACCTGTTTACATACTTCAATTGTCTGGTTGCTAATCAATCTAATTAAATAGTTGAGGTGGTGACACTGATAGTTCCCCTCAGCTAGAACTTTCCTGCCTCCCCTTTCTCTCTGACATATTCTAATATACTTTTTGATATGTCTTGTACTAAATGTCTGGCTTAATTTTCAGGGCAAAATATGGCATTGATGATATGTGCCGGGATCAGTGGAACTGGGCTAGTAAAAACCCCTATGGCTACGAGGGATCACAGGAATCAAAGTGACAGTTCAGTATGCGCCTTTTAACTGCATGTTTTTTCATGGTCCCATCATTCCACTTGTTGGTTAATTTATCCTCACTGCTAATCACCAACGTGTAGACCATCAATCTTTTCTTTCGGGGTAAGGATTTCGCGTATAATACTAGGATCATAGAATGGTCGGAATATTTATATTTTCTAACTGGAGTTTCTGAAGCGAGTGGAATGTTTTCCGTTGTGAAGAAAAGGGATAGTCGATGAATAATAGCTCGTTTAGCTGAAACCTATAGTGGCATTTTATTCGTTCTTTTATTCTTTTGTAACTAGCAGGAGTGCAATCATATTGTTTAAAGATTCTAAGTCCATTATTCATGCTTGGATTATTATGCTGGTTCACTGTAAACCTGTTAAGAAAAAGCAATGTGCTGGCAGTATAACTTTTTATTTAGTAGTGTGTTCCCATGTATTATGCTCAAAGGATGAACATGTCTACAACTCACTGTTGATTGTCCAGCTGACTGTAATTCGCTGGTTCAGAGTATCCATTATAACCCCATGTGCAATTGTGGTATAATATCTGTCACCAGTGATTACCGCATTCGAGCACCCATCTTTATAATGGTATTTTTATACTGCATGGCCGTCCACTAAAATAATAGCTAGTAAATGTACGGTACATCTACTAGTGGTTGTAATTATATTGTGGACAGAGCGACCAAATGTGTTAAAAGCCCTTTTATAATCCTGTCGGTGCCAATGTTTGGTTTTCTCCAACTCAACAAAGGAAAAGCAGTAGTATGCATGTCCGAAAAGGCTATCGCATGGCCGAACCGAGAAACCGAGTTAAGCAATCGACATGCATTTAGTTTGTTTTGATTTGGTGTCATGCGCAACAAAATCGAATCAAATCGACATTTAAATATATAGTTTTTATAGATAAGTTAAAACACTTGTATAATTTTAAAATCATTTGAAAGTTGTAAACTTAAATTAATTTATATGAACAGGAAAGTTATACCTTGCTTTAACTTGAGGAGTACCATTCGATAATTAATTATGACATTCTTCTTAATTTACATTGCTTTAACTCGCGGACTACCATTCAGTTTTAACATTCTTCTTAATTGTATGATAAGTATGTCAGATGGTTCATCTCTTCGCGGTGTCGCACCATTTGAATTTTGACATTTCACTATTAAGACGCTTAGTTGCCTTACCAGGGCAGCTTATTGATAGAACCAATATTCTCATTACTGCCCTATTCATAACACAAATAATTTTGGGATAAATCACAATCCAACTAAGGCTAAATACCCTTCTCAAGTATCTAAAGCATTACTTTTGCATCTTAGGCCTCAAAACTAAGTATTGTCACTTAAAGATCGTCTTGGCATTCTTCACTTTAATACATAAAACAAGTCTTAAAATATTTCAAGAAACATAAAGGAAAACTGTAAATCTTGCATAAACTCATATTATTCTAAAATATGTAAATAAAACTTTAAAAGATCAATAACACACTTCTTTCATGATGCTATAATATTTAAAAACTTGCTTTTAGATATTTATGAATAGTGCATATTTGTCCATTCTAATCAAATATACGTTAACATGACTTTGAATATTTAATACAACACTTTTAAATAATGTTATTTGTGAGAAAGAACCTTGGTAAAGGCATATCTTAACTCATCTTGAATTCTATTTTCGATTCGATGTTAGTTCTAAAGCGTGCCAACAACAATCAACTACCTCAATCTACATTAAATAATTCTATAATGGTTTGCCTTAATCCCAAAAGAATTTAATTTAGCTTAGGTAAAACCCTTGGCTAAATGCCCCAACTTTAATGTCTTGATTCTATTTTTTTTTTCCAAGTAGATGCTTAACTTGTGGTTTTCTATCTCCAAACAAGCCTCATAGATATCAAAATTGGGTTAACATCCTTATTTTTTTTTGGGAAGAAATCCTACCTTTTGAAAAATTGAGTGCTTGGTGACTCTTGCAAAATCTGTAAAATTTAATCCCTAGGATGTTATAACTAGGTTAAGTAATGTTAATCCACGATAATTATACCAAAATTTCATACCTTGAAGTGTATCTCATGACTTGGTCATGTTCCTTCCCCTAGAGCTCGCAAAACTCAAAAAATCAATTAAATTTCCATCTCCCGACTTAACTTTGAGTAACTTACATTAATAGTTATATCTTCAAAGCTTCTAACCAATTATAGCTCAATAAATAGCTCTTATATTTAGTTATACATGTAAATTTTCCTAACTTTTATATAGGGAAATTTGGCCTACATATGGCAGAACCCGTGTCGCAGGTACCAAATTTACATAGGCGATGCCCCCCAGGTCTTTAAAACTCAGCATTCAGGAATTCCTTCAAACTCATTTTTTTATACCAAGGTATGCTACAAGTAGTACATGTCTTCACAACTTTTCTTTCTTTCATTCCATCTTTGATTCCTCGGACCATTTGGTTATCCCCTAACCTGAGCCTCTTCCAATTGGTTCTCTAGGCATTTTCATATAGCCCAAGGTTCTCGTTATCCTCGTGTGGATTTGCATGTAATTCGAAGCTAACTTCATTACTCTCTTAAGCTCGTATTTAGCATAACTAACTACGAAAATGTATAGGACTTTACAAGAAAATGGCTCAAGTTATTGTTATTTGCAACATCCAGCCGAATTCGTTACATTTATTTGCCAGTGATTAGTGTAATGGTACTGTTAGGATTTGAGTGTCAAATCCTACCTAATCAGAAAACAATAAATAAGCGAAGAACAAATAACACACACATATTTATAATGGTTCACCCTCAATGCGAGAGCTACGTACACTTTGCCGCTGCAGATTTTACTATAATTAAATAGGGAGTTTGAGTTTACAATTCTCACATTCTCTCTTGCTCTCTTCAAAGAAAGAAAACGGCGCCCTAGTCTATATATAGCGAAACCTAGAGCGAACATAATACAAGCCTGAAATTTCCAAAATACCTTCTACTAAACAATCTTACATAGGTCGATCAGCGTTCCACGCTCTGCGTAGAGTCTTCATAGTGTCGGCGATGAATTAGGCTCCACAACTCAACAGGTACATATGGTGAAGGTGTTGGTGACTTTGGGTAGTGATGGAAGAAAAAGGGGTGGGGTAGATGGATGGGGTTAACGGAGGAAGGGAAAATTTGAGCCACTTTTATAACATTAAGGGCATATATGAATCAGTAGTATAACGGAGAGCAATATTAAACATTTTTCAATATTAAGGACATATATGGACCGATAGCATAACTTAAACTCATATTGTCAGGTGAATTAATCTTATTCTGCCTCATGGGAAAGTATCAAATAAGGACGAGGAGGATAGCATTTAGGTTGAAGGGTATTTTAGTTCAGATTTTTTCTATTAGACTTAGAAAGATTATTTATGTACAAATATCAAAAGTGGGGGCAAAATTCAAATACCAGAACAAAAGTATACAAATGCTCTTCCCTTGTCCACGTCTACACATGAAAATGACAAGAGAAAATTAATCACAAAATCCTCTAAATTGACACTTACTGTTTCTTCTTTGAAGAAACTGATGAGTTCTTATTCTCAGTATGTAGTAAAATTCTGCAATGAAAAGTAGTAGTATATATGTAGTAAAATTCTGCAATTAAAACGTCGATACATATGAACATTGACAATTGAACTTTACGAACAGTGAGATGAAAAAATTACCAAAAACTTTAGTTATGTTACAGTTTCTGCCAGTCTCTCATATAGAACAAACACATTTCGTATACAGTTTATGGTATCCTAAGAGCAGACAGACAACTATTTGACAAAAAAAAAGGAAAATCGGACTGGTACTTCTCAAACACTTGTTGATATCAGAGCACCGGTAGTAGAATAGAATTTGGTAGTTGGCATCGATCAGTTTTCAAACACTAGTTGCGAATCTTGAGCTTCAGTTGTCAGCACAAAGCTTGGAAACATTTGAGTTATTTCCCTGGAATGTAAAAAACAAGTTCATCAAGAATTTCTAGTTATAATGTCACATAATGCAGATTTTGGGAATGCCAGAATTATGTTTTTGTTGTGCGCGGAAGCAATAAATACCAATAAATAACGGTATAGGATATATCAAAGCGGTACAGCAAAACACACATAATTATGTGGCTCGGCAATTTGCCTACTTCCACGGGAGGCAGTAGATATTATTAAACAGAGTAGGAAATATATAGAGTACAAATATAGATTTTCCACTAATAATATCTCTCAGGTGTTTCCCAAAGTATTTCCCCAATACTCACATATACTCTCTTATACATAATGAGTATTTTCTCTCTTTCTCCCAACTTATAGCACTCTCTTTTTCTGATTTTGAGATGATATGATTATACATTTTCTCATCTATTTATAGATGAGGAAATGCCCCCCTCCCTCCATGTACAATGCATGAAGACATGCACATAAGTCTTCAATGGTGGATGGCCTAACTCTTGGCTACCAATTTCAACAAAGATAGCTTCAACAAAAGGGGCTTGACATTTGAGTCAATATTCAACAATCTCCACCTTGGCGAAATGTTCATAACCCTGCCTCCAAACGCGCCCTAGGCGCTCTAAGCTCGAGAGATGTTGATCAAGTTCAGAAAGTGTTGAAACTTGATCCCAGTAACCATTTTTGTAAGCATATCTGCAGGGTTATCCGTAGTCCCGACTTTCTGAAGAATAACATTCCCTTCATCGATGATTTCCCAAATAAAATGAAATCGAACATCGATGTGCTTTGTGCGACCGTGATGGACTTGGTTCTTTGCCAAACAAATGACACTCTGGCTGTCGCAGAAAATCTTCATGTTCTTCTGAACAATGCCCAAATCCTTGGTCAACCCGAGAAGCCAGATAGCTTCTTTGAATGCTTCAGTTACAGCCATATACTCTGCCTCTGTAGTAGACAAAGCTACAGTTGACTGCAATGTTGATCTCCAACATACAGGTCCTCCTGCCATTGTGAACACATAACCAGTAGTAGATCGACGCTTATCCAGATCTCCAGCGTAGTCAGAATCCACATATCCGACTAGGTGCTTACCATCATTCTTGTCTCCCTCAAACTTCAAACCAATATCCACAGTACCATGGATGTACCGTAGAATCCACATCACTGCTTGCCAGTGTTCTTTACCGGGGTTGTGCATGTAGCGACTCACTATACTAATAACATGTGAAATATCATGTATGGTGCATACCATTGCATACATCAGGGCACCAACGACATTTGCACATGGAACATGCTCTATTTGCTTCTTCTCATCGGTGGTGCTGGTGACATCTTTGCATTTAACTGAAAATGAGGAGAAAGCAGTGTATTTACTGGTTTGGTCTTCTCATTGATGTCAAACCTTTGAAGTACTTTCTTCAGATACTGAGTCTGTGTCAGACAGACTGTGCTTGCAACTCTATCTCTTGTGATCTCCATCCCAAGAATCTTCTTAGCTTCTCCAAGATCTTTCATTTCAAATTCTGAACTTAGCAGAGCCTTCAATTTGTTGATCTCCACCTTGCTCTTAGATGCAATCAGCATATCATCAACATATAAGAGCAAATAAATAAAAGTACCATTTTGGAGTTTCAGAAATACACACAGTGGTCAAACTGGCTGCAAGAAGCTATCAAAACGCTTGTATCATTGTCGCGGTGACTGCTTCAAACCATACAGTGACTTGCTCAGCTTGCAAGCCCAATTCTCACGTCCTGGAACTTTGAAGCCATCAGGTTTAGACATGTAGATCTCTCCGTTCAAAGTGCCATGGAGAAATGCAGTTTTGATGTCGAGTTGAGCTAACTCAAGATCAAACTGTGCTACCAAAGCCAATAGTATCCGAATAGATGAATGCTTAATAACAGGTGAGAATACCTCATTGTAATCTATTCCTTCTTTCTGAGAACTATGGCAGTACACTTGTTTTCAAGCAGGTGTGAAGAAGAAGAAGATTTGCCTGGTTGTTTAGGTGGACTAGTGCTCATGGGAGTGTTGGTCGACATATGTGTTGACATTGGGGAGGTTTCCATCGGTGAGTTTTGAGAGAATTTAAAGGATTTAGGGTTTTTGAAAGACGATGGGGTTTGAAATGGAAAAAGTTCCATCGATTAGGTAGGCGTTTTACCGAGGTTTGTGATGTGATTTTTTCCTCCCTCTTTTTTTTTCGTTTTTAGTTTTAGAAAAAATCTAGAATGGTAAAAAGAAAAACAAATGAAGTGAATATTTATATCTTTGGCAAGCCAAGAATTCCTTAATTTTAGGTGTTTGAAATTAGTTCAATAACTTACACCTAAAGTTTTGGGATAAAACAATAAATATCTTATTTGGGATAAAACAATAAACATCCTTTTAAAGTTTGAATTCCAATAAAAATAGGGAAGAAAAATATGATTTTTCTGAAATTAGTTAAGATCCATATCCCAACAAATATCACGTTCTGAAAAATGTCAGCAGCAATGTTGGCAACATTTTGGACGACACAAGTATTTTGATCCCACTATAATTTTTCTTTTTGGCAACAAATCAAGACATGTTTTATACATATTTTATGAGTTTGATCACTGGACCAATGGACCAACAAATCATGATCATATTTCACATCTGCTTGTAGTTTTACATAGTACTAATGGGTCCTATACCTATTTAGTAGCCACCAGCTTGCAACAGGAACATCAACTCATATGCTCATCAACGTACATCTTAGAAGCCACTAGTAACTTCTTTTTTCTGATCAAATAACACCTCAAAAGAATGAGTGGAAGCTAATATCTTGTCTTGTTGAGATATGTTCCCGAAGTTGGCATAAAAAGGTAACCTTATTCACAACCATAATATTATTTGCACTGGAACTTGTTACTTCCATTTTTTTCTCTGCAGTTAACAACTAGTAAACTCGTATGCTTTGATGCCCTGCCACAGAGAGCCAGCCAGGTTTCCTTCTTTTTGTAGATACTAAGCTTAACATTGTACTTGACAAGATCGGCCCACAGCATACACAGTTCTTCTTAGGCATATTTGGAACGTATTTATCGAAATGTAACTTCAACACTGTACAATGGCAGTATGATATTGCTAGACTGTACAGAATGCACTATGTGAGCACTAAAAGTTGCAGCCCAACTTCTGAAAAACTGATATGCTTTTGCTTCTAATCTGGCTTATTTAGAGGTTTGCTGCCAATGGCAGATCATGTCAATTCCGAGTTAAACTTATGAACTGTTCAGTCAGATCGCAGCTTGCAATCACTCCGTAATGCTTCCAACCACGAATCAACCTGGAAGAAAAAGCAAAGCAACACATAGAGCATGAAAACTGAAGATGAAATATAATTGGTTATGTTTGTATATAGACATCAGATAATAGTTCTCGACCTCATTGAGACGGGAACAAGCGAAGGATACCATTAGGATATTTTACAAATCTATGTTAATGTGAAACTATTCTGCCACTGGAGAATGCTACTTATTTAAGATTAGTTCCTAAATGCTTTTAAGCTAATGTAAAGTTTTCATAACCACTTATGAGTTCAACAGATCACGAGCAAATGTCTAAGGTCAAACATACTGATCCTGTCATATGTTAACATAATTATCCAGTCCAATTGTTTAGAAATGACTTGAGCACACAAAAATCTAATCACTATGGGAAGATAATTCTCAAAAGATAAAGTGATTTTGTAATACTTCCAATGGTATCCAACAGGCACTTGGTGTATTGAAACAAAGTTAACATCAGGGCCCATTCGGAAATGCTCAACTTCCACACTTGACCAATTCAGGAACTTAAACTTAGCCATCAAACCCAACAAATTAAAGAGCAGAGATCAGAATAGTTACTTGCAATAAAAGGATCCAGAAAAATCCATTACCTTAATCTTAGAAATACTAGAGCATTCATATTTCAGTCCATAACGAGTTGAGATATAAAAGCAATATTGTTTCTCCTCATTGTCTCGTACCAGGCAAGGTATGGTTCCAACTTCAACTACATCAGATAGAAGGGTTGAATCTTGAGGGCTTAGATCTGCAAAATGTTATTCAAATTTATTCGAGAAATAACATCTTTGTCGCATTGGGAAACATCAGAAGATCCAAATTCATTAAAATAGAATAGGACAGAATCAGAAATAATTTAGAAAGATAAACCAAGAGGATATAAAATGCAGACTGCAGCAAAACTTTGGAAGCATTTTGGAAGGAAGTTAAAGAAAACAAAGCTAAGAATTAAATCAAGAGAAGATAACAGAAATACATTACAGATCATCAAGAAACAAGAAATATGTCAATATAAGGTGATATTTCAAGATTGAACTATTCCAAATAGATAAGGTAATTGCTACCCAACCACAGGTGTTATCGTTGCTATATCTGCAGTAGCAGAGGTGGAGGGCGAGGAAAGGAAATTTAGGCCATGCTTGGCCCCAAAAGGTTTTATTACAAATCTTTAGCTTTCTAAAACAAAGTGTTTTTTGGTGAAAACATATCTGTTCTCCATGAAACAGAACAAAACACTTCTAGAAAACAAAAGAGTTTCTTTTGGTTTGAATCAAACTAAGCATACTTCACAACAACCCACAAACTTTTGATGTAGGATTACTTTGATCCCCTTAATGGTGTAATTTTGTATTATTACACCTGGCTTTTCTTCCCTATTATTAGGTACATAAATTCTTTCTGCCATTAAATAAAGGAATTCTATTAATGACATATAGCACTAAGATGGTGCTTTGATATGTACATCTGAAAAGCAAAAGTTTATTCCCTTCTAGTCATATATGGAATCTATATTATCCAACAAGGTTTCAGCATCATGTATATATATACCAAAATAAAAGCAAAACTATGAAATTCAACTTAATTATCAAAATGGGGTTTATTGCTCTTGAAGCATCTCAGATTCCTTTCTCTCCAGAATATCCACCACATACAAACTGGGATTTTGTTCTTTTAGAATGTCCCATAAATGGTTGAAGGAATATGTTGTTGTCACCTTATATGATTTTGGGGAATTCTTACCTCACAAGTTAGCTTTGAGGTTGCATTAGGCCCAATGTTCCATTTTCTTAACATGGTATCATAGTCAGACTCATTCCTATTCTTGGTTTACCCAATGTTATATTATTGTCCACACTTCAAATGTCCAATCGTATCGCGTGTGGGGAGAGGGAAGGGAGGACCGTTAGAATGTCACACATTGGTTGAGAAAATTAGTTGTATCTTTATATGGTCTTGAGCAATCTTCACCTCATGATTTAGCTTTTGAGATTGAGTTACGCGAAAATAAGTTGCTTGGACTCGGGTGTGGGTGTCCCGTGTCCAATGCGGGTGCGATCTAGAGGTCAGATCCTTCATGATCTAAATTTTAAGATTTAGGGTTACGGATCCAGGTACGGATATGGGTGCCAGTTTTCGGCTAAAAGTATTTCAAATATCTAAAAGTACAGTTATAAAAATATGCCTAAATTATTGCGGACTGTTTCAGTAACTGTTAGGGAAAACCCCACCTCTTTGGTAATTGTTCTGCCGATTCTGTGCCTATTTTTTATGACCATTATGGCAGTGACACACCTCTTTTCAACCATTTCTGGCACCAACTTATCTGACAAGATTCTGCCTAGGTTTTCCGATGGTATTTAGTTTTTCATGTTCTCAAAATAAGCAACGCAAGTTTGTTCTCCTTATTTGTTTGAGAGATGTGTTAGAATGATAGAATCCGATAAAGTGTGTGTTCAAAATTAGTTCAACATCTGCTAAGTATAAGATGTGGATTGTATCTCACATCTATAGGTTATAATAGGTGTCTTTTATATTCTTATATTATCACCAAATCTTCAACATCTTATTCTCTCTTTAATATCTTCACTCTCTCAAAGGAGAATGCTCTATCCATTGTCGTGCTAGAAAAAGTCTTTCATGCCAAGCCAACTTCGTACCAATTATTTCAACAAAAGTATGCTTCAGTACTGTAATTTGCCTCCAAATTCCTGCCACATGAGTCATCGTCACCAACTTTATACACTATTCTCCTCCTACCATTTTTTTTTTGATTACTCGCCACAATAATGCTTCCTCTTTGGAGTTAAACTTTCATAACCATTTTATAAGCAAGCTCTTATCAGCAACCTCACATTTCTAAATCCCATTCAATCCCCTTCTATTTGGTTGTTGTAATAGTGCTCCATCTTATCAAGTGATACGCTTTCTTTTCCTTGCCGTCCTACCACAATAATTCTCTCCCAAGTTTATCCAACTTCCTCTCCCCCTTAACTGACATAGAAATAGTGACGTCACATTTGTTTGTAGTGAGTTAAGCACACTGTTATAAGCACTAGCCGTCTAGCCCCTCCTCCAAAAGAAAGGTTCGTCTAGTCTGCCATTCTTCTTTCAGATTTTTTCACCATCCCCAGCCACATACTGTCGTCTAATGTTGTTTATGTAACACTCCATTTGGTATATTTAGCAAAAAAATTAATTGACCTTGATAAATTGTCGGCGTAATATATGAATATTTCACCCCACCTGCTTTCAAGGTGTGGGTCAAGGTGGAGTATTTTTGAGGTTGTGAAGGGTGAGGATTTAGTAACACACTAAAAGTTGCCGTCTCCAGTTCCTATTATCTCAAGTTAATCTTGACTCAACAAAAGCATCCAGGAGATACCAAGAAATGCAAGGTGGTCCATTAGATTGTAATAAATACCAATAAAATGGCACAAACTTCTAAGACGTCAAGGATTATCTGGCAATCTAAATAAATGGTTGAAAAATTCTTCATATAATGTCAAATTCAAATGTTGTCTGATAGAAGGGCTGGGAAAAAAGTGATAATATGCCATTAAAAGCTTGGAATAACATGTTTACACTTTACATGGTAGTTGGAGAGTATCCAGAAATGCATGCAGTAGAAACTTCAACTGTTGAAAGAATTACCAGTGCATGACGAATACCAAAAGATACATGATCCCTGAAGGACAAAAAATCTAGGAAGCCAATCATCAACATCAGTGTCATCAACTGGAAGAGGTTCTCCAGGTAAAGTTGCCCATCTCTATCGAAAAAAGCAGAATAAAATATGTAAATTCAGTGAAGTATCTTCTGAAATCCAAACAATGTTAAGATGACGACAGCTGCTGCCTTTTTAATACCATTCTCGTGTCCAAATACCCCGAAAGTTGTGCAGCCCGTACGACTTCATCAATGTGTTCTAACCTGTGAAGAGAAAAAATAATGATGACCGAAAAGACGATACTCTTTTGACAGACCAATCACCTTTTAGGATTGAAAATGTTATTTTCAGAGTAAATGCAAGTATAAGTTAAAAATAGCTAGTAGGATTACTCTTAGTGAAGGCTCTTTTCCTCTCTGTAATATTAATTAGTTGTGATGTTGTGTAGGACTAGTTGGTGATCCTTGAACAATACTTCACATTTTTCCACGAAAGAAGATCTCATTATTATCTTCAAATTGGGACTTGGACTCAACTCTCAACTGTTTATATGACGTCTTGTTCATTATTAGGTTATAATAGCACAACAAAATCAAGAACACAAATATTTTACTCAAGATAGTCCTTCCTATAAGGGATTTCAGATACTGTTAGAGTAGGCATTACATAGATAAATCAGGTCTTCTCATATTCTGGGGAAGCCAGTCATACTATATTAATTTTTCTACTGGGAGAAATTTGATATGGACTTCCCTATGCCTATAAACGTTACTGCTTAAAGTAATCAAGTCATGTTTTCAATTACAACTTGTGTTTTTTAGTTCTAGAATCAGGGACCCATCTCCGACTCCTATTTCTGTTTTTGTTTTAGATTTATCCATACCTGGAGTGCAAGTTCAGTGACGTAACGCATGAGGCGGAGATGGAAGTGAAGATCGATGCACAAGTCATATCCAAGAGAGAAAGTTTCAAGTATCTTGGGTCCATAATCCAAGGAGACGGGGAGGTTGATGATGATATCGCACATCGTATTGGAGCGTGATGGGTGAAATGGAGGCTCACATCCAGGGTATTGTGCGATAAGAATGTGTTGGCAAGGCTTAAAGGTAAGTTCTACAGAGTGGTGGTTAGACCAACATTGTTGTCTTGGGCAGAGTGATGGCTTGTGACACCCACGTTCAGAAGATGAATGTAGCGGAGATGAGGATGCTCATATGGATGTGTGAGCATACTAGGAGAGATATGATTAGGAACGAAGTTATACAGGGCAAGGTAGGAGTGACCTCAGTGGCGGACAAGATGAGGGAAGCGAGACTGAGATGGTTCGGGCATGAGGAGATGAGGTGCGTGGATGTGCCAGTAAGGAGGTGTGAGAGGTTAACTATAACAGGAGTTAGGAGAGGTAGAGGTAGGCCAAAAAGATTAGACAGAACATGGCATAACTACAACTTACTGAGAACATGACCGTAGATAGGAAGATATGTAGGTCGAGGATTAGGGAAAAAGGTTAGTAGGTAGTCGAGTGTTGTCGCACTTCATGTGAGAGGCGCAGGGGGCTAGCCTTTTCTCTGCTTTCGTTATTAGTAGTAATATTTAGTAATCATGTAGTTTGTTTTTCTTGAGTGTTTATTACTATTTGTTGCTTCATTTGCTTTGTATCCTGTAATTTGTTGTCTTATTTTCTTGCAACCCTGCTTCAATTTTTCTTTCTTTTGAACCGAGGGTCTATCGGAAACAACCTCTCTACCCCACAAAGATAGCGGTAACGTCTGCGTACATCCTACCCTTCCCAGACCCAACTTGTGGGATTACATTGGGTTTGTTGTTGTTTGTTTTTTGATTTATCCACTCAATTGGTCTTGCTATGTCTTTGCACCCAGATTTGATGCAGCACCTATAACTGATTCCTCTTTTTCCAAGTGTTTCATAATTGGACATTCTGAACCCATTTAGGAGTCGGTGACATATTATGCAGCTTTGCCATCAGATATCACCGCTCTACCTTTAACAAATGCTTTGTTTGAAAGGAAAGTGAAAACTGCAACAATATTTCATCTTTTACCCAATTCAATATAGGAAAATAAAATAAAATAAGAATCTGTGCAACTAATTTTGGCCCTATTCTATTGTTTTCTATAACCGAGAAATACGTTTTTCTAGCTTCGAACCTCAGTGGATAATGGGGTTGTCCCTCTACCCTTCTTCACTTAAATACCAGATTTGGTTCAGCAACAGAATTGGAACTCGTGACCTGAACCTACTGCACATCCCATATCTTACTACCTTTACCGTTGAACCAAAGCCCAGGGATGCTGTGGCCTCAAATCCTTGGGGTCACTTTTGTTAGAAGTTGAAAAGATATAAATCTGTGAGCATATTCATATTACACTGATGATACACTTAAATAGAGATTGAGTATCTATGCTTTTTAATTCTCAAAATGATATTCACAGTGATCGCGATGACCGAAAAGGAGCCTCACAAGCATTAGGGATTGAACATGGTGATGAACTAATGTAACACATATAAACTAGAAATAACTATAACCACACCAACCTGCTAAATGCCTGGGAGACCTTCTCAGTTTCACAATAAGAAATAAAAACCACAATAGTATTGAAGGGGAAACAACCCTACACACTGTTATATTTTAAAGGAGAAACAGAATGGGTCACATAAGACATAAGTGAGCCCACAATGGAGGTATCAAATCTTACTGAGCTTTGAAATGAGCTTCTCTTTCTTCCAAAGCAGCGAGTTCTGACCGAAGAGATTCTACTTCTGCCGCAGTTAACACTACCTGCAAGGCATGATATTATCTGTAATCTCTTGTCTTCCCCGCCCAAAAGAAAATGATGCCCTTCAAAACAATTAAGTAAAAAATAGCAAGCTAGACAGTTAGAGGATAGCTATAAACAATATGTACCTTTTCTTGACCATCTGTGCCAGACATCCAAGGTAACTTGCTGGGGCTAAACAAATTCAACATCGAAGCAGCATCTTTCAATTTTCTTCTAGTCCACGATCTACTAATGGATCTATTCTAATACCAGAGAAGCCAAATAAAACAAATTAGAAAAAAAGAAGTGAAATCCTTTACAAATATGTAACTCTTCTTCACCTCAAAAGGTCTTTTAGAAGATACACTTTAAAGAATCATTACTTCCTATACATTTAGATGAAGCTGGGTCTGCACGGAGTCTTCACCAGATGTTGAAGCTTGAAAATGATCTTCAAACACCTCTATTCCTCGAGGACCATCACCCATGATGTTTATGTTTCGCAGCTAACCTAAAACTAGAATTACAAAGTAAAATTAGCATTTCCAACTCACAGGTTCCCACCTCATAGTGGTGAAAAAAATACTTCTCTATGTCCCAATTTATATGACACACTTTCCTTTTTCCCTTATTTGGCAACAATTTAAACTTTAAACTTTACATTTTACGCTTAACAAGATTATCTATAACCACACAAATATCTTTGGCTTGTTTTACACTACAAAATTCAAAAGTCTTCTTTTAATTCTTAAACTTCTGCCAAGTTGTAGACCTTCATATAAAATGGGACGGAGGAAGTACTATTTATGATTATTGCTAATTGCCTTTAGAGATTTAGAAGTATCACAGTTGTTATATCACAAGGAAATCATTAAAATGTTAAATGTGTGACTCTTAATGTACCTTAACCAATCATTTAGAAGGCAAGAAGGGGCATATTACCTATCACATCCAAGGCATAAGATTACAGCTCCTGATGGTATAACTTATTCTGAGCTTTTAGCATCTAAAGGAAAATGAGTTTTTTTGTAAAAAGTAAGAACAGCCTCCCATAGTCAAGTTTCATAGCAGCCTTTTTGACTCCCTTCTAAAACAATTCAGAACAATCTCATCTGAAAGGGTTTTTCTCAATTACTTTCTGCTTGCCTTTTCTTCATCACATCACTTACCTTTCTCTTCCCTAGATGAGGTTTCATGAGAAAATAAATGTGCATAAAAGAGTGAAGCATTTCAAGTCCATGGCATTGATCAGCAAGAGTGGATCAACTAGAATTGAGCCTATATGGATATCAAATCAGCAGATGAGGCAAGGAGGTATTGCCACAACAGTAGAGATGCCACAGATCTTAAGTTCTGATTACCATCTTGTAATCACTGACATGTATAATGCATTTATTTTTTTTTGGCAAAGAGCCATCAGCAATGTATAATACTTTCTTATGACAGGGATCTTTCTGATTTTCACGTCATATCTCGGGTATAAAGATTTTTAGCTCTTCTGGATGCTATCATGCAGCTCTGACTAAAGATATTTGATGGTATCTCTAACAGGTCATGAAGAGGAGCCAGAAGATTCTCTTTCCCAAACAACGTCTGACAAAATAGTAGGAAGATTGATGCTTTTGAATTTGATACGCACAAATTTGTTGAATATTATACCACACAAGCACTTCATCAACTCCCAAAGGTGTAATCTCAATTATATGTTAGTAGTCACGCCTGTAAGATAGAATAATTTCCCTTAGGATTCCTTTCATTATTCACTATATAGTGTGTACAAAGGTTGATTCCTAATACAGTACGAATCCTAACTTACCTTAAATGGTTGATTTCTAATACAATTAGAATCCTAAGTTACCTTAAATATACATCTATCATAATTACAAAATATACGGTGAATATTCGGAGAATATTCGCTAATACTCCCCCTCAGACCGAGCGGGAGGAGGCCGAATGCTAAGGCTGGATCGGAAGTCGGTGAAGAGTTGTCGCGGCAGTCCCTTTGTGAAAATGTCTGCATACTGATAAGAGGAACGCACGTGTAAAATTTTGACCTGACCACGGGAAACCTTCTCTCGCACAAAGTGGATATCCATCTCAATATGCTTAGTCCGCTGATATTGGACCGGATTATGAGACATATAGATGGCAGATATGTTGTCACAATAGACTATAGACGCCTTGCATAATGGACACTGGAGCTCCAAAAGAAGATTTAGGAGCAGCGGATCTCAAAGAACGACATTAGCAACTCCGCGATATTACCTGACACTTTCGAACGGGATAGCGTGGCCTGCCGCTTGGCGGACCATGAGATAAGATTATCCCCAAGAAATACACAGTACCCTGAGGTGGAGCGACGTGTGTCGGGGCATCCTGCCCAATCTGCATCCGTGTAGGCTAGCAACTTGGTTAGGGCAGAGGGGTATAGATGTAATCCAAAGTCTAGTGTGCCCTTAACGTATCTGATAATACGTTTGAGGGTGGAAAATGGGACTCTCGGGGGTCGTGCATAAACAGACACACCTGCTGAACGGCATATGCAATATCAGGCCTAGTGAATGTAAGATATTGAAGAGCACCTGCAAGACTCCGATATAGAGTGGGATCAGAAACTGGCGCACCGTCATTGGCACTAAGCTTGGATTTTGAGTCCACCGGAGTTGGCATAATTTTACAATTTGTCATTTTGGCCATGTACACTATCTCTTCTGCATACTTACGCTGACACAGGAACATAGTGGTTGCAGATCTGGTCACCGATATACCCAAAAAATAACTCAGCTTGCCTAAGTCAGTCATAGCAAATTCAGTTTTGAGTAGAGCAATGATTTCATTCTTCAAACCGTCAGATGATGTAGTAAGAACAATGTCATCGACATATAATAGCAAATATGCAGTGCAGCTACCTCGGTGAAAAGTGAAGAGAGAGTTATCACACCTGCTACATATAAAACCAAACTGCAGAAGATACCTGGCAAAACGATCATACCAAGCGCGGGGTGCCTGTTTCAATCCATACAATGATTTCCTGTGACGACATACAAACTGCGGAACTGCCGGATGAACAAAACCAGGAGGCTGATGCATGTACACCGTTTCTTTCAAATCCCCATGAAGAAATGCATTCCTGACATCTAGCTGATGAATCGGCCAATGCATGCCCACAGCAATACTGAGAACAGTCCGAATAGTGGCCGGTTTAACAACCGGACTGAATATCTCACCACAATCAATACCTTCCTGATAATTAGTGCCATTGGAAAAAAGCTATAGAAAGCGAAATGGATTTCATCATGCAAAACCATATTTGGGAAATGGTTGATCTTCCTCCGGGAAGCAAACCTTTGGGTTGTAAGTGGATACTCAAAATAAAGTACAAAGTAGATAGAATTATTGACAAGTATAATGCCAGATTAGTAGTCAAAGGCTACAGACAAAAGGAAAGCATCGATTACTTCGACACGTACTCCCATGTGTCTAGATTAACGTCCATAAGGGTATTCATAGCCATTGCAGCTTTGCGTGACCTTGAGATACATCAAATGGATGTTAAGACAACCTTCCTAAACGGAGAATTGGAGGAGGAAATATACATGGAACAACTCGAGAGGTATGTGGTTCCAGGATAAGAAAAGAAAGTGTGTCGACTTGTTAAGTCTTTGTACGGATTCAAACAAGCCCCAAAACAATAGCATGAAAAGTTTGACAATACATTATTATCAAAAGGTTTCTCCATAAATGAATGTGATAAATGTATCTATATAAGAGGGAACTGTGACTCATTTGTCATGATATGTCTTCACCGGAAGTAGTCTAAACTTGATCCTGGAAACCAAGAATATGTTGAAACAATGTTTTGACATGAAGGATATGGGTATTGCAGATGTAATCTTAGGAATTAAGATTGCTAAGACATCTGACGGACTGGTCTTATCTAAATCTCATTACATTGAAGATGTTTTGAGGAAATTTGATGTATTTGACAGTCCCCCTATGAAGTCACCAATGGATATGAATCATAGAATTGATAAGAATCGTGGTGCACCCGTATCCCAAGAGCGATATGCGCAGGTTATTGGTAGTTTAATATACATTACAAACTGTACTCGACCCGATATCGCTTATCCAGTCAATAAGTTGGCTAGGTTTACTCGTAATCCTGGAAATGATCACTGGAATGTGTTAAATCGGATACTACGATATCTGAAATATTCATTGACTTACAAATTACATTACTTTAGATATCCAGCCGTATTGGAAGGATACAATGCTGCAAACTGGATATCGAACATAAAGAACACCAAATCCACCAGTGGGTATATTTTCACAATTAGTGGTGGAGATGTGTCTTGAAAGTCCTCTAAGCAAACATGCATCACCCGATCCACGATGTAATCAGAGTTTATAGCTTTGGATAAAGCATGAGAAGAAGCGGAATGGCTTCACGACTTCTTAGAGGATATCCCTTATTGGGATAAACATGTACCTTCGGTGATGATTCACTATGACAACCAATCGGCTTTAGGAAGGGCACAGAACAGTATGTACAACGACAAGTCTAGACATATTCGTCGGAGACATAAGACCGTTAGGCAGTTGATCATCACGGGTGTCATTTTCATTGATTACGTCAAATCAAAGGATAATATAGCGGATCCATTAACTAAAGGCCAACCCAAAGATCAAATATTCTGCATGTCTAGGGGAATAGGCTTAAAACCCAAATAATAAAAAAATTTATGGTGGTAACCCAACTTTACTAACCTGAGATCCCAGAAATTTGGTTCAATGGAAAAACTAAACTATAGAGGTTCAGTTTAGCGCTTCACTTGAAGTAAGAGCACTTCGAAATATTATTCTTTAAAGAAATATAATTCCAAAGTTGTTCCCGCGATAGACATTAAGTGCTACCTGAATAATGGGTAAAGGATAAGTTTCTAAAAACTTTTAATGATTCCTAACACTTGCGAGTGGGGTATAGCAGGATACCTTATAGGAGATGACCTATTTAAGTGCGAAGACAGGACGCTTCAAAAGTACGCACTTAAGAATCCAAGAAGTTGTCCACGACCACAAAGGACAAAACTATAAGAAGAAATGAATAAATGGAGTTATTGTGTTGATATCATTGCCTTGATTTACACTAAACACTGACAGTTCAAGACATCACGTTCACCGCGCAGTAAGTAAATCTGATGGTAATCGACTAAGGAAGGTTCAAAGCCGAAAGCTACCTTTCCTGATGCAATATCTTTCCGCTGAAAGATTGCTGAACTTTGGCACCCTGTGTGCATCAATTCTCTTTTCAAGAGGGAATTATTGGAAATTTATGTGGGATTGAGTTCTTCCGTCTTTAGTGACTTAAAAATATGAGCCCCGCGTGTCGGAAACATCGTTTCTTCGCATATGCCTAATCTACTAAATGAGTAGATGATATTAGTATCACGTATCGTCAAATTTCGTTAAGAAATGAAAGAGATATTGGTACACAAAGTAAGATGTTTGAGACATGAATAGATGGATGGTTTGTTGGCCAAATAACAAATCTCCCACATAGGTAGAAGATGGAAGAATTGAGCAATATATAAGCTCTAATTTTGAGTAAGGGTTTGGGGCCCCAAGGGGTGACCCATGTGTTTAGAAGAGGGAGGACCTAGGTGAGCTTGGATTCGGGGCTAAGCCCCACACGCGCGCCGCCGTCCGCCCGTCCGGTCCGACTCCGGCTCGGATCTTGGGATGTGGGCTGTCTTCTGGAATTTTCTTTTTGATCCCTGAAGCATTTCTTATTTACACTTTGGTTCCTGAAGAATTCGGAAACGTTGCAACTGTTCAGAAGAAGATTTCAGAAACATTGCAACGACCCTCCTCCTCATTTATAAATTGAACAGTAATGTTCAGTCGAAAAAAAAACACAACACAGAAACCGATAAACTCTTTTCTTCTCTTCTGTTAGAAATACAGAAACACGAATTTCTGACTCTTCTCTTCTGATCTGTTCCAAATATAGAAATAGAGACAAAAATTCACTCCTTTCTTCAGTAGTCTTCTATATTTATTTTCTTCGCTAGAATCGACAGTATTTGTTTTGTATTGTTGATGTTTCATCTTGGGAGACTATTGTCCATCACTGTAAAAGCATCTATACGAGACAATTTTGTCTTAAAGACAGAGAGTTATCTCTCGACTCAGCAAATCATTATTTCTATTTCATCTTTCTGCAACACTATTACCAACAGTTTTTAAATATCATAGTATAATAATATAGCAAATCTCTTTAATTAACACAGTCTCACGTTTTATAGGATATGAAGTTTATCTTATTCATATTTACCATTTAAAGTTACTTTTTTATATCTCCTCTCTCCATTTTTTTTTCCAGCGAGTAGATTAAATTTTGAGAATTTTATATCACATGATGATTTAAGAGCTATAATTATACTTAATTTAAATACTTTCAAGTAATTACTATTAACATATCATACGTTGATTTAATTGGCCCATTCAGTTTACGTCAAATATTTCTCATGTTTGAATGGGAACGCAAAAACAAGAAAAACAAACAAATGATAATGTAAAGAAGAGCTCATTCAGAAGTAGGAATGGTGGAGAACCATTATGTACAATAAGAATTGCGGGGATGTCAAGATTTTTGAGAGCAAATATATGGAGTATATATTATTCTAATTACAGTTAGGACTTTAATTAATTAAATCTCAACTATTATTTTTATAATTAAGACTTTACATTAATTAATTAAATCTCAGGTATTATTTTTAAACTATGATATATGTCTTTCATCTAAATAAAAATTTGTGGAAATAAAGACAATGGGAAATGGAGAGACGCCGAATTCATCGATGATGAGTCTTTGTTATAAAATAAGTAATGTTTGATAATACCTAATACAAGGTCGCTTTGTCTAAATTATTTCACACACAACAAAGTCGGAAGAAGCAAATTTTTGATTCGTCATTTTCAAATTAGTTTTATTATATTTTAATCAAAACTAAACACAAAACAACATCATTCAAATAAAAACTACAGTATAACAAATTAAATTTACCGGTACTCAAATACATATTAAAAACGATAGTATTAAACAGGATATTTAAAGCAAAGAAAGAATATTTAAATAACAACTACAGTTCCCAAATCAGTAACACGATATTCAGATCAAAGCAAGAATATTCAAATAAGAACTACAATATTCAAATCTATATTTGAATACTGTAGTATTCAACATGATGTTCAATAACGATATATTTTCATAATGCTAAATTTTAGGAATATTACTCCATACAACACGCTGCAATTAAAAATCTGAAATTTCATGCTTATTAGACTTGATATATTGTGTAAGTATTTATAAATTCTCTACGTAATTACTACTAAAAAGAAGGGTCAATACGTGATCCATTTGCGTTTTTCCTCCTAAACAGTTAATCATCCCCAAAACAATATATTTCTAATCCTAAATTCCTAATTGATTTCTTCCTAGCAGTATGGTAAAGTTACTCCATTCCACAATTATTACAACAATAACGGGTCGTTTGGTTTTAAAACAAGTTACGTTGATATTAGTTATACATGGATTAGTTATACTGGAATTAGTTATCCGGATATTATTTATTAATTGTTTGATTTGTTGTATTAAAAGTAACATGCATGGTAAAATTTCTAAGAAAAAATTGTTTGTTTACAATAATATCCTCCATTTATTTAGTATTGTAGAAAAAAGGTTTGAGGGACCTCAGGGCTATTTTTATCAATTTTATTATTTTATTCTGGAATAACTAATTCTGGGATTGTTATTCCATCGGATAACTTCAGTACTATTTTTAATTCCGAAATAACTTATCCCATGGTTAATAACCAAACAAAGGATAAGACAGTTAACTATTTTTCCTAATCTATTATTCAATTGTACACATACATCCATTCCATTAGAGACAATGCTTCTTGTCAAAATCTTTATCAGACAAGAAAGCAGAAATCAAACTTGTTAGCCTTTGAGCACCCGGGCCGGGTCGCAACGAAGTTATGTTAGTTACAATGTAGCCCATGTAGTCCGAAATAGTTGTATTTGTATCCCCAAACCAACTACCAGGAACAAAACCATCAGGCTTACGCCCTAAGAGCTCCGAATCAATCTTGTCAAGCACCGGTTCGTTCTTCCCGAATTTTCTGGCGAACGGCGCGTTACTTTCGATCATTTCCCGATAATCATACACCGTGAGATAGTGCGGGTGTTGCTTCGGAGGGTTGTTCCATGCTATAAAATGAAGGTCGTGGTTCACCGTAGTATTTATAAATTCTTGGACATTGCATATGACAGTTTGGAAGTATCCTTCAGGTGAAGAGAGAAAATTAGTATAGTACATTAATAGTGTCCTCGGAAGACTGTCCCATCCGAACAATAAGTACTCCACAAAGGGTCGAGAGAGCATCATCCACGCCGATCCTGTGTGCACATGCAACTAAAATTTTGAATTCATAAATTCTAGATTCGAGAAAGATAGCTTACTAAATTCTGAATAAATTATTTTATACATATTAAGTAGATTAATTAATACAAATACAAGATTTGAGTCAAAATTATTGATTTGTGTCAAAAGCACAATGCCAATTTCAAATGATAATTTATCGTTTTTGTTAATTTCACGAATTTGAACCTGTGAGATGTTAAACTAGTAGAGAATCCAAACAATAAACAGAGGAGCAAAAGAAGATTTTATTGTTTGGTATGACATAAGCTAAGTCATTTTGCTTGATTTTATTTTTGAAAAATATTTTTTGTTAGTTGGTATATGATAAATATTGGGGCAGCTCGGTGCACTAAACTCTCACTGTGCGCAGGGTTTGGGGAAGGCCAGACCATAAGGGTCTAATGTATGCAGTTTTACCCTGATTTCTGCGTAATATTATCATTAAAAGGGACAGTCCGGTGCACTAAGCTCCCGATATACGCAGGATCCGAAAAAGAGTTGGACCACAAGGTCTATTGTACGCAACCTTAATATTATCATTATTCTCCAATACATATATTATCTAGACAACATATTGAAGAATAATGATAATATTACTCTTTAATATATCATGGTTTTCACTTAGTTCCAAATTATGTCGAAATTCACCCGAACCCCTCCGGGTCCTATCCTAAATGGTTATACCAACTCATACACATGCTTAAAATTCGATTTGGAACATAAATACTAAAAGTCAAAGGTCGGATGATTACGCTTTAATCGAGTGAAATTAAATACGAAAAGCTTATATTGGTGAAACAGAGCTTGTTAGAATTTTTATTTAAATCAAACACCAGAATGTAGACAAGTTTAGAAATTGTGACCTGTGAATAATTTAAATGCTGTTGGCACACTCATTTTGGGTTCAACAAAGAAGACATCTGATTTGTTCAAGCTGTACAATCCTGGATCAATTATTACAGGCTTGGCTCTATATTCCCTACATTAACCCACAAATACACATTTAATTAAGTTAATCCAGTTACTAATTAAAAATAGGTTGATTAAATGGAAAGTTAATTGTCCACATACTCTTTCCAATCGAGGTCACTTGTATGCTCAATAAAGTTGTGATATCTTGGAATAGTCCTTAAACTGTGAAGCAAATCTGTCAAGACAACATCAAATTAATTAGATCATAAGCAACAATTGCAGTAACTTTTTGAATGATGAATCCCAAGTGAATAGACCAAAGGCAAATCTACTTTTAGTTTTCTCAGAAAGCACCTAAGTTATGAAAATTTCACCCAAAATATTAGTAAAGAGGTTGTTATTGCTTTATTCTTAACTGAGCGTCTATCGGAAACAACCTTTCTACCTTCCAAAAGTAGAAATAAGGTCTGCGTACAACCTACCCTTCCAGACCCCACTTATGGAATTACACTAAGTATGTTATTGTATATTAGTAAAGAGGATCAGAAAAAGAAAAAACTAATTAAGATGAGAAACATAGTGACAGGAAACTGTGTGTTTGAATTGGAAATATTAAACCAATGCTTTTAGCTATTGTTATATGTGGGCCAGGGGTGGAGCTACCCCTCCCTTTACGGATTTGATATAACTCAGTAATTTTGGTTCATTCTCTATATTTGTATTAAAAATTCACTTGTATAAGTAATTTATTTATAATGTAGTATAAGTTTTGTAGAATCTAAAACTTATAAATTTAAAATTTTAGCTCTGCCTCTGATGTGGGTGACATAAAAACTTGGGAACATTATTACAACCAAATGCATGATGTTTGCTAAGGGGAAGGGGTCAAATATACCCTCAGAGTCATTTGATAGTTGGTTAGGATTATGCATGTATTAGGGGCGGAGCTAGGGGTAACCTCCTTCGCCTGGAAATTGCACTTATGTATAAGGTTAAATTTTATTGTTATGTATATATATAATCCATTGAACCTCCTTGGCACATGCAAGAAATTTGGCGCACTGATCAAGGGGCTTCAGAAATATCCTAAGGTAGCAAGTTCGATACTTGGCTACTGCATCATTCTCCCCTTTTTTGGTTCCTTCAGCTTTTCCCCTTTTTTGGCTCCTTTGTCAGCTGTTAAAGTACGTAAGGCCCTGTATGTACTTGTTTTTGTAATCTTTTGTTTAATGGTGGTAAAGTATTTTTTATTTGTTTGAATAGTCAAATTTAATAATACTATAACTACAATTTTGTTTCTCTACATAATATTAATTATAAAATAAAAGGAAATGATTGGAGTGGTTACCGAACAGTTTTTAATAACATCAAAATATCATAATCATATAATTTAGTTTATGATTATCTGTATCATTTTACAAAATATTTTCTTCATTCAAATTAAATATTTTTTTTCCAAATCAATTCAAAAACTAACACATAATTCAAAAATAATTTATCTATAAATTCAAATTCATTTTTATTAGATAGCCTACTAATATTATCCTAATATTTAATGTGTCTTTTTATTAGCTTCCAGCTTGCTTAGCTAACCAAATTTAAATACATAGTGCCTTTCGATTCAACAAAATACTTTGAACATTCCAAACGTAGATATGAACACCATAAATAATTAGAATTCCTTTATATCCTATAATTATCTTTAGAACTCAGTATTAACAGAGGACAAAGTTGTAAATTTTTTGTTCCTTTTTACCTTTGGGCGTTCCCCAAATTTTAATGAACTTTTTGTGAAGACTATAGATATTTCTATTGATATTTATGGAAGGATTGAAGATTTTCAATGAAAAATTATGTGCTTCATGTATAGGATTAAAGCAATGAAAATTCCCCGTTTGGTGAAAATGCAATCTTATGCTCCTTCATTCCTTTTAAGTAATCGGTAAAGTATTAAAAAAGAAATTCAAAATTATCCTTATTTAAAAAAACACAACTTTTAAAAAGATTCGATGGAGCAGGGTAAAAGTAGGAAAAAATGTTAAAAGGAATATGATAAGGTGACTTAAAATTTGGGTGCATTAAGGTTAGTCTTCTCCTTCACCGCCCCGCCCCTGTTTATCTTGACCCCCCTTAGTAAGAATTCTGCCTCCGTCACTGATGCAGGTATTAGTAATGCAGATATTAGTAGGGGTGAACACGGGTACAGGGTACCCAGATACCCGACCGGAACCGACACTAACGGGTAGGTTCCGGATAGATATATTATAATAACTGGTAGGTTTCGGGTAGTAAAATTAGAAACCGATCAATATCGGGTTCGGTTCCGGTTCCGGCAAATAGAGACAGGGTACCCGGACCTGGAACCGATACCCGAAACCTATGAAATATTAAATATTTTTACTTTTTTAATTCCATTATTTTTAGTTAATAAAAAAAAAGGTCATACTAAAGTACATCATTTAAGGGGGGGAAAACCAAATGCATAACAGTCACTTTCACCATCAAAAAATAAATCAAATAATACAAAGTGACAATCATAAGAAGAGAAAAAGCCAAAAGCGGTAGAAAACTGAAAAACTGAATTTTTTAAACTATGTACACCTTTAAGTTATTGAAAAAGAAAGTTGAAACGAAAATCAAAGCAAATCTTTGAAACATTCTTGGGATATTCCGAAAGGATTCTTTATGAGATTTGTAGCACTGACTTTCAGAGGATAAGCAGACGAGTTTATTCCTAAATCAAAGCTGTTATACGAAGGCATTATTTTGCACAGAGAAACACCGTTTCCGGGTACCCGGGAACGGGTAGGTTCCGGATAGTAAATTTAGGAACCGATCTTTTACTGGGTAGGATCCGGGTAGTTCGAAAAAATTAGGGTACCCGGACCCGCTCACCCTTAGATATTAGTTATGCACGTATTAGTTATGCATAAATTTTTTCTTTGAATGTTAGTTTGTTATATTAAAAGTTAATAAATATTATATACTTTTTAAAATTAAAATATTAATGTATAATTAAAATTATAATATTATATTTTTCTTATAAAATATTATATTAAAAATTATATAAAAGTATTTGTTTAGAAAAGAAAAGTATTTAAGTGGGAAGTGATAAGGGTAATATTATCATTTCAATTTTTATTCATGTATTAGTTATTCTATCTTCAATCCACATAAAATAATATACAGATTTTCTCATAACTTATACATTTATTAGTTATGCAGGGTTCTAAATTGCAAATCAAACGTCGTTCTAATTTTATATATGAATAACTTATTTTTTAACTAACTACCAAACACCGTATAAATATGTAATTAATATATGAATAATGCGTCTCTTTACTAGCTACAAAACTACCTTGATGTATAGCAATTTTATCCTCTATTTCAAAAGTGTATCGTTTGTACCCTTATTGGCTAGCGGAAACCGTTTTTCCTATTAAAAGTTATAATTGATTTTTTTAAACCAAAAATATTCCACCTATTAAAAATTAAACCCCTCACCCCCCTCACTATTTTAAATCACCATGTATAATATAAGGCCAATTTTGAACTTTCAAATATGTTGTAGGAGCAATATGGTAATATAAGGATAAATATTGTTAAGAGTTTCATATCGAAAACGAAATGAGAATATAAATTCCTTATATGGACCTGGACAAATATGATTCGTGTGGGTCATACAAAATTCTTCATTATAAACTCAACTTTAAGAAAGAAGGTGGGGGAATACCG
This sequence comes from Anisodus acutangulus, assembly GCA_029783415.1. NCBI lineage: Eukaryota > Viridiplantae > Streptophyta > Magnoliopsida > Solanales > Solanaceae > Anisodus > Anisodus acutangulus. Next base: position 57,118,673 of record CM056494.1, read on the forward strand.
TCTTGTGTCACTAAAGGATAATCAGAAGCACTCAAATTGATGAACCAATCCCATTCACCTCCTTCGTTCACCAAAATAGCTGCAGCATGTAGTGTATTACTCACCATAGTTGGACCTCTATAAGTAACCAAATTTGATCTCTCAATTACTCTCACATTCCCAATTTTCACAAACGTCGGCTCAATTTTCACGAATTTCACCAGCTCATTTCTCTCCTCTTCGGAAGTCTCCAGGTCCAAATGTAACACGTATTGGTTTAACGGATGGTACAGTGCTTTCAACGTTCTCTTTATGCGTTCACCATCACCAATTGAACCGGATATTAAGTATGCTAGTTTTGGTATTGTTGAATTTGCCCGAGTTGGAGATGTCTTTAGTTTTGATTCGACGAATGTTGATAAGTCTTGATCGGGTTTAATTTCGTGAAATGAGTACTTGGAAGTAGAATTAAGAAAGAAAATGATTAAGAGGGTCGAAAAGATCAGAGGAATAAACCATTTGTTACCTTCCATCTTTGCTCTGCTATAATCTCTACTGGTTTCTTTATATTCTCCATTCTTGTGTAACATTAATTGGGAATTCTTAAAATTCTTTAACGTAGAGGTGGAAAAAGTATTTTTTGAGTGTTGTGGAGCATTGAAGGTCAACGATGTTTAGACTAGATTAGTGCAAAGTAATGTAATCTTGCTTAATGATACAGCCAGGTGATGATAAATGGACCTTCATTTAAAAGACATGCTGAAGGATAGTGAAATTGGCAATGATGTTATATTGCATATGTTACTGCTACAATTTTTGTACAATTATTAGTTGTTCTGTTATAAAAGAATTTAATTTAGAGATAATGGTTAAAAACACACCTGATCTATCACTTTTTCGTGAATTTTCTAGCTGAACAATCATGTGTGCGAGTTTCCTAATTGAACTATCACCATCGTGCATATAGGAAAAGTGAACAACTAATAGTTGGTAATAGTTCATATATAAAACTCGCACACCTGATAGTTCATGTAGGAACTCACGAAAAAGTAATAGTATAAGTGTGTTTTTCCATTAGCTCTTTAATTTACTAGAATAATAAGTTTTTTAGTTATAGTAGTAAGAGTCTAATACGTAATAAGGAATGTATTGCTTTGTTTATGTTGCTATTAAAGTCCTCTAATTGATGAAATTAAAGAGACAAATTTTGAGTGGAAAAAGGTATTTTTTAGTGTTTCGTGAGTATTGAAGGTCAGCGATGTTTAGACAAGATTAGTGCAAAGTAATATAATCTTGCTTAATGATACAGCCACGGAATGATAAGTGGACCTTCAATATTTTTGGTAATTAATAAAAAAATTATCACCAAAGTAAGATGATATGTGCAATCTATCTGGCTGTGTTGATAAGTGGAACTTCAGTGGCGGAACTTGACCAAAATATTAAGGGGACGGTAACTACTAACTAAAATATTATAATTAAAATTTATAAGAACAAAATATAATTTTATCAAAGATTCAAAATAACATCAACACAATAAAAATATAATATATAAAAGGAAAAACGTACCTAGAATTAAAGTGTTGCCCTTCGTTCTTTTAAAGACTTGAAATCATTAATAATTGAATCAGAGCTAAAGCTTTCAGCTATCTCTTTTTCAATGTAAACCATCATATTGTCAGCAAGAAATTCATCATCTATCTTATTACGCAACCTTATCTTGATTATCTTCATTGCTGAAAATGATATCTCTGTAGTAGCTGTAGAAACTGGAAGAGTTAAGATAAGGCGGATTATCCAGTCAATCAAGTAATATGTATTCGCCTTCCCTGTTTTTTTTTCAAAGCTTCACACAATGCAGACATAGTTGACAAGTTATTCAATTCTGGATGACTAACAACCTCAAGAATAAAGTGTTGAAGTTGAAATCTCAAATTTATTTTCTCTTGCTCACTAAAATCCACTTGATACAATTTTTTTACAAGAGCACATATATCATCCATAATAATGCTTCGTAAATATCTTTAGAAATCAAACTATTGCTTAGGCTCAAAAACTCCATTGTTTGAACATTAAACATATGATTCAATTCCTGCAATTGTTGATTAATAGTAACACAAAAGAGATTCACTCTAAAATGTTGACCCACTGTGATGTGATCCTTCTGATGACGAGCACGCCCTTGACGCTCTATATAAACATCATTACAATCAGGAGAATCAATATCATGTTGTTCACAAATTAATGTCACATTTTTCAATAATTGATCTCATCATTTATCTCTCAACTTCTGAATTAATATTTTTGTAGTGCTGACTAAATGTATAGCATTAAGTATATCTTGAGATTTCTGTTGTAAAGCTTGACAAAGACAATCTGTAATTCACATAATCTCTTTCATCATGTGCTAAATCAATATGAACTCAAATGAATTCATAATCTTATAAGCAGCATTAGCATCCCCTCGTGGAGAGTAAGTTGATCCATTTTTCCTTATATTTTGAAGAACCACACAAGTTGCATCATGCATATTTATCATACTACAAACAGAAGAAAAATGTGAGCTTCAACAAGTATCTCCAGCTCGTTTCAAAGTGCCTATCTGATTTTGTCCTTTACCACTATCAAGTTCACCAATCTCTAGCAAAAGTGTTATCTCATCTAATTTGACAGCTTGCAGCTCATCATGACGCTTACTAGAGGAACATACAATATTGACAACAAAAGTCAAGTTTGAAAAGAAATCATGAATAAGGAAAACTTCTCTGGAAGCAGCAACCAAATCAAGTTGTAATCTATGTGCAAAGCAATGTATGTAATAAGCATAAGGACAATCTTTGAGAAATAATGTTTGCAATCCATTCCACTCTCCTCTCATATTACTAGCACCAGCATACCCTTACCCACGGATATTTGAAAGATATCCGCTCCAGGATGCTTACTTGGCTTTTTATTGAATAAGTAACAAAGCAAACAATAAACAGCATCATTAGTCGATGAGTACTCTAGCCATGAAGGGAAAATTTTGAACCAAGATGCTTGAAATCGCATTGGATGCTTATCTCTATTGAGGGGATACTTTTCAACTTGACATTGATAGGGACCCCAATTGAGATAAGCTCTTCGAACTTCATCTCTTCGATTCACTGGATATTCTCAAATTTGGGGACGCTTTCCGGGGTCACGCTCTAAACAAATGACATCAAATTCATCCATGGTGACTTTTTGAATCTTGCAAGGTTGCTCATCCAGTTGAACCATTTGATCATCAGAATGGTACTTTTCAAGTGTCGATGTTGAAGCTATACAATTTTCATATTTGTTGGAAGTTTTCCTCTTGAAAAATGCATCAATTTTCTTAAGTTGGACCATCGTACCACTCCTAAAAAAAATACATAAATCAATTATCAAAGATAACATCAAAATCTGAAAACAGAACTAAGTCAGAGAAATTCGGCTTTTAAAGCCTTAATCTGTTAATTCCACTCCCATAAGCCCAAAATAGTCTCGTATATGATGAAACAAACATAAAGTCCCCCCAATCTCACGAACTTAGCCACACAGAAAAAGAAAATTTTAGACTAGGAGAAACCTTGAAAAAATAAAAGAATAGCTAGGATTTTGGCGAAAGACAAATTCCAGATCGTAATTTCAAAATCTAGGGTTTCTATGCTCGAAAATGAGACTTGTAAGGGTTCTTGAATTAGTAGAAAATATATAACTCCAAAATCTCATAAGTTCTTCTTGAAATCGATGTGGGACAACTACAAGTGAATTTCATCGATTTTTTTATTTCTTTTCGAAAATATTTGATTCTCAACCAATGGGATACGTTACTTTTCGTCCTCAATACAGTCAATAGTATAAAAATTAAAAGTCATTAAGAACTCACAGAACAACAAAGAGGAGAGAAAGAGAGAGATTACCACTGTTGGGGATTTACCACTGTTGGGGCTGAGATGCGGTGGGGGTGGCCAGGTCCCGGGTGGGTAAGAGCAAAATGGGAGCTGATGTCTTGTTTAGAACGTGAAAATAGAGTGACGTGAGAAAGAGAGGGGGGTATATATAAAAAAAAATTAATTTTTTAGAATTTTTTTAGGGGGGCCACAGCTCCCCAGCCCCTACCATAATCCGTCACTGTGGACCTTGATTTCAAAGACATATGCTAAAGGGTGATGAAATCGTAAACAATGTTACTGTATAGTTTTTTGTTGACGAAGGAACCCGCAGCCGCTACTCTTTCGAGTGCGCACAGGGTAAACCCCGGACTGACGCAATAGCCTGCAAACCACGTCAGCTGATTAACCACACTTGGCAAGCCATGTGTGACAGGCTCAACCAAGAAGGTTTATGCAGGGGATCGAACTCGTGACCTTGCGGTCCCGCGCTAATGTTACTGTATAGTTGTTTTTTGTATTAGAGGAGTCTAATATTATTCAGTTTCTTAGTTATAGCAATAAAAGTCTAATACTTTAGTTGCAAGAGACAATCTGTTATTTTGTTTATGCCGCTATATAAAACCTTACAATTTTCATCCATATTTTTAATCTTTTTGCTTGCATCTTTTCAAAAAATCATAACATGTAGGACAGTAAGTTTTCCACGCACCCCAACTAGTCTCTGAACGAGTGTACCCCAATAAATATGGCTATGTTTTACTAAAGTAGAGTCCTAGAATTAATCACTTTGCCTATGGGGATGATACTATTAATCTTTTGCTCTGCATATTGGACTATTTTGATCTAATTTTGGGTGTTCTCTCATCTTATGAAGAGCGTTGGGTCAAATGGTGAATAAGAATAAAAGTTGATTCTACGTTCATGGCAAAGTGCCAATGCAAGTAATTGACAAAGTGCAACTGATTACTGGTTTTCAAAGAAATTTTCTTTTACTTATTTAGGATGTGGATGTCCAATTAATTATGGTACAAGGAAAAAAATGTATTATGATGAATTTGTTAAAACAAAGTTGACTGGCAAACAGGCAAAGCAATCCTGATTTCACATGTGCTTCAATCTATGACTATTTATTTATAACAATTTGATCAAGATGCTGCCTGAAAATGTTGCTGCGCAAGTGCTGAACCATCTGCTAGTTTATGAGTCAGATAGTGATGATAGACCATGCTGGAGCCTCACTCTTGATCAGGTAAGTTTTCAGCATCTTCAGCTTGAAAAGTTTTTGCTAAATATAGGTAATTGACTTCTAATATACAAACACGTTTGGTTGAAAGTGATTCCCACTAAGATTAGCTTTTTCGTGTGTCGTTTGTGGTACTCGAAACTACCAACTGATGATAGATTGATGAGAATGGTGTATAAAGAGTATTATAGTCCGGGGGTAACAAGAAGACTCAACAGTATAGGTATGTGTTAACACTCAAAAATGATTTAAGTGTTTAGCCGAATTCAGTGACAGTCGAACTGTTCCATAGCCGATTTTACTCATAGCCCTCGACTGCAAGAACTCCATCTGGTTGCTAAGGCATCTTAGCCGAGTTGTCAGTTAGATGTACGATTGAGATCCACTCAGATGCAGACGCCTCAACGATCAAGTCAAAAGGGTTTCTGAACCCCTATAAGCGGTAACGACCAACAACTAAAAAAATGGGTCATTATCCGAGCAAGAGGAGCGAGAAAATCGGCACCACCTCCCCCATAGTCGGTCGTTGAACTTAGTGGGTTACTTGATGGCTCACATGGGGGATCATGTTGTACAATTTTTGTTTCTTTTTTGTACTATAAATAGGATCATTCTTTGTACATAACAGACAAAATCAATCAAACAACTCAAATTTTATCTATCCTTATCTTTATCCTTTACTTTATTTTACTGTACTCAGTTGTATTCATGTTTCTTACCTCTTAGTTTACTCACACCACCGTCCTAACGCTTTCTGGAGTAGTTGGGAACCCATTACTGGAAATTAGAGTTCCGTTTCTAGCCCAAATCGCTTAAGTTAAGAAATCAACTTGTCTTCCGATTTCATCAGCCGATAAAACGGCAAAGAGCAGAATTCGGGGCGAGAACAATATGAAACTTGCAAAATGATGATCGATAGTTTAGAGGGTGTTTTAACCTATTCACTCACACAATAATGCTAATGTAACTATTCATTGAACGGATATTTGGAAAATGTATGTGCAAAGTCAGTAATATTGTAGTAAGGCTTACACCATTGCAACACATGAATGATGAATCAGAGGAGAAAGACATTATAAACATGAAAACCTAGAAGTTGCATAAATTACAAAGGAAATGAAAACTTCATATGATCTCTGTGGAGACGCGACAAATTTCTTTCAAATACTATGCATCTTGTGACAAAATGAAGGGGAGAAGAAAGAGGATGAGCACTTGTTTTAATTCGTCTCTTCGCTCCTTTCTTCCTCCAGATATCCGTCTTACTTTATTTAACCTACACCTTCATCATCAACTAAAGCACTAACAAGTCAAACTACAAACCAACCAGAAGTTGAAAATTACAAACAGCTGCACAAAAGAAGAAATTCTCGCGTTTTAGACAAGAGTGTAGCTTGATACTGAGACCACTGCAGGGGAATTAACAGAGTGAATGTACACAAACTCGAGGTTTTTTCCAGCTAGCAACGAGTTGCACCAGGCTGGAAATACGTAGGAGTCGCCATACTTTGTAAGACCCCAGAGAGAACCATAGAGCTGGGATACTGAGAGCTTCAAGTTCTTCAATGTCTTAGCAGACTTATTTGTTACAATTGCTGAGTATCTGTAGTAAGTTTTCCCCTTGTGAACCCATGAAGATGTTTCCCTTTGCTCAATAGCAATGTCAAAAGCTGCAGATAATATGTATTTCATTTTAGACTTCTCTCCAAATTTCTTTATGGCTAAATTTTACTTGCACAAGTAATTCTAAGAGATAATTACATATTTGGATCGCTCAAAAGAAGAATAGCCAACAAATATATAGGTTTTGTATGATATTAAGTATAAATATACATATATTATATCTAATCAGTGTATAGGTTTTGTATATTTTAGCTAGTGCCTGTAATTAATTTCTGATGACGGGCCAAAAATGAAAAAGCCCTAATTCTAACAGTCAGAAGAAGAGCTAGTTAAAGTACCTGGGTCTGGAGTTAATTTTTGCTCTGCATCTGGTTTTGGCTGAGGAATAGCAACTGTAAGTAGAAAATAAAACTCTTTGTTAGCAACAGCTTCAAAAGCTTACTTAGAATCAGAGGTAGCAAACGGGAGGGTCGGATCAAATTTGAGCATGTTAAAATAGGTCAAATCGAGGGGGAAAAAAGAGGAAAAAATAGTCAAATTGATAAACATGTCACGACTTCGCCCAAAGTTTGCTTGGCTTGGCCAAGAATAGTTTGGGTCAAGATGTATCAAATAACATATCATAATCCAATCAGCCTAACGTGACCGGAACTCCTTCCTTTTCATTTTGCTCTTTGAAAAAAAAGTGAAAACTAATGTATTTTTCTTAAATTATTAGTTTTTAGTTCTTCCAAACTTACATAATATCTAATCTCCAAATCCAATTTGTATGTTTGAGTTTTGGTTGCATTTTTTATCCGTCAAGTTACACTATTTTGATCCCATTTACCACATAGTTTGATGGGTTTTCTGGGTTCAAGTCGTTGGATCAAGTCAACAAACATGTCATAACCAAACCCGTTTAAACTTGTGCGAGTTACTAAACAAGGGATTATAATTTTGCTACGTCTTGTTAAAATTAAATCATTGTGAGAAAGATTGTCAATGAACCAAGAATACCTGGAAGGAGCTGGCTATATTCATTTTGACCGCCATGAAGTCTTGCTAACACACCAATCAAGGGAGCATTGTTATAGGTAGCTGGTTCAGTTTGCTCATAGTTGTCTCTTTGATCAGCAAAGTTGTCATAAGCATCAGGTCCGCCAACAATGGCTCCGGTTAGAAGATTGGGATCGTTCGCCTTTCTGCTAAACCAGGTAGCATAACCTCCACGGCAGCTAACAAAAGTAGGATCGACCTTTACAGAGACGATGGAGGAACCTCTATGGTGAACTTGTCTTGGGTAGTTGTTTCCATATCCAACCATGTAACTTGTGGCTCTTGGATTATCTCCAAGAAGGTAGTCAACCTAGAAAGATAAAACATGCTTAAGAATTTACCCAATGCATGTAAGAATTATTGTGTTTTGACATGAATTTTACTTGAAAAAGAGTTAAGTTCAGTGATTGAAAACAGTGAAATACTCAAACAAGTTTTTTCAATATTCACCAGTTTTTGCAGATAATGAAATGGAGTATTACTTATAGCCAAATAGTTTGGGCCGCCTAGTGATCCTCTATGTATATTACTTCCTCCGTTTCAATTTGTTTGTCTTATTTTCCTTTCTAATCTGTTTAAAAAGAATGTCACTTTCTATAATAGTAACTCTTTACCCCCAACATCCTACATGACATATTTAAGACCACAACATTCAAATGACATTTTGGTAATTTACTCACATATTTAGTTTAAGACTATAAAATTCAAAAGTCTTTTTTACTTTCTTAAACTCCGTGCGGAGACAAATTAAGACACATAAAATGAAATGGAGGGGAGTATATAATTACCTGTGATTTGGCAAACAACAGGAGCTCGGATGGTAATACAGAGCCGGATGAACACTTGAGGGTTTTTCTAGCAGATGCCAAATAGTCAGAGTAGACAGTGGCAAGGAAAGAAGCACTAGTGACAAATTGCATGTTGTTCCATCTCTGCCTGAAAATGAGACCTCCTGGACTCTTGTGGATGTTTTGGTTACCCTTTCCAAGACATGCACACATAAAGTTCTCAGCCTTTTCCTGGTACTTCTCAAAGACAGGTGCATGCGTACCAGCATTCCCTTGCATTAGGAACTGCGATTATAAACAAAAATAGGTTAATTGTTTGCCTAGTAAAAGAATGTTCTATCATCTGCTGAAGAAACTAATGGTTCGTTAGGTTGCCTAGTGAATTATTCATTTATTAAAACCATCATAACTGGTACCCACTTTTGGTAGCATTTTAGTTGTTGTGTATAAAATTCAACACACCGTTTGGTTACCAGTTTATAATCCCGCATAACTAAAACATAAACTCCCTCTGTCCCAAAAATATTGTCCTACTTTACTTGTTAATTTGTCCCAAAAAAATTGACACATTTCTATAATTCGAAACAATTTAACTTAATGAGATGATTTACAACCACACAATTATCTAAGATGTGTTTTGGACCACACATTTTAAAAGTCTTCACACAACTATCTAAGATGTGTTTTGGACCACACATTTTAAAAGTCTTCATTTATTTTTTAAACTTCGTGTCACGTCAAACTAGGATAATCTTTTTGGGACGGAGGGAGTATATGTTATGAGTCAATATATTATTATTTTATACAGGGTAGAAGATGAAATAACTAATGCATGAATAAGTAAACTCTTCATAACTAATCTTTGCATTACTAATTGTAAAGAATGGATTTTGGACCTAACTCAACCCCATAAGCTAACTTGTTGGATGAGGATTGTTCAAGTCCATATAAGGAGTCCATATTCCCATTTCATATCCGATGTGAGACTCTTAACACTCCCCCGCACGCCCAAACCTTGTTAACTGGAGCGTTGATAATATAATTTGGGGGCCCAACATAGGTGAACAAAGAATTTGAATGGGTCTGGCTCTGATACCATGTAAAGAATAGATCTTGGACCTAACTCAAACTCATAAGTTAGCTTGTAGGGTGAGGATTGTCCAAGTCCATATAAGGAGTTTATGTTCCCATTTCATATCCGATGTGAGACTCTTAACACTAATATCTGCATAACTCTAACTAACCACTAAACGACTCCTTAGTTGCAAATCATATGGCTTACAGAAACAAAGAGTGCTGTCTAAAACATTTTTGGTTCTTGTATTAAGAATTAACCATAGGCATGTTGGCCTTGACCAATTCGAAGTTGATTAAATTGGGAAAATTACTAACAGATACTCATAAATTTTGGTTAGCCAGGTATATGTCCATTTTGTAGTTATCATGGCACCTACAGAGTATAATTCAAGAATATTACGAAATAAACTGTCGGATTTTAGGGGATTTACCTTAGCAGCAAGAGTCTGAACACCAGCATACTTGACGTCCCAGCCAAATTCGGTCATGGACCAACCGGTTCCACCAAGTGCATCCCCGTTCTCACCCAGGTAGTTCAAATAATATTGCTTGTTAGATGCCTTGTACAGCCAGGCCGCAGCCCACAGTAATTCGTCCTGTTAAAATCAAAATGTTGTGAATATGACAAGATGTAGACAATTTAACAAAGAGATGGAGTAGTATTTCTTCATGAAATATATTAGCAAGTGTACCATGTTTATATTTACCATATTTAGTGTTATGTAATTATGGTAGAATTAGGATCCCTTGTTGTATAAGGATTTCACATTGTACATCTATATATATTTTGTATTAATACAATCTTACAAAATAATCACATACCGCGTACCCACTGACAGATCGGTAGTACTTCTGGGCCACAGTAATACTGCTATCATATTTGCCTCTGTATTTGTCCGCAAACTCGAATAGCTGAAAACAACAGTAAATCGCTAGTTAAGTAAATGCAGAGGCAAATGATGCAATGTATAACCAGAATAATAAGGGGGGAGGTGAAATAATAGTTGTGGGGATTTAATGTTACATGTTTTAACATGTTACTAAATGTCTTACTTTCAAGTTACTAATTTCACTGGACAACTTTAAGTGATCTAATAGTATGTTAATTTTTTATGTATGATTTTGTTTGGTTATTCTATTATCTACATTACAATAGCATGAATGCTGATTTGGGTCAACTAAAGACTAGAGAGTATAAAAATTTCGATGTTCAGTATTTACAGGGACGTTAGGATTATTAATGCAAAGAACAGGAAACCCCACAACAAACCTACACTGACAACAAAATAGGGGTCGAAAGAAAAGAATCTTTCGATTTAGAAATTAGAATTCTTTGTATCTAGCCTGTCAAAAGCAGAGCTGATTATAACTGCCTAATAAGTCCGCCCCTATCTCGAATTAATAAATGTATGACATTTATTCTTTAAATAAAATATTTCTCACTTAACAGTAATTAAGTATTGTTGCATTCTATGTTACTCTTAAAGTTAGTTATTTGGTTCATGTAAAAATTGCACTAACCTGATAGGCATGAGTTAGGAGCTCCCTGGCATAGGCAGGGTTGCTGTTCCGAAAGACGATGGAAGCAGCCGCCATTGCGGCAGCTGTCTCCCCGGCTAGATCAGATCCAGGACGGCTTGGATCGATCCGGTAAGCGGCTCTTGAAGTGGTCATGTCCTCTGGTCTTTGCCAACAGTAATGGTCTGTGTTACCATCTCCAACCTATATATTATTCAACATATCACATCAACTAATTTGTTAATAATCTAATAATCACATAAGTCAACATGTAATTGTCAAAATTATATATGCCTATAATCGTAGTTTAAAATTAGTAGCTTTATTCCCTTGAAAATGACATTTGGTACTAGTGAAACAATGCTAAAAATGGAGCAGCGGTGAAGTCCTAGTAATTTTAAAAATAAAATATGTTACCAGTTAAAAATGATCGGATAGTGTAAAACTTATTTACACTGACGTGTATATTACTTAAACTATGAAAGAATTACCTCTCCATATAGGACATCTGGTTCAGGGTGAGCTTTAAGGAGATAATCAGCACCCCATTTAACAGCATCCATTGCATTACTAAGCTCTCCACTTTCACCCATTTGCCTTCCATACTCAATGATGCTCCATGACATCATAGTAACAGTGAATGCCATTGGCAGCCCAAACTTCACATTATCCCCTGCATCATAGTACCCTCCTACTAGATCCACCTGCAACATTTCCAAAATTACAGTTAAGTCTCTTGATAAACACGTACTAATGACTAGTTATATAATAAATATCATAAATAATTTGCATAGTACAAAATAGAAGTAACAGAGTAATTAACTTACCCCGCTAGCTTTTCCGTCCATAAGACCAGAATTACCCCTCCATTGAACTCTTTGGTCGTGAGGAAGGTAACCAGATCTCTGAGCTTCGTAAAAGAGAAAGCTCTTGCTAAGTGCTTCACCATAATTATGGTTACCAAATGCAAAACTAGGAAGTAGCCCCATTATAAGAAACAGATGAGTCATGGAACAGAGCATCACATAACGTTTCGCCATAAAGGCAAATTAGATTAAACACAGTGGTAATGTTAAGGAATCTTAACTGCACACAAATCTGTGCTTCTTTTGGCTATTACTTACGAATGTTAAAAAATAAGAGAATGGCCAATGCAGGTCAATTTTCTGATAATTAAACGCTCAGAAAAAAGAAGCAAAGTTATTGGCATATAGAGAAGAAAGTGTAGTAGGGATTGGGAGAAGGGAAAAGATTGAACCAGTATATATGGTGGAGGGAAAGTTAAAGAAAGTGGAAAGCGTCCAAATAATGCAAAGCTGGTGTATTTAAAAATAGTTTATACATTGATAGCTCCTTAAACTATTCAATAAATTTTATTTAGAAATTAGAAAAGTAGTTTTTTTCAATTGAGCACCTGGCTTGAACACTTGATAAGTGTTTCTAGTTGATAGTTTTGGTTCAAATTTTGGAAAAAAAATGTGTGTTCTCAAGTGTCCAAACATTTCTTTAATTATATGCATTTATCTCAATAAGACGTAAAATATCAGGTTCATTCAAATTGAGGTTGATGCATGTAATTTAAAGGAAATTGACATATTTTATGTGGTTATTTAACTATCTAGTTGTAAAAGTTTTTTTCTAAAATTTGAACCTATAGATACTTTATGATGTGTTCAAATGTTCAAACAGAACAAGTTGTAGTTTGGACGTTTAAATAAAATTTGCTAACAAATTTAAAAAGTCTAAATACTCTTAGATGCTCTAATAGAACAAATCATAATTTAAATATCTAAATAAAATTTATTAATAAATAGAAAAAGTTGTCGATATTATTTTAATTAAAGAAACAAAAACAATGTCATTGATACTCATAATTTCAGTGGGGGGGAAGGGGGGAAGGAATGGTTGGGACTGAGAGACAGTAGCATGTGCTTTTGTTCGTCGCTTTTTGCTTGGAAGGGTCGGCGCTGAAATTTTTATTTCGTACGAAATTACTGCTGACAATTATACATTAGTTAATTTAATCAATTGAATAATTATAAAGAAATTACTATAGGTCTAGACAGACAATGTGTACAAAGATAAATAGAGGGAGAGTTTTCCCAAAAGAGTTTGTAGGAGAATAGAGTCAAAAAGAGTTTAAAAACTGTCTGTTGGGTGTTCCCATTTGACTAAATTTATTAGACCCTCCCTACCAAAAATATTATTTTACTTTTTTTATTATTTTATTTTTAAAAAATTGATATTTTTTATATTTAAAAATAATTTAACCTTAAGAGATAATTTACCGTCAAACAAACATATAAGATTTATTTTGAACCACATATTTTAAAAATATTCATTTATTTTTTAAATTTAGTGTCAAATCAATCAAACTAAAGTAATAAACCAATTTTTTTTGGGGACGGAGGGATTATAACATTTTGCCAACGTGGCCATGTGGCAAAGGTGATGTTAAATTTCTAATACGGCCAAAACGTAAAAGGCTAAAGCATCAATGTATCTGTACGTGGACATAGTTTATTTGGCTCTGTCAATGGGATAATGTAAAGACTAGAAGTTCTACACTTGTCAATTAACTTTGTGGAGTTTGTAGAGTATTAATTTTCATGTTTTTGTTCTAATAATGAAAGGTAAAGTACACTTATAACCATTTTAAATACACGATTTCAGGCACTTAACGTCCTCTTTTTTGTTTTAATCCATGTCACGAGTAGAATGTCATTTGTCAATTACAAATAAAACTACACAACTTATTCTTCCTTAATAGCCAAATTTGAAAGGTAAAAAAGAATAAGAGTGATAGTTCACTGCTAAATGGTTTTCATGGAGAGTAAATTTGACGATTTCATAGAATTTAAGAAAAAAATAGGAACTAACTTTAACCTTAATAAATTTTAACTACTCCATTACATAGCTTAACTCTTCTACAGGGAACACTGTCCCAACTTACAAACATAAGAATTAATCCTTTTAATTTCGTTATTCAATGCCTCCCCAACCCTCAAGAAACTTCTTTTAAAAATGAAAATAACAGGTAGCTTTACATAATCTTTCTTATATTTGACTTCGTTTCTAGCAATTAATTTGGAACTCCCAAAATCCGACCGTTTGCACCAAGCAAAAAAAAAAAAAAAACATCCTGAACGTGTAACACTCTAATTGTTAATTGATATATAAGCAGTACTTGAGTTACGGGAGCTTTTGCAAGGGGCAAAAAATGATACATTTTGCCATTTGTATGGTACATACTTACTTAAACCTTTTAATTATTTACACTAAATTAGTGAATGCAAGCACTTGTAGTTCATATACTCCCCTCGGTTTCAGTTCATGTGAATATTGTGTTGGAAATTTGCCTTTGGCGGGAGTTGCGACCGACCAACTTTAACGGCTTAAACACTAGTGTTACGTATGTTGGAGAATCCGGTTCTTCACATATGCATGATCTACTAAGTACATAGATAATTGTAGGGCCAAGAATCGTCAAATTTCATTGAGAAATGAAAGAGATATTGGTCCACGAAGTAAGGTGTTTGAAGCATGGAAAGTGTGGTATTGGGTTCAATTCTCCCTCATCGGTAGAGGAAGAAAGAATTGTTGTGTATATAAGACTCGAAATTGGTTTGGGGTTTGGGACCCCAAGGGGTATCCCATGTGTTTAAAGGAGGGAGGACCTAGATGTGCTTCGGTTCAAGGAAAGACCACACGCGCACCGCCGCCGCCCGTCCGGTTTCGGGTTCCGGGGGTCACGTGATATTATCTTTTTGGGCCAGAGAACTTTGCTAGAAGTACAGTTTGATCCCAGAAGTTTCCAGAAGTACAGTTTGATCCCAGAAGTTTCCAGATGTACAGTTCGGACCAGAATTCTTTCAGATGTACAGTTTGGTCCCTGAAGTTTCCAGAACGTCAGAATTTGGGCGATCAAGCGAAACGCCAAGCACTCAATTCAGCCATTTATTTTGGCTGAATTACTCCTCCTATAATGGCCAAATCCGTTGGTCTTTCACCATTTATGTTGGTGACTTTACTACCTCCATAATGGCCATTATTTGGCTATTATGGAAGCGATTCAACCCCTCCATCACCTATATAAACACCCCCTTACACTATTGTTGAGCACTAAGAACACACATATAATATACACGAAAATTCAGAAGCTTACACAAGCAGAAAGTTTTCTTCTTCCTACAACTTCCAGGCATCATTTCGTTACTCAATATTCTTCACGGTAGCTCTTGAGTTTCCTTTGCTCAAGTGTTCCATTGCTGTTTTATCTTGGGAGACAAATTGTCCAGGACGTATAAATGATACATACGGGGCAATATTGTCTTAAGGACAGAGTGCCACACTCGACTCAGCAAAAACAGTTTCCAATTTTCCGTCTTCAACAAAATTGTAATTTCAGTTTTGTGGTTCTCTTGTAATTTTCAGATTACTAGTTGAATTATTGAATCTTTGTTTATCCTTTCGAATACTTGTAATAGTTATATACTTCCCGTACTGCTTTATAAAGTATCATAGAGCAAAAATACCCAACATATTGTCCGTTCCAAAAAGGACATACATTTTACGAGAGAAGTTTTTCTAACCACACAATTATTATAACATGTTTAGAATCACAAGTCTTAAAGTTTTACAATCACACAAATACTATGATATATTTAAGATCATAAATTTCAAAATTCATAATTTTCTTTTTAAACTCCATGTTGATTTAAACTATGTCACATTAGTGGAAAACAAAGAGAGTAATGTTTACGAAATTTTTTATTTCTTGAGTTACACAACTAACGTTACTTGTATACGGCTCCTTAAAAACTTGACAAGTCGGATATATTGATGTTCTCAAACATAAATGGAGAACCTTAAAGCAGGTAAATAGTTGAGTTAGAAGACTCGGTAGTGATAATTTTATATATTTGATATTTTAGTATATTAAATTTTCTATCATTAGCTCTTTTGATATCAATCGCTCATCCGCGTGTACGAATACTAGTTTCAACTAAAAGAAGAAAAAATAATTTTAAAAAAGAAACTAAAGAAGAAAGAATCATCGTCTCTTGGTGAGATTGGTAAGTGGTTACTGATAATATTAATAATTATTATTATTATAATTAATTAATATCTTGCATATATGGTAGAATGTAAAACATTTATTAGGTAGATTAGCAATTATATCACTATCATTAGGAAAATATTTAGGCATGATCTTCTCCCTATTATTATCTTGTATAGTTGTATATTAACCACATTATTTGGAAGAATAAGGGGAGGAAAATATTATTCTTTACGGTTACAGATATATTTACGGAAATTACTTGATCTGCATAAGGGGAAATTTCAAGAATCACATCTACATGAATTATAGCAAGAAGGACTAAGGAGCAGGAGAAGAATATTGTGCAATAATAGTTCTGCTAGTTCGCTTAAAAACACACACTCAACACGCACAGAGAATACTGTAAAAATAATTGTGTAGTGATAAGAAAGGTCTAAAATATATGTATAGACATAATAATTAAGAAGAAAATGGAAGTACCATAGCATGTGGAGGGTTAATAAGAGACAAATAAGCCTGAGCATTATCACAAGATATTTGACCTGTTTAGTGATTCGGAAAATCGACAACCCGACAAACAACACTTTGCCTTTTTAAAAATCACCACCGACGACGACACAACACGATGGGCTTTCAAGGTAAATCATCATTTCCTCATTAATTAACAGCATGTCAGTCAAAACATACATTGCATGCTCGTAATTTCAAGGCTTCATAAGTACTCTCTCAAGATCAAAAAAGTATTCATTTGTCATTTATTTTTTAGTTGAAAAAGAATATTCACAATTAAGAAAGAATTAATTTTACTTTTTAAGATTTGTCATTATTAATTGTTATGTGACTAAATTTCAATATCTATTTAATTAGGAATATTTTAATCAAATTACCTATTTTTGCTTAAAAGTTAGTATTTTTTTAAGGGAGGTGTAAATGGTTAAGTAGACACTATTTTTTTTTATTCAGAGAGAGTATGTCGGAAGCCTCTTAAATTTGTGAGCGAATTTTATTTAGACAGTCGAACTACGCTTTTTTCAATTGAACATCTAAATACAAGATGAAGTGATATTAGATACTTTCGATTTAGATTTTGGATTTTTTTTTGCACGTCTTTCCAATGTTCATTATGCAGATAAGTTAATCACTTAAAATATGTATCTCATTTAATTTGCTTTAATAAGCCGTAAACTCCTAATGCAATGGAGTGATACGTGGCTTCATGTACTAAATATTTCAATATCATTACATCCGATATTTTTGTTCCAACAGTGTGATGAAATATTCCTTCATCTTTAATCAAAAATCTCAAATTTGAATCCTACTAAATAAAAAATCCCCTTTTGTCAGTTTTACAAATTTAATCGAGTCTCATGCCAATACGAACACAGAACAAGAAACCAAAGAAATTTTCATCCCCCGGGGCATAGTTGAATGACAAAGCAGGAGAACTTAAAATATAGCTAGAGGTCTGCAGCGTGGGTTCGAATCCTGATGGGAGCAATTTACTCTCTTCTGGGGTAGAACCTTGTAGGTGATATCAATTGCTATGTTCTCAAACCTTAGTCATTCAGGCATATCCCGTGATTTACTGATAGTAGTGCTGAGGGACCAAGATTACTATCTCCAGAAATAGTCTGGCGTAAGTTAGGAATCTGGATATAAAGAAATTTTCAACCTTAGCTGTCCACTTTCACACACACGTAGACAGGAGTAATTAATAAAGGAGCCTGAAAGATGGGGTCAAAGAAAGGGATCCAACAGTTCTGTTTCATTTTTTGTAATCTTTTTGTTCGACTCGTGCCAACCGCAATTAACGGCTCTGCAGGAATAGGTAGGGAAAGATAACAATTTTTCTTTTAACTCTTGCTTTGCATATTTTAAAGCACGAAAGGACACGTCACGAGCAGGTAAAAAATACAATGCTCCGGGATCGCCGGGATGACGCCGGTTTTGTAACGGTCACGGCTTTTATGCTTCCTATAATTTGGTGCCTTCTTTTCTTCCTTTCCTAATTTCGATGTATCGACTACCGTTACTGGAACAACCTTAGCAGTTTTGCCTTTCCGTTTTTCTCGTCCCTCTTTTTAGTTTCTATAAAAGTACCACTCATTTTTATACAGGAATAAAATACTTTTGGTCTTTCAGTTATGAGATAAAGATGGAGTTGAGACTCCATTGATGAGAGCTCGAGAATTCTTCAGTTAGGTCAAACAGAGATGGAGTGTGAGAGAATACAACAACAACGTAACCACTGAAATGGTATGAAGAGGGTAGAGTGTACACAGACCTTACCTCTACCTTGTTAGATAGAGCGACTGTTTTCAAAAGACCTCGGCTCAAGACAAAATATAATCACAAGTGATGCAATCAAAACAAAGCAAGAGTAAAGCAAGAGTAAATAGTAAAATAAGATAAACGGTCAGACTCAGATAAGAATTTTTAAAGCAGCATAAAATGCATTCTAACAAAAGGGAGAAATAACTAACACAACTAACTGTCTATCTCTAAACTAACTCCAACTAATCTAATTAACTAACAATTGATAATTAGCTAATCTCAACACCCCCTCAGGGGATACCCACTGCCAACTGGTGCAAAATAGCAGAGTGTTTGGCTCCTGACAGTGCTTTGGTTAAAAATGTTGGAAATTTGCCTTTAGCGAGAGTTGCGTCCGACCAACTTTAACGGCTTAAACACTACTGTTACGCATGTTAGAGAATCCGGTTCTTCACACGTGCATGATCTAATAAGTACGTAGATAACCGTAGGGCCAAGAATCGTCAAATTTCGTTGAGAAATGAAAGAGATATTGGTCCACGAAATGAGCTGTTTGAAGCATGAAAAAGTGTGGTATGGGATCAATTCTCCCTCATCGGTGGAGGAAGAAATAATTGTTTTATTTATAAGACTCAAAGTTGGCTTGGAAAATTTCTAAAATGGTGGATAGTAAGACAGTGATGTCCCAAGTCCAGGAATTCCAAATGATTTTACATCACCTGGATTTGGAAGGAATGAAACCAAATGAGCAATTTTTGGTTGCATCGCTGATCGAAAAGTTACCTCCTTCGTGGAATGAGTTTATGAGTTACTTAAAACTCAAGACAAAGGAGATGACCTTTGAAGAGCTTATTATCAAACTCCAAATCCAGGAAGATAATAAGAAGACCTTGCGAGGGTAGACGACTCTGGAGGCGAAGGCGAATTTGGTTGAGGCCAAAGGGAACTCAAGCAAGAAGCGGAAGTTCCAGAAAGACGGCAAGGCCCACGCAGCGGAGCTGTTCAGAGGTAACTGTCACCACTGTGAGAAACCTGGTCATAGGATCAAGGAATGCCGCAAGCTCAAGACTGAGCAACAACAGAAAGCCAAGTCAAAAGGCAAGGCGCATGCTAACGTCGTCAAGGACACGCTCCTGGATGACATGATTGATGAATTCTCTGCAGTGGTGCTAGAAGCCAACCTGGTTGAGAATCCGATGCAGTGGTGGATGGACACAGGTGCTACCAGACACATCTGTTCCAACAAAGATGCCTTCTCCACGTATACACCAGCTACCGACAAGAAGCTGTTCATGGGCAACAACGCTTCGTCCGACGTGCTGGGGGTAGGAAATATGGTTCTGAAGATGACTTCCGGTAAGGAGCTCACTCTGAAGGAAGTGATGCATGTCCTAGAGATTAGAAGAAATTTAATTTCTGGACCTTTATTGGTTAATGTTGGTTTTAGGCTAGTGTTTGAATCCAATAAGTTTGTACTCACGAAGCAATGACACGAAAAAATTGATAGTACTCTACTATCGAAGGGTTTCGCCATTAATGAGTGTGATAAATGTGTCTACACGAAAGGTAACTCTGACTCGTTTGTTATGATATGCATGTATGTAGACGACATGTTGATCACAGGAAGCAGTCCTAGGGTAATCTTAGAGACTAAGAACATGTTGAAATAATGCTTCGACATGAAGGATATGGGTATCGCAGATGTCATCCTAGGGATTAAAATCTCTAAGACATCTGACAGACTGGTCTTATCTCAGTCTCACTACATCGAGGATGTTTTGAGAAAGTTCGAGATGTTAGACAGTTCACCGATAAAGTCACCAATGGATACAAATCAAAAGCTTGATAAAAATCTTGGTGCACCTGTATACCAGGAGCGATATGCACAGGTGATCGGTAGTTTGATGTATATAACAAACTGTACCCGACCTGATATTGCTTATGCAGTCAATAAGTTGGGTAGGTTCACTTGTAATCCGAGTGATAATCACTGAAAGGCGTTGAATCGGGTATTACAATACCTGAAATACACGTTAACTTTCAGGTTACACTATTCGAGATATCCAGCTGTACTAGAGGGGTACAGTGATGCAAACTGGATATCTGATATAGAGAACACCAAGTCCACCAGTGGGTATGTATTTACAATTGGTGGAGGGGCTGTGTCTTGGAAATCCTCTAAGCAAACTTGCATCGCCCGATCCATAATAGAATCGGAGTTTATCGCTTTAGACAAAACATGAGAAGAAGCTGAGTGGCTTCATGACTTCTTAGAGGATGTTCCGTATTGGAACAAATCCGTACCTTCGGTAATGATCCACTGCGACAGTCAGTCGGCTCTAGGAAGGGCACAGAATGCTATGTACAACGGCAAGTCTCGTCATATTCGACGGAGGTATAAGACCGTTATGCAACTGATAACCATGGGTATAATATCCATTGATTACATTAAGTCAAAGGATAATATAGCAGACCCATTGACAAAGGGCTTACCCAAGGATCAGATGGCTTGCCTGTCTAGGGGAATGGGCTTAAAACCCAAAATATAAGGACCAATACAGTGGTAACCCAACCTTACTAACTGGAGATCCCAGTAATTTGGTTCAATGGGAAAACTAAGCTGTAAAGGTTCAGTTGATCGCTTCAGTGGAAGCATGAGCACTTCGGATAGTGATTTATGTAAAGAAACACCAAATCCAAAGTTGTTCCCGCGATAGATGTTAAGTGCTATCTGCAGTATGGGTAAAGGTTAAGTTTTCAAAACCTTTAATGATCCTCCACAGTTGAGGTTAGATTTTGGGAAACTTTTAATGGTTCCTAACACTTGTGAAGTGGGGTATAGCAGGATACCTTGTAGGAGACCACCTATTTAAGTGCGAGGACGGGCCGCCTCAAATGAACGCACTTAAGAATCCAAAAAGTTGTCCATGGCCAAAACGGACAAAACATTACGAAGAAGAGAATAAGGGAATTTGTTGTGTTGGTACTATTGACTTGGCTTACACTAAACACTGACGGTTCAAGACATCACGTTCACTGCGCAGTAAGTAAGTCCGATGGTATTTAACTATGGAAGGTTCAGAGCTGAAGCTACCTCTCCTTATGCAACATCGGTCCCCTGAAATATTGCTGGAAATGAAAAAAGCACCATGTGAGTGCGCCAAAATCTCTTTCAAGAGGGGATTGTTGAAAATTTGCCTTTGGCGGGAGTTGCATCCGACCAACTTTAACGGCTTAAACACTAGTGTTACGCATGTTGGAGAATCTGGTTCTTCACACGTGCATGATCTACTAAGTACTTAGATAATCGTAGGGCTAAGAATCGTCAAATTTCGTTGAGAAATGAAAGAGATATTGGTCCACGAAGTGAGGTGTTTGAAGCATGAAAAAGTGTGGTATGAGATCAATTCTCCCTCATCGGTGGAGGAAGAAAGAATTGTTTTGTTTATAAGACTCAAAGTTGGCTTGGGGTTTGGGACCCCAGGGGGTATCCCATGTGTTTAAAGGAGGGACGACCTAGATGTGCTTCGGTTCGAGGAAAGCACACATGCGCGCCGCCGCCCGTCCCGTCCGGTCCGGTTCCGGGTTCTCGGGTCACGGGCTGTGGGTTGTGCTTCTTCTGATATTATCCTTTTGGACCAGAGAACTTTGCCAGATGTACAGTTTGATCCCTGGAGTTTTATATGTATAGTTTGGATTAGAATTCTTTCATATGTACAGTTTGGTCCCTGAAGTTTCCAGAAAGTCAGAATTGGGCAGAGAGATCAGAAACGTCAACATCACTCAATTCAGCCATTTATTTTGGTTGAATTACTCTTCCTAAATGGCCAATCCGTTGCACATCTTCACCATTTATTTTGGTGGTATTACTACCTCCATAATGACCATTACTTGGCCAGTAATGACACTTATGGAGGCAGTTCATCATCCCCTCCTTCTACTATATAAAGACCCCCTTGTCACCATTGTTGAGGTACACGAAAATACTCAAACAGAAACAGATTTCAGTTCTTCTTACAACTTCCAGCATCATTTCATTACTCAAAATTCTTCACGGTAGCACTTGAGTTTCTTTTGCTCAATTGTTACATTGCTCTTTTATCTTGGGAGACAATTGTCCAGGACGTATAAATGATACATACAGGGCAATATTGTCTTAAAGACAGAGTGTCACACTCGACTCAGCATACACAAAAACAGTTCCAGTTTCTTGTTCAACATAATTGTAATTTCAGTTTTTCTATTACTTAACAGTTACTTGTAATTTTCGTTTCCTGCACATTTGTAACCAACAAAAACATCAGCCAATTGTTCACCAGTTGGGTTGTGATGAAGAGCAATGAGACCCTCTTGAATCTTGTCTTGAACGTAATGACAATATACCTTTACATGATTTGTTCATTTATGAAACACATGAGTTTTTGCAATATGTACAACTGCTTGACTGTTCCAGCTGATTGGACTAACTGATTTTCTAGAGTCCGGGCATACAACCCGGTTTGAATCACAATAGGTAGTGATAGTGTAGTCTGGGCCGTTATAGTAAAATGTTATTACAACGAATAATAATTATAGAAAACTTTAAATGTACCATCTTTAATATTTTCCAACACCAACACCACTAATATACATCAGCCAAATATCAAGCATTATAAGGAGGAAAAGAGTCTATTTATATTTATCGTCAATTTTACTTTTCGTCACTAATACTGGTTTGCTTTTTACCTTTTTCATACACATTGATATCACTTATAAGACAATTTCTTACTCCTTCCGTTTCAAATTATTTATCGTGCTTCTCTTTTATATATTTAAAAAAAAAATTTAATTAAATGGGATTTTGAGTATTTTATATTTATTTATGTCTTAAGATATAATCTTTCTTCTTTCAATATTTACTTTATTTATGTGTTATCTCTCCATAATTAAAGTATTTGTAGGCTTCAAAAACAATTACTACTAAGAATAAAATGGAAAAATAATAAATAAATTTGTCTTGAACTTTTAAAATAAAAAATAATTTGAGATAATTATTATATCTAGAAAACACGACACTTAATTTAAGACACTGAGAGTATTTGGTTTGTTTTATTTTCTTCTTCAGTTGTTGTAACAACTTTTTGATTCTTGCGTACTCACACTGAAGTAGCATGTGAAGTTTGTTCAGGCTTACACAAAATGTCCATTTACTAAGTTGTCTTGATATGGAAATGTGAAGAAAACAGAGAGGCAGCCACATGAGGATGATGTTTTCTTGAATGAATCCATTGCAAACGTTAACAATTAATACAACATGGGAACAAATCTCCCATGTTGTACTAATGTTTATGTAGAAATTGCGAGACTTTCCCTTTAAATATGCCGTTCTTTAATTTTTATCCTTTAAATGAGCTAATATTTATTTTTTGTTCTTTAGCAATTTAATTTATATCTAATGATGTATAAGTTCTTTAAGATGCGGACATCATTTGTAGGATGTTAAGATGTGAAAATATAAATTTGTGCCTCACAAAAAAGTTAAATTTTTTATTAGGGACAAAATTAAAAACCCAACACTTAATAATGGGTCGTTTGGTAGCTGGTTTGAAGGTGAGTTATGCATGTATTAAACTCTGCATAAGTAATACTATGTTTGGTAGCTGATTAGGAGGTAGGTTATTCATGGATAAAATTAATATAGTGTTTGATTTGCAATTAAAAAAATCCGCATAACTAATATATGTGTTAGTTATGAGAGAATCTATGTATTATTTTATGTAAGATAAAAAGCGAACTAACTAATGGACCACATGAATAACTAAATCGTGCATAACTAATCTCTGTATAAAATAATACATAAATTCTTTTATAACTAATACATACATTTCTGACCAACTACCAAACGACCTCATAGGACATAAGTGCCAAATGACCCAATACTTATTGCAATGTCACGCTCATGAGGATATGTTGGTAAGTTTGTAACGTGCACTATTAGAAATAAAAAGTTTTCTGTGGATAAATTGTGTTATAAAATATGATTTTTCACCTCATTCTCATCGAACTAGCTCACTGGGAAATCACTAGGAAAACGCATGGTGGAAACAAGTTCCAATTGAAACACTAAAAAAAATTCTAATTTTTTCGTGTGTTCACACTACTATTTAAGTTTTTTTCACCGACATTCAGTGGAAAAATAGTGATTTTCTAGTAGTGGTGTGCCATTTTAGTGGGAAATTCTGTGGAAAAATAATAATTTTCTAGTAGTGGTGTGCCATATGATCCACATTGTCATGAGAGGTGATTAGACGAGATATGACGCAGATGCAACTCACTGAGGACATGACCTTAGATAGGGGGTTATGGAGGACACGTATTATGGTAGAAGGGTAGCCGGCAATCCAGCGTAGTCCTACCTACGATTACAAACTGATAGTTGTAGTATTATTATTGTAGGCTTGCTTAGTCTATCACACTAGTAGGCACAATATTGTCTTATAGTCCTCTGTCGTTTGATTTATGTTGCTATGTGTATTTTGTATGTCTTATTTACTTGCATTAGTTATTGCTTCTTTTTGCTGCCTTTTCTTTTTCAGAATTTGTTATCATGACTTACTCACTTTGTTTGTCATACTTTGCTTGGGCTTGTACTTTGTCTTTGGCCGAGGGTCTCTCGGACACAGCCGCTCTACCTAACAAGGTAGAGATAAGATCTGCGTACACTCTAACCCCACATTGTGGGATTTTACTGGGTATGTTATTGTTGTAACTCTATTTTCTTTCTCTTTTCCTGTTCTAACCATTCCAAGACTCCCATCCTCTGATCATATGCTGGTGGAACTGTAAGTTCTACCTGTAAATCAGATTTTAATCCTTCTTGGCAGTAAAGATATTAACAAAAATGGAAAAGACTCACTTTATACCTATTGTCAATACGACTGAACCTCATATCTAATCTGCGACACATTATACTATCTTAACTAGTTGTAACTTATTGAAATATCTGAATTCTTACCTTGTAGACAAACACTAGCTCATGCGCACATCATAACTTGAATTTATGCCCAATTGTAGATACGAGTTTTGCTCAACAAATTTTCTTAATAAGAAATTAGTGTTAGAGTTTGTACTGAATTTTTTACCTTATTTGGATTCTATCATAATTGTGTTTTAATTTAGAAAGATTTTTGGTGGAAAATGTTTTTTTTTTGTGTAGAAAAAGATTCTACCATATCTATCATTTCTTTGGAGGATAATTTTTAAACTTCTATAAATAAAAGATCTTTTATTCTCACACATAACACAATAACATCCACAATATAGTCGTTTAGGGGGGATTTTTCTCTCAATAGTTTTTATATTAGTTTTTCATATGTAGATCAATTGATCAAACCATTTAAAATATTATGTCTTTTTAGTATATTTTCTTTGTTGTCTGATTTATCGTCATTAAAGGTTTGCATATGTTAGCTTCCGCGTGATGCCCTTTTATTTCGATTCCAACAAGCGGTGTCAGAGATAATGGTTCAGCGAGATTGAAGACAGGTTTAAAGCTAGTTCAAATAAAGTTGTAACCAGGGTCGTTCTTATACTTTTAAGGGTCCGGTGCGAGAAACAAAAATAGACAATTTTTATTCAAATTAAAAATTAAAATTAACTAATTAATCAATATTAAAAAAAATTATTGATCAAAACATCAAATAAATGTATAGTAAACACTATATTCGATTCAATGTTTTCAATTTCAGTACAATAATGCTACGAAATAGATACCTTAATATCATTACATGAAAGATTTAAAAGAAAAACTATCATTACATTAGACATAAAAAAATTGATCTCCTTGTATTTTTATCTGCAAAGTCATCAAGCAAAAACAGAGGGGGGGGGGGACGATTGTTTGGGACTTGGGGCCAAATCTGATTTTGTGTTTATAAAAAGGCCTTTCACTGCTCATTGGATTCCAACACGCAACCTCTCACCGGGGAAGAACTTTTAAAGGAGCCCTCAACCGCTAGGCTACAACTCTCACTGATAAGATTGGATGCATTTTAATACATATCTTAATATTTGAAACCAATAAAGGAAAATGAAACTTCTGGGGTGGAGGCCCCTCGGACGGGGGCCCTGTGCGGCGGCGCCGCCTCGATCGCCCCATGGACGGCTCTGGCTGTAACAATTTCACGATAAACAAGATTTTATCAAGGAGTAATACATGTGGAGATGAATTTTCAACCATACTTTCAACATCTCTACTACCACATCTTTAAAAATAAAGCCAGATATTTTTAAATCATTTTAACCCATAATATTTTAAACTTCATTTTTAACCATGGCAAGCAACAATGAAGAAGATTATATGAAGATGGAGAATCAAGATTATTTCGACAGAAAATTTAGGCCAAGGAAAATTTGTTAGGGTTTACTCTGAATTTTCTACCTTATTTGAATTCTATCATAATTATGTTTTACTTCAAAAATGTTATCGATGAAAAATATTTTTTTTTGTGGAAAATGATTCTATCATATCTATCCTTTTCTTGGATGATAAGTTTTGGACTTCTATAAATAGAAGATTTTTTTCTTCTCATACACAACACAATTGCATTCACAATATAATTATTTAGATATTTCTATTTAGGGAGAGATTTTTCTCTCAATAACTTTTGAATAGTTTTATATGGAGTAAATTTTATCATATGTAAGTCAATTGATCAAATCCATATCACATCTTAAGTCTTTTTTTATAGTTTTTCTTTTCTGTCTGATTTATCGTCGTTAAAGGTTTGCAAGTGTTAGCTTCCGAATGACACATTGTTATTTCGATCCAAACAATTAGTTCTTACTTCTTAAACTTTTTCCTAAATGTAGGCTAAAAGTTCAAGATAATCGGAATTAGGTCTATCCGTACAAATCACTCTATGTGAAGTTGGTTATGGCCCATGGATCTGATTTGCCTGTGAGCCACCTAATCTCAGTCCATTTAGAAGAAGATTTAATTTATTTTGAAGATTTTGATAAATAACCAGTTTTGTGCTGCTGATTGAAAATCAGCCGTCATTCTAAAACTAATTAATATTAAGACACTTTTTAATAAGTAAATTATTTAAAAGGAAAAATGACATAGAGTACCTATTTAAGACTCTTTATTACAAAATATATAGATAGTTTTCCTTATTTACAAAACATAACGATATATTACAAATATAACAGATCTTCATATTTTTCATTTTTTTTAATATTAAAAAAAATGTTCATTTAAAAATATAACTTTTAAAAATAAAATTTTCTTTTTAAAAAAAAATTATCAAAATATTTTTAAAAATATAATTTTCTAATTTTTTTAAAAACAAAATTTTAACTTTTTTGTTTTTTTTAATTATTAATTTATTAA
Organism: Anisodus acutangulus; assembly: GCA_029783415.1. Lineage (NCBI taxonomy): Eukaryota > Viridiplantae > Streptophyta > Magnoliopsida > Solanales > Solanaceae > Anisodus > Anisodus acutangulus. The sequence goes on from CM056494.1 coordinate 57,146,547, forward strand.
AATAATTAAAAGTTTTTTTGCTCAAGGCTTACAAAATTAACTCAAATTTTTGCGTATAAAAAAATGTATGAAATGTGTATATGCGAGCGAAATTTTCAATATAGTTTTCATACACAAATTATGAGCGAAAATTATAAGCCTTGAATATTGTATGGAAGGTATAACATTGTAGTTGTAGTTGTATTTTATACACAAAAAATGTGAGCGAAATTCTAAATCTTGAGAGAGATATACATTTTTCATATATACAATTTTGAGCGTAATTTTTGAGCCTTGAACGAGATATATACATTTCATACACAAAATTTGAGTGAACTTTTTAATTCTCTAGCAAGATATACACATCATATATTTTTCATACACAAAATTTTGAGCGATTATTTTAATTCCTGAATGTTGTATGAAAGTTGTATACAAAGTTGTTGTAGTTGTATTAATTTTACAGAAATCTAACATGAACTTTATACATGAAAATGTGAGCGAAATTCTACGCCTTGAGCGAGATGCAAATTTCATTCCATTTTTATACACAAAATTTTGAGCGAATTTTTAAGCCTTGAATGAGATATACACATTTCATACACTAAATTTTGAGCGAGATATGCACATTTCATACACAACAATTTGAGCGAATTTTTAAGTCTTAAGCAGAAAAAAATTAATTTGTATTATAAAAAAAATATATTTAAAAAATTTTAAAAATATTTTTTATCACCAGAATCTCCGATTTCTTCCTCATGGAAGCTGTGACTCTCTCTGGATTCTCCATATTGTATCTTTTCCTTTTATTTTTACCCTTAATATCTCGATTGTAAATTTGTCTTTGGTGCTGTTTGTCCCCTTTTTTCTTCAGTGTTCAGTTTTATTGCTCCTTGGCTGGAGAGAAACAGAAGTTGCTTTGAAGGGACAAAACAACATGCATGTTTTTTTGGTGTAAAAGGAGTGTTCTGGAAAACATGGATGAGTATTTAGATTTCTTAGAGGAGATAGAACATATGTAGTTCTTTTTCTGCTTCTTGGTACCTTTATTTATAAAAGAAAAGGCCATCCTTTCCTATTGCAAACATAGCATGGAAATAACAAGGTCTGGGCGTGTGAGAGAGTGTTAAGAGTCCACATCGAATATGGAATGGAAACATGGACTCCTTATATGGACTTGGACAATCCTCACTCTACAAGCTAGCTTTTGGGATTGAGTTAGGCCCAAATCCATTCTTTATAATCTCCATTATCCAAACAAGTTGACGATGAGACTAGGTAATGGTGTAGTTTTCTGTAATGAGTAGTATTGAAGATTTTTTGGTCTCAAAATAACCTTCTAGTGATTTCTATCCTAAAAAATCCAACTTTGGAATGATAATCCAACTTTTGGAATTAAACTAATAGAGTATGATTCAATCTGGAAGACTTTGATAGAAAATCATATGGGGTAGCGCAGAGAGGAGAGAGATAATGAGACGTATGTTTTGAGTCTGACCTACATGATTTTTTTAAAAATAATTTTCCACACTTTTTTATTCGTGCATTTGACAAGTTAATGGCGTCTGGACCTCACCCTATATGACAGGGTGTTCTAACCGGTCACTATGTAAGTTTATATGTCTATCTTACAAAATAAGCCAAGTTTATGGGGCTATCTAGGTATTTGGCCTTACATTTTCCTCCAGATTAAACCATTAAAATTTTGACGAAATGGTGAACTATGTGCTATTTGAGTCAAGAACGAATGATTTTGAATTACATATGCAGCTAATGGCAGAATTTTATAGTAGTGTTGCGCTCGTGTTGGGCCCGTGCTGGCACTGGCGATCACCACCCAGTAAGTGTATAATATTGAAAATCCCTTGCGTGTCAAGGAGACTATAGGCAGGCCTTTGGTTTGGGTCGAACCAGGAAAAATCAGGGTGTCTTACTCTTTCTTACCTATCTAAGCCTCTATATTACTATCTTGATTTATTTAGTATACTAAATCCAACTTCTTGCATCTACAAATGAATACTGAAAACTATCTACCTCAGCCTCGAATCGAAATTGATTTGGAGTTTGAAGTTTGACTAACTAGAAACTATTTCAAGTTGATTGTTATGAATATGTGTTTGTAAGATTTTGAATTACTACTGATAACTCTGTTATAAGCTTATCAGTCAAAAACACAAATTAAGAATGATAGTCAGTAGGGTAAGTTAGTACTAGATTCAAATAAAGATGTTTGGTTAGTGCAATGCTTGTATGAGAACCAGCAAGAAACAACCAGAAACTATAGGATACACAGAGATCTGAAGGCAATAATGTATAATTTTATCACATTACCTGGTTTTTTACATACTAGCTTTTGTTTAACACTTAAATTGTACAAACAAGTCTATAACATACACAGAGTTCTGGACACACCACATAAATTATGAACATGACCAGTAATGATCTTTACAGAAGAATCAACAGCAAACTAGCACCAAACTTCTATACTTAAGCAGTAGGGTAAGAAGCTTGCATAGCAATTCCGCAGAGTCCTTCTTCAGCATCAATGTTTCTTTGCATTCTAATGTAACCATTCTCGCCCCAACTAGTTCCCCATGAGTTCTTCACTAACCAATACTTCGTTCCATCACTAGCTTCACCATATCCAACTGCTGTAACACCATGATCTAACTCAGTTCCACATTCTCCAGTAAAAACACCGCTTGAATAGAACTGAAAATCCGATCCACTAGCATCAATGGCGACAGATACAGGTTGGTTAGCTACAGCTTTTAGTAGAGCAGACTCGCTGTTAGCTGGAACATCTTCGTAACTAGTAATCTCAGCAGCATGGTTGGATTCCTTGCCGGTTTTGCAAGTGCCATCCCTTCCCTCGTACGGGTAATTGGATTCAGTAGTAAGCCCATGGTTCTTGATGATAAACTTAAAAGCATCATCCATGAGACCTCCTTCACATCCCATATCTGAACTCGTATCACAGTCCACAAGTTCCTGCTCGGATAAAGAAATCAACTTACCAGTTTTGATCTTGTTGATTCCTTCTGTGGCAGCAACAGCAGAAAATGCCCAACAACATCCTACATTATAATAAGGTGATTAGTTTTTAGTATTGTGAATTCATTTATAGGAGGTTTGATATGATCATGAGTTAGTTTGACTTACCACACTGCCCTTGATCCTTAACTCCAGTAACAACACCTTCCTTTCTCCAATCCATGGTAGATGGAGCAGTTACATTTTCGTATTTGAACGATGTGATTTCAGACGGTTTGTGTTGAGAGGGCATTCTATACCCATTGTGACTTGCTCTGAATTCCTCGTTTGTCAAATCAGCAAATTCGTTGATGTCCAATTTGTAAGGCTTGATTCCAGCCTTATTCACTGAGTCAATGTATTCAGCATTGTCTTTGAATATTGTGAATCTTTTTGCCTTCTCTACATCATCTTTGTATGCACGCCCAGAGCGAGCCATCCATAGCTCGTGTTTTTGGATCATTGAGGCTTCATACAAGCTGCGAGATGTGGCTCGAGAAGCCTGGAATAACAAAACAAGCAGAGCTACAAAAGCAAGCTTCCAATTCAAAGTCAAGGCCATTTTTTAGTTACCTGAATTCTTTCTATTGATTCTAATGTTTTCTGTGTTTGAATGTTGATGAAATGCTTAGAGGGGAGCAAGGAATTTATAGTACTGAAGATGTTCATTTAACATTTTTCTCATGATGAATTATGATTGTGACAATGGAGATTGATTTCGTACACGCCCCTCTGTTGTCATCAACTGATATAATCCTAATATGCCTCTCATTTGTAACTTTCTGATATGTTTTTTCCCAATAATCTTGGAATACAGACACTAATGAAATTTATACGTACTTGAACACTATCTGTCCTATTTTCTAATCACAATAGCTTCTCTTTTGGCCCTTAATGTGACACGGAAAAGAACAAAAAAACAGTTACCATAGCATTTAATTTTTACCTTAAGCTTAGGGAAAGAAAAGCATTTTCATAAGAAACATATTTTACTTGTCCTATTATAAGTATAAATATGGCAAGGTGGCAAATTAGCGTCTTGATTAGACAGAACAAAACAAAAATGTGGCTACACCAAACCACTTATGCACGGGGATTTAATTGAATATACTTAGGATGAAATTTCATTTTCTTAGTAAAATGATAGTGGATATATGTGAAGTAAAATGAACTTACTTGACCACAATCTCTTTATTTTTTTTTGGTATAACCAATGTATTGAACTCACTGATTCGATTAATTCAGATTCAAGTTTTATACTCCTAGTCTACTTCACTTGTCATATTTTTTGTTAGCGCATCCCTTTAGAAACTATGTGTTTTGACTATCATACCCTTTAGAAACTATGTGTTTTAGAATATTAATCTCTTTTCAATAAGTAAATTACCTTAACCTTTTTTAAAAAAAAACACAGCTCACAACTTACCTTAACCTTTGTTAAAAATAAATTTTAGACAATATACAGTATATAATCGATATGTAATCACTGAAATCTATACATAATCAATATACAGTATATAAATTGAGTATATAAGAACTGTTACAACTAGGCGGATGAAGAATATTTACAACTAGGCGGATGAAGAATATTAAGAACCCAAACGGGTAAAATACCTTTTGATTAAAAATGAAAGTTACAAGACGAAAATAATTGGAAAAATGTCTAAAATACATCTTAATTTTTGTCCGAATTTGTTGTAACACACTTAATCTTTATGATGGTTCTATTACCCCATAAATATATTTTAAAAGCATTTCTTTGGCGTTTATCTGGAAAAATCGAACCAAAATCCAATGCGACACAAGCCAAAACTCGATTATGAAAGAATATAGTAATTCACAAAATCAAATTCCAAGAGAATCAATTGTTTTGTCCATGAAAAAAATTAAGAGTGTAGTAGAGAATTCTAATTTTTTATTTTGTTCAAGGAGTAAAATGACATGAAAATGACCGGACTTCTTTTTTTGGCATTTTGTTCAACACGTGTTTGAATTGTTATCCAACTCACTCGATAAATTTTAAAGAAACTCCTTAAAAATATATTCAAGGGGTAATAAGACCCCATAAAAGTTAGGTGTGTTACAATAAATTCGGAAAGGATTTTTTACATATTTAAAAATATTTTCTGAAAATTAAATACAAAAAGAAAAACATATATTCTAGAAAATCATGGCAAATAATCTCCATTATGCACATTTTATTAGTATCTCTTACTTGTGGATCCGAATATTCTATTGGGTTAAATTAAAAACGAATAGAAGGAAGGAAGGGAAAAGGTGAAATGAAAGCAAGCATTGTCCAATAATATGCTTTATCCTCTTCATATAGGCTTTGATTCGCCAATTTTGAACACTCTCTTATCAAGTACTTCTCCATTTCAGTTTAAAGTTTAAACCAAATATTCTCACTGTCCCAAAAAAATTGATACTTTCTTTATTATTCGGTCGGTCTCAATTTTTTTTTATTCTGTCTAAAAAATGATATATTTAACAAATTTATAAATAATTTAATTTGAAATTTTCTTTTTTTATCCTTAATAAAATAATTTAAAGTCACACAAAATTTACGATTTGTTAAAGATCACAAGTTTCAAAAGTTTTTTTCTTAAACTCCTTACCTGGTCAAACTATAAATGAGACGGAGGAAATAGTTTGTTAAAAAAAATTGATATATTTATATTTAAAAATAATTTAACTTTATGAGATTATAATCACATAACTATTTAAGATTTAGTTACATTTATTTTTTTGAATGCGACGTAAGGAGCAGTGGTCCCCAAAAAGCCCACTTGCTCACAATTTTGGACCATTCAGCGAATGGCTATGTCTTTTGGAGTCTTCTGATTCACACTTTTTCTTTTTCCCGATAGAGCAAGATGGAAGATGAGTACATTAGGAGACACCATATACATGTGGTCAAGGACAATCAGTGTAGTTCTTCACTTGTTAAGCGTATCAAAGCCCCTGTTAATCTTGTAAGCTTAATTTGGGCCTTTTGTTTTTCATATATTCTCAGATCTATATGCGATCAACTTGTTTTGCGGGATTTTCATTTGCAACTAAGACTTTTTTATTTCGACTTAGTTACATCGTAGACAAAACAATTGGGATTTTATCCCTTGATGAAGTAAATTGGTCAAATTGTGTAATTTAAAATTGCTGATATAAATGTTTTTGCTGCTGTTTTGAGGTAAAGAAGAAAATGTATTTTTTAGGCATTATACATAAATAGGCCCTCAAACTTGGCCTCAACGGGCAATTATGCCTTCCAACTTTAGGTGTGCATAAGTATGAACACTCCAACTTACAAAATGATTATCTATACACCTCCAAAATGTATGTGCCACATCAGCACCACATTAACATTTGTGTTTACGTGTTCAACTTTATACAAGTTGAGGTACCTCCTTGTGCACACCCAAATTTGGAGGGCATAATTGTCCGCTGAGGTCAAGTTTGAGGGCCTTTTTACGTGTAAGACAGTGTTAATTGTTTCACCCAAGGATGTGGCTTAGTGGTCAGTGAAGTGAGTTAAAAACGAGGACAAAAAATAATAAGTGATTTCTTCTAATTTGTCCAAGCCTTGGTGGATAGAGTTATTCGGTACCTGTGCTTGTACTTGTAGGAGGTAGCAAGTACCTCGTTGAATCAGTTGAGGTGCGCGCAAGTTGGTTCGGACGACACAATTAAAAAAAAGGGCAGCCAAGCTCCCGCCTTACCTTACATTTATGCAAGAGGTTGTTTCCACGGCTTGAATTCGTGACCTCGTGGTACGGACGACACGGTTATAAAAATGAATAATTGTGTAAGACAATGTTAATTGTTTCACCCAAGGGTGTGGCCTAGTGGTCAATGAAGTGAGTTGAAAACAGTGAGGACAAAAAATACTTGGTGATTTCTTCCCGATCCGTCCAAGCTTTGGTGGATAGAGTTACCCGGTACATGTGTTGGTGGGAGGTAGCAGGTATACCATTGAATTAGTAGAAGTGCGCGCAAGCTGGCCCGAACGCTACTTATAAAAAATAAATGTGTAAGACAGTGTTAATTGTTTCATCACCTAGAATGTTCCCATAGTTTGCCTTTGGAGATTGACCAAATTACATTATGTACTTGATTTCATGTGTAACGAATCATTGGATGTGGGACTGACTGTAACATATATGTTTCATAGGTATGGTCATTGGTGAGAAGGTTTGATCAACCACAGAGGTACAAACCATTCGTGAGCAGGTGCGTGGTGCAAGGGGACCTTGAAATTGGGAGTGTGCGAGAAGTGAATGTTAGGTCGGGTCTTCCAGCCACCACTAGCAAGGAGAGGTTAGAGCTTCTAGATGATGAGGAGCACATCTTTGGCGTAAAGATTGTTGGTGGAGATCACAGGCTTAGGGTATGTATCTTTTATTAATCTCTTAGTAATGCATTGGATGGATATGTATATGTGGGCTACGCTGTAATATACCGTGTTTTTTGTATCTTAAAGTTAAATTTATTCTGTGAAAAAGGAATGTAGAATCAAGTGTCTGTTGAATCATGTTTCCCACTAACCATCTTGCATCTGCATATAACTTCAATAATGCTGACTATCATATGCTCCTCCTCCTACTGTGGTTGGGTGAGGGACAGGTTTTTCATTGTAAAAGATTTATACGTACTTGAATCATTGCTATTTGACTCAGTCACTCAAACTATAGATAATGTTACCACCATTTAACTATGCTGAAACTTCTCTAATATCAAATGAGGAGTCTTTGACACTTGAGCTTTAGCTTGTCCCTGTTAGACGGGTTATCCTCTTCCTCCATCTCACCTCTAATTTTAGTTTTCCTGATCGGCTCCTTCAACCAGAACAATAACTATCACAATATACAGATCAAGCGAGGTTTATTTTTCAACATTCTATTCATGTCAGAGACTCCTAATAAGTTGAGCATCCATTGTGGGATGAGATTCACAAGCTTATACTATTTTATACACTTGTGCACGCAGCGTTTGAACTTTAAATTTGAAACTTGAAGTGTTCAGCATTCACTAATGTCACCTTTGCTTATTCAAATGTCTTTTGTGTGTGTGTGCATGAGATAGAGAGATTGATTATAAAGCAGGGGTGGAAAAAGCACAAACAGTGAAGTTTAGAAACAGAAGTTACATGAGATCTTTTAGTGATCATGAAGTGTCCATTCAATAAAGAAATTTAAGCTTGAAAGAATTTCGGTTGAAGTTTAGATGGAAGTAACTTAAGTCTTACTTGCACCTTGTCATGTATGACCTTTATAATTAAATTTTTTGGAGAAATATTTGGACCATCTTCTTATATTGCCTCAGAATTGGCATATTGAGTTAATACTTAGGTAGTTGTGTTTGAATATCACATGGAAGATGCTTGTGTTCGATACTATTCTTACTACTTTTTCTTGAGCAATAATGAGTCTTAGAAAGTGGCTAATTAATGGCACTCCTCCTGCCCTATTTACATGATGATGTTTGACTGTATACAGTGAATAAGAATCAAACGAAATTTTTAGACACATAAACTAAATATATCAAAGTACTAAAGTTGACCTTGATATAAAAAGGGCAGCCCGGTGCACAAAGCATCCTCGTTAGCAGGGTCCGGAAGGGCCGCACCCCATCTTGATTGCAACAATTAAATGGGAGATGGTAAGAGTTCCACATTTCCCTTCATCTTCCTCTTAATAAAAAAATCATCTTTTATATCAAGTGGGTTCCCTATAAGTCATGTCAATAGCGTTAAAAATGGGATGTCTATCTGCCTCAGACCGTGAGCATGTTGAATTATTCCATTCATCAAAGATGAAGAATCTTCTATACTTCATTTACTGTTTTTGGTTAGAAAATGTAGAGGTGAATGCCTGGTCAACTTTTCCTCCATAGTGAGAGATGTTTCTGTTGTTTTGTTTCTTGAAGAGGCATTGATATAGACCTACCATGAGAGTATAGCATGGGATGTAGGAATCCTTCTACCTGTACAAGATTTCACAACTTTTTATTCTATGAGTGTGTAACGCTAATATTTGTCAACTGGAATGATGAAAAGAAAATGACCTGCTAAGAACATGAATTTATAAGAATGGTTAGTTAACTTGCCTCTGGAGAGAGGTAAATACTAAGTCCAAATAATCTACCTCGCATCATCTTAACTCAATTTTTTGAGCTTCTGGTGTAATAGTAATTGGATTGATGATGAAGATCATACTTCTTGATTTTTTGTTCCTTATGGGGTGAAGATGTACTGCTGTAATCTTTGTACTTATCAGTGCCTTATTGGTACTATTTATAATGAAATTTAGATTACCTTATGAAAAGAATACTTAATTTATTGAGCTGTGTATATACTACGTTTCTTTCCATGGTCTTATCTTGTGTATGTACACTCATGTTAGTCTGGTATTTGTTAGGAATCTTTTAGTTTGTTTAGTTATTAGTATACCACTAACAAATATAGAGAATCTTTTATAGACCTCAAATTTTTCTTAAAATACACATTATTGAGTATTGGACTGAAGTGGATATAGATGGAATTATTTCAAGCTATTTCACTTACAGAAAAGAAAAGGGTGCAGATGGAGTGGAACGAATGTTGAAGATTCGTAAAGCCATCAACAACAAGACATTCATTCACAATGTGGCATCGGATGCTAGGACCATTTTGGCAAAACAAGATTGTGCAACTCCCCTCCACCCCTTCTCTTATTAAGTATGTTATACAAATATTTGATTAATCAAATGATGCAAAAGTAAAAGGACCTGCCAAGAGTATGAATTATAAGAACAGATAAATAACTTCCCTATATGTGAGGCTGATTTGAAGTCGAAGGAACCTACCTTGCGTTATCTGAACTCAATAGCTCTCTATATACTCCTTTTCATCCTTACCTTTTTTGTTTCTTTACCAAATACATATAGTTCATCATGAAAATATTGTGCTTCCATGTTCATAATGTGAGCCAGCTTTCCTTCCACACTGTGTTGTATTATTATGTTAGTATGTTTTTGCATCATTTTCTGGAGTGCATGTTTTTTGTTGGAAAACATAAGTAGTAGTACTTAATATCTATACATTGAGCTTGTTAGCAAGTGATTTCCTTTTTCTTTGAAAACATGGCAGGACTACTCATCGATTATCACTGTTCATCCTGAGGTCATTGATGGGAGACCGGGAACAATTGTAATCGAGTCATTTGTAGTAGATGTACCAGATGGGAATACTAAGGATGAAACATGCTTCTTTGTGGAGGCCCTCATTCGTTGTAACCTCAAATCGCTAGCTGACGTGTCAGAGCGTTTGGCGGTGCAGGGCCATACCGAGCCTATTGATAGAATGTAGCTTCACAGATTTTGTAAATGCAGGAGCGTGGGCATATACGTCTTTGTTGCTGGAGCATACATGGATTTTGATTAGAAGGTGAGTAGAGTGACGGGTATTATGCTTGTCCTGCCTCAATCTCAGAAAAGCGCGTGTATATATATATTTTATATTGATGCTTCCTTTAATCCTCTGAAGGTCACCTCTGCTCGTAACATGCCAACCAGATTTTTCTTGCAATGGTAGTACTGATTCTGGCAGTGCAAAATGTTGAGCCTTGGTTGTAAATATTTGGTACTGGATGAGCTTTTATTGTCATAAGAATCATATGCTACTCTGCTGTGGCAAAGGCGCACTATACAGTTGTATCTTTAAAGGCTAGTGTGGTAATAGTATTCCCTAGACTGCACTACTACTCTGCCTTGTTTTTTTGTACTTGTACAAGAAAAAAGTTCCTTATTTGTTGTTGTATCTTTCACCCTTCACGGTATGTTGTATATGATCTCCTGGTGCCTTATTTGTTCCCAATAACATTTGGATTTCCGAATCAATTTGTCTTTTCCCTTCTTCATCCCCTGTAAAGGAATAAGAATGTGAAGGGAGGCTTTCAAGGAGCCAAGAATATCAAGAAAGATAAAGAAGAGCCCTTTTCTTTGTCTTGGTTTTGTTTCACCTCAGTACACAGCGGGCGTTTTTTGTTTCAACGAATTGAAAAGGCTACCAAATTTGAGAATACACTTAGTACATTTTGTTTTAGGGACATGCATGCATTTTAATTGATCATCATATCCTTATGGAGGATTTGTGCCTTGGGAATGGAGAAACTCCTGGTAGAGGACGCAATAGTCCAGCCAGGGGGTTCAATACCAAAAAAAACAGTTGTGGTCAAGTGAGTTCATTACTTCACATGTATACACTATCATTTTATTGAGGAAAATGAAATTTCATCCGAAGTAAATTCAATTAAATCCACTTGACATAAGTGGTTTGGTGTAAACATCAAGTGTAAATTATACCCTCAAGATAATGTAGGTTCGCCAATGGTAGTAGCATTTTGCTAAAGAAATACAAGTTCTAAGTCTAACTAATCAAGACGCTGATTTTGCCACTCTCGCATGCTCTTGCCATATTTTGATTCATTTTCCTTGCTGCTGGAGGTGTTGGCTCCAGAAGTCAATATAATCTTATAATAGGACAAGCAAGATATGTCATTTATGGGAAATGCTTTTCTTCACTAAGCTTAAGGTGAAAAGTGTTGTGGTAACTACTTCTTTGTTCTTTTCTGTCTCACATTAAGAGCCAAAAGAGAAGTTATTGTGATTAGCAAATAGGACAGCATAGTGTTCAAGTACGTATGAATTTCATTAGTGTCTGTATTCCAAGATTAGGGGAATAAAACGTATTACAAAGTTACAAATGAGAGGCATATTAGGATTATATCATTTGAGGACAACAGAGGGGCGTGTACGAAATCTATCTCCATATTCACAATCATAATTCAGCATGAGAAAATGTTAAATGAACATCTTCAGTACTATAAATTCCTTGCTCCCTCTAAACATTTCATCAACATTCAAACACAAAAATATTAAAAAGAATTCAGGTAACTGGAAAGATGGAGTTGACATTCAATTGGAAGCTTGCTTTTGCAGTTCTACTAGTACTGGGAATGCAGGCTTCTCAAGCCACATCTCGCGGCTTGTATGAAGCATCAATGGTCCAGAAACATGAGCAATGGATGGCTCGCTTTGGGCGTGTGTACAAAGATGATGTAGAGAAGGCAAAAAGATTCAAAATATTTAAGGACAACGCTGAGTACATTGATTCCATCAACAAGGCTGGAATCCAGCCTTACAAGTTAGGCATCAACGAATTTACTGATTTGACAAATGAGGAATTCAAAGCCACTCGCAACGGGTATAAAATGCCTTCTCAACAAAAATCCCCTGAAATCACATCATTCAAATACGAAAATGTAACTGCTCCAGCTACCATGGATTGGAGAAAGGAGGGTGCTGTTACTGGAATTAAGGATCAAGGGCAGTGTGGTAAGTCAAACCAATAACTCATGATTAACCTCATATAAATGTATTCGCAATACTAAAAGGTAATCGACCTTATTATAATGTAGGATGTTGCTGGGCATTTTCTGCTGTTGCTTCAACTGAAGGAATCAACAAGATCAAAACTGGTAAATTGATTTCTTTATCTGAGCAGGAACTCGTGGATTGTGACACGAGTTCGGATATGGGATGTGAAGGAGGTCTCATGGATGATGCTTTTAAGTTTATCATCAAGAACCACGGGCTTACTACTGAATCCAATTACCCATACAAGGGAACGGATGACACTTGCAAAACTGGCAAGGAGTCAAACCATGCTGCTGAGATTACTAGTTACGAAGATGTTCCAGCTAACAGCGAGTCTGCTCTACTAAAAGCTGTATCTAACCAACCTGTATCTGTCGCCATTGATGCTAGTGGATCGGATTTTCAGTTCTATTCAAGCGGTGTTTTTACTGGAGAATGTGGAACTGAGTTAGATCATGGTGTTACTGCAGTTGGATATGGTGAAGCTAGTGATGGGATGATGTATTGGTTAGTGAAAAACTCATGGGGAACTAGTTGGGGCGAGAATGGTTACATTAGAATTCAAAGGAACATTGATGCTGAAGAAGGACTCTGCGGAATTGCTATGCAAGCTTCTTATCCAACTGCTTAAGTTAATCTGGTCTCTATGTTCACTGTATGTTATAGACTCTTGTGTGTACAATTTAAGCAGTAAACAAAATCTTGTATGTAAAAAGACTGGTATTGTTGATCTAAATTGTATCTTATAATTGCCTTTATGAATCTCTGTGTATACTACCCTTCCTGATTGTTTCTGACTATGGTTCTCCCTTCGAGTTTTTTGCTGATATCAACTTTACGACAGAGTAATTAGCATTAGGGAATTCAGAGTCTTAAAACACATGTACATAAAAATTGAATGATAATCACACAAGAGGGAATGGATTAAGTGTGTCAATATTTTCCAGTCAACTTGCGAAGTTTTTCAATCATCTAGAAATAGTTTCAAGATAACTCAAACTTCAAACTTCATACTTCATACTTCAACTGTATATTCACAATCGCAACCTTTTCAAATCAATTCAAATTCAAGGTTAAAGTAAATATAGCTGAAATATTGCTTGATAGTCCTCTAGAACTAATATCAATGTGCTCAATGCAAGAAGTTGAATTTAGTAAGTATATTAAAGCAATCCGGATACTACTATAGAAACTTAATGATATAGGTATCAAACAGAGAAGACACAAGGTGTTATCAAAACCAATGGCCTATGTCCAGTCCGATTCCTTTAACACATTTTCACTATTTTACACCATGAGTTCCACACAAGCCTATGAGTGTTTGGTTTTATAAATACTGACATCAACTTATATAATGATATGGTCTTAATTACCACGACAATCAGATTTTCTATACTTTCTCTAACTAAAAAACTAAGACTTTTACAAAAGAAAGTGATATATTGCTGTACAAATTGCAACCCTTTTTACACAGTAAGGTATCACTTACCAGAAGTGTAGAATAAAGGCTCGTTGTGTGTGATCTTGTGTATCTTTTTTTTTTTTTAAATAATTAATTAGCTGCTTTATATATGTACTTCTCTTTGAAACTTAGTTGCCATTGTAATGTCCAACTAATGTCTACAAACTATTGAATCTTCCAACTAAGTCTTCCAGCCATAGGGGAGAAATATAAATCAAGTATCCTTGTTGGTATCTAGTCGATGCAAACTGGTTTAATTTGTTCGTACAAAGGCTTTATTATTGAGAAAGTAAAAGTAGGTTATTCAGTAGTCATCGCAGGATATCGAATGATCAATTCACCATTGAGAACATTAACCCCCAAAAGACGAATATTGTGGTGTTCTAACAGTGGCAGGTCAAACAAGAGCTTGATGAGCGAAATCCGCTGACCAAAAAAAAAAAAAACTTTTTGAATTCCGACGCCTAACAACCCCTGATAATTCTACCCCCATTACTTCTCGCACTTCTCTCTCTTTTACGGATGGTGTTACTTTTAGATCCTAGTGGATTCCGGAGAAATGGTTGGTGCTCTCCAGAATTTTATTATGCATACCCCTAGAACCACTCATTTGCATTTTCATACTTGCTGCCCTGATAGTCATTGTTCCTATTTATTTATTTTTGGTTAAAAAACTCAACAGTGAGCAAGAATCGAACCAGTGACCTTGGGAAAATGTGCACCTCCTTGACCACTGAGCTCCGCTTCTCAGTTGTTAGTCATTGTTCCTACACTAGGTTTTCAGTACATGTTTCTAGGCTCCAATTTCATATCTTGGCATGGCAAAAGGCAACCAACAGTCTCTAGATATTCTACTGAGGTTGACTATATGGCATTCATATAGTTGGACCTGTTTGTATGTTCTGTAGGGCAGCTCAACTAATTATTTTTCCTAAAGCCAAATATTAATAAGAGTCCTAAAGTATATTTACTAATATTCTTTTTTATTTGTACATATAAAATTTGTAAAGTAGACATTCGAACTATCTTGCACATACATTGATCATCATGGGCTACCTAAACTTCCACCAAGGGAGGTATCCACTGACTCTGCTCATCTAGATTTAATAATGATAATGTTACTCCCTCCGTTCTATGTTAATTGACCCTTGTTGACTTGACACTTCCCTTAAAAAATTATTTATTAGGAGTTTGTTTTACTAAATTAACCTTAGTAGTTATGCTTTGAAAATATAAGTTTGACTACTATTACTTAATATAGTTACTTAATGATAAGGTAATTGTAAAAGAAAATAATAAATATCTCTTAATTTGTTAAGATGGACAAATAAAAGAAATTTTGTTTAATATAAGGGCCAAATAAAATGAACGAAGAGAAATAAAATTTTGGGCGCCTTTCAATACTTGGGGCCTAAAGCGGTGGCTTGCCGCTTTACCCTTCGGCCGGCCTTGATGTTGTGCAATAATATTAACTCTACCTATATGGCTAGTGTTCCATGATCGCTCTAAGCACATAAATGTTGATTTTCATTATGTTTGTGTTGTGACAAGGTTGCTTAAGGTAATATTATTGTGCAATATGTGCCCGGTCACTCAGGATTAATTTGAAGACGGCGGGGCACCACCAAAGGCAGACATGGGCGGACCTACATGGTGGGGCGGGGGACACGTGTCCCCGTTAACTTCGAGAAAAACTCTGTGTATATATATGTACATACCTGAAATAATTATCATCTATTTTAAGAGGATCCTCAAATATATCTATTAAAGTGGATCAGCTGCTCAGTGTGCCCCTTAGCTCATTGAGCGTAATCTTGCGACCCAAGTTCAAGTCTCGACTACAACATTTTTTAAGATGACCTCTTTAAAACAACAGTCTTCAAGGCACAAAATTGAGTTGAGATAACATGACTTGCCATTTCTTCCTTCCTATGCCTCTGATATGGAGGTGAACACTGATTTCCTTGCACAGCCTGCTTGCACTATAGCTTCCTTTTTAAAACCGGATCATGTTTCTTTCCCTCCGCACTAAAACAACCACCAAAGCAGAAGTGCTACTAATGACAACACCTTTTCCAGACTTTCTCTTTGCCCACATTGAGGCCTATTGCACTTCATCTTACCAACTCCCCACCTGTCTGTGAAATCCCAACCACACCTCTTTTTCATAGAGCATGTATAACAGGGCAGTCAAAGAGTAGATGGGCTAGAGTTTCATCAAGATTACCACAAAATACACAGGTTGGAGGAGCTTGAATGTCAATGTTTGATAATCTGTCCACAATAGGTAATCTGTTTAATATTGCTAGCCAAGTAGTGAATTTATACCTTGGGTGAATGCCAACTTGCAAGTTGATACTTCTCCAGGGAACCTTTGGGTGCTGAGGTAACAGAGCAATATACATCTTCTGAATGGAGAATTTTGTAGCAGAAACCACAGATCTTAGCCTTGTTGTGGATTGTAGCACATTCTTTCCTTGCCTCTATACTATATAAAAAATAATTCAGTGGACATATGCAATGTACCAGCAAAACTTGATTGAGCACAAAAATTAAGGTAGAACGAATTTTTTAAAAACTTATGGTCTATAACAAATTATAGACATTTGTTGACTAAAAATCATCTCATTAGGGATAACTTAAAAAGTTTAAAGCGAAGTTATTTTTAAATAAGAAAGTATGATATCTTTTTTTAACAAACCAAAGAAAAATATGACACATATAATATACATGAGATAGAGGGACTATGTATTTTTTTTCAAATAATCGTGACACTTCAAATTAATTTCTTTTAATTTGGTGCAAACACTGCACTACACCAAAAGACGTTTTTAATTTTTTCTTTTAACAGCAATAACTATTGCCGCAAAAATATTTAGCAGCATTAGATTAAATGCCATGCAATCCAGGGTCACTAAAGCTAGCTTCTAGTGGCATTTATTCTAAATGCTGGTAAAGATTTATATTATTGCCGCTAAAGATAATTATTTTTAGTGGCATTTATTAGCGGCAATTACTATAACCACTAAAATACCTTAGAAATGTTTCACCAAGCATATTTTGCGGCTTTTGTAATTGCCACTAAAAAAGACTGGTTTTAGTTGCAATTGTTATGCCTGCTAAATTGACCATAAATTTACCTTAATCAATGTATTTAACCAAGCAATACTCTGTAACATTAAAAAAACAAAATCACAAAAACTATCAAACTTGAACCTCTGCATGTTTTATTGAACATTTACATCTTTACAAGATCCCAGTATACTATCTTAAAGAAATTGTTATTCTCCAATACGACTTCACATTTATGTCGGGCAGAATTTGTACCTCTCATGAATCCAAAAATCAGCAATTTGAAATATGAAAAGCAGAAAAAAAAACATTGACTGCATACAACTCCAATTAAATCTAACTGTCTGATTTTAGTTTTTGAGCTTCCCAGCTTCAAGATTTCTCAAAGCAGTTGAACTAAGTTTGTCTCCACTTGATTCTTCTGGTAGTAGATCCACAACTTCTATCTGCAGCACAATAATCCAAAATACATTCTGACAATTTGCCCCCATGAACAGACTGATTTAAGGCACAAAGAAATCCATGCTGAATTAAGGCACTATGAAAATATTTGCCTAACAACTAACATTAATATTAGCTCTTTCAGATATTTTAGATTTCCAGATCATATCAGTTACAACGTCTAAGCTTGTTCTGAGGCGATCTTCAACATGAGAAACATAGAAAAATGAGGTAACACCAAATCAGAGATCAACCATTTATTATTAGATGATAATATCATCCAAAGTCCAGCAGATTTTTTCTTCTGTTTTAAAGACAGACATGTAAATGCACCAACCTTGTTATGCTGTCATGCCAAGTTTAAGCTGCAAATGTCCACTAGTGGCTGGTCTATTTCTGATATTTTGCGCTCCTTATTAACTATGTGATATTCTTCGCAGCTATTTTTGTGTGACCCTGAGCCAAATATTCTTGTTTAAGTTCCTGCATTTTAGCATCACACGGTAAGAATTTCTTGTAGATAAAATGCATATGATGACATATATGAATGAAAATCCAAGAGAATAACAGGAACTAAAGTAATATCCAACAACGTAAGTTTGCCATTAGAAAACAGTGAACATGCTAAGAGTATAAAACTCTTTTGACAATAGATAACAGTGTTTCTTCCAAAGTGACAAATAAGGCAGAAGAATATGACATAGGTCTTGACTTGTTAACATCTTCTTAACAATGTCCATGTGTAATTGTATAATGCTAGATGCTACCTCAGTGTTGCATATGAAATCAAACTAAAATCTGATCACAAGCTAGTCACTGCATATGAAATCAAACTAATGCCTGATCACAAGACATGCCTAGCTTACAGAGAACTCTGCAAATGTATTTGTACTAGCTGGCATTCAATAGCATTGGTGAGAAACAGACTCCATCAGCATCCACGGAAGGGCTCTCCATCAATTCTTCTAGGTGATGATGATCACAAGCTCCATATGAGAAAGGAAGTAAATGTTAAACAGAGCCCAGCACGTACCATTTGCCAAAATCTTTAGTATTAAGGAAAGTATATTGTGTGTATATTATAGTATATTTGTTACCTAGATTAGGTTATACACTTACCATAATTAGGATATACACTTACCATATTGTATAGTTAGAATTATGGTAGGAGAAGGTTTGTAACTTGTATATATATCTATTCAATCAATGAAAATAATCAAGGGGATTATTTCTTTCATGGTATCAAGAGACTGGGTCTAAACAAAAGTTTTCTTCTCTCAAACTTTTGCCTCCTCTTTGGCCGAGAACCCCCCCCCCCCTCCCTCGGGTTTTTCTCTCCAAATATCTCGTCTTCCGCTCTAAAAAACCTCTCTTAAAATTATCCTCCTTCTTTGTTCTTTCAAAAATGTCTAAGAACAATTTTCATCCTGCCCTCACGGTTTCCAATATCAAGCTCGGTATCCCTATTGTCCTTGAGATGGAAAACGTTCAATATGCAATGTGGCGGAGTTGTTTAAAATTCACGCTATCTCTTATCAAGTTCTTCATCACATAATTCCTCCCGCTAGACCCTTCCTGCGGAGGATCCCGAGGTATGGATTACACTTGATGCTACCGTTCTTCGGTGGATATACGCCACTATTTGGTGGACCTTCTACAGACGATTATGGAGCCCGATACCACGGCTATGGCTGCATGGAATAGATTGCGTGACATATTCCAAGACAACCAACATTCCGTATCGTCACACTCGGCAGAGAATTCTCTCTCGTTCGAATGGGCGTATTTCCGAAACGTTTACGAATATTGCAAGAAACTAAAGGAATTGGCGGATCAACTCCGTAACGTTGGCGCACGATAACAAATAATCGTCTAGTTCTCTGATTGGTTGCGGTCTTTGGAGGCCTATAATGGTGTTGGCACTCTCCTTCGCCAAAGCAACCCTCTTCCCGACTTCCATCAAGCCCGCTCCATGCTTACGTTGGAAGAAGCGGTTTGGCTAAAAAGGCGACACGAGCAAGTCCGGTTGTCATGATGACGCCCTCTCCTAATCACGCTTTTTGTTAATAATTCGGGCCAAAACCATAATAATGGTGGCGGCAAGAATAATCGCAAGAATAATAAAACCGCGGGGCAAACGCGGTGGTAATGGTGGAGGTTCCGGTAGTCGAAACGCGTCGGTGGGTCCCATCCAATGACGATGGCCCACCACCCCATGGGTCCAGCAGTGGGGCCCATGGCGATGGAGCGATGGCGATGGGCCGTGGGCGGCCAGCCCATACCGGCGGCAGAAATTCCGGCGCTGGTCGGCCAACAATCCAGGCCCAATGCCCGGCGGTGGCGCCCATCGCGATGGCCCAACAAATGGCGATGGTAGCAAGCGGCCATGTCCAAAGACGGCCAGAGTTCGGGCCCCGCCCTCCGCAGAAGCCCATCATGCAGCAGGCCCCACTGTGATCGAGCATCGAGGCCGCGATGCACACGTTGGGGTTAACTCACCTGCACTCCAAATTGGTACATGGACACCGGGCCACTACTCACATGACTTCGAATCGGTACTCTCTCATCTTATTCCAATTTGAGCACCCCTGGGGATAATTGTTGGTAATGGCGATTCTATTCCAATTCTAGGGTATGGTCGACGTTGTCTCCCTAATCCACCACTCCTCTTGAAAAATACTTTACATGCTCCTAAATTGATTAAAAATTTAGTGTCTGTCCGAAAGTTCACAAATGACAATTTGCTTTATGAGTTTGATCCTTTCGGTTTCTCTGTGAAGGATTTCAAGGCGGGAGTCATCTCATGAGGTGTGATAGTAGGGGATCTGTATCCTATCATGCCCGGTTTCGATCCATCGAGTCCAAATTGTCGTCAACTTTTGCAGCCATCTCTCCTTCCATGTGGCATGCTCGTCTGGGTCATCCGGGATCTTCTATTTTATCAGCTTTAGATAAAAATAGCTTTATTTCTTGTAAGGGTACGAGTCGTACTCCAATTTGTCAGTCTTGTTCATTAGGAAAAAGTGTTAAGTTGCCATTTGTAGACTCCAATTCTCGTACGTCTATGCCATTTGACATTATTCATAGCGACTTATGGACATCTCCTGTTCTTAGTTCAATGGGTCATCGATATTATGTTCTCTTTTTAGATGATTATTCTAGATTTTTGTGGACGTTTCCAATTGCGAATAAATCACAAGTGTTTTCCGTCTTCATCAAATTTAGAGCGTTCATACGTACTCAATTCGAAAGAGAAATAAAAAATATTCAGTGTGATAATGGGAAAGAGTATGACAATAGGGAGTTTCGGGAATTTTGTGCTACTAATGGGATAAATTTTCGCTTTTCATGTCCTCATACATCTTCACAAAATGGGAAAGCCGAACGCAAAATTCGTTCCATAAATAACATTGTCCGAACTCTCCTAATACATGCCTCCATACCTCCATATTTTTGGCATCATGCTCTATAAATGGCCACATATCTTCTTAACATAATTCCTTCTAAAGGTCGACATATTCTTCCCCCTCAAAATCCTATATAATAAGAACCCTTCTTATTCTCACCTGGATTTTTGGGTGCTTGTGTTATCCGTTATTTCCATCCACCACAATTAACAAACTTGAGGCTCGGTCTACCCTGCGTGTGTTTTTGGGTTATCCGTCGAATCATCGTGGTTATAAGTGTTTTGATTTATCCTCCAAGAAAATCATAATCAATCGCCATGTCATTTTTGATGAAACTCAATTCCCATTTACGAAAGTTCAAACTCCCGCACCTAAGGCGTATAATTTTTGGATGACCAAATATCCCCGTGATATTATTCGAATTTTTCGGACAACTCCGCATCTGAATTAAATGGGCCCATCGCCCATCGCCCCACAAGAACGCTACTCCCATCGCTTCAGCCATCGAATGGGTCCAGTTATTGGGCGACCCACCCACTCGAATCGGGTCCGTAAATGTAACCCAAAGATGTACCGATTTGGGCCAAGAGCCCATCCCTCACGCCACCCATCCCGAGCCCAGAAAATTTCCAAAATTCCCTCGATTCTTCCTTGAGTCATAGACCGGTAACTCGTAGTCAGCGGGGTATTTTTACACCTAAAAGACATTTTAATTTACATTATGATGTCTCTAAATCTCCCTTACCCCGCAATCCTGTGTCCGCATTAAATGACCCTAATTAGAAAATTGCTATGACTGATGAATATAATGCTCTTATTGATAATAAGACGTGGGAGTTGGTGCCCCGTCCATATGGTATTAATGTTATCAGGCCTATGTGGATTTTTGCTCCCAAGGAAAATTCCCATGGGTCCTTTGCTCGGCGTAAGGCGCGACTTGTTGGTGATGGTAAGACTCAGCAGGTTGGAAGTGATTGTGGTGAGACGTTTAGTCCGGTGGTCAAACCGGCTACCATTCGTGACCGTGCTTTGCTTGGCCCTTTCAACGACTTCGCCACTCCCTCAGTTGGATGTCAAGAATGCTTTTCTACATGGTGACCTCAAGGAAACAGTCTATATGCATCAGCCGTTGGGTTTCAGGGATCCCAACCGCCCTCATCATGTCTGTTTGTTGAAGAAATCATTATATGGGCTTAAACAGTCTCCACGTGCCTGGTATACACGATTTGCTGATTTTGTTTCGACTATTGGGTTCACACACGCAGTCGACAATTCTTTGTTCATCTACCGCCGTGGTTCGTCATTGGCCTATATTACATTATATGTGGATGATATCATTTTGATCGCCTCCTCCGATGCTTTGCGTCGCCTATCATGGCCATGCTCGATTACGAATTTGCTATGAAGGACTTAGGGCCGTTGAGTTATTTTTTGGGGATTGCCGTCAAACGTCATTCAGGTGGTTTGTTTCTGTCTCAACGGAAGTATGCGGCTGAGATCATCGAAAGGGCTGGGATGTCATCCTGTAAGTCCACTTCCACGCCAGTTGATGCAAACCCAAAGCTAAGCGCCGCAACAGGTGCACCATACGAGGACCCGACCCGCTATCGCAGTCTTGCAGGGGCCCTCCAGTATCTTACCTTTACCAGACCGGATATTACATATGCGGTTCAGCAGGTGTGTTTATTCATGCATGATCCCAGAGTTGAGCACATGAATGCAATCAAACGCATCATTCGGTATATTCAGGGGACACTAGACTATGGGTTGCACTTGTATCCTTCCTCTACATCCACACTTGTCTCTTACACGGATGCTGATTGGGGTGGTTGTCCCGACACCAGACGGTCGACTTCTGGCTACTGTATGTTCCTTGGCAACAACTTGGTCTCATGGTCGGCAAAGCGTCAGGCAACTCTATCACGCTCAAGTGCAGAGGTAGAATATCGAGGGGTAGCGAATGTGGTCTCAGAATCATGTTGGCTACGTAATTTGCTTTTGGAGCTTCATTGTCCCATTCAGAAGGCAACCTTGGTATATTGCGATAACATTAGTGCCATCTACCTTTCAGGTAACCCAGTTCAACACCAGCGCACCAAGCATATCGAAATGGACATTCACTTTGTCCGTGAAAAGGTTGCAAAGGGTCAAGTTCGCGTATGCCATGTCCCGTCTCGTTATCAAATTGCAGACATTTTTACAAAGGGTCTACCGGCGGTTCTCTTTGAAGATTTTAGGGACAGTCTCAGCGTTCGAAGACCGCCCGCTATGACTGCGGGGGTGTGTTAAATAGAGCCCAGCACGTACCATTTGCCAAAATCTTTAGTATTAAGGAAAGTATATTGTGTGTATATTATAGTATATTTGTTACCTAGATTAGGTTATACACTTACCATAATTAGGATATACACTTACCATATTGTATAGTTAGAATTATGGTAGGAGAAGGTTTGTAACTTGTATATATATCTATTCAATCAATGAAAATAATCAAGGGGATTATTTCTTTCAGTAAATCACTTGCTCAGTTTCAATATTACAATGCTTCGCCATCTCGTTAAATGGTTCTGCAGAATTAAAAAGATAAACAAGTTAGCTAGGGCTTCAGTGACGTGTGAACTAATATCTAAAATTTACATTCCATGTTTAGAAGAACACAAGATTCAGAAATCATCAGTATGCCGCGGGCGGTGTAACTCCTGGTGGTTCTCATACCAGGGCAGAGATGCATACTCCCCAAGCAGGGACAAACACAGGGGATGCAGCCTGCTGCTGCCATAGATCCGCTTATTGATAGTCTACCAGCCCCAGAGGGCGTTCCCAGGCCAGTAGCAGCCCAGGCTTTGACACTCAGAGATCAGGAGCTTATTGGTAGGTTCCTGAAGATGGAGTCGCCCAGACTTCATGGTACCCGCCGTGAGGATGCATATGAGTTCATCGTTGACATGTATGAGAGGTTTACAATATGGGGATTGTTGAGTCCCATGGCGTGGACTATGTGTCTTTTCAATTTCACGATGATGCAAAGACGTGGTGGAGGTATTATATTGAGGGCAGACCAGCTGGTTCACCTCTACTCACTTGGGCACAGTTCCACCAGGTCTTCTTAGAGAAGTACCTACCGCGTACTTTGAGGGATCAGTGCAGGGATGAGTTCACTCATTTGTGGCAGAGGGGTATGTCGGTGGCAGAGTATGAGGCCAGATTCTTGTTTTTGGCTCGGTATGCGACACACTTGATTCCGACATAGGCAGAGAGAGTATGTAGATTTGTTAATGGACTTGTGCTGTCACTCCATGTTCCTTGTCTTCATCTTGTGGCTATGGGGTCTTCCTTCTAGGTAGTAGTGGATCATGTTATGAGTGTTGAGGCTGTCACGGTTCGATCTTTTGGAGGATTTAGTTAGAAAAGGCCCCGTCAGTATGGTGGATTCAGTGGTTCGTCTAGTCATAGAGGTGGGAGTCAGTCTTCCAGGACCTATCATTTAGCCCCCAGATATCTCGTTCAGTCTACATTGCAGACATCTTCTGGTGGCCCTTCTAGGCAGAGTGGTTATGGAGCTGGAAAGTCTCATGGAGGTTCTTTCTCTCGGCCAGCCGACCGAGGTGGTCCATCCGGTTCTTCAGCCTCCGTGCATTAGCCTCCAGCACCCAGGGTTTGTTATGGTTGTAGTGAGATGGGTCACTTCAAGAGAGATTGTCCCTGATCTAGACAGAGTGGGACTCAGCAGAATACTAGGTTCCAGACCCCTAGGACTTCGGCGTCTTCAAGTAGCCGGGGTAGTTCTTCAGCGAAAGGCGATGCTCAATCAAGTTGCAATGGTTCTCAGACTTCTAGGAGTGGACATCACTCCAGTAGAGGTGTTTCTCAAGTCTCTAGAGGAGGAGCATAATCTGCTAAGAGCGACCATGGTGGTGCGCATTGTTATTCATTTTGGGTAGGCTGGAGGCAGAGGCTTCTGATGTTGTGATCTCATGTAACATTTATGTTCGTCATCGGCTGGCTACAATCTTATTTGATCCAGGGTCTACTTACTCATATGTATCTGCTTATCATTCGGTTGGTTGGGATTTGACTTGTGACCATCTTGACTTGCCTGTTTATGTATCTATTCTGGTTGGGGATTCTGCATTGGTTGATAGAGTCTATCGGTCTTGTTTAGTTAATTTTATAAGGTACGATACGTGGGTAGACTTGATGATCCTGGATATGTTAGACTTCGACATTATATTGGGCATGACTTGGTTGTCTCCGTACCATGACTAAAAATAATATTTATTTTAATTATTATTTAAATTTTATTATATCATAATTCATACTGCTATGCAATGACTGGAAATTCTAATTTATGTAACGACCGATTTGGTGTGATCGCGTCGTTATCTTTTTCTTTTTTTCATATAATTGTCTTTGTTTATTATTTAATAATCTTATGTTATCCTTTATCTTACCTTTTTTATAATGACTCTATCTTGTACCCCATTTTTCTTTTCAATATTATAAGTTTAATTTTCAGATTACTTATGTGTGACATTGTGTAATGACTTGAAATAATTTAATTTCTCTAAACGTTATATTCATTAAAATAATATAATATAATACACGATACATTACGAGAGACGATATATAACAAACATGCATTCAAATAAGATGTACACGTTGACTTGAGTTTGTTAATTGTTATCCACCTATGAACAATATGCTTGTACTATGTCAGTCAAAACTTAAAGCAACTAATTAATGTCAACTTTAACATTTAGCAAGAGAAAGACAGAAAACCAACGAAGTTGAGGTGCAATCTCTATTAAGAGATCTAGTTGACTTAGCTTGTTGATGATAGTCAGAATACTAATTATAAGTTGGAGTTTGGACGGTCTCCTAACATGATCAATTAGTGCTTTAGTCCAGATGCTTCGAACTTAACGAATAGTGAATTTATAGCAGCCTAATAATAAGTTCTACCCTTTTCTTTTAAGTGCATACATACAAAATCTATAGTGGCAAAATCAAATTTTTCTTTAATGCGATTCAAAATATAATGTCTACTCTATATATATATACCGCTTACCAATATTGTTAACTTTATGAGTTAACCTATATGCACTCTCATATATAATGTTGGAAAATATTTGTATAATAAGATTATTTATAACGTAAATAACGTAATTACAAGTAAACTTTATAATAAGATTTATAAGGTAACTTGATATATAAAATAAGTAAGCAACCTTCTATAGTAGATTAAACTACACTAATTATGTAATACTTTTTTACGCTATCAATATAAGTAACTTAAAGTTTAGATGTTAAAAGGCCGGAGACTGACAACACAAATATTTGTAATGGCAATAAAATTTCGATCTTGTTAAAAAGGATCACAGATAGATCAATCCAATTGGTTCTTTTTCTTTCTAAACGGAGCCTAGATACTTATTTTTTTTAGTCCAATCAAGTCAACCATTTATTATTCTAATTGAATTATTGTAGTTGATAATAGTAGACTCGAGTCCTCCTCCAATTCCAGCAGGAAACAAAAGAAAAAGACAAACGCCACTATTTAGTGCAATTTTTCATTCAGATGATGGTTGATAAATTGTGTAAACTGTGAAGTCAACTCCTCAATGTATTCATTACATTAAAATAGTCATTGATGTAAATTAAACGAGCAATTCTTCCAACTCTTATTACACAAAATGATAATAACTTTTATTTTTCCCTTTCCTATCCTTGACCAAAGGCGAAGATATAGGAGAATTTGGAGAGTTCATAAAATCATCCAATCTTTTAAACGATAAACTAATCTCCAATTTACTCCTACATTGTAATTTCTTGATTTCTCCTTCATTATTCCCTTTGTGTTGAAGCACAAAATTCTTAATCCTTCTTAATGCAACCCTCATAGTTTCATCATCCATATTAGCAAAACAAACTCTAAACCAACCCGGCTCCGTACAGTGAAAAGAACAACCAGGTGAAACATTAAGTTTCACTTCATTAATAACTATTTTCCAAAGCTCAATTTCACTTTCAAATGTATTTTCCTTAAGTAGCCTTCTCAAATCCATCCAAGAAAAAAGGCCAGCGTTACTCTTCAACGTGTTAATTCCCACTTGTTCAAGTCCCTTAGTGAACGCCCCGTGCCTTTTAGCTAGCCTTGCGCGACTCTCGCCAACAAATTTCTCGATGAATGTCTCGTCCGATAGCATGTTGGATATCAAGAACTGCGTTTGTGTCGAGACGAGCCCGAAACTTGACATTTTTCGGGCACATTTTATTACAACGTCGTTGTACGAGTAAATAATCCCGACCCTGAATCCGGGAAACCCTAAATCCTTCGATAGGCTATACACGATGTGTACTAAATCGCGGTCGCATTCGACGTCTTCGTCCATTATTACTTCGGAAATGCTGATGAAATTTGGCTTGTTGAAGACTGTGGCAGCATATATTTCGTCACATACGAGGTGGATGTTTTTCTCGTTAATGAACCTTATTGTGTCTTTTAATGTTGCTCTGTCTAAAATTGTTCCAAGTGGATTTGATGGATTGTTTAAAAGCAAGCCTTTTATTGTGATATTGGATTCTTGAGCTTTCTCATATGCATCTTCTAAGGCTTTTCTTGTGACCTTGAAATCGTTAGAGCTTTCACAAATAACAGGAAAAAGTTGCACCCCAGTTCGCCACCTCAAATCTCTGTCAAATCTGCAAATTAAAAAATTTCAAAGTACTTTAGTATACGTTCCCAGATCCCACTTGTGAAATTACACTGGGTATATTGATACTTTAATATATGTCAATATTTTGTCTACTTGTCCAAGGAAAACTCGTGGCCGCTGAAAGACAAAATAGAAAATGTTAAGTGTCACACATCGGATATGGAATGAGAACATGGACTCCTTATATGGACTTGGACAATCCTCATCCTACAAGCTAGCTTTTGGGGTTTAGTTAGGCCCAAGATTCATTTTTTACATGGTATCAGAGTCAGGCTCATTCCAATTCTTTGTTCACCGATGTTGGCCCCCAAATTATACCACCCTCCAGTTAACAACGTCTGGGCGTGCGGGGGAGTGTTAAGAATCTGGATATGGAATGAGAACATGAACTCCTTATATGGACTTGGACAATCCTCACCCTACAAGCTAGTTTTTGGGGTTGAGTTAGACTCAAGATCCATTCTTTACAGAAAATCATACAATTTACTTACTTTGTTCTAATTTGTTTGAGTGTGTTTGACTAGACAAGAGTTTAAGAAAAAACAAAAGTACAAACTTCTACATGAAAATTAAGTATGCTTAGATATCAGAAGTATCGTCACAAGTCACAACTAATCTAGTAGTAGTATTATTTATTTTTGTTCCGAAAAACATATATATATACTACATAGATCGTGTCAATTCCTATAAGAGTTAGTATGAAGAAAAAGCAAACGTAAAAATCAAATTTTAAATATAGAATAGTGTCAATCTTTTCTAAACTTAAAAAAAAGAAGTAAAAAGAGTATCGAACAACTTAGGATGGAGGAAATCAATTTACAATCTTCTACTATACTATAATTTCCAATATGCATTCTTATATTCCACCTATTTTAATTTGTGTGAATCTATTTATTTTTTAATCCGTTTAGAAGAGAAAGACTCATTTCTAAATTTGAAAACAATAGAATTTAACTTCTCATTTTAGCTTAATGAAAACAAGTCCCCACATTGTGAGATTTCACTGAATATGTTATTGTTTGTTTGTTTGTTTATTTTAGCTTAATGAGAAACTTTTATAGTTACAATAGTGTTATGGTATGTTTAAAATCGCAAGTTTCAAACGTCTTATAGTCATACATATGTTATGACTTATTTAAGACCACAAATTCTAAAAGTCTTTATTTTTTTCTCAAACTATGGTTTATTCATAGATGGTCTTTTTTTTTCGTTTTAATTTTACTATTCTAGAACTAGGGTTTGAGGTGAATAAAAAGATATAATTAATGGTGTTTAATTACCCAGGATAATAGGGTGTAGGAACTAGAAAAGCCTCTCCAGGATCAGCCAAGCAAAAGGCCAGTAATTCATGAGCTCCTGTCGCCCCTCCGCTCATTACCATGCGCTCCGCCTCGAATGTTACTCTATCTCCTCTCACTTTCTCCATGAACCTAGCAACTGCCTGCATATATATATATATATATATATATATATATATATTAGTACTTGTGAAATAATGAAAAAGAAAAGTAGATAATATATAGGTTTGAGTTCATACTCTTCGGAATTCTGGCAAACCGTGATAGTCTTGATAAATTGCAATTTCCTTGAATTCTTCAGCTCCTCCAGCTGTGCAAATGGAGGCTTTTTGATTCTTCACCACCCATTCTTGGATTAAACCAAAGCAAAGCTACAACAAAATCAACAAAAACATAATTAAACAATACTCCCTCAATTTCATTTTAAATGACACTATTTGATTGAGCCCAGATTATTTTTTGAAAAAATAAATGACGGTCGACACATATCAAATGTTTTCTTTGAACCTAGTGGATTTAAACATAACTAACCATTTTTATGGCTATAAAGAGCATGTCATTCAGGATAAATGGAAAGTGTAAAGTTAAATTTTTTTAAAATATATAGAAAGATAATGTTTAATTTTTTTTTATTTTAAAACAGACTAAAAAAAAGTGTCATATAATATGCAACAGATCGAGTGTGTCTTTTAGATAGTTTCATCTTCTTACCTGATTTTCTGCAAGACCCATCTGAATAACACCATCAGGATTTTGTGTAGGATGAAAAGGATCAATTTCATATGCCTTCCATCCATCAAAGTAGGCTGAATTTTCACCATGCCCATTATTAGTTGCTATCTTAGAAAGCAATTCATTTTGGATATTGCTTGAATTGAACCCCATCTTCTCAAGGAAACCGAGTACGTGTTAGCTAATTAATTAATTCTATAGAGTTCTAATATAATTTAGTAGTTTTCAAATTGTAGAATGAATATATTATAAGTTGTAGTGATGTCCTATTTATAGTTAGTTGTTCAAAGCTCTAATTTCTTTTTTAAGTGGTAAAGAAGTTTCCATGAAGTAAAGTACCTAACCATTAGAAAGGCTCTATCTATGAAAAATTTATTTTGAGATATGGTGGGCGGCTTACTATGTGTTAATAGCGCACTACTTATGGACTGGATATGGCCCCCATCTTTCTCTAATCTCCCCAGTTTAATTTCCATTCTACCAAACACAAGTACAATTGACTCTAATAGTATACTACTATAAGTAGAAAATATGAAATTAGCTACGGAATTTGTCTATAATTTCCAGCTAATTTGTTGTTAAATAGCTTCTAGCTAATTGAATTCTTATAATTTGTTGTTGATCCGTAGTTAAATGAGATTAGCGTGGGGTTTCTGCTGTTTAACTATGGAATTTTATTCATTGTTAATTCTTGTTTTCTAGTATTATCAGTGTAAAAGTTTATATATATTACCGTTATAGGAAAGCATTTTCAGATTGTGGGATTTGTAAATTCTGAAAATAAAACATATTATCTGCTACTACAAATCTACAACAGGTAAAAGTAACATGACGCTGGTGTTTCTTATATTACTTGTATATATATAACTTAAATTCATATAAATAAAGAGTTGTCGTGTTATTTGGTTGGTTTTTTAAAAAATATTTAACTTATATACACACAACATACATTGTTTGTTACTATTAGTATATAATTTACGTCCACCAGTAGGTTATACATTTTATTTTCCATGTTACTAATCCAAAATGCTTATTATAAAATATTGTTATTTGCGGATGCTTTTAAAAAGATCTAGAAGTGTCAAAAGGTTTTACTATACATACAAAATAAACTCTTTTAAAAACTGTTATATGATCGATCTGATCACAATCATGTGGGATCGTGTCTTCCTAGTTTTTAGTTAAATGCAAAAGCAGAAATAGATTGATAAAAATATACCCGCATTAGCTATTTACATCAACTCAAAAAATATATAACACATATTTACCTATAATCCTTTATTATTTAACTATAGTCAATTAATATATAATCTCATTATATTAGAATACTAATCATGATAAGTTAATATAGTTTGATGTATTTACCTATAATCCTTTATTATTTAACTATAGTCAATTAATATATAATCTCATTATATTAGAATACTAATCATGATAAGTTAATATAGTTTGATGCAAATACTCATTGGTAGTAAGTATATACTAAAATAGATATCCTATATATATTCACTTTCGACAAAATAGTCCATACAAATTAAAATATAGTATGTCGTTGAGGAAAAAAGAAGAATTTTTAGTAATATGAAAGGCTAGTAATTATTTTCTTAGTTACACACATCTGATAAGTCCTAACAAAAGATGCGCGGTCAGAGCATCACATGTTTCTTAATTGATTTTCACATACTTAAAATATACTAACAGTGTAAATAATATTTATTCTATAAATATATTTTATATATTATAGTGGATTAGTTTTTTTTCCAGTTAATAATCAGGGGCATAGGAGTATCAAGTACAAATTCGGTCGAATCCAGTAGCTTTCATTTTTGAGAGGATAGGATGTACGCAAACCTTACCCCTACCTCTATGGGGCATGGATGTTGTTTTCGATAGACCCTCGAGGGTCGAAAGAAAAGAAAAGAGTTTAAAGCATGGTAGTAAGAAAATATGACAACAAAATAGCAAGATACAAAGTAAATGAAGCAACATATGGTAATTTGAAGAAAAGAAATGCAATATTACTAAATAGTAACCTAAGAAGATTAGAATTTCTAACTCATAAACTTCAAATCCTGACTCCACCTCTGTTTATTATGTTTATGATAAAAACTCATTTTAATTAATTACCTTATAAGTAACTTAATTATATAAATATTTCTACACTCTAAAGGGTCGTTTGGTAGCTAGTTAGGAGTAAGTTATTCATGTATTAAAATTCTGCATAAGTAATATTGTGTTTGGTAGCTAGTTATGAGATGAGTTATTCATGTATAAAATTAGCACGATGTTTGGTTTGCAATTTAGAAACATGTATAACTAATATATGTATAAGTTATGAGAAAATCTACTATGCAAGGCAAAAGGTGGAATAACTAATACATGAATAACTGAACTTTGCATAATTAATACATGTCTAATATAATACATAGACTCCCTCATAACTAATTCATATATTACTAATACATGCATAATTCTAACAGTATAACCACATGACAAGCTACTCCTAAGTACGTGAAACTCAAATTCATTTTCAAATTCTCCCTTGAGTTTTTGGACGGAAAAAAGCGTTTTACTAAATAAGGAAAGAATTCGATATCTTTGGCACTGTCACACGCATTATTGGAGTACATTCATGGAACATAATTTTCTTTCTTTTTTGGGCCATGAAAGCGTGCACAGAATATTGTGGTTCTCACTTAAGTCCTCTTAAATAGTGGTCAACGTTAATTTAACATCAACACGCTTAACTTTGCGTGGACACTCGTGGAAGTTGGAAAAAAAAAACATTAGGTGATCATACTTTGTTGAGATAATACATAAAACCATCTTATACTATGCTCAATTTGCAAATTGCAAGTTACCTAACTAAACTATATTGTGTTTTTATGTATTACTCTATGAACTTTAATTTTTTCGATGTCTATTAAAACTATCGCCTTTAAGAAGTTTGAAACTTTTCCATTGAGCACCAATTGAAAATTTAATCTAACTTCTAAAATGGAATAAGTAGGCACAGGTGAGAGGACCCACTTTCTAGTATTCCTCTCTCCACGAGCAGAACACCGACGATTCACAGTACATGAACTTTATCTAACGAACGACGATTTTTTATTTTTCACTTCAAGGAGGACTAACATCTTGTCGTAGGTGCTTTTCACGTACTAGACACGATTTTTCAAACGCGCTACATGTTTTTTTTAAAAAAAATATTTTCTTCTTAAACTCAACACATTTTTTTACACTTTTTGGGCCAAATCTGTGCAAATACTAGCTGGAACTCCTTTTCCGTTATAGCTATATCTCTAAAATTAACCATCTCGAAGTAAATTAACTAATTATATATGCTCAAATGCGCATATTTTCCAGAATCAACTTTTTTTCTTGTCAAATATGTAACAAGCTTGGTCGGAATTTCACGTTTTCCAGCAGGGTTGTAGGTGTAAATTTTAAACTCGTTATATTTTAAATCAAATAACTTTTTTTAATTTAACTCGCACGTTTTTTGGAATCCATTATTACTAGCTACAGTCATATTTGTAACAAACTTACCAATGTGCATGTGCTCGACTAATTAACACTGAGTGAAATGTAAAAGTTAAAAGAAGTTTGTCAAAAATTAGTGAATAGCTGGCAGAAGTATCCATTTTTTATCATGTAGCACATTAAAGAGGTTTTTATTATTTAGTTAGCCATAAAAGACAATATATTCTTTAATTTCCACACGCTTCTGTGCTGTTATTGATGGCCCTTTACTACCAAATCTTTTGCCGGTGTTGGCATTATCTCTAAAATCTAAATAAGTATGGAGTGTGAAAAAAATGATTCTCCCTCACCATTTTTATAATAAGGCTATTTGTATTTAATTAGTTATGGAACCTGGAATCTTAGCTTGATTTGCGTATTATATAAACAGTACTTGAAGAAAAGAATTAGAAGAATAGTTGAAAGCTAGTTTAAAAAATAAAGTGTCACATCAAAACTTAAACTTGATTAGTTAAAAAGATTTGGATTCTAGGAACTTATAAAAGAAAATATAAAATAGTTATAGCAGGAAAGTGTTAGTGAATATTTCCAATGAGATAAGTGCACACATAGCTGATTTTGGTGTTGTTATTTAAGCCATACTCAAAGTTTATAAAAAAAAATTAAGTCTTCCACTTCAAACAATTTCAAATGTAAGGAGTGAAGTTATAAAAAACAATGTCTGAAGTTACTATAAATTTTTGTCTGAAGTTGGTAGGTCACATATATAATTGTATTTCAGCTACATATGGCTGAGTTTTAGGCATTCACTTTAGCTACATATATATGGCTTAATTTTCGATCGTTTTGCGTGCACTAAGCTATATCTGACTGAGTTCAGTCACATTTTGTTGCACTTGAGTTACGGTAGAATTGTATTAATCTCCTTTGGGGAGTCTTTCTCATTAATACAAATATATATAGTGTACAATGGGGATTCTTAATACAATAAGGATTATTTATCTACCATAATTATACATCACTAAATATTACATAATATATGACATATATTCTAATTATGGTAATGATGTACACGGTTAATACACCCCCTCAGTCTGAGCGGGAGGAGGTCGGACGCTAAGACTGAATCTGAAGTCGAAGAAGAGCTGTCTAGGAAGGCCTTTAGTGAATATATATGCATACTGATATGAAGAAGGCACATGCAATACCTTAACATGACCGAGAGCAACATTTTCACGAACAAAGTGGATATCCATCTTAATATGCTTGGTTCGTTGATGCTGAACCGGATTATGAGATAAATATATGGCGGATATGTTATCACAATACACCAAAGATGCCTTACGCAAGGGACACTGAAGCTCCAAAAGAAGGTTTCAGAGCCAACAGATCTCAACAATAACATTAGCAACGCCTCGGTACTCTGCTTCTGAACTCAAACGGGATAATATGGCTTGTCTCTTGACAGACCAAGAAATGAGATTATCCCCTAAGAACACACAGTAGCCTGAGGTGGAGCGTCGCGTGTCCGAACAGCCTGCCCAATCAACATCTGTATATGATAACAATCTGGTCGGTGCTAAGGGGTATAGATGTAATCCATAATCAAGTGTGCCCTTAACATATCGAATAATACATTTAAGAGCAGTAAAATAAGGCTCCATAGGGGCATGCATTAATAAGCACACCTGCTGAACAACATAAGCAATGTCAGGCCTGGTGAACGTAAGTTACTGAAGTGCACCTGCAAAGCTCTTGTACAGAGTGAGATCGGACATTGATTCACCATCAACAACACTAAGCTTAGATTTAGAGTAAACCGGAGTGGACATGATCTTGCAGTTAGCCATTTTAGCCCTATACACTATCTCTTCTGCATACTTGCGCTGACACAAAAATATAGTATCGGCAGAACGAGTCACTGATATCCCAAAAAAATAGTTCAACTTCCCCAAATCAGTCATAGCAAATTCGGTTTTGAGCAGTGTAATAATCTGGTTTTTCAATACATCAGATTGGAGTGCGTTCCGGACATAATGACAGTCAACTTCAATATGTTTAGTCTATTTGTGAAACACTGGATTTCGTGCAATATACAATGTCGTTTGACTATCACAGTACATTTTCACCGGAGAGTTATGTTCAACGCCCAAGCTATGTAGGATTCCCTTCAACCATTTTAATTCATAGACCGTCATTGTCATTGAACGATATTCCGCCTCTGCTAACGAGCGAGAGAAAATAGGTTGCTTCTTGGTTTTCTATGATACCAGTGAATTTCTAAGGGAGATAAACCATTCGGTGAGAGATCTTCGGGTCAACGAACATCCAGCACAATCCGTATCACACCACCCATACAACTGAAGATCACAAACATGTAGTACAGAAGCGGTTATTATCAACTCAAAATTCGTATTTTAAATAAAAGTCTATAACCTTCTACCAATATTAACATCATAATTGCATAAACTATACTTATCAAGATCATAATTAGAAACACACAGTTTGAAAACATACCTCTAGCATAATTTTTAGATCACCGGAGATACTCAACCCACCCTAGCTCTGCCTCCCTTTTCTTCACTCTGAATATCGACGGAATAATTGTCATAGGTGCTGGGAATTACTCGACAGACTCTTTCCTAAAATTCTTTAAGAGATGTTAATTTATGGACTAGTATGGTTCTAAGTATAACCTTTCAAAGTATTTTTCCATGGTATTATGATATCGTTATTGATATGGATTATAGACTAAGACGGGTTTTAGCTAGACATGAGAGAGGATATTTAGAAGATTGAAGTTGTTGTATTTTGAAAGATGATTTCAGAGGTTACATTGAGGCTCTTTATATAGATAACTTCGGCTGCTTTCATTATTGCTATGCTGCAAGTCTAAAAATAAATAGTAGTTTGCTACAAAAGTCTAAAAGCAAATAGTAATTTGTCTTCTATAATTGCAGATTTTTCTTCAAAGTTGTTTGTCTTTGTTGCAATTTTTTCAACATTGTCAGCTGTCATCTTTGTCCTTGATTCTTCGTGGGTCCGACGGCTTTTACAATTGTTGAGGCTAGTTGCTTTCTTCCACAGATGTTTTTGCAAGCTGTCTTCCATTGGTTTGTTGTCTTCATTTCTGATACGTTTTGTGTTTCTTGAATTTTTTCAATTTTTTTTTCTTTCTTCAAAATTTCTTTTGAAACACTTGATACTCCTATAGAATAGGAACAATATCTTTTCAAAGGGCTTTGTCTTATTTTGATACTCCCTTTTTTATGATATATAATATCATCGCAGAGAACAGTATCACATTCGAGTAGTATGATGGTAATATATGGGCTTGCTGTAGTTAGACTACATTGAGCCGTATCAAATTGTTACATTGTGGCTTCTTGTAGTTAAACTACATTGGGTCGTTTCATGCGAAAGGATTAGAGGATCCTTCATTTTTCATAGTAGTATGAGTATTGTTGGTTTCATTTTTTGTGTTGATAACATGCCTTTTCCTTTGACCTGTTATAAGCTTGTATTGCTCCATAGTTGCATTGGAATGGTTGTATTTCATGTTCATGAACCGATCATGCATGTTTGTAAGTTGCATAGTGTCCTGAGATAGTATGTCGTTGTTTACAGGGTAATGATTTCTTCAACTCTTCTACCGTTGGTTGTTCCAATGATGCAGGCCTTTCTAGCTTTTAACATATCTTCTATTTTTTATTTCAGGGTTAACAGTCCAATGGTTCTTTTGACACTTAGCCATTCTTGAAATTTTTCCAGTGTACATGGTATCTTCATTTTGAGATCTTCATCATCTCCACTGATGTTGCTATTTTTTCAGTTTTAAATAATTGACATATTACAATAGATTTTCCAGTTAAATATGTTGAGGCATCAAATAGTTGTATACCATAGATATCTTTTTCAAAAGATTCCATCATTTATTTAACAGAGTCTACTATAATAGTAGGTAGTTTAGAGATATTGTAAAAAGTTTCATCTACTACTATTTTATCTATAAAATCATAAGTAAATAATTTTGAAACTATTTCAGGGTTAGATTTTTCACCACACAAAAATCTTAGATATTTGCTAAGTTTGCACTACGTAAAATATGTGGGTTGGATTTGTAGTCATAAAATTTATTTATTTGTTCATAATCTGTAATATATTCAGGTGCAAATTTATGTTTGTCACACATTGATACTGCTGTGGTATTTGGGGAAATGAGGCTGTTATGGAGGATGATATATTGGATGGCATGGTTGCGAGTTTGGATGTAAAAGTTTTTTATTTTTCTATAGTAGATTGAGGGGATTTTAAGGCTTGTAGGTTTTTGAAGTCTTGAAAAGCTTCTGTCAGATGGTCTATCAGATGTGTATTTTCTTGTAATTTGGTTGTAATAATTTCATGGTTTTGTTTGATGATTTTTTCAACATTGGTAATATATTCTTCAAAATTGTCACTTCTGGTTGTCATTGTTGTACCTGCTAAGAAAATCAGCTAGAATATTCTTAGTTCCAGATATATTCTTGACAATAAAATCGTAACAACAAAAGAATGATTGTCATTTTCTTCTTTTGTTTAGTTCTGGTAAAGGGTTTATTTTGTTTGTAATAAAAGCTTTTACATGTGTGTTATCAGTTCTAACAACAAATTTCACTGGTAATAAGTGGTAATGAAATCTTTTTGTTCCAAATTTCACAGCTAATAGTTCTTTTTTGTTAATATGATAATTTTTCTCGTTTGTCTTCCATGTTCCACCTCCATATCCACAAATTAGTTATTTTTCTTTATCTATATCATATGCTATGAGGACTGCTCCCCATCCTATATCACTAACATCAGTAAAAAATTCTAGTTGATCTAGTTCTGTTGGTATCCTATGTTTTGGCAAGTGTTTTACTTTTTCCTTGATTTCATTTATAGCTTTAGTATGTTCTTCCTTCCATTCAAATGTTATATTTTTTCTAGTTAATTCTTGCAATGGTTTTCTTAAGAGTGGTAAATCTTTTATATGGTATGAAGCATAGTTTACTACTCCTGGAAATTGTTGTACTTCTTTTTTACTTTCTAATTTATCTTTAAAATTCTTTATTTTTGTTACAATGTGTTCTTGCAATTGTAATCCTTCATTATCTATAACGTATCCCAAATATTCTATATTATTCTTAAATATTTCAGATTTCTTTTCAGATAATAATATTCCATGTTGTCTCACAGTTTTTATAAATTCTTCTAGATGTTTTATATGATTCTCCAAATCATCACTATAAATTAATTATCGCATCCATTTTTTACCAATGACCGTGACGCACGGGCGTTTTCCCTGAGTTTGATTAAGCTTGAGGAGTCGCCACCTAATTATTTTATGGTGAATTAGGGCACCTAAATGTTAACATAAATGCTAAGAAATGAACTCCGATTAAGGTCTGCGAAACTATGAGATTCTAGGTAAGGCTTCTTTATTATCCTAAAGGGAATGTGTTAGGCATCCTTTAAGATCCGCTAACTTGCGGTTATCCTGTCAAACTCAGGTTAATTATTATGCTAAGGGGAAAATGCATGTTAAAAGTATAAATTGAAGAGGATGTTGCAAGTAATTAATTAAAAGATGCATTTTTGACAACATAAAGAATTGTTGCAAAGGCGATTGTGGTTTTGAGAAATAAATTCCCGACATAAAAATCCAAAAAGTATGCATGATATTGTTTATGAAATACTTGTAAAATTGATTTTTGGATAAAAACAGACATTTGTAAGGCATTGTTTATAAAATACATGTAAAGTTGAAAAAATCATTCATTTGTATGGCATTATTTATAAAATACATATTTTTTTT
This sequence comes from Anisodus acutangulus, assembly GCA_029783415.1. Lineage (NCBI taxonomy): Eukaryota > Viridiplantae > Streptophyta > Magnoliopsida > Solanales > Solanaceae > Anisodus > Anisodus acutangulus. Next base: position 57,185,417 of record CM056494.1, read on the forward strand.
GCAATTGATAGTAAAGGAGACAAGCAAGTTGTTTGTAATGCAAAGAAGTGATTTTTATGAAAGTCATTTTAAATTGCAAATCGGACAAGAAACGAAACTTTGTTTGTATGTTTAATAATGCGAATAAGGATGACCAAATTATTTTGAAAGTTTTAAACATGTATGACGAACCTAGAATAAATAAGCTAGCGACGGGTTTCCAATTTTTAAACTACCCGAGCCTAAAATAAATAAACTAGTGGCGGATTTTCAATTTTAAACTACCCGATTAATCTAACGATTCGTGCCTAATTATTCTAAGTGTTCAAACAACCACACAAGCAGAGTAATTAAATTACAATACAAAATAAAAGGAGGAATTTAAAAGAAATTAAAACGGTAATGGCTAAGGCGGTGGTAGTGTCATCTCTTAGGCCTTGGGCACAAGTCCGACATTCTTGTTCTCTTTAGTTTCTGTAGAACCCCACTTTTTATCCCATATGGTTTAGATGCCTCGCAAGATGTAAAAGAAAAGACAGTTAGAAATAAATAAATGCGAGTAAAATCCTTGGATCCGTATAAAACAATAGAAGTTTCGATTACGAAAGGCTCAAACTTATATTTTAAGTAAAAGAAATTCCATTCATCGTGGTTGCGAACAAGAGACTCGTTGGTCAATCTAGTTGTCTTGCCAACACATGTTGGTTTCTCACATGTGATTTTATTATAAGTCTCATCATCCCCTTTTTTCCGAACGAAAGCAAACCGAGGGAAAACCTTTCCGGAAGGAGCATGGCCTCAAATTAATTATTCTCATAGGCCCCAAGTGTAGTATCGTTCAAATTAGTAGAATTTTCAAAAATATTATAGTTGTCCGAAACAGTCTTAAAACAACCGTTTTTGGCCAAGAAACCAGCAGCAACTGTGCTCAAAGATACGACAATAATGGACATTAAATAAGCTAAAAATGCAGCAGTAATTTGGCCAGAATGCTGCAGTTGTTTAGCTCGAAACATAACAGCAGCCCATAAAACAAAGTGGCAACATATGCTTTCACCCAGAGTTGGGGACACAACCACAAACTAATCAAATATAGCATCAGTTCCTCAAATGCAGCCACTGTTTTGGTAAAGAAGAAGGTAGTAGCTGAAGTGCAGCACAACATCCCAGAAGTTGTGTATAGCAACTCAATCAATTCCTATTGTCACGCCCCGACTTTTCTCAAGTCTTTCTTTAGGACGTGATGGCACCTGGACAACTATCCCTTTTCAGGCGAACCATATACTTCATTTTCTTCCTAAATTAGACAGGTATTTGCGGAAATAATATATATAATAATCAATTTGAAGTTTACGAAGAACAATCTCATGTAGGGCATTACCCGAGATAATAAAACTTAATTCTTTAAACAAACTTAGTCTAGAGTAACTTTCACCAAATCCGAAATAATGGATTGGTGGTACGATGAGGCTGCGAGACGATCGCTAGTCCTCTTGCGGAGCTTTTCCTCTATCGCGCCTTCCTGAAATATGTTAAATAAAAGAGTCAGCCCTACCATCTGGGGCTGAGTGAGAATCTCACCTTACAGTCCAAAGTAACCTCACAATATTTTTAATTACAATCACATTATAAGAAAATAATAAGCATGTTGAAATAAACAGATTACAACCCTTTTATTAAATAAATTAATAAATATTCACGTGCAAAATTTTCTCCCCACTCGTCTTAAAAAAACAACTTAGTTTAATCAGTACTCCTGCTTTTTCCCATATAACATATTATACATTTGTTGCGGTACGTGCAACCCGGTCCAGTGCATTTATATATTTGTTGCGGTACGTGCAACCCGATCCAGTGCATTTATATATTTGTTGTGGTACGTGCAACCCGATCCAGTGCATTTATATATTTGTTGCGGTACGTGCAACCCGATCCAGTGCATTTATATATTTGTTGCGGTACGTGCAACCCGATTCAATGCATTTATAGATTTGTTGCGGTACGTGCAACCCAATCCAATGCATTTATATATATTTGTTGCGGTCCGTGCAACCCGATCCAATGCACTTATTTGTTGCGGTACGTGCAACCTGATCCAATGCACTTATTTATTGCGGTACGTGCAACCCGATCCAATGTACTTATTTGTTGCGGTACGTGAAACCCGATCCAATGCACTTATTTGTTGCGGTACGTGCAACCCGATCCAATGCACTTATTTGTTGTTTAAATATGTCATATGTTCAAAAGGCTCAAATAATATTTCCTTCCTTCAATATTTCGCCCTTTCCATTTGTAAGGGTTATAACTCTCAAACCGTAAGTCGGATTTATCCCCGTAAAATCTCAAACTGTCGAGGACAGAGTAATCTATAACTTTTATTCAGTACAATCTTTCATATGCTTTACCTATTTGTACAGTTTTTACGTTATACATTCTGCCCTTCTAGACTTTGGTTGATCCGAGGCAGAATGTTCAAATAGCGATAACTCTCAAACCGTAAGTCGGATTTATCCCTTTAAAGTCTCAAACTGTCAAGGACAGAGTAATATATAACTTTTATTCAGCACAATATTTCATATTCATTACCTATTTGTACAGTTTTTACGTTATACATTCTGCCCTTCCAGACTTCGGTTGATCCGAGGTAGAATATTCAAACCGCGATAACTCTCAAACCGTAAGTCGGATTTATCCCCGTAAAGTCTAAAACTGACCGTAACAGAAATATGTACAACTCTGTAAAATTTTGTCCAATTCTAACAAGTATAGCCCAGTATAACAGATTACAATTTCACAATCTAAACTAGTTATTAAACAATCATAAATTTCATGCTCATTCTTTCAATAACCGGATTATATTCTAACATGTATTGTGACTTAAAAATAAAGGATTTTACTAAGAACTTTGAGTGAGAAAACTCACCTTTGTTGATTCGTAACGACGAACAAAACCTCAACTTCAACCAAACCTTTTTGGAACTCCTTAATTGCTCTCTTTAATCTTTTTTTTTCCTCTCTTTGCTTTGTTTCTGATTTGGTGTTTTTTTTCCTTTGTATTTCCCTTTTTGTTGTATTGTATATTTGATGTATTGTATCATGTGTGTGTGTGTTGTATTTGTAACCAAGTGCAGAAAGTGCCCATGATAAATGGGATGTGAGGGAGTTATGGGATGTGAGGGAGTTATGGGATGTGAGGGAGTTATCGTGTGTGTGTTGAATCTGATTTTTTTTATAATTTTTTACAGGACTTTACACCTATGAAACAGGACCTTCTGTGTAGTATTTGTTTTCATCAAAGTATTTCAACTGGACACCCAAAATGTATCAAGTTTTTCCCCAAAATACCACAATAGCAGGTTGGGCACATCAACCATTCATCAATCCATACCAGGACAGCAACAAAAGGAGTCTTAAGATGCATCAAAGAGCAGCAGCATCCTAAAAAATATGACAAAAACAACAGACTTAAGGATGTGGAATTGCAAATTTGACCATAAACAACATATTAAACACCAATTTTGAAAGACAAGACAGCAAAAGGGGGTTACCACCATCCATATTCCGATGCCGCGACAAGATTAAAAGGTTTATAAAATCTTAGGCATGGCAGGCTATCGGAGGAGGCTAAACCAAACCCAAAGCTTGCCTCGACTTTCAGCCGGCTAAGATATATAATAGAAAAATTCAAACAAGGCAACTATCAATTTGGGACTGGCTAAATACACACACATGTGCCCAGATCAGTCAACATACTAATATGGTAAACCAAATGACTCAGAAGGCATTATATGATGTCATGGATGCAGTTTAGCATTTAGATAGATAAAGACAGATAGATGACTAGTTCAGAAGATATTTTAAGATATGAAGATGGGCAAGTATCCAGTTAAGACAACATTTCAAGAAGTGCAGAATCATTTAGACTAGACTAAGCATACAAGACCATTTTTTGTTATATATTGGACATATTCATGCTGCACACCAGTCAAGGTAACATTACTAGCTTAACACTGCTTAATCAGGTAACTAGCAGAACACTGCTTAAAATAAAATACGACGACGTGATAATAATAATAAAAACATAATATTTATGAAATGTTTAATACTTAAAATAGAAATGCGATGCCATTTTGTGGAAGAATAAAATAACATAGAATATTAGGGTAAAAACTATGATTATGATATTAAAAGGCAAATGATAGTAAAAAATGCGAATAATAGTAATAATGATAAAAAGAATGATATTGAGAATAAACGACGATATTAAAAGCCTTATATGTATTAAAATTGTTTTTGAGGCGTCAAAAATATTTAAAATTGCAAACAAATAATAGGAAAAGAGGGGACAAAATTTGGGTGTCAACAGATGCCCCTCTTTGGCCGGAGACGATGAAAGAATTTTCGGACAAAGACATTGACTGGTTAGCTAATTTTATCCTGATCATCGGGACTTGAATGAAGATTAGGGACACACGGGTAGAGATAGGATTCAAAGGGAGAAAAAAATGCAAAAGTTGGTGCAGGTTCAAGAAATATTGCCCTAGTATCGAATTATGATGATGTCGGTTGCAGCTGTGGCAAAATATTAGGAAAGAGCGGAACGACGTTCGAAGTAAACCGCTGACCTTTGTTGGGAAGTCTAGCTCTCCAATAAATTGCCTCGGTTCGCTGTAAGAGATAATTTTACGTTGTGCTGAAGCTCTTGCCGATTCAAACTTCTGTGGACTAGAGCTAAGATAAAAATTAGTGCGTAACGTCTGAATACAATGGATATATGAGAATACGAGACGCCGTTGCATAGACGTAATGAAATGACGTCGTTGTATAGACGTAATGCAGATGACATCGTTGCATAGACGTAATGCAGATGACATCGTTGCATAGACGTAATGAAATACATTAGACTTTTTGTCCAAGCGCACTACAACATAATGATATCATAAAAAGAAGACTTAAATATTTTTTAGAAGCTTCTACATTGTTGTTTCAATAAAAATTGCTTGTAAGATAGTGATAAATATGTATCCTGACTACCACGTACTTGATTAAGAGGTTAATTTTTTTATTTTTAACTAATAGCTTTTTACCTTCCCTTCTTATTCTCATCCTATGTACGCCGTTTAACTGTTTTTTCTTTAGTATTGTGCCTAAATCATATAAGGATAAATATTAATTTTGTGGCGTGGCGTGGCGTGCTGAGTTTAAATTGACTAAATCTAACAGGTTAAATTAGAAATTATTATCGGCATAACGAAAAAATAAGTTACTTTTATAAAAACAATTTCTATTATATTGGGAGAGATTTAGAAAGGAAAATAGAGGCAACAACAACATACCCAGTGAAATCCCACAACATGGAATCTGAAAAGGGTAAAGTGTACGCATACATTACCTCCACCTTGTTAGGTAGAGCGGCTATTTCCGGGAGACTCTCGGCTCAAGACAAAGCATAATCATAAGGAAAGCAGAGCAAGAGAAATGGTCAGACTCAGACAAGAAATTAAAGTAGTATGAACATGCTGATAACAAAATCGAATACGTCATGGTAGAGCATTCTAACGAAAGGAAGCAGTAACTAACACAACTAAATAAGATAAACAAAGTACACTAAAGAACACATAGCAGCAGAAATCAAACTACAGGGGACTATAAAGCAATGTTGCGCCTATAAGTGTGATAGGCTAATCGGGCCTACAGTAAGAACACTACAACTATCATTTTGTAAGCGTAAGTAGGACTACGCTCGACTACCTACTACCCTTCTACCCTAATCTGTGTCCTCCACAACCCATATCTAAGGTCATGTTCTCCGTAAGTTGCACTTGCGCCATATCCCATCTAATCACATCTCCCCCAATACTTCTTCGGCATACCTCTACCCCTCATGAACCCGTCCATTGCCAACCTCTCACACCTCCGCACTGGAGCATCTATGTCTCTCTTCTGCATATGCCCGAACCATCTCAACCTCACTTCCCGCATCTTATCCTCCACCGAGGCCACTCCCACTTTATCCCAGATATCATCATTTCTAATCATATCTCTCCTTGTATACCCACACATCCATCTCAGCATCCTCATCTCCGCAACTTTTATCTTTTGTATATGCGAAGTCTTGACTGGCCAATACTCCGCTCCATACAACATAGTCGGTCTAACCACCACCCTATAGAACTTGCCTTTAAGTTTTGGTGGAACCTTTTTATCGCACAAGACTCCAGATGTGAGCCTCTATTTCATCCATCCTGCCCCAATATGATATGTGACATTGTTATCAGTCAATTTTCTTGGATAATAGACCCTAGGTACTTGAAGCTTCCTTTCTTTGGAATGACCTGAGTACCAAGTCTCACCTCCACGTCTGTCTCAGGGCCACTCCCATTGCTGAACTTGCACTCCAAATATTTTGTCTTGGTCTTACTCAACCTGAACCCTTTAGACTCTAGAGTTTGTCTCCAAACCTCCAACTTGGTGTTCACTCCGCTGCGAGTCTCATCAATCAGGACTATGTCATCTGCGAATAACATACAATATGGTACCTCCCCTTGGATTTGTCGCGTCAATCTGTCCATCACCAAGGCAAATAGGAATGGGCTAAGAGTTGATCCCAGGTGCAACCCCATCATCACTGGAAAGTGCTTCGAGTCTCCTCCTATTGTCCGTACCCTAGTCTTGGCTCCATCATACATATCCTTGATCGCCCTAGTGTACGCCACAAGTACACCTCTAACCTCCAAACATCTCCATATAACCTCCCTAGGGACTTTGTCGTCTGCCTTCTCGAGGTCGATGAAAACCATATGTAAGTCTCTCTTCCTCTCTCTATACTGCTCCACCAACCTCCTAATAAGATGAATGGCTTCAGTAGTTGAATGCCCCAGCATGAATCCAAATTGATTCTCGAAAATAGACACATCTCTCCTCACCCTCATCTTCACGACCCTTTCTCAAACTTTCATAGTTTGGCTGAGCAACTTGATATCCCTATAGTTGTTGCAACTATGGATATCACCTTTGTTTTTTTACAAGGGAATCATTATACTCCACCTCCATTCTTGGGCATTCTTGTTGTCTAAATAACTCAGTCAGTCACTCCAAACCTACCATGCCCGTGCTCTTCCAAAATTCAACTAGGATCTAATCAGGCCCGATCTCTTGTCCCCTGCGCATCCTGAGAATAACACCCTTAACATCCTCAATCTTAATGCTACAATACCCCAAATCCCGGTACCTACTAGAATGCTCCAGATCTCCCAGCACAATGTCTCCATCTCTTTTTTCGTTCAAGAGTTTATGGAAGTAAGACTACCACCTCCGCCTAATATGTGTTTCCTCCACCAGTACTTTGTCATCCTCGTCTTTGATGCACCTCACGTGATCCAAGTCACGGGCCCTCATCTCCCTTGCCTTGGCTAGTCTGTACAACTTTTTATCCCCACTTTTCTCTTCTAATTCCACATACAGACGTTCAAAAGCCGCTGTTTTCGCCGCCGTAACCGCTAGTTTTGCCTCATTCCTCGTCATCTTATACAGTTCCCTATTCGTTCACTTCTCCACATCATCCTTGCTTTCTACCAATTTCACATACGTCGCTTTCTTCGCTTCCACCTTCTCTTGAACTTTACCATTCCACCACCAGTCCCCTCGATGCCCACCACGGTTACCCCGCGAGGCCCCTAGCACTTCTCTAGCTACCTCACGAATGCAACTGGTCGTCCTGTCCCACATACCATCGCATCCCCACTACTCCCCCAAGCCCCCTTGACTATCAATCTCTCCCCATCTCATTTGCACTAGCCATGGTCAAACTCTTCCATTTGATTCTTAACCTGTCATCCACAACCCTCTTTTTCTTCTCCATCTTGATCTCCAAATCCATCACCAATAGCTTATGTCGGGTTATAAGATCCTCATTCGGAATAACCTTGCAGTCTTTACAAAGACATTTGTCAACCTTTCTAATGAGCAAAAAGTTTATCTGAGTCTTAGCCACCGAACTACGAAAAGTCACCAAGTGTTCTTCCTTTTTCAGGAACCTAGAATTGGCTATCACCATCCCACAAGCTCTAGCGAACTCCAAAAGTGAGACACCTCCCCCGTTTCTGTCCCGAGTCCAAAGCTTCCATGCACGTCGTCATAACCCGTGGAAGTGACCCGATATGTCCATTGAAATCCCCTCATACCAATAACTTCTCAGTGAGTGGTATACCTCCCACCACTTCGTCCAAATCCTCCCAAAAACATCTCTTCTCCTTCTCGACCAAGCCCGTCTACGGCGCATAAGCACTAATAATGTTCATAGTGAACCCTCCAACTACTAACTTAATCGTCATCATCCTGTGATTGACCCTCCTCACCTCTACCACCTGATCCCTTAGCTCGCTGTCTACCAAAATGCCTATCCCATTCCTATACTTCGACCTACCCGAGAACCATAGCTTATACCCGTCTACATACTTAGCCTTAGGTCCTACCCATTTGGTCTCCTGGACACATGCTATATTAATCCTCATCTTCTTAAGAATCTTAACTAGCTCTATGGACTTTCCCGTTAAGTCTCAATGTTCCATGACCCTATTCTCAGCCTAGCCTCTCCCTTACCCCTCCTAACCCTCGCACCCGTTCTCGACCGAGAACGTGACCCTAGTCTATCATCAGTTACCAAAGCCACTAAAACAAATATAAAATAATAAACTACTCAAATGTTTACCCTAAAACAGGAAGAGATCAAAGTGAAAGCACAAGTTAACAAGAATCTAGAGGCAAGTAAAACCACTTCGCCAAGAATGCTATAACTAAAGACAAGAAACAACAAAATTTAACAACAAAGTTAAGGACAAAGAATGGATACGGACAACCGGAGGTACCAACTCCAGTTAAATCGAACCTGTTTGACGGCGAAATCACTGTTCCCTGGCACTGTTCCCTGGCACCGAAAGTACTGTTCACTTGAGTTTTCACCAAAAAAATTGAGTACATGCGTAGATCTAGGAGAAAAAGAACACAAGAACAAGAACAAAAAACAAATGAAATTTTGTAAAAAAAAATTATTTTTTCGTCTCCGCCGATATTGTTCACCGGTACTATTCACCGGAGTTTTCATCAAATAAATCAAGTACCTGCATAGATCTAGGAGAAAAAGAACACAAAAACAAGAAAAGAACAAATGACATTTTGTAAAAAAAATGTGTTTCCGTCGCCGCCGGTGGGTGATCGGAGCGGTGTTGTTGGGGTCTTACCGTCGCCGCCGGCGAGTGGTCGGAGCGATGTTGTTCGAGTGTTACCGTCGGGAATGGGGGATGGATGGAGTGGGGGTTGGTAATGTTACCGTTGGGGGAGTAAGTTAGAGAGAGGAGAGAGAGAGAGTCAAAAATTCCGAAAACTGAAGTCACAATTATTATGTAGGATACTTTTATTGATATTGGTAGACTGTTAGCTTTGGCACTAGTTTATGATCAATATCAATAACCGTAAATCTTAAATAATGTTAATTTTCTTAACCCTAAAACCCATACTAATTCAATAAGTTATTAATAACCCTAAATTATTTAATTTCTCAACTTAAACCCCCACAAATAACAATTTTCTCTTAAACCCTGAAAATTCAACTACTCGGCCATAAAAAGTTTCACAATCCTTAACTTTAAACAATTCAATTCCACGCCATTTTGAAATATTCCAAAAATCTATCCGACTAACTTTTCAGTGATGCAAAAAGAAGTAACCGTACAATTATTAAACCTCATAATTTTTCATATATAACAATATTACTGAAAATTTAATTAGAAATAACAATTCAACTAACAATTTCTTAAATAACGAATACTAACAAACTCCATAAAGATCAATATAGCTAAATAAATTCAACTCAACTCACAAATTTCCTCAATAACAATTCAATATATATATATTTTTTCCAGAGAAATGTGAAATTTAAAAATGTTGCTGAACTTCTTGTATTGAGCTTCAGGTTTAATAATCATTAAGATGTTAAAATATCCTACCAAAGCAGGTGAAGTTTATTGCAAGACATTCCAAATATATGAAAGTTTAGTTAACTAGATTTAATCCAACTTTCTAATCATCTCATGATAAATTAATAAGGGCGATAAATTCTAATTATTCATTAATATAATAATTACTATCAATTTTTATGTTACAACTTAAGAAAAAATATTAAAAATTCCCTTCTTTTAGTAAAATATTTAAATTTAATCAAAAAAATATGTCCAAAGAGGAGTTATCATTCCCGTTCAAAAAATTAAAGGAACATTGTTTCACAAATATATCCTTAGCTAGTTTGACCACAAATTTTGAATCAGAGTTTAAAAATTTTTCTTCAAATATTTGGCTATGAAATTTGATCAAATTTTGAAAATGTATCTTTTAAAAAAATTTAAGTTTCAAAAGACTGACTCAGATAAGTTTTTGGGAAAAAATTACTTCTACTCATAAGACTTTAAGTTTATTTTAAATAAAACATATATCTAAATATAACTTTAAATTTAAAAAATCACAACTTCAAAATTTATAGCGGATTGGGAGGTAATATTTATCAAGATAAAAATACAAGCGGCTGGTAGCACGAGCTAATTTTCCAATAGTGGATAATGCCACGTGGGCACTATTGAAAAGTGGATTACGCTGATGAATATTCCACCGACGGGAAATAAGCTCATTTTCACTTTCCCCATTTTCCCGAAAAGTATAAATATCTCTCATTCTAACCCCCAAAAATTTTCCTTGCCCTAATTAAACTCCCCCTTTTCTCTTCAGCCGCAACATGTTAAACCCAGCTAAAATCCATTAATTATCTCTTAAATCTTCCATTTCTCTTCGTAATCAGCTCAATTAAGCTCTAATGTACCTTTTTAAAGCTGAAATTTGTTCAATTTGAAGTATTTTTCGACGGAAAATGGTTAGTTTGAGTTTATGTGAGGGTTTTGTTTGGTTAGGTAAAGTGAGGTGATGGAAAGTTTGAAAGGACCTGTTGTGGTGGAGGTGGATGTATCTAAGCTTATGGGATCGGAAAGTTTTAGCGGTGGCGTTGGTGGCGGTGGTGCTCGTAAGTTGGAGAGGAATTCTCTTGTGATTGCGCCTTCTATTGATAGGATCAGTGGTTTAGTTAGACGAAAAGGTATACTACTTTTGTTCGGATTTTACTTATTTACCTGTCACTATAAGAGATTTTTACACTATTTGTACTGCAGTTTTACCTTATAATAGGTCATTTATGCTGATAGTGTAAAAATCATTATGCTGTTAGGGCTCGTTTGGTTGCTAGTTAGGAAGATAGTTATTCATGTATTAAAACTCGCATAACTAATGCCATGTTTGTTAGCTTTGTACTTGCTTTGTGTAAAATTAAGCATACCAAGTACGGTGTTTGGTTATCATTTACAATCCCACATAATAAAATATGTATAAGTTATATTATTTTATGCAGGATAAAAGATGGAACAAAGATCCTAGATAACTAATCCCTGTATTTCTAATACTTGCATAACTCTAACCAGCAAACAAACAACCCCTTTAGTGTTTAAAAGTTTTACTCTTTTAGGTTGAATATGGCTGTTTATTCTCCTTATCAGTAGGAACTGAGAATTTAATCTTTTCATTTTGTGGTAAAAGTTGGATGTGCAGGCATACTAGGAGGGATAGGATTAGAAATGAAGATATCCGGGACATGGTGAGAGTGGACTCGGTGGATGATAAGATGCGGGAAACGAGGCTGAGATGGTTCGAACATGTGCATAGGAGAGACACCGATGCCCCAATACGGAGTTGTGAGAGAATAGCTATGGACGGTTTCAAGAGGGTAGAGGTAGGCCAAAGAAGTATTGGGGAGAGGTGATTAGACAGGACATGGGGCAGGTCCAACTTAACGAGGACATAGGTTATGGCGGACACTTATTCGGGTAGAAGGATAGTCGGTAGTAGTGTGTGGTCCTACTTAGTCGTTCATACTAGTAGGCATAGTATTACTCTTATAGTTTCTTCTCCTTCGAGTTTTGCTACTTTCTATTATTTCTTGCACTTCGATTATCGTATTAATATGTGGTTGTTACTGCCTCTTTTTTTCATACTGCTTTATTATCATTTTATAGTATGTTGCCATGACTTCTTATACTGTTTTGAGTTGCTTGTGCCGAGGATCTACCGGAAACAACCTCTCTACCTCCCAAAGGTAGGGATAAGGTCTGCGTACACTACCCTCCCTTCACTGGGTCTGCTGTTGTTGTTGTAAAAGTTAGCTTTGGTCGTCATGTACAGTCTAGGAAGGTTTAGTGTAGTGTAAGATTTTCTGGGTAGGTAGATATTATAAATACTAATAACCTATGCATATTGTCCTGAACTAACCAAGACAGCTAAAAAATGGTAGCCTCAAGTTAAGATATTGAAGTTTCTTGAGATGATTTTCACAGTTGATATACCCAGTCTTTGCCCCTACGCAAGCATGACAAGCACAAATCGAGAAATGGTCCAAATTAAAATTTTACGGGAAAGGGTAAAAAGAATGCCAGTCTTTATGGGAAAATAATTTGGTCTCTGCTTATTAGATTGCTCTATCATGATCTGGATGATATTACTAACTGTTAATAGCTGGATACTGTTAACTATCTCAAAAATTTGTCTGGATACTGTCAAGAAAAGAATTATGAAGTAACACAGTGTACGCGGTTGTGGAAGTTACTAACTGGTCAATTATGTAGTTCATCACATGACAGTTGAAATTACTAATGGAAAGAGGGATTTTCTAGTAAGAAGATGTCATATGTGGCCTTAAAACTGTTTACGTTGTTTATATTTCTCGGAAACCATTGAGGCAGGGAGCACAAATGCATGAATCTGCTTTGTTTTGGCATTTCTTTTGTAACATTAAAGCATGGTAATGTCCAAACCTGGAAACGTGTCAAGTTATACTGCTAGTGTTGCATCCTATTTAACTTGCTATTTCCCAATATGATTATGTGAGATGTGGTTGTGCTGTTAAAACTAGAGCTAGCTTTTTGGAGTAAGATGCCCCAGAATGAATTTGCTGGTCATCTATCCAGACATCATGTCGAGGATGCTTCAGAAGACCTCAGTTTCGGGAACACAAATACTATTCTTCCACTGACTCTTGGGTTAGAGGCTACACAGTCACATCGGAATTTTGGGAAAGCGGGGAGAAATAGTAATTCTAGTTCTAAGAGATCAAGGATAATGCAGATGGACATTTCTGTAAATAAAACTGGTGAAGATGGAAGAGGCATTTCTACGGAGCTTTCAACAAATCGTACAAATTGCAAAAATGGAGGTAATACCAATTATGTATGTATGTATGTATGTTCTTCAACATAGTTATCCTGTCTTTACTTTAGTCTTGATATGCATTCACAGATGTCATTGGAAATGCATATGGGTCATGTATCTAGGTTTGATTTTCAAATATGTCTCCTTGTGATGCTATTTTTTGGTGAAAATCTACTCCATTATAGTACTTCCCTGAAATGCCTATGGGTCAAAAGCTTGCAACAGAAATCATGTGTCCAGTGTTTTTGGTGTGAACCTATTTGGATAGAGCTATCATTCCTCGGCTTTTTCTTTCTGATTTTCCTTCAGTAATGTGTTGTCAGGATTCAGTGGCATCGAACAAGTTCAGCTCATGGTTTGAATTGTTGTTTCTAAACATCACAAAAGCCCTATGACGCCTTGTGTTAGTTATGCTCGAAAACTTTAAAGAAACTAACATATGGTATTAGTTTGAGAAAATAAGATTCTAAAATTTCCCTTCAAGAAGTGCACTTCTTTCTGATTAATTTGGTATCTGTTTGAGAAAAAGGCCGTTGGACAGTGGCCCCATGCCATTACCTCATTTCCTTTATAGGCTCCCCAAAACATTGTTCATTACGAAAATCGTACACTTCTTTCTCTGTGCATCCTATATGTTCAAAAGCATTTGTGGCAACGTACTCCTACATGATTCAGAGTACCGAAAAAAGCAAACTTCTGACTTCTTTTTTGCACCCAACTATAACTAGCTATTTGTCTTAGTTGTCTCAAAATCAAAACGGGTTGCAAACTTGCAGATTTTATAATATATGTAGAATAGTGTTGCAAACACAAGGATGTGGAATACTGGTCAATGAAGTTGCAATAAATTTTGGGAGACCTGGGTTCAAAACCTATCAAAGAAAAAGGGTCAGGTAATTTCTTTCCATATGTCTAAGCCTAGTCGGATGGAGGTTCCCAATGCCTGTGTTGGTGCTATATAGCTGGACAATGGATTGTCCAAGGCAAAAAGAATGTAGGAAACGGCAATAAGCTGGGATCTTAAGCACAAAGTATAATTAACACGTGTTTTTTTGCAATTGATGTTCGATCTGGAAGAGAAGGAAAGATCTTTGGAAATGGATTTCTATGATCTGATAAAGAATCAAATTTATTTAAATATTCTTGCTAATTGTATTTCCTTGAAAATTGGGCTCAACCTATAGGTATTGCTTAAGATATTTTAAAGAAGGCAGAGGTTTTTAAGGAACTCCGTCCTAGTCAACCGAAAGTCAATTAAGGAAATACAAAAAAGAGGTAGTGATTTGTGTACAAATTTGTAAGACTTTTCTCTTCTATTTTTTTGTATTTCCTCATTTGTATTTATTTATCATTGCTTCCATTGAATTCCATATTCTATAACGAGAAAACCTTTTAGTGAACATATGCAAAAAATTAGACATATTTATGTAGTAGAATCAAAAGTAATAATGACACCAAGAGAAATTGTACGAGCACTGTGGGAAGGAATTGAAAAAAAAAACTGCAATTAGGTGAAATATATGATAAATTCATGGCAGTCAAGTTCAAAAACCTTTTTAAATGTTTGATCTGCAAAGATATAGTTTAAGTTTCTATTCTATGTTAACATAATCTTCCTTAGAATGTTCTTACAATTAATATATTGCTTTACCTGCTATATTTATTCTCTAATATTTTCTTCAAGACAGAGCTCATGTTTGAGGCACACACCTTAGCATTTTTATTCTTGAACTGAAGTGCCCCCTAAGCAAATATGCTTGCCCAACCTGCTTTACATCTAGTTTTAGGCTTAAGCGCGTCAAAGGTGCACCTTCAAGAACACTGATATATAAAAAGTATTATAGTGAGATATGTAACTTAGTCTAGCCTTCCTCTGCCTTTGGATCATACCTATAATGAAAGGAAGACTACATATCCTTTTCCCTTTCTTTTTTCATGTAGAAGATCCAACAGAGATTAATATCACTTGCATCTAAAAATATTTGTATTTTAGACAAAGCTCAAAATTAGTAGTCAGGAGCTTGCTCCGATTTGCTGAAATCTTCCCT
Organism: Anisodus acutangulus; assembly: GCA_029783415.1. NCBI lineage: Eukaryota > Viridiplantae > Streptophyta > Magnoliopsida > Solanales > Solanaceae > Anisodus > Anisodus acutangulus. The sequence goes on from CM056494.1 coordinate 57,200,743, forward strand.
ACGTTACATGTCTCTCATTCTCCTAAGCCTTTTGAAGAGCTATATGGATAAGGTCGCTTTTGATGTCGGTACAGGTTGGATCAGCTCAACAGACTGTAACACTAATAAAATCCTTTTGTGGATAGAATCTAGAATTCCGATGCACCAGGAAAGACTTCCCAATTATATTATCAAATGGGAAACATCATACATGGAAACCTGTAAAGGTTGAATGAGGAATCCACCCTGCAATCTAGTTCTCATTGTGTTTTCTTTAGGAGCAGCTTCAATTGCAGATTGCGAATGTGTTGAGTTGCTATATATGCCGCTCTACCAATTTAGACTATGTTGAGGCTAAATTTTTATCTTCGATGACATTCAAGCTAAATTGCTTTTTATTTCCAACTAGTATCCGTGGTTGGTGGTGTTGCCTACTGACTCGCTTCTGACCTTTCTAGGAAGTGCATTGCTTATCAATGGGCTACAATATGTTGCTGATATAGGAATATGGTTGAACCACAAGAATAGAAACTGCATTTCTTGTTTAAGGAATCTTAAAATGTAATTGAAGTATGGCTTGTTTAAACACTTCATGTGCTAAGAAATATGACTCGGATGATTGTCTGATTTTGCTAAACCTTTTGAAAATGTCACAACCAACCCAATGAGTTTGGACAAAGTATAGTACTAATTAAGCAATTTTCCTTCTTTTATTAATACGATACTAAAAGATGGATATTAAAAAAGTGATGGTATTAAATGATAAATGTAGAGAGGCGAGGCCATTATCCGCCGAGTTCGAACCCTGCGCCAACCAATCTTTGGAGATTTCTTGGTTATCAAAAAAGAAAACGATGAACAAAGTTTTTTGAAGGATACATGCCAACCCAATTTCTCTGATCTCATTGGGGGACCTCCTGTCTGTACTCTGTTGAATTGCTCCCCAATTACAAGTTGATAGAATACACTCTCAAATGTAGATATCACTTGGCACTTACAATGTCAAATATGCGGCAGGATTCTGCTTTAATATTCTGTATAGCATTTAATATGTACTTAGATTTGCATTGAATGGGCGGGTTAATAATTTCCTGTTTAGCTTTTATTCATTTTGTTCCTATTCTTTATGTGATGGAGATATGTCTGAACTATTCTATTTTTATAAGCATCTTTGAATTAATTGTCTGTGATATGTTTCTCAATTGCATAGCTGTTTTTAAGTTTCTGTTTCAATTGTGCTGGTGGCATGATTTGTTTTAGTAATCTGTTCTTATTTTGTCAGAGAGGACTCAAATGATTAAGCAAAGGCAGAATTCTAGTGGCAAGCGAAGTGATAAAAGAAATGGCAAAATTATCAAAAGTAATTTCTCTTTAAAGAGCTTGGTTGGCTTCGGTTCTGCTGCTGGAGGAAGAAACTTTCTTGGTATGTATTGTTCCATCTCATCGAAACACTTGTGAAAAACAAAGTCAGTGTTCCTGTTTAGTCTTTTAGTACTAGATTTACGGCCAAAGAACTTTGTTTTCCTTTTTAAGTATTCTAAACCTGCATCATCCCAGTACTTAACTATGAGAAATAAAAATCAAACTTTATTTTTCAACCTTCCCTTTTTGCCACTTTCACATGGCTCCCGCCCTTTCCTTTTCCAAGGTCTTATGCTAGTGTCACTTGATGGTGCACTTTTCTTTCCCTTTAGGATGCTTAACAATTGAAAATCACTGTTAACTGCAGTTGTTAAATTTACTTTAAAAAAAAAAAGAAACTGCAGTTGTTCTTCCCACATCATCTCCTTTCTTCTCGAGTTTGTATTTTCAGACATGGTATATTGTATAGTTACCATGTGTTTTTGTTGCTGAGAGCTTGTGTATGAACTGTAAAAGTATGGGCTTTGACATGTAACACAATTTTATCCCAAATCAGTGCGCTCAATTCTTTTCCATCATCTGCAAGTCCTTCAATTCAAATGCTAGAGTTTCCTCCGCGAAATTTCACTTTCCAGTTTCCAACCAGGTGAATAGTTTTTTCATTGGTCTACTGAATTTTCATGAGGTTCTCACTGTACTATTGACTGAGTCAGGATACGGTTGGTTCACTTTGTCATTCTTCATGATTAAGTAGCAAAGATGTAAAAGCTACATTTGATGCAAATTTACTTGATAATCTTTCTCAACTAAATATTACTCCCTCCATCCCAATTTATGTGATATAGTTTGACTAGGCACGGAGTTTAAGAAAGAAAGGAAGACTTTTGAAACATGTGGTCTAAAACAAGCCATAAATATTTGTGTGACCGTGAATCATTTCATTAGGGGTAAAAGGGGAAGTTTTAAGTTAAATTATTTCTAAATATAGAAATGTATCATTCTTTTTGGGACGGACTAAAAAGGAAAGTGTATCCCATAAATTGGGACAGAGGGAGTATGAAATACATTTTGCAGATACATGTGTTTACCATGTTTTTCTTAAGGAGATGTATAGAGCTAAGCACAACTGGTATGATCAGTGCATGCAAATCACCATGTCAATGAAGACCTCATTAGTAAATGAAGGCTAAAGTTACTTATAACTTTAATTTGAATCAACTGCTAATTTAGCAGTCATTCTGTGACGAAATATCTCAGCCAAAACCTGCAAGAAGTCTCAAGTCACTGCAATTTGTTTGTACCTGATGTAATTTTATAGAAGATATTGTGACTACCTAGCCAACTGAGAAGTTTTACTTTCACATTAGCACATAGTGTGATACTTGTTTTATGCAGCTTTTGGATTCAGAATTATCTGGTAATACATAGCAATCCATCTGAACATGTCCATACAATTGACCTTGCATTCAGTAAAGTATGTCCACGCTAGCTTTTGCTGTACCCTGGCATTTATTTCTTGATTTTTACATATTGTCATAAAATATATTGTCACTAGCTTTTGCTTTACCCTGGAACTTATCCACTTGATTGATACATTCTTTGGTTATTCTTGATCTTAAGCATTTACCAATGTGTTATACCATAAATGCTCTGAGAAAATAACAAGGGATATCTGATTCAGGAATGTATGGCTTGAAATCTGATGGCATGGATGTCACAAAAGATGTAGATGATCTGCCCTTGAGGGAACTACTTGATGGCAGTTATAAGTGTGCACCTTTTCCCAAAGATAAGAGAAACAAAGCTTCAAAATCAAATGACAGTCTCATACAGTTGGTTAGAGATGCTAACTCCATGCTTCGACGTCAGAAGTCTGTACAGATGCAGAATTGTTCTAATGTTGATAGCAAGCTCTCTTGCATCCATTCTTATACCAGCTCTTCTTCAGCAAGTCGAAATGATGGAGACAAGGGAGAGACCAGGATTGATAATCCGTCTTCTTCTGATCAGGTGAGGTTTACAGGTTATTTGTTTCTGAAACTGAATCTTGACAGCCCACTTGGTTAAGCAAGTCTGCTTTGTGTCCTAACAGTATTACTCCTTTCGTCGTAAAAGGAATTGTTGATTTTCAACTTTTAAGTACAAGGTCAAACCATCTAATTTAGGTATGCATTTGGACATCAGTTACTTACTTTTTAAGTAAAATCTACATATTAGAAACTTCGCAAACGTACTACAATTTACAATAAATTGCAACTAAAATTACCAAAATAATATTTGAGAAAATTGCAGCCAAAGAAAAAACCGACTCTTCGAATACCAATGCCATGTAAAACGAGACACTGCTTTTAGGTTCACAAGGTACAACAACAACATACCTAGTGTAATCCCACAAAGTGGGGTCTGGGTTTAGGTTCACAAGGTAAAACAAGATAATGTCGGTATCTGCAAAAAGCTCATGATTTGCGTTATTTTTTTCTTTTTCTTCTCAAAGGTACAGGAATACAGTGGCAAGGTTCAAACAGTTACGACAATGCGTCATTCTTCATCATATACACCGAAGGATGTGTTGGAGCGCCTTGCGCTCACTCCATCCAAGGATTTGGATTCTTTACTTATGGACACAGTAAAGCCTGCATCTTCAAGAAATAATGGTGATCTTCGTCTAACCAAGCCATCATCTCAGCGAAATGGCTTGCCTCCTTTTCCTTGGTCACACACGTGCTCTGGGCATCCTAAAACTATTCCTGATTCAGCTAAACTATCTACAAGTAAGATGCTTTGCCAAGGCAGATGGGTAAGAGTGGAAAACACTTCGACTCCTCTGAAAGGTTCTACTGGCTTCCTTGTGGAATTGCAATCACTCACTGACAATCACAAACTAGTTCCAACAGGAGTTCAAGTGTCTGAACCTTCAAAAAATGAAAATGCTTCATCAAACCGTGATAGCTTTACTGTGTGTGAAAGGATTTCATCATCAATTGCAGCCAGCAACACTTCTGAAGTTCCACCAGGTAAATTTCTCGGGGGCTTGAGTATAGGAGTTGCATCATTTTTTGAATAATTTATGTGGTTTTGTGCTTTAGGGCATTCCACTAGGGGGATAATGTGTAAATTTCCCGTGTTGCATGTTCTCTTGCTTTCTGATTGGTGAAACGTATTTGTATTCCATAAGATTGTGCTTACATGTGGAACCTGTAGGCACTAACCAAAGAGTTATTTTATTTTGAAGTCTATCAATCACAAGTTCCTAGAACAATTATAGTTTATCTGCCACTGTTGTGGACAAAGACTTCATATGATCAATCTGTATTCTTTGAGTTTCTATCGAATATCCATCACGGTACATTCTTTAACTTGTTCTATCATTGCTAGCTAAGTTGCTCGGACTCTTCACTTTCGATGCCGCACCCGTGTCGACACGACATGAGGTGTGGGTGTGGGATCCGCACTCGATCTGGTCAACCGATTTTGGATATTTTGACCAAAATGAACAGAGAAATTCCGGACAGATTCAATGATTTCTGTAATCAAAACAAAAGCTAAGGCCAAATTGAAGAAAACGGAATACCTTGTACGTAGAAATTTTTATGTCACTCCTTTTCCTTTTATCTCCTCTTGGGACCTCTTGATCAATATTTTCTTCTCAAGTTTTTCACATAATATCTCATAATTAATGTTTTATAACTCTAACTTAAGATATTTGAATTATTTTTAGTCGAATCCACACACCCGTATCCATACCTGGATTCGTATCCCCGAATCTTAAAATTTAAATCATGAAGGATCCGACCTCTAGATCCGCACCTGAGTCCGAGCAACTTAGATTGCTAGTTTATTTAGGTTGCCGAGCATCGTGTTAGAAGAGTATTTGATCTTGACAAATTCACACTTTATAATATCAAGATATTTACAGTACAATACATGCATTGATGCACATTCTCCATTTAGCTTCCAAGAAGTGTTAGATCTTGACAAAACTATATTTCATGTGCGTTGTGATAGACATTTTTATCCCTTAGAAAGCTCATATTATATCTGATGGTAGCTGCTGAATCTCCAGGGATATTGGTTGCTGCCGAGACGCTTTGCGAGATTGCTACACATTCGTTGAAGCAGAACACTGAAGTAACAACCAAATTACTGAAGAAACCTTCTCAGAAGGGCATGAGAGCATGTAAGTTGACTGAGAAAACTGAAAATCAATTCATAGCACCAAAACCAGTGGTGGGATCAAATAATCTGGTTGAAATTGCAGATGGGATACTTCCATCGAAGAAGCTTCGTCTTTCAGTCAACTTTAGAAAACCTGATAGGAAAGGACCGATACCTTGTTCAGCTGAATCAATAAGATCAACTCCTGTCAAATCATTTAGGGACTCGGAAGGTTTCAATTCCAGCTTTGTACATAAACCATGTATGATAGCCCCGTACTCAAGGATGATGGATAAGGCTTGTAGTAGTGACCAGAAGCTGAGGAAGGTACCCAATGGAGTGGAGCCAAGGAGATGACAGAATGTCGGACTGAGCTCATTATGTAGTGGATCAGACAAGAACCCTTTACTGTTGCATTTGTCTAATCCTTACTGTTAAACATGCAAAATATGGTAGGATTTGTACAGCCTGTCACATGGAAGAAATGAATGTTGTAATCTTATGCTGGTTGAGTTTAGGGTTTAGGGGGGAACCATTGTGCTTGTACCATTACTTGTAATATGGATGCCAGATGCATAGAGGCGCTTTTGGCTTTGCCTCAGTGTACATCATTGATGAGGCAATAGTAGAAGAGTTCTCTTTTTAGCCTCTGGTATTCCAGACATTCCTCACGTGTATGTAAATGTATTCATTATGTAATATCTATGCTCAGGACATTTTCATACTCATATTGTGCTTGTTGTAGATTCTTATAGCTCATCTTATTTTATCTCTGATTTTTTATTTTGATAATGGTTGGTACTGGCAATGGTTTGTCCCAGAGATTTGACTCTTTGCTTGTGGATAATATATATGCTTATGATGATTACATTTTGCTTAAAACCCTTAGTTTTAGCGTCTAGTGATCGTTGTATTCGAGCTTTGTGAAAAAGCAAGCAAATTTGCAGATTCAACTATGTACTTTCTTTCACTCGGCCTCATACCGCTGGTTGACAAAAAATTGTATGATTATTTGCTTCCTTAAACAGCCTGCTCGTAAACATTCAGGATTTTAACTTTGTTGGTATAGAATACCACTGCACTCGTTATTTTTTTGTGACCGTGCATATTCAGTAGAAATATAAGTTTTAAATAACAACATACTCAGGTGGAGTTTGGGAGGATGGAGCGTACACAGACCTTATCTGTGTTTTTAATAGACAATCGGCATAATTTTAAAAATATTTTCAACTTAAATAATATAGGGAGCACAATCAATTACCGCCATTATAAACAAAAAGACCTGATTCTAGATTGTAAGCAGTATGGTAATTGTGATAGAAAATTAGATTGTAGAGACATTAGGAAGATGCTACACTCTCCTATTAGTGGTTGAAGTATATTACCAAGAAAGACAATCTCTCAAATCTCAATGTCAATAGCCAATTATCGATAATGTAGTTAAACGTGGGATTACACTGGATATGTTTGTTGGTATTGTTGTTGATAATTCACTTGAAATCACCCAAAATGAGGCAAGAAAAGGCAAAATTACTTAAATCACCCAAAAGAAATTGACAAAACATGTGTGTTGCGTCTGCCGGGAGTCAAACCCGGGTCTATTGCTTGGAAGGCAATTATCCTAACCGTTGGACTTTGTTTCTCAAGGCTCACATTTTATAACATGAAGATCCATGCGGAAGAACTATGGCCCTTAGGTTGCTGACTCTCAAAGCTTATAGACTATAGCAATGAATTAATGGAAGAACTATGGCACATAGGTTGCTGATTCTATTGCTGGATCCAATTCACTGACCCCTACACTCATATTATGTATCAATAGCAGGTCGGTGATCTGGAGAACTTTCTTTGCTTCTAACTATTGCACCATTGAAAGAGTGCGACTCTGATACCCTGTAAAATAATGGACATCAAGTCTAACTCAACTCCAAAAGTTAGTTTCTGAGGTGAGAAATGTCCGAAATCATATAAAGAGCCAACAACTCGTTTTCTCTATCAACGTGAGATAATTAACACATGTGTACCACACACTATACATTAAGGAATTGTTTGGTTGTCAGTTAGAGTTATGCATGTATTAGTAATGTAGGAATTAGTTATGCAGAGTTTGGTTATCATGTATTAGCTATTCCATCTTTTGTCCTGCATAAAATAATATATAATTGACTCGTAACATATACATGTAGTTATTTGGGATTATAAAATGATAACCAAACACCGTACTAGTGTGCTGACTTTTATACAAAGCAACTAAAAAGTTATCAAACATAGTACTAACTATACTAGTTTTAAAAGTTATCAAACATAGTACTAACTATACTAGTTTTAATACATGAATAATTCTCTTCCTAACCAGTAACCATACAACCCCTAAGTTGTGGCCTTGGTGGAATATGAATAGAGTTCCGGGTATACTTTTCACTTTCTGTTTGATAATTGTTTTGGACAATCCAACTTCATTCACTTGACATCGAAGAAATTGTAGCAGTGTTGCTGAATCTGCTTGTTTCCACAAATGAGTTGGAGAACAACTACATGAGGAACTAGTACTCCAACTTCTCAATTGAATGATCAAATTTTACAGCTTCGACCATGGACGTATAACAAGAAAGGATATCACCTAAACAAGTATCAAGTATGTCCTAAACTAAAATAGCTTAAAGTTTGATGCACACAGGTAGCTGATAGTATCAATCCTATTGGCTTTCCAAACTGAGAATACGAGAAAATGGCTTCACTTATGATAAACAAACAGCAACAAGAAAAATTGCCAAGCTTTCATACATTGAATACAGCTCGAAGAGATGAAGAATGAAGAACAGTTATTATAATCCAAAGATCAATGAAGGGCCCCTAGTTCTCTATCAGTCAATCTTCAACCATCTGATGTGAACTATTTGCATATAAGTTATCATAATACTGTTGCACCACCAGGACTGATGCTGTTGTGGAGAACTCTGGTGAAGTCAACAAACTCCCCATTGGCCCTAGTTCAGGACAATCAATCCTCTGGCTCAATGCAAGAGCTACAACACCATTAGGCGTTCGACCAACCAGAAACAAACTGCACCGACTGTAATCACGTAGGATAGTAATTGTTTCCGACACATCTCTAACATTCTTCTCTTCATACTTAACGGAACCGTCTTCTGATATACTCGTTCTGAAAGCAGCAAGAAACTCTTCATCAGCAGACACTACTGTTGCAGCAGGTGTCCCTCCTGTATCTATTCTTACTATCTCTTCTGAGGAATCCGACTCCACTAGGAAGCGAACAACGTTTAATTCGACTCCTGGGTGCTCGGCCATACGAACCCCATAAGCAAGTGCCTCAAGATCATCATGCCCCCCAAAAAACAGAACGGTAATAGAAAATGAAACATTACTAGCAGATATCTGTGCACTACCACCAAGTCCACGGTCAACAAATATCCCCACCGAACATGAAGCATGTTCAAGAACCCTTTTGTTAACCAAGTGAAAATCAGGTCGAGTCGATTCAAAAGAACCGTCGAGCCTAAGATTCTTGTGATATGGTAAAATTATGATTGCTATATTTTTCTTTTCAGCAGTAATGCAAATATCTTCGTGCATGTCAGAGAGTGATGAGATTGATGTCATTGGTCGCACAGAGACCTGACTTAATTGTTGGAAAGCCTCGAATGCCACAACTACGTGGTTAGCTGAGTGCTGACCCTTATTCCAAAAAGGCAAGCCATTATGTCGAGCCTTGTGTACCATTAATATAGCTGAAGGTCTCTCCGAGAATTCCATGAGATGCATTGCATATACACAAAGCCTTTCTCCCCTCTCAGTCCCACGTGAGGCCTCAAGGAGATTAATGATCGACGGGATATTCCGGGAACTACGGAAGCAGGTCAGTATTCGCAGTTGAGTATTTGGATTTTTCCTTTCTATTCTTCTATGTTTATAGTCACTTTTGCTTAGCTTTTCTGCTGGCTTGTAAACAGCTAGAACCAAGGGTGTGGTGATAAAGGTCGTGACAAGAGCCATCATAACCATGATAGCAAAAGTCTGATCATTCAATACCTGCATGAGACATAGCGTAAATAATTAAAAAGCTGAAACAGATTACCTGATTTCACAAAGAAAAAAGACACTAGACGTGCATTACCTTTCGATCTTTACCAATATTAAGGACAATCAGTTCCACCAGTCCCTTACTGTTCATAAGAAATCCCAGAGCAAGAGCTTCATTTTTGGGAATCTTCCAGAGAAGGGAAACTATAAAAGTGCCAACAATCTTCCCAAAGCAAGCTGTAAATATAACCAGAACTAACAAACCCCATGATTGTATACCTTGGATTGTAGCAACATTCGTTTTTAAACCACTTGAAACAAAGTACAATGGGAGGAAAAGACCGGATACAAGGTCCTCAACTTTTTCAACCAGTACACCTGCAAATGGTCCCTCCTTTGGAACTAAAACTCCAATCACGAAAGCCCCAAACATCGCATGAATCCCGATAATATCAGTGACCAATCCAGCTGCAAGTACAGCAGCTAAAGTACCACATATATAAATCTCATCCACAGGTTCACCTTCGTGGCAATGCCGCGAAATCCACTTAAAAACAGGTGGCACAATAAGACTGGCACAAATGACAAAACCACAACCACAGAGAAAAACCCAAAGTGATACAGCAGGGGATAGATTATCACCAGATAAGGCAATGGCAAGAGCAAGTAAAATCCAAGCTGCCACGTCATTAACTGCTGCCGCTGACATAGCCATTCGCCCAACATTAGTAGTTAAAAGTTTCAGCTCAGCCAAAATTCGTGCCAGAACAGGAAATGCGGTTATGGAAAGCGCTACACCCATGAATACAAGAAATGAAGTAGCGTCTACACCTTTAGCTATAGTTTCTCGAAGAATAAATGAAGAGCCAATTCCCAAAGCAAACGGAAGACTAATTCCTGCAACAGCAATGGCAAGGACTTTTTTTCCACTCTGACGCAATGACTTGACATCTAGTTCTAGGCCAGCTAGAAATAAAAAGAACAAGAGACCAATGTTTGCCAAAGTGTCTAAGACAGTGATGCTCTTCGGTGGGAATATTGCATTCAAATAGCCTTTGTTTCGACCAAGTGCTGATGGTCCCAGCAATACTCCTCCCTGTATATCAGGAACATAATGTTACGGCGCTAGCCAAAATATACAAAACCTATACAATGGCTATGTAAATAATATGTATATTTTATGTATATTTATACTTAATGTACAAAACTAATACATTTGCCGGCTATTATTTTTTAGAGCGGTCAGAAAATGTAATTATCCCTTTAAATTTTCTAGGGGTGAGGAAGATTCAGGTGCAGCAGCAATGGAGCCACTCACAAGTTTCTGTCTATAACACACTATCTGTCCAACATCCAATATTTTGGAGTCCAAACTACTACCAAAGGGAAGGAGGAGGAAGAAAAAGAAGAAATAGGACAGGTAAATTACTGAAGTTTGGAGACAGAGAAAATTGAAAAGGAAAAAATGGTTATGAAGGGAAGACAATTTACTTTCAGCTAGGAGAGGAAAAAAACGGAAAAGAATAAACCAGTAATGAGATGAAGACAATAGGGCACCATAGAAGGAATAACTGTCTTCCGATACACAATTACAGACAATGAACCAAACTTTCTTTGAGATGGAAGAGAAAACAACTTACAATAATCTCAGCAATTACACGTGGTTGTCGTAGCGGCCGCAGAAAAAAGGCAAGACCTCTAGTGACGACAAGAACTAAACATATCTGTAGAATGGCCAGTGGAAGTGCAAAATCCAGGGGATTATCACCTTGAAAAATGCCATTAGATGTGGCCTTCATTGGAGATGGACAAAGATGTTCCATAGTTTTACTGGAAGCGAGTCCAAACTAGTCCTGCAAAAACAATACTGTAAAACAGGATGGATATTACACTTCCAATTTCAACTCAAAAGAAACATATCTTAAGGAAAGGATCAACGGGATAGTCTTTAGTAGAATGATGAGGTAAAGAAGATCCCCAAGGGGATGGTTGAGTGGTTAAGGCGTGGGAAAAAATCTGGAGATCCCAAGGTTCGACCCGCTACAACACTTATTGTGAGCCTATCTATCCTAACCTTAGTGGGCAGATTTTACCTAACACGTGTACTTTGGGCGGTAATAGGTAGTCAGTATAAATGAGTCGAGATGTGCACAAATTGGCACAAATACCACTGCTACAAATATATGCATATATACCAATTTTAGAATTAGCGAAAGGGCTCTACAAATTTAATCAGCACCAATACCACCAAAAATATTGGAACGAGTAGTTCAAGTTGGGATGTCCCGGAATACCAATTTACTGACACCATTTAAAAGATGATTATGTTTGCACAATTTCATCAAGGGATTAAAAAACATGCTCTTTTTTATTTAGGAGATTCAGCGATTTATATGTACACATAAAAAGAGTTTTCACCTATATACACAATACAATATTCCGGAGTAAGGGATTAATCCCCTTTGGTAAATGTGGCTCCACCACTGATGGCAGCCATCTTACAAAGCCGGAAGCAAAGGGAAAAACTCCAAAACTAGTAAATAAAGGGTTCTAACAAGCCCTCAAACTTGGCCTTAATTGGCAAGTATGCTCTCCAACTTTAGGTGTGCACAAGTAAGTACCTTAACTTGTCTTCACTTTGACAGTTAAACACTCAAACTTACAAAATGATCATGCAGACACCTTCAAAATTTACGTGTCACATCAGTACCACGTCAGCATTTGTATTTACGTGTTCAACTTTATACAAGTTGAGGTGCCTACTTGTGTCCAAAGTAGGAGAACATACTTGACAGCTGAGACCAAGTTTGAGGGCATGTGTTACATATTATGCCTTCTTATTATTATAATTATTGTAACAAATGAAACAACAAACATTAGGGCCGAGTTTATATAACTCGAACCAAACAGCTGTAAGAGGTGGCATATGGAGAAAAAGAACAGCTCCATAGAGTTACTAGTAAATCAGAAAATAATTACTACTATTAATCCTAAACAATTCGACCAGTATGAACTATTTTCTCTACTTAGAAGAGAAGTTCATTTGAACAACCAGTGTAATGATTGTAATCTCTTTTTTCCTGTTCAGAATTATCATTAAGGTGGGTCGATTAAAATTTTAAAATTCCCAATTTATTACTTTCACTGAAGTCCACAAAATTCAGTGATTAATAACCAATATAGAAAATTTGTGATGATTAATCATTAGGATTCCAAATTAAGCTGTGAAATGGGTCGGGCAGAAAGATCATACCTTTGTATACTCTGTTTAATTGGATCATTTGAAACAAAATCCAACACCAAAATCTGCTACTGTGCGTGGGGAATGTTTTTATTTTGTATTTGATGGAGATGGATTGGGGACCAAGAATTAAAGTCCTAAAATTAGTTTTCCTTTTTTAAAAGTTAATAAATTAAATTACATTAATAAAAAAAATTAAATTTTAATTTTGATATGAAAAATATAATTTAAATTATTAATCAAAGTTCATATTAAATATAATACTGCTGAGGTAAGTCCGAGATTGAGTGAAAGTACCAACTGCTCCACTCCATGCTACTGGGGACAAAAATCTATCCCTGTACGTATTCTAAACAATATTACAATTCTTTAAAATATATATTGTATTATCTATTGAATTGTGTGACCATCTGATCTAAAAGCTTAAGCTGTTAGATAGAACACACTTTTAATGTTTGATTATATTCTCAACACGCCCCCTCACCTGCTGGCATGATTTTTTTTCATGGTCCAAGCACGTGAAAACTCTTTTTGAAAATGGATGGCGGTGAGGTTCGATCCCAGGACCTTTGGCCTGCTTTGATACTATATTGAAGTGTGTGATCATCTGATCTAAAAGCTTAAGCTGTTAGATAAAACACACTTTTAATATTTGATTATATATACTCAACATTATCAACTATTATAAAATTATAAAATAAGAACAAGATAAAATAGACATGCATAATGAAGGAGGTGGAGATTGTTACTTTTTCTTTTCGAAATTCAATTAATGTAAATTTTAATGACTTTTTAAACTTTATCATATTAATTTGTGATAAATTATACTTTATAATATTTTTTATAATATTAAAAATTTTAATTTAAAATATTAAATTAATTTAATTCAATTTAATTTTAAATTTTAATTAAATTAAATTTTGAGAAATAAAAAATGTCACATAAATTAAGAGAGAGTACTAGATAATCTCATTTAAGGCCCCTCTTTCGAAGGGCTTAGAATGTCCTATTTTATGTATGTTACAATATATTTTCTAAAGGTCAAAGAAATAAGTGAATAATTTAATAATACAATTCAGTTATTCATAACATATCTTTTTGGATATTCATTAATGAATATATGTGTGTCGTTAAATTTTTACTAGAAATAAATTTTGTGAAAAACAATTAGTGAAGAAAAAGAGGTACTTAAATTTAGTGATACGCATTGCTAATTGTTAGTTGTCTCATTAAATATTTTATCAGGAAAATTTAATAGGATAAACTCTTAATTGAAAACACAATGCATATTTTGTTTTCCCTAGATAAAGACATCAATTGATATATTTGAGATGATTTATTTCTATTTTGTATATTGGCTTCTCAAATATTAAGATTTACAATATCTTAATGAATAGATCCATTAAATTACCATTTGAACAAATTTAAATGTATATTCACTATTTAGAATATTATACTTGAAAAAAAAAATTGGTGAAATTTGTTTTCTTTTATCTCATTTAGTGTACATCTTTCTTTTAGTCTAGGCATACATAACCTAATGTTTCTCGACTTCACTTACGTATCTACACACATTCAATTAAAGTTATTATTTCCTACTTGATCATGTTTCACCCACAACATGAGCCTTACTTGTGTGATGTTATGAACTTTTCAGCTGCAGTTTAAGTATTTACCAGAGAGTTAATTAGTCTGGTAACTTAAGCTTGGAACAAAGTACTCCTCTCTAAATACTGTAGAGCATTTCATCTTGGCTATTAGCCTATTACTATTGTGAGGTAGCTAATGTTCTTGAGTGGATCCAGTGTGGCCAAAAAGATAAAGATCTTTTAGATTTCATACCTTAGGGATATCCTGCAAGTGCAGAAAACAAAAGTACATCATGCAACATTGAGTGTTATTTTTGTTCTAATTATATCTGTATAGCTTGAACGTGCTTCATTGTTGCAAGTTACTCCTTACAACCCTGCAATTACTCTAACTAGTTCTATAGATTTCAGGGGAAGAACTGGAGAGACAAGCTATAGCTAGAGTGATGGAACTCTTGGAGTAAACTCAAATTATATGATTGGCGATTTAATTAGAAGCCAATATTTGTCATGCCACCAGAAATTGCTCATGAGCTAGCTTCTTTTGGTAACTCTGCCCTTGGAGGACTCCGACTAGTCCAGTGAGGCAAAAGAAGGAGAAGAATTCCTAAAGCAGCACAATGCAGATTAAGGGGTTGGTGTCGTGTGACTAAAATCGGAGGTTCATATTAAGAACAGCTATTGTTTCTTTATATACGCCTCATAGATGGATTGGTGTCTATGCAGTAGCTGTCCAAGTTAAATCTGTATACTATTACATATCCCTCTTGAGTACTGAGATTCCGTTTGCTTAGTAGATATTCCTTCTTCTCTTTTATTTCATTGAATTTTAAGTATGGAGATACTGACGAGCTGCTTTGCTATGGAACTTTCTTGGTCTTTCTATATTCAGTTACTCCAAAAACCAGATACTTAAAAATCAAAAGTTCCATTCAATATGAAGGAATAGTTTATATGGTAACAAAATTTTCTCCTTGGATCCTCTATCCAAGAAACAATAACTTAAAGAGGCCAAGTTTCCATCATAGCTTGCTTTTAGGACAATGAAAAGACATAGGATTCTTGTTTTTCCTTTGAGTTCCCTTCTATAATTGTTAGGATTTTCTCATCCAAATCTATCACAGCTGTGCACAATGTGTAAAGTAATGGACCTGAAATAAGGTTAAAGATGCATCATTTCATTAATAAAATGATAAATTAATATGTGCAATATTTTTCATAAACTCAACTACCTGTCATGTAAATAGGATACTTCTCATTATTCATGTCCTCAAGAAGTGCTAAGAAGTCACTTTTTGATTGCTTTGCTAAAGAAGATGCTCTTGTTTGCCTGCTCAAGGAGTTCTCATCTTGTGCCTTCATAAGCAAAAATATGGACCAGAGATTAGCTTCAATATCAGGTCAAGATAACTACCGGTAATCGTCCTTAAAAGGTGGGATTAGTAACTTGAAAAATAAGAAATATTGCATGCTATTAGAGGTTAAAATGTAGTGATAGCTAAGACAAAGTTTAAAGGTGTACTTGCCTGCTTTACTTGAAGATGCAGATACATGTTGGCATGGAAAAATGGAGTTTTCCCGACTTCATGAACTGAAATTTGATTCCTTGATGCAGTTTCAACGTTCAAAATCTTCCTGAGTCCTAGTGTTTATCAAATTATAGATGTGCCCAACTGAAGCTTCTGATGAATGAATCCTCTGGAATCCCACAAAATGATGAACATAAAAATCTGTTACCATCTTGTGTTTAAGAAAGGTCAAAATCTAGGTCATAAGGAAACATCATCTCATTCTCTCAATCAATGTAGAACACATAATAGCCTCTCCCCACATCCAGAACTGGACATTTGGAGCGATAACATAACATGTGGCTCAATAACAAATGAGTCTAGCTTCGATTCCATATTAAAGAAAATGTACATTAAGCTTAACTCAGACTAAAAAACTACATAGCTCGTGAGGTGAAGACTGACCAAGACTATATGAGACAATAATGCATTCCGTCAATCAATATGGGACACTTTAACAACGTGAATCAAAAGAGAGGAAAGAAAATTTAGAGCGTACAGCCAGAGCATCCTCAGTGCTAGTTGCTTCAAGCAGGTCTCTGGACACAAAGTTTCTGCCAATTGCACCAGCTACTATCTCTTCCGCACATGGTGGTACTGAGTTCACTTCAAAGTAAATGGCTATAATTGATAATTTAAATATAAATACAATCAGAACTAGAAATATTACTTATAAAATTGACAACAAATGAATATCAGTGTACCACTCCATGATTATTAAATCCAAAGGCACAACTTGGAAGTTCTCCAGCATATGGGTAAGCAGTGAATGTTGTACCATTAGACAATGTCACCTTAACCAAAATTTATGTGTCACGTCAGTATTTATGTTTACGTGTTTAACTTTATACAAATTGAGGTGCCTACTTGTGCACACTCAAAGTTAGAGGGCATACTTGTCAGCTGAGGCCAAGTTTGAGGACATGTTTACGTATTATGCCAAAACAAAACATATAAAATAGGAATTTCTTGCTGTAAAAAATGATCATTTACGTGTGTCCAACAAGAGCAACATTTGTATCCTCATTATGAGCTGCCACAGCCATGGATTTACTAACAACAAGAATATCTGAACAGTCATCGTTAGCATGGTCTTCCGTTTCTCCTGTCCCCACACCTCACTCCAAAACGGAAAAGCCGAACGTATCATCTGTACTATCAATAACATGGTTCGTACCATTCTTTTCCATGCCTCTCTCCCCCATCGTTTTGGGTCTATGCAGTCAAAATGGTAGAATACATCCTTGATATTTTACCTACTAGTACTCTTCACAACAAAACCCCCACCGAAATTCTCTACCGTCGGATCCCAACCTATGAGCACTTACGAATTTTCGGTTGTCTGTGCTACCCGAATCTTGCCTCCACGGTCCCGCATAAACTCGCACCCCGCACCACTCCATGTGTGTTCTTAGGTTTCCCGCCCAATCATAGGAAATATATGTGCTATGACGTGTCTTTCCGCAAAATCATTGTGTCTT
Organism: Anisodus acutangulus; assembly: GCA_029783415.1. Classification (NCBI taxonomy): domain Eukaryota; kingdom Viridiplantae; phylum Streptophyta; class Magnoliopsida; order Solanales; family Solanaceae; genus Anisodus; species Anisodus acutangulus. The sequence continues at coordinate 57,218,159 of CM056494.1, forward strand.
GTCATGTCACGTTTAATGAAGCCATATTCCCTTTTGCAAATATCCAAAAAATTCAAAACACGGATTATGCATTTCTAGACGAGTCCGCCGTCTCGCCCATCTACAGCACGTTACTCCACCGTGACACCACAGTTCCGTCTCGGCCGGAACCCACTGCTCCGGCACTGCCAGTTTCTGCAGCCACCACCCCTGCCCCGTCGTGTCTCCCATCACCGGCGGCAATACAGTCAACCGCTCCGGCAGCCACCGACACTCATTGTTCCGGCAATACAGTCAAATCTTGAACTACTGAAGATATTTAATTTATAAATAAAGGAACAAGTGATTTCTTTATTTCTACGAGAGAAAGTGACCTTTTTTTCTAGAAAAGAGTTGGTATGAAGTATAAACTATAAATCCTAATGTTGAAAAAGGTACAAAATAGTTTTTTCAATGGATACCAAAGAGGATCTATTCTAATTTTGCTTCCTCAAAAATAAAACATCTTCCAGTAAAGGAGAAAAAACAATTAAAAAGTGAATTTTATATGAAAGAAAAATAGTCATACTAACCACAGAGCTTAATTTAAACTTAGGTATGCTATAAATTCAATTCTATTGCATAAGTGATAAACATTAAGCGCAAATCAGCTCAAACAATTGAAACACGCAGCAAATCACTTGCGTTCACTTTTCCGCACTTGTATCCAACCATACATCAAGCTCAAGAGCCAAGTTAAGCAAGGAACCTATAGTGGCAGTCTGCTTAAGAAGATGTTGTGTGTATGTGTGTCGGGGGGGAGGAGGCAAAATACTGCTTTTACAATTAATTAAGAGAAAAAAATACTTTAAAAGTGAAAATTTAGCTCCTCCCTTAGAATCCATGAAGCTAATTGATATGTCTTGAATATTAAAAGTTGCTTGGGCTGAAACGGGCTAAAAAGAGTCATGACCCAATCCGCCTAATTCTTACTAAGTTTTAATTTCTTTCTTTGTTCTTTAATAATCTTTTAGTACCTAATAAAGCTGTTTTTTCTTCATTATGGGCTAATTGGCTATATTTAACATATCAAATAAAACAATGTCTTCTTGAAGATATTTTAACAACATTTCTCATGGTTCAATTTGGGCTGCATATCATCCCAATATTTCATGGGCTGAAATGGGCGGGTCAATGATCACCCCAAACTTGGGCGGGTTGGGTGGATCATATTTTCATGGGCTAACTTTGCCACCCCTACTTCCAGGAATGCTTGAGAGCACAGACAGCAGACCCGATATATGGACAATGAACACTATTCTGAGCTTATTTGGCAACAAGGGGGAGATTGAAACGATGGAGAAATGGTACGAAAAAATTTGTAATTTCGGTATTGAGCCTGAGACACGAACATTTAATATCCTTATTAGTGCTTATGGGAAGAAAAGGATGTACAATAAGATGTCATCGGTGATGGAGTACATGCGTAAACTTTCATTTCCGTGGACGACATCAACTTACAACAACGTCATCGAGGCGTTCTCGTATGTAGGTGATGCGAAGAATATGGAGTATACAATTGATCAAATGCGTGCTGAAGGTGTGAAAACCGACACCAAGACCTTTTGCTGTCTTATTAGAGGATATGCAAATGCTGGCCTTTTTCCTAAAGTGATCAACACTGTTCAATTAGCTGGGAAGTTGGAGATCCCTGAAAACACTTGCTTTTTCAATTCTGTTATTTATGCTTGTGCAAAGGCAGAGGACTTAATGGAGATGGAGAGAGTTTTCAAGCGAATGAAAGACAAGCAATTCCGACTAGATGACACAACTTTCTCTGTTATGGTTGAGGCATATAGAAAGGAAGGTATGACAGACAAAGTTTATGATTTAGAGCAAGAAAGGCAGATGACGTCTGCCTCAGAGTTCAACTACAGACGTAGTGATGAAGAAAAGCTAGAGTTAATGCCTGCTTGAAAACTAATTATGCAATTTAATTTGACAATGCATTGGACCGCCAAAGTTACATCATTAGTGGTTTTCTACAGAGCTGTAGATTGATAAAATCACTCGATTGTCTGCTGGGAATGTGTAACTATCCTTGTCAGCCAGCTTACAGAGAGGTCAGCCTAAGGAATGAATGAAACACTTTTACTGTATCATTGTAAACTCAATGTTTTATCATGTGGTGTTTGCCATGTTTGTTCTCTAACATGTAACGAGAGAGTGTTCTTTTTCAAAAACAGCAAGCTATTATCTCAAGAGTGCCACATTTGAAGTAGTTACCAGTTTCAAAACAAAAAAAAAAAAGTGTGCCACATTTGAAGTTCCAAGCAGGTTGTGCTGCCCTTGTACTTTTTGGTTGTTGCTTTTTCTCCGTTCAAATAGCAATTCAGGTTTCTACCAAGTTTATTGTATGATAGTACTAGTTTTAGTCTTCACTTTTCTGTTATTGGCGAAACATCTGGTTATATTGGTAATGCAAATGAATATCACCTTCATAGTTTTCAAACAAATCCATCGCCAAGCCTTGCCAACCGGCAATAACCGAAGGCTAAAACTGGGGAGATAAGGAAGAAAAGATTCAGTCATGGAACTATATTTTCATTAGAGATTACCATCCCTGCAAAATGAAGATAATGTATTGGCAAGAATTTTAGATCACAAAGAAGCTACCATATCTCATTCAAATTATGGCATGCTTGTCGTTGGCACTCTGGGCGATTCCTAGGGACCGGAAGGGGAAAGATTAAATTTTGAAAGACTGAGCCTCCAGCAAGCAAATAGAGGCATGTTAAGATAGTTGAAAATACCACATTAGGCGTTTATTTTGTCACTGGCTTTCTACGTCCCCCCATGAACCATGTGCTGCAATGGGAACTAAATAGAAATATCATCCTGAAATGCTTTTTCAATAGCACAAGTATTGAGTAAATGTATTTGCAGAGTTACTCGGTATTTGACCCATTTCATTGTGTGGCCGGCCATTTGAATTTGATGGTCTTTGTTTCTATATCTGCAAAGCACCATTATGCATGTTTCGTTCAGACCAGATAATTGAACATTTACCATGAATTGACTTTCACGGAATTGAATAGGCTATGGAGCGCAGATGATCATTGAAGTCAAACTATCAAGTTTAGAGCCCGTTTGGATAAATGGATTTACGACTTTTAACTTACAAGTCAAAAGCCATAAGTTAGAAATTCTAGCTTATGACTTTTCACTTATTTTTGTTGGTTTGACTTCAAAACAAATGCAAAACACTTTGTTTTACCCGAACACTCCAAATGTGCTTAAAAGTTATTTCAGACTTAAAAACACCTAAAATAAGAAAATCCAAACAGGCTCTTAGTGCCAAAACTAAGAGATTTACAGATAATCATTTTTAATAGAAAAAGTATACACTGTCTACAGCAACACATAACAAAAGCGAAGATTTTAACACCTCAATCCATGATTCCATATTCCTCATACTTAACCCAAGAAACTTGGAACAATATTTCTAAAACCACATTAATATAAGATGTAAAAAATAAAAAGAAAAGAAAGGGCGAACCAAAAGACAACAGGATATAGTAAGCTTCGTCACATAGGGCATGAAACAGTTAGGCTTGAGGCTTGTCCCACTTGAGAGGCTTGACAACTTCCCATGTGAAGTCAGGATCATCTCTACCAAAATGACCATAGGCAGCAGTCTTCAAGAATCGACCGTTGCCACCCCTCAGTAGATCGAGGTTAATGGAAATCATACCGGGCCTGAAATCAAAGTTCTCTTTCACAATGATGAGAATTTCCTTATCAGGGATCTTCCCAGTTCCATAAGTGTCAACAAAGACGGACAAAGGTTCAGGCACACCAATGGCATACGAAACCTGAACAATGCACCTCCTAGCAAGACCATTGGCGACAATGCTCTTAGCTGCTTGCCTCACAATATAGGCTCCACTTCTGTCAACCTTGGTAGGATCCTTCCCTGAGAAGGCACCACCTCCGTGAGCACCCCACCCTCCGTACGTGTCAATGATGATCTTACGGCCAGTGAGACCAGCATCACCATGAGGTCCACCAATGACAAAACGACCCGAAGGGTTGAGGTGGAATATGGTCTTCTCATCAAGATACTTCTCGGGGATCACGGGCTTGATGACATGCTCCTTGAGATCACGAGCAATTTCATCATTTGTGACGGTCTCATCATGCTGAGTGGAGATCAAAACAGTGTGAACGCGTAGAGGAACCATCGCACCATCGTCATTGTGGTACTCAACAGTCACTTGGGTTTTACCATCGGGTCTAAGCCAAGTGCAAGTTCCATTCTTGCGAACCTCAGTAAGACGAGCTCCAAGTTTGGTAGCAAGAACATGGCTAAGGGGCATCAACTCAGGTGTCTCGTCAGTGGCATAGCCAAACATGTGACCTTGGTCACCTGCACCAATCTCCTCGGGGGGCTTAGTCAAATGACCATGAACACCTTGAGCAATATCAGGGCTCTGTTGCTCAATGTTCACAAGGACCTTGCAATTGTCAGCGTCCAAACCAACATCAGCGGAAACAAATCCAATTTCCCGGCAAGTGTCACGTACAATCTTCTCATAATCTATAGTGGCCTTGGTGGTGATCTCTCCAAAGACCATAACCAAGTTGGTCTTGGTACAAGTCTCGCAAGCTACTTTGCTCTCAGGGTCCTGAGCCAGACAGGCATCAAGCACTGCATCGGAGACTTGGTCACAGAGCTTGTCGGGATGCCCCTCATTGACTGATTCAGATGTGAACAAGAAAGTCTCCATTATTCCTAAACTGCATACAAAAATTGAAAAAAATCAGTAACACAAAACCAATATGAACCATGGAAATAGAGTATATGTAAATGAAGAGAGACAGTAAAGTAAAATTGGCAGAGAACAGCGTGAAGATGCTTCAACAATGTAGTCATAACAGGTGAAACAACTTAAACTCGACTTTACTTCTCATGAGTACATTAGAATGCACAGTACAAAGGCGGATCAATAAAAAGCAAAAATAACAAGTCTCTCTCAAAATCAAACATATAAACCAGTAAATGCTACTGCACCTACTCTTTAGCTCAAGTTATATAAACCCCCTCTCTTCCACTTTATATGACATTCTAGGTGAATCCAAGATTTAAGCTATATGGTTCAATCTTTAAAATTATTAGCATACTCAAGCTATATATGTGTATGTAGAAGATAAAAAAAGGACTTTAGAAATCCGTACATATTTTAAAAGTATTTGAAAAGATCGTGGTCAAAGAATAATTTATATATATACGTATATATATATATACACACACGTATATATCTAAGGAAACTAAAAATACTGTCTGCCAGACACATGGCATATGTCCTTTTGTTATAACATGCCTAAAATCTGAAAAGACAGTTCCAACATTAGCAAACCATAATGTGGAGGAAAATGGAGGGAAAAAATTTCAGTTCTAGCGAACAAAATAAAACCCGAAAAAATGGCTATAATTCAGATCCACTTCCATAAAAATGAGCTGGATCGAGTGAAAAATGTAAGCTTGAAAAAATAACTAGTAGACACCCTCATAAAATTGAAACAAGCACAGAGAAATTACCATGGCCTTTGCAATAAGACTGTCACACAGATGGAAAAAATTGAGCTTTTCGGCAGAGTAGAACATCAAAATTGCAGCTTTAACCCTTTTTTTATAGGATAAGGCAAGGTATAACAGCTTTAACTTATATTATTCACATAAAAGTTAAATCAGATCTATAGAGTACAATTACAAGTACATGTGAAACATCAAACTTGCAGCTTTTAACTTGTATTATTCAAGTAAAAGTACATCAGATCTATAGAAAACAATTACAAGTACTTAAACAGCACTTTGCAGTATCATCATCAAACAAGCATCAATAATGACTGCGCAAGAAATGAAATATACATACAAACATATACATATGCAAAATTCAACTAAAACAGCCTAGTAAAACATCAAAATTACAACTTTAAGTTATACATTATTCACCTCGAAGTAAATCAGACCTGAAGAAAACAATTACAAGTACTTAAACAGCACTACTGCAGCATCCTCATCAACAAACAAACAACAATATGAAGAAATTCTGTTTAGCAAGTTCGTTATTACGTCCTACAAAGGATCAGACTAATAATACAATACTCCATTTTGCAACAACACTTGAAAAATACAAAGAGATCAATTAGTTCGTTACTACGGGTAGTTCCTACCAATAATACAATACTTAAATTCTCGAGGTAAATAATACATAGTTGGTTTATATAGGACTGGATTATATATATATATATATATATAGAGAGAGAGAGAGAGAGAGAGAGAGAGAGAGAGAGAGATTGACCTTTGGTTGAAGTAGAATGAGAAGGGCGAGGAAGAAAGGAAATGGAGGAAGAGATTATATAGGGAAGTGTGAGATCCCCTTTTGTCATAATTAGGGCTAGAATCATTTTCGGGTCATTTTTGGTAGGTGGTTGGGTACTAAATGGACGGCTGATAATCAATCTCGGATATCGGAGAACCGTTGGATGAGAATTTTTAGTATATTAAGGCACATATCGTCGGTGGATCTAAATATTACTGGCTATATCTGTCAATTCATTACCAACCGACGCGATTTTGCCCACTAAGTTCCTGTTCGGTCCACTCGTTTTCATACTTTTAGAGGTGTTTGATTATTATCTGTCACAAAATAAATATCACCCGTTGTGAAAGTATGTGCAAAAATTAGATCTCAAATTTATGATCATCCGATTAAATTATATTATGTGTATAATTTTTGAAATATTGCCTGATATTATTTGAAAGAATTCATGGTCAAAAATGACGGGGTGATACACTAGTTAATGCATCAAATTTAATTCCTTAAGGTCATGATTGAACCCAACTTGATGCATTATAATTTTCTTTATCTTAATTTAAAAGTAGTGCATTCATCCTTTTGAAATCATGTATTATCACCTTAGTAAAAATCACTCTCATTAAAAAAAAATACAATATAGAATTTATTAAACTACTCTTATTTAATAAATATTTTTTGAAAATTAGATAATATTAAAGAGACTGACTTCTTTAATGTTAAGAACATAGCCGGAAACACTTGTCGGCTGGAAGATGAATTTATGCAGCATCAAAAGTATTTAGGGTATTTGTGGGAAAACCCCGTAAATAATGGAGAAATAATATTTCTTCCTTAAATGACGTGAAATTGTATGTTATGCTAGTTAGAGTGATCGATGAATTGTCACGTACATATTTTTATGTACAAAATTTTCATTTATTTTTCAATCACAGTTGCTTTTGACCTGTCGCGTGACCGCATAGTATATTACTTCTTTAGTCTCAATTTATATGATAATTTTTATTTTTCAAGAGTTAATTTGATTAAATTTTAAAGTTAAATTAGATTATATTAATTTAATATTTTAAGATTAAAATTTATATATTTGAAATTTACATGAAAAGTACTATAAGTTGCAATTTTTTCACATCAATTTAGTGAAGAAATACATCTTAAAATGTTTGTCAAAGTTCATGCTGTTTGAATCTCGAAACGCGAAAAGTGTCACATAAATTAAGACAGAGAGAGTACGTAATTCGTTAAACTTGTGAAGATTTATAAGTTGATGGATTAACCGTGCAAATTTTAATTAGTAAACTATTAAATGTATTTAGCTAAATATTACAAAAATTAAAAAATTTCCATAAAGGTAGAGGTAAGTATTGCGTATATCCACTTTTCTCATATCTTATTTGTGGGATTACAATATGTATGTTGTTGTTGTTATTACAATAATTAAAATTTATCAATGTTTGAGGAATAAAATGCACATTTCTATGAGAGAAATGAGACATTCGCTAAAACTAAAAAGGCCAAATTCTTTTCTCTTTTCTCCGTGCCATAACGTAGAATTGTATCGTATGTTTAGTGAGAAAAGTTGAAATTTTTTCATTTGTTTTCAATCTCAATAAGAATATAAGTGAGTTGCTTTTGGCCTGTCTTGTAAGAACCTTAGCTTAAACTTTTAAAAGGAGACATGATTCAATTCGAGATTCATTTCACATTTCATTATAGATTCTTTTGATGCACTTTGACTCGTATTTGTAAGATTGTATTAATCTTCATTGGGAGTCTTTTTTATTAATATAATATATATATATATATATATATATATATATATATATATATATATATATATAGATAGATAGATACAGTGTTGAATCCTTCTATAATAAGGATCTCAATTCTATCATAATTATATAACACAAAATATGGTAAATATGTGCATTGTTACACATGCTAATACACCCCCTCAGTTTGAGAGGGGGAGACCGGACGCTAAGACTGGATCTGAAGTCAAGGAAGAGCTATCTAGGAAGGTCTTTTGTGAATATCTGCATACTGATAAGAGGAAGACACGTGTAATACTTTGACATGACCGAGAGCAACTTTCTCATGAACAAAGTGGATGTCCAACTTAATATGCTTGGTTCACTGATGTTGAACCGGATTATGAGATGGATATATGGCAGATATGTTATCACAATAAACCAAATACGCCTTACGCAAGGGACACTGAAGCTCCAAAAGAAGGTTTCGAAGCCAACAGATCTCAGCAACTACAGTTGCAACGCCTCTATACTCAGCTTCTGCACTCGAACGGGATAGGGTGGCTTGCATCTTGGCAGACCATGAAATGAGGTTATCCCCTAAGAACACACAGTAGCCGGAAGTGGAGCATCGCGTGTTCGGACAGCCTGCCCAATCAGCATCCGTTTATGATAACAATTTGGTCGGTGCTGAGGGGTATAGATGCAATCCATAATCAAATGTGCCCTTAACGTATCGAATGATATGCTTGAGGGCAGTATAATGAGGCTCTCTGGGGGATGCATAAATAAGCACATTTGCTAAACAACATAAGCAATATCAGGCCTGGTGAAAGTAATGTATTGTAGTGCACCTGCAAGACTCCTGTAGAGAGTGGGATCTGACACTGGATTACCATCAACAACACTAAGCTTTGATTTAGAGTCAACATGAGTAGACATGATTTTGCAATTTGCCATTTTGGTCATGTACACAATCTCTTCTACATACTTACGCTGACAAAGAAACATAGTATATGCAGATCGAGTCACTGAGATCTCCAAAAAAATAGCTCAACATCCCCAAGTCAATTATATCAAATTCAGTTTTGAGCAAGGCAATAGTCTCATTTTTCAGCAAATCAGAGGAGGCAGTAAGCACAATATCATCCACATACAACAATAAATATGCAATTCTACTACCTCTATGAAAAATAAATAGAGAATTATCACACGTGCCGCATACAAACCCAATTTGCAAAATAAATCGTGCAAAGCGATCATACCATGCTCGAGGGTCCTGTTTCAACCCATACAATGACTTACAAAGATGACATACATACTGAGGGACTGCTGGATGAACAAAACTAGGCGGTTGGTGCATATAAACAATCTCTTTCAAATCTCAGTGCAAAAATGTATTTTCACATCAAGTTGATGAATAGGCCAATACTTACCTATAGCAATACTCAAAATCGTGCGAATGGTAGCTGGTTTAACAATCGGACTAAACGTCTCACCATAATCAATACCCTCCTGCTGATTTGTGCCATTAGCCACAAGTCTTGCCTTGTACCTCTCAAGATCACCACTGTCTCTGTATTTGTGACGAAAAAGCCACATGCATCGAATTATATTCACCCCCTCCGATTTAGGAACCAAATTCCAAGTGTGCTATTTTGTTAAAGCATTAAATTCCTCACACATGGCCGCATTCCAATTGGGGTCTAGTTTGGCTAATTTTGGGTTTTTGGGAATTGGTGATATGGTTTGGGTTGACAAGTTAAACTGATCTTTGGGTTTGAAAATCCTATGTTGGGCACGAGTTTCCATACGGTGGGTGGGGGCAAGGGTATTTTTGGTGTTAGGTGGTGGATGTTGGATCTGGGGGGTGACCGACTGGGTGTGATGTTTGGGGGAACCACGTACGGCAACGGGGTGGGGTGATGGTTTGTGGTTGCTGGAGCCGTCGGTGGTGGGTTGAGGATGGTTGTCAGTGGTGGTATTATGAGGGTATCGATTCGAGTTTCGGGGTTGGTCGATGATGTGGGAAAATAGATGTGGTGTTGGTTAGGTAATGTTGGATAAGGCATCGGGGGTAGGTTGGGGCCTAATCGGTGGGTTGGTGGTATAAGGGTGATGGTCCAGATGCCGGTGGTGGTTGGGTTCGGGTTTCCAGTGACTGGAGAGGAGTCGGAGGGAGGGTGGTGTACTGGAAGGTCGGTGATGATGTTTTCTGGTGGGGAGACACAATGGTGTAATGGGGAATCCGATTATCGGTAGTGTGGACAGAGACGACGCGCCGGTTGCCATGAGGGATAGCAGTCGGCGACTGTTGTGACCGAGACAGTGACGGTGACGGCAGGGAGATAGTGAGGATGATCGGGTTGCTGGTTGTAGTGGCAACTGGAGATAGTTGTGATGTAGAGTAGTGTACTGGCAAACTGTCGGAGGTGGCAGTGCCCTGACCGGGGTTTGACGTAGCAGTAGTGGTGGCAGATCGGACTGAAGGGGATGGGGAACTGATGACCGGATTGCCGATAGTGGCAGTTTGTGCGCCTGCCACCGCTAGAACAGTTGCAGTCTGACGGAATGCTTATTAGACAAGCGGTGATGGGTCCGAATCTTCGAGGAAGGTAATCAGTGACTCAGAATTTTTTAATGTTGTCAAACGGGAAAACATACTCAACAAAAGTGACGTGACGAGAAATTATGATTTTGTCGATGGAGAGCTCATAGCACAAGTATCCCCTATGGTTTGACGAAAAACCTAGGAAGACGCACGGAGTAGATCTGGGTGCCAATTTCTGGGGGACCGTGGATGTTAGATTAGGGTAACACAGACAACCAAAAATTATAAGAGTGTCAAAGATAGGGATCCGACGGTATTCGGTGGGTGTCTTATTTTGAATCGCACGAGTAGGTAAAATGTTGAGAATGTATTCTACCATTTTTAGTGCATATACCCAAAAAGTATGAGGGAGAGATGCATGAAAAAAAGAGGGTATGAATCATATTATTAATGATTCGGAGAATTCTTTCGGCTCTACCATTTTGAGGGGAGGTATATGGGCACTAGAAATGAAAAACCATGCCGTTAGCCACACATAATTTATGAAATAATCAATTATTAAATTCATGACCATTATCACATTGAAACGATTTTGTCTTTTTCAAATTACGTTTTGACCAGTGTACGAAACTCAACAAATTTGGAGAACACTTGAGATTTGAGTTTGAGTGGGTATACCCAAAGAAAGTGAGAGATATCATCCAAAAATACCATATAATATGTGTGGCCTAAGTTGCTAGTTATGGGAGATGTCCATAAATCAGTGTGAATAATATCAAAGTGAGAGAAAGTAGTACTCATATAAGTCGTAAATGGTAGTCTAACATGTTTCCCTAACAGACAAGAGGAGCAACTATGAGAAAGTTTCCCTTTGTTACATTGGATCAAATTTCGGTTTCTAAGAGAATAAAAAATGTGAGAACCTGGATGACCAAGTCTACTATGCCACGTTGAGGGAGATATGGTTGTTAGAATGGTGGGAGGAGTGACACTAGCAGCGGATGTGGGTAGGAAAGGATATAGGTCCCCTTCACTATTGCATCTCGTAAGGAGTTTTCCGGTACGGAGGTCCGTTACAGAAAATCCAAACGTATCAAAGTTAATTGATACAGAATTATTGGTGGCAAATTTTCTAACGAAAATTAGATTTTTGATGATGTTTGGGGCATAAAAGATGTTTTAAGAGAGAAGTGGGGATGCAGTGGTGGGGTAAGGGTGTGGCCAAATTCTTGAATTGGAATGCGATAACCATTACCGACCATAATAGACCACAGAGTATTTAAATTTTATAGTTGAGTGAGATTACCAGAATTGATGGTGAGGTGAGATGTGGCGCCTGTATCCATATACCACGCGTTATCGGGCTGTCGAGGAGTCAATGTGGCGAAAGCCTCATCCAAATTGGATTGGGAGAGGCCTGGAGCGGATTGGTAGGCTCCAGGAAATAGGGTTGTAGGAGAAGTCATTATAGTGAATTATTTTTTGTGAAGGAAGACTAAAGATGACAGAACTTTTCTTCTCGAGTTAAGGAAAGAACCAGAAGAAAAAGAAATTGTGCTTACGATAAGTTGGACGAAAAGCATTGTGCCTCGGGTTAAGGAAAATACACATAAAAAAACAAAAAAAAGGAGTTGTGTTGTTTTCTCGGTAAAGGGAAAATATGCAGAGAAAAGGTAAAGGAAAAGTGTGCTTTGGTTCTTCGGGAATGGAGAACTAACAAAAAAGCAAAAAAGAGGGGTCAGGCAGTGGAGAATGGACGAAAGCAGAAACAGAAGACAGAAAAAGCCTGGCAATGGACTGTTGCTCGGGCAGTGAGGAAAAAGCCTGCTGAAGAATTTTTTTTAGGAAAGGGCAATGCTGCTGGGAAAAGACAAGACAATTGATGTCTTCTCTGTTCTGCGCAGACCAAGCTTCGAGAAAAGAAAAGGGGGGGGGGGTTATTGTCCGAAATAGGGTTTAGACTTCTGATACCATGTAAGATTGTATTAATCTTCCTTGAGGAGCCTTTCTCATTAATACAATATATATATATATATATATATATATATATATATATATATATATATATATATATATATATATATATAGGTGTACAATGTTGAATCCTTCTATAATAAGAATTTAAATTTTACCATAATTATACAACACAAAATATGATAAATATGTGCATTGTTACACGTTATATATATATATATATAGGTGTACAATGTTGAATCCTTCTATAATAAGAATTTAAATTTTACCATAATTATACAACACAAAATATGATAAATATGTGCATTGTTACACGTGCTAATAATATTCACGGAGAGAAATCTTTTTAATGCAGTTGGTGATTGCCAAAAAAAAAAACTTGACTAGGGTTAATTAAGAATTGTCTTATAGATGATGTTAAAATAAAGTTGAAGGAAATAAAAACTTTAAATTCTTGTTTTCGCTTTCGTTGAGATATAGTAATATTACTTAATGTTAGTAAGATATACAAAAAAAGGAACATACTTCAAATATTTAAAATAAACGCTTTTAAACTTCCTATAACAAGGACTTATATAAATAAAATAATCCCAAAGAGATGGTCGAGAGACTAGGCACATGATAGGAAGAAACTTATTCGATGTTTATATTAAATTAATAAATATATGAAATGTATTTTCTAAATTTTTATTTGCCATGTATATTTACAATTATTTTGTGTGTGTTCTAACTTCTAATGTTAACTATTTAGTTTGATGCAAATATGGGGTACTACTACTTGTGATTAATGCTCTTTTTATTAGAGTTAAGTGAACTTTTTTTTTTTTACGTTTGTATTGCTTTATTCGAGTTGAGGGTCTATCGAAAATAGTATATCTATCTTTCAAGACAGATGTAAAATTTGCGTAGACTTTATTTTTTCCAGATCCTACTTGTTAGAATATAATAGGTATGTTGTCGTTATTTTTACGACTGTAATCTCTTTCCCCTGGTCGTCCATTATTCCACTTCATGTTAAATTACACCAAACTTAAGAAAATATATTCTAGTCCCACAGAAAAAACAATTACCAAGTTGCATTTTAAATTGTTTAGATTACAAATAATTATGCTGACGAGAAAAGACATGCACACGAGGACACAACTGTATGATTGTTTTCAATTTCAGAATAATATCAACCATGTATTAACCATTTTGATTTTAAAATAATGATGTTATATTTGTCCATTTCCTTTTTATCACGTGCATGTAAATTTCTAATGGAATTCCTTGTCATAAATAATCATTAACTAGTAATTAATCAATCAGGACTTACATAAGCCATGAATAATTATGCAAGTTATTAAATTAGTTACATAATACACCCTCCATTTCAAAATAAGTGTCCACATAATCTTTTTATTTTGGTTTAAAATAAGTGTTCACTTACCTAATCAAGAAGGAAGTAGTTTTTTTTTCTTTCAAATTTGTCTCTATTTACTCAAAACGGTAAAAAGTCAAGAGTTTTATTAATCAAGGATAGTTTAGTCAAAATACATATTTTTTTATAGGAGTCTATGTTTTTTATACTCCCTCCGTCCAAAATATTTATTTTTTTGTTTACACGCCCCTTAAGAAATATTAATTATGAGGGTATTTGACCTACTTTACCCTTATTTATGTCTAAGTTGTAACTTCTCTCTATTAAATATTTATTTTATTTATATATCATCTTCATTAATGACAAAGGATAAAATGAAGAAAATATAATTAATTATGCCTTAAACTTCTAAAACGATAAATAATTTGAGACAATTATTTTTAGTAATCACGATAAATAATTTGAGACAAAGGAAATATGAGTTAGTATTTTCTTAAGGGTGTGAAAAATGCTAAGTGAACACTTAATTTGAACCGAGCTAGTAATTTGAAGATTCTACATATTTATCCTCAAATATAATAATTTTGCGACCTATATGGTTTGGATAAAATATTACCATAAATATTTGGCACCTTTTATGGAAACGAACTTAGCTTGCATAGAAAGATATTGAATGAATCTCTGCATTTTTCTCCTGCGTTGAAGTTCTAGATGATTAATAGACGATGAATGTTATAATATATGAGTTTAAGTTTTATAAGTCGATGTATAATGTACAAAATGTAATTTATTTAGTTATTTATAAGATAATTATATGTCAATTTCTGTAATATATAAGTATTATTTAGTTACTTGATAAAATAGTAACAAACATGCGCTACGATAGTGAAAAATATCTTTATGTGCATAAAACTTAAACATGTATTTAGTTGATCTAATTATATTAGTGTGTCTCACATAATTACATATTTACTCTTTTTTTTTAAATCATTTTTGCTTCTAATGAAATGATTGAAAACGATAACTTGCAAATGTTATTATTCTTTTTGCTCAACAATTTAATCGTTTGGACCTTTCAGATATCCAATTTAATGATGAATTACATAATTAGAATTAATGCATGGATATATGCTATAATTTTACATTAGCACTTAAGCAATAACTGTGTATGGTTTTGGGACCCAATGGTCAATCTTGTTTATGAATTATATGTCCCCAACAAGAGATCTCGAATATTCAGATATTAATTTGGTAGGTAGAAATAGGTTTATCATATAACAAATGTAGTATTCACAAAGCTGCAACGTTAAAACATCCTTTTCACTTTGATGTTGCCAAGTACTAACCCTTCCAACCCTTTTCACTTTGATGTTGCCAAGTACTAACCCTTCCAACCCCACCAAATTCAAAGCCAACAACCACTACCTAACTAAATATTTTCACCATGTAACATAGTACCATTATCATCTTAGTTTTGGGGGTTGTGGGTGGGGTGGGGGGAGAAGAATGTCGTGCAATAGCGTACAAAAGTCTTTGTGTTAACAGTGTCTATTATTACAATTCGACTTATAAGTGAGTTTGGAATTTGGATCAAGGAATTAGTGAATGTAAGGCTTTTATTTCACGTTCCAAATTGAATAAGAGATAAGGAGAAGAAGATTACTCATGAGCGTTATTTCAATGCTCCGGGAGAGGACCGAAATTGGTTCCCTGAAGGCGGTGGGTAGGAATCATCACAAATCGATCACACCATCCTCGATCATGATCGTCCTCAGCATTTATAATCAGGGATCTGAAGCCCCAAAAAGCTAAATTTGATTATTCCCTCGCGGAGCACCCGGGGGGATAGAGATTGATCAGGTAATCCAGAGTAATCTAGAAAAGGAAGGTTGAAGATGAAAGTGAGGAAAAGTGATCGGGGTCGCTGGTTTATATAGCTAAGAGAACAATCATTACTCTTGAAAATCGGAGAGGCGTGCTTGATCAACGAATGTCAATTGGTGTCTCAGAAGGGGCAACGTCAAATGAGTAACTCTGTGCATTCAATGATCGCCTGACGAAATATCTGATTGAGGGAAATGATGTGACGTTTCGGTTCCCTCAAAAAGTTTTTTTGAAAAGAGCGCATAGACTCTTCCACTGCTCGGTCCCATGAATTTAAGGATTCCAAAAAGTGGGAGACTGTCTGTATTGGGTAGAAATGCATCTGGAGATGTTAAGCGTATACAAGAAGTATAGTGGTTCCAAAAACCCCAACATTCCCAAAGGATCTTCACAGCTGTCCTTCACTCCCAACAACTCCTTTCACATCAGTCTTCCTAGATCAGAGTGTATTGGGTAGAAATACAGCCTGAGACGTTAATCGTATACAAGAAGTTTAGAGGTAAAGTATCCAGACTGAGTGGCAAATGTGGTGGTACTTCCTAAGAGACCTGAAACCTTTCAAATGTTTTTAAATCTAAAGGACTTAAACAAATCCTATTGAGGAGCTCATACCCTATGCCTCGCCTAGATCGTGTTGTCGACGCGGTGGCTGGCATGAGCTGCTCAGTTTCTTGGATGTATCCACGGGTTTTGACCATATACGACTGGATCCGTCGGATCAGGAAAAGACTTTGTTCATAATGGAGCACAGGACTTATTGTTATACGGTCATGCCATTCGGCTTGAAAAATGCAGGGATCACTTTCCACCAACTGACCCAACAGATGTTCCGCCATCAGCTGGGTCGGAGTATGGAGATTTACTTAGATGACATAATCTTTAAGTCCCTGGAAATAGAGGAACATGTTAGACATTTGCAGGAAGTATTCGAGATCCTCATTGAAATACGACCTCAATGTGAATCCTAAAAGGTACGCTTTCAGAGTAGGCTCAGGAAAATTCCTGGGCTTTGTGGTGTCCAACAAAGGCATTGAATCCCACTCAGATCATATCCAGACGATAGAGCAAATACCAAAGGTACTTAACAGTGCTTGGGAGGTGTAACAATTGATCGGGAGAATAATGGCCTTGGAAAGGTTCATATCCAGGTTATCCGAGAGATGTTAGAAATTCTTAAGCCTGTTGAAGAAAAAGAAAGACTTTCAGTGGACCCCAGAATGCCAGCAAGTACTAAAGGATTTGAAGAAGTACTTGGCAAACCATCCCCTGCTAGCAAAACCGGATGAAAGGGAATTGTTGTTGATTTACTTCATTGTGTCCGAAACCGTTGTAAGTGTTGTGTTCGTTCGGGAGGAAAAAGGTATGAAATCTCCTATTTATTATACTAGCAAGGCCCTGGCAGAGGCCGAATCCCGATACCCTCACCTTGAGAAGCTGGCTTTGGCCCTTGTAGTTCGATTTCGTAAACTGAGGTTGTATTTTCAATGGCATCTTATATGTGTGGTCACCACTTTCCCTCTATAGAATATATTGCACAAGTCCAAACTCTAGGGCTGGCTGGCAAGTTGGTCAATCAAAATATGCGGGTACGATATTACCTATCAACCTCAGACCGCTATTAAATTTTAGGACTTAGCCGACTTCGTGGTTGATTATAGTCCGGGCGTGATGCCTTGGGCTCATATGAAAGCAGTTTGGGAAACCAAAGCAACATCCGGGGAATGGGTCATGTATACGGATGGGGCCACGAGCATGAAAGACACCAGACTGAGGATTGTCCTTGTCGCCCCCTTGGGGCCCACAATCATGCAAGCCATTAAATGTGTTTCTTTGACTAAAAACGAGGCCTAGTATGAGGCCGCAATTGCAGGTTTAGAATTGGCTCGGGGACTCGGAGCTGAAATATAGAGCTCAAAAGCGACCCGTGCCTGATTGTTAATAAGATATTGGGCAAGTACAAGGCTAAAGACAGTCGGATGTAGGAACACTTAAGCAAGGCCGCCACTCTATTGGCTTACTTTTGAAAATGGAAAGTGGTGCAAATCCCGGTAGAGATGAAATTCAAAGCTGACGCCTTGGCCAACCTAGGCTCATCATCTGGGGAAATTAAGGGAGAGTCGGAATTATAGTGCATTTCATGTGCTTCATCCTGGACTCTGTCTTGCATGAGGTAAATTCTGCCAGTCTCATTTGGGACTGGCGGAATGATATTGTCAATTATCTGCAGACAAGGATGCTCCCAGAAGATAGTAAAGAAGCTCGGGAATTGAGAACAAAAGCAGCCAGGTATTGCGTGAATAAGGGGGAGCTGTACAGAAGATCCTACCTCGGGCCCTTAGCTAAATGCTTAGGGCCAGCAGATGCCAAATACGTGATGCGAGAGAAACACAAGAAAAATTGCGGAAATAACGTCGGATATGATTCGTTAGTGAAGAAGATAATTAGGGCTGATTATTACTGGACTCGGATGGAAGAAGACACAAAAGCTTATGTCCGGAATTTGAGAAATGTCAGTAGCATTCCCTAGTAATACATCAACCTGCTGAACCCTTCCACTCGGTAGTGGTTTTATTGCCTTTCATAAAATGAAGAATGAATATTGTGAGACCGCTGCCGGGAGCTGTGGAGGACGTGAGCATCATGTTGATCTTAATTGATTATTTCTCGAAATGGGGGAAAGCTAAAACATATAAAAAGATTCACGAAAGACAAGTCATAGACTTCATTTGGGATCATATCGTTTGCCGGTTTGGAATACCGAAAGAGATCGCTTGTGAAAATAGTCGGCAGTTCGTGGGAAAGGTCATTAAGTTCCTGAAGGGATTAAACATCAAAAGGGTCACCTCGTCGCCATATCACCCGTGTGCAAATGGGCAAGCACAGTCAACCAACAAAACTATTGTCCAAAGCCTTAAGAAGAGGTTAGAAAATTAAAAGGCAAGTGATAGGAAGAACTGCCAGAGGTATTGTGGGATTACAGAACTACAACCAAGACAAGCACGGGGGAAACTCTTTTCTCCATAGTATACGGAGTCGAGGCTTTGATACCCGTAGAAGTGCGAGAACTGAGCTTCTGTTACACTCAAACTAGGAATCTAACAAAGAAGCAATATCAATAGGGGTTGAGCTATTAGAGGAACACATGAAGTTGGCTTTCATACGTCTGGCGACACAAAAATAAAGAGTAGAAAGGTATTTCAACAGAAAGATGAATTTGAGGCATTTTAAAGTCAGGGACCATGTTATCTGAAAAGTCACTCTCGCGACAAAAGACCCAAACGCGGGTAAGCTACATGCAAATTGGGAAGGACCATACTGAATCACCGAAATTGTGTGGAAAGTAGTGTATCGGCTTGAGGATGAGTCCGAAAAAGAACTAAAAATAGCTGGAACGTCAGCCACCTGAAGAGATTCTACCTTTGAAGGGCAGGCACGTTCTGTCTACAGAAAAACATCCACTTTCAGTTAATTTTCTCTTTCCTTGACAGGATATCGGGAACCCCTCCAGAGGGGACGAACACGCATTGTACTTCTTTCCTTGGTTGAGGTTTCGTCCCGATCGAGTTTTCCTGGCAAGGTTTTTAACAAGGCAACGATTCAAAAAGCACTTCAAGCTTAGCATGTCATATCTCAAAACTTGACTCATCGAGACCTCACACTCAAGTCTTAAGGGGAGAAGTGGAGCAGTATAACCACAAGAAGACCCCTTCCAAAGACGAACTCTCTTAAACCGAGACTGATGGCAGTCGTTGTACTTGCTCGGTCGTTTTCTTTCATAAATCTTG
Source organism: Anisodus acutangulus (assembly GCA_029783415.1). Taxonomy (NCBI): domain Eukaryota; kingdom Viridiplantae; phylum Streptophyta; class Magnoliopsida; order Solanales; family Solanaceae; genus Anisodus; species Anisodus acutangulus. Next base: position 57,237,802 of record CM056494.1, read on the forward strand.
TAAATACCCCGAAAAGGGATCATGTACTTACAGGACGAGTCGTCCCATATAGCTTTGAAATAGTGAAATAAAAAAGCCTTATCTAATTTTTTGAACTAAGTTGTGTAATGAAAAAATGTTCAGGGAAAACTAAACTCGAAAACTATAGGGCCTCGCAAAGCCGCTTTAAACAACACAACACTGCCAATGGAGCCTCCGCGCATATGGGTTCTTTCCAAGAACCTTTTTGTGCCTTTACATGGGGTTGAGATGTCTTCTTCATCAGCATAAAAATGGAGTATCTCCTTCATTTTGAAATTGGATGTCTTAAATCCCAATGTCACACTAGCGTTTTCAGATGTGATATTACCGGATTAGGTCAAGGCAAGACGACCTCAAACACAAAATACCAAAAATCACATAGGCGTGCACCGATTATCGAACCTTGGCTTAAACAACAAACGCTCGAATAGTAGCATAGTTCCGGTAGACTGACACATCGGTCATGCCTCGACGGTTAAGTACAAATTTTAAAGTCAACAAGTCATTATGTGATTACAATTGTTGCAATAAACAAAGCGCATGTCAAAGATTAAAATGAAAGGCAAGAAAACAATTGTCAATTATACAAGAAAAGTGCCAAACGCTCAACAAAACAACATTAATAGGGGAATACAAACCCTTGGGATACAACAAACCAGAGCACGAAGGCTCAAGTCCAAAAAAAATGGCAAAGGGTGCAAGGGCCCAGAAATATCCACTAGATGGCACGCAGGCTGAACACAACCATAAAAACAAAATATTCAATATAGGGTGTGCATGCTTACTTAAAAAACACTGACATTTAAAAAGGCACGTAGGCCCCTACAAACTCACATGGGCTGAAAAACTAGCACCAACCACCGGCATTATTATTGATCATCTTAGAAGGATCAGATCCCTAGAAGGCCTCCAAAGCAATGACCAAAAGATGTAGACATACAAAGCTAAGCTGGGAGGGGGGAGCCCCCTCGCCACCAGAAGAGCTGGCAGAAGCATCGGATGAGGGGGGAGTCTCTTCATGCAAATCTTCCATATCAGCCTCAGCTGCCCTCAAATCAATATCTGCATCAACGAGGGCCGAGAGGATGTTAATCACTCTCGTATCCACCCCTTGCAAGACCTCGAATTGGGTCTGGAGGATAGCATAGTCCCAAAGCAAGGGAACCCTCTACCGCTCTGCTGGTCGACGAAGTATCAGTCGTTGGTTCCGGGCTCGAACGCAGGCACATAAAGCCATAAATGCATACATCCGAGCACGAGCAACATTTTGATTAAGCTCAACCCGGACCACCCTCTCCCTTATTAATTAGCGAGCCTGGGTTATGATTTGGAAAGTCTCCTCTCTGGCTACCAACGCCTGCTTGGCCTCCTCCAAACTACCCTTTAGGGTGGTCCTTTATTCCAGAAGATCCCTATGCTATGCTTGAAGATGGTCAACCTCATCCCGGAGACGTCAGTTCTCCTCCGCCAACCTCTTTACACTTGAGGGTGAAGGCATTTCTTTAAACGCTCAGAAGGAAATGATAATATGCCCCTAAAAGAGAAAGATAAACATAATAAACTTATGTTATACACTCTAGTTGGAAGTAAAAAGACGTGATAAAAATATCTCAAAATTAGCTGAAGGAAGATATTTGCAAGGTGGGCCAAGGAGACTTGGAGGCCGAGGTCAGAACCAGCAATGGAAGGGAAGAACTGAAGGGCCTACGCTCGAATCACTTCCTCATGTGCTTCTGAGTTGTCCTTTACTGACTCCCGACTTGCTGATGGCCTCGGTTGAGGGGGGCTCGCGCCTTTGGATATTGTAATTTCTTCTCTAACGTCCTCCACATGGACCACCTTCTGCCCGTACTCCTTAGAGGCTCGCCAAAGTGACAGTGTGTTCTCATACGTGAGCTGATCCCAGAGATAGAAGCTCCAGCATCATCCAGAAGCCTTCGCTTCCTGCTCTCCCTGACCTCCGCGACGGCCTTAGTGATGCGTGCCCAAGCTTTGTCCTGAGATAGCACCTTCCTAGTTGAACCTCCTTGAGCAGGGTGGCCTTCATGGAAAAGAATAAGAAGGAAAGTCAGAGCGACACATCAACATGCAATAGGTGAAAATGAAGAGTCGGCAAAAAAATAAAAGACTCACCATGACTTTTGCCCTTCCAATTATCAGCGAAAATGGCTCTCTATGTTCGCTCGATGCCGTGAGAGGCACGAAGCAAGCTCATCACCCGCCGAAGACATCCTACAGAGGCTCGGGGACAATGATGGCCACTGTAAAAATAAAGGGCAAGGTAGTCAGGAAAAGACCAAAAGAAATAAGAGATAATGAGAAGAAGATTACTCACACCATCCCCGGTCATAATTGTCCTCAGCATTTATAATTAGGGCTCTCCAGCCCCAGATAACTGAATTGATTATTCCCACGTGGAGCACCCGAGGGGGATATAGATAGAACAAGTGATCCAGAGTAAATGAAATATGGGCGAGATCCGTCAAGTGCTGCAAGCAGCGAACTGTTCTCCACGTCTGTGGGGACAACTGCCTTGGACATATGACATAGCAATGAAAAATGACTCAATTACCCAATGGATCGGGAGTCTGAATCTGATGATGAAATGATAGGTGTAATTAAGCGACATCCCCGGGATGTGCTGAGTAATACTAGCATTTGACGGAGGAGGAAAAACATCCATATTCGGGCCCTACCGGCAGTCGATGCGGACTTGAGAGATCACATAGTCATCAATCAATGAGGTCATATCCTCCACAGACTCGTAGCAGAGGTTTACCTAAAAGTCCCTCTCAAAGTTGAAGTTAGAAGGGATCATTTCAGAAGTCGTAGAACCTAGGTCTATAGCCTGAGTGACACTGGGTGATAACAGTCGATGGCATGGTGGACCTAGTTCTGCCCTCATTCTGATGAGATTCAGACCACCAGAAGTACCGAAAGAAGATGAATAAGAAGTAGACATTTTTTAGGATAGAAAGTGAAATGGCAGAAAACTGAAGTTTTTAAAAAAGAAGGTTAAAGATGAAAGTGAGGAAAAATGATCGGGGTCACTGGTTTATATATCCAAGAGAACAATCATTACTCTTGGAAATAGGAGAGGCGTGCCTGATCAACGAATGTCTATCAGTGTCTCAGAAGGGGCGTCGTCGAATGAGTAACTGTGCGCATTCAATGATCGCCTGGCGAAACGTCTGATTGAGGGAAATGATGTGATGTTTTAGTTCCCTCGAAAAGGTTTTTTGAAAAAAGCGCATAGACTCTTCCATTTCCCGTTCCTATGAGTTCAAAGGTCCCAAAAATGGGGGACTATCTGTATTGAATATAAATGCATCCGAAGACGTTAAGCGTATACAAAAAGTTTAGTAGTTCTAGAAACCACAACGTGTTCCAAAAGATCTTCACAACTGTCCTCCACTCCCAACAACTCCAGTCACATCAGCCTTCCTAGCTCAAAGTGTATTGGGTAGAAATGCATCCAGAGACGTTAAGCGTATACAAGAAGTTTAGTGGTTCCGAAAACCCCAACTTTCCCAAAGAATCTTCATAACTGTCCTTCACTCCCAACAACTCCCCGTCATATCAACCTCCCTAGATCAGAGTGCCGCGACGCGCGTTGGGCAAGGTGACGTCATTAGGTTCACGCCGTCACAATTTTTTAGGGTCATAATAGTCTAAGTTTTGTCCTATATATGCAAGACTTAGAAGAGAAGGAAAGACACATTGTATTCTCTTTAAGCTCACACTTGTAACCCAGATCTCTCTCAAGCTAATACACCATTCTCAGCTTCGGCTCTTGCTTGATTCATAACTAATTTTTAGATTTAACTTGTTGATTCATTTTACTTGCTTATTATTGTATTTCACTTGCACATTGTTCTCACATACTCGTAATCTAATCAGTCATTCCAGACTCGTTTAAGAGGGTCTCTGGATCGGATACGATCTACTTGTCTTTAAACCCTTATATACAAATTTCTAATTGTATTTTTTGGTTAAAATCATTTTTACCGGAAAACACCTTTTTAACATTTTTTTACATATCCAGTTTGATGATGAATTAAATATTGAGGAACAATATATGGGCTGCATAATTGATTAAGGAAAAAACACCCTCATATTATATGCTATCATTTTACATCATCAGTTCATCAATAATAGTGAATAGGTTTGGGACCCAATGGTCAATCTTGTTTATGAATTATATGTCCCATGCAAAATCTTGTATATTCAGATATATATATATATATATATTATTTGGTAGATAGAAATAGGTTTATCATATAACAAATGTAGTATTTACAATTAAAACATCATTTTTCACTTTGATGGTGCCAAGTACTAACCCTTCCAACCCCACAAAATTCAAACTTTCAAAACCAACAACCACCACCTAACTAAATATTTTCTCCATCTGGTTTGTGGGGTGGGGTGGGGTGGGGTGGGGTTGGGGGGGGGGGGAATGTCTCGCAATAGCTTATACAAAATTTGGTGTAAAGGGTACCTATTGTCACAATTTGACTTATAATAAGTGAGTTTGGGTCAAAGACAAATAGTAAAAGTAAGATTTTATTTCCTGTTTTAAAGTGATCTTCGCTTTGTAATATTTTCAAATGGTGTCACCCTAGTCCCTATTATGTGTATGTGTGTATATAATATATATACAGATATATAAGGTGATTTTTTGCAAGGTGATGTTAAATCACGCCATGTATATATATAGATCAGTTAGATATCACTCAATCAAAGCTTCAACTCTGAAGTGAGAATTAGCGTGTCAATCTCAAGCATTGTCATTAGATAGCTAAGTACATTCGCCTCAAAATCCGACGGCGGCGGCTTAGGCACTTCTAACGGATGGGAAAAAATCTCGTAAAAAATCAACAACTAATTTCGGACATATGCCTATATATATATCAACAACTAATTTCGGACATATGCCTATATATATATGTATCAACAACTGATTTCGGACATATGCCTATATATATATGTATCAACAACTGATTTCGGACATATGCCTATATATATATATATATATTTGGATTCTAGGCTTCTAACTAGCTTTTAATATCCAGGATGATAATTTAGGTTTCATGTTCTCCAATTATTTCATGAATTGAATTTAGTTTACTCTTTAATAAGATTCACCTAAAAGGTTATATAAAATACTTCGTATATACAAGTGAAAAGCAATCACACTATGTTCATTAGATTTAAGTTATATGCATTGATGAAGTACAAACTTCAAATCAATTATTTCTCTCCATTTAACTAATGTGATAAAATTTGACTAGTAGGAATTTAGTAGTTCGATTGATTAGCTACCTGAACTTTCAACTTGTTTTGTTGGTAAGGGTTTTAATCCCCGTGTTGTAATCCCTTCCCCTACCCCTATGTAATAAAAAACTTTTTTAAAAAATGATAGAATTTGACTAGACACAAAAATAAAAAAATAAGAAAAACTTTTAAAACTTATAGTCTACAACAAAATGTAGAGGACATAAATAATCTCATTAAAGATAACGTAATAAATTTAAAGTTAAATTATTTTTAATTATATGAAAGTGTTATTCTTTTTGATACAAACCTAAAGAAAATGTCATCACATAAATTAGAACGAAGAGGATATAAGGTAATTCTGAATAAAATTTTACTTATCATAAGTATCAACTGGTTACCCTGTAAAAATAAGAACCATGATGTTACAAGTTAAACTATATGGATAATGGAAATAAGTCAATAACTAACACAAAACTAAGAAATTTGGAAGGCAAACTGCTAAATGAACGGTCAAATAGAAATTTGTAAGTAGATAACTAATACTCCTTCCGTCTCAATTTAAGTATTTTAACTTGATCAGACACGAAGTTTAAAAAATAAAAGAGGATTTTTGAATCTTCTGATCTTAAATTAAAGATGTATATAGCTTTTTAAATCTTATAGTCTTAAACTTGCTATCTAGAATGTTAGAACTAAATATAGAAATACACTCTTTTTAGGACAGACCAAAAGAAAATAAGAAACTTAAATTGGGATGAACCAAGACTGAGAAAGCTCAATCAATAAAGAGTATTTTAGTGGAATGACTTAACTTACTCCCCATACGAGACCTAAATGCCCAGTTCTCCTGTCTTATTCGGGTCCTTAATAGAACTCAAAACTAGGTTTGGAGTATTAAAGGTGGAACACTAGAAACACTGTGATTTTACATGACAACAATGGACTGTACCTTAAACTATTTGAGATACCTATATATAACCATGAACTCTGCATACTACAAACTGACTAAGATTAATAGTGGCAGCAAACTGAGTAGATATCAGAAGGAATTAACATGCCATTCACCATGCAGCTAGTGCTCTCCATAAGCAATGTACATAAAGGAGCCTAAGAAACAAGTCCAACATTAATTCACACACGTTTTTGCAATACCAAAATAATAATCCAAGATCCAACATCATATCAAAATAATAATATAAGATCCAACGTCATACCAAAATAATAATCCAAGATCCAAGAGGTCAGGTAATATTCATAAAAGCAAAATACGCAAATAATGTTTCACCATTCAAGAGGTGGAACACACAAGTTTTCAATTTTCAAAAATATCAACCCAATCCTCCTAAGTCGTGTCTTCACTTCTTTCATCTTTCATCCCTTGTTCAATTTCACCACCTACAAATGATAATGAAAAATGATTTAGCAAATTTCTCATAAAAGAATTTAATCTCTACATTGCATATATAATAATGTCAAACCTAAAGAACCATTTGATTCAACAGGTCATTTCAAAAAGCTAAAAAAACAATAGTATGAAGCAAATGACTACTGAAGCATTTCAAGATTTTTTGTGCAAGGAACTGATACCTAATCAGAGATATTTTAGCTCGAGAAAACTCTTTAATTTAAGTATCAAGACTCTCACCCTATACATTTTTCAATAGACTAGATAGAAGTGCACTCCTCATACATAAAAGAAGCCTAAGAAACAAAATATACGATCTAACTTCTAGATTAAATTTATATGCAAGTGGAGTATTTACCATCTTTTTTTTTTTTTTTTGACGAAGTAACCCGCAGCCGCAACTCTTTCGAGTGCGCACAAGGTAAACCCCGGACTGACGCAATAGCCTGCAAACCACGTCAGCCGATTAACCACACTTGGCAAGCCATGTGTGACAGGTTCAACCAAGAAAGTTTATGCAAGGGATCGAACTCGTGACCTTGCGGTCCCGCGCTCTACTGCTACACCAACTTGGCTACGCTTGCGGGTGAGTATTTACCATCTTGTGTATAGTAAAAGCAGCTACGATCAATGTTAAACTCGGAGAAGAATGTCACCATCTCAAAATTTTCTCAACCTTTGCAAATGGCACTTCACATGCTACATCTATTTTAACAGGATTTATTTGGTGCTGCAATACATGGCAAGGTGTCTAACAGTCAGTAATTAGGCACCAAAACAAGATTCTTTAGTGAGTTTCTACAGATCCACTGCCTTTTTGGATTTCAGATGCATGGAAAAGGGATCTGACAGGAGGACATAACAAGTTATTGTTGGAAATTAGCCTTTGGCGGGAGTTGCGACCGACCAACTTTAACGGCTTAAACACTAGTGTTACGTATGTTGGAGAATCCGGTTCTTCACACATGCATGATCTACTAAGTACGTAGATAACCGTAGGGCCAAGAATCGTCAAATTTCATTGAGAAATGAAAGAGATATTGGTCCACGAAGTAAGGTGTTTGAAGCATGGAAAGTGTGGTATTGTGTTCAATTCTCCCTCATCGGTAGAGGAAGAAAGAATTGTTGTGTATATAAGACTCAAAATTGGTTTGGGGTTTGGGACCCCAAGGGGTATCCCATGTGTTTAAAGGAGGGAGGACCTAGATGTGCTTCGGTTCGAGGAAAGACCACACGCGCGCCGCCGCCGCCCGCCCGTCCCGTTCCGGTTCCGGGTTCCGGGTTCCGGGTTCACGGGTCAAATCCGTTGGTCTTTCTCCCATTAATGTTGGTGGTGGCTTTACTACCTCCATAATGGCCATTATTTGGCTGTTATGGAGGGCAGTAATCAGCCCCCTCCCTCACCTATTTAAACACCCCCTTACACCATTGTTGAGCACCAAGAATGACCAAGAGTTAACAGTAAGAGATGCAGCAAAACAGTGCACGAAAATACACAACCAAAATAGTTTTCTTCCTACAACTTCCAAGCATCATTTCGTTACTCAATATTCTTCACGGTAGCTCTTGAGTTTCCTTTGCTCAAGTGTTCCATTGCTGTTTTATCTTGGGAGACAAATTGTCCAGGACGTATAAAGGATACATACGAGGCAATATTGTCTTAAGGACAGAGTGCCACACTCGACTCAGCAAAAACAATTTACATTTTTCCGTCTTCTACAAAACTGGAATTTCTAGTTTTTACTTGTGTAACAATTGTAATTTTCAGATTACTAGTTGAACTATTGAATCTTTGTTTATCCTTTCGAATACTTATAATAGTTGTATACTTCCCGTACTGCTTTATAAAGTACCATAGAGCAAAAATACCCAACAACTTAAGACAATATTTGTATAGTATTACTATTAGTGTTCGAAAGATGTCGGTCAAAAGTTGTGTGACCAAATCGGGATATGGAAATGGTTTTCTGGTAGAAGAGAGTGATGATGATGAACGTGTTCATCGTGTCAGCGCTACCAAGACTGGTGGGAACAAGCTCTCTCGAGAGCCTGAGGATGTCAACTGGGACAAGAGGAGAAGACTGAAGATGTACTTCTATCTTGCAGCAGAAGGCCTGTATCTATCCCAGACAAAAGATCCGAATAATGGTAAGAAGGAACTGGACACTCGATCGGCGAAGTGATCAAGTGAGCGAATTCGAAAATTGGGATAAGTATTTTTCTTACTTGTCAAGAATAAAGATTAGATGATGAGTATTTTTCTTACTTGTCAAGAATAAAGATTAGATGATGAGTATTTTTCTTACTTGTCAAGAATAAAGATTAAATGATGTCTGATTAAAAATGGATTAAAGTAAGGAGGAATATGAAAATAATTTATATTCCTTACGCTTTAACAAATCAGAAGTTTAATCTCATCTTCTTTTCCGTTTAAAGATTGGAGTTTGTAAACGACTTAAAAAGATCCGTTCTTTTAAGTGTAAATTATTAAAAGCGTGTAAAGTATGTTCGCACATACGATGGAGAAAGATCCACCGATCTGGCAAAAAGCGTTACCACACTTAAGTAAGCGCCAAGAATTATCTGGGCACCACTCATAACGGAAGAAGTCTAAAAGTTAATGACGTTGAGCCTGTCATATTATTTGGCAGAAGATCCTTCATAGGATGATATTGGACACTCAGTCATACAAAGCCTCCAGGCGACTGGAGTGGGCCAAAACTCTTTTGATATGATGATATTGGACACTCAGTCATATAAAGCCTCAGAGGCGGAGAGTGGGGCCGGAATTCATTTCATAGAAAAAGTAATGGACACCTAGCAAGGTGGGCCAGAGTTTCCAGGTCTTAATGATCTGAAGGCCTAAAGAAAGGCGGTAAAGAAATTGGACACTCAGTCTGCTAAAGCAACTAGAGTGGGCAGAGTATCGAGATCACATATGATCCGGTTGCGCCTAACCACGGGCAAGAGGTTGTTCATGTGAAGCAACGCCACCTCTAAAATCAAAGGAAATTTGGAGAGGTTGTCCTCAATAGGACTTCAAGGAATGAGATCACTCTAAAAAGAGGTGTTCTGATTCCTAACTTGGTTTAAGGGATATTTGTTGGTCAAGCTGGTTTGAGACTACTCCAACAGTGCTGTAATAACTAAGAATGGTACAAGACGTCAGAGTCGAATGAATGATATATTCGTAATCCGTGCATCTATGCCATCTTAGATTAAGACACGTTAAATAGCAAGTCATTCAAAAGCTAGCGAAGTTGAGATTGTTGCCTTCTTTCGACATAAACCCTCAAAATGTGAGGTAGGCTAAGAGGCAAAATCACCTTTCCAAATTCCGTCAAGGGAATAGCGAAAGAAGCACCGCTCCTCTAGAACTTAGTCACACCTACTTGGGTGATTTGAAGTTTATACAAAATAGAGGGGGGAGACAAGTACGTTGTGATCTTCATTGATGATGGTACAACGTATGGAATCCTTTGTTTATTGAAAAGCAAAGATGGAGTTGTTGAAGCGGATAAGCGCTACAAAGCAGAAGTTGAAAATCAACTAAGCCTATGGATTGAGAAATTCGTAGTGATAGAGGGGGAGAATGTGAAGCATCGTTCATTAAACGACTGTTCATTACTCACCTCAGTCTAACGGTGTTAGCCAAGAGCAAACCCGTACGCCTAAATTATGTGGGGCAAGGCGATCCTTACCGCTAATGTGATTCTCAACAGAACTCCGCATAAGGATAAGGATAACTCTCCGTGTGAGACATGGAAATGATCTCACATACAAAAGTTGTGATGTGGGGTGGCTTGGTAGAAGTTGGACTACCGAAACAGGTCAAGTTCGACCTAGGACTGTAGATTGCATATCCACTGGATCTGTAAATAACAGTAGTACTTATCGCCTCCTGGCGTCAAAGAATGCTGAATTCTTATAAGATAACTTTCCTTGAAGAGGAAAAAGGAGTAATTGCTCAAGGTTAACAAGAACCCGCGAGGGCCTGGCTGTCCGGAACTAGACGTTCCGTATCTACAGGACTCGAAAGTTGCTGGCTATCCGGAACTTAATATTCCAGATCTGCAGAACTCAGAGATTCTAGATGTTGAACCAAGACGGAGCAAAGAGGGGACAAGGACTTGTTCCAGTCCTTCTAGCTTGTATGGTTAAGAACGAACCATGGACAATTAACAAATAATTGTTATCTCCAAAAGCGCTGCTTTGGAAAGAAGCTAAAGAGAGAAATAAATTCCATATATAGAACCATACATGTGTAATGGTTAATCTTTCTCCGGGAAAAGAACCTTTGGGTTGTAAAATGTGCTCCCCTGTGAGTAGCCTACCATCCAGGGCCATTGTAGTCTTACGTGGCATGGATGTTGAACTAGCCTTACCAACCGGAGAGTTGGAAGAAGAGGATCAGAATTGGTTTCTTTGGCTGTTGGGCTTCTTTTCGAACTTTCATTTTGGTCCACTGAAATGTTAACATTTTGGTCTGAAAGTCTCGAGATAAAGCGAAACAATGAATCGACCACGTAAATATTAACTCTGAAGTTAGAAAGCCAGCGGTTGGAAAACCAGCGATGCGAGAGTGAAACTCATATTGAAACAAAGTCTCGATATGAAAGATATGTGTATCACAGATGACATCTTAGGAATTGGATTTCTAAGACATCTAACGGATCGCCTATAGTTGTGAGTCTCGTTGAAGCCACCAATGGATATGAATCATAGAACTGATTGGAATCATGGTGCACCCATAGACAAGGAGCGATATGCTCAGGTCACGTGTAGTTCAATGTATTGTACACACTACAACCGACCTGGTATCGTCCTACAAACAGATCAGTTGAACTAAGGTTCACTGATGATTTTAATACATGATCAATAGAAGGCGTTAAGTCGGATATGACGATATCTGAATTATTCGCTCATCTACGGATTATAGTATTCTGGATGTCCAGCGGTTCTGGGAGAACACAGTGATGCAACCTGGATATCAGATCTGAAGAACACCAAAGCCACAAGTAAATGTGTATGGTGGGTCTTGGAAAATCCTCTAAGCAAACTTGCATCGGCCGATTCATGATGGAATCGGAGTTTATCGCTTTATACAAAGCATGAAAGAAGTTGAGTAACTTCACGGCTCTTTAGAGGACGTCCCTTATTGGGAGAAACCCGTGCCTTCAACAGTTATACACTGTGGCTAGCCGGTCGGCTTTAGGAAGGACACGGATGACGGCGTCTGGACATATCTGTCAGGATCTGTCAAGAGACATAAGACCGTATGGCAGTTGATCATCACGGGTGTCACATCCTTGTGTACTAACTAAGGGACTACCCGGAGATCAAGTGTTCTGCCTGTCTAGGGGAATTGGCTTAAAACCCAAAATATACGGACCAATACAGTGGAAACCCAACCTTACGAACTGGAGATCCCAGTAATTTGGTTCAATGGGAAAACTAAGTTGTAAAGGTTCAGTTGATCGCTGATAGTAGCATGAGCACTTCGGATAGTGATTTCTGAAAAGAAACACCAAATCCAAAGCCGTTCCCGAGATAGACTTTAAGTGCTATCTGCAGTGTGGGTAAAGGTTAAGTTTTCAAAACCTGTAATGCTCCTCAACAGTTGAGGTTAGGTTTTTGGGAAACTTTTAATGGTTCCTAACACTTGTGAAGTGGGGTATAGCAGAATACCTTGTAGGAGACCACCTATTTAAGTGCGAGGACGGGCCGCCTCAAAATGAACGCACTTAAGAATCCAAGACGTTGTCCATGGCCAAAACGGACAAAACATTACGAAGAAGAGAGTAAGGGAATTTGTTGTGTTGGTATCATTGTCTTGGCTTACACTAAACACTGACGGTTCAAGACATCACGTTCACCGCGCAGTAAGTAAGTCCGATGGTATTCAACTATGGAAGGTTCAAAGTTGAGGCTACCTCTCTTTATGCAACATCGGTCCGCTGAAATATTGCTGGAAATGAAAAGACACCATGTGAGTGCGCCAAAATCTCTTTCAAGAGGGGATTGTTGGAAATTAGCCTTTGGCGGGAGTTGCGACCGACCAACTTTAACGGCTTAAACACTAGTGTTACGTATGTTGGAGAATCCGGTTCTTCACACATGCATGATCTACTAAATGCGTGAATAACCGTAGGGCCAAGAATCGTCAAATTTCATTGAGAAATGAAAGAGATACTGGTCCACGAAGTAAGGTGTTTGAAGCATGGAAAGTGTGGTATTGTGTTCAATTCTCCCTCATCGGTAGAGGAAGAAAGAATTGTTGTGTATATAAGACTCGAAATTGGTTTGGGGTTTGGGACCCCAAGGGGTATCCCATGTGTTTAAAGGAGGGAGGACCTAGATGTGCTTCGGTTCGAGGAAAGACCACACGCGCGCCGCCGCCGCCCGCCCGTCCCGTTCCGGGTTCCGGGTTCCGGGTTCCGGGTTCCGGGTTCGTGGGGCTGTGGGGCTGTGGGCTGTGGGTCTTCTGATATTATCTTTTTGGGCCAGAGAATTCTTTCAGATGTACAGTTTGGTCCCTGAAGTTTCAAGATGTACAGTTTGGTCCTTGAAGTTCAGAATTTCGACGGTCAAGACAGAAAAGCCAAGCACTCAATTCAGCCATTTATTTTGGCTGAATTACTCCTCCTATAATGGCCAAATCCGTTGGTCTTTCTCCCATTAATGTTGGTGGCTTTACTACCTCCATAATGGCCATTATTTGGCTGTTATGGAGGGCAGTAATCAGCCCCCTCCCTCACCTATTTAAACACCCCCTTACACCATTGTTGAGCACCAAGAATGACCAAGAGTTAACAGTAAGAGATGCAGCAAAACAGTGCACGAAAATACACAACCAAAATAGTTTTCTTCCTACAACTTCCAAGCATCATTTCGTTACTCAATATTCTTCACGGTAGCTCTTGAGTTTCCTTTGCTCAAGTGTTCCATTGCTGTTTTATCTTGGGAGACAAATTGTCCAGGACGTATAAAGGATACATACGGGGCAATATTGTCTTAAGGACAGAGTGCCACACTCGACTCAGCAAAAACAATTTACATTTTTCCGTCTTCTACAAAACTGGAATTTCTAGTTTTTACTTGTGTAACAATTGTAATTTTCAGATTACTAGTTGAACTATTGAATCTTTGTTTATCCTTTCGAATACTTATAATAGTTGTATACTTCCCGTACTGCTTTATAAAGTACCATAGAGCAAAAATACCCAACAGTTATCAAATTATATTAAGAGACTATCTTCTGTGCAAGCAAGCAGAATATCCAAAATTAAGTGGAAGGAAAAAGAGCGTCTATCAGAAGAGCTGGCCAAACAAGAAAGCCCGATTTTACTACGGGATATTAAAATCACCTTTTGTCCCAAATGAAGAAACCAGAAACACCATCACTGTGATCTCTGGAAGCCAAGGGTTCTGATTTCCAATTTTTGTGATAAAAATTGAAGTACAATAGAAAAAGAAAAAAAAATTAAAAATCTCAAACAATATAAAAAGCTTACTAATGGCATTGAGTAAACATGACATGAATCTAATCAACTAAGTGTGTGCATTTCTTGAGAAAGATAAACAGAAATCAAAACTATCAGGATTCAGTGGACAGTCTCCGGAATGCAAAGAGACAAATAAATGCCAGATTATAGTGTGCATGCAATCAATATAGTAATCTTTTGCGAGTCAGATGTCTAGTTAGCCTTTTTAATTGGTCCAAATTATCTTACTTCATCGATGGATAGGTTATACTATTGGATGATAAGCAATGTCTAAATTTTCATAAAAGTTAAATTAAGTAAATTCTTCTTATTTATTGAAGTTACGATAAATAAGATATTACTTGGTTTCTACTAGTGAGCGATAAAAAGTTATCTACATCGGGGTTTACTTTGAACAAATAAATGTAATTCATGTGTTTGTATTTAGACTTTCTCACTTAATCATGGTTAATTCATATATATTTTTACTTCATTAAACTACTTAACTATGATAAAGTTGATATAGTTTGGTGTAAACACCCGACACTAGTAAATTTTTACCTTTAGCATTGTTCTTCCTATACAATTTTTTCTTAATATTTCTTAATGGGTGCTCTCTTATTATTTTTAACCCATTTTGTTCAGAGAATCCTGGATATTTCCTCATTTCCAGTGCTTTTTCTTTGAAAATGTCACTGAAGAAGAAGTCATGGCGGCGAGTGGCCGCCAGAAGTTGAAACGACGGCGGAGGTTATCGACAGCGGGAGGAAATAAAGGAGAGGAAAAGAGAGAAGATGAGGAAGATAAAGAAAAGGGATTTGTAGCCATTTTTCTTTATTGGTGGCTTATATTTTTGTTTGGTGTTAATATATGAGTGTGTTCAATTTTTCTTTTACTTATTCTTCTTTTTTATTATATAATTTTTAATTTTTAAAGTTTGTTTTTACTCATTGAGAATTCTAGTATATATAAACAAAATCACTCAAATTATTCTCACTTACAAAACTAACTCTTCATATAGCAATAAATATTTATTTTGTTAGAACTTTTCTTTAAAAGAATACTCCCTTCATCTCAATTTATGTGATACTTTTCAAATTTTGAGATTCAAACAAGTTTTTTTTAATCATAATTTTTCATATATTTTTGATTATTTTATATTGTGATTTATAGTACTTTAATGTAGTTCTTAAAGATGTATATTTTATTTTTTTAAAATTAAAGATTTCATGACGAATTCACGGTCAAAATCAAACTGTTTGGCTCTCGAAATTCAAAATGTGCTACATAAATTAGGACGGATGGAGTACATTGTATGATATAACAAAATCAAATATTCAACAACAAATAGTTTCTATATTTTTTGAAATAATTCTTACATTACAATACATGTATATTACAATTCATACATTACTAATTCATGCATCACAGTTCTACATTTACTAGTCTGATTCCTGCGTGACTGGCTTCTAAAGCAAACGATCCCCGAGTGACTCAACACTAAATTTAAATAATTTTAGAGCTATATTAAAAGTCATAATGAAGTAGCACTGTAACAATGGATTGTTATTCGTCTTCGCCCGCAAAGGTAAGTCGATTGATCAAATCATGTTAACTTTATGTCCCATTTAGCATGTTTATCTTCTTTGATCTATTTATCATAATCATTACCATTCAGAATTTATTTTGTTACCTTCTGTCTGCTACCCAGTTGTTTCAATTCCGATAATATATTCTCTAGTTACATTCTTTAGTCATGAATTCCCCTTTCGATAGGTCATCTTCTGTACTATTAGTAGGCTTTCATCCTCCAGAAGAATCACAACAGCTCATGTCGTATCCTCCATCCTATACATAACTATCAATTAACGTAATACCCTTTCACGACTCCTCCTCTACTAAGAGACTCATAGTTTGGATTGTACTCATAAAGTGCCCACTCTTTATCCTTGGAACGGTAGCGGTATGTGAAATTCTCATCAAACATCCATTGACACGGATCTGAATCAGTAACACATTGATAGTCTAACCGAAATGCAACAAAAGTGCCCATATTTGTAGAGCAATTGAACATGGTGGCCGTTGAAAAAATTGTTCTAACATTCACCTTGAAACTAAACTCTTGATTTGACTTCAAATGCTTTATTGGAAGGGTGCCATCAAAGGAAAAACATCGAATGCTAAGGTAATTTGTATGATTATTTTTCACCACAATTAATTTTTCATTTGAAGGTGATCTGCTACTAGCTTCATTATGTGAAAAATTAACGACTACGAAGATCAATAATGTCATGGACTGTGTTAAGGTGATGGTCTTCATGCTGGTCTTTTTATGGGATTTCTTGGATTTTCCTCCTAAAAGATCGTGGTGTTAAATATGGGATTTCTTGGATTTTCCTCCTAAAAGATCGTGGTGTTAAATTTTTGAATCTAATTTTCCAATAGTGATGGGAGAATTATATAGAAGTTCAATATTTGAAGTGATTTTTTTGTGAATCTTTATTATAAGAGAGAAGGCAAGAATCAAGTGAGATTCTTTATTGTTTTTGTTGATGATTAAATCTCTCTATGTCGGATATTTATATATAGGTCATATCAAAAGAACAAAAATCTTTTCTGTAGATTCAAATTCTTTTTGTAATTCTATTTTTACCATTTTCCTATTTTTAAGCCTCAAATAGAGTTTCTAAATTTAAATTTTTATATAGGAAAAACTAGCCTTCTGTATTTGCGCACACGGAATAGTTACGTACACGTGAGCTTCTAAAACAGGCATGTTTATTATTAGTATAGGAAACTATTTTCCAAAGTCCACTTCAACTTGGATTTGTTCATATAGCCTTGAAAATTTTACAAAAAAGGCACCCTTTGTAAGAAGAAAACGGAGAAACTAATTTGCAGGCTTTGATTCATTTTCTTTTATAATTGGGATAATACTTTAGTTGCGATAAATTATAAATGATCTTTTTTATAATGGTGATGTGTAAGCCAACTAGCTTCACTTTGATTATTCGAATTCATTCTATCTTTCACCATCACAAATAAATGTATTAGACCATTGAAATCTAGATAGATAAAGAAAAATTAATTAATTTATTTTCTATCGCTACTAAAAATTGAATCTTAACTTCTCATAATTCTTATGTCATCTCATTGATGGACCGGTTACACTATTGGATGGTGAGTAATGTTTAAAATTTAATAAAATGTTAAATTAAGTGAATTCTTCTCATTTATCAAAGTATCATGATATACTAAGAAATTACTTAGTATGTATATTAGTGAGCCATAAGTAGTTATGGTCGGTATATTTTCTATCTTCTCTAGACCTCACATGTGAGATATCAGGTAACAATGGATCTGTTGTTGTTGATCATTTTACATTAATATCTCGATTGGCCAAACTTTCAGAATCTGCTTATTTTAAAGAAAAAATCGTCAGAATTGCTTTTTTTTTAAATGGAGATTAACAATTTATTTTTAACTAATCAATTTTTAAAACTCTTCGCTAATCATGTTCTGCTACTACCCAATTTTTTATTTTTTCTAAATATATGCCCAATACCTCAACCATAACCTCTAAAATAAATACTTTTGACTTTGCAATAACTTAGCGGAATAAACTAAAAATGATCTAAAGCCTAAATGGAGTAACAAAAAAGGGCAAGAAAAAAAAACCCAAAAGTGTTATTCCATTCTATTTACGGAAAAGGATCATAAATGTCCTTAAACTATGTGAAATCGAATAAAAATACCCTTCGCTAAAAGATTGGTCCAAAAATGCCCTTATAGTTATTTTATTGGGCCAAAAAATACTCTTTTCCTAATAAGCATATTGTTTATTTTCTTTTTAAACACATTCTTTTTTAATAAAAATATTTTTTTAAAAGAATCCCTCTTTTATTTCTTTTCTTTTAACATCTGTTTTTTAAAAATGATATTTTATTAAAAAGGAATGTATTAAAAAGGAAAGAAATTATTAGCGAATATTATCATATATTTTATAATTAATAGTAGTGTATAATTATGGTAAATAGATGATCCTTATTCAATTAGGATTCAACATTATACATACTATATATATTTGTATTAATGAGAAATAATCCTACACTCTTACATGGTATCAAGAGTCAAATCCTAAAATCACCAAATCCTCTTTTTTCTTGTCTCCTCCCCCCCCCCCCACACCTCCTTCGACCGACGACTACCCTAATTTTTGAAACTCAAACTTTTCAGGTTCTTTTTCATTCCTCGCCAAAATTCAGCCATTCTAATGGCCCCATGGCTACTCCCAAAGCTTCATCTTTTGCCCCAGTCGTCATCCACACCCCACACACTACCTCCTCCACTCCGACTTTCGCCGTCACCAACGTCAAGAACTTCATTCCTTTGGTTCTTGATCAGGAAGATGGTCAATATTCTTCGTAGGTTGAACTTTTTCGCATACATGCATGTGTCTATAACGTGCTTGATCATATTGACTACTCCTTCCCTCGTCCTATTGAGGTTGATGACACGACATGGCGTCGTCTTGATGCCATTGTCAAACATCGGATTTATGACACTATCTCTAAGGACTTACTTCATATGATTATGAAAACTGGTGCCTTGGCTCGTGAGTTACGAATACGGTTTGAGGAAAATTTTCAGGACAACAAGCATACTCGTGTCGTATACTTGGAGGAGCAATTCAATAATACACGTCTTGAGAATTTTGCTAACATGTCCGAGTATTGTAAACAATTAAAACTAGTTGCGGACCAATTGTCCAATGTGGGGACACCGGTTTCCGAAACGAAGATGGTTCTCCAACTAGTTGCTGGCTTACCGAATGGTGAATACGATACTCTAGCGACCATGATACAACAAGCCGATTCACTACCCAGCTTTAACAAAGCCCGCTCACAATTATTATTGGAAGAAACCCGATGTGCGAAACATGATGAACATACTCAAAATGTGTTAGTAGTTGAGAATTCGGCGACAAACGCCGCCCCCACCGTCAGACAACCAACAACGGCGACCGCGGTGGTGGCAGATGCGGTAGAGGCCGCATCAACGGAAAGGGTGGCCGAGGTCGCGACGCTGAGGCCGCGGCTACAAGCAGCAAGAGCCCAAATGATTTTCCGACTTGGGCCGCCCAGGGTGGGCCCAACCTGTGGTGGGCCCAACCTGCACTGGCCTCGGCTTCTTACTCAAGACATCATGCAGCGACCCAATATCCAGCAGCCTAGCAGCCCAGGATTTGGGCCACTCCCCAAGCCCACGCCAGGCTCCACTTCCAGCCCAGCAGGCCCATGTAGCGACGCCCAGCAACATCAGTCCACTTACGGCCTGGCCCCCACTGATTTGGGTCAGGCCTTCAGCACATTAAATCTCTAGCAGCCCGATGAAAATTGGTACATGGATACGGGAGCCACTTCTCATCTCACCCGCTCATCAGGTAACCTCTCCAAACTGTTTCGTTTAAAGTATCCTCAATTTATTACGGTTGGTAATGGTCATCACATTCCAATTCAAGATTATGATAAATACTCTTCAAGAGAGATTCATACACTCTTACAGAAATAATATTTTTATTAAAAAATAACATTTTAACCTAATTAAATATTTGTATACTAAACTATTAACGGATGATGTTTTTGCTAAGCTCGGAACAAAGCAAGTAACCTTGTGCCAAGCTCTATTGTTGCAAATTCCGAGTGTAGCAATTGAAGAAGCTATTAAAGCAGACACATTATAAGTAACCTCCACTAGAATGATATCTATGTCTATGCATAAAGCACTAGCTAAGTAAGACAATACCAATGTACTTTCTAATAGCACCATCAACCTTATAATAGATGCTACTAATATGCATATAATGCCTTAGTATTACTGAAATATCTATTTTAAAAAAAAACATTTTTGACGAAGAATGTGTACAAAATACACACACAACCATTTATATGTGTCAGTGCATGTGTAAAGAAAGAGCTAAAAGTCAAGGGGTGGATGACAGAGACGCAACAACTTAAGCCAAATAACTATTCCTCTCTTTAATCCACACTGTTTCTTCCTTCTATTACGACTAAAACTAAAATAAAATCTCATTATATTACTTTTCTCTTTGCGTATTATATTGGGTACTGATTATTCTTTTCCCTTTGTTAGTTCTCTCAATTCACACAGAAAAAAAACCACACTTTCAAGAACGTTTACATCAGTTGCAAAATCTTGTAAGAACTACTAATTTTGAAAGCCCACTTTTGCTTTTTAAAACTTTTTTTGGGGAAATCTGAGGTTATTATGCTGATGTTCTGCAATTTTATGTCTATATATCTTGGGGTTCTTCCAATTTTTCATTTTTTAAAAAAAAAAGGACTACCCCAGTTCAAAAGGTTGTATCTTTATTTTTTTTTCAAGATTTTTGGACTATGTAGATATTATAATGTTTATTGCTTTTACTATATGACACTCATTTTTAGTTCCCTATGTGGGTTTGATCTCATTTGCTTATACTGCAGCTTTGTTTTGGATCAATTAGAATCTGAAAATGATTGATTTTCTTGCTTTGTTGTTATACTGCTGAGTACCATGGCTTATTCGCTTTCTTTAAATTTCACAGGATATGTTGTTGTTGTTATGCTGCTGAGTAGTGGGCCATTTTTCTTGTTTTTGAGACTTTTTATAAAAAAAATTAACTGTTTGAGTTGTTGTTTTAGAATTTGTTGAAAGAAGTATGAGCTGCTTCAGCTGTTGTGAGGATGATGATATGCACAGAGCTGCTGATAATGGGCCATTCATGGCACACAATTCAGCAGGTTAGTTTCCTCCTTTACCGGGTATCTATTTCGATCTTTTCCCCGTTTTGGGACGGGTCCAAATGGAGTGGAATGAATATAGATGATCGATATAACTGACCAACTAGTTTGTGATTGAGACATAATAGTAGTAGTAGTTGTTAGTTCTGGCCTATGTTGCTCGGACCCTCCAAAAATGTTACCGCATCCAGTTCGGATCCTCAAAAATCCTTAGCTTTTGAAGGATCCGACACACACCCAATGGTATCTTTGAAGAGTCGAGCAACATAGGTTCTGGCTTAGGGAGATGGTGAATGCTTGAGTAGTGGGAATGGATTTTGTTGTTGAAATGGGAAGAAAATAATGGAACTCCTAACTGCGGTATCAGTAAATTGGATCTCAAAAATTTATTATGCTTGTATTTGATGTTTTCGTGATCACATCCGATTGAAGTCTTGGAAATTGATAAATGATCAACTGAAAGTTCAAGTCTTTGGTTGTTGCTTTGGGTTTTACTATCATTTTAGGCTCTTTTCTTCATCTTATGTCATGCTTCCATTCATTGAACTTTTGTTTAGTCCTAACTAACCGGAGAACTTCTTCATAGGCAACAATGGAGGTCAGCATGCCACAGAAAGTTCACAAAAAGAGACGCAGACTGTGAACATGCAGCCCATTGCTGTTCCTTCCATCGCTGTTGATGAGTTGAAGGACATCACCGATAGCTTTGGTTCTAAAGCTTTGATAGGTGAGGGATCATATGGAAGGGTATATCATGGTGTCTTGAAAAGTGGACGTGCTGCAGCCATTAAAAAGTTAGACTCGAGTAAGCAGCCTGATCGAGAATTTTTAGCTCAGGTTAGCTCCGCCTTGTTATCTTTCATTTGAATACTCTCTCCATCCCAACTTATGTCAAAGGCGTTAGACAGGGCACAGAGTTTAAGTATAAGAAGATGACTTTTGAAACATGCGGTCTAAAATAAGCCACAAATATTTATGTGGTTATAAATCATTTCATTAAGTGAAATATGGGAAGTTTAAAGTTAAATTGTTAGTACATATAGAAAGGTATCATTCTTTTGGGACTGACTAAAAAGGAAAGAGTGTCACATAAATTGGGACGGAAGGAGTATTGCAAATAGCCTTTGTAACCTTGCCTCTATATGATGTATGCAATTGCAGGTCTCAATGGTTTCAAGATTAAAAGATGAAAATGTGGTTGAATTACTCGGTTATTGTGTGGATGGAGGTCTTCGTGTGCTAGCCTATGAGTATGCCCCAAATGGATCTCTTCATGACATTCTTCATGGTAAGTTAACTATGCTATGGTCCCCACCGGAACCAACTTATCCTATCCTTCTCATTAGTGCTAAAACCTGTCGATTCATCCATAATTCTTTGTGCATTTGGTTCCTAAGCCGAGATGAGTCAATTCTTTTAGCAAATCTTAGGAGCTCGTCTCCGTAGCCTGTGTTTGGAAATTATTATTACTCAATCCAACTATGTCAAGGTACACTTCAGACTCCACTTGAAGTACTTCGTTAATGCACCATGCAGTGAACGCCCCCCTAACTAGTGGTCAATATATGCTTCATCCGAAATTCTGAAGTTCCTTTCTAATGCATTCTCTGACAAAGCATGTACCATGAAAGTTCTTTGTAGAATTCCATAACTTAGAGTAACTTTGCTCCTAGATATCTTCATAGGACCTTGCTTATTAAGAACCCATCAATTATTTCCTTCTTTTCTCTTCTTGTTGCATATAATTCTTTCTTTAAAATATACTTCATCTCAATTCCCATTTAACATGGTTTGAATAAACACTAAAAATTAAGAAATTAGTTAGATTGCGTATCCTATTGATAGTAACATAAAAAAGGTATTTTGAAGTTGTTGAAAAGTTGGTTTAAGAGGAAAAGTACGTGTAAAACTTTAAAATTCAATTGGTAAATCGGATTGATCAAAGTCCAAAAGTTGTGTAGAATACTATGACTTGTAGGTTTGGATTAAACATTTCGGGACCTCACAGAATGGTAAGTATTGCTAAATTAGGATAGAAGTATACAAGGTACCTAAAGTTAGAATATTGCACCAAAAGGCATATATTTGCATGCTTAATCACCCAAAAAAAGGACCATAAGGGGCTTTTGATCCCTTAATTATATCTAAGAATGACATTGCTGTTATGCAAAGTGAAAAATTTAGTCATTTATTGACAGCATGTTGTATGTCTGTTAAACATTCAGTGAAGTGCATGCGCCAGGATTTTATTTAGGTTTTTGTTCATTTCATCTGTATTTCGACTATTTTCTGGTATCATTAAATGTGGATGTCTATTTTCTTCTGTATGTATGGCCAATTTTTCAGAAGAGAATTTGTACTTCCCGTTGATGTTTATTTTTCTCTGAGCTTGGCCAATCATTCTTCTTTTTCTGACGTTTTTAACAACTCTCGATGGCAGTAGTCTCAGCAAGTAAATGTGTCAATGTATATCATGGCTACCGCTAAAATACCATTATGGGTGCCTAGGGGTGGAAAATTAGCCCATAAAAACATGACCCTCCCAACTCATTCAAGCATTTATTAGCTCGGCCCATTTTAGTCCAACTCATTTCAGCCCATCTAAAGGTTAGGCTGATATGTAGTCCAAATTGACTCATAGAACTTTGTCAAAATATTTTCAAAAAGATATATAGTTTATTTGATATGTTACGTATTCTCATAATAAAGAAAAAGAATATTAGGTACGTACATAATTATAAAAGAACGAACAAAGAATTTAAAATTTAGTAAGAATTGGGAGGGTTGTGTTATGACCCACATTTTAGCCCATTTTAGCCCAACCTATTTCAGCCCAAGTAACTTTTGACCCGCCCATTTATTAACTCAACCTATTTAGTCCCGCCAAAATCCACCCCAACCCGCCCATTTGACACCCCTATGGGTGCCTATTACGAGTATAGACAAAGATGACATCAATCCTAGAGTGTGCTTGGACTGGGACTTGTGTATTTGTCTGCTCTCTTCAGTTTTTCTATAACATTTTTTGTTATTTTACTGAAAAAATGCATAACCTTTCAGTTTGTGATTGCAGGAAGAAAAGGTGTGAAAGGTGCGCAGCCAGGTCCGGTATTGTCATGGGCTCAACGAGTTAAAATTGCAGTTGGGGCTGCAAAAGGACTGGAGTACTTGCATGAAAAAGCGCAGCCTCACATAATTCATCGTGATATTAAGTCTAGCAACATTTTACTCTTTGATGATGACGTTGCGAAGATAGCGGATTTTGATTTATCAAATCAAGCCCCGGATATGGCAGCACGTCTTCATTCCACACGTGTTCTTGGGACCTTTGGTTATCATGCACCAGAGTGAGTCCCTTTCCGAACGTATAATACAATAAGCAACAGGCTTGATTAACAGATTATTAGTTGGTCTTCCCAGTGACTAATCTAGGAGAAAATGATAAAAATGGTCCCTTGTGTTTGGGGGTAAGTTCAAAATAGTCCCTTAAATATGCACTGAACAGTTTTGGTCCTTTAAGTTTGCCAAAAGTTAACACTTTTAGTCTCACTCAAATATTTACGGATTCTGTTTGTTATATTTGAAGGAAACTATGACAAAAAAAAGAAAATTAGCGGGAACTCACATTTAGAGGCACAACTTTTGTAGTTTCTGTTATTTTTTATTTTTTTCTAGAGTCTGGTGCAGCTTTTTGAAGTATAATTTCCGCTATTTTTTTTTCTTTTTAGTGTCTGCAATTCTTTGTGTCACATATTTTAGGATTTGATGGAACTTTCTTGGTGTTTATGGTTAAATCTTTTCCCCCCCATTGTTTCCGTCAAATCTAACAAATAGAGTTTGGTAAATATTTGACGGAGACTAAAAGTGTTATCTTTTGGCAAACTTAAAGGACCAAAATTGTTCAATGCATACTTAAGGGACTATTTTAAACCTACCCTCAAACAAGTATCCATAGAAACTGGTTCTTTATCAGTGCCAGCTCCCTCAATCATAGACCTTACCTTTACATCCTCATGAATGGCCATTTTCGTCATTTTCTCACTAATCTAGTATTCAACTGAAAGCAATGTTCGGCTTTTAGCTCATATTTCAGAAGTCAGACCAGCGTATAATTCACTTTTATGCTGATGACTTACAGCACCATCACTTTTGAGTTGCAGATATGCAATGACTGGTCAATTGAGTTCAAAGAGTGACGTTTACAGCTTTGGCGTTGTGCTCCTGGAATTACTTACCGGCCGTAAACCTGTTGATCATACATTGCCACGTGGACAACAGAGTCTTGTAACTTGGGTATAGCCTTCTAGATTCTCATATGATTTATCTATCTAATACCACCATTTTTAAATTGCGCAATTCTTTTTTATTTATAATTGATGTTATACACTGTTGTAAACAGGCAACCCCAAGACTTAGTGAAGATAAAGTGAAGCAGTGTGTTGATGCTAGGCTAAATACAGATTACCCTCCGAAGGCAATCGCAAAGGTACGTGCACCCAAAACAAAGAAATTTCTTGCCTAATGAAAGGTATGTTAATTAATAACCGAAAGAGTGAATAGGTTAAACCCCCCCCTAAATCACCATTTTACGAGTTTCATACTTAAACTATTGAGTGTTCTTCTTACCTCCCTGGACTATAACTCCCTTTATATTAAAACCCCACCCCCGTTGAATATTTGGTAAAATGTTTGGGATAACTTGCTAAGAGGCGTGTGGGAGATGAAAAAAGTCGAAAAATTTGTCCACCTGCCAAAATGAATTCATGACAGTTTCTGCGAACACCCAATAGTAAACGGTGATAGTTTGGGGGGGGGGGGGGGGTTAACCTATTCACTCAAAATATTTTCCATGTGTACTACCACTTGGAACTCTTTGAAGGAGCTTTTGGAGCGGGATGTTCACGTAGTATGTCATATTCTTCTAGGGGGTATTTCAATATGAGTTCGTGATAGTTCACGGGGGATTCTTCTCAATAGTTTAGGTATAAAGCTCACAAAATAGTGATAGTTTAGGGGGGGGGGGGGTTAACCTGTTCACTCTAACCAAAAGGAGCATCTGGATCAGTGGAAAGATGAAACATTTCATGATATTCGATCATTTTCAGTGTGATTTTCATCATCTCCACTTTCTTACATCTGTGTTGCTGAACAGATGGCTGCAGTTGCTGCCTTGTGTGTGCAATATGAAGCTGATTTCCGGCCAAACATGAGCATTGTAGTAAAGGCTCTTCAGCCTCTGTTGCCTCGACCTGTACCCAGTTAAAACATCAAGCTTGTGAATTTTCTCCTCACCCCAGCCTTTACGTCGTGAAATGAGAAAAATTGTGATAGACTTCTTTGGTACGAGTCGAGATGATCGTGATACTAGTGGTCACCTGGGAAACTACTGCACATTAATGTCACCCCCACCCCCTTTTTTCTGTGGACTGAATGCCAAAGCAATATTGTATATAAGCTGTAATGAAAATGGCTATGCATATTGATTTTATGGATTGTATTGAGGTTTTGAATTTCTACCAAGGTTCTTATTGTATCCAGTCAATTTTGTTTCAGCATTAATTTCCTATGTACTATAGTTTGTCCTTACGGTGCCTTATTGCATTTCAACCTTATTGCATTTCAATTTCTTGAGAAGAGAATTAGTATCCACCTGTGCTGAGAGGATACTTATCATGCAACTTGCAATAGTGTTTGGTATGAAGAGGCCTCCAAGTTGCGAGGAAATATCTTGCCACTGGCAAGAAGAAATAGGACAAGTTCCATTGACATTAGCCCACAGGTTTTCGGCTGATGAGAAGAGTGCAACACGTAATGTGTGGATGAGGCGTAAGACGCGCTTTTAAACCCTACTGCAAATAAAGGCCTAGTATTTGAGTTGAGAAGGATAGAGGGACAAAACACATCATCCACTGAGTTCCGAATTGTGCACAGCTAATCCTTGTGAATTTCTCGGTTATTAAAAAAAAGTTTCATTGCCGCTCCACATTTTCCATAAACATTTGCTTCCTTTGCAACCATTCATGAACATTCACATCAAGTGCTGAAGTTATTACAGGCCAAGAGAATAGACCAAAAACTAATGGTTTTCTTCATAGACAATCACAATATGAAAACCTTTACACGCCCCTGTTGCTATATAAAAGGGCATGTCAACTAGCTATTGTACATACCCATGTCTGTAAAGAACACAGTAAAAAATGACGAATTTATATATACTAACTCAGTGACTCTGCCTTTCATGCACACAAAAATGATTCTCTCAAACATCTAGTATTAGTAATAGTAAAAGATATACCAAAATAGAAAATGTGTATATATATATATATAACTTGCAGAATCTCAATCTGTGATTTGCCCGTGCTTTTGTAGCTCTCAATCTTACGCATTTTTTCATTGATTGCTTCTAGTTTTCGTCATCAAAATTGGTCTATCGCTGCTATCCGTGTCAGACTTCCGATTATGAGATTCTGTTTCTTCAACACCTGCCTGATTCTTTCTCCGTCTTCGACCCTAGAACACCAAGTTAAAAGATTAAGATCTGGCTGATTATACATAACTTTCCAACCAAATAAGTAAGAAAATCTTTGGTTTAGTACATCACCTCTCGTGATATCGGATATTCCTCGGATTCGAGCATTCGAACGACTTGACTCATTGTTGGCCTCTTGTCAGAATCCGGATCAAGACATCTTAAAGTTGTCAACAGAGCTCGTTTGAGGGCGGTTGTGGAAGGCCTTCTCTCGATTGTTGGATCAACCACTTCTTCTGAGCGTTTGCTGCCAACCATCATCTTGAGCCAGTCAACAAGATTCACCTGTACACCAAACAAATGACATATTAGCACAACAATTACGATATGGAAAATAAAAATTTATTCAAAAGAAAGCATTGTTATCAATGATAAAGTTTAACAAAATTGGAATCTCGTGCATCCAAGGATGGCCTAATGGTCGATGAAGTTGGGTTCAAATCCCAAGAAAGACGAAAAACGTAGGTGCCTTGGCACGCACCTGGTACCTGTGCTGGAAGAAGCTAGCAAGTACCGGTGGAATAGTCGAGGTGCGCGCAAGCAGTGGCAGAATCAGGAATCCTAACAAGGAGACTAAAAAGATATAAGAATGTCACATCTAGGTCTCAAACTTGTGACAAGCAACTTTTGAACCCCTTTTACCACTATATTTAGAACTTGCCTCGTGCGAGGGGGATATGAAAACTTAATAAAACTTGTTTTTATCTTATTTGCACAGTCTAATTCTCC
Organism: Anisodus acutangulus; assembly: GCA_029783415.1. Classification (NCBI taxonomy): domain Eukaryota; kingdom Viridiplantae; phylum Streptophyta; class Magnoliopsida; order Solanales; family Solanaceae; genus Anisodus; species Anisodus acutangulus. Next base: position 57,266,053 of record CM056494.1, read on the forward strand.
GACAAAAAGGAGTCAATTGAACTTAGCTTTGCCAATGATTGAAAGTTTTCCAACAAAAGGGATTCAATTGAACTTAGCTTTGCCAATGATTGAAAGTTTTCCTGAACATCACCGACATTAAAAATGGACTCTTCCTTCAGCATAAGGAAAGAGAAAAGTAAACATAAAATATACAAGTTTTTAAAGATAACTTGAGATTTAACTGTAATGCTAATTCAATATATTTTGCTACCTCTGGGAGAACAAACACCTATGACCTTGCATCACACATCCACTGAATCGTTTTGACTATTATTAACTGTTTCTCTATTTTTTCCTTTATCTAACTCCTGAGATTTATTGAACCAACCCAACCGAGATAAATTTTACGCCTTCGCTGAATCTACTCGAACTAAAATCTATTGCAAGTCCTAAGTTGTCATTAGACTTTCATTTTCTTGTTATTATCTAGCTCAACGTAGTTTAAATGTTTAAGCAGTTTGACAGAATAGCTCAACGTACATGCTAGCAAAATGTTTACTAGATGCCCAAAGACTTGGAATACCTCGACTAGCTTTAAACCTGTGTTACCCTTTTTTCTTATTGATAAATTAAAATCCATATTACTAAATATGGTCCATATGGAATTACAATATGTAGTTAGACATTCTATGAAATAAAAGCTTTTAATAGGGGTTAGATTTCTTTATTTAAGTAGGTTTTCATTCAGTACAGAAAGAACATATTTTTTAAAGATAAAAAGAAGCATAGGTTCATTGTGGTTCAAAATCAATAAGCTAGCTTTAAATACTTCTTTACTAATAATAACATTGGGAGATCATACCTCGGGAGCAGGGCGACCATAATCCACAGGATCTCTTCCGGTGATGGCTTCCAGAAGCACAACGCCAAAGCTGTACACATCGCTCTTTTCATTCAGCAGACCACTATTTGCATACTCGGGAGCGACATATCTGTTGTGAGGAAACGGACCAAACATAGAGAGGAGTTAAGTGATGACTAAAGAAGTGTATTTGACTAACCACTGATACATTTCTGTAAATAGAACACAAGGTGTAAAAAAGAGAATATCCAACATAGCTCTATAAAAGGTACTTACCCAAAGGTGCCCATAACTCTGGTTGTAATGTGACTCTTCCCTGCACCGAGCAACTTGGCCAGGCCAAAATCAGAAATTTTCGCATTGAATTCATCATCTATCAATATGTTGCTTGACTTGATGTCACGATGCACCACCTTGGGCTCAATTGCTTCGTGTAAATACGCAAGACTACAAGTATAAAAAGCATTTATAAGAGAACAAAAAAAATATGAGATAGTAAATGCAAAGTTGAAAATAGGAGAAAACTCACGCTTTAGCAGTGCCAAGGAGAATCTTCATCCGAGCTTCCCACGTAAGGTACCCGTGCTGTCTCATAGCTCCGTGAAGCCACTGCTCTAAATTCCCATTGTTTACGCATTCATAAACCAGTAACCTAAATATAACAAGGATCACCATACAAAGTAGAGTTTGAAGTAAGTTCTGATGTTGCGGCAAGCAGTTTCTTTATTTATGGTCCAACTGACAATGCTGAAAAATTATCTCCACTTATTCTTAGCAACGTTAAGAGAAGTCTACCAGAAGCCTTTCTCCTTTCGGTTTGTACTAAAGAAGGTATGCCTAAACTAGCAAATGCCAAATCTTGCATATTTTCCAAAACAAATGAATATCATGACCAACGTCAGCAGCGAGAGAGGATAGTGGAATGTCAATTGTCCTTTTCCATAATATCACATGAAAAAGTTATCCTCTCCTTTTTCTGAGAGATGACAATTGAATCTCAAGTTTCAACCAAAAAGTGCAGTTACACTGCTAAATAGTGCTCCCTCCGTCCCAATTTATGTGAAGGTGTTTGACTGGGCACAAAGTTTAAGAAATAAAGGAAGACCTTTGAACTTGTGGTCAAAACAAGCCATATATATTTGTGTGGCTATAAATTATCTCATTTAAGGTAAAATGGAAGTTTAAAGTTAAACTTTTACTAAATATAGAAATGTGTCATTTTTTTTGGGACCGACTAAAAAGGGAAGAGTGCCACACAAATTGGGATAAAGGGAGCAAGTTATTGCTGCCTATATGATATAATGAAGAGAGACGAAAGAGATTAAAAATGTGTACCTGTGTGTTCCTTCAATACAGTAACCCAAAAGTCTAACCAAATTCTTATGTCGGACATGACCAATGGCCTCAACTTCCACTTGAAATTCTTTCTCTGCTTGTCCTCTATAGATGGAAGACCCCATATGTCAAATATTTTATACATACGCAAGTGAGGAGACTAACTATTGAAGGAAATTTATAATCCTATCAAAACTTACAAATTATTCAATAGCTTTTTAACAGCAACTTCAGTTCCGTTGATCAGCTGTCCCCGATAAACAATTCCATAACCACCCTCTCCAATGACATTATCCTTAGAAAACTTGTTTGTTGCAGTTTCAAGGTCCCGCAGAGTAAACCAATGGCCCCACCCTAGGTGAGAGAACTCCGGCAGACCAGAGAGCGGGGACGGGACATTCGTAGGATGTACTGTTCCGGCAACTCCCTTTTCCCCTGACTCAAATGTTCCATCTTTTTCTAAATATGTTAATGAGCCTGATTGACTGTTAATGTCGAAATCTTTCATCTTGTCAATATTTGAATGTGACAAAAGCTTATCCGAATCTTTCTCACAGTATGTGTCTTGATATGCAAGAGGATTCTTATAACGGCTCCCATAGTTGCTTGCGGAATTTTGATCAACTCTAATTTCTTTGCACACAGAAGGAATTTTGCTTATGATGGATAGTGTATCATGAGACTTTCTTGATTTCTTACGAGAAAAACAAAATGGCAGCAGCAAAAGAATTACCACAATAAAAAGTCCAACAAAGATGGCTAATAAAACCCACACCTTGAGATGAAATATATGGGTTTTCTTAGACAGTTGGAAATTAAGGTCGGATGCCATTCTTAGTGATACCTGCAAAATAGAAGATATGAAAATCAGGAGAAATAAAAACAAGTACAAACAAACAGATCCAAATGAACTAGCAATCATGTATTTATATATCCACCAACCAATCAACAATGCCTTAATGTCGAACATAGTAGGCGTTAATATCAAATTTGTTCTATTCCGCCTAATTCATTCAAATACTAATAAATAATTAGTCTTTTAAGGTAAATTTGAGATCTTCTAAAATAGTGGTTAGCTAAATACCACACTTATTCCTATACAAACAACCAGACTATGACATGAACCTATTTAAGTGTAAAAATAATAACCAATCTTTAATCACAACTAGAAAGAGCCTCATCTAATTGTCCGATGACTAGAAAACTCATAGAAGTAAATAAGAAGAGGGAAAAAGAGATCAATCAATCAACTATCTCTCAATCCCAAATTAATTGAAATCGGCTATATGTATCCTCTGTAACCATTCCAGTATATAGAGGATTCACCATATTAGATTATTTTTATACTTGCATCAATATGCCACAACGGGTTTGGAACTAGTGCTTTGCAAGCTCAGACAGGCAGAGTTATGAGGGAAGAAGAGATATGATATTAATTCCATTTAGGAAGCAGAATGAGTTATTATAACTGAATAGGGAATTAGACTAACTTCAGGCAAATTTGGTGGCAAAGTTTCCAACTTTCAATGCTAAACACAATTCAAAGATTCAATCTTTACCTATTTTTACACTACCCTCAATATACCACAAAGGGTATGTGAAATTATTACAATTGAAAAGCCAATAGACTAAATGCAGGCAAAATATATAACTAGTTCTTTAATATAGAAGAAAACAAAGGCAAAGATTCAAACTTTCAATGCTAAATCAAGTGTTCAAGCTCACAGAAACACAGAAAATGTACAAAAAATTCAATCTTTCAATGCTAAATCAAGTTTCAAGCTCACAGAAACACATAAATTGTACAAAAGACTCAATCTTTCAATGGCTAAATCAAGTGTCCAAGCTCACAGAAACACAAAAAATGCACAAAAGATTCAATCTTTCAATGCTAAATCAAGTGTTCAAGCTCACAGAAACACAGAATTTGTACAAAATATTCAATCTTTCAATGCTAAATCAAGTGTTCAAGCTCACAGAAACACACAAGATTCATTCTTTACCTATCTTTACACTACCATCAATATACCACAAAGGGTATGTAAGGATTATTATAACTGACAAGCCAATAGACTAAATGCAGACAGATTATATAGTTCTTTAATATAGAAGAAATCAAAGGGAAAGATTCAATCTTTAAATGCTAAATCAAGTGTTCAAGCTCACAGAAACACATAAATTGTACAAAAGACTCAATCTTTAAATACAAAATCAAGTGTTCAGGCTCATAAAAACGCATAAAAGGTACAAAAGATTCAATCTTTCAATGCTAAAGCAAATGTTCAAGCTCACAGAAACACATAATATGTACAAAAGACTCAATCTTTCAATGCTAAATCAAGTGATCAAGCTCATAAAAACACAAAAAATGTACAAGACTCAATCTTTCAATGCTAAATCAAATGTTCAAGCTCACAGAAACACATAAATTGTACAAAAGACTCAATATTTAAATACAAAATCAAGTGTCCAAGCTCATAAAAACACATAAATTGTACAAAAGACTCAATCTTTCAATGCTAAATCAAGTGTCCAAGCACATAGAAACACATAATATGTACAAAAGATTCAATCTTTCAATACAAAATCAAGTGTTCAAGCTCATAAAAACACATAAATTGTACAAAAGACTCAAATTTTCAATGCTAAAGCAAATGTTCAAGCTCACAGAAAGACGCAAAAATGTATAAAGATTCAATCTTTACCTATTTGCAATGAGATCCTAGAAGTAGAAGTAAGCCACCAACAACACTACACACAAACAAGGAAGAAAAATCCAAACCCCCGATATCTTATACTCCTAAAATACCCAAACCCCATTTGGGAAATGAAGCCATTTCAAAGCAAATCATACCCAAGAATTCAAATTTCTAAAATTTGAGATTGATAATATCAAGAAAATTGAAGGACCCTTTTAGAAATGTGGAAAATAGACCTTCCTTAATTGAAACATATGACAAGAGGAAACCTTCCTTTGAAGTAAAATGCAAAGAGAAATCTCAACAAAGAAACATTGAAATCTTTGGGAAGCAAAAATGTGTGGGGGTTATTGTCAGTGTTTGACTGTTTGGTAGTGCCTTGCAATACAGTAAAAGAGAAGCATGAAAAATAAAAAGTTTAAAATGATTTTGAAATTGAGTCTACTAATGAATGTGATTGATTATCAATAATCTCTCTCAAATTAATAGCAGTACTACTACTGGAAAGTAATTGTACCAGACTTGCAGTGTTCTGCAAATGCAGCTTCCTGTCTGTTGGGGATATATATTATTTTATTATTATAACTATAATTACAATTATAATGAATAATTGGCTAGCGAGTCAAACATAAAATATTATAGGTACAAATAATAAGAGAAAGGGATATTTCACTTTTGATCCCTCGTTTATTGCAAAAATTCGATTTCGGTCCTTGTAATAATTGGCTAAGCACATCTAAACTTACTCCCTCCGTCTCATTTTAACTGTTTATTTAGCTATTTTCACGTCTATTAAAAAAACAATAAATGCAAGGTATAACTTTTACTAAGTTACTCTTATTTATTAAATATTTTTTAAAAAAATAATTGTCTACTTTAGTCTTAAATTTCTATAGTGATAATTTTTTTGAGCTAAAGTGATTGTTTAATTTGGGACAGATGAGTAATGAACTATAGAATGTGTATTCTTTTTCCCTTTAAAAAGAAAATGAGTGATATTTAGACTCTTTTTTAGAACTATATTACCTTTACATATGGAATAGCAATACAAAAGAAGTAATTACAACACACCATTAAACAAAATGGTTTAACACTTAATTATTTTGTTACATTTGTGAAGATTTACCGTTAGTGGAACTATGCATATATCAATTAATTGAAGGGTAAATATGCTTAATTGAAATAAATAAGAGTCAGAATCAGAATTTTGTCAATATATGAGGGGCTAAAGTGCTAATTTCTATAAAAGAAAAGAAGGTTAGTGGGTAATAATTGTAATTAGAGGTAATGAAGAGTGGGAGGGGACAGGCAATGATGCAAGTTGTATCAAATTTATTGAGACAAATTATTATTATTAATACTTAATATAGTAGCACACTGTCGACTGCATTTTTAAAGGTATTAGTAATCAACTACCAGTCTTTTTTATTTCTGTAAATTCATGAAAATTGTGAATTTCCAGATCTGCATATATCAATGAAAAGATTGATTTAAAGGTGGGGTTAGCAAGTCAAAAAGAAAAATAAGACTTGGACGGTTCATGTCTTTTTATTTTTTTTATAAATTATATGTTGACCAAATTAAGCTTGGCGGTGGCAGTGGCAATCTATCAGGTTTTCACATGCCCATTAAAAAAATTATTTTTTAATTTAATTATAAATAATATATAACTAAATTAATTTTATCTCTTCATTAAACGAGTAATTAGTGACAACATGCCTTCTTGGAATAGTAAAGATGAAACGAAAAGAATAATTCATATCTTCTTAGTTTTTTTATAATGATAATTTTGCATCGAGCCTATTTTTTCTAAAATGAAAAATAAAAGAGAATAGAGGGAGTAATATAAAGATGTTAAATTCGAAGTTGTCAATTGTCATTCTAGACTGACTTCAAAGAAAGAATTTTGTTTGCAAATTTTAGAGTTTACGGATGTTTAAGTGAGTAAGAGAAACGTAGTTTCAGATTCTCAATCGCAACAACAAAATACGAACCTTCCACAATTTTGAATGAATTTGCAATTACTACCACGAGAAAATCTTATTCTCCACAAACAATTAATTGAGTATTAATGTAGTGGTTGTTATAAACTTATAGTACCCCAACCATACTAACATAGAATCTGATATGCCTATGGCTATGGAAAGTAATGGTCGTTTGGAGCCTTTGTTCATAGATTTTTTTTTTCAAAAAAAATTGAAATATTATTTGGTGGGTATATATTTGTTCTCGCCCCGGATTCTGCCTTCTGCCGTTTTATCGACTGATGAAATCGGGAGACAAATTGATTCCTTAACTTAAGAGATTTGGGCTGGAAACGGAACTCTAATTTCCAGCAATGGAAGTGTTAGGACGGTGGTGTGAGTAAACTAAGAGGTAAGAAATATGAATACAACCGAGTAAAGTAAAAGTAAAGGATAAAGTAAGGGATAAAAGATAAAGATAGATAAATTTTTGAGTTGTTTGATTGATCGTGTGTGTCTATATACAAAAAATGTGTTATATTTATAGTACAAAAAGAGGAAAAAACTGTACAAACGTGCCTCCCCCCATGTCAACCATCAAGTAACCCACCAAGTTTAATGGCCGACTATAGGGAAGGTGGTGCCGATTTTATCTTCCTTTACTGCTCTTGCTCGGATAATGATCCCTTTCTTTTAGTTGTCGTTGGCCGTTAACGCTTATGGGGGTTTGAAAACCCTTCTGACTTGGTCGTTTGAGGCATCTGCGTTTGAGTGGGTCTCAGTCGTACCTCTAACTGACAACTCGGCTGAGATGTCTTGGTAGCCGATGAAGTTCTTGTAGTCGAGGGCTAGAAGTAAATTCGGCTCCAAAATAGTTCGGTTATCACTAAATTCGGCTAAACACTTAGCTATTTTTGAGTGTTAACAATACTAAACCAATTTTTTGAAAATGAATTTATCAAGTAAAATGTATTTTCGCTCATAATTTCAATTTTTCAAGTTAAACACAACAATAACAACAACAACAACAATATACGCAGTGAAATCCCACAACGTGGGGTTTGAGAGAGTAGAGTGTACGCATACCTTACCTCTATCTTGATAGGTAGAGCGGCTGTTTTCGAGAGACATAATTTTAAACATATCTAAACATAATTTTAATTTCCACATAATCTTTTTCAACTTAATTTTAAATATTATTATTTTCAAATAGCATATTTCTTTTGCTTTTTAACTTAATTTTAAATATTATATTATAAATATCGTATTTTTTATATCCAACACCTACGTAATATCTCTAATGAAAGATGCCAAAACCATAATGGTTGTGAAGATAAGCTTTTAGGTATTGATTTGGTAGGTGGGAGTCAGCAATATAATGTACCATTCGTGTTGTGGGTCACCAATGTACGTTCCTACGAAGGTTGCAATGCTGCAATTTATTTATATTATTTATTATTATTATTATTATTATTATTATTAATAATATTACTATTATATTTTATTAAAGAAAGAAACAATATTATTAGTATTAGAAAAGCTTATTATATATCTTGATTTTTTTTAGAATACATGGTACTTAGACAATCATTCTCAAACGAAGATGAAGTAAAACAAGGGATACATCATATAGTGTTAGTAAAGATGAATTTAAAATTTGAAGTTTATACATTGTTCTGATCTTTTGATAATTCTCCGCTTGTCGCCGAATCCATAACTTTTTTAGGCCACACACTTTACTATATGTAATATGTGTTGGAAATTTGCCTTTGGCGGGGAGATGCGTTCACCCATCTTTGATGAATTAAACACTAGTGTTCCGCATGTTGGAGGCTTTGTCTCTTCGCACATGCATGATCTACAAAGTGAGTAGATGACCGTAGGGCCAAGAATCATCAAATTTCGTTGAGAAATGAAAGAGATATTGGTCCATGAAGTAAGGTGTTTGAGTCATGGAAATGTGGTGTGGGACAAATCTACCACATCGGTGGGAATATGAAGAATTGCTCTCTATATAAGTCTCTAATTGGTAAAGGGTTTGGGACCCCAAGGGGTATCCCATGTGTTTAAAGGAGGGAGGACCTAGATGTGCTTGGGTTCAAGGCTAAGCCCGCGCGCGCCACCGCCGCCTACCCGTCCGGTCTCGGGATGTGGGCTGTGGGGACTTTCTGATATTATCTTTTTGGACAAGAAAACTTTTCCAATTATACAGTTTGATCCCTGAAGTTTCATATGTACAGTTTGGTCCCTAAAGTTTCAATATTTACAATTTGGTCCCCAGAGTTACAAAGAGAGAAATAGATTCCCTCATATAGAACCATACTTGCGTAATGGTTGATCTTCCTCCGGGAAAAGAATCTTAAGGTTGTGAAAATGGATACTCAAATGTGAGTACAAAGTAGATGGATCTACTGACGAATTCAAAGCCTCGGCTACTTGTACATGTGCTCCCCTGGGAGTAGCTTCACATCTTGGGCCATTGCAGTCTTGCATGGCATGGATGTTGAAACAGCCTTCCCAACCGAAGAGTTGGAAGAAGAGAATCAGAGTTGGTTTGCTGGACTGTTGGGCTTCTTCCTGAACTTTCATTTTGGTCCTTGAAATGTTTACATTTTGGTCCTGAAAGTTTCAGATAAAACAGGAACAATGAATCTGACCACATAAACATTGACTCTGAAATTAGAAAGCCAACAGTTGGAGAATCAACAGTCTGAAAGTAAAAGTCATATTGAAACAAAGTCTCGATATGAAAGACATGAGTATCATAGATGACATCTTAGGAATTGGATTTCTAAGACATCTAACGGACGGGTCGATAGTTGACAGTCTCGTTGAAGCCACCAATGGATATGAATCATAGAACTGATTGGAATCATGGTGCACCCATAGACAATGAGCGATATGCACAGGTCATGTGTAGTTCAATGTATTGTACACACTACAACCGACCTGGTATCGTCCTACAAACATATCAGTTGAACTAAGGTTCACTAATGATCTTAATACATGATCAATAGAAGGCGTTAAGTCGGATATGACGATATCTGAATTATTCGCTTATCTACAGATTATAGTATTCTGGATGTCCAGCAGTTCTGGGAGAACACAGTGATGCAAACTGGACATCAGATCTGAAGAACACCAAAGCCACAAGTAAATGTGTATGGTGGGTCTTAAAAAAACCTCTAAGCAAACTTGCATCGACCGATTCATGATGGAATCGGAGTTTATCGCTTTATACAAAGCATGAAAGAAGTTGAGTAACTTCACGACTCATTAGAGGACGTCCCTTATTGGGAGAAACCCGTGCCTTCAGCAGTTATACACTGTGGCTAGCCGGTCGGCTTCAGGAAGGACACGGATGACGACGTCTGGACGTATCTGTCAGGAGACATAAGACCGTATGGCAGTTGATCATCACAAGCGTCACTACCTTATTTACTAACTAAGGGACTACCCGAAGATCAAGTGTTCTGCCTGTCTAGGAGAATGGGCTTAAAACCCAAACAATACGAACCTTTGCGGTGGAAACCCAACCATACTGATTGGAGATCCCAAGAATTTAGTTCAATGGGAAAATTAAGCGGCAAAAGGTTCAGTTGAGCGCTTCGATGGAAGCAAGAAGCACTTCGGATGATGATTTATGTACGGAAACATGAATCCAAAGTTGTTCCCGCGATAGACATTAAAGTGCTACCTGCATGGTGGGTAAAGGTTAAGCTTCCAAACCTTTAAAAGATCCTCAAACGTTTGAGGTTAATGTTGGGGAAACTTTTAATGATTCCTAACACTTGTGAAGTGGGGTATAGCAGAATACCTTGTAGGAGATCACCTATTTAAGTGCGAGGATGACCGTCTCAAATGAACGCACTTAAGAATCCAAGTGTGTCCACGGCCACAACGGACAAAAATGTAAGAAGGAAAGTGAATAAGAAGAGTTATTGTGTTATTATCATTGTCTTGACTTACACTAAACACTGACGGTTCAAGACATCACGTTCACCGCGCAGTAAGTAAGTCCGATGGTATTTAACTAGGGAAGGTTTAAAGCGGAAGCTACCTCTCCTGATGCAATATCTTTTCGCTGAAAGATTGCTGAAATGTAGGCACCTTGTGTGTGCGCCACAATCTCTCTTTCATAGAGGGGATTGTTGGAAATTTGCCTTTGGCGGGGAGATGCGTCCACCCATCTTTGATGAATTAAACACTAGTGTTCCGCATGTTGGAGGCTTTGTCTCTTTGCACATGCATGATCTACGAAGTGAGTAGATGACCGTAGGGCCAAGAATCATCAAATTTCGTTGAGAAATGAAAGAGATATTGGTCCACGAAGTAAGGTATTTGAGTCATGAAAGTGTGGTGTGGGACAAATCTACCACATCGGTGGGAATATGAAGAATTGCTCTCTATATAAGTCTCTAATTGGTAAAGGGTTTGGGACCCCAAGGGGTATCCCATGTGTTTAAAGGAGGGAGGACCTAGATGTGCTTGGGTTCAAGGCTAAGCCCACACGCGCGCCGCCGCCGCCCCGCCCGTCCCGTCCGATCTGGTCTGGTCTGGTCTGGTCTCGGGTCGTGGGCTGTCGGGGAACTTTCTGATATTATCTTTTTAGACCAGAGAACTTTGCCAGTTGTACAGTTTGGTCCATGAAGTTTCAATATTTACAGTTTGGTCCCCAGAGTTTCTGGGAAGGTGACGGTGTTTTTTGAGGCATTAATCAGCCATTACTTGGCTGATTAACTCCTCCATTGTCACCCTCCTTCATGTCCATAATTCAGCCCCTCTTGATGGCCATTTACAACCATTACTTGGCTGTTTTAATGCCCTCCTAATGGCCATTAACAACCATGTTTTGGGCAGTTGTACAGCCCCTCCTCTTGCTATATATTGAGCCTTCTTTGGCTCAATTCAGTGACGCAAAATACATCAATATAGCAACACAAAAATAGACTGAAAAATCACGAAATCAGTGAGCAAAAACTGCTCGAAACAGTGACTGAAATTCAGTGAAAAACAGTGACCAAACACCCTCATATACACAAGATATACACTACAGAGACACACTATATACACAGAGACAAAAGAGAAGAGTAAAGAGAAACTCTTCCTTCCTATTCCATATCTTCAGCAAGTCGAGTCATATTTGTTTTCTTCGTCAGGCTCAACCTATTGGCTTTGTAGCGTTGAGATTAAAGTGTTGTTTTATCTTGGGAGACTATTGTCCGCTAACGTAAAAGCATATATACGGGGCAATCTTGTCTTAAGGATAGAGGGCAATCCCTCGACTCAACACACAACGTTGTAACCATCCAGATTTAGTTGTTTTTTGATTTCAGGATATCAAGATTCAAGACACAACAAGCTTGCGGCAGTTCTCAACATTGGCTTTGCAAGGTTATCAAGATTCAAGACACAACAAGCTTGCGGCAGTTTTGAAGATTGACCAGTTATTTATCCTTTCGAACACTTGTAATAGTTATTACTTCTCGTACTGCTTTATAAAGTACAATAGAGCACCAAGAATATGTAATGAAATTTTCAATACATATATAATATTTATGCAAAAATTATTAAGTTTTGCCGAACCCATACCATCGGTTCTGCATCTGTCCTGACTCTAGTGTTAAGCTCTCAGCTAGACTTAATTATCTGCCGCCTTGTTTCCTTCTTTAAGATGCAATTATTTGAAAAATGAGGCAGATGATAAAAAGAATATCATTATACCTAATATTTGGCTTAATGTGTTGGAGAGAATTTGAAGAAACAACAGATGTGCTACTTCATTATTTTTTTCAAACATGTACTATTTCTACAGTGTCTAGAATTGAGAATTTCTTGCAAAATAAGACTAGTCTTTGATGTGTTATTTTGTGTCTGTTTCATTACCGACCAGGCAGAAAAAAGTAGCTTCAAAATTTGAACACTTATCAGTCTAATAATACTATAGCAATAGTAGCTGTACATCACTCTCGAACATATTAGGAATCGGCTATGCTAATCTTTACTATTTGTGGCGCTTCATTTGAGCCTATTTATGTCCAATACTACAAAAAGAAAGTAGTTTCTTTGAGAGTAGAAGTTCTCTATATTTTATATTGTCGTAAGTCCGTCATATAAGTCTCGGACAAGATCAAAAGACTCACTAACATGAATAAAATCCTTGCTATATTTTATATTGTCGTATAAGTACGTCATATAAGTCTCGGACAAGATCAAAAGACTCACTAACATGAATAAAATCCTTGCTATATTTTATATTGTCGTATAAGTCCGTCATATAAGTCTCGGACAAGATCAAAAGACTCACTAACATGAATAAAATCCTTGCTAATTTATATCGCTATATAAATTATTTTTTCATCTATGATGATCCTTAGGTCTACATGAATTCTAAGAGGTTATCGATATTTCGTGACAGCTTCATTTAACGTGATTTTAGGTTTACCTCATCACTTTTAGCTCCTTCAATATATAATCACCATGGTTTAACATTTGCAGATCATGCATTCGGAGGTCGACTTAGGACATGACTAAATCATCACATGCGGTCTTCTCTAATTTTATCATCTGTATATGTTATTTGCACCTTTTGCTAAATATAATATTTGTCTAATCTTGTATGATCACAATTAAGGCTGGCCAGTGAGTCGGGTCGGCCCGGTCTCGACCCGACCCAACCCCGCCTCGATCCCCCTTAAAAAATGGTGTTGGGACTCGAAACTGGGACGGGACCTGGACTCGTCCCGCCCAAGCCCACCCCGACCGCCGCCCCCCCCCCCCCCTGCAAAAATGATCGTTGCACAACGGTCAATTATAAATTGGTCGTTGTGCAACGACCATTTTTGCCCCCACCCCACCCCATAAACCCCCCTACCCCCTTAATATTTATTTTTAACCTCTAAGTTACTATATTTACACTTTAACCCAATTTCCTAACTATAAATACCTCATTTTCTCTATATTTTATCTCACAAATCTTCCTACAATCTTTCAACTCAATCTATCTCTCTCTACAAGTCTACAATTACATTGCCTACTAAATATTTTATTTTATTTGCTCATTTGTATAATTGTATTAAAGTTAAAAAATTGGGACTAAAGTTGACAACTAGCTTGAGGATCATCCATCGAGCAAAGTTTCAATTTTCAACATCGATTACAAGTCGACGTTACGTCGGCGTTTGGTACCTTCGTTCCTTTTTTAAATTATTATTGTTACTTTTTTGAGCACTCATGCATGCAGACCCCTCGATTCTCTTTCCCAGACTACTCTAGAAAAGAAAGTCTTTTAATTATGGCACTTAATTTCATCATTTTTAATTATTTATTAGCATAATTAAAATGAAAGGATTAAGAGGTATGTTTAAGGGTAAGGATAAGGGCGCTTCTTCTAGTAGGGGTAACAAGGGCAGCGGTACTTCTTCTAGTCATTCTATTCATAGACAGGATGATTTGATTGATTACACTCATATATATGAAACTGAATTTTTAATGATATACCATTAGATGATGAGATATATTCTGCAACTCAACCAGACTTTAATTTAGAAGATAATCTAGATGACACACCCACTAGTCTAGATGACACACCCACTAGTCTAGATGACACACCCACTGTTGACACCCAATTTTGTCCCATCTTTTATGATTTTTATTCGTAATTTTTAATGTTTTGACACTTTTAAAATAATTTTAAAATATAGGCATATATGTGTATATCCTCTTATTATTATTATTATTCGCATTTTTTATATCATTTGCATTTTTTATAATAATCATAAGTTTTATCCGAAATTCTATGTTATCTTATTCTCGCAAAATTGCATCGCATTTTCCTTTTATTAAGCATTAAATATTTCGCAAATATTATATTTTATTATTATCACGTCGTTATGTTATTTTAAATAATTCACATCTTTTACAAAAAATATATAAATATGTTTTAATATTAAGCCCCTTTTCATATTTTTAAATCCATAACCCATTTTCATTTTCTAAACCCAATACAAATTCCTACCCAAACTAATTCCCTAACCAAACCAACCCCAAGCCCAATATCCTTTATTTCCCCCAATTCAGTCAGCTGACCCCAACTCCTCTCAACCCAAATTAAAAACCCCATTCCCAACCCCACCAAAACAGCCCAACCCGCAGCCCAAACCCGGTCGACCTAAAACCCATTTCCTTACCCTTTTAATTCCCCAAAAGACCCAAAACCCTTAAAAACCAAAAACAAAAAAATACAAACCCAAACCCCCCCCAAGTCCCCGCACCCCCTACACCCCGCCTCTACGTCGCCGTACCCCCCATCCGACCGGTCACCTCGCCCACTGCCACCACCCACTCCCTGCCACCAACCCTGACACCACCACACCCCTCCCGTCACTTCGACCCACGCCCCTACCCCCCCTAAAATCCGCGATTTTGGCTCCTTTTTTTTGAATTTCAAACTCGTTTTTAAGGGGGAATCCACCTATAAATACCCCATGTTATTCTTCATTTTTGGGGAGATTGGACAGATTTTTGAGAGGATTTTCAAAGGAATTTTCGGAGGATTTTTGGAAAAACGATTCAATACATAAATATTTGTTGTGTTCTTGATTTCAAACATTTGCCTTCCTTGTTATTCAAGAATCAAGTCCGAAAAGGTTTGTTCTTCACTTTTGATTCTCTGATTTCGACACATGATTCGGGTCGGGTCGACCCGACCCGGGTCACTGACCCGGGTTTGGGTATTATTTTCAGAATTCTTGCATTTTCATATTTATGTATGTTGGTTATCTGAATTTGGTGTTAAAATCTGATTTTGGTTTGGACCACTGATTCGGGTCGGGTCGACCCGGTTTGAGTATTATTTTCAGAATTCTTGCATTTTTATATTCATGTATGTTGGTTATCTGAATTGGTGAATATCTGATTTCGGGTTGAATTTCTGATTCGGGTCGGGTCACTGACCCGGGTCGGGTCGACCCGGTTTGGGTAACATTTCAAAACTCTTGCATTTTTATATTCCTGTATGTTGGTTATCTGAATTTGGTGAATATCTGATTTCGGGTTGAATTTCTGATTCGGGTCGGTCATCGACGGGTCAGATCGACATTTGGGTAACATTTCAAAACTCTTGCATTTTTATATTCCTGTATGTTGGTTATCTGAATTGGTGAATATTTGATTTCATGTTGAATTTCTGATTCGGGTCGGGTCACTGACCCGGGTCGGGTCGACCCGGTTTGGGTAACATTTCAAAACTCTTGCATTCTTATATTCCTGTATGTTGGTTATCTGGAATTTGATGGAATTATTCGATTTTGGATTTTTTTACCTGATTCGGGTCGGGTCACAGACCCGGGTCGGGTCGACCCGGTTTGAGTAATATTTCCAGAATTCTTGCATTTTTCATATTCTTGTTGTTGGTTATCCAAAGCTGATGAAATCGATTTAATTTGAATCACCGATTCGGTCGGTCGACGATTTGGATATTTCGAATTTGAACTTCAGGTCGGGTATTTTAAATTGCTCACCGCCGTTTCTTTGGCAATCGCTTTGTTCTTGTTTTATTAATATCGCATTAAAGTAGATGGAATTGAATTGAGGCCGCGCTTTTCTTTGTTTCGCTTCTGTTTTTTTAGTTTAAGCTGTTTTAAACATTCGTGCAAATGAGATATCTTATTGTTTTATTAAGTTTCTTGTTTTAAATTTCTTGCGACGGATATCATTGTTTCTTGTTTTGAACAAATACCGTCTGTTCGTGTTTTTACATTTCGCCATCTTGCTCAGATTCAGATTATTGTTTTACTGTTTTTTTACCGTTTTTACTGTTTTAAAATAAACATCGCGTCTTTCTTTTTTTCGAAAATTGCCTCTGTTCTTTTTCTCGCTTGTCGCCATTGCATCGCATCGCCATCAAGCATCGCTACTACTTACTGCTTTGATTTAATTTTGCTGATTTGAACACGATACTACACTGGCCGATGAAAAATATCCGTCGATTTTGAGGCCTCCACAGTTGCAAAGACGGAAATATAACTTCTAGGCAATGATGAAGACTTAAACCTTTATTTCATCCAAGATCAACATGTTTAGTAGGCGAGGTGACTAAAATAACCAACAAGTTATATATTCGCAGCCACGACGTGATTATAGTGATCTTTTCTATTTTACCCGAGAGACCGACACGTTTAGTAGGCGAGGTAATCAAAATAACCACATTAGTCATATGTTTGCAGCCACGACGTGATTGGAATGCTCTTTTCAAAATTTAAGTCTGAGCCCTCCGTGATCAAAACAGTCACTGTTTTGAATGCGGATATGGAGTTATTCGTATTTAACTGTTTCTAACCGTTTGTTTTTTTGACAGCTTGCAGGGTTAAAGTAAATAACGGCGAATTATTCCTCGGAGTTTATTTATTTTATTTCTTTCTTTAATTCAGCTTTTATCCCGCTTTGTATTGTAATATTATTTATCGCACGTATGTAACTATTGAAATGCTTAGAATAGGCAAACTTAGGATTAATTCATAAGGTAGTTTAAGATTTGAAACCCGTCGCTAGCTTATTTATTTGTAGGCTCGGTTGAATTCAAACTTAGAAATCCTTCGCTAGTTTATTTATTTTAGGCTCGTCACGCGTATTCAAGATTTTCAAAAACAACTTTTGTCATCTTTATTTGCTTTATGAATCATTCCGGATAAGTTTATCTTTTGTCAATTTACAATTCAATGATTCCCAAAATTTTACTTCTTTGATAGTATAAATAATTTATTGTCACAAAATGCATATTTTTCAAAACTTTACATGTATCTTTCTTTTTATGTCATCTAAATACGTACTTGTATAAAATGCATTATTTACTAATTATTTGCAAACATCTTTTAATTTATTATACTTGTAAAACATGCATTTTTTAGCAATAATTAAACCGAGTTTGACCGGATAACCGCAAGTTAGCGGATCTTAAAGGATGCCTAACCCCTTCCCTTTAGGATAATAAAGAACCCTTACCTAGAATCTCGCTAGTTTCGCAGACCTTAAAATTGGAGTTTACATTTGCAACACTTAGTTTAATATTTAGGTGTCCTAATTCACCGTAAAAATAATTAGGTGGCGACTCCTCAACCCTTTTTACCCAGGAATCACCCCGAACACGTCCGTGCTCCGCTTTGACCCGAGCAGGTCAAAATAGGGCGCGACACCCACTAGTCTAGATGACACACCCAATAGTGCACCTCAAACTGAAACTGGAACGCTTTCTATTCCCCCTAGTATGAGACGAGGCCCCACACAACGAAAATTAAAATCTGCTGCATGGAATTTTTTTTATAGGAACCAAGAGAATCAAGTAGTTAGATGCAGAATTTGTAATAATGTTTATAATTTTTAAAAATGGAAAAATGTCAGGGTGGGACGAGAGGTTTATTGAGACATGTACAAAGCTTTCATAAAGCAAGGTAGGATGAATACGAGGCTACAAAGTCGGGTGCGCCAATGCGCTCTCAATCGGGACAAGGTTCACATAGTGTCCCGGACCAAGTACATGGTCAAATTAACCCGACGACTGAGGGAATTGTAGGTCCTAAATATGATAAACATAGAGATAGAGAAGCAATATCAAAATTAGTTGCAGTGGAGGGTTTGCCTTTTCCATTTTCTTCCTCTCATAGTTTTATTCATTACATAAGAGATATGTATAATCCTGCTTTTAACGGTTTTCCTAGATCAACTGTTAGGAGAGACATTTTTAAATTTGCACAAGAATATCAACAATATTTACGTTATGCATTATATCATTTTTCTGGAAAAATATCTACCACTTCTGATATAGGCCGTAGTACTAACGACCATGATTATTTAACCGTAACATGTCATTGGATAGATCATAATTGGTCTATGCACAAACATATTTTAGCATATAGATATATTGATGATAGGCATACTGAAAATTTTAATTATGTCGTGTGAGTTTTAAAAATCTATTAACTCCATCTTTTCCTAATTATTTTCATATAAAATGTGCGTGATATATTTATAACTTAGTTGTAAAGGACGATTTATCACTTTTTGAAGACATTCTTAATAAAGTACAATTTGCTATAAACTTTATTTTAAAAAGTAATAGAATATAAAGAAAAAAAAGAATAAAAAAACTTGTCACGATTGTGAATTACCTTTTAGAAAAATTCCTGAATAAGTAGCGACTAGGTGAAATTCTTTATATGAACAACTACTTGTTGCTTACGATTATAGAAGACCTATAACTTTATTTTTTAACGCCCATAATCGAAATCCAACTGATATACTTATAGATAATGATTGAGAAAAAAATTTAGAACTTATTGGATTTTTTGAGAAATTTTTTCAAACAACTAAAGAATTTTCTGGTATATATAAACCTACTATTTTAGCCGTGTTATTTTATATAGCTCTAATATTTTTGTTACTTAATGAATATATGAAAAAAACATCTTATAAGGCACCTATTAAAAAATGTTTATCAAATTAAAAAAAAATCACTATTCCCACTATTTATATTATTGGTGTTGTATTAAATCCGACTATTAAAATAGACAGTTGTAAAACACTTATTGAAACTATTTATGATTATATAGTAGTACTTCCACCTCCAACTCCAAAAAACACAAATGAACAACCACCTAAGAAACCAACTAAAGAAGAAGTTTTGTCTAGCATACACGATGAATGCAAAAAAAAATATACGCATTACCAACAAGAAAGTGCTAGCAACCAACCAGCTTTTATACCATCTTCTTCTTCTACAATACAACCTTATAAAAAACATATTGTTTCTGCGGCTAGTATTGAAAGCCTTAGAAATAGAATGTTTAGTGGTTTCACTACTAATCAAGTTAGCGAGTTTGATGTGTTTGTTTTGTAGAGTGTTGTACCGTACCAAGCAGTTCTCAATGAAGAAGGACGTGAAGACTTGCTTAAATACTGGAGGGACAATGAGAAGACATTTCCGACACTAGCAAAGATGGTCCGAGATGTGTTGAACATTCAAGTGTCATCAACAGCGTCTGGAAGCGCTTTTTCTACTTGAAGATTTTAAATAGGAGAGCACATACAGTTATTAGCGGGAGACAACTTTGAGATTGCAGTTTTATTCAGAGATTGGATACGAGCGGAGCGTAGAAGGTGCAGTCAACCAGAGATCAACGAAGAAGACAACGAAAACTACAACGAAATCTTGTCCGACGGAGGTGGAAGCGACGTCGACCAATTTGACCAACAAATTCCAATTCCAACTGAATAACCACAAGACATTGTGAAGAAATTAGAAAAGGTGTTTATAAATATGTGATTTTTGTAATTGCAATTTTACTATGTGTGATTTGCAACTTTCAACACCACAAAGTTGCAATTTTAAAATTGTATTACAAAAAAATTATATTTCTATTAAATAATATAAGAGGCACAAAAAGCAGTATTGGAATATTTTTATTACACTATCTTGTTTAATTATTGAAGTGTTTATATATATATTTTTTTAAATTAAGTGAAAAAAAAATCCCGATCCCGACCCCGCCAAGACCGGTCCCCTTTTCCGACGGGATGAGGAACGGGACGGGACGTTGGCCAATCCCGCCAGTCCCACCGGAGGATCGGTCCCGACCTCCCCAGTCCCGTCGAGTTCCGCCCCGCCCCGTTGGACACCCCCTAATCGCAATGGATATACCCCTTAATATATTATGAATATTTCATCAACTATCATTTTTTCATATGTTGTATTTATCAACTATCATTTATATTCTTCACTACGTTTCAAAGAAAGAGGGGAGCGGAATTTGTTGACTGATGAAAGACAAGGGACCCAACATCTGAGCTATCAATAAACCACATTTGATACATAGCATTAGCATTATTAATCTATAACATTAGCATTATTAATTTGATTTGTCCTGCTGCATTAGGAGCAGACCACATTAAACACATAAACATAAATTAAATAAACAATCATGTGTCCTGGGTACTTTCAAGATAGAATTATTTAAGTAATATAGATTAAACATAAGGAGTCTTCAAATTCTCAAACTTCCTTCCAACAATTACATTTGAATATTTTTAACAGCAATTTCGAGTAATCCCTCCAATATTTGAATTTTGAAGCAAAAGCATATGAGTATAATAAACATCACATAATCATGATTCAAACTTTATTTGCTATCTACCACCGGTACGAGTATTAGATAATTCTTCCCACAAGAACTTGGATAGATAGATGGGAATGAATAACTTATAGCATTGTTATCTATGTTGGAATTTAAATCTTGATTTTCCATAATTTTCACCCACTTTATTCAGTAGCGGACTCAAAATTTATAAGTCGTGTTCAACTGCCTTTAATCTAGAATGCTAAGGTTGAGTGCTTGGATAATATTTTTGTATGTTATTACTAGTTTCCAATATAAAAATATAATGGTACTAATAAATAATAATTGGTGCTTGAACACTTAGTGACCTCAATATAGGTTCGCCACTGACTTCATTGACCGTTAGGCTAAACTTTTTAATAGGTTTACTTTTTTTTTTTTGTAAATATCTAATTTATCTTGTTATTTGGTTTTTTCTTCCTTTACTATTGATCTATATACTTAAACATTATCCTGCTTGATCCGTAAGTGTGTTTTCTCTTTAATTTATGTAGAGACGGTTGAAAAATGAGAAAAGACACAAGTCTCAGAATATAATATGGAAGAAATGGAGACGCAAAAATACAAAACAGGAAACCTGACAGAAGATTATTAGATTCACCCTATACTTTAGTTTTTTTTTTTGGATTATGAATTTGCCAGTGAGGCAGAAATTTCCTTCTCTGATATAACTTGCTGAAATTTTTCTTTTTGCTATGGAAATATCATTGGTATAATTAATTCTAAGTTGTTTGTTGCTATCTGAATTAATGAGTTGAAGTTGGTATGCCCTGTTGGAAGTTTGGAAAGCAAATAACCAAAATAGAGATTAAACAATTTTGATATAATTAACATACACATATTAAAGTTACATGAGCCCAGAGTGCCTCCTCACAAGGGTTGAAGTGATCAGGCTTGGACGACTGTTTACCAAAACCACATCTCTACAAAGTTGTAACATCATGAATGGGAGCTATCACTTCTTTCGATGCCGGAAGATCAAGGAAGATGGTTACCTGATAACAAGGGTGGTGACAACCAAAGCCAAAGTGAACGGTGGCCATAATTATAACGACCCTAAGATAATAAAATTCTTTATCAAGTGAGTTCTAACCCACATGAAAGGTGTAATGATCTGGGTATTATGTCGTGTAGAGGCTCGGTGAAATAAACATGTCTATGAAATTTCAGCAAAGATAAAAAAAACTCTATGTGGTCTTGTATGTCTAACATCGATGGACAGAATTAGCCGATATTCGGTGCTAATAGAAAGTAACAAGTACTTGACAAAATAATCGAGGTGTATAGGTTGACTTGGATACCGCCATTATAGAAAAACAACACATGCACACACTCGTTAAGTTTGAACTCATTGTCATAAAAGAATAGCGAGTGTAACACTATTAAATCCACCAATTTTAAATCGTGAATTCGTATGTACCCGACCCTCATGCTCATAGTGTCGTATTATTTGTTGTTTCAAGTAACCGAAGGGGGAAATGAACCAAATTTCGCATCATAATCCCTGCATTATCTGCGCATTTTAGTTATCGCTGCAAATTTAAACTATGATCATTCTTCAGAACTGTCTCCAGACACAAGTTAGCATACAGAACGACAAAGTTCTCAACTTCGAATAATTCTCTAAGTTCTTTTGTTGTAGCTAAGGATGGCCATTTGGACGGGATGGGACGGGACGAGACCGGATTTGGGGGGACGGGAGTGGGTCAGGATTGGGATGGGGGGATTAGAGGGACGGGAAGTGGTCCCGTCCCGTCCCACATCCCGCTATCATAGGGGACGGGACGGGTCGGGTCGGAAAGGGGGATTTGGGGGGACTTTTTTTATACATTTAAACACTTAACTAATTGAACAAGATAGTGAAAAAACATCCCAAGGCTAATTGTCTCTTATATTATTTAATAGAAATATAATTTTTTTTTGTAATACAATTTCAAAATTGTAACTTTGTTTCGTAGTTCAAAGGTTGCAAATCACATAGTATGAAAGAAATAATCCCCTTGATTATTTGCATTAATGAATGAGTATATATACAATTTACAATTTCCATAATAGGAAAATCTTATTCCTATTCTACTCCTAAAACCTTATTCTACTTGTACAATAATTCTACAATTATGGTAAGTGTACAATGCTAATTAAATACAAACTAAAGTTACTAAAATATGCTCCATAAATCATGATATACACAACTGTATATGCCGTATATATCACAGCCAAAACTATCCGGAATACTAGTGATATACCGTGATATACATTGTTGTATATGCTGTGTATATCACAGTATATTCTGTCACACCCCCGCAGTCATAGCGGGCGGTCTTCGTAAGACTGTCCCCTAAAATCTTCCAAAAGGACAGAGGAAAGACCCTTAGTAAAGATGTCTACAATTTGATACCTGGAAGGGACATGACAGACGCGAACTTGTCCACGAGCTACCTTTTCGCGAACAAAGTGAATATCCATCTCGATGTATTTAGTGCGCTGGTGTTAAACCGGATTACCAGAAAGGTTAACGACACTAATATTATCACAATAAACCAAAGTAGCTTTCTGAATGAGACAATGAAGTTCCAAGAGAAGATTACGTAACCAACATGATTTAGAGACCACATTGACTACCCTTCGATACTCAGCCTCTGCACTAGAACGTGATAATGTAGACTGTCGCTTCGTAGACCAGGAGACCAAGTTATTACCAAGAAACATACAATAGCCAGATGTGGAGCGTCTGGTATCTGGACAGCCACCCCAATCAGCATCTATATACGAGACAAGTGTAGACGTCGACGAAGGATATAGATGTAAGCCATAGTCAAGTGTCCCCCGGATGTGTCGAATAATGCGTTTGAGCGCATTCATGTGCTTAATCCTGGGATCATGCATAAATAAACACACATGTTGTACGGCATACGTAATATCCGGTTTTGTGAAAGTAATATACTGAAAAGCCCCTGTAAGACTGCGATAGTGGGTCAGATCCTCGTAAGGTCAGCCAGTCGCAATACCCAGCTTGGGTTTAGTATCAACTGGAGTGGAACTAGACTTGCACGAGGACATACCAGCCCGCTTAATGATCTTAGCGGCATACTTCCTTTGTGATAAGAATAACCCACATGTATGACGAGTGACAATAATCCCCAAAAAGTAACTCAAGGGCCCCAAGTCTTTCATAGCAAACTCATAACTGATCATTGTCATGATAGACTTGCGCAAAATATCAGAAGAGGCAGTCAAGATAATATCATCCACATATAATAGAATATAAGCCTGGGAAGTACCACGACGATATATGAACAATGAATTATCATACCTGCTGTGAGAAAACCCAATAGAGGAAACATAGTCTGTAAATCTTTTATACCAAGTCCGAGGGGCTTGCTTAAGCCCATACAAGGACTTCTTCAATAAACAGAAATGCTGAGGATATTTGGGGTCTCGAAAACCCAAGGGTTGATGCATGTAAACGGTCTCCTTAAGATCATCATGTAAGAAAGCATTATTCACATCTAACTGATGAATTGGACAAGCTTTTGAAAGAGCCAAGCTGAGAACAGTGCGAATGGTAGCCGATTTGACCACCAGACTAAACGTCTTACCACAATCCACGCCGACCTGCTGAGTCTTACCATCATCTACAAGACGAGCCTTATGCCTCGCAAACGAACCATCAAAATTATCTTTATGAGTAAAAATCCACATAGACCGAATAATATTAACACCAGAAGGGCGGGGCACCAACTCCCACGTCTTATTTTCAATAAGAGCATAATATTCGTCGTTCATAGCCAATTTCCAATTCGGGTCATTTAACGCAGACACTGGGTTACGGGGTAGGGGGATTTGAGAACATTAGAATTTAGATTAAAATGTCTTTTTGGTTTAAAAATACTCCGTTGACTATGAGTGATCGATCTGTGACTCGGGGGAGAATTGGATGGATTTTGGGAAAATTCGGATGGGTGATGGACTGGCTAGTGGGCCTGCTGGCCCAACACGGGAAGCTAGATCGAGACTGGAATAGACGGAGGGGCAGAACTGGCCTAGACATTTGGCCCAGTTGTTGGACCCGAGATGGGAGGTACTGGCCCACTGGACAGAGGGGACGAAATCGTAGATCCAGCAGGCAGTGGGTCCGCTGGCAGAATTTGGGTGCGGGACAAGTCCGATAAATGGTGGATAATGTACAGGGAGACCTCGTCATCTAAAAAATTATATGAACTAGTTCCGGGACTACTCATTTTAGCAAACGGAAATTGGGTTTCATAAAAAATAACATGGTGACTAATTATGATTTTATTAGATAATAAATCAAAACATTTGTAAACACGATAATTAGATGGATAACCCAAAAATACACAAGGGGTAGAACGGGCTTGAAATTTGTTAATTGTAGTTGGCGGAAATAGTGGATAACATAAGCACCCAAAGACCCTAAGATGTGAATACGAAGGATTTTTATTATAAAAAATTTTAAGAGGGGATGAATACGCCAATCCTTTAGTAGGAAGTATGTTAAAGATAGGTAGCCATTTGTAGAGCATGATGCCAAAAGGAATGGGGTACGGAAGCATGGACCAATAAAGTTCGGACAATATTATTTATGGTACGTATTTTTCATTCGGCTTTCCCATTTTGTGAAGACGGACGAGGACAAGAAAAACAAAAAACTATGCCATTATTTGCACAAAATTTCTGAAACAACTAATTATCATATTCTTTGTCATTATCACATTGAATGCTTTTTATTTCTCATTCGAATTGGGTACGGATGAATGCTCTAAAATTTAAGAAGATGGAAAAAACTTGAGTTTTTTTCGCTAACGAAAAGTCCATAAAAATTAGAATAATCATCCAAAAATTGAACATAATAACGATGACCCACATAACTTAAAATGGGAGATGCCCATAAATCGCTATGAATAATATCGAATGACATTAAAATGCGAGAAGTAGAGGCAACAAATGGCAATCTAACATGTTTTCCTAAAGAATACGAATGACAAATCGGAGTACTAGGCGTACCCTTACAAGAAATAAAATTATTTTATGTAACGAAGAAACAATGGACGACCCAGGGCGACCCAAACGTGCATGCCACAAGGAAGGAGCTATAGCTGCAAAAGTAGATGGCAAGGCTTGACTCTAGAGACTGAAGGCGGGCGTGATAGGATAAAGATCTCATTTACTATTACATCTCATGAGAGGCATCCCCGTCTTGAAATCCTTCACAGAAAACTCAAAAGGATCAAAATTAACAGAAACTCAATTATCAATGGTGAATTTTCGGACAGACACCAAATTTTTAATTAAGTTAGGGGCATGAAGGGTGTTTTTCAAGACAAGAGGTGGATGGAGGAGAGATAAAGTTGTATGACCGTAACCACGAATTAGAATTGAGTTGCCATTACCAACAAATATGCCACGATTTTTGCTCAAATTGGAATAAGACGAGAGAGTACCTTGGTCGGACGTCATGTGAGAAGTAGCGTCGGTGTCCATGTACCAAGTCGGGTATGGAGGATTTAATCCAAGTGTATGCATTGCGGCCTCAATATCTGTCGGAGTCGGTGTGAGGCCCACTGCCTGGAATGCCTACGGAGGCCGAGGCCCAAGCACACCGGCCTGCTACCCTGGCCTAGAAAAATGTCTGCCGCCTGAAGCTGGACCCGAGAAACTAGGCATGGCATGTTGCTGGAATTCGGCCCAATTACTCGGGTAAGGGCTTCCAGAAAAATACCCATTGTTGGGCCATGGCCCACTGCCCCAGTTCCACTGCCATGGGGCCTGCTGTTAAGACCAATTGGGTTGCTACCCACTGCCCCGAGGCCCACCGCCAGTGCCATCATTGTTCCGGCCACCACGATTTTTGCCATTATTTTTACGGTTTTGACCCTTCGTGTCGCCACCGTTGTTGCGATTTTGGCCCCAATTTTCAACAAAACCGTGAGAGTTATCGGATGAGGTCATCATCGCCACAGAACTTGCGTCAGTAGCCGCCTTTTTTGCCAAGCCGGCTTCTTCCAAAGTGAGCATCGAATGAGCTTGATAAAAGGGGTGAAGTGGATTACTTTATCGGAGTAGAGTCCCAACTCCATTATAGGTCTCAAATAGGTGTACAACCATTTGTAGGACAAGACGATTATTGGTAACAACTACCCCAACGTTACGGAGTTGGTCCGCTAACTCCTTGAGACGTTTACAATATGCTGAAACGTTCGGGAAATTTTCCACGTATATATCGATAGCAGGAGGAATAATGTAGGGGTAGCGGGAGGAATAATGTGATGGAGGAATTGATGTGAGATTGCGTGAATTTTGAACAACTCTGCCCACGTCGCATATTGGACGTTTTCATCTCAAGAACAATAGGGATGTGGTTCTTGATGTTGGAAACAGTAAGGGCAGGATGAAACATGTTCTTAGACATAACGAAAGAACAAAAGGTGAAGTAGGGATTTGGAATAATTTGGGAAGAGAAGGGAGAAGAAGGGCACAGAAAACACAGAAGAAGGCCCGGAAATCGAGAGCCTGCGAAAAAACAAGAGGAGAGGTATGAAAAACCTAGACTTCTGATACCATGAAATAAATAATCCCCTTGATTATTTTCATTAATGAATGAGTATATATACAATTTACAATTTTCATAATAGGAAAATAATATTCCTATTCTACTCCTAAAACCTTATTCTACTTGTACAATAATTCTACAATTATGATAAGTGTACAATGCTAATTAAATACAAACTAAAGTTACTAAAATATGCTCCATAAACCGTGATATACACAACTGTATATGCCGTGTATATCACGGCCAAAACTGTCCGAAATACTAGTGATATACTGTGATATACACTATTGTATATGTCGTGTATATCACGGTATATTCTGTCATAGTAAAATTGACATTAAAAATTACATATGCAACCATATTTTTTATAACTTTCTGACAATCTCTTGAGGATCTTCTGTTGGAATTGGAATTTGTTGGTCAAATTGTTCAACGTCGCTTCCTGCTCCCTCGGATAAGATTTCATTGTAATTGTAGTCGTCTTCTTCATTGGTTTCTGGTTGACCGCACCTTCTACACTCCGCTCTAATCCAATCTCTAAATAAAACTGCAATCTCCAAACTGTCTCCCGCCAATGAGTGTTTGTGCTCTCATATTTGAAACATTCTAGCAAAAAAAACGCTTTCAGAAGTTGTAGATGACGCTTGAATATTCAACACATTTCGGATCATCTTTGATAGAGTTGGAAATGTCTTTTCATTCTCCCTCCAGTATTTTAGCAAGTATTCACGTCCATTTTCATTAGCAATTGATTCGAACGGTACAACACCATGCAAAATATAAGCATCAAACTCGCTAATTTGTGAAGCACTTGAACCACTATACATTCTATTTCGAAGGCCTTGAATACTTGAAGCAGAAATCAAGTATTTTTTATAAGGTTGAAGTGAAGTAGAAGAAGATGGTACAGAAGCCGGTTGACTATTTGCACTTTGTTGTTGGTAATACATATACATAATTTTGCATTGTGTTTGTATGCTAGAGATAACATCTTCTTTAGTTGGTTCATTAGTTGGTTCTTCAGTTGGTTCTGGTGGAAGTATTTTTAAGCATTCATAAATCGTTTCAATAAGGGCATTATAACCGTCTATTTTAATAGTAAGATTTAATACAACACCAATAAAATAAATAGTGGAAATAGAAAAAAAAATTAATTTTACAAATATTTTTTTAATAGCTGAAGCGTAAGTTGGTTTTTTCATATATTCATTAAATAACAAAAATATTAGAGCTATATATAATAACATAGATATAGTAGGATTGCCAGAAAATTCCTTAGTAGCTAGAAAAAATTTCTCTAAGAATACAATAAGTTCCAAAATTTTATCTCAATCATCATCTACAAGCATATTCAAAGGATTTGATTATGAGCGTTAAATAACAAAGTTATATGTCTTCTGTACTCGTGAGAAACAACTAATTGTTCATACAAAGAATTCCACCTAGTTGCAACTTCTTTTGAAATTTTCCTATAATAAGTAATCCACAATCATGACATGTTTTTTATATTCTTTGCGTCTTTGTATTTTATTATCTTTAAAAATAAAGTTGATAGCAGATTGTACTTTATCAATGATGTCTTTAAAAAGTTTTAGGTCATCATTTACAACTAAGTTATAAATATGACATTAACATGAAAAATATCAAAAAAAGATTGAGTAAATCGAGTTTTTAAAATGTTTACAACATAATCATTAGAAGAAACATTATCTAATGTAATATTCATAATTTTATCAGTAATTTCATAATATTCACTAATTTCATGAATATTTTTTGAAATAAAAATTCCAGTGTGGCTTTCATCAATATATCTATATGATAATATACGTTTTCGCATAAACCAATTGTGATCTATCCAATGACATGTAACAGTTAAATAATCATTACTATTAGTACTACGACCTATGTCAGAAGTGATAGCCACTTTTCCATTAAAATGATACAATGCATAACGTAAAAATTATTGATATTCATGCATAAATTTAAAAACATCTCTTCTAACAGTTGATCTAGAAAATTGTTAAAAGCAGGATTATATGTTTCTCGAATGTAATGAATAAAACCAGGAGATGAAGGAAATGAAAAAGGCAAACCCTCCGCATCAAATAATTTTGCTAAATTTGCTCGATCTTTGTGTTTATCATATTTCGGATCTATAATTCCCCCCGTCATCGGATTAATTCGATCATGTACTTGGTCGGGGACACTATGTGAACCTTGTCCCGACTCAGAAGGCATTTGCACACCCGCTTTTTCAGCCAAATATTGATTATATCTTGCTTTGTGAGAGTTTTCCACATGTCTCATTAAACCTCCTGTCTCATCTTGACATTTTTCAGTTTTAAATTTATAAACTTCGCGACAAATTTTACAAATAGCTAATTGATTAGGAATGTCCCTATCAAAAAAATCTCATGCAAGTGATTTTAATTTTCGTTGTTTTTGACATCTACTTATACTAGGGGGGAATAGGAGGGATTCCAATTTCAGTTTCAGCATGAGACTCAATCTGAGCCTGAGGTGGAGTTGCACTAATGGGTGTGTTATCTAAATTAGCTTCTAATTCATTCTCTAAATTATAGTCTGGTTCAGATGCAGAATATACCTAATGATTTAATGGTATATTAATACTAACATTAAAAATATCAGTTTCATCTACACGAGCGAAATTATCAAAATTAAAATTACTAGAATATGCACCCTTACCCCTGTTACCCCTAATATATCTACCAGAAAAACGTCTACCTCGTTCCATTATAATTATGCAAATAAATAATTAACCCGGCAGGTCAAGTTGCCAACGGTTAAAATTGAAAATGATCATTTGTGCAACGGTTAGTTTCTGCAAACGGGGCGGGACGAGATGGGCCGGGTCGGGTGGTGGGACGGGTCAGGACCAGGACGGGCAAGACCAACCCTAGTCTCGTCCCGATTTCGAACCCGGTTACCAACAATCCCCCATCCCGTAATTTACTCGGCGGGACCGGGACAGAGAGGTATCGAGACGTCCCAGCCCACCGGACAGCCTTAGTTGTAGCAGTTTCATTCAACAGTTCCATGTCACCAAAAAAGGAAAAGTAGGGGAAAATGAACCCATTGGCTAAGAGGGATTTAACTTCAAAGATAATGAAATAAACGAAACTCGTTCACATGATCGTCTAATTCGACCTCAAATTCTCAAAACACCATTGTTGGACATGCATACATGAAGAAATAGCATATTATAGTAGTGTTTTCTTTGTCTCCTCGCAACTCTCCTACAATCGATAGTTTACAGAATGAATCCAATGCACCATAAAATGCAGAAAAAGTAAGTGGTGAATACAAGACAAATAGCAAAGTAAGATTTACATAACAGAAAAAGGAAAGAAAAAGAAATGCACAACGGAACAAATACGGTAAGCACAACTCAGGCAAGGAGATCACAGTAAACGAACAGCTCTCCACGAATAGCATTCCTCTGATACTTCTTTACAGTGGCACCATATAGAAAATTGGATGGATCCGACCTATCCATTGTTGTATGCCCTACTTCTTAGTCAATTTATTCCTACTCGGACCCGCCGTACTTCCTTTGACTACTCCTGAGATACACAGATTTACATGAAATCTTGTCCAGGCTTTAGTTATAACAATCTCCTTGAAGGCGCTGGAGGAGCTAGTCCAGGGATATCCCTTATATCTTTGTTGTGGGGATTCACAATCTGAAAACACAAGAAAAGAAGCCGTTAAACATAACATTTACACATAGTCAAGTGAACTGCTTAACAGATTGCAGACGTCGAATGCAGAAATGGCTAAAATACTACGAGGTAAGAGCCCAAAGATGTCACCACATACAATCTAACACTTTTTTTCGACCTCAGTCAACACTTGCATATAAAATATGAGCTCTTTTTCTTTTTGTTTTTTTAATAAGTCCGGGCTAGCTTGCGCGCTACTCAACTAATTCTGCAGGATACCTGCCACCTCCCACCAGTAAGGCTCACCTAGAATTTCATGACTGACAGACATCTACAATTTTAAGCAAAACTACAACTCTTTTTTTTTTTTTGTGATACGCGGAAGAATAGCAAACTACCTTGACAACAATTATGGCAACTACACCAGCGACAATGAGGAAGAGAAAAAACATGATGCATCTATCCGTGGCAACCTGAAAAAGATGGGAGCTAGATTAATTAATCAAAAAGGAAGTTGAAAGAACACAAACACTTTATGGCATAAATATGGGGGTATTACAACATACCTGCCGTCCAATTTCCTTGACAAGCTGGGATGCTTTTTTAATGGAGAACTGAATTGTGTCGAGCTCATTGACAACACGACCCATTTGCTCAGTCTACATAACAAAGAGACTACAAAAAATTAGATGGATGTTCTCCAAGACCAACAAAAGAAAGGAGATGAATAATTGGACGTTGCTCACTTGGCCTTTCAAGGTAGTAGCAGTTTGTGTTCCCACTTCAATTGTTTGGTGGACAACCTACAGATTAGAAATAAGCTTAAGATACGGATGGTAGATATGCTGAAACAGCATCAAAATGAACTATGAACCTGCTTGGAGCGTTCAATGGCTTGATCAGTTTCATCCATTGTCTTATTTCCAGCACCGATTAGCTCCTGATTTGACATTGCTGAAAGAAAATTAAAATGTACGAGAAGACCGATAAAATGAGTCCACAAGTTGCTTGGATGCATTCTATAGTATAAACTTCCAACTGAACAATTATTATCGATACAATCTGCGCATATAAAAATGACATGTACAAGCCTTCACTTCACTAAAGACATTTCAGTGCCCCTGAAAAGCACATAAACTTAATAGTATTTGAGGCAATTTCAGGGCTTCATATTAACTGGGGGAAGAGCTTCATCTATCCAGTTAACACAGTGGAGGAGATTCATATGTTAGCTGACATTCTGGGAGGGAAAGTGGGAGAACTACCCACAGTGTACTTGGGTATGCCTTTGGGGGCAAAAAGAAAATCTATGGGAATATGGAGCAGTGTATAACAGCCCAGCCCACTAGTGATATTGTCCGCTTTGGGGCTAGACCCGCATGGCTTTAAAACGCGTCACTAGGGTGTAAGGCCTGCTTACTTATATACTCAACATCTCTCCTGCGTTTTGCCGATATGGGACACTTCTCCTAAGCTGCCCAGCCCACTAGTGATATTGTCCGCCTTGGGCCTAGGCCCCATGGCTTTAAAACGTGCCACTAGGGTCTAAGGCATGCTTCCTTATATACCCAGCATCCCTCCCGTGTTTTGCCGATGTAGGATTCTCCTAGCTGGGGTGTCACACAGTGTGATAGAGAAATGTGAAAAGAAGTTGACAAACTGGAAGATGCAATATTTATCTCTGGGAGGGAGGTTGACACTTATTAATAGTGTGCTAGATGCTTTGTCTACATATGTGATGTCACTATTTCCAGCCCCTGTTAGTGTGATAAAGAGAATTGATACTCTAAGAAACAACTTTTTCTGGCAGGGAAACAGTGATCAGAAGAAGTTTTATTTAGTCAAATGGGATACAATGATAAGAAGCAAGAAAGAGGGAGGAATATGTATAAGGAATTTAAAGGCTCAGAACCAGAGTTTCATGATGAAGTGGTTGTGGAGATATGCCTCAGAAGAAAAACCTTTGTGGAAGAAAGTTATTAGAAAAAAGTAGGAAGAGGGTAGTTGGACCACTAATCTAGTTAGCATTCCTTATGGTTGCAGTGTTTTGAGCATCTGGAATCTATGGTCAAAGATGTGGAACAAAACAAGACTAAGAGTGGGAAATGGAAGGAAGATCTCCTTCTGGAAAGACAATTCGATTGGACAAGGTGTATTACAACAACTATTCCCAGATATATACACTCTATGCCAACAGGAAGCAACAGTAGCTGAAGCTTGGTCTGAACAAGGATGGAACCTGACTTTTAGAAGACTTCTAAATGATTGGGAAGTGGAGAGGAAAACAGGTTTCTACCATACTCTAAATCAATTTGAGGGGGTCACTGAAAATGCAGATACTTTGATATGGCAAGGAAACTGCCAAGGAATTTTTAAAGTGGCAGAGGCATACAAGATCCTGAGCAAAGTAAATAATCAAGTGGGTTGCTGGCCATGGAAAATGATATGGAAAGTGAAGATTCCATTGAGAGTAGCCTGCTTTTCTCGGCTGGTGGCCAATGAAGCAGTATTGACACAGGAAATGTTGAAAAGTAAGGGATTTAACTTATGTTCCAGATGTTATTTGGGTGAGAAACAGGCAGAGACAGCCAACCATCTCTTTTTACACTGCAAATGGACACAACAGATTTGGAAAAATTTCATTAACCTGAGGGGGATCAAGTGGGTGATGCCAGGGAACACAAAGGGGTTTCTTGATAGTTGGGGGAGAGAAGGGCATTTGTCCAATCACAAGGACAGATGGAGGGTTGTCCCAGCATGTATTTGGTGGACTATATGGAACGAGAGAAATCAGAGGTGTTTTGAGGGCAAGCAGTGTAACATTCAGAAGCTGCAGATGAATTGCCTAGCTCTTTATTATTTTTGGTGTAAACAGGAATGTTTAGTACAAACAGAAGATATTTTTGATGTTTTACACAATGTGTAAGAAGTATCATAGGAAGAAAAGCTTCTATATTTTGTAATTGGCCGTCTTGGGAGACTTTACAGTTTGGTACAGTACACCTGTTAATATATAGAATGTTATCATTGTCAAGAAACAACCTCTTGGCCTTCCCTTCGATCAATCCTACGTTTTTCTTTTTTTCCCACGATAGCGATATTCCTTAGCTACTTTCCTCTGCTAATGGAAAAAAATCCTTCTTTTTACCCATAGAAAGATTGACGCTTCTTTTTCTTTTATTTAGAGAGGAATGATTCCCTCTTCTGAGAACCGCCATTCACGTACTATTCCTCCCCACTAAAAAGAGCAATTGGAGTAGAATCGCTTTCCCTTACTATGTTTAGGAATCCGTAATTCTTCAAGAAGACGAGATTAACCCGGATCAAAAGAAAGCTTCTTATCGAGAGACAGATTACAACAAAAATGACTCATGAGGACAGCTGGAAGCAAGGAACATTCTTTTGCGGCTTACCTGTTCTATAACTGGTAAAGTTGCTGCCATGTGACCAGGAGGTCATGGGTTCAAGCCGTGAAAACAACCTCTGCCAAAAATGCAAGGTAAGGCTGCGTACAACAAACCCTTGTGGTCCGGCCCTTCACCGGACCCCGCGCATAGCAGAAGCTTAGTGCACCGGCTGCCTTTTTTTTTAACCATTGTCAAGAAAAAGTATTTGTTTAATTGTAAGGACATGCTTTAAATCTCTAACCATGATAATATATAGGGTTAATAGCATTTTGATCCTTCAATTATTGATAAATTCTAATTTTGGTCCTTGTGATATCTGACTAAGCATATTTAACCTTCGATTAATTGAAGTGTGCACTTTTGATCCCTTTGCTTGTGAATATTCATAATTTTTTCTTAATTACTAGTTGCTCCATCACTTAATTACTCATTTATTATGTTAAACATGTATTGTTAATCCATATTGATCGTAATATAGTTCTAAAATTAGTTCAAATACAACATACTTCTTACATGAAGAGACTAAAAACACATATTTTGATTAATTGGAGGTTAAAACTTAAACATGCTTCATTGGATATCACAAGGACCAAAATCGTAATTTATTAATAACTGAGGAACCAAAAGTGCAATTATCCCTAATATATAATACCAATGATTTAGCATAAGACCAAATTATTGGCACTGGGAAACCTTGAGCATTCTAGCAAATATTGTCATCATCTACTTCCAAACAATAAACATACTTATTACAGGTTAACGAGTTATTATTCCAACCTGATGCCATTTGGACATTTTCCTCTGCTGTTGGTTCACTCCCACCTGCTCCCATATCAAATAGTTCAACCCTCTTATTGCCAAGACTGCTCATATACCTGCATCCCAGCCAATTGATAGAATGAGGTAACAGAAAACCACCTGTTAATTGTGTCAAAAAACCCGAGCAAATTAGATATTGAAGGAGCAGTATCAGGTTTTTAGGAGCTCTTTTCTTGGGACTAATTTAACTTTTCATTGGCCATAATTTTCTATAAAATGTGGATTTATAGTACTTCTATATAGTTTCCAACTGGAAAGAAATTTTCTTTTCAAGCAATCAATCCAATTGATGTCAAAAACAAATCTGAGAATTAGAAGGTTTTTCTTCGTACACAAACCATGTTCTTCAATTTTTGTAGAGAGGGTAACTTTATTGATGAGTAAAAGTTGGCTGCTTGTGTATACACATTATGTAATTCAGAAACAAAGTCATGAAAATCCAAAAATTCATTAACAGCTATATGGACATATCCAGCTTCCAAACATTCTACGCAATATGTGAAACAGCATCCGAGTTGAAACAACAGAGAGAAATTTTCTCGGAGCAGAAACCAGAGTAAAAGAACAAATTGGAGTGAACTCACGTTTTTCTCAAGGCCACATATGAATTTAGCTCTTTTATCTGCAAAATTAGCAAATTTAGAGCAGTATTCCACTGAACTGCTATGTGTAATATTGGTACAGTGAATGAACCAATCCAAAGGTGTAGTCTTGCAAAGATAGAGCCCAAATAATAATAGCCACTCACATATCTTTATCCCTTCGTACAACCTTTATATGGATATCCAAAGTGGACTAGTGCAGTTTGTGATTGATTAAAAAGGCACACACCAAAAGACAATAACATGGTATATTTAAAAGTGTGTATAAGGAAGGAGAATGGATGAAAAGAAGTTAGCATAGGTTCACAGAATAAACTAAGATAATCAACCATTGGAGTTGTGTTTCTTACCACTTCAAGCCCAAATGAGATTCCGATAAACCCCTTTTCTTAATAAGAGATTCCAACTTACCATTGATTGCTTCTCATCATTGAGTTGTTTGTTAACCTCAGGAGGA
Organism: Anisodus acutangulus; assembly: GCA_029783415.1. Taxonomy (NCBI): domain Eukaryota; kingdom Viridiplantae; phylum Streptophyta; class Magnoliopsida; order Solanales; family Solanaceae; genus Anisodus; species Anisodus acutangulus. Next base: position 57,302,581 of record CM056494.1, read on the forward strand.
CTTTTAGTTTCCTCATCTTTAATTTCACGATCAAACTCTTTAATTAACCTAAAGGAAGAATGGGAAAGTAAAGCATTAACAATCTCACACTAACAGGGAAACTAATTATTCACTACCCAAGAGATCATTCATGAATCACCGTTATTTCTGAGGAAAGTAAGCACTCTATAATAAAAATAGTAAAATAGAAACAAGAACACGTAAACAGCAGTTTAAAGTGAAGCCATACATATACTATAATACCTTTCGATCAAGATAAATACTACTCCCTCTGTCCCAATTTATGTGACACTTTCCTTTTTAGTCAGTTACAAAAAGAATGACACACTTTCTATATTTAGTAACAAATTAACTTTAAAATGTTCATTTTACCCTTAATGAGATAATTTATAGTCATACAAACTATCTATGACTTATTTTGGACCACAAATTTCAAAAGTCTTCCTTTCTTTCTTAAACTTCGTGCCCAAATCAAACACCTTCACATAAATTGGGACAGAGGGAGTACTATAATTTCTTTTGGTAGGTATTGAGGTCTTTTATTCGGCTTATACATAAACCCAGTATCTAATTGCTTGAATTCCTGATATTCATTTGAAAGGATCAAACAGAAACTCCAAAACAATTGGAAAGTACAAACGTTTCATCATTAAAGGTGTGTTATTCCATCTATACAAGTACGAAATTAGGTAAAAGATAAAAAGTGCTACCTTTTACACTCTCTCATCTTCCCAGTAAGTTCTTCCAACTGTTTACTCTGTCTGTTGGAATCTTTGATCTTATCCAGCTTTTGAAATCCATTTCTGAGGAAACAGAGAAAAAGATTCTTCATGTCATGAAAAGAAATGATCAAGCACATACACATGCATTGCCTGTTAAGGAACATAAATCTTGTAGGAAAGAGAAGAAGAACACCACAAAGCACTTCCAATTATAGAGATAGAAAAGAAGTTTTGATATAAATACTAAATGATAGGCTGCAAAAGTAACAACTACTACTATCATGCCTTAATGTCAAGTTAGTTGGGGTCGGTATCACGTTTAAAACAAACGAGTTAACTGTTACTAGAATATATCTTTGCTAACGGGCAAAAAGCACAATCTTGCTAAGAACTGACATCCTTTGCAACACTGCGGATTTTTGTACAGACAGACAGATGGAGAGAGAGAGAGAGCGAGAGGGAGACTATAAGAAGTAGGGAATGAGCGTAATATAACAAATCTTATTCCAATCTCTCTAATCCATTAGAATAAAGTATTTATTTCAAGTACATCCACACCCAAGGGTGTGACTTAATGGTCAATGAAGTGGGAGGAGAATCACGAGGTCTTACGTACAAATTCCAGGCAAAAAGCAGTAGGTGATTGCACTTGCCTAAGCCTTGGTGCGCAAAGTTACCCGGTACCTATGTTGATGGTGAGAGATAGCATGTACTAAGTGGAATAGTCGAAGTGCGAGCAAGTTGGCCCGAATACCGCCGTCATTAAAAAAAGTACATCCTTTTTTTGTTAAAAGGCCTTGGCAGTTTTTGAGCCGTTCATCAATCACCCAACACGCACATGAGCACGCGCTAGCAACATCCTTTAGTGCATTATATAATAATCTAGAAAGGTTCAATTAGGCATGTGTTCATAGCCACATAAATCTTTCAAAATTTTACCATATTAACCATAATGTCATAACATCCTTCACTATTTTACTATTTTAAGTTTTTAACCATAAAGTTACAACAATCGCTATAACGGACAGCGAAGAAATAACAATTATGGGCAACAATGATGACACGAAAGCGTTAAATTTGTGATATCATAATATCCTATAATGTGTTATTGTTCCAAGGTACAACACTTGTAAACGGCCTAATTTATCCATTAATATGGTTCATTTAGAAATAGCCATCAAAGAACATATGGTCAAATAGCTTTGGTCCTTGAATTCTGAATGCAAATAAGCTTATTTGACTACTCTCAGGCCAGCGAAGATTTACATAACCTAGGGAATATCATTATTACACTATTTTTTAGTCTAATTGTCAATTTACCGCGATGCTCTTATTTTATCCGAGCTCAATGCTTTTGCACGTGCACATAGACAGAGTTCCACTCGCAACTTCAATCAACTGATCAACTAAACCTCAATACCGAATTAGGTAGGTCGGCAATATAAATTCTCTATATCATTAGACTAACTTTCAATCTAACCGTTAACCTACACAACCATCTCCCTCTATTCAAATTCAAGTACTATGTTCCACACGCAATTTCAAATCAATCAATCAACTAAACCTCAATACAAAATCAGCTAGGTCGGCAATAACAATTCTCTATATCAAAATTAGACTATTTTTTAGTCTAACCATTAACCTACCACAACCATCTTCCTTTATTCAAGTTCTATGTGTCTCCCCGTGCACATAGACGGAGTTCCACCGGCAACTTAGATCTATCAATCACTAAATCTCAATCCTGAATTAGCTAGGTCGGCAATAAAGCTTCTTTGTATCATAATTAGACTATTTTTTAGTCTAACCGTTAACCTATCACAATCAACAACTCAACAACAACATACCCAGGCGTGGGGTCTGGGGAGGGTAGAGTGTATGCAAACCTTACCTCTACCTTGGTAGGTAGAGCGGTTGTTTCTCAGAGACCCTCGGCTCAAGACAGAGCATAAGCACAAGCAAAGCAAGAGCAAAACAAGAGAAACGGTCAGATCCGGTAAAAAATAAAAATTTACAGCAGTATGAAAATATTGATATCAAAGCGAATAAGTCATGATACTGCATTCTGAAAAAGTAAGTGGTAAGTAGCGTAGATAAATAAGCTAAACAAAGTACACTAAAGAACACATAGCAGCAGAAATCAAACTACAGATGCGCCTGTTAGTATGATAAGCTAAGCGTGCCTACAGTAATAACACTACAACTACCAATTTGCAAGCGTAAGTAGGACTACGCTTGACTACCTACTACCTTTCTACCCTAATTTGTGTCATCCACAACTCCATATCTAAGGTCATGTCTTCATTAAGTTGCACCTGCGCCATATCCCGTCTAATCACCTCTCCCCAATACTTCTTCAGCCTACCTCTACTCCTCATGAACCCGTCCATAGCAACCTCCCAAACCTCCACAGGGCATTTGTGTCTCTCCTCTGCACATGTCCAAACCATCTCAATCTCGTTTCCCGCATCTTATCCTCCACCGAGGCCACTCCCACTTTGTCCCGAATATCATCATTTCTATTCCTATACCTCCTTATATGCCCACACATCAATCTCAGCATCCTCATCTCCGCAACTTTTATCTTTTGGATATGCGAAGTCTTGACTGGTCAACACTCCACCTCATACAACATAATCGATCTAACCACCGCCCTATAGAACTTGTCTTTAAATTTTAGTGGCAGTTTTTTGTCGCATAAGACTCCAGATGCGAGCCTCCATTTCATCCACCCTACCCCAATACGATGTGTGACATCGTCATCAATCTCTCCATTACTTTGGATAATAGACCCGAGGTACTTGAAGTTTCCTTTCTTTGGAATGACCTGAGTATCAAGTCTCACCTCCACGCCTGTCTCAAGGTCGCTCCCGTTACTGAACTTGCACTCCAAGTATTCTGTCTTGGTCCTACTCAGCATGAACCCTTTAGACTCCAGAGTCTGTTTCCAAGCCTCCAGCTTAGCGTTCACTCCGCTGCGAGTTTCATCAATCAGGACTATGTCGTCTGCAAATAACATACACCATGACACCTCCCCTTGAATTTGTCGCGTCAGTCCATCCATCACCAAAGCAAATAAGGATGGATTAAGAGCTGATCCCCGGTGCAGCTCCATCATCACTGGGAAGTGCTTCTAGTCTCCTCCTACTGTCCGTACCCTGGTCTTGGCTCCATCATACATATCATTGATCGTCCTAGTGTACGCCACAACCAATTCCTTTATTCAGGTTATATGCTTTTGCACGTGCACGTGGGCAGAGTTCCACCCGCAACTTCAAATCAACCGATCAACCAAACCTCAGTCCCATATTAGCTAGGTCGGCAACATAAATACTCTATATCATAATTAGACTATCTTTTAGTCTAACCGTTAACCTACCACAACCATCTCCCTTTATCCAAGTTCTATGCTTTTGCACGTGCACATAAAACTTAACCATCCGTGTTTTTCGTAATAGCTATTTGCATATTAGAATATAAAGCAATAAAACTCAAGCTTTTCCAACAAAGGAAAAACAATCATATTTCATAATATTCAATAATATCTCAATCAACTGCTCTATACTACAGTACAAACCTGAAAGATTCCATTTTTATCTCTAAAACAAAAAACAGCAACTACAATAACTACGCCTCCATCTCAAACTTATCATAATAGGCTATATGAATGCTCTATATCCTTCCGCTTCATTTGGGCCCTTTTTATTCCAATTCTTATATCTAAACATACATAATGCACATAAACATACATAGAGCATTTAATATCTCAATTAACTGCTCTATAATACAGTACAAACCTGAAAGAAACAATTTTTATCTCAACAACAAAAAACAACTATAATAGCTACGACTCAATCCCAAACTTATCCGAACAGGCTATATAAATGCTCGATATCCTTCCCGCTTCATTTGGGCCCTTTTTATTCCAATTATTACATCTAAACATACACAATGCACATCAACAAGGTTAAAAAAATCTGCAATTATTCATTATATTGGACTAAAAAAGACAAGAAAATTTACGCTAAGGCTCGGAAATTGTCCCGCATCTCTCCATGGATCTGCTCCATTTGTGGATTCATTTGCAAGTCCAAATTCGCCATTTTAGCCCAATTTCTTTCTTTTCTTGATTTTTTGTTGCCGGATTAGAACCCAAACAAATTCCTCACCGGCAAATCAAAATAAACAATACCCAACTCGCAAAATTGAAACTTTAACCAGAATTCACACCATTTTCCTCCATAATGTTAAAAAAATAAAGGGGCTTTTTTACAATTAATTGAAATTTGATGGGTTGTTTTTAACAAGGGACAAAAAGGGATGGAAGAAATTATAGATGGGAAAAGAATTTGGGATTTGGGATGGTTTAGGGTTCTTGTTGGAACGAAAAGGGGGAAAAGAGGGGAGAAAGAGAGGGGAAAAGAGAATTATCATTTTATTGTGTGTTTGGGTTAAAAAAAAATAATGATGATGGAATACAGGCTACCAATGGCCACTTTTTTCTTGTCTGTGTTGCCATATGACACCCGTGCATTAGTTTGCTAACATTTCTTTTGTTATATTAATACGGGTGTTCGCATCAATTTGTGTGATTTCATGAATCTGCTACCTTTCACTAGTAATTTTGTAATTTATATGTTTCAATAAATTTACTTTTATTAATAAAAATTATGGTGGAGTGATATGTATTTCTTCATCTTAAATCACGGATTCGAGTTTTAATTATGGAGTCATTTTAGTTGTGGAATCTTTTACCCCATACGTGACTTCTCGGCGTGTGTCGAATTTCCCTGTAGGATTTTCTGATATGAATTTAAATATAATTGAATCATAATACGAATATCAAACTCCTCACGAAAAATCTATACAAAAAAATAGATAAAAATAATACTATATTTATATGATGCCAAATTATATTATTTTCTTATTACTCATAGGGAAATTCGCACGATTGGCCCTATTTTAAGGTGATCTTTAGTTTTTGCCCCTCAAATTGATGACTTTTAATTTTTGCCCTTCACATTAAAAAATGATCGAAAATAGCTCTGATGTTTTGGGTTCGAATCCCAGCAACGTCAAAAGAAAAAAAAATCACAATGCAAGATTTAATTAGAAATTATGTCAATTCGGCCAAAATTTTATAATAGCTATGTCTTAAGGAGTATAATTTCTATGTAACTATGCCTGAAGGGAAAAAAAAAAGGAATTCGCAAAGCAAGTATTAAACTTTTATTCAAATTTGAACTTGGTTATCTACCGGTGAAATATATTTATGCCGATTTTATTTATTGATTTCAATTAAACTTTGTGTTCGATACAGAACATAAATACAAATATAAGAAACCCCTTAAACTTTAATAAAATGATTTCAAATTTTCAACAGCATAATGTGTTCATAAACCTATCAAATTTAGATCTACACATCACTAATTGTGTCTTATCACTAAAACTACCTATTTATAGTTGTTTTATTAGTCCAAAGTGGTCTAAATAAGAAATAAATTAACATTATTAACTAGTACCTATAGCTTTCAAGAGACAAGAATCATTACCGTTAACAAGTCCACTATTACAATATTTTTCCAACTATCACTTTCTAAAAAAATGATTATTTCGTCCTTTTAAACTCTTCTAGTCCATTCTTTGGAACAATTTACTTTAGTAAACTATGAGGATCAAACAATGGTTACTGATTTTGTCATAATTTGATATAACATGTTAAAGGACAATACATTACTTAATTGTATGCATATATGGTATTAATTTGCAAGTTCAATTAATTAGTTAGAGTTGTATACTTGTACTATTGTTTTAATGCTAGCAGAACCTAGTAAGTGGTATATAAATATACTTAATTAACTATTGAGTTAAATGCCTAAGTTATGTGGTAATGACAATACGCTTTTCTTTGATGGGACCAACCATAGTTCAATAACGTGGACCATTGTTGAAAGAGACGTTTTTAATATATTTGAAATTACTCACTGAAAATGTAATCCAGATTAATTTTTCCTTTTAGTAGTTGTTTGGTTTGTTTTTTGTCGGCCCTCAAATTCAGAGGTCACATAATCGCCACTCACCCTCAAACGTATGTTTTTCGTTTAATTTGGGCCTGAATGGACCTTAATAGTTGAATAGAAGCCTAGTTCATTGATTGATCAAGTATATATTTTTTTGTTTGATTAGACCCGAATAGATCAATATGAGATCAAAATGTCTATATGGTCGAGTTCAGTTTTGTTTGTAATCCAAGTGTAGTCATTGGTTGGCTCAGATAGAATTGTGTAGTTACTGAAAATTCATATAGCTGACTCCATTTCTCACATATCATCGTTTCTTGTGATTTTTACAAGTTATATATGTTTTTCGTTTAATGTGGTTATACAACAACTCCAAAAAAAAATCATTGCAATAGAGGGCTAGTTCATTGATTGATGAAATATTTGTTATACAGTCAACTCCAGTTTTGTTTGTAATCTAGGTGTAGTAAGTGATTTGGCTCAAATAGAATTGAATAGTTCCAGAGCTTTATCCGAAAAAAAAGTTGAATAGTTACAGAGCATTTATATAACTGACCTCAGTTTCAACATGTCATTATTTCTTGTTATTTTTACAAGTTAATACATGTTCTTTGTGTAATTTGGGCCTGAATAGACTGAAGTGGTCAGAGGAAATCGATTTTTTCTCATTGTAATAGAGGCCTAGCTGATTGATTGATTGATGAAACGTCTGTTCTTTGTTTGATTTGGCCTGAATAGAGAGCCTCGTATTTATATAGTCAACTCCAGATTTTTTTCTTATTGAGATGTAGTGATTGGTTTGGCTCAGATAGAATTGAATAGCTACAGAGAATTAATATATCTGACACTATTTTTGACATACCATGGTTTCTAACATTATATATGTTCTTCATTTAATCTGGTCCTGAATAGACAATGGTGACAGAGGAACTCCATGTTGAAAATTTGTTTTTGGTGGGGAGGTGCGTCCACCCATATTTAATTAATTAAACACTAGTTTTCCGCATGTTGGAGGCTTTGTCTCTTCACACATACATAATCTACTAAGTGAGTAGATGACCGTAGGGCCAAGAATCGTCAAATTTCGTTGAGAAATGAAAGAGATATTAGTCCACGAAGTAAGGTGTTTGAGGCATGGAAATATGGTGTGGGACAAATCTACCACATCGGTGGGAAAAGGAAGAATTGCTCTCTTTATAAGTCTCTTAATTGGCTAAGGGTTTGGGACTCCAATGGATAACCCATGTGTTTAAAGGAGGGAGGACCTAGATGTGTTTGGGTTCAAGGCTAAGCCCACACGAGCGCCGTCGTCGATCCGGTCTCGGGGTCGTGGGTCATTCTGATATTATCTATTTGGTCCCTGGAGTTTCTGAAAAGGTGAATTTGGCAACAACAGAAGGCCTACCGTTTGGACTGATTTTTGGAGCATTAACCAACCATTACTTGGTTGTTAACTCCTCCATAAACTGCCCTCCTTCAATGGCCTTAAACAACCATTTTCTTGGCAGTTGAGAAGTCCCCCCTTATGCTATATATTGGAGCCTTTTGGGCTGAATTGTATGGACAAAAACAGTGACGAAAAACACACAAACATAATATAGAAAACGAGACAACATTTATATACACAGAGACAAACATAAGAGACACTGAAATTCAGTCCAAAACGTTGGGATGAAACAGAAACTCTTCCTTCCTTTTCTATTCTTCAGCAAGGCGTTTCGTGTTTGTTTTCTTCGTCAGACTCAACCTATTTGCTTTGTAGTGTTGAGATTAAAGTGTTGTTTTATCTTGGGAGACTATTACCCGTTAACGTAAAAGCATATATACGGGGCAATCTTGTCTTAAGGACAGAGTGCGATCACTCGACTCAGCACGCAGTTGTAACCATCCAGATTTAGTGTTTCTTGATTTCAGGTTATCAAGATTCAAGACACAACAAGCTTGCGGCAGTTCTGAACATTGGCCTAGTTGTTTATCCTTTCGAACACTTGTAATATTTATTTACTTCCCGTACTGCTTTATAATATCCAACATTCCAATATCTCATCGAAATAGAGGCCTAGTTTGTTGATTGATGAAATATTTGTTCTTTGTTTGATTTGAGTGAAATGAGTACGAAGGATTTATATCGTTGACTCCAGTTTTATTTGTGATGTAAGTGTAGTCATTGTTTAATAGAATCTATGTTCTTCGTTGAGTTGTGCAGTGGGTGCACCAAGTTGTGAAAAATGCAGATCTTTGTGAAGACCCTTACGGGTAAGACTATTACCTTGGAGGTAGAGTCATCGGACACCATTGACAGTGTTAAGAAAGATTCAGGACAAGGAAGGCATTCCACCAGACCAGCAGAGGTTGATTTTTGCAGGCAAGCAGCTCGAGGATGGCCGAACATTGGTTGACTACAACATCCAGAAGGAGTCCACCCTCCACCTTGTCTTTCGTCTCCGTGGTGGTGCCAAGAAACGTAAGAAGAAGACTTACACTAAGCCAAAGAAGATCAAGCACAAGAAGAAGAAGGTTAAGCTCGCTGTCCTCCAGTTTTACAAGGTTGATGATTCTGGTAAGGTTCAGAGGCTCCGCAAGGAATGCCCCAATGCTGAGTGTGGTGCCGGGACTTTCATGGCTAACCACTTTGACAGGCACTATTGTGGTAAATGTGGCCTTACCTATGTTTACCAGAAGGCTGGTGGTGATTAGATGAGTTTTACTTTACTCTTTTGCCAGTAGCACTAGCTTTCCCAACATTTGTCCTATACTTTCCTAATGTCTTGTTTGTGACAAGATGTAATGACTTTGAATTATGGGATTATGTTTGCAGCTTATAACAAAAGGATTTTTGTCAGCTAAAATATGTTCTCCCTTTGGTTTTCGTTTCAACTTTCTTTTTCAATAACTTAAAAGAGTACATAGTTTAAAAAATTTAGTTTTTTAATTTTCTACCGCTTTTGGCTTTTTCTCTGCTTATGATTGTCACTTTGTATTATTTAATTTATTTCTTGATGGTGAAAGTGACTGTTCTGCATTTGGTTTTCCCCCCTCCCCTTAAATAGTGTACTTTAGTATGACTTTTTTTTTCTTTTTTTAATTAACTAAAAATAATTGAATTAAAAAAGTAAAAATATTTAATATTTCATAGGTTTCAGGTATCGGTTCCGGGTACCCTTCTATTTGCCGGAACCGGAACCGGACCCGACATTGATCGGTTCCTAATTTTACTACCCGGAACCTACCCGTTATTATAATATATCTATCCGGAATCTACCCGTTAGTGTTGATTTCGGTCGGGTATTTGGGTATCCTGTACCCGTGCTCACCCCTAGCTATCATATATATATAGGTACTATACAACAACAACATCATATATATGTTAAAAATATGATTATTAGATAATTAATTAAAAAATAAAGATAAACTGAGAAAAAAAATAAGATAACGACGTGATCACACTAAATTCATCATTACATAAAATGAGATTTTTCGTTACGTAACAATAAATTTAACGATACGATATAATAAAATTTAAATAATAATCAAATTAAATATTATATTTAAACTAATAACATAATACTCCCTCCGTCCTAATTTATATGTCATTATTTCATTTTAAATTTATTTTAAAAAGAATGTTATCTTTTATATTTGATAATTATTTAATGAAAAAGCAATAAAAGTAGATATTAAAATAAAAATAATTTAGTAAATATAATAAAATCCTTATTTATTTTTTAAGCTTTGTGTTGATCAAATGGTAACACGTAAATTGGGACGGAAGGAGTAGGTAACAACCGCAAGATGTTAATGGTCAATGTGTATAAGCACAAGAGAGATAAGCAAGAAAGCAAATTTCTATTAAAGCAACATGCCCACTACCTACGCTTTGTAACTATCGTAACCACCTTCCCCCGTATATCCACATGCTAACTTCTTTTTTTCATATGGGGTGCTTAAATTCTCCATTAAAATCCAAATTTTGTGAAGAAATTAGATCTCCTTTAAATTTTATAACTAGATTAAACAATAGCTCTTGTTAGATCATCACCATTCTTGAATTGTCAAATGTGTTATAAATTATAGGGTGAAAAAATCGAGTTTTTTTAACAAATTTTCTATCTGGGTTTTCTTCATCATCGTCAAAATTGTGTTTTCTTGACGTTCTTTAATGGCGGCGAAGAATCTATATGATACAATTTCGAAAGAATTGGCTGAAGAGGTGCAAAAATGTGGTTGCATGAAGCAAACTGGTGTTAGTTTAAGGCATATGATGAATTTTGGGGGTAAATCTTCTCCAAGAAATTTGTTGATTTCTGCTCAATTTCTTCATAAGGAGTTGCCTATTCGGATTGCTCGTAGAGTTATTGAGCTTGAAAATCTTCCTTATGGGTTGTCTTCAAAGCCTGCTGTTTTAAAGGTATAACATTTTTTTCCTTTTCTTGTTTATTTGTCTTGGTTTGCTCGAAAATGTGCAAAAAAAAGGATTGATTAAGAAGAATTAATCATAAATTAGTTGTAGGTTGTTATCTATGTCCTTGGAGGATTCATTGTAGCTTAAAAAAAAAAGAAATAAGGTTGTTGTCCAGGCCCGAAACTAGGTAAAAAAAGGGAAGTTACATATTTGGCCGGTTACCTTCGCTAGCCAAATATAAAAAAAAAAATATACACTATTATGTATCAAGAAAGTATATTTTATGTATGTTATAAGTTAATATACAAAAAATATACATTTGCTGGTACTATTATGGTGGGCGGCTATTTATGTCAATTTATCTAGAAAAATGTCACGTGGAGCGTGTCACGAGATATATCGCTCTTGGACTTGTTAATGTAAGGCCAATGCACCAGCCAACCAGTGTGGTGGTGAACACGTTGTGCACTAAGCTAAGTTGTTTACCTTGTAGACGAAGGAGATATAGAAAGTGTGCCCGTGCTTGATTTATAAGATGGTACATCATTCATGCTATCTCTTATCAGCACATGCATCGGGTAGGTCTGCCCAACAAAGCATAGGTAGACGGGAGAAATTACCTTTCTGTCTCTGTTTTTGGAATTTGAATCCTGGTCTCCAATGGTTTTCACCTGCTTTATTGACTGTTAGGTCATACCCTTGAGTCAATGTTGCTAGATTGAGTTTATTGATCAACCTATTGCGACCCTTTCTTTTGGTTGGATTTTGGGAAACTCATGTAGAGGCGAAAAGCTAGGAAAATGTTGGATTAAATTAAGTTAATGCAAAGTATGTAGGGTCAGAAGATGTATATATATTTTTTATTGTTTGAGTGTAATTCATGCTTCTAATTGTCTTGATGCAGGATAAAGTATGTGGTTAAAGGATAATTCTTTACATAATATTTTATTTGATTATCAAATTGGGTTTACTATTTATTTTCTTACTACTTTTAGTAGTTTTGGCCTAGAGCATGAGAGGAATCATTCCCGTTTTATTCTAATCATTTCCTGCTACCAACACTTGAACTTGCAAGTATTTGATGTTGTGCTGCTTTTCTCTCTTTTAGGTCCGAGATTGGTATTTGGATTCTTTCCGTGACCTTCGATCCTATCCAGAAATAAAGGATAAAAATGATGAGTTGGGATTTACACAAACGGTTAAGATGATTAAGGTCAGGCACAATAATGTCGTTCCTGTGATGGCTTTGGGAATCCAACAACTCAAGAAAGAACGACCTAAATTTGATTACGAGGATTTGAGAGAAATACACCAATTTCTCGATCGATTTTACATGTCTAGAATTGGAATCCGCATGCTTATCGGTTAGCTTCGTACTTTTCCTGGCTTAATTCTTATAGTGTTGAAGTTGTTACATATAACAAATGTGGTTTTGCTGCTAAATTTCTGTTAAAACTCAGGGCAGCATGTGGCCTTACATGATCCAAATCCACCCCCCAATTGTGTGGGTTATATACATACAAAAATGTCTCCCCTGGAGGTTGCACGCTATGCCAGCGAGGATGCCCGGGGAATATGCTTACGTGAATATGGCAGCGCACCTGATGTTAACATTTACGGAGATCCAGATTTTACATTCCCGTATGTTTTGGTCTTAAATCATGGGCATTACTCGTTATACAAAATATCTCTTTCTTTACTGTCTTGTACATTTCTCTTGTTCTGTAGAGGTTCCAAAAGAGCTATTGATATCTACATGCTAGAAGATGATATAGAATGTAGGTGTTCTGTCAGGCCCCACTACTAACAAAACAGGAATTAGCAACGGACAAATTATGTAGCTAAACAGCAACATCCGCCGCTAAATAGGCTCTATTTAGCGGTGGATTAGCGACTGAATATGAAAAGAATCTGTTAGCGACGGATTAGCGACAAAGTTTGTAGATAATTCTAGTTTTTTTGTAATGTCCTGTTTCTTTGTTTTATATTTCCATCTTTCGTGCAGTTATGTTCCAACACATCTGCATATGATGGTCTTTGAGTTGGTAAAGAACTCCGTTCGTGCTGTACAAGAGCGTTTTATGGACTCGGACAAACTTGTCCCTCCTATTCGTATAATAGTTGCTGATGGTTTAGAGGATGTCACCATTAAGGCATGACCTCTTTTCAATCCTATTTTTTCGTCCCTAATCAGTGTCTAGTGAGGGACTTGTTCCTCTTTTTTATTTTTATTTTTATTTTTATTTTCTTCGGCATAACTTAATAAGCATGGCTGTGTTGATATAGGTTTCTGATGAAGGAGGTGGAATACCAAGAAGTGGCCTTCCCAAAATATTTACGTATCTCTACAGTACTGCTAGGAATCCGCTAGACGAGCACTTTACAACAACTGCTACTGCATGCACGATGGCTGGTTATGGATATGGAATTCCAATAAGTCGTTTATATGCTCGCTACTTTGGAGGGGATTTGCAGATTATCTCCATGGAAGGCTATGGTATGTTATTTAAATCTCTCAACCTTGTTTCCACCAGTACCATTTTGATTGGTAGATTAACAAGTTAACGACCTTTCTGACAGTATAGCCGACTCCAACTATTTAAGATTGAGGCCTAGCTGATTTTATAGCACAATTATGGGTTCAGCAGAACCAGTAGCTCTGGCGCAAATATTATGTTTGTGTTAAGAAATTCATTAAATATGTATAATAATCTAATTCTGAAACCAGTTGTTGTCCTCTCCTAGAATCCATAACCCATAAACATAAAATCCTGGATCTGCTTTGTTTGCGGAGGGATAATCAGAAGATTGTAGCGAATTCATCGTGAGAAAAGTAAATATCAATAACATGCATTGCACTACATGGACGTTAACATCTAGCAATAACTGACAACAATCTTCAGAGATACAATAAGCCTATCACCATAGTTATCTAAAAGTGACTGTTGCGCTTTTTGTCTGATCATGTTTTCTCTCTTATTTGGAAGTACCAACAACGTTCTTATTGTATAACATAATTTCGAAATGTTGGAACCTTTTCGGAACAGACATGTCTTTTTGTTAATAACTAGTTAGATATTACGAACTACCCAAAATACAGGAGAAAATGTTATGAGTTTAGCTTTGCATGGTCACCCCTCTATTGAAGTATTGTCAAAAGTGGCGTAGCCACAGAGCGAAAGATGACTAGTTGAACACCCTTTATCGGAGAATTATATTGAGTATATAAGAAAATATATTGTATATATACTTCAAACGTTACTTCTTTTTACATATATATTAAACTTTGAGCACTTAACGAAATTTTTGGTTCCGGCACTGATTGTCAATGTCTGATGTGCACGAGTCTCTTGATCCTCTTTGCAGGTACAGATGCTTACCTTCATTTATCGCGGTTGGGAGATTCAGAGGAGCCCTTAACTTGATGTATGACATTGGGAGCTCAATCTTGTTCAGAAAATTTGCTCTAGTTACTTCATGGGGAGAACTTTGAATCCTCATTTTAGGAAAAAGTAAATGATGTAATTAGCAAAGCCTCTTTGGTTCAATAATCTAGGCTTAATATGTTAAAAAATGCCAGTTAAAACTTGGCTCACTTTGCAATTTGCACTCTTGAACTATGTTGTGTTCCTATTACTTCTCTGAACTGCATTTTTGGTGTTCCCTTATCTTCTGGAATTGCCCTTTCTTTTTCTACCATATCTGACGACATAACTCTACTCCTGGTATTTCACTGGGTATGTTGTTGTTGTCTGACAACATAACTCCATATTTTCCTATCACTTGTCAAGTTACGATAGTAAACATTGGGGAAAAAAAGTTACGATAGTAATATACATTAAAAATTGTAATTCAAGGGAGTAATAGAAGCCTCGATGGCAATCCATCCTAGGCTATTGAGCATGGAGTAATTCACCGATGGGGCTCCTACTCCCAAAATCAGCCCTCTTCCATGAAAACTTATTCACATCAGATATTTATATCAAATCAAATAGTATATGTCAAATAAATAATCACACATATTTTTTTCCTCATTTAATCGTAATTAATTAATTTGGTACGTACATCCGGTACAAAGAAGTTCTTACTGTCCTCTCTCCATATGAAGCTCTAGTTGGATGACTTCACTATCCATTCAGTCCCCATTTACACTAAAAATTCCTCATACCTAAGCTTATCCAAACCCTATGTTACAATGAACTTTGAATAGAATATGTATACTAACGATACTTTAACAAGTCTATGAAAATACTTTTTAAAGTACATAGCAAATAACTTTTGTAACTCCCTGCATTATTTTTTACCTTTTCATTTATTAAGATGTTTTAGATTCAAGCTCTGATTATGAAATCATTTTTATTAGAGAATATTACATCCTAACCAAAGGTGAAGCTAGAGTATTCGCTACTAAATCTGCTGAACTCAATTTTGATTTAAATCATGTAGTTATTTTTAAAACTTTTATTGAATATGCACATATTATTAATATACAATATAATAATTTAAAAAAATTAAAATTCACGATCATAAACTTCAAATTTTAATTCTGTCTGAACGTAAAATTTTCCAAAACATGTGTTCGAATCTAGTCGAACTATATACCGAATACCGGTTGGGCTTTTTTTTATTGGAACACTTCCCATGATTGGTGAACACAAACCTCAAAATTCCAATAAGATGTCATATTCAAACGTGGCATTCCACTAGCCATAAAAAATAACTCTACTTTCTTCCTTCTTCCTCCATTTCTCAATTCTTGAATTTCTCTGTAATTTTTTTTTTTTTTTAAAATGCTACTAGTTCTTTAATTCCATAAATCACTATAACCCTATTCTTTAATCCAATAATGGAGCTCCACTTAAACAATTACACTCTCCATTTCCTCAAAAACACTAAAATATCCCCATACTTACACAAATTCCCAAATTACCCTCACCGGAATCCGACCAACATCGCAGCCGTGAGGGTATCGGCGGCGGAGGACACGGCGGCGTTAGTGGCGGCGGCGGAACAGCCTGGTGGGAAAATGGTGGTGGAATTAGTAGGTGCTTTTAATGAACTAACTGAAAGAATGGATAATAGTGTACTTTCAACTAGTTCTTCAAGATTGTTGTTTATAGCTCTTAAATTATGTATTCCCATTCTTCAGTCACTTCCTCTTGCACCTGATGGTCGGTCACCGTTATCTAAAGCCTTGTCTGTTGCTGTTATTCTAGCTGATTTACAGGTAAAAATTTACTCACAACCAACGTTTACAGTGTTAATTTTCAGTTAGTTTTATCAAGAGCGAAGTTAGGAAACTATTATGTGTCACATTATAATTTTAAACTAGCTGAACATTACCTACTAAGTACTAAACTAAGGTGACTTTGATGTTATAGTGGGTTACTTTTTACTGTTATAATGGGTAAAGTTAAGTTATTTTAATGTGACAAAAATAATGTTGGAACTTTATTTTATAGCGGGTAAAGTTTAGTAGCTTTATGAATAGTGAGGTCAGGAAACTATTATATGTCACATAAGTTTAAACTAAATGAACTTTACCTACTAAGGTGACTTTGATGTTACAGTGGGTAAAGTTAAAGTACTTTGTGCGTCAACATAGTTTTGTGACTTTACTATTATAGTGGATAAAGTTAAGTTATTTTAACGTGACGATTTTTTTTTTAAAACTTTATTGTATAGTAGGTACAATTCAGTATAATTTGAAGGCATCCGGTGTTTACAAGGTTAATTTTCACTAAGCTTTATGTACAGTGAAGTGAAGGGGAGTCTTGGCGTAACTGGTAAAGTTGCAGGAGGTCATGTGTTCAAGTCTTGGAAACAGCCTCTTGCAGAAATGCAAGGTAAGGCTGTGTACATTAGACCCTTGTGGTCCGGCCCTTCCCTGGACCCCGCGCATAGCGGGAGCTTAGTGCACCGGGCTGCCCTTTTTTGTGTACAGTGAAGTGAGGGAACTATTATATGTCAAATTATAGTTTAAACTAACTGAATTGTACCTACTTTTTTTATAAGGTAAGGTAATAACTGAATTGTACCTACTAAGGTGACTTTGATATAGTGGGTAAAGTTTAGCTCTTTAAGAGACAAAAATAATTTTGTGACTTCACTATTATTGTGGAAAGTTAAGTTATTTTAATGTGACAAAAAATAGTTTGTGATTTTCCTGCATAGGGGGTTAAGTTCAGTGACCATAGGTGAAATTTACCCGATGTTACCCTAAGAGTAGTTAATTTAACTATACGAATCAATATCAGACAAACATAGTTTAAACTAACTTAACTTTACCTACTAAGGTGACTTCAACGGATAAAGTTTAGTGACTTTACTATTATATTGGGTAAAGTTCAATTCTTTAGTGTGACAAACAATGGTTTTCTGACTTTACTATTGTTAATTTAATGTGATAAAAAGTTTGTGACTTTAATATATAATGGCTAAAGTCCAGCAACCCTAGGTGAAATGAACCCGAAGTTTTCACCAAGATTAGTTAATTTAACTATAGGAATCAATATTAGACAATTAAATAAAAGCTATTTTGGGGGGATATTAAGCTAATGGAGTAGAATTATTTTATGAAGAAGAAAAGGGAGCTAGAGTAAAGTCGAGGGTGTAAGATTGGAGTAATTTCCCTTAGGGATTCCTTTCATTATTCACAATATATATAGTTGTACAGAGGTTGATTCCTAATACAATAAGAATCTTAACTTACATTAAATGGTTGATTCCTAATACAATAAGAATCCTAAGTTACCTTAAATATACATCTATCATAATTACAAAATGTACTGTGAATATTCGAAGACTATTCGCTAATACTCCCCCTTAGACGGAGCGGGAGGAGGCCGAACGCTAAGTTTGGATCGGAAGTAGGTGAAGAGCTGTCGCGGTAGTCCCTTTGTGAAAATATCTGCATACTGATAGGAGGAAGGCACATGTAATATTTTGACCTGACCAAGGGCGACCTTCTCTCATACAAAGTGGATATCCATCTCAATATGCTTAGTCCGCTGATGTTGGACCGGATTGTGAGACATATAGATGACAGATATGTTGTCACAATAGACTATAGACGCCTTTCGCAGTGGACATTGGAGCTCCAAAAGAAGATTTCGGAGCCAACAGATCTCAGCAACGACATTAGCAACTCCGCGATACTCGCTGACTTTCGAACGGGATAGCGTGGCCTGCCGCTTGGCAGACCATGAAATAAGATTATCCCCAAGAAATACACAGTAACCTGAGGTGGAGCGACGTGTGTCTGGGCATCCTGCCCAATCTGCATCCGTGTAGGAGAGTAACTTGTTTGGGGCAGAGGAGTAGAAATGTAGTCCAAAGTCCAGTGTGCCCTTAACGTCTGATAATACGTTTGAGGGCCGCAAAATGGGACTCTCGAGGGTCGTGCATAAACAGACACACCTGCTGAACGGCATATGCAATATCTGGCCTAGTGAATGTAAGATAATGAAGGGCACCTGCAAGACTCCGATATAGAGTGGGATCAGAAACTGGAGCACCCTCATTGGCACTGAGCTTGGATTTCGAGTCAACCGGAGTTGGCATAATTTTATAATTTGTCATCTTAGCCCTGTACACTATCTCTTCTGCATATTTGCGCTGACACAAGAACATAGTAGCTGCAGATCTGGTCACTGATATACCCAAAAAATAACTCAGCTTGCCCAAGTCAGTCATAGCAAATTCAGTTTTGAGTAGAGCAATGATTTCATTCTTCAAACCGTCAGAGGAGGCAATAAGAACAATGTCATCCACATATAATAGCAAGTAAGCAGTGCTGCTACATCGATGAAAAGTGAAGAGAGAGTTATCACACCTGCTACATACAAATCCGATCTGCAGAAGATACCTGGCAAAGCGATCATACCAAGCGCGGGGTGCCTGTTTTAAGCCATACAATGACTTCCTGAGACGACATACAAACTGCGAAACTGCCGGATGAACAAAGTCAGGGGGTTGATGCATGTACACAATTTCTTTCAAATCCCCATGAAAAAATGCATTCTTGACATCAAGCTGATGAATCGGCCAATGCATGCCTATAGCAATACTGAGAACAGTCTGAATAGTATCCGGTTTAACAACCGGAC
This sequence comes from Anisodus acutangulus, assembly GCA_029783415.1. NCBI lineage: Eukaryota > Viridiplantae > Streptophyta > Magnoliopsida > Solanales > Solanaceae > Anisodus > Anisodus acutangulus. Next base: position 57,321,833 of record CM056494.1, read on the forward strand.
TGAATGTCTCACCACAATCAATACCCTCCTACTGATTAGTGTCATTGGCAACCAGTCTTGCCTTATACCGTTCCAAGTCACCACTGTCTCTGAACTTGTGACGAAATAACCACATACACCGGATAACATTCACACCGTCTGGTCTAGGTACCAAATCCCAAGTGTTCTGCTTGGTTAAATTGTTAAACTCCTCGCACATGGCCGCATTCCAATTAGGGTCCAGTTTGGCTAGTTTTTGATTTTTTGGAATGGGTGATAAGGTTTGTGTGGAGAGGTTGAAGTGAACCTTGGGTTTGAAGATCCCGTATTGGGCACGAGTCTTTATGCGGTGGGTAGGCAGCAGTGGGAGGTCTGGGTTTGGAGGCTGTGAGTTGTCGGGTTCGAGAGGCGATAGTCTTCTTTGGAGAAGCGAGGAGGCGAGCGGCAATGCCACTGGAGGGCGGGGAGACACGGCGGGAAGCGGCAAAAGTGCGGTGGGGTGTTCGACCGAGAGCTGGGAGGTGTTTGATCGGGGATGGTGTCGGACAGTGGTGGGGATGAAGTTGCAGGCCCTGTCGGAACAATGGACTGCCGGTTGTACAGAGATTGGATAGCCGGGGACAGACTCGGTTCATCGAGAAAGGTGTAATCGGTGGTCTGAAATTTTTGGAGATTTGAAAAAGGAAAGGTCGTCTCATCAAATGTGACGTGACGAGATACGATGATTTTGCGAGTGGCAATGTCTTAGCACAGGTAGCCCCGATGAGTAGGAGAGAGACCAATGAAGACACATGGCAGGGTGCGAGGGGCAAGTTTGTGAGGTGCAGTGGAGGCTATGTTGGGGTAGCATAAGCAGCCGAAAATACGGAGATGGTCATAGGATAGGAACCTACGGTATAAGATTTCGGTAGGGGTCTTGTTTTGGAGAGTGCTAGTTGGTAAAATATTAAGGAGGGATTCTATCATTTTAACAGCATAGACCCAAAAGGGTGGTGGAAGACAGCCATGAAACAGAAGGGTGCGAACCATGTTATTGATGGTACGTATAATTCGTTCAGCCTTTCCGTTTTGGGAGGAAGTATAGGGACAGGAAAAAACGGAAAACCATGCCTTGTTTAGAGCAGAAATTGTGAAATGCTGAGTTATTAAATTCACGTCCATTATCACATTGGAATGATTTGATAGATTTTTCAAACTGTGTTTTAATGAATTTTTTGAAATTCAAGGAATTTGGCAAAAACTTCATATTTGAATTTCAGTGGGTAAATCCAGACAAAATGTGAAAAATCATCTAAGAATACTAGATAAAATTTGTGACCCAAAGAGCTAACAACTGGAGATGTCCACAAATCAGCATGAACAATATCAAAAGGAGAAAAAGTAACACTGTTGGATGACATAAATGGAAGACGAGTATGCTTGCCGAGCGGGCAAGAAAAACAGTGTTGGGCAAGTTTCCCATTATTACATTGAATACGCTTAGTAGTCCTAAGAAAAGTAAAAACAGGGTCTCCGGGGATTCCGAGTCTGTTATGCCAAGTTGAGGGAGAGATAGTCGCAAGGGATAGAGGTGATTGCGGTCTGACAGCGGAAGATTGAGTGAAGTGGTAGAGGTCTCCCACATTATTGCAGCGCGTAAGAATTTTCCCCGTATTGAGATCCTTCACAGAAAAACCAAAAGGGTCAAATTCGACAGACAGAATTATTGCGAGTGAATTTTCTAACAGAGATTAAGTTTCCTAATAGAGGGAAATTACCCCCAAAAAGTTCTACTTTAATGTTTAGAACAAATAGAAAGTTTTTATGATTTAATAATCATTTTAATCTATGTTTGCCTAAAATGACTTATACATTGGGAAAAACTCATATTTTGGTGTATTTGCCTAAGATTAGTTAAAATTAATGCTACAAGTCAATATAAATGTCAAAAGTTAATTTTATTATGATAGTTTAGGTATGTAATGGGAACATTGGATAGTTGAGATATGCAACTCGCGAAAGTGTGATAGTTTAGGTGTAATTTAACCTATTCACTCTATATTTTTTTGGTTAAAGTAGATGGTTTATAGATTGATGATTTAATACAATAATAACGTGGGAACGGATGCCTATAATGAGACATAATTTTCTCATCAATTTTCTTCAGATGCACAACCTGCTGAATTCAGAATCCAAAGCATGACTTTATAACCCCTTGTTGGAAGCTTGCTATTGCTCTCTCTGTGTGTGTCTCTGCCTCAGTTTAAGTGAAAGCTAAAAGGTGCTTGCCATTTGTTACAGATGGATGCTGAAGTTATATCCACCGGGCTACTAAGAGAAGTTCTAGAAGCAGGTGCTATATCAATATATGACGTGAGGGATCGAATTGGTACCAGTACTGCTCATTTATTGCATGAAAGCTTGCGTGTGAAGCATATGTCCTTAAAGGTAGAAGTATTAGACGATGAAAATGCAATGGCATTGAGGAAATTTTGTCTGACTTACTATGATGTTAGGGCATTAGTATTAGACCTAGCTATCAAGCTCGATATGATGAGGCACCTTGATTATCTACCTAGGTACAGACAGCAAATGATATCGCTTGAGGTTATGAAACTTAATGCTCCTCTAGCACATGCTATCGGAACTAACCTGTTATCTCTTGAACTCGAGGATCTGTCTTTTCGGTACTTGTTTCCTTACTCGTATCTTTATCTTGATGCGTGGTTGAGAAGTCATGAGTCTGGAAATAAGCCTCTCATAGATATCTGCAAGGAACAGCTGCTTCAGTCCCTCAAATCTGATCCACTATTAATGCAAATGGTGAGTAACATATTCGTTGAGGGTCGTTATAAAAGTCGTTATAGCACCATGAAGAAACTATTGAGAGACGGTCGAAAGCTTGAAGAGGTGAGTGATATTTTAGGTTTAAGAGTTGTTTTGACTCCTCTCGATGAGTCAGATATCGGGGAAAAGGCTTGCTACAGGGCACGCGAAGTAGTCCAATCTTTGTGGGAAGAGATACCAAGTAGGTCAAAAGATTATATATTAAGGCCTAAGGCTAATGGGTATAAGAGTTTGCACATGGCTGTTGATACCAGGGAAAATGGAGGGACCAGACCGCTAATGGAAATTCAAATACGAACAGCAGAGATGGATATACTAGCATCTGGAGGGGCAGCATCCCATGCATTGTACAAGGGCGGCGTTACCGATCCTGAAGAGGTAAACATCATATTGGATCCCATTTCATAATGCCAGTACATTTTAAACATAAAGAACCTATAATTGGAAGTGTCATCAATACTGGATTCGTGATAAGATGATGTTTACTTATACTTTTGTCTTTCCTTTTTGGGTGGTGAGTGTTCTTTCATTTTTCTTCTGTCACTAGTTATGCCTTCTATTATTGTTTAACAAGAATGCAATTCATGTATTTTGATCCGAATGCAGCCTCAGGACTAACTGTTTTTGTTACATATTGTGATAACCCTAAATTTGTCGTCAAATCATACACAGGCGAGGCACCTGAAGACAATCATGATGGCTGCAGCAGAGCTTGCAGCATTGCGTCTTAGAGATTTTCCTTCGGCGAATCCCAAAGGTCTGGAAACTGACAAGAGAGGCAGGGTGTTCCGACTTCTTGACAAGAATGGAGATGGTAAAATAAGCATTGACGAACTTATGGAAGTGATGGAAGAGCTCGGTGCCCCAGGAGATGATGCGCGGGAGATGATGCAACTTCTCGATTCAAACAGTGATGGTTTTCTGAGCTCAGATGAATTTGATTTGTTTCAGAACCAGGTACATGAACTAATATAAATTATTGTTTTCTCGGCATTGGAACATGGTCATAGCTTTTGATTATTTACTTAATGACCATTAGGACGTTTTTTTTTTGTTTTCTGTTGGATGACATATAAGCAAGTTTCTATGTAAAATTATTCTGTAACACTTTCAACTTATAATAATAATATTAATGTTGTTTCAGGTTGAATTCATCCGGAATTTAGAAGATAGAGATGACCATTACCAAACACTGTTAAATGATAAGCTGCAAATGGCAAATGACACCGGCTTGATTCAATTGTACAGTTAAGAGCAAGGTGGTAGTCTGGTAACAAACTAGTACATTCTGTTAAATCTGTGTTCTTTATGTATGTATTTATTGAGGACGACGTGCGCTATACTGGGCCTTTTTGAAGCCTCAGATTAAATATCTTTCCAGGAAAAGATATTGAATTGCACTGTATAATAGTTATTTGCGCACGGTCTCAATCAAATGTAGTATATCTGTATGTTGCAATATGCATCTTTTCTGTACAACTCTTGTACACAGCATTTTATCCACAGAATGTACACATTTGAGTGTATAATATACTTTAGATTGTATCATTTGGATCGGAAAATTTGTCTCTGGCGCATTGTCTCATTCTTCGGGCTAGTATTTGGATCTCGAAACAACGTTCCTAAGATGCTTAGGTTATTTTCAATGACCAAAAGAATTTTGTATTTTTGAATAGCCACATGATAATGTCTGTCCTTTAGTAATCATTGGCTAGTGAGAATTTGATATTTCTAAATTAACAGCAAGCTTTTTTTCCTGAGAAAACCTGATAGTTAAATGATCGTTGCTTTTGACAATCTGCTGAGACAAATTGTCATGTGTATATACTCAGAGATTGGTTGAATTTAGAAGAAAAATGAAAACCCCGTCTCCCGGGCTTTGGTATAGTGGTAAGAGCGCATCGTGGGATGTGTTGTTAGGCGCATGCCACAGGTTCGAGAACATTGCTCAGAAGAAACACATGGTATTTAAGTGGATAAGGATAGAGGGGCGGGCCCATAATCCACCGAGTTTTCAAACTATGTGCCACTATAACAACAACAACATACCCAGTGTACTCCCACAAGTAGAGTTTGGGGAGGATAGAGTAGTACTCGCACAAGTGGAGTTTGGGGAGTGTAGAGTGAATGCAGACCTTACCCCTACCTTATGTGCCACTAACCCATAGAAATTTATGAGGACTCCTGATGAATTTGTTCATTTTCCTTGACATAACTAGGTTTCAAATTATTTTTGTTAATACTGACCCAAATACATGTACAAGATATGTTCGAAAATACATGATCCGATTAGATAGGCTGCCCATAAAAAGAAAAGTTTACCGACCACATAACAATTCCTAATAGTGTGTGGCTGGGGTGTACTTTTTTTAACCAAGCTATGTGAAAGTACAAAATGACAGCTGCTTCATAATAACAGGGGCAAAAGGAAAGAAACTTGTGATTTTAAAAAGGACTATTATTTCTTTCAACAGTTGTATGAACATTACAATATGACATTTATAGCTGCATCTCATTTACAATATTCTACTCTATTACTGTCAGCTCTTGAGGTAATTCTTTGTTTCCTGATAATAAAAGAATGGACTGAATCACTGGTAAGAGTTCCATCTTTCACAATTCGTTGGGCAGGAGTTCTTGACTTTGCTGGACTCCCAATTCGTCTGATAACCTATTACACAACTGTCAAATGAAAAATGTTTTGATTAGCGTCTTAAGGTTCGAGGACCAGAAACGAATCCAGGATCTAGAGTCAGTGGATTCAGAATGAGTATCATCTTATATGCATAAATTTTAAACTTTTTTTGCATATGTACAAATAATTTCCAGCTGAAAAATCTTAGAACCCATGCTGGATCGGTCTCTGGTTGTTACAATGTAGACGAGGGTGTAGAGGTATACCTGTCTATATACCGTAGAATCCCCTGAAGATTTCTGTAGCTCTACAACATACAAGGATGTACTAATCTCGAAAACCTGCAAATGTGGTAAAATTGTTATTAGTGCTACTTTGTTGTATTATTCATGGAAAAAAGGGGATTTTAAGTATCTCAAAAGTTACTTACCTCTGCTACTACTGAAAGACTGGCTTGTGTTTTTTTACCTTTGTGCTCTAGCAATATTTTTAACTACAATGCAAAGACATACCAGATCCTTAAACTTGTGTGTCTGAAAATTTACTGGAGTATATGAACATTATAATGCAAAGTATACATATGTTATATGTACAAACCTTTCCAGTTTTTTTCTGGACTTGAAATCCCATTTGCACTGCTAAATGCTCAATCCTCTCTAGCAATTCTTTTGGAGAGAGATTAGATGTGAATCTGATCTTCCTCTCAGAAGCATCCTAGAGAAATTTCAAGTAATTAAGTCAAGGTATTATTATCGATCGATCCTCATATGATTCGAAGAAATTAAGGTTAAGAGTTTACCTCATTTTCAAAAAATCCAGAAAGATCAAGACACGAGGACATTCCTATCAGCTGAAAGGCATTATTGATAAGAGAAGGTGATTCTGGATCTCTTTCTGTGTCAATTGGCTGTGCCAGAGATAAAGAAGACCAATTAGTAAAATATCTTGAAACTGTTAAAGATATAATTAAGTAAATGAAAGTGTATCATCTCCAACATGTTATCATAACAGTCAGAAGTCCTAGGTTCAAGTCTCACGATCAACCATTATCAAAAATAATTTTAACATTCTCGGCCATCCAAAAGTGTTTGATCCGCAAATGATGGAGACATGTTGAAGATATAATCAAGTAAACATTACTTAGAGTATAATTAAATAAATAAATGTATGCTCTCTCTAACAACTTAAGTATTTAAATAAGACGATCACACACTTCAACATGATAGCAGAACAGACAAAGGTACATTACCAAAAAAATTCACGTGTTTAGTCCATGAAAAAGATCAAGCCCGCAAGTAAGGAGCGTGTTGAGAATATAATTAAGTAAATAAAGTGTGTTCTCTCTAACAACTTAAGTTTTTAGAGATGGTCACACATTTCAACAAATACAATTATATCATCTTTATCAGTTTAAACTTATGATCACAGTTTAACAGACACGAGTATGTACAAATGCAAGACATGAAAAAAATATTCAAGGGTCAAATTTCATACTGCTTCATGTACTGTCAACACTTCATCATCTGAGGATGCATGATCATCTTCCAAATCTTCCTCTTCATCTGGATTTGCAGGAACATAACCTTGTTTAAACCATTCATCCTCTTTAATCTCTGCCATTGTTATACGAGTTTGAGGATTTGGATCAAGAATCCTCTTTATAAGATTCTTTGCTCCTTCTGATAACCACTTTGGTATTGGAGCATCCCCCTTAAAAATCTGATTCACATCCCTAAAAACAATAAAAACTTTGCTACCAAAGACGATTCCATAAAAACACGGCGCAACACGTACAATGGCAGATCCTATGATGTTGACTGTTGTGTGTTAGTTCCTTTAAAAGTAGTGTATTTTTGGAGGATTCAACATGGTTGTAGCAGCATTTTTGGGGAGACTGTGCAACATATGTCGGATCAAACCATAGGCGTGCGTTTGGAAGAATTTAGTGTTTTTTAGGGTAGATCCCTTTGTATATATGCGTGAAAAATAAGTATAGATAAAGTTAAACATATATATTTAAGTCCACAATGTCTAAATTCTGGATCTACCACTGCACGTGCGCACACACGAGGAAAAAAAAACTAACCTTTTGATAAAGCACTGCTAGATTTCTATCATCAAAGGGCAAAAAACCAGTGAGAATGACATATAAGATGACACCACAGGACCAAGTGTCTGATGTTGCACCATCATATCCTCTGTTGGAAAGAATTTCAGGAGCAACATAGTTGGGACTACCACATGTTGTATGCAACAAGCCATCATCCTATATAGATGTTAAAAGAGCTAAGCATAACAGGAAAAAAAAAACATGCATGTATATGTAAGAAGGTGAAGAGAGAGTAGCTCAATTAATAGTCAGAGGCAGATCTAGAGTGAGTTAACAGGTTCCACTGAAATCCACTACTTTTGGCTCGAATTACTTATACATACGCGAACAATATTAATAAATTCAAATATGGGAAAACTTCCAAATTTACCCGCTACACGAAATATCTTATTTTACTGTTTGTTTTACATTGAAGTCATGCATACCCTTACTATGAGCAAATTGTCTCGTATTACTTGACTTTGATTGAGTTCCATCGTAGACTGGGCAGATTCCACATGTCAAAATACTTCGGAACAAAGTTCCAAATGTACCCTTTAATATGGTTTAAAATTACCTTCTGTTATACTTCAAATTGGAGCTCCATTAGGTTCAATGGCAGATACGAGACAATTTGCCGACGACGAGGGTATGAGTGGCATCAAGGTATAATGGAGGTGAAATTAAGACATTCCGTATAGTCCTTTTTAATATAGTCTCGATAATATCCATTTTGATCTCGCTGACTCTAAACGCTAGATTCGCCTCGGGCAGTAGTCACAAGTTAAGTTCCATACCCTTAAATGTTGAGGCAATGCACTTAGTCCAAAATCTGTTATCTTTATATTTCTGCCTGCATCAATGAGGACATTCTCTAGCTGCATTTTGTTAAAACAAGTATAAATATACTATTTGCTTATGTGAATTGTCCGAGAAAAAAACTTTACATTAGAAAACAAAATCCGCTTATTGTACTATCTTTACCTTGAGGTCTCTATGAAAGACGCCTTTGTCATGGCAATAACTAACACCATCAATTAATTGTTGAAAGAGTTTTCTGCCTTGTGTTTCTGAGAGTTTCCCTTTAGAAGCCTATGAATGAGGATCAATGGAGATAGTTAAGTTTCAAGAATTGAATGCAAAAGCACAAGTTAATGGCGGAAAAAAAAGTACTTACAATTCTGTCAAATAATTCACCACCATTTACATATTCCAACACCATGTAAATCTTTGTTTTGCTTGCTAATACCTATTTATATTAGTCAGAAAAAAATATTTAGATAATCATGTCACTTAAAAACTATGGTAGATAAGATGTCTACAAGACTTATTTGTTTGTAAGCTGAAAATAAGATGAATGATTTGTTAGAACATGTCAAATTACATGTAAAACTTCAGAGTGTTGATCAATTTTTTTCTTCATATTATATTATCCTATATTTAGACAATCAAATCACTTAATAAATAACGGTTGATAAGTGTTTACACAAAGAATGAGTCGATTAAAAAATAGACTGATATGTGGTTGAGCCGATCAAATTATTTGACTTTGACTTGTAAGATTATTTTAAATTTTCATTTTATGAAGCTTAAATCCCATGCCCATCCCCACCCCCACCCCCACCCCCCAAAAAAAGAAGGGATAAAACTCGCAAGTAGTCACTTTTAGTCCTGTAACTAAGAAAAATAATACTCGTTATCACAGTATTTTACAAGTGAATTTAAATTACAATATAAGAAAGTGACTAGACCACGCTATTATTTCCATACAAAAATAAAGTTTGCTGTCAATGATCAAAATCAACAATGGTGTCCCAAATTTTTGGGGATTTCGTAATTCTGTGGCTAATTTTGTGCCAAGTGGGTCATACCTCAAAAATATGAGAGTGGGACCTAACTGTTGAAATGATATCTCAAGTATGTGAGATGTTGAGATATACAAGATATATTCAAGAGAGGAAGAAGAAGAGGAAGAACAGTTTGTGTAGTTCTTATTCATTCGAAAATTAATCTTACAAAAATGCGTATACATCCCTATTTTTTTTTTCATATCATGTATAGTTTCTTATTAGAATTAGAGATGTAGATTAGTTATAACTAACTTTATAACCTCGTAACAACTCTCCTAACTTCATAACTAACTTGTTGACTTCCTAACTACTTTGTTGACTAACAAGTTAACTTCTCTAACTAACTTTGATCTTGTGTTGTTCTTTCAATAGTCCCCCTCAAGCTGGATGTTGTGAAGATGTTCAACAATCTAAGCTTGGAACACATATGTTGATGCTGAATTCTACTCAATCCTTTGGTGAGCAAGTCTACAGGTTGATTTTTAGTATTGATGTATTCTGTTTTCACCACTCATTTTTGAATCTTTTCCCTTATGAAATGTAGATCAATTTCTATATGTTTAGTCCTTTCATGGAACACAGGGTTTGCAGCAATTTGTATTGCTGACTTACTGTCTGTAAAAACTGTTACTGGTAGATTGATGTTAATTCCAATCTCATTTAGCAAGCCAGGTATCCAGGTTAGTTCAGCAATTGTTCCTGCTAGACTCATGTATTCTGATTCGGCTGAGCTTCTGGAAATTGTAGTATGTTTCTTTGATTTCTATGATATAAGTGAGTCACCAAATTTAACAATATAACCAGTAATTGAATTTCTTGTATGAGGGCAAGTAGCCCAATCAGCATCACAGTAGGCAGTTATTGTCTCTTGTATACTACTGGACATGAGTATACCTTGTCCAGGCTGGTTCTTTATGTATCTGACTATCCTTAGTGCAGTATTAAGGTGAGATTTCTTTGTCTGTTGTAGAAATTGGCTAAGTGTCTGAACACTGTAAGTTATATCTGGTCTTGTGATTGTGAGATAAAGTAGCTTACCTATCAGCCTTTGATATGAGATGATGTCACTCAGTAATTCATCTTTTGGTGTTGTTTTTTTATTTTCTGTTTCCTGAAGCTTCTATATATGATCATCATACTCCTTGGTAGTTAGTTTCACAATGCAGTCAATAGGTGTATTAATAGGTTTAGTTGCAGCCAAACCAAGTTCAAAAATGAGTTCTAATGCATATTTTCTTTGGTGCATCGGAATTTCCTTTTCTGATCTTGCAAAGAAAGTACTTCAATTCTCCCAGATCTTTCATCTTGAATGCTTGTTGTAGAGCCTGTTTTGTTCCTTCTATCAGTTTTATGTTATCTCCTGTAATCAGCATGTCATCCACATAAACTAATACTAGAGTTATTCCTTTTTCAGTTTTCCTTATAAATAATGAGTGATCATATTATGATTGTCTGAACTCCATTTGAACCAGTGCCTCTGTGAGTTTAAAGTTCCATTGTCTTGGTGCCTGTTTGAGTCCATACATGGATTTGATCAGTCTGCATACCTGTTTGTCCCCTGACTGATGAATCCTTGTGGTAGTTCCATATATATCTCATCATGTAGATCTCCTGGTAGGAAAGCATTATACACATCCATTTGATGTATGTGTCAGCGTCTAGATGCTGCTATTGATAGGATGGACCTCACAGTAACCATTTTAACTACTGGAGAAAAGGTTTCCTGATAATCAATTCCTTCTCTTTGACTGTATCCTTTTGCCACAAGTCTAGCTTTGAGTCTTTCAATCTCTCATGTTTCTTTGTACTTGATCTTGTAAATCCATTTACATCCTATTAGAGATTTGCCTTTAGGTAAAGAAACAATATCGCATGTGTGATTGTCTTGTAATGTTGTTATTTATGCTTTCATTGCTTCCACCCATCTTGGACCTTTGGATGCCTCAGTATAGTTCTTTGGTTTAGTTATTTTTGAGAAGGCAGTGAGGAAAGCTTTATATTTTGTGAGATTTTCTCAAAGGATATGTAATTGGCTATAGGATATGGGATAGTTGTAGAGTTACGTTTCTTTGTGATGAAGTCTTTAAGCCAAATTGGAGGTTGTTTTGATCTGGTAGACTTCCTGATAGATATTGCCTTAGTTGGCTGGTTTTGAATCTGAGTCTCCTGAGGTATAGAATTTCTGGTAGATATTGTATTGGTTTCATTCTGGTTTGTATCTTCTGGTGTGGTGTTTTGAGTATTTTCTGGTGTATAGTCTCTTTGATCTGCACCTTCATCATCCTTTGTATATACATTGTGAGCAGCATGTTCTTTTCTTTTTTACTTAAAGCTTGGAGGGTATCCAACTACCTTATAACAGAATTCCTTAGTGTGGCCCCTCATTTTACACACTTCACAGAACAGATTAGAATTTTTCCTGAACTTTTAGGTGCTTGGTCCTACTTTAGAATACATAGCAGTAGGATCATGACTTATATTGTGGCTAAAACCACTAGGACCAACACCTAACAGACCAACAGACTTGCTAGTTATTGACTTTTGATTCTCACCATTGGTAATCATAGAATATGCCTTATTAACAGTAGGCAGATGGGACATTAACAATATTTGGCTTCTTGCTTTGCATGTAATTCTCATTTAATCCCCATCAAGAATTGGTACCGTTTTTGCCTTTGAAGATATTCTACAAATTCTTTAGACTTAGGACATCCATAACTAGGAGGAGGAAGTAAAGATTGGAATTCCACCGTAATGTCTTGAGTTTAGAGAAGTATTCAGCCACACTTGAATTTTCTTGTGTTAAAGTGGCTATTTCTCTATGAAGATCATGGGTTCTTGATCCATCTACTTTATCAAATCTTTCCCTCAAGTCTTCCCACACTTCAGAGAATATATCAGCATACAACACACCACTCAGTAAGCCACGTGATACTGAGTTCATCAACCAGGCTTGAACCACAACATTCACTTTATCCCACTAATCCCACCACTCTTCTTCATAGTTCTCTTTTTTACACTTCTCATTAACAAAGCCTAGTTTATTTCTCCCGAGTAGTGCAATTCTCATTGACTTACTCCATAATGCATAATTCTCAGATCCTAGTAATTGAAATGATACGAGGGACACACCACTCACATCTGAGGATTGAAGAAACAGTGGGTGATTATGGTCTATAGTTGCTGTAATTCCTGGATTTGGTCTCCTGTTGTTGTG